>CM022538.1:13227407-14642407 GCA_012273795.1 Dendrolimus punctatus
TTGCCGGGTCCACGTACGAACATCAACCGGCATGAAAGTACTCCCTAAGATTATGCGCCAGTTGGTGGGTAGCAGCCTCCATGGGACCGGTTAGTCCTGGTTCGGGACCCCTACTACCTGGCGAACGGCTAGCAGGCAACCGTTTCACCGGGTCTCCCTAACCCCCACCCCAACTCGTCACGCCTACAGGATTGAAGTGAATTTTACACAGATCCTGGTCCAAATTTCTCTGATAATGTGGGAAAAGGGGAGCTGGAACCTGGTCACTAATGCCAGAACACAACGCAAGGCTATTATGCCGACATGCTCTAAACCAGGGGTGGTAGTCATCCAGACGAGCATAAAGCCCTACCACCAAGCTGCGGGTTGTTTTGTCGCCTCTTACGACAGGCCACCCGGCCGCAGGAAATTGTATTCTGTCTCCGATCCTGATACAAAATGTATGATGTATGGATGTAAAACATATATATTATGCCAGTCTCTATAGATATTTAAAACGCAAAAGTTTGTAAGAATGGGTGTATGAATGTATAGATGTATGGATGTAGGTTTGTTACTCTTCACGCAAAAACCATTGAATGGATTTTGGTGAAAATTTCCAATAAAGCTTAGATATCGGAATAACACATAATTTATAAAGATATAGTGTGAATTATCCAAAAACAACGATTTTGAAACCGCAGGCACAACTACTCCCAAATAATTTGGAGATGGTGAAAGGAACGAATTCTTAAATTATATATTTATTTTTAGATACTGTTATTGGGTTCCGCGATAGTAAGATACGTACAGTAGTCGACTCGCCTGAGGTACCATTAAAGACAATTAAATTTAAAACTGACATATTTCAGAAATTAAACGGATTTTATTTAAATCGATTTCAGTTGAAATTATTTAAGTTCTAACAATTTTTTTTTATGTTTTACCTCATACTTCAAAAGATAATATACGAATTGTATTTCGTGAAATTCAGAGTCAGATTATTCGTCCAAAATTACCATATTGTATACACTTATTCTACGAGATAGCATTGTAATTGTTGTGTGGCCGCCTGTCGTAAGCGGCGACAAAACAACCCACAACCGTAGGGTATTTGCCTGTCTGAATGGCTACCACCTCTGGTCGAGAGTATACGGCCATAACAACGCCGAGTTAGGTTCCGGCATTAGGGATCAGGTTCTAGTCAGCGGCACATTGCACCTTTAGTGTTGCAAATGTTTATAACCGACGGTAAACACTTTCCATCATTGTTGGGCTGCCATCCTGTCTGCTGTACGCCAGCAATAAAAAACCCTCTATTCTGATATACGTCCTCTTGTACTTGTAATTACTTACATCATGACGACGATTCTATAATAAATAATTATTATAAAAAAAAACAGTTTTCTTTATATATAAAGATTGAATTGTAATACTTACGTGTTGGTTCTATAGATGAAGCATCACCATAAGGACATGGTTCATACAGACGAGGAGGATTAGAAGGGCAAGAAGTATCAGGACAATTATCGGGGTCCGTGGCTCGTCCGGATTTTCTGTAACTGTAAAATGTTAACAAGTTTAATAATTATTATGTTTGAATATTATATATGTCGTATAGCAAAAATTTTCAAATTCCTCATTACTTAAATAGAATCTGAAAATAAATATTATATTAATATTTTTGTTTTATTTCTAGCATTTTTTATAATTTTCAGCATCTCAGTTATTCCCATTATACTTTCTTATTTCAGTAGTGAAGATAGATAACTTAAAATAAATACTTTATACATCGATATGTGATTCTTTATATGTATAATTATTGTTACGAGTTACAGGACTCGAATTAATTTATTAGAACTATACAAACACGTATAACCCAGGTACAGATATAATGACACGCGCTAAGTCCGTCACTAAATAGATTGCCCAATTTAGTACACACGTCTTGCCTCGCTTGTACTTATCGCTCGACTGCCCCTTTCTCCATTGGGGCATTGCTTTATACTGCACAAACACAATAATAATATGTCTCTCGTCATCAGCGCAGACTGAATTTCTTAGAATCACACCTACCTAATGACTACCAAAAAGATTACAATACATAATCTGTTTTGTAATTACACATTTAAAACACAAAGTAAACAAAGAGGTCCAAATGCCGAAAATCTAATAAACTGCAGGTGTGAATTGGTTGTTTCGAATAAACACTATATATATATATATATATATATATATATATATATTAATATATATATATATATATATATAATATATATAATATATATATATAATATATATATATATATATAATATATATATAATCTGTAGAGGAGTCAGACTCGTATAATATTTTAAAAGCGGAAAAAGGCCTTATCGGACCAGCAGATTCTGACAATACAACTTACAGATTTTACGTTCGTCTGTCTATTTTAATAGCACGTGAAAATCACAAAGTAATTTAAAGAAATACTAAGTTAGCTAAGATCTAAGGTTAATACTTAGGATATTTTCATGACAATCATTAATAACGTGGTTTCTGCGGTAAAGGGATAAAACGTAGCGCTGCGTTCGCGTTCTTTTAGGTGCTGTTGCATTTCACTAACAAATACGTCGTCATCATAGCAACGCAAACGCTGAATAGAATAGAATATACTTTATTGCATAAAATTAAGATCCTAGAAGAATTAAGTACAGTAAAGTAAATAGGTGGTATTATCACTAAAATGAATTCTTCCAGACAACCTTAGATGGATTAGATAAAATTGTGAAGTTTCGCTAGATGACGCTAGAGTTTTATAATTAGTACAAAATACAAAATACATATCCTAGTATCAAATTATAAAAACTAAATAAATGAACGAAAACTTTATTCTTCCTTAAGAGAGTGGTAGTATATTGGTAGCACATTGAGTGTTACAAATGTCCGTAGGCGATGGTAACTGCTTCCACCAGGTGGTGGTCATCTACCTGTCCGCTGAATTTATGTAATCAAAAATAATACTTGCATATTTTAGGGCTACAAGTAACACATTGTAAGCCGAGACATCGAAAGTATATTTACAACGAACATAATGTTCACCTTATTTAGATCTGTTGTGATTGAATCTTTATTCAGCGTAAACATTCCATCAGTTTATCTCGGTGTGTAGGTTTCATCATGTTGTTGATCTTCAGCGACAGTACGTGTTAATTGTAACCATATCCACATGAAGAAACCTTCCTAAGTGGTGCATGCTTCCCGACCAAGATTCGCACCCACTTCATTATTTATCACTAAACTAATAGGTACAAGATATATAACTAATTTTAGATTAATACAACTTTATTTACTTGGGTTTTCAGTTTTCTGATTAGTTTCTGTAAAAACAAGCAATAAATTGTTGTTAACAATATATAATTTAATATAAAATCATACCTCACAACATGTGAGTATCTGTGTTGTGATCTTGACTACCTAGATTAAGTTCACAGATAGCGAGATAGATGCTAATGCGCGTGAAGAATTGCTATGAATTTACTTAACAGCGACGTTTCAATTACCAGGTAAAAGTTATTCAACAGAATAAAACACAACATGAGAAATTCAAAATGACAGTTGCATGAATAAAACAGCATAATTTTTCCATTAAGGTTCTCTCTCTTTTCTTTCACTATATCCCAATTAATTGGATATCCCACCACACTCCTCTATTCTGACATACATCTTCTGTCACACTACAATCATCATATCATCCTTCACACATTTAGTCTGGTTATAGTTTATTTATTCCACTGACAGCTGTTGATGATTGAAAAATCAGCCCTAAAACAAATGAAATATTAAGTTAAATTCTGGGTGCCGTACTACTTTAAACCGCTCCTAGACAATTCTCGTCGAATTCCTGGATATCAATAGAGAATCAATAGAATCGTAAAGAATCTGTATGGTATGTATATTCAGTATATATCTATGTAATATATAAAATTTCTTCATATATGTATATATATATCATTTATGTATTTATTATTAAAATGTAATGTAGTTCGTATATATGTTACGTATACCATCATCACCATTATCATCTCAATTATTCCTGGGGTTATCTGGAAGAGATCGCTTTTTAGCGATGAGACCGCCTTTGTACATAAGTAGATATAATTTCAGTCTTTAAGTTCATGTTTGTATTGGTGTACAATAAAGTGTTATCTACCTATCTCTATCTAAATTTAAAACAATGTATCTATCTTTCTTTTCAGCGTTCATATGGGTAATCTATTTCAATTGCTTTTTAAAATATATCAATGTACGGATATGACACTACACGTTTGTAATATAATAGATAACATTATTACCTTGTTTCTTATGTCAAACGTTGGCACACAACCACCTGATGGAAAGCGGTCACAGCTGTGTATAGACGTTTGCGATGGTACCGAATCACCGGCCTTGAAGAAATTTTATAACGCTCTTCGTAATGATCTCATGTACAACGCAAACGGAAAACCTCTGCGCTTAGAGAATTGTTTTTTCCTCTGCTACTTTGTTACAAAATTTCTAATAAATACATACATAACTTCACGCCAGGTCCCTTGCGGGTAGGCACGAACAAAAGAGCGCTATACAGGTTTATTCTTACACACCTCACATGCTTCTTTGACATTCATAGTTCTTGTCATGCACGCTCGTCTGTCTTAAGGCACCTGACATCACCTTCTGCTAATACATGATCAATTTGATCACGGAAGGTGTGTCGTGGCTTCCGCGCCTTCTGCATCTATCCACTTTTGCATTGTATATCGTTTAGTCATTCTTTCATCATACATTCTTTCCACATGACGAACCACTGGAGCATTCCTTTCCTTACCTTCACTCCGACACTCTCTAATAAATAATAAACTCACAGTTAATAAATAGATATATAATATTAATATATTTTACCTGAACTTTTTTGGTTGCGTTGTTATCAAATCATCATTCAAACAATTAATGGGTATCTGATTGGACACTGAAAAAAATATAATCATTTATTATTATTTATGTGGTTTGTATATATTTTATAGGGACAGAACATAATGGGATGAAGAAGATAAGCTGGTATGGGCTGTGGTAAGAAAAAATCAAAGTCATATGACAAAAACAATATCAAACTGGAAGATCGATGGATATAAGTGTATGGGTGCACCAAAAAGAGATGTATGTGTGAATGACGATATGATTTGGATGTGACTGAGGATTATTCTGGAGTAGGGGAGGAAATATATTGGAAGAAGGTAAAATGAAAGAGCGAAAGAGAATGAGAATAAATTTGAAAAAATATAGAACTCTTTTGAGTTTATATGTATGTACATTGTACATATAGGACCTTTCTCATATAATCTCGCATGCAGAGCTATTTTCAACCAACTCTTAACTAAGAAGCTCTTAAGTTTTTAATCAATGCATCCTTTCATTTATAAACCTGAATTGCCGTCCTTATCTCTTTTTATTTTTATATTAAATAGGTTCGCGTTTGACCACGATCACGCCCGATGCCGGACGATGATGCGGTCGAAGATGGAGCACGCTTACCTAGATAGTACCTATTTACACGAGACTTGAAGATACCCGGATTGTATTTTTCGGGAAACACGGACTCTGGTAGTGCATTCCACAATTCTGCGGTACGCACAAGGAACGTGGAGGCGAAACGTTTGGTACGCACCGGCAGCGTTTCCACTGTGAAACGATGGCGTAGACCAGAGCGCCTTGTAGTCCGAAGATAGAATGGTGTAGGGGGAATCAGGTCGAACAGTTCAGCCGCACACTCTCCGAAATGAATCTTGTAAAAAACCGATAAACTAGCAACCGGCGTCGATGCTCTAGCTTTGAAGCCTTGTATCAACAAGCTGGTCGCTACCTATCAACCTCTTGGCTCTTCTCTCAATCGACTCTAGCGCCTCAAGCTGGTATTTGGCAGAGCCGTCCAAAGGTGAGAACAGTACTCCATGCAAGATCTTACTTGAGCACAGTAAAGATTGAGCAGTTGCTCTGCAGTGAAGTACCGTCTCACCTTTGAAAGTATACTCAGCTTTTGGCAGCCAGCTGAGCTACACTTTCAATATAGGAGCCGAAATTGAGAGTGGATGTTAAAGAAATGCCAAGAAGTTGAAGTTGGTCGGTTATCGGAATGGGCACTCCTCGAAAAGTGGGACTTAGCTCAAACTGACTTTTTTTCGCCGTAAACAGACATGCCTGGGTTTTTGCTGTGTTGAATTTGACCAGATTAGCATCGCCCCAATCGGATACTGCTTTCAGGGTCAGATTCAATCTTTCAACCATATCCGTCCGCAAAGATTGGATTTCGGCTTTGCCTGCCCGTGGTTGAGACACATACCTCTCTACAACTGTGCTGTCATCTGCATACCCAAAGATACCGGACTTAAGGAGCAGATCATTTATATGCAGCACAAAAAGCGTTGCAGAGAGCACAGACCCCTGAGGGACACCGGCGTTAATCATCAAGCGATCGGAGGAACAACCATCAACGACCACTTGAATTGACCTTTCCCTCAGGAAATCCGATATCCAGGCACACAAACCAGTTGGCAGGCCATATGCTGGAAGTTTGGCAATGAGACTGTCATGCCAGACCCTATCAAATGCTTTTGAGATGTCGAGAGAGACCGCGAGCGCTTCACCATATCTCTCGATAGCCTCGCCACAAATGTGTGTGACGTACGCTAGAATATCCCCAGTCGATCGGTTTTGGCGAAAACCGTATTGCCGATCACTGAGGAGATCATTTGATTCTAGGTGAGTCAGTAGCCTAGCGTTTAGGATACGTTCCATACTCTTACAGAGTATCGACGTAACCGAAATGGGTCTGTAATTGGCAGGGTCGGCACGACTGCCCTTTTTGGGTACCGACTGTACATTTGCCTGTTTCCAGGACACTGGAACCTTTCCAGTCTTCATCGAGAGGCGAAATAGGCGAGTCAGTACAGGGGAGATTTCTGGTGCACAGGATTTTAGAACTCTGGCTGGGATTCCATCAGGTCCGCTGGCTTTATTCGCATCTAGATTGCGGAGCGTTTTGCGTACCTCGGTCTGACGAATGCGTATTTCCGGCATTTGCAACATGCATTGCGGCAGGTTTGGAGGAAGTGAGCCCATAGCATCTAGACGCGAAGACTCTGCGAAGAGTGAAGCAAACAAGTTCGCCTTATCTACAGCAGTATGGGCCAGCGAACCATCAGGCCGCTGCAGTGGAGGAAGTGAGGGGCGACAAAGTTAGACTCACTGACTTTGCCAAGGACCAAAATGCTTTGCTGCTGCAGGGTAAGAAGCAAGTTTAGCCCCAGTACGGCTAATATGGTCAAATCGTGCTTTCTGTAACGTCCTTTTGCATGACTTGCAGCCTTATAAATCTTTCTTCTTAACAATTAGGTCTTCAGCTTTGCGATTACGGGCATCTACCCAAGCAATATACGCTTCATGCTTGATTGCCTCAGCGCGTCTGCAATCAGCACTAAACCACTGTTGTGCCTTGCTTGACGTGACATGGAGAATGGAATAAAATACTCCATGCCTTGGCGTATTACGTCAGTTATCGCGTCCGCACAAGCTGAAGGATCTTCAGAAGAGAAGCAAAGAGGCTTCCAAGGATAGGACGCAAAAATGTACACATCCCATCCCAATTAGCTGCATTGTACCGCCATACTCGCCGGTTGCCACAAGAGCTGAGATCAGGCGGGGGGTACATAGATACAGCTTTCCCAGCAGGTCAAACTGCCCGGCGATGATATCGATACCGAATAACCGGTCATCATTTCCAGCAAAGTCTAACAGTGCGATTTATCGCACGTCTGGTCCTTGTGCTCCTGGACCGTGGGGAATTAACGCTAATGCTGGCGGCGTCTTCTGCAGATAGTGGAAAAATAAATGATTTTCTATACCGTATCTACATTAACCCATATTAGGAAATCGGGGTCTTCAGTTGCGGAGACGCATTAGCGTATTTCTCGGGCATAGAACATACGCCCGCAGTGGTTAAATTGTGCTCAAGGTAAACCCTGGTAGGAAAGATGACGGCTCTGTGGTTGAGCGGGCTAAGCTTTGCCGGCCTACCTCACTGCAACGCGAGCTCCGGGTTCGATTCCTGTATGGTAAATTTCGGAAACGTATTTTCTCCGTTTTTACATGGTCTGGGTGTCTGGGATCGGCCCAGAGTGATCCGTTGTATATTACCCATAACACAAGCGTAACTTGTTTAATTTGGGGATATACAATGTGTGTGTTTGTCTGCCGATTATTATTATTATTATTATTATTAAAGATACGCCACATCAGACGGCGGACCTATCTGCGTTCCGAGAGGAATAAAAGAGCAGGTTTTTCTGTCTCGAGATGGTGATGGACAGCAACGAGATTGGAGTGCAAACCTCGAATTTTAGAGAGGTGCACTTTAAGTGAGAGGGAGTGCAACCGCTGTTTAACGTTTCTCTTATTTCTCTTTTTCATAGTTGTTATGTGTGTAGAAGGTAGGAAGAGAGAAGTGAAATGAGGCAGTGCAATAATATGCCAAAGATAATAGCAACTTAGCACATCTGTGTAGAAGACTAGTTTGGAGACTGCGGGGACGCCCGAGCCCCCCAAGATGTCCATAGGGCCCTATCATCCGGTCGCCTACCGGCACCATGGCGCATCCCAGGATTTTTCGCTAGTTGGTGGGGCAGCCGTTCACGAGTGGCTTAAGCGCTACTTGGGCCCCCTACTGACTGCGGTCGGCCAGCGGTCAACCGTGCCTCGGATCCCGCTACCCTCCGCAACTAGTCTCGAGATGAACCTGTGTCACTACTTTCCAGACGGTAAAAGTACTACAATGCAACTATTTCGATCTGTATTCTGAAGGCTTCATCGGCTACCGTGCCGGAACATGGCTAGGCCATTCTGGCGGCATGTCTTTGGCCGATGGGTGGTAAAAAAAATAAAGCCGCGGCCGGAGCCTACCACCTACGATGTCACCTAATTAGCACCACCGGGGACTACGTGTAGGGATATAAATTAGGGTACTATCCTACGGACGTGGGTGACACAGTCCCCAAAATCTAAGAAGCGTAGAGATAAATGAAATCTGAAAGATAAACACGGATATAACCAAAATATTTGTGGAGAAACCGAGAAAGGATACAATTTCCTGCGGCCGAAAAGCCTCTCATATGAGGCGATAAAATAACCCACAGCTACATGGTAGGATATTTGCCCGTCTGGATGGCTACCACCTCTGGTCTAAAGTAATAACAACTTTGAGTTGTGTTATAAATATCTATAGGCGATGGTAGCCCCTTTCCATCAGGTGGGCCGTCTGCCTGTTTGCTGATCTCATGCAATAAAAAATAAAGTAGGAAACAAAAATTAGCAGACAACAATATTTTTAAATTTACGGTCGAGCGCATGGATCAGTTTAAGTACTTGGGATCTGTCCTTAGTGCGTCCGGAGGTATCGATCTCGACGTCAAGGCCCTTATCACAGCAGCTTGGGCCAAGTGGCGTGAGGAGACAGGTGTCATTTGTGACCCCAAAATGCCGGTCAAATTAAAAAGACAGGTCTATAAATCCATCATTAGACCTGTCCTTTTGTATGGCAGTGAAGCGTGGCCAGTACTTGAGCGACACAAGCAAGAGCTGCGTGTCACGGAGATGAATATGCTGCGATGGCTGTGTGGAGTGACGCGGAAAGACCGGGTCAGGAACTCCCGCATCCGCGGCAGTCTTCATGTCCGTGACATAGCAGACAAACTGCAAGTGTGTCGCTTATGCTGGTACGGTCACGTTTTACGCAGACCGGCTAATTACGTGGGGAACAAATGTCTAGCCATGCCGCCTCCGCCAGGTCCCGGTCGAAGGGGAAGGCCCAAGAAATGCTGGCTTGACGTCGTGAAGGATGACATGCGTGCCAATGGTCTCAAAACGGGGGATGCTGAAGACCGCGCGAAGTGGAGTAGGAAAAGTAGGAAAGCGGACCCTGGGCGTCGGAGTGAACGCTCCGAACGCAACTGGGATTTAACGCTCGGATGATGATGATGAATATTTTTAAATTTACACCTCGTGATTTTGATTTCTGATGTATTTATCAAGTCTAACATCTGACAAGCTGTCGGCGAAAATCAGCAAATTCAAATAAAAACTATATAGAAGCACGTTCTCTGGGCCATATAATATATTTATTTTAACTGTTCCCCTGCGGGCGGCTTCATCTGCGACGTCTTACAGACATACGCTGTTACACACAGATGTGGCGACGGGCTTATTGCGCTATTTGAGATAGGATATTGTCAATGACGTTAAATATAGACAGGTAACGCATGTATGTGTTAACGGCGTTATTTTTAACGTCTTAGATAGAACGCATTCGGACATTGACTCAAACACTCTTATTCATATTGAGTTTAAGAACTTTAAAGATGCCTACAAACTTACTCTAATTCAATATGAATAAAACCGTTAATCTTTAACACTAACGCAGGTATAGGCGCCCCATATTAATTACTGACAACCTTTGAAATCCTACTCCCCAAGAATTAATTTCTTCCTCCCAGTAATTGTCGCTTTTATGTCTCCCTGCTCAAGATGTTTTATCTGTGTGAGATTACTATAAGTTTCATCACGACAATCACGACGCAAGTATGTGACAGCAATGTGAGTGATAGAGCCAGTGCCAGACGACAATAATGAAGTCACCGTGATCAAATTGAAGATGTTTTGAACAAATGTCATGTTAAAGGAAATTTAAATAAGCGTGTCTCTATGAAGAGTTAATGAAAGTTTATGAAGCGCAGTGTTTGCTAGGGTATAAGCAAATGGAGATCCACCGTCTCTGCCTACCCCAATGAGAAACAGGCGAGACAATGGGCTTACGTCAATAAAATTATAACAACTGCATATTTACGTCCATATTTGTGATGTGTTATAGGGTAGTTGACAGTCAAATAAATTGAGGTACTTTTATCAACTTGCAAAGTGCCAAAGTCTAAATTTTGTATGAGTGTTACAAGTAACAACCATATTTGTACAACGGTTTTAATAGCGTATTAATCATCATAGTTTAAGCAATTATTTTGATCACGATATGTTAAAGTTTATTATGATAATATTGTATTTGGACACCTGCTGTTAAATATGATCATTGATTCTAAATTGATTGTGCTGTGCAAGCTACCCCATTATATTACAAAACTTTCAGCTGTGATTGTTCAACTCATTATAGACCTTTATAACTTTAAAGTCTTAGGAGAGCTATATTTACAGTTATAAAACCAAGGTTAGAGTAAATTGAAAGTTAGATATCTTTACCAGAATGTGTTCTGAGAAGTGGAGCATATTTTTTTTTATTGCAGGAGTTCAGCAGACAGGCAGACGGCCCACTTGATGGAAAGTGGTCACGATCGCCAATGGATATTTGCAACACCAAAGGTGCTACAAATGCGCTGCTGCTCTCTTAAGGGAGACTGGAACCTGGTCGCTAATCCCGGAACACAACTCAAGGTTGTTATGGCGACATATTTTAGACCAGGGGTGGTAGCCATCCAGTCGGGCAATGCCCTACCACCTGGCTGTGGGTTGTTTTGTTGCCTCTTACGACAGGCCGCCCGGCCACATGAAATTGTATTCTTTCTCCGTTCCTGCACGGACAAGAATAAGTTATCAAAGACTATAAAGAGATTAATTATTGAAAATTGTAGCTCCAAGCATATGCACATTAAATCAGTCTTAATGCGAGCATTTAGTGAAAATAAAGTAAAATGTGTCTTACATAAAAATCCACAGGGATTCCATCCACAAGGACATTTTTCACAGGCAATTATAAATTCAACTGGATAAGCCAGCAGGATAGCCAATACTATAGGTAGCCTCTCCATTGTGACTTGATTGCCAAGACTAATGTTTCGAAGAAAATAGTCAGCTTATAAAGGAAAATGAGGTAGTAAAACAAAAAACGTGACAAATAAAGTATGTATTTATTGATAGCACATTTTTCACGAATTAATCATTAATTTTATTATTAATACATCAATCACGATTTGTCGTGAATCAAAAAGTAATTAATATTGCATTATAACATGTTTCAATTTTATATTTCAGGCTATGTTAAATATTACCATTAAATAAGTTTTTATCATGTCACGATACACGATTAGGGTTGATAAATAATTCAGGAAAACAAGCCAGTAATAATTATTATATTCTACTTACTCAGTTGCTCAGCGACTTAAAGTGAGTTTTGGTCTTCGAAACGAGTTTCCTTCCAATTATTATCGCCACGAAGCTCACATAGGTCTGTCTCCAACCTGTCCTTCCAGCGATATTTTGGAAGGCTGACTGGACGTTGCGTTCGGATGTACTGAATATGCTTTTCTCAAGCTGCGATCCTCTCCCATCCTTTCTACGTGACCGAGCCAGCGCAGGCGTTAAGCTGTTATTTCTACTATCATGTTAGGCTTGGTCTCGAGATTTTTTATAATGAGTAGGTTCGCGTTTGACTGACATTGCGCCTGATGTCAGGCGGAAATCCAGTCTAAGGTGGAGCACGTTGAAGATACATGTTAACGCGAGAATTGAATACACCCAGGTTGTATTGTTCAGGAAAAACAGACGACGGTAAAGAGTTCCACTCTTCAGCGGTGTGTATGATAAAAGTGGAAACTGCGTCCGCTTTGTTGTTTTTTTTATCATATATCGGTGGCGTGAGTGCATCCGTCTGGTTGTCCGGTGGTAAAATGTTGAGGGGGGAACCAATTCATTTAATTCCGTGGCATACTAATTCTAATCCGTGCAGGAACGGAGAAAGAATACAATTTCCTGCGGCCCGGCGGCCTGTCGTAAGAGGCGACAAAACAACCCACAGCCAGGTGGTAGGGCATTTGCCCGACTGGATGGCTACCACCCCTGGTCTAGAGTATGTCGCCATAACAACCTTGTGTTGTGTTCCGGCATTAGTGACCAGGTTCCAGGCTCCCTAAAGAGAGCAGCAGCGCATTCGTAGCACCTTTGGTGTTGCAAATGTCCATAGGCGATGGTAACCGCTGTCCATCAAGTGGGCCGTCTGCCTGTCTGCTGATCTCCTGCAATAAAAAAAAAATACTCCCCGAAGTGTATTCTATAGAATACCGACAAACTAGCGACTTTACGTCGATTACGCTCGAATTTCGATTTTGAGGTTGGTTCGGACCTTCCACCTACTTCGTCTCATTCTCTCTCTTTGTTGGAACCAAAATCTTATAGAGAACCTTCATTTCCTGTATTAGATCCTAGTGATCCTAGACAAAATTATATTTACGAGAAACAATCCCAGAGACGGTGAACAACAAGACAATAACAACCATATTCCTCGAAGGTTTGATTTGATTTATTTAAACAGGTGTTCATTGCGGATTGTCTAATTTAGTGACTCTGTTTATTTTTCCCATATATTATGAGTGTAGATTAAAATCAGAACACTAAAACTAAAGGGAATGTATAATATAATTTGGATGTCTTGTTATCTAGAAGTGTAAACACTGTTTAGACAAAACACACCTCACTAAAATGAATCACTTCCGGAATCAAAATTATCGGAGGTCGACAACGCGTTGGCGACACCCACGGTGTTGCAAACGTCTATAGGCGATGGTGACCACTTTCCATCAGGTGGGCCGTCTGCCTGTTTGCCTACTTCATTCAGGCTATAAAAAAATTCAATCTATAAGTAAATCTCGGAAAGGAATGTTTCGTTGTTTCTCCTAGTCTGGGTGGACAGATTCAAGTTTTGGCTCAATTTCCTATAACACAAGCATAGCATGCGTAGTTTGGAAGTGTACAATGAGTTTATTTAATAATTTGGGTTTAAAAGTCGAATTATAATGTACTTATCTTATTATTTTATATTAATATTGAGTTACCTGTTACTGTTAGACAAGCTAAATCACTAACAATATTTAAGAACTTGACAAAAAAGCACTACCTACAACATAGTGATGTTTGATATTTCTGAGTATATTTATTCATGTGTATAATTAGGTGTATTTATATATGTCTATTAAGTATAAAATAAATGTAAGTAGCTGCATATCCTCTAATATTTATGTATACCACCTTTGACTAATATAATATGTTTTATTCCTGCCATGGGTTGTCTGGAAGAGATCGCTTCTTAGCGATAAGACCGCCCATTGTGCACATGCTAAATTTAGGCTATAAGTTCTTCTGTGTTTTCTGTAATTTTTCCTTTCTCTACAATAAGGCATTATCTATCTTGTACGAAAAAATTTAATTTTTAGGATTTGTCGAAAGCTTTTTAGGTAATTTCGTATTTTTGTTTTGAGATAATATTTCCCACTTACAAAAATTCAATAAAACAAAAATAAACAGTCAAGGACATTTTCATATTAGGTACATTTGTTTGCGTAGTGGTGCCTATTCTAGGTACAGTCCACTCATCGTTGCCAGGACAGCATCCACATGCTGGTCTGGAAGCAATCAGTGAGTTCCATAGCAAACATGTTGAGGTTCTACATATTCAAGACAAAGTTTCAGACAGACAGAGAAACAAAAGTTCTAGGAACGGTTAACGTTTAGGCATTGTATAAATAACCATTTTTTTAGCCTATATAAAGGAATCATAGACAGATACTTCAATTTTATTTATTTATATACAATAAAGTAAAACATGTGAGTGAAAACGTGTGCACAAGGATATATAATGTAAGTGTCATACCGATTTCTTACCAAAATTTAATGATAAGTTCTTTGTAGCAAGTTGAAAAGTTGGTATGAGAAACTACAGATCTGAAATAATTAAGAATTAAAAATCACATTAGAAGGTTTAGTTCTTTTTTTGGAAATAAGGTAAACGATATAACTAACAACGTTAGTAACGGCTGGTTCCTATATTTTATTATTCATTCACTTGTATTACCATCGGTTGAATTTTGACTTTACTTCTATCGAGCTTTTGTAAAATTTTAACCGATAGTAAGGCAAATAAACGGTTGATAAATATAGAAACGGGCCATAAGTTAAAATACACCTTTTTTTTTTCATGGGGAACTGCGTTGCCGCTCCGTCAGCCGCGCGGGGAATTCTCGCGGCCGGTGTGTGGGGCTCCCCCGACGCCGATTAATCAATACGACCGGCGCCAGGTATACCCACTAAAACCCCATGGGAGCCTTCATCCGCCTGAGTGCCGGGTCGCGGTACATCGCGCAAGTATACCCCGCGACCCGGCGGGCGGTGGACCGCCCCATAAACAGGGGCGGCCTCTCCTGTGCGGGCCGGGGTGTTGAAAACTACCCCAGCCCTGAGAGGGAACGCGGCTGCCTCTCGCGCCCTCTCGTGGCATTGGTGCGGGCGGAGGTCTGTCTAGTCCCCGAGACCTCAACGCCCGCTGCCGCCCTCCCGTGGCTTCGTTTGCCACGGGCTTAAGTTAAAATGCACCTACTGATCATGGTCGCAGGATCAGTAGGTTCAGCAGCAACAGAAAGGTTCAATGTAGGGTACTTGAATGCTGTAATATAAAATCTAATGTATAAATAAATTTTCCACTTATAACCATATACCATCAGATTAATTGTCTATTTAATTGCTTTAAAAAAAATAAAGAAAAACTAAATTAAATTCTCAACGAATCTGTGATTGAGAATTACTTCGCTCCATACCAGAAATCACGTGTTATCATTAAACAAATGATTATTGTTATAAATTACTTACATTGCTAAAAGTGCATAGGTTCATGGTTAAATAACCTTTCGCGGAAAACCTGAAAGGTTTTTGTGATCGGATCAAAAATATCAGTAACATTCTCTTGGTATCAATGTCAGCATAGGTCCAATCGGTGAAATATATAGCATTCTCCAACTTTTTACTCTAAAAGAAAAAATCTTTTGTTGTAGTTTTTTTAGTTACACTTTCTTTTTTTTTAGAATAATTTCTTGACCGTCATAAATAAGCTTATCTATATATATATATATATATATATATCAATTGCCGTTCGTTAGTCTCGCTAAAACTCGAGAATGGCTGAACTAATGTCGTTTGATCCCGTCGTTTAGAAATCAACATATACATACATACATACATAACATCACGCCAGGTCCCTTGCGGGGTAAGCACGGACCACAGAGCGCCAGACAGGTTTATTCTTACACACCTCACTTCCTTCTTTGACATTCATAGTTCCTGTCATGTACGCTCGTCTGTTCTTAAGGCTCCTGACATCACCTTCTGCTAATACATGATCAATTTGATCATGGAAGGTGTGTCGTGGCCTTCCGCGACTTCTGCATCCATCCACTTTTGCATTGTATATCTGTTTAGTCATTCTTTCATCATACATTCTTTCCACATGCCCGAACCACCGGAGCATTCCTTTCCTTACCTTCACCCCGACTTAGAAATCAACGTTTTTTTATTTATTGATTCTGAGGTGGTACGAAGTTTGCTACGTCAGTTACTTTATTAATAAGAATACCTGACATACAGTGATGACCTGTTGTGACCTGTTATATACAGATTTCTCATATATCTATTTCAGGCACAAGTTTCATACATCAGGTGTCTTTGTAAATTTGTTACGATGCGAATAATAAATAAAGTTTTGTTTATTTATATAAATGTGATTTATGCTGCCCAATTTATTTTTTAAATAAACATCGTAAATGCGTAGCGATGTACGAGTAGTGGAAGACCCCGTAGAGGTGATAAATGACCACTGTTTTATATGAAAACACCTGGTATGCGGTACACAGTACTTACATGATCAATCAAAAGTTGTCCCATTATACACGGGAAGAATACCTCCACGAGCAAAGAACAGAAGAATGAGAAATAACGAAGCGACATGTAAAAATTATCCACGACCTGAAATATTTAAAAAAATGTTGAGATACATGAGATTTTGGCCACGCAAGCTTTATTTTCATATCCCATGAGAACTATTAGCACTATACAGTGGCGGATTTACGAATAGGCTGAGTAGGCTGGAGCCTAGAGCGGCAGATTTTGAACGGCGGCAAATTTAAGGTCAATATTTTTTATATCTTCATCAGAAATTATCTCTATCAGAAATAATCTCTTACTGAAATTTTCAAACACAATAAGATAATTCTTATTAAGCCCATACAAACTATTCAATATTAATATGGTGCAACCATTAGATAAATATCTTTACAATTTGAGTAGTCGCTTTTGGGTATGGCAGAAACAAACCTCTCTCTCCTGCTTTACAATCTACTAATAACGGGAAGAAAAGGATAATAAATAGTGCACAAATCATAGAGTTACAATTTCATTGACAAAAATAATAATGATATGATTCTGAACTAGGGTATCGATTTGTAGAGGTCAGTAATAGCGGCATAACTTGAATAGCCTAAAGGCGGCATATTTCTAAATCCGCCCCTGGTACAATAAGTCCGAATCAAACGTCAAAAGAAACTTTTATAAAATTATATACAGATTTCTTTATATTCAAAGCTGTAAAGGTCTATTCTGTAATTTAGTTTTACTATTGTAAAATCGACCAAATCGATATCGGGTCCTATAAGAAGTCATGGTAGCGTAATTCCAAAGTCGAAGGGAGCAAGTTCGAACCTGGCTGAAGCACATGTACCTACTACTTGGCAGTTTTCTGACCTAATATACATATTGTTACAATTACCACATACTAACAACGGCGAACGAAAACATCGCGGTGAAACCTTGCACATCGAGATAACCAATGTGCCAAACCGGCCAAGCCGCCTTGGACTAGCGTGTCAGGTATATTGTCCGTTCCACCTATAGTGGGAGGTCCGAGTCCAGTAGTGGGATATTTATGGGCTGTTATTTATTATATTATTATATCGGATTCCAATAAGATTTTGTAGCCAAATAAAAAAAAAAAATTTGTTAGTTCCGTCTTACCGTAGCAGTGAATATGGTAAGGCAGACGAAAATAGATCCAAAAACATAAGTCAATAATGTAGCATCTCCAAATACTGTGTCTAATTCCAAGGTAACTCTGAAAAATATCAATTTGGAAACTTGAAATACTTCTTTCATACATATTACAAACAATATATGTATGTACCTATCTATGTTATTCTCATACCTTTTTCCTCATCCCCCATCATAGATAACATTAATAAATAAAATTGCAATGTCCGTTATTTCAAATACCAAAATTTAATTGAATAATTTTATATGATACCTTGTGACAAATAAACAGTCTTTATTTGTATTCTTTGTCAGTCTGTTTAAAAGTTTGTCTCAAATAATCCCTAAACAGCTTAACGGATTGCAATGAAAATATTACAGATTGAAAAAGGAATTTTCTCTTAAGTTCTCATTTTTTGTTTTGTTTTTTCGATGCTTGCAAAATTCTGAAATTATGATTATAAAATTCAAGACGTGTGCAAACACTTCAATACTCAACTAGATCTATGGTGGTCACCTTGAATTTTTAGTTGTTTTACAATTTTAATACACCAGTCTACGAATTTTCTTTTAAACCTGTGTGTAGGTTCTGAGATAAATGACATAAAGAGGTAGATTCGGATGAACATGATGAAAATATAAGGGTAGAGTTTTTGTCAAAATGACTACGGAACCTGGAAAAGCTCCGTAAAGTGTTGGCCATCATTACTGACGTAAACCTTATATGGCCACCGAACGCCAATGAATGGCCAAATAAGCCGTAAAAATAGCTAGCGCAAAGCCTGCGAAGACCATTGGACTCCACAGTTATCCGTGCACGAACGGAGAAAGAATACAATTTCTTGCGGCTGGGCGGCCTGTCGTAAGAAGCGACAAAACATCCCACAGCGAGGTGGTAGGGCATTTGCCCGAGTGGATGGCTACCACCCCTGGTCTAAAGTATATCGCCATAACAACCTTGAGTTGTGTACCGGTATTAGTGACCAGGTTCCAGTCTCCCTTAAGAGCATAGCAGCGCATTTGTAGCACCTTTGGTGTTGCAAATGTCCATAGGCGGCCAAGTCTGCCCGTCTGCTGAATTTCTGCAATAAAAAAAAGATTAGCCAGCGTGAGCTGTTGCGTATCCTTTGTCATGCGAGGACGGCTCCAGGAGCTGAAAACCTAGTTACCGGTGGGTAGTTTTCACCGAGTTCTAACCGGGGCAAAGAGTTAACACCACGAAGCCCCAACCTCATTTATTCTATACAGAGGAAGACATGGATAGAAATTGGTTTAATACTACTAATTCTTTACAAACTACTAAGTAGTCATCTCTAAAATTCACTTACTGCGCTAAAAACTGGTGCCTTTTTATTACAGTTTTGAGCTTCTTTTTAATCGATTTATGTATGGCTTTTAAGTTCCTACCATGCAGCAGTTGTATCACATCCTCAGAACTTATCAGTCCTTCTATGACATTACATAAAACTTTTAGCTCCATACAAATGTACCGTGTGAGAGATATATGTATCATATTAGCAAAAGCGTAGATAAATACTACTAAAGTTGTCATAAAACTTTCCCAGACGTATGTTACATAGTACCATTGGACTTTATCAAAAGGGTACCAGCCATCAAATGGGTATAAATATCTTAATTCATTGCCAAGGACATTTGTTTCGATATACATAATTAAACGTGGAGAAATGGTCACCACAATCGATAAACCAATTGTATAGTAATAAATATGCTTAGTTATTCGCATATTAGTTTTCGTATATCCATATAAAATAATTCTATGTTCAAATGAGTCTGTAATAACATCCCATAAATCAATTCTAAAGTGCTGCAAAACTTTACTATACAAATCTCTATGCATATGTAATTTTGCATATTTTATCGTGATCATTACACAAGCTCCCAAGTTCGGAGCTACATAGACAATTGCAAACCAATTTCTGAAGTCCGATAGGAAAAGCGTTAAAAGCAACTGGACTGAAGTAAACAGCACTAAAATTTGTGTTACATAATAACAACAGATGGTCATTTTAGTTTTTCCAATAAATGGACAGACAAAACATTTAGTCCCTATATCACTTATAAAATCCATTTGATAAAGAAACGCTCCTTTTAAATTATTATAAGTTTTTTCTGACATTTTTCTTTTTTTTCTGCTGCGAATTCTCTTTTTGAACTGAACTACATTGACTTCAGTAAGAGGCTTATAAATTCGCATGTAAATCGTATATAATGAATGCATGTCAATCAAATTATGTAAATGACTTATTATTATAATATCAATGGTTGTTACATGGCGTTTCCCTTTCTGTTTTTCATTGTCATACATTGTAATAGTATGGAGAAATATATAACAATACAATTTTCCAGTAACATTTTTTAAATCTTCTAAATGTTTTACTGTTGCCTTGATGACGACAGTCCCAGACACCCAGACCAAAGTAAATAATGGTCTATTTGTTCACGACATTTACCTACTCGACTTGACCATTCATATGTTAGTTAGTTAGTTTATATGTGCTAATAGGGTATTACATCGTATAATCTGAAATTCATATTGCCCTTACATACACACTACCACTATTGATAAATCTCATACCCGTTGTAAAAGTTATTTAATTGATCAATTTAAATATCAATTTTCAAGGAAATTGATTCATATCCAAGGCGATAAAGATAGAATAAGCAAACAAATTTTATCCGTGCAAGAACGTAGAAAGAATACAATTTCCTGCGGCCGGGTGGCCTGTCGTAAGGAGCAACAGAACATCCCACAGCCAGGTGGTAGGGCATTTGCCCGATTGAATGGCTACCACCCTTGGTCTAAAGTATGTCGCCATAACAAATTTGAGTTGTGTTCCGGCATTAGTGACCAGGTTCCCGTCTCCCTTAAGAGAGCAGCAGCGCATTTGTAGGACCTTTGGTGTTGCAAATGTCCATAGGCTATGGTAACCGCTTCCCATCAAGTAGGCCGTCTGACTGTCTGCTAAACTCCTGCAATAAAAATAATAATGAAAGAAACGTGTGCGTCAAGGGAAGCTCGACAGAAGTGATAACTTAGCCTACCTACCGCTGCCGTATGCGAAGAGAAAGGAAAGCCAGACAGACTGGCGTCGTAACGCGTTTCGTAACGAAGTGGTTTACCCTCCCATAAGAAGTTATCAATTGAAAAAAAATCATCTCCAAAAATATTCTTATACATATACTAGATAGGAGAATTGAATTATTAACAACCATATTACATTTAAGTCAAATTAATTCCATATAAGACCTTTATCATAGCTTACCATCCCGTGTAAGCGAAATCTATTCAAACCAAATGTCACAGAGTGTAACACAAAAATCAACCTTATGTTCTCTTCTTATATTATATACAATCGCATATCAACATCGCTGATTTAATATTGACAGAAATAGGTCAAGATGCACTTAAAACGTAGCGATTGCTTTATAATTTGCCCTCATTGTTCAAGTTCGCCAAATCACAGGGGTGGCACTCCACAATTCCGTTTGGCATCCTTTGATGCATGACTAATATGGTTTTAATCCGAGTGTGTCATCCACTTCATGCTAATGCAGACAGGAGTACGGCTTTCTATGGCTTTGCAATTCCCTCTGGTTATTTGGGATATGACGACCGAATTGACATTATTTCTAACCTACTAGAAGTGAAAGTTAAATTATTATTATCATCTGTTTTATGATCAAGTGCGGATAAATGAATGATAACACTTTATTGTTCACCAAAAATTAAAACTACGTTCTTGAACACTAGGTACAATAAATGTTGAACAAAGGGCGGGTTTATCTGCGTTATTGTTTAAGATTAAAGGCCGTTTCACGCAGATATGGGAATGGTTTCAATGCTTTATTTGAGATGCGACATTGCTAAGGACCTTAAACCAAATATTGACAGATAACATAACGTGGCTTTGCGTTAACGGCGTTATTTTAAACGATTTAAATAAGCCGCATTCGACCACAACCTATATCTTTAACACTAACGCAGATGAAGCCTTTCATGCGATCTCTTCTGAAAGCCCCCTAGGCCCCACACTAAGGAAAATATTAAATTAATTATTTTTTTATTTATACTAGCGGCCCATGCAGACGTTGTTCTGCTCTGAAAAAATAAAAATCTAGGACGCGAACTTTTATGTCGTAAGATATTATGATAAATATACAGAGTAAAGGAAAGACAATTTGTTTTAGATATTTTCTTGGTAGCAGTTACAAAGCTAATGTCTGTCTGTACGTCAGACAGTAGAATAAATATTTGAATATATATTATTCTTATGCAGCCAGGTATTCTCATGGTATCATCACGTAGGTCGAACACGATCCCAGTGCCACCTACCAGTTCCAATTGTGGATTTAAACCATCCGGGGACCCACTCAAAAAAACAAAAACAAAGACGGCTCAGATGATTAGAAGGATTCTAGAACCCGATCTTAGCGCCACTTAAAGGTTCCAACGGGATAATATCCTATGTTCATCTCCTGCTTCTAAGCTACCTCCCTACCTCCCTGCCACTTTTTAGCCTAAATCGGTACAGCCGTTCTTGAGTTATAAATAGTGTAACTAACACTACTTTCTTATATATATATATATATATATATATATAGATTTTTAAATCTTACATTTAAATAACTTAGGTTAGGTTAGAAAATTTTCGTCAACCATCATCTGTACAATGTTTGAAGACGTGAATTTTCGAACCGAAAAGACCAACTGAGATGAGTATTTTGATGTGGGTGTGTAACATAATATATTACAAGAATAAATAAGATGATATCGGAGTCCAGCTCTATGTAAGTTTTACCTGTGACTGAAAAATTGAGAAGGAGATTAATGATCATGTAATAAATAGAGATGAAAATCATGTAACAAAATTTTGTTAAACATCGAGGGATACAAGTGTAAAGTAAATAAAAAAAGAGATGTATATGATTTTTAGTAAGGAATAGAGAATATGGAAGGAAATGACATATTGGGCAGAAAAGAATAAGACGCAAAAAGTTTATGTCAGTGTTCAAAGATTTGTATCATTCGCATTCTATCTCATTCGTTGTATGCAAATATCCTTTGTCAAGCTTCATAAGATAAAATCCGCAAAAATATTACATCGTTACAAACGAATTGAGGGTACCAAATGTTCATTGATATTGGAAATCTAAAAACGCATTCGTCTTTAAATTGTGTTCATTTGCAGAATGCGTTTGGAATCTATATAAATGCGGACTGGAGACATACTGGAGTTGAGACCATTTTAAAATGGCCTACCAGTTCCCTCACAGAGACAGGCACAAAAGGGAAAAGGAGGATCATTCAAGGCATAGATGGGTTCTGATTATATTGGATTGTGTTACACGTGGATCGTGTTCAGAGCCCTTTTTCTCACATGCAATGTAATACGTATTCAGTTGATGGATGCTTAAAGAATTATGTAGAGTTGTATACACCGCAACAATTTAATAAAAAAATATATTTTATACACAAAGCTTAACAAATATTTCTTAAACTTGAAAAAGTTGGCTATTAGAGTAGAATGAGAGGAGAGGGTAAATGGGGTCTACTTGTCTTGCCCATTAAGAAAACTCATCTATACTAAGAGGAAAGATTAGTTTGTTTTTTTGCATTAAATAGGCTCCGAAACTACTGAACCGATTTGAATTTTTTTTTCACTGTTTCCAAACTGCACTATCCCCAGGTGATATAGCCTATATTGTATTTCTAAAAAAAAACACTTTTGATTTTTTTGTTAACTAACCAGTGCAAAGTCGGGGTAGGCCGCTAGTTAGTTATATGACAAAATTACTTTCACTGGGTAGTTCAATAGTTTGAAAGCTTTATTTATAACAAATAGCTGTATTTATTAGTAATATTTTTCGTGATAATTTTGGTAAGATTTTCGTATTACGAAGTTGGCAAACAGGCAGACCAAACTCATGAAATGTGGTTGTCTATAGGCAATTGCAACACTGATCACAAAGCCAAGGCTTTGCTAGTTTCTAGAATGGCATAGAAGAGACGGGACAGAGAAGGAGAATGTAGATCAGATACGAATAATGAAATAAAAGGATGAGAGAAATCAGAATAGAAAACGTAACAATAAAAAAGGAGTTTTTAAAATTTTCGCGACTAGTATAATATATAATAAAACTACATATAACGGTTTTAAGCACAGTAAGTCGTCATTATATATAAAGGAAATACAGACAAACATTCATTTTTATATATAAGAAGAAGAAGAATATTTCATCTTTATGATTTATTGAATTTAAAAAAAGAATGGATATTTCAATCGCTGTGTGCAATCACTCAGTGTACATAAAATAAATAAATAGGTATAAAAAATATGTTTAGCAGCTCTATATAAATACCTAGTTTCTCCCCTTGAAATGAAGACATCTCAAAGTATAATAAGAATATGCGACGCTTATGAGATAGATATGTTCTACCTTTAGCCCAGCACAATGGTTTTCTCGAGATCGCTTTATTCACCTCGAACGAGGTCTCACACGTCAAATTTCACATCCTGAAAGGATCCCCCTACCACGGAATCTTTATAAATAGTTTTGAGAATACGGTGTTTAATTTAATGGAACGTATTTGAACTGAATGCATTCCGGGAAGTCAACGGATTGTGCGAAAGTGAATAGCTCCTCGATTTAATTGAGTAACTCTGATTAGAGGTAGGGGTTCTGTATATGCTATATAGATTTAAGGGTCTACGAGATGTTTATGATTTGTTTTGGTACGCTGGCCAGTGTAATGTTTTTTATTTACTGAAAAACAACACAGATTCCACAAGCAAACTAACAACAAATTCAAAATATATATAACTAGCGTACGGCCTCAGGATCAATAAATAAATTTAGAAAAGTGTGTGTCCAGGACGCTCGACAGAAGTGATAACTTGCCTAGAGAAAGGGAAGCCAGAAAGATTGGTGCCGTAACACGTTACGTAACGAAACATATCTAAAACTTATTAAATAACTTCTATCTGATGATTGAAAAATCGGCTCTAAATCGAAGAAAGACAAATAAGTGTTGCATTAAGTGGAAGGACTGGGAATAGGTTATAAGCCGGCTAGCTACCCCTTATGTCTGGTGTTGTGGCGGAGAAGGTGGTGAAGAAATTTTGGTGATCTAACAAAATACTACGATAAGGTAGTGGGCTTATTTTCTTAGCAGCTCCAGTAGTTGTCGTATAAGTTGTCTTGATTTCCCGGTATCGTATACTTTTGTTTCATATCACCGTAATTTTTTTCAGGGCTCTAACGATATAGTTCATGGTAGCCATATACCACGTGTTATAGCTATTTACACGCCTAAACAACTATTAGTGTAAGAAAATCCTGAAGTAGCTATACATTTTATACTTTAAAGTAGCTATAACGAACATAAATTTAAAATTAAATATTTTTGCTTTTCAGTAATTTTTCAATAAATGAGTATTTAAAAGACCCAATAATGATACAATTTAAAAAAGATAAATCTAACATGTTACTGAAAATAAAATAATATAATTATGTCGTGTTATAGTTATATAGAGACAACTTTATTATCCCCATGGGACAGGTTCGAATTCTGTGAGGAAATCATGCACCACTTTGGCAGTTTTCTGTGATAATGTGCATATTGTTACAATTATCATGTTCTGACGATGTAGGAAAAAATTATGATGGAAGATACACATCGAGATAACTGATGTGTCAAACCTGCTAAGCCGCCTTGGATTTTGTCCGTTCGTTTGCGATATTTGAACAGCATTGCCAAGCAGTGGAACAATTGTGGTCTGTTATTATCCGTATTTATCCCTATTATAATGATTATATCTCTCTTTCTTTCACCATATCCCAATTAATTGGGGGTGGCACAATATGTCTTTTCCTTCCACGGTCCTCTATTCTGACATACATCTTCTGACACACCACAAATCATCATATCATCCTTCACGCACTCCATCCATCTTTTTTTGTCTATCTTTCCATCGGTACCCATCCATCTTGTAGTTTAATATTCTTTTTGTCACGTGACTGTCATCCCTCCTCATTATATGCCCATACCAACTTAGTTTTCTTCCTCTCAATTTTTCAGTCACGGGTGCAACTTTCAAAGATACCCTGATGCATTTTAATTATTATGATATAACATAGAAGTTAAAGTGCACGGAAACTACCATTTTGCATCGCAGCATCGTTTCCCTTTGTATTTTCCTTTTGAAGAGTAGTAGAGAGAATGTGAACAAAGATCTCTTAAGTACGTACAAGTGACTCACATTGCTGTAATACTCATTTCAAGCTCCAATTAACGATAAGTATTCGCATTGCGCTAATTAAACAGACTTTGTTGTACGGTCGGTACGGTCCTTTAGTCAGAGGTTTTATATGGATGGTGCTCGGGCTCCTAATGTACATGAACCCTTATTAATTTGCTTTGACATCGATATTTTACCCTAAAACATACTTTAAAATATTTCTAAAGATATGTTGGTACATTTTAAGGTTACATATAGGCTAGGTTATACATTGTATTTTATATATTAAAAATTAATAAAGGTTTGCGTTTGACCGAAATTGCACTTGATGTCAGATGGAAATGTAGTATAAGATGAAACCCGCTTACCTAGAAGATACTTGTTCTCGCGAGACTTGAAGCACATTGAATATTGAACACAACGATCATATATGCAAAGGAGAATAAATCAAGATTTTTTGTGTTTGAAAATTAGCCGTTGAGTGCTGAGAGAGCATCGAATACCAGGAACGCATAGCACGGATAATTGTCGCAGACAACTGTCCCGGGGCGATACCGAGTGAAGTTCGTGCATTCGATTATTATCTATGCACTCAGTTAGCTATTATTTATTAATAATGGAAACCGATATGTAATTAAAACAAATATTTTAAAATTTATCTTTTTATACATGTATGTCTATTTCAATTATTATTGTATTGTTATATGTTTAACTAATATGTTTTATTTTACAGGTAACACTGGAAGGACCGTTTATCCATAGAATTATTGTTAAAAGCATATTTGAATATAGCTGTTGCTTTCAATTTTTAGAATAAGTTATAATCTGTATGCGTAGTATATGAAGTTTATTACTACTATATTCTTTTTTAAATAAATAATAAGGAACAAGGCCTGTATTTTAAAGTAATTTGAATGAAAAAGTTGACACATAAGATAATAAATAATTCATATAAATAAATAAAATTATGAATAATACCTTCTATGTCACAGGGCCACGTGACATTTTATTTTTGTTCGTTATAATTTCAAATCGGTTTATGTATTAAATATTGTTTTAATAGAATACGGGCCTACGTCAATATCACGTACGTTACTATACGTCTGGAGCATGTAATAGAACACTACTCCTTAACAGTAAATAAAGCAGCAAATTAGCTTCAGTTTCCCTTTGTGAGTGTACTTCAATATTTTATTCAGACTAGTTTCTTCATATTTAATGAGATCCTCGGTGTTTTTATGCAAATAGGTCCTCTCCAGTCGGTCTGGTCTCGAGTTTCTCTTGAAAAATGAATAGGATAAGAACTATGATGTTATTCTTTAGTCTTTGTAATGCAACTACCGTACTCAAAACGCTTAAAGTCGTTTAGTTAAAGGTCAATTACATATTATTGCTAAAGAAGTTATACGTTTTCATACATCTTAGGCCCAGATTTTAAAAACATGGGAGTGATTTAAGATTTCGTTTCATTATGTTAATATTCTTTTATAATTGTAATAGGTTTAGTTATTTTGAATAAATTAATCGTGTGGTGTATGCATTTTCGTATTATTGTGATGATGAAATCCAACTTTCCGTTTTCCATGTTATTCCATAACATAATATTAAGTGTGATACACAAAGGGAAATCGCAGTGAGGCTATAAAAGTTTACTATGCACTTTTATAGTGGACTTAGAGCTCCAAAACGGACATGAACACAACTATGATTTATCGAGATTTTTTTTTACTTATTGTCCAATATTCTTACATTCATATACATTAGAAACACACTTAAATATGGCATACAAACCTCATGGGTTTATATGTGCCCTCTGCGGCACGTCGTGTACACAATATTGTTATATAAAATGAGCTTTTTTAAAAAGGGTTTTAAAATACAAGCTTTTGAAATCCTTAATATCATGTAGCAGAAGAGTGCTAGACAAGACAACTAAAACGAGCCCAAACACGAGGGGTCTATCTTGCTTAGTACAGGATTTCTTATGGCCACCTTCGACTCCATCATCAGGTCAGCTTCATGGTGCCATATTGTTGCATTGTCACGTTGTATATCGATACATATGCGAGCAAAATTTCAGCTCAATCGGAAACCGGGAAGTTGGTCAAATTTAACTAGCAAGATTCCACCCGAACTTACATACATAGGTATATCCATGCACGTTGAAAAAAGCCTATATGCGAATGTAAATTCGGTGTAGAATTAGTTCAGTGGTACACACGTTTGTATGGAAGCCTAAATGATTATTTTGTGGACAAAATCTCAGCGACATATTCCCCTTGCGCTCACGGCATTATTCAATTTCCTACGTATATGTACGTAGATAACTTTAGAGATGGCTTAAACGCGGAACACGAAACAGTTTCATTATTTATTTTAATAGCCAATAAAGTTGAGTCAATTTATAGCAACTATTACGTGCGGGGAATCAACCGCCGTATCCTGAACCATGAATAATGGTCCAGACCTTTAAACTTTAATAAGGTCCTCGTGTGCTCGCTTCGTGTATGAGGAACGCGAGCATTTTGCAATTTTCCCTTACTTTGCTATGCATGTAATATGAAGACGATGAAGTTTTAATCATAGCTATATATTTAATAACATCTACTACTCTACATATTCATTTTTCCATTTATGTTAATAAAAATAAGTTAGCAAAGGTTAGCAAAGGAAAGTAGAAGAAGCGAAAGTTGCTTGTCAGGATCGTCGCAAGTGGATATCCATAGTCTCTGCCTACCCCCATAGGAAAAAGGTGTGATAATATGTATGTATGTATGACTCTTTGTGATTTGCTAATAAATCCAAATATCTAAGCGATATATTTTATATATATTTGATGACTAAATATAAGCTACCGTTTATAAAATTTCCTTAGTCAGTCTGATTGAAAGTTTGTTTCAAATAAGTTTTAAAACGGCTTAAAGATTTTCAAAGAAAATGTAAGGGAGAGAAAGAGATATTTAATACAATAAAATTATGTACTAGTCTACCTCTCATATTTCACTACACTATAAAATATAAAACTAAAATAATAAAATAATATTATAAAAATATTTACAGATAAAAAATGTAGTCCATATCGCTGGGTGGGAAGCGTTCCCAAAATGCTGGCCGCATTTTCCCATTGTACCACAACGCTGATCCGTTCCTTAAATATAAGCCAGGGATATTCATGTTGGTTTTATATGTATTTACTTTCAATATTTGTAGGATACAGAAGATATCACTAAAATTTAGAGTCTACTACTATCATTTATTTGAACTCTAACCAAATTTTATCAAAATGTCTATGAAAATAAATTAACTGTGAAACTTCAAAACCCAGCAAATGCATTTCAAGAAATGCACCACAGCATAGTGTCATGAAGAATAACGATATAGCACATCAAAACTATTTACTAAGCTTATTAGAAGTAAAGAATTTATTGAAAACCATTAATATGGTATAATAGTACAGAAAAACATGGTATCGTACTACTCTAGTAGTATAAAAATATTACGAGTTGCAGGACTCGAATTAAAATGCCGTTGGAATTATTATAGAATTTACTAGAACTATACAAACACATATAACACAGGTACAAATATAACTGTAAACAAGCAGTCCATGCCTAATGCACGATTCAATCACACGCACAATGTCAGTTACTAGCGTCTTGCTTTGCTTGTGACTAATAAAGTACTGCACAAATACAATATGTCTGATCGACCGCGTGGACTGCATTTCTTAGAATCACACCTGGCTAATGACTACCGTAAAAGATTACAATACACAATGGGCTGTTTTTATAATTACAAATTTTAAACACAAAGCAAACAGAAGAAGTGCATATGCCGAAAAGGTAAAAAAAATGTCTACATGTATGCAGGTGTGAATTTGTCTTTTGTCGGCGTCAAGTTTTCATCCCCAATTCAATTCAAGACAACTTGATTGTTATATCATTATAAAAAGATTGTTTCGATTATTATGCCTTATTAGGCGCAACACCATGTATTGATGTAGTCTTTACATATTTTGGCAAGTAAAATACATCAGCAGATGCCTATAAATCATTAATCATTTCATTGATAACATTGTTACACATCAATTATATGTAAACCTAATTTATTGTATGGCATAAACTCATCATATAGCTTTCGACTAAACACCTCATGGGCTGTACTTTAAAGTTTTTTTTTTTTATAATAGGGCTAAGTTCATTTGTGCAGGAACGGAGAAAGAATACAATTTCCTGCGACCGGCGGCCTTAAGTCGTGTTCCGGCATTAGTGACCAGGTTCCAGTCTCCCTTAAGAAAGCAGCAGCGCATTTGTAGAACCTTTGGTATTGCAAATGTCCATAGGCGATTGTAACCGCTTTCCATTACGTGGGCCGTCTGCCTGCCTGCTGAACTCCCGCAAAAAAAAGTAAGCCCTGCTATTTCCCTTGACTTAGTCAAGGACTATTCATATAGTTTCATAACTAGATGGGCTATCTTACACTGAATTTTTTTGTCAAATCAAATCAGTAGTTCCTTAGAGTAGCGTGTTCAATCAAACGAAAGGAAGCATAAGATATAATATGTAACTATTTTGCGTATAACAAATAATATCCACTGCTAGGTTTTCAAATGACACAACTGAACTGTAGCGTAAAAATCAAAGACAGCAATAACAATAAAGAAGCAAGTCATATAGGTAGGTACATAAATACTATGATATCAGTGTAACATAACAAGCAAGTCGCTTTGAGTTATAACGTTGGGCAAGCGACAGATTGCCGACATTACTATAACAGATCGCTGTAGACACGGGGTGGATGAACCTGCAATGAAAATAACCTGTAACAACATTGTTATTATGTTATACAAATAATAACAAAACTCTCATAGTCAACATAGTTGTCTGGTATAGAGCTCCCACGTCACTATACTAGTATCGAAAAATAAATTTTGGTTTTCATGAGTTAATTACATGAGTTCTTACGCGGAATACACACACGAACAGGTGACATTATAAACAAACACTGATTATTGATATTGTTGTAGTTTAAGCCACCTGCATATTGGTAAACATAAACAAAACACATTTATTACCCACCGGCGTCGTTTGAGCTAATAGCATTGAAGCACTTTTATAACCGTCTTCTTTTGTTTACTTTGTCTTTAAAATTTGTCATTGGAAAAAATAACCCAGTGTGTATAGTAATCTTTATAGTAGTCATTAGCCAGGTGTGATTCTTAGTAATTCAGTTTACAGACGTATTGTATTTTTACAGTATAAAGCAATGCCCCAACGGAGGGGTGAGGCAGTCTAGCGATAGCCACAAGCTAAGCAAGACGTGTGTAAATTCGATAATCTATATAGTGACGCACTTTGCGCGTATTGTTGATTCGTGCATTACGTTTGTACTAGTCGTGTTCTGTTTTATTTGTACCTGTGTCATGCGTATTTGTATAAATATAAATAAACTCTATATTATTTCCAATGGTATTTTAATTCAAGTCCCGTATCTTGTAACAATATAGAAGCTCTTCATAGCCGTATAACCCCAGAAAGGCTTTATTCAACAGAATTAATCATGGCATGTCATGAATATGTAGTTATATCTATGAAATTAACATCTTTTGTAATCTTCAATAATTTTACTTTATGTTGATGAAATCATCAACATAATGTATCTATTGCTGAAATAATAATTATCTCTCTTGATATTAACACTGATTACGTTATAATTAACTTTGATTACGTTATATTTAAATTTGATTAAGGCAATGGATCGCGGTAGGTCGAACATTTGGTGTGCTGGCGACCATTCTCCAGAAGAGGTTATATATATCTTAATTTTACGACCAATCCCGATTCCATAGACTCTCCTCCTCCTCCATGGACTCTCCACAAGAGTGACACTGACAACATATCACACCCTTGACAATGACATTTATTAAACCTCTTACATATATATGTTAATAACAAAGTTATCAAATATTTCATTGTTTATTTAAGTAATAATATAAGTAACGTATATCTTAGTTAGATATACGTTACTTATTGGTGCGGCGGCAATGGACTGTAATAGGCGGCAAACGTCTTTGGGAAATGAAATCTAGGTTACCTGGACTCGACAGCTGCTGTAGGCTTCCTGGCCGGCCGGCTGTGGTCTGATCACCCTTAGTTTTACAATAAATATCACTTCACACGCGTGCGTTCGTAACGGGATCGATTTACACTCGAAGATACCAGCGGCGTGGCAAGCGTATACGCGCCGGGGGTGAGGAAGGATTGGGTTAGGATGACGTTTTATCGCCAGGTGGCGTTACCACTTATATTATTACTATTAATATATACTGATATTAACTAAGTCGTGCCCACTTCGATGGGCATTAGAAAAAAAATAAGAAATACTTATTATTAATCACAATTAAATATACCCTATGTCACTCAGAAATAATGAAGCTTTCCACTGGTGAAAGAATTTTCAAAATCGGTTTAGTACATCCAGAGATTACCCCCTATAACGTCACGAACTCTCAAACTTTACCTCTTTATTATATTAGTATAGATTACCATTAATATGTAATGTATTACATTAATTATATTACCATTTACTAATGACATGTGCTAAATGGAAGGTTTTCACTAAAAATCAACGTTGTGTCGGATATAACTCTGGCAAAAAAATAAGATATTAAAAGTAGGTATGAAAGCAGAAGCGACTGAATAACGAAACTATTTCAAGTATGCTGTCAAAAAGCAATATAATAATTAATGGAAGGCCGCCGTCGTCGTCCCCCTATGTTGCGGTCGCTGCGACTACACAGAATTTATCGTGGAATTATTATTGAAAGGCTCCCTTGGACAAATTGTCCGGTCTCCTCAGATATGTGGTTGTGTTATTTATCTGACATCCACGCGAAGGTGTGGCTTTGTATTACATTCTGTTAGTGCGCAGCATAAACATTTTCTACCAAAAATAAACCGACTTCAAGGGTCGCTTGTAAAACGATCGCCTTTAAATAAATTTAGTTAATCATATTAAACTGCCTAAATACGTTTTACACAAAACGTATTGACAGTTCTTTAAACATATTTAGCGGAAAATTTAGCGTTGTGCAAGATGTTTTCATTTTTTTTAATGGATCTAATTAATAAGTTTAATGTAATATGCATCGTGTTTTTAACCGACTTAAAAAAAAGGAGGAGGTTCTCAATTCGTCGGGATCTTTTTTTTTTTTTTTATGTATGTTCACCGATTTCGATGTCCGTAATTTATAATCCGATTTACGTGATTCTTTTTTGTTCGACGCGAAATAGCTGCCATTTCGTTCCCTAAAAAATTGACATAGTTTGGCCCAGTAGTTCATTATATATAGTCATTTTACGATCATTTTTTTGTTCCTGTTTCTTGGGACCTATATTTTTAAGCAGCGTAGCACCATTCGTAGGTCCACCCATAGCTAGCTAGACACTAAAAAGTAACAAATAAAACATAAAAAATTCGATTAAAAAAAACCGACTTCAAAAACTAAAATGTATAATATATATTAATAACAATAGCTTTAGAAATAAGTAATTTTATACATTTTAGTTTTTGAAAACATACGTGAGTTCAACTCCTCTCTACAGTCAGAATTCCCATTTACATTGAAACGGACTTAAGAAAAATCTCGTTCAGATAATACAGGTAAAATAGACTATTTAAAAATACAAACATTATGTAGACACGCGTCCTTATGCAATATGTATATGTATTATATACTGCCTCCGTGTCCATCACGTAGGGACCAAGCTCTGTTTACTTTGTGAGGCAAAATTTCGTAACAGCACGTTACTATATGTTATGAGTACATTAGAGCGGTCTTTGAATGTTATTTTAATAAACGAAATTTGCTTCAAACATGTTTGATATTTTGTGTTGTTATTTAAATTACATAGAATAAATTGTAGACTCTTGAGCAGATAAAACAATGTAAGTTGTTTAGAAATATGGCATTAGCGATCTTGAAATTGTGTTGTAAAATCTATTTTAATATGATTTGAAAATGAAACTAAAAGTAACTTTATTTGTTTGTTTGTCCTCACTACCTTAGGATAAACCTATATCATATTTTTTTGTAAACAAAATATGTAGTTTCCAAAAAGAGAAAGTAACGAAGATATTCTTTTTAAATTTGAAATCAATAATTCATGAGAACAAAGTCATGTTAACGTAGCAGTTTTTATATAATTTTACCATTATTTTAAATAACAAACCAATTCGTAATACGGAAGTAAGAAAGAGAGTTGGTCTGAAAGAGAGTGTCAGGGTGAAGGTAAGGAAAGGAATGCTCCGGTGGTTCGGGCATGTGGAAAGAATGTATGATGAAAGAATGACTAAACAGATATACAATGTAAAAGTGGACGGATGCAGAAGTCGCGGAAGGCCACGACACGCCTTCCATGATCAAGTTGATCGTGTACTAGCAGAAGGTGATGTCAGGAGCCTTAAGAACAGACGAGCGTGCATGACAAGAGCTATGAATGTCAAAGAAGCAATTGAGGTGTGTAAGAATAAGCCTAAATGGCGCTCTGTTGTTCGTGCCTACCCCGCAAGGGACCTGGCGTGAACTTATGTATGTATGTATGTAACAAATCAATATTATTTAAAATGAAACTTATTAAATAATATATGCATTTGCATCACTACTGGGGTAGTATATAGGCTAAGGCACCTGGGTACTACTTATATAGTTTGGGTTCTGTTTCGGAATTTTCTGTACTGTGCTTGTGTTATTAATTTATCACATTCGTCAATATAAAATCCGCATTGGGTAAAGTTGGCAGATATATGCTCCATTTCTGTCAACTGAACCTAGCACTAGGACACTGGCACGTTAAGTGGCAATATAAAATTGGCCGCTTAAAAATCGATTTCTGATACAGCAGCTTGTCGGTCTTGTGGGCTTCTCTAAGTTGGGACCGCATATCCCGGTTTCCCACCGCCTACCGGCAACCTTACGGTAGTTGTCAGTCCATCGGGCTGAACAGCAACTGCTATGTTAAAAACAGAAACATAACTGTAAATTTGTATCCGCTTATATGTTCGCTATAATGCAGCCATACACAAATATGTGAATACACCTACCCAATTAGTTAAAACATCCAGCCTTCATGATCTCCCCAACATAATTAAATCATACACATCGAACGTACCTGGTACCCTAATCAATGCCCGGACAGAACAATAAGCGTGTGGTCATCCCCGGGACAAATTCAATAAATTTGGACGGGGGCGGCCCTATTACACGTCAACTGGAAACTTTTGAAACGCCGACAGGGTCCATCTTACAAAAAGGGGCTTAGAATATTCCCAAATCGGCCTATTAAGTGTTATATTAGAATTATAATATGCGAAAATATGTGTTTCATCCGCAGTAGAAGTGAAACTTCTGAGTATATACAGATGAACATAACTATACCTAACAACGTTTAACAGACAAGAGTGAAAAAGCTATTAAACCTACTTATACTACAAAACCACAAAAACTAACAAAACTAACTAACTAGCAAAAATGGCACACAAAAAAATACCAAGCAAATTAGTGTCGCTTCTTCGTTTCATCCAATTTCAAACTACAACGATTCTAAACAAGTTTCACTTCAAAAAACGAAATATCCGTATCCGTATATCCGTTCAGTAGTTTTCACACATTATTCTAACAAACAAACAAAAGTGGATCCTTACAAGCTATAATATAGAGCGACATAGAGTTGTTATAATAATAATATATTGTTTTTCCCAAAATCTGCGGAATGGATACTTTTTTTTTTTTTTTTTTTTTTTTTTTTTTTTTTTTTTTTACAAGGGGAAATCCTACTTCCGCGACCCCGGCTGGCGTGGGCCCACCCCTGTTGTTGGGCAGGCCTCTCCGTACTCAATTGAGAGGGGCGCGCGCGGGCACCCACGCGCCCCCTCCTCGGCGGCTTTTAGTGCGAGTGGCGGTCTCATGGCCTCCCCTGGCCGCCACCCGCGCCGCGTGTTCACGGCGGCCGGAGGTTGGTGGTTCTCCGGCGCCGGGACCGGTTACTGCGGCGGGAGAGGAGCACGGCTGCTCGCTCTCTCTCCCGCTCCGCCGCCTCCTTTGCGGACATGACGGCCTCGCAAAAGGAGGCGACGGCGTCCCACTCGGTTTGGCCCCCGACCATGGCTAGAACCACGGCCGGGAGCGACAAGTCTGGTCCAATATTTGCGCCGAGGACACGGCGCTCCTCGTCCCAGGCCGGACACTCCTGCAGAGTATGCAGCACCGTGTCCTCGACGCTGGCACTACAGTGGTGGCACCCTGACGATGACTCACGCCCGATCTGACACAGGTACCGGCCGAAGCAGCCGTGCCCGGTCAGTACCTGTGTCTGGCGGAACGTCAGGGTGCCGTGTCTCCGGTCTATCCAATTTGGCAGGACGGGCCTAACCGCCTCTATGGTCCTGTGACCGGCGCTGGGGTGCGCAAGTCGGTCTCTCCATTCCACCATGAGATCCTGCCGGAACTCCGCCCGTTTAGCCTCGATTTCCCTAGGCGCGGGACGGAAGTCCCGGCTGAGGGCGTCCTTGCGCCAGTCGTACACGGCTGCAAGGACGCGCGCCTCTAGGTCCCATGGTGGGGATCCGGCTAGAAGGGAGGCCGCCTCAAAGGAGATCGTACGATACCCCCTGATGGCCCTGACGGCTAGCGCGCGCTGCGGGCGTCGCAGCAACGCGGCGTTTTTGGTCGTCAGGGTCTCCGCCCATATTGGGGCCCCGTATAGGGCCATGGATCGTACGACCCCCTCGTAGAGTTTTCGACACGGAGCGCCCGGCCCCCCCATATTGGGCACAAGCCGTGAAAGGGCGCCAGCTGCCCCCATGAGTCTGGGGGCCAGCCGCTCGAAATGTGCCGAAAACTCCCATCGGCTGTCGAGGACGAGTCCGAGATACTTCATCGTCGCCCCGACGCCGATGGTGGTGCCTCCCACTGTGATGCTCAGGCCCGGAGGCGGCTTGTTCCGAGGCCCGTGGAACACCACGGCCTCGGATTTGTGCAGAGCCACCTCCAGACCGAGACGCCGGATCCTGTCAACGACATGCGCGACCCCAGCAGTGGCCAGTAGGCCCGCCTGCCGGTGGGTCCGTCCACGGGCCGCGACCAACGTGTCATCAGCATAACACGTGACGCTGACACCGTGGAGGACCGCACCGCGTATTGCCCAGTCATAGGCGATGTTCCACAGGAGCGGGCCCAGCACCGACCCCTGCGGAACACCGCACGACATCTCTCGCCGACCCCAGCTGGCTAGCTGACCCGGGAACACGACGGCCCTCACCGAGAGGTAGTCCCCGATGACTCTGCGGAGGTAGGTCGGCACCCCGTGGTATCGGAGTGCCTCCTTTATGCAGCTCCAGGGCAGGGAGTTGAAGGCGTTGGCGATGTCGAGGGACACCGCCAACAGGACCCCACCCTGGGAGATCGCCTCCTCCGCCTGGCTCTTCACACGTTTTATGGCGTCCACAGTGGAGCGCCCCTGGCGGAAACCGAACTGGTTCTCCGCCAGGTCCGGCCCCTGTTCTCCGAGGTGCCGGACGAGGCGGTTTGCGAGCACTCGCTCCAGCAGCTTGGCCACCTCGTCCAGCAACACTATGGGCCGGTAGGCGGACGGAGAGTCCGCCGGGCGCCCCTCCTTCCTGAGCAGGACCAGCTTGCCGGTCTTCCACCGGGTGGGAAACCGGCCCTGCTGCAGGCACGCCGTGAAGAGCCACGTCAATCGGGACTCCAGGGCGCCGTGGGACAGAACCCACGCACGCCCCGGTATGCCGTCGAGACCGGGGGCGGTGTTCTTGGCCTTCAGCCTCAACACCGCCGCCTCCAGTTCATCCCGGGTCACTGCGGGCACATGGTCTTGCTCCACGCTAGGCTCCGGCGATGGCGGTGCCATCGCGGGAGGCGGATGCTCGGCCCTCGAGGGGAACAGAGCGCCAACGATGTCGTCCACCAGGGGTGGGGGGAGACTCTGGGTCAGGGGGGGCGCCCATGGCCGGAGCTTGTTCCGGACCAGATGGTAAGGGCGCCCCCAGGGGTCGTTATCCAACGTCCCCAGGAGCTCCTCCCACGCCGCCGATTTGGCTTCCCTGATGGCGATCTGCAGCTCCTTCTTGGCGCTCCTGTATCCCTCGTACAGGCCGGCTTCTACGGTCGCTGTCTCGTCGGTGCGGCGACGCCTTCTCCTGTATCTGGTGTACCGGCGGCTCGCCGCGACGCAAGCTTTCCTCTTGCGGGCGATCTCGTCGTTCCACCAGTACACCAGATTTTTGGGCCTGTGAGGACCCTGCCTCGGCATCGCCGCATCGCAGACTGACGTCATCAGCGACCGTAGATTTTCCGCCTCCTCGTCTACGTCGGGTGACTCTCCGTCGGGCCCCTCCGCCCAGGTGTTGACAGTGAGGGCCTCTCGAAGAGCCTCCCGATCGAGACGTTTTAATGCCCAGCGTGGATATTCATCCGCCGGGGGACGTTCCGGCATTCGGTTGCCCGTGTTGCGGGGGGAGACGCTGAACCGGATGTACCGGTGGTCCGACAGCGTCTCCTCCCCCTCCAGGACTCTCCAGTCCTGCACACGGCGTGCTATTGCGGGGCTAGCGAACGTGATGTCCACTATGGAACCGCCCCGCATCCGCACGCACGTGTGCACTGTCCCCCGGTTTAGGATGGCAAGACCATTTTGGATCGCCCACTCTTCGAGCTCTTCGCCCCGCGCGTCGGTGGCAGGGGAACCCCAAGCCGTGGATTTGGCGTTGAAGTCGCCCGCCACCAACACAGGGCGGGGGTGGCTCTGTGCGACGATCCTGCCCGCATCTGCTAGCCAGCTTTCGAATTCGGCGAGAGTTCTATTCGGGGAGAAGTAGCCTCCCACGACTACTATCTCCCCGATCGTGGCCGCAACGAGGCCCCTGCCCCTCACGATGTTGGCGAGGGGGGGGCAGCCCGCAGCCGTCCGCACCATGAGGACCACCAAGCCGTCCAGGTCACCCGCCCAGTCGTCTCTGGTATGGACCCGGTACGGCTCGGCGGCCACCGCTATTTGGATTTGCCACTGCGCCATGCTCTGGAGCAGGAGATCCTGAGCACCGGCGCAGTGGTTTAAGTTCGCTTGGAGGAGGCGTAGAGGTGTGCTATCCATTATGCGGTTTTGTCACCCCCCGCCGCCTCCTCACGCGGCTCCTGCGGTTGCGGCTGCGGCTGGACTGGCGTGCTCGTCGCGGCTGTTTTCTTTTTTTGCGCCCTCTTGGTGGGGCGGGCCCCGCAAGGCCCACTTCCAAGCCGGTGCTTGGCCGCCCTGCCCGCCGACTCGCAGACACTGCAGTGTGGCGAGGCTTTGCAGGTGGCGGCTCTGTGACCGGCCTGGCCGCAGCGGTAACACAACCCGCTGCGGTCAACTTCGGAGGTGCACCGGGCCCCCACGTGTCCCTCGACATGGCACCGGTAGCACCTCTGGGCCTTTGCCGGCAGGGGCTTGACAACTGCCGAGGCCCATCCCACCAAGAGTTTGCGACCTTCCAATTTTTTGGCTGTCGCCACCGGACAGGTGACGACAGTCGTGCCTAGACCTTCCGGTCCGAGTCGGATCCCGTTCGACCGGATGTGGTCGACCGGGCAGTCGGCGACCTGCGCGATAGCGGCCGCCACCTCGTCTGCGGTGGTGCAGTCGTCCAGGCCCGAGACAATTACACCTATCGTTTTCATGGGCCTGGATACTTTCACGTCCTCGGTATCGAGGACGCCTCGTAGTCGCTCGGCCAGAGCGTCAGCTTTGGGGGCGCTGGATGTGCCCGGAAGCACGAGCATTCTCGCCCCCGTGCGCGCCGTTTTTAGCCGAACGCCGCCCTCGATACCGAGGTCGGCCAGCTTGATATTCTGTTTGGCCTTCTCGAGGAGGTCCCCATAAGAGACGCCCCTCTCCGCCGCCCCTGTCTTTAGGGTGAGAATTACGGCGGAGGACTTGGGCTCTCGTAGTTTTGGGGGCCTCTTGTTGTTGGCCTTTGCAGACGAGGCGGCCTGAGTTTTTTGTGCAGGGGGCCGCTTCTCCTTGTTCTGGGTTTTGCCTGGGGGCCCATTTTTCCCCTGTGAGCCCGGTGGCTGCGCCTTTTTCGGCTTTTGCCTCCGGGTCACCGTGACCCATCCTTCTTCTGTAGGAGAGGGGCCTTCCTTTTGGGATAGCGGGACAGGCACTTCCTTTTGTGCGACTGCCCCGCGCTTCGCATTCTTGTTTCCGAGGGACGGTAGGGGAGGGTACTCCTCTTCCGGGAGCCCCGGGGAGGGTATCATTCTGGGTGTGGGAGGGTGCGTTTGTCTCGGCGGGGTTCTAAGAGCCGGGCGCATTCGCTCCTCCCAGGCCGCGAACCTGGTCTCCATCAGCTGTACCAGGGTCGCGACCGTTGTCTCGTCGGGAGTCCGTGTCATTGCCGGTGGTGGTGGTGGTGGTGGTGACTGGATTTGCACTGCGGGACTTCCGCGTGGCATGAGGAGCTCCTTCCGGATGTTCACCAGCTCATTGCGGAGGTCCTCAATCTCCGCCTGCATTCTTTTGTTGGCTGCCCGAAGCAACGCCACCTCCTGGGTGGCCGTGCGTTCGAGCAGTTCCTTGGAGGCCTCGTCGACCGCCGCCACTGCCTCTTTCAGGGCCTTTTGTAGGGTACCCTTGAGGCCCTTGGAGACCTTGGCGACGCTCGCTACTACAGCCATCGAGTCAGAGATCTGTTGGTGTAATCCCTGTGCGTGCTCCGCCTGAGCCTCTCGGCTGGATCTGTCGACGGCGACGAAGCCGTCTGGTCTTTGTCGGGAGGCCCTCACGGTGGCCACCGCCTGAGCCCTCTCGACGATTTCGGACTCAATCCGAAGTTCCTCCTCCTGCTTTTGTGCCTCGGCAAAGGCTCGTCGTGCCTTACCGAGGCCAACATATTGCCCGGTGGTGGGCGGCCGGAATGGATACCTAACTAGGGTAATTGATTTTTCAAAAATCAAATGCTGCCGCTTTAGTTTCATCAGAATTGTCCCCAATTTTACGCTATATCTATCTATTATTTTCGAATTTGGTAATAAAAAGTCAGTGACCACTTGAAAAATGCTGTATAATCATCGTGTCCATTGAAATTTTCAAGCCACTTCTTGTCTTTGCCTATTTACACTACACCTTGTAACAAATGTTGCCTTATGTAATTTTCTCATCTACTTTGTTGCCTTACTCTCCTCCACTTTCCTATTAATTTTAACTCCACCTACTACTGGAATTGAACGTCAATACCGAAATGGGAAACACATAGGCCATCCTTTGTCCGCGAAATTGCCTTATTTCGTGGTCAAACTAATAAGGGTTCAGAACTATCAATTGTATATTGTAATTGAGTCTGTCCTCTTACTCTTTGATGTCGTCTGCATCTATTTTCATGTTTGATTTCGTTTCTGCTTCGTTTGACTCACGAAAATGTTTACGTTCTGATCAAGATAAAAGTTCGATTTATTTTCAAAATGCATTTTCTTTAAACTGCTTTGTTAGGATAAGATTTTAAGACTTTCTGTTTGCATAACTGCAGGTTTTCGCTTTAATATCAAACTAGAGGTATAAAGATTTTTCTTAAAAAACCTTTAAAGGAATATTTGTTTTGGGTGGATTGGAGACATAATTTGATGAAAGATATAATTATGTTAAAATTGATAAACTTGAGACGATAGGCAACATTTTTATGATTATTATATTGCCTTCATTTATAAATCCTCCATCAATTGTTGTTACTAAAATCAAAATTATGAAGTGAAATATGATTTGTATGCACATTATACCTTTGTTTGACCTAAAAAATATTTCAAATGTTATATGATGTGTGTGAGTGTGTAGGTGCGTTTGAGCTTTTGTATATTATGTTCTATATTCTTTTAAAGTATTGTAGAATATCTATCTTTTTGTTTGTGGATAATGTGGTTGGATAAGCACTGACTTTATACCAAGTACTGTTTTATTATGTAACTTTAGTGTATATCTGTTTATCCTATGTAAATAAATAAAAAATCCCTGGTAGAATAGTGGTTAGGACGTTCCGAATTGGAAGGGTGCGGGTGAGAATCTTGGCGGGAAAGTACTTGGGCAATTTTCAGACCTATAAGCCGCGCGCAGAAGGTTTGCCGATGACTACTTACTATTATTGTGTTGTATAACTTATTATTATTGTATATAGTTATGTAAAGTATATACAACTATAAATGCAAATAATACATTTATTGCAACAACTATTTATGCAAGCTTTTTTGTCAACCCTACTAACCGCGGACGCGTGACATCAAGAGGCTATCGGCAATCCTTCTGCACACTTGTAGTAATTGTTACAATTATCACGTGGTAACAACGATGAAGGATGATGAAATATTCATATCAAGATTATCGATGTGCCGAAGCTGCCAAGCCGCTTTGGACAAGGGTGACAGGTATACTGTCCATTACCCGAACATAATGGGAGGACTAAGTCCAGCAGTGGGACTTTCATGGGCTATTATTATTATCACATATTTATTTATTTTCAAGTTATTTACATTTTTCTTTATACATACATAAAAAAAACATATTTAAAAAAAAATGTAAAAAACCGATGTCCGCCGGCAGCAGGGCCTAGGGTCCAAGCTACCGGTGGTTAAGGTTCCAAAGATAGGAACCTCCTCACGATACGGGTCGTGTCCAGCAGGGCTGCTTTCTGCATCCGACCCTTCACCCAGGTACCAAGCGCTCAAGGCTCTTCGCTATTAATCCATTCACTGACACAACTATCGGTACTATGATTGTAGAGTCCAAGTTCCACATGGCAGTAACCTCGTGAGCGAGTTCAATATACTTTATTTGTTTTTCTTTCTCGGCTTTCACGAGGTTACCATCATGGGGAATCGCGACATCTACAATTATAGCACGTCTCGCAGACCGATCAACTATCACAATATCAGGCTTATTGGCGACAATAGTCCTATCTGTAATAATTGATCGGTCCCAGTAGAGCAGATATTGACCATTGTCAAGAACTGGCTCGGGCTTGTATTGGTAATAAGGTACCTCCAACGAGACAAGTCCGTATTTAAGAGTAAGTTGCTGATGGATGATCCTGGCTACTAGGTTATGCCTGTGCAAGTACTCGCTGTTAGCAAGACGAGAACAACCGGAGGTGACATGTCTGAGAGACTCACCAGGGTGGTGACACGCCCGACATATGTCAAGCGTGCCGTCCTTCAGAATGTACCTTCGGTAGTTGTTCGTCTTGATAACCTCGTCCATATTATTATTATTATTTATGTATTTATTTAAGATCAAAAATTTTACATTTTTTAAAAAATATATAAAGATATTTTTTTATAAAAAAATAAATTACATTATTCTTTTACAAAAATACATCAAAAAATAAAATACATATTCAATAAAGAAATATAAAATCTTGCTGATCACCGTCAGTGGGGCCTGGGGTCCAAACTACCGGTGGTTAGGGCTCCAGAGACAGGAACCTCCTCACAATTCGTGCCGTGTCCACGAGTGCTGCTTTCTGTATCTGGCCCTTCACCCAGCTTCCCAGCGAAAGCCTCTCTAGATGACGGTCGAGGCTTTTCGCTATAAGACCATTAACGGTTACAACTATCGGCACAATGCTCGTTGACTCCAGCCGCCACATAGCGGTAACCTCGTGAGCAAGATCTAAGTATTTACTTACTTTTTCTTTTTCTTTCTTCACGAGATTATCGTCATGTGGGATACTGATGTCAACGAGTATTGCTCGTCGCGCAGATCGATCTATTATCACGATATCAGGCTTATTGGCTACAATAGTCCTGTCCGTAATAATTGATCGATCCCAGTAGAGCGTGGCACGACTGTTTTCAAGAACTGGCTCCGGCGAGTACTGGTAATAAGGCACCTCCGTTTCCACAAGACCGTATCGAAGGGCAAGTTGCTGGTGGATAATCCTGGCTACGAGGTTATGTCTGTGCAAGTATTCGCCGTTAGAAAGATGTGAACAGCCGGAAACAATATGCCTGAGGGATTCACCTGGGCGATGACATGCCCGATAGATGTCCAAGGTGCCATCCTTCAGGATATATTTCCGGTAGTTATTCGTCTTAATAACTTCGTCCATAATTGCAAAGATAAAACCTTCGGTTTCTCCGAAGAGGTTACCGAACCGTAGCCAGTTTACCGACGCTGACAGGTCTACATCGGGCCCTGTCAAGGCCCGATAAAACCTGCCATGCAGCGCCTTGCTCTTCCATACGTTGATGCGGTCGGAGGCGCTCAGTACTGCTAGATTGCACCAATTCTCGTTAGCCAACGAGAGCGTGGTAAGACCTTTGTCTACTGCCACAACATCTTTATGCAGGTCCACGTCCATCTTAAGAAAATATGTCCTGAGATTGTTCACCTCGCGATTATGCAGATCCTTGGCATTTAGAAAGCCTCGGCCTCCACATCTTCTCGAGATGTACAATCTCATTACTGATGAACGTGGGTGATGCATACGATGTTTTGTCAGCAGACAACGGACTCTTCGATCTAGGGCGTCCAGCTCCGTTTGAGTCCACCTAAGTATGCCAAAGGAGTATGCTAACACGGGCATAACCCAGCTGTTGAAGGCTCTGACCTTATTTCCACCTGAGAGAAGGCTGGTTAAAACCTTCCTCAATCGGCAAAAGAATCGGTCCTTCACCGTCTGTTTTACGTCCGCGTCAGCTATACCTAAGGACTCTGACATACCTAGGTACTTGTATGTTTCGGTTTCGGAGAGGGATTTAAGAGACATGTTCTCTGAAAGTTGTAAATTCGGTGAATTCACAACTTTCCCTCGCCGCACATGCATGACCGCACACTTTTCTATCCCGAATTCCATATTAATTGACTTACTGAAGCGTTCTGTTGTCTTCAGTAATTCAATCAAGTCTGGTTCGTTGGATGCGAAAAGTTTGAGGTCATCCATATACAGCAAGTGCGACATGATCTCTCCCCCTCTTCGAAACCGATAGCCTAGCTTTGAAGACTCTAGCAAAGTGCTAAGAGGGTTCAATGCTAGGCAAAACCACAAGGGACTCAGGCTGTCACCCTGGAATATTCCACGCTCTATATTTATCGCGCCCTCTGGCAAAGAAGGCCCTCTCTCACCTGGAAGCTTAAGGTATGTAACCCATTGCCTCATACATGCCTGAAGAAAGGTTCTTAGAGCTGCATCGACTTTATACAGCTCTAAGACTCTCATCAACCATGTATGCGGCACTGAGTCATACGCCTTTTTGTAGTCGATCCAGGCAACGGAAAGATTTCTTCTATTCCGTCGGGCTTGTTGGCTAACAGTTGTGTCAATGAGAAGCAATTCTTTTGTACCACGTGACCCAGCCTTACATCCATTTTGGGTGATTGCCAAAATGTTATTATTATAAAAATAATTTGATAATTTTTTTCCCAAAATGGACGTAAGGAGCTTGTAGATAGTGGGCAAGCATGTGATTGGTCTATAATTTTTGGGTTCAGTGGTACAGCCAGATTTGAAGAGTAAACGGGTGACGCCTGTCGTCATAAAGGTTGGAAGCGAACCACGATCAACAGCTTCTTGGAATTGATTAGCCAAACAACTATGCGAGCTTTTGAACCACTTAATCCAAAAGTTATGCAATCCGTCCGGCCCTGGACTTGTCCAGTTATGTGCCGAACGAATTGCATTACCAACATCAAGTGGTTCAATGGTAATAGGTTCCATATCTGGCACCTGGTCGCATGATTGCTTGACCAGCTCAATCCAGTCGCCCTCCGTGTGGCTTACAGGCATCGACCATATACTGCGCCAGAAAGAAGCCATGGCATCAATATTTGGTATTTGCCTGTCAGCGACACTATCTCTAGATTTCTCCCAACCTCTATAAACCCTTTTCTCTTCACTTTGGAAGGTCCGATTCAAGAAATATCTATCCGCTCGTTCTTTGTACCGGCGGATCCTATTTGCCCATGCATAGACTTTTTGCTTCCAGAAGTCTATACGTTCCGTGGCTCTGGCCATATATTCACTGGGGCTGACATTAGTACCAGTAATTATTATTATTATGTCTTTGAAGACCACGGGCCTTAAAAATGGCCCGGACTTTTGAAAGGCTTGCATGGGGCCATGGGAAGGCCAACACGGAGAGGCCCCTTGACAAATTTAATGTAAATGTGGCGTGACACTGACCTGCGATTATCCCTGTCTACACCATATAATAATGCATCTAAGGACAAGCCACGGTCAGTGTAGGACTATTGTGGGCATTGATGACTAAAAGTACCGGGCTATTCTGGTGAACTGCTAGTGGTATTAGGGATTTATTATTATTATCTAACCAAATAAAACACCAAGGAATAATTGGAGCGAAATTTTCATTTAACTATATTCAAACATTATTACGTACAAGTAACTCGTAAAACTATTATTTATTCATGCATTAAAATCTTATCAGCATTCCATGTACCAAATATTGCAAATGTGGTTAGGATTATGCAAATATAGAACCATTGGAATATTTATTGGTTGAATCGAATTTGTAATTAGATATCTCCGTGGTTGAGGGCTCTAGGGAAATCGTCCGTCGGAATAGACTTTGTGACTGCATGATTTATAGTGGATCAGGATTGAGTGTTGGGTCACTTGTCTTCATAAGTTCCGGTAAACAGCAGCTCACAGTCTTGTTACTTCTGTTTATTAGATAGATAGAAAATACTTTATTGTTCACCACATACACATAAAGTAAATCATTTACAGTAATTTCGTGTCAAGGAGCAAAGGGCGGCCTTATCGCTTTAGAGCGATCTCTTCCAGACAACCCGGGCTGTGAGTTGTGTGAATAGAATCAAGAGTGTATGTTAATGTTGCTTGTGTGTAAGAAATGGAGTTTTTAAAAAGTCTGTTATAAAATTCGTTTGATGCCTGATGATGTAGCAACAAATATCCATTGACTCTGGTATACTCGTCCATCAATTGTTATAAGTCGTTACCTTACTGCTGAGGATGGTGACTTTGATGGGGGTGATTTATTTGCTCTCTTTCGCCGAGATCGGTTTTGAACATAGTGGAATACCGAATTTATTGATAAGTCCGATTGGTCACCAACCTGGTCAACTCACCTATTTGGAGATCCACAACAAGATCTTTTGCCTTGAAATTTACCAGTGACCACAAGTCGTTCCATATTGTCTGGGTTCTTTTGGGCTATGTGGCTAAGTTTTTATATACGTTGTCGGCCTAATGCTGATAATCTCTCATGTTCTTCCAGTATGGAGGCATTCATCTGGTAATCCATCAATGAGTCAGTTATCAAAAGTAAAAGCTGAGGCGATCCGGTGTTCTTGCTTTATATAAGTTAATAATGATTTCAGTTCATAAATTGCTTTAAGAATAAAGATATATAACCCTAATCACATTTAACAACGACATTTCTTACGGCTTCACTTGTATAATATTCATGCAGAAATTCTTATACTTTCAGTTAAGAAATGCCAGTGTATAGCCCCAAATTGTCTAAAGATCTGTTTATAATATAAGAGTAGACTCTGACATATTAAATATTCCTAAAGATGTAGGAGTAAGGACGTACCGACAGCCAATTATATTACGATTATATATTCAAACATTATAACAAAATAATCCTTCCGACAAAAAGCACAGTACTATCCTTTTATTAATAACTATTTCAAACTCGTATATTAATTGGGGAACATGTTAGGGTGAAGACCGGCCTAATTAAGGGTCTCTATTGACTCTCACTTATTGTTTTGAAACTGACCACTTGGCACATACAGACTAGAAGAATCGTGAACTTTATTGCAAATAGTACATACCGCACACAGAATTTTTGATTATGTGATTGAAAATTTTCCTGGTTAGTCGTAAACCTTTAAAAATATATTACCTATCTCAGGCTGTTACGAACGCTGTTATATAAACGAAAAGAAATATAATGAAGAGTGAAATTTTATTTTCTTATAATATACATAAAAAAGGTCACTTATCCGTGCAGGAATGGAGAAAGAATACAATTTCTTGCGGCTGGGCTGTCTGTCATAAAAGGTGACAAAATAAACCCACAGGGCATTTGATCTAGAGTATGCCATCTTAACAACCTTGAGTTGCGTTCCGGCATTAGTGATTAGGTTTCAGTCCTCCTTTAGCGAGCGGCAGCATATTGGTAGACCCTTGGAGGTTACAAAAGTCCATAGACGATATTAACCACTTTTACATCCGGTTTGCCGTCTGCTTGTTTGCTGAACTCCTGCAATAAAAATAAATAATAAAATAAAATGAAAACTTCCGTGGAAAAAAGTGGAAAAACTTTTGCTGATATTATTACCATATTTTAAAGGGACCACAAAAAACTGCCCATCGTAGGACTACACATCAGACTGTACATCACAGAAGTAAAATTTGACGGGCATCCGAGTTCAATGCTTTCCGCATTCCTAAGTTGCCCAACGTACTTGTAGAAGTTTTAATGTCAAAACATCCTGACAATTACACGAAAAAATTGTTGTATATGATATAGCGGACTTGTTTACTTTATAACAAATCTTCAAATATACTATTGTATAAGAAGACTGCTGTGTATTTCAAAATGTGAAAGACCACATAAATTATGACTCACATTATTTATTACAATAATTTTAAAAGTTCACTTTGTTCTCGATCTTCTGTGTCCATGTGTCCAACCGGTCACTAAAATTGCAAAATGAGCATCGTCGGCAGCAAGGTGGGGTAAGTGGAGTCTTATTGTTGTGCCAGGGATTTGGATCTGATATAATCCGAGATGAGAGGGTCTTCACGCCAACGCCCGGCAGCCGATCCATTGTTAATGAGCGGGGGACGTAACCATTGTAACTCTGAAAATAAAGGAAGTTTTGAAAAATGTTATTTGTATTTATTTTATTATTGTTATCTTTATACGTAACGCGGATTGTTTTTGGGAATATTTTTGGTAAGATAATGATTGGTTTATCGATCAAAGCTTCTGTAGCATATTATGCTTCCAAATATTATTTGGTACTTCCCTATATTATAAGTAATAGTAAGCATGTTAATTATCAGTCTATACATCACCGTCAAGAGTAGAAGTAAATAATTGTTCGCTGGCAAGGTATCCTAAAGATAAAACGACACATTACATTAATGACATTTTAAGGATCCTACAGTATATTAGTCATCTACTAGTATGTCTACCAAAATATGTACGAGGTAACTGGCTATATTTACTTGACAATACTAATCTTAGCTTTTACCGGGATCTCAGAGCTATTTAGATCATGAAATACGAAAGCAATCTATTTGAATTTGAATGTTTTAAATTGTAATGATGTAGTTGAAACATAACATCACATTAAATTTTACATAAAAGAGCAGGTATTCAAATACGTTGTCATCATTATAAATTTATAACATATAATTATAAAGATAAGTTTAGTTACTGTTTGAACTATAATTAATACGCTATTTGGCTCCATACATAAATTATATCTGTGGCTTCGGCTTTTTGTGTATCGATATAAAGTAACTCGGTTGATTTGACAACTACTCGATTACTTATTAGTAACTATTTAAAAATCGAACACATCTTTCATCACATTTGAATATTGAACAGAATTAGTGATTGTAACAGAAACAAACGACTACGTAAATCGAATAAAGAATTGGAACAAAATCGTTTCCGAATGAAAAATGAGAAATACTCGAGACTCGCGGTCTTCGGTTAATCTAAATTCCGACACGGTCAATCCAGCAGCAGTACAGCACATTTATCAGAACCCGCCTCGTTTGTTAGGATATACGTAAATATTTCAAACGTTATTGCCGCCATCAACATAATGTTATGGGGCGAAATTTTACAAAACGGAAACAAAAGATATAAAGCAGCAACGTGGTGTTGAATATTTTCTATTTCTGTATTAATGTTGCGGACAGGAATTGTTTACTATAGACATGAAATTCTGTGTTTCTTTTTCGTTCCTTTTGATTTCATCGTCAGCATTCGTAGATTACTGTGACACGTACTCCATCCCAACTATGCGTTTCCTTTTCCCTCAACCACGCTCTGCCAGCAAACTTATGCACTTCTATTCACTAAGCTAGAGGGTCTCATATATCACTTTTTTCATTGACATGTCCTTCACTCGAAAGCTCGTCTACTTCATCGACTATCAGCACAATGATAGACTTGATCAGCCCATTGCCGTTTTAGATTACTAATACTATGAACTACTGGCACATCGGTTAACTTGATTCTTTATTTAGAATATACTCTATTAAAAATTTATCCATAAGACTAAAGTGGACCAGTCTCATTGCCAGAGCCCAAATTATTCAATCACTTGATTATAATGTTTGTGTATTTGAAGCTGTGGTGGAAAATAATTGAATACTTTTATCATTATTAGTAGGATAGTTTCCAGGGGATACAGAAAGGTGCCTTAGTAAATATGCGTAGAATGCTCTAGTGCTAATATACCAATGAAATGTGAAAGTAAGTGCTAAGGTTTGTTTGTTCCTTCGTCCAGGTATCTCTTCCAGGTAACCTAACTTAAAATATATTCTTAGCTAATTGGACGATATAAGTATTGCAATGAACTAATATTTGATACGTGATCTAAAGTTATATATATTTCAAAATATGTATATATTCATATGATATGTGGTAGCAAACAGAAAACATGTTTGTAAGTGTTATATTTTTCCTTATCTTCCAAATAATTCATTTTGTCTAGTTGTCTCGGTTATTTTGAATGCGGGCAAAACATATTCTGAAAGCAAATGTGCAACATCTCAACATAAGACAGCAGACATTTGCAGACATCAAAGACAACTAAAACAAATACGTTTTAAAGTGTTGCAGTGAAGTGAAAAAAAAAATACATTAAGATACGTTGAACGGAATATATGTTGGTAAAAGACACTGAGAAACATGACTGGAGGTTACCAAAGCAAATATTTTTTCGATGGAAATTAATTGATTCTTATGTCGTGTGCATTTTGCATAAAGCAACTAAATATCAGAACGAATTAATTTAGAATAATATATTTAGCTTCGTTAATTTTAAATGCGTATTATTAAATTAAATTCAATGGTATGCGTTGAAAATTTGAATACATTCTAATGGTAAAGATATCGATTTTAACGTGCAATGTTCAGATCATTATTATCTACAGTGATGTTTATTATCTTTATTGTACTAAACTATGAGAAAACTGAAAGAAAATATAGAAATAAAACCTGTATCTATATTATATTTTAAAGTAATTGCTGAAAACAGGAGTAGTATTTTAACGTATTAAAAAGAAGTAATCATTACTGCAATAATATTCATAATTTTTCAAATGTTATTCATTAATTTTAAAACACCAGGCAAATATAACCAAAATAAACATTAATTCTCTTTTATATGCAAATTGACGTAATTGTCAATATTTTCTTGACGTACGCATTAATAAACATTACGTGTATTCCTTTATGAGTATGTCCAAATCATACCTACATCTTGACAGAAAATATACCCCGCTCCTACTATAGTTTCCCATCTCAAAATGTACGATAAAATTTTAAACAAGTTGCAGTAGGTGCAAATGGAGCGTGGTGCATTATTGCAGAAACGCGTCTTTCGAATGAGGGTGGAAACAAGTGACTCGAAATTGTACTGATACCGCACCTGAGACACGTCTATGAACTTACACAAAATATGTACATGTAAATATATTTAAGCATTCCGATATAATATATCATATCGCACCGTTGGTAGAAGAAAGTCGCAAGTGAAATTACTTGATTTTTTTTATTACTATTCGATAAAGGACATTATGACACATATGCTCAACAAGTTTGAAAAAAAAATCCCAATAAATGACGAAGATATCGCAAATTTAGCGAAATGCTAAGATTTTTTTAAAATATTCACTGTATAAATTACGTAAGTTTTGTTTATACTAGGTCATTTATTAAATTTTCGTTGTCAATAAAAACTTATTATTACTTACTTATACGCCATAGAATTGAAATATACGTGCATAAACTAACTTACATACTTTTGTCACGATATTTGTTAAACAGATAAACGCGCAAGTCTAGTTACGTATTTCTTCTACTAAGTTTTTGTCTTTATTTTTTTAAGTGAACACAATTATGTGTTTACTTAATTAATTAATCAATCTGGTCGGCAAGAATACGTGAGTAAAATTTCTACGATTGGTGCGATGTATTAGACGATGTTGTAAACATTTATTTGTTACATTTATTACTTATTGAAAAAATACCTCCAGTTTTACTTTAGATTTTACCACATTTATCTCAGGCCGTATTAAAACGCACGACTTTTCATAAAATTACCCTCAAATGAAAGAAAATAGCTGTGCAGAAGATTTTGCCAAAACTGCTGTCTACGAACGTATCATATGATCGATGATGGGTCTGTGTTGTTTTATATCCTCACTTTAGGTTTTATCATTCAGGTTCAAAGCATACCTCAGAAATGATATTCGGAGTTTGGGATCAGTTCATCTATCAGTGTCCAGGTCTTCTACGCTCACACCTATTGGATTATACCCCGAAATTGTTCCTGGTCACCTGGAATTCTATAAAAATGCAAATAATATTCCCAACGAATAGAACAAAACTAATAGAATGAATGATGGAAGCATGACTAAACAGATATACAACGCAAAAGGATGGATGCAGAAGTCGCGGAAGGCCACGACACACCTTCCATGATCAAATTGATCATGTACTAGCAGAATGTAATGTCAGGAGCCTTAAGAACAGACGAGCGTGACTAACAAGAGCTATGAATGTGAAAGAAGCAAGTGAGGTGTGTAAGAATAAGCCTAAATGGCGCTCTGTTCTTCCTGCCTACCCCGCAAGGGACTTGACGTGAAGTTACGTGTGTATATTCCCAACATTAAAAATTGTGTGGTTAGACAAATTTATTATTATAGCCGCATCTAATTAGATACGTTTAAAATTTTCTCAAAACTCATAACATTAAATACAATGAGTATAACCATAAACTGGAATGAACGCAACCTTAGAAGCCGAAAGCCACAACCCAAACTCGAGAGCGATGCGGAATCCCGGTCTACCAAATTAGACGTTATTGGGTGAGTTATTCAAACGGGAGTCCACGTGCATTTTTGGTTATTATTATTGGGGCTTACATAAGCCGGATATAATCCAATGAAGTCTCATTACATTGCGTTCCAGGCGTAACTTTATTTGCTTGTGTGGCTCTCCGGCAAGCCTCTGGATATACATAATAGCACGCGCTTGATAGACAACGTTTGCAAACATTTGGGGGCGGCTAATATAATTATTAAAAATTGCTTTTCATGTAACAGAAAATGTTCTTTTAATTCACGTCGCGGTGAATTTGCGAACGTTGTTTTTAAACAAAATTTAATAGTTATTTATGATACTAGTGCGGTATGTTGGTTTTTACAATGAAAAGACGTATGTATGCCTGAGATCAATTCGAGGGCTTACCATAGTCACGAGTGTGTCATAAAATTTATAAAACAGTACAATAGCCAATGACACAAACTTTTTAATTAAAAAAATATATGTCTCTGGTGCGCATTTGCAAAAGGCATCACGTGCGTGTAGTGAAAATTACAATTATATCTTCATCTTGTTTTCTATTTAGTATTTAAGTCAGACAAATGTAATGATCAAAAATGCTTTTAAGGAGGTTCGATCATTCAGCTTACTTATTCTCGTAATGTGAAACTCCTTAATAAAGATTTTGTATATATATTTTTATGGAAATTAAAAATCAAAGCGTAAAGGACATGCACGGCGGTGTACAACGAAGTGCGCGGTAAACAGGCACTTAGGTGAGAGTACCAATTTCACCGCATATTCTATCGTATAGTGCGGTGTGTAATTCTTAACTTTCAAACCATGTAAGTACATTAGGTTTCGTAAAAGCATTTTTTGAGCAAATGTGTTGAAAAGGTATTTTAAATAGGCCCGACGAGAATTACCTACTGTTTGAGCATGCAGGGTTCACAGAGGAAATCGTAAGCTTCAATCACTGGATTGTTCTATAATGTTGACATTTGATGGTTCAAGCAAAGTTACGGTCGTTGCGGTAACTACTGCTATGTACTTTTTAGATGTTTGTCATTCAAATATTAACTATATATTATAATGTAATAGTCGGCTGTCGACTGGGATAAAGTTATAGTGATTGAATGTGGCCAAATGTGCTATATTAATAACACAAAAAATAACGCCTTTAACGATTAGCCACATTATTAGCATTAGTGTGTATGCATATATTATCTGCTAATGTCTAATGTCATTAAAAATTAAATTAATAAAATTGTCGTATAACAAATATCGCATTAAACCTATCGCTACATGTAAGTGAAACGGATTATAATGTTATCCCAAATATAGTATTAACATAAAGCTAAGAAATTTGCAATTGATTTGATTTGCAATGTATAATTAAATAATATAATAAATTTTAGTTCTTATTTTTATAATTTCGATTTTATAAACTAGTAGTAGTAGTAGGGTAGAAGTAGCAGCAGTAGTATTAGTAGCAGCAGCGGTAGTAGTAATAGCAGTAGTAGTAGTAGCAGCAGTAACAGCAGTAGTAGTATTAGTAGCAGCAGCAGTAGTAGTAGCAGCAGTAACAGCAGTAGTAGTATTAGTAGCAGCAGCAGTAGTAGTAATAGCAGTAGTAGTAGTAGCAGCAGTAACAGCAGTAGTTGTATTAGTAGCAGCAGCGGTAGTAGTAATATCAGTAGTAGTATTAGTAGTAGCAGCAGTAGTAGCAGTAGGGTAGCAAGATTTGCTGAATTTTGTAGAACCAACTATTGTAATTTTTACACGACTAAATAAAGAAACAAAATGAGTTCATTTTAATTGCAAATCTATAAATGAAGTTGTATACTATAAATTATCAATGAAAATTATGTCTTAGAGGAGTGTATAAAAATACTGTTCTGGTTTTCTGACATTCTCGTCTTTATTTATTTTAATAGGATCTAGCGTCTTCAATTTATATCTTTTTAAATTTAAAGACCAATTTAAACTGGTTAATGGTGAAGGAAGCTCAATTTTTCTCCGAGCCAGACGGAGCACGGCGCTAAAGACTGGTATAAAATTAAACTTAATCCTTTAAACAGCAACGCATACGTTGCACTTTTCAAATAGATTTATAAGTTGTTTACATTTTAAACACCTATTATGATTACAAATATACTAATAATATAATATAATACTTTTGTGGATCTAATGTATTATCATTGGTTCTTGGTAGACTACATACGTTTTTTAAAATTAATTATTGTTGTTTCTGGGTTGTCGGGTAAAGATCGCTCTAAAGCGATAAGGCCGCCCGTGGTTCCTGCCCTGAAATTACTGTCAATATGTACTTTATGTGTATGTGGTGTATAAATTTAACAAGAATGTGTTAAAATGTGAAGACATACACTTATACAAGTTTTATGTCTACTGCGTCTATGACAGAATAACGTAGCTCACAGAGTACATTGTATATATTTAAAGCCGTACCTTAGCAACTTTCCTATTCGGAATGTTTATATCAATCTGTCAATTTAATTCATTCGTTTATTATATTAATGTCAAAAAGCAAAAAGCAGATATAATAAAACTACGTTTGAATGGTTTTAAGCGCGGTAATTTATTTGATTTGGTTAATCCGACGTTTCGGCCGCTTTGCAGTGGCCGTGTTCACGGACGTCAAAGATGACATTTGTCCAACGAGTTTGTCGATTGTCGAAACATCGGATTAACCAAAATTATATAATTTACCGCGCTTAAAACCGTTAAAACGTAGTTTTATTATGTATACAAATCGCTAAAACTTAAGAAAATATAATCTGCAGATAATTTAATTTCTGTAAAAACGATTTAAATAATCGTTATCTATGGACTAAGGCTGGTGTGCACCGACTTTTAACCGATGGTTAAAATAAAAAAAATCGCTAAAAACAGTGATTGGTATATATTTGGTTAACCGTCGGTTAAATTTAGGTGCACACCAGCCAAAGTGTCTGGGATGGGCCCATGTATAGTGCTATATTACCCATAACACAAGAATATACATATATATTCGTCCGTCGATTTGTTACTGCGTGTTGTGTAAGTTACACCGAACAGACGTAGAGGGGCTACTGCCCGCTCACTGTTTATGACTTCTATAGGGAAATACCACACAATGTACCGGTAAATGGAAAAACTTTTATTTCCACACATGCAAGTGGTATTAGGAGTATTTTTCATATTCCTCTCTCGCGTTACCGATGAGTTTTTTATGTTTATGCGCTCGTAAAGTTACCAGTCGTTTAGTTAGTGCTACAATGTTACCCTCTTTCGTGTTTATGTCACTAGTATTAAATTTTCATTGTGTAGACTTTTAGGTATTATATGATGGAATTGTTATGAGGTAATAATGAAAACTATTAATATAATCACACTTTTTATTTGTTTTAAGCGGATGATAGTAGACGTGCGAGCAAGTACGCGTACGAGTACAAAAGGCTCGGCAATTTTTCACTTCTCAAAAATTGCGTACTTGCGGCGAAAAAGGTCGTCGAGTCATAATTTTTAAAAAACAAGTTATTTATTATTCTGACCGCAAAAGAGTGGAACCAATTTTCGGAGTATTTTTCCCTATTACCTGGATATCTTCGATCTCAAACTATATCCTCGCCTTATATCAGGCGTGATCATAGTCTAAGGCGAACCTACACTTCAATTATTAATAAAATAGTTGGCAAGCCTTTGGTGTGGGATGCGACTTGCGTAGACACGTTGGCCGCATCCCATTTACCAAACACTTCTAGATCGGCCGGTTCGGCGGCGGAAACAGCGGAATCACTGAAGCGACGGAAATATGCAACCCTCAGTGAGAGTTATATGTTTGTGCCGTTTGCTGTCGAGACGCTTGGACCGTGGGGTCCTGAGGCCATGAGCCTCTACCAAAATTTATCAAAACGACTCATCGACTCTTCAGGATCACCTGAAGAGTCGATGAGTCGTTTTGATAAATTTTGCCTACCTCGGCCAACGGATCAGTATGGCGATCCAGCGAGGAAACGTAGCCAGCCTTCTGGGCACCTTACCCATAGAAGACGGTGATCTGGGCTCAGTATTCTACTTATAGTCTTGAGGGACTATGGGTAGAATACAATACAAATAAGTTAAGTTTTCTTACATTGTATTCAATAGTATGTAATTTATATGATATTTATAGATTTTAAATACAAAGTATTCCCAGGTAAAAAAATAAATAAATAAAATAGTTTATTAACGGATTCAGGCCTTTTCATTTTTAGGGGAATGGATAAAATGCTTGTCTAATGTAGAGTTGCAAGTTTCAGTCTCATTTACTTTATTTTATTTGGGTTCAGACGCCAACTTGACTACCTACTAAAACATTTATATATATTATAATTCTAGCTTAAAATAGAAAGGCGTTTTTCATAAGAACCCATTGTAAGTAGCATATAAAGTATATTCGTATGTATTTATAGATGCGTGGGGTACCCGAGTTGTATAAAAGCAGTGCCCCCACGAGATTACAGTATCTATTGACACTGCAACCCACAACTTCGATGGCACTTCAAAACAAACACGCTTTTAATCAATACATCAAACAAAACTTAGCCGCTGCAATAATAATTAAAACCGAATGATTATATGGAATATTTGCCGAGGACCGAAGGGGTCCGAACGCCTGAGGCTCTGGTATAAGCTAGACATAGTTGACGGTTATCTCAAAGTAGGGCCACCATATATACAAGTATATGGCTTTGATAGAATTCAGAATAGATACTCACTTTAAGTCTTTTTCTTATTACTTTTAAATTCTAATTTTTGACTGAAATTACAGTTGTAAGTTTTTGACATTGATTTTTCCATTTTTTTGACGGTAATAAAGGTAAAAAAATGCCGGTAAACGTTTCAGTCTATTTTGAAATTTTGTAACCAACTTGAGAGCTATAAGTGACATTTATTGATTTTTAAACTAACCTTATTCGTAATTATAAGACTCGTTAAAAAGAGTTTAAAACATATTTTTCATAATCGTATTCTGAATGTGATTATGAATAACATTCATTCATTATCCGTGCAGGAACGGAGAAAGAATACAATTTCCTGCGGCCGGGCGGTCTGTCGTAAGAGGCGACAAAACAACCCACAGCCAGGTGGTAGGGCATTTGCCCGCCTGGATGGCTACCACCCCTGGTATAAAGTATGTCGCCATAACAACCTTGAGTTGTGTTCCGGTATTAGTGACCAGGTTCCAATCTCCCTTAAGAGAACAGCAGCGCATTTGTAGCACCTTTGATGTTGCAAATGTCCATAGGCGACGGTAACCGTTTTCCAACAAGTGGGCCATCTGCCTGTCTGCTGAACTCCCGCAATAAAAATATATAAAAAAAAATACATTGTTTTAAACTCTTTTTTTAACGAGTCTGTAATAAATTATAAATATTCTAAATGGGCGGTCTTATCGCTAAGAAACGATCTCCTCCAGACAACCCGTGGCAGGAATAAAACATTGTATTGGTCAAAGGTGTTATGTATAAATGTTAGAGGACATGCAGTTACTTACATATATTTTATTCATATATAAACATAAAAGTGGGTAAAAAATTATATAAGTAAGACTTATATTATAAATTAATAATGTTGGTAACCAATATTGTATGGTCACCCTTTCATTTTCGTAATCCTAGTCCATAAGATGATGATTGCGGCCCATTTTAGTTTACAAAAGGTAATCCTTAACAGAGAAACTATTGGGGAATTTTGATAGAAGCCCCGTAGTTAGTGTTTACGATGTAAATTTTCGTATGTAATATCATAAACCTCTTTGATTGGATATGGATGGTATCAAAGGGAAAGTTATTCTAAGTATTACTTGGGTTCATAATGGTTGGCCCTTTTGAGAATAGCATTGTATATAGTGACTGATATAGAACTGGTTGTTAGAAACTAGGTATGTTTACAGCCTTGCTTTGCTCTACAATAATAAAATCCTGCATTGTTTTATTTATAACGTGTTTATTCGCCAAAGCAATACAATCCTTTCTTAGTTGTTTTGCTAATATATTAAATTTATAGTTTGTTTCGATTTTAGTATATATATATTTTATGATTTCACAGCTTTTATGTATTTAGATTTATAGATGTTATTTAGGTATAATATTAAGGTTATTTATATTAGACGTATGTAAGGCGAGGGACAATTGCGATTTATAATACTATTGTGTAGTAATGAAATGAGGTTGTAATGAATGAAATGTTTCTGTTTATCGCAGACATTAGTGAAAAGTAAAGCAAATTTTCGCTGTAGTCGTTTATAAATTCCTAGGATTAGTTCTGAGGTCCTGTTTATACTCAGATTTTTATTTTATCAGTTTCGTAATAATATGAAAAATCATTAACCAATTACATGTATGGCGATCACGTCTATTTTTTAGTGTATTGATAGTTACGCAGCACCATTATATAGCCGCATATTATTGTTACATACCAACAAACACCGCACAGTTGCATGTTGTAAAACGAATTCTTTTATTTACTTCGTGTTTAAACTTTAAAAACTTAGTTATCGTACTTATTTTATCGCTGTAATTATTAAATTATTATTATTATTAAAATTATTTCAGGCTGATTGGTTCGACGTCAAGTTTGTACACCAGGAACACAGAAATAAATCCAAATATATAAAAAACATTTATAAGTTATGCGCAGAAGGTTTGCCGATGATATAACGTCTTCCGCTTCCTACAACCGCGAGCCGCAGTCGTCTAGGTCTTAGAACTACTTACAACAAGCCCCGGTCCCAATAGTAGGAAGCGGGAGGGGTGATCATCGGCAAACTTACTGCGCATGATTTATATAGTCATGACTGGGAGTATATTATATGCTAAGCGATTGTTATCTTACTAGTACTATAACAGACATAGAAAAACGATACCCAGATTAAAGCTAGCTTAGAAAATTCGCTTCTTAAATTAGTCAGCATAGAGCGCTATGTATATGTATGTATAATACGGGGCAATAACATAGGGTTCTACGAAAAGTGCGGAAACAGGTATTTAAAGTCTCAATGAGGCAGGCAACGCACGGGCTAAATCAGATGTCCAAGGGTGACGGTAACCACCTACCAGCAAGTGGATCATTTGCCAGGTTGCCTACAAGCACAGATAAAACAGCCAAACCTACTATTTCAATCGTCTGTCTAAAAAGGGTTTCAACCAACATAAGCTTATGACAAGAACACTTACGATGTTTTCCGTAAAAAGTCTCGTATTATCCAAACAAGCATTGTTTAAATCTGTATCTGTTTTTGTAGGGCCCTGTTTTTGACGGTATAATACTTACGTCCTCTTGAAGAATAAAAGAGCATTTTCATTGCGGAACTCGCCTTTGCTGAAAAACTTTAGATCTCAATGTAAAGAGACGTACGTCATAAAATCAATATTTCAAATATGTAATTTTTTTGGGAATCGTAATTTTATATTTCTATTTAATAATTATGGATCAAATTACTGTGAAATGATGATCATATTTAGCATTACTAGCTCCTGTCAACGTATTTGCATAAATGTTTGTGAATTATATTCAAGGCTTTGGATATATAAAGATTTTGTGAAATTTAGTTTATGTCATATTTATCTTAAACCACGACGATAACAGGGCTTTTCCATACTTAGATGTAAATAACTAACTGCCCAGGGTGTTGAGCTCCTGGAAAGTGGAGTGTAAATTATTACGAGCAGGATCATACCTACCAGGCTTGTGAATTGTTAAACAATCACCCCAGAACAGAAACAAATGCAGTGCATCCCACTCTCTCACTATTCGTCCCCGGACAAAGGGTGTGCAGATCACATGCCTACGACAAAAAAGGTGAAATTAAGTCTTGTCAAATATTTGTAAAAAAGAATACCTTCATAACTAATGAAAATTATGCAAGTAAATTTGAGTGAATATTTTAATAATACATCTTCAACTTTGATTAAAATCAATTTTCATACAATTTCTTATTGTAAGTCTTTAAGACGCTTAAAATAAATGCAAGAGACCTTTACGGTGCAAAATGTGAAAATTCCCACGGGATACTAAAAAGATTTATATGCTAATAAAGCCAGGTATAATGGTATAATATCAAATTATTTTAGTTAAATGTTAATTAATTTTATTAATGTTATCACTTACGCTTTTTTATATTCAGAGCTGAAGCCTGTAAGGGGTAAGTTACAAAAGCCTTTTTAAAATACTTTCGGCTGGCATATGCTGTTGTGAAATGAACCCTCGCCGTTGGTGGTCTTAATAAACACGAACAAGAGTGCGCAGTCTAAGTAATTATATTTGTATTCATTGTTACCTTACTGAAGTAATTAATGGGTTGTGTTTTATTTGATATACTATTTTTCCGGTGTACAATTAATACAAGTCACAGTTAAGAGACATTATTAATAACAAATCTGTATAAATTACAAAAGACGTGATAACTTAGTACCAAAAGTACCCCTGTCTCATTTAAAGAAAGAGAGTTTGAATCCAAGTTTTTACTCCGTGCAGGGACGGAGAAAGAATACAATTTCCTGCGGCCGGGCGGCCTGTCGTAAGAGGCGACAAAACAACCCACAGCAAGGTGGTAGGGCATTTTTCGAGTAGATCGCTACCACCCCTGGTCTAAAGTATGTCGCCATTACAACCTTGGGTTGTGTTCCGGCATCAGTGACCAGGTTCCAGTCTCCTTTAAGAGTGCAGCAGCGCATTCGTAGCACCTTTGGTGTTGCTAATGTCCATAGGCAATGGTACCCGCTTTCCATCAAGTGGGCCGTCTGCCTGTCTGCTGAACCCTTGCAATAAAAAAAAATCCCATTATAAAAGAGTACGCCGCTTAGAAAAGTTTTTGATGTACAATTATTATTACAATTACCATATCTCATGAAGTTATATACTTATACACAGAAAAATAGCAGATATAAGAATTCTGAGCTTTTGGGGAGAAAGCTCAGATTTAGAATAAGAAGTAACGTACTTTTTTTTTCCATTTCGTCACGAGCCTTTTTGGACATAATTTCCGTTATCATATTATTGACATTGTGCCAATTTTCCTCTTTTTGTAGCATTATGTCTAAGAATTTACTTGATGCTATTTTGTAACCTACATTTGTTTCGGCTGTTCTTCGCGCCTCTTCCCATCTTTCACATTCGAAGATAGTATGAGCCGCGGTGTCCACTTTTTCGCAGTAAGGGCATGTTTCATTATCTATTTTCCCAATCCTGCGCAAGTAATCCTGGAAGCAACCATGGCCAGTTAGCACCTGCGTTATGAAGTAATTTGTTTCGCCGAACTCCCTCCAGTACCATTTTCTTATGTCGGGAATAAGCTGCAAGAAGTAACGTACTATGCAGTCTATTGAAGCAAATAGCTGTCACATTTATTATATTACTTTTTCAATTGGGTTATAATATTAACTGGAGAGCAATCAGGCAATCTCCGCAGGTAGGGATTATGTTCTCAATACATGGCCATTTCTTATTCTCCAATTAAGAACTGGTGCCTGGTAAACACAGACTCTTGCACTTACCGTCAGCCACCTGCCCCCGACAGCGCTGATTCAGGGAGTCTGCCGCTGCTAAACACGTGGCGATACACAAAAGGTGGCCAGGTCCTTCTTCACGAGCCCCGGGGCACAAAGGATGCAGATACACTGACCACTTAAGTTTATCTATCAGATAAGGTAAATGTCGTAGTATCTAACAGGACACGGAAACCTTCGTTAGCTTAATTATGTGTGGTAGCGTGGCGTTCGGCAACATACTGACTCACGCGCAGAGCGGGCGGCGGCTACGTACGGGGTTTGCAAGACGCTATATACCCAAGGCTCAATTGCTCATTGGGAAATAAATAATATTATATATTTTATATATAAAATTCTCACGTCGCGGTGTTTGTAGTTAAACTCCTCCGAAACAGCTTGACCTATTCTCATGAAATATTGGGTAGGTCTGAGAATCGGACAGCATCTATTTTTCATCCCCCTAAATGTTAAGGGTAGTCTACCCCTATTTTTTTTTATTATTTTTTAGTTATTTTTTACGATACAGCATTAAAATATACATACAACCCTAAATTTTTAACCCTCTACGATCAACCCCTATTTTTATTTGTTAATTATAAACTTAAATGCTGTCGGCATATCGATTGAAGCTTTTCCGGGCAGAACGACGTCTGACGGGACAGCTAGTAATAAATATATTTTTGTTTTTCTTAACAAATGCTTAGATATGACTTTTCATATCGTAGTAACTTATAGAATTAAAGGCTGCCCATTAAAAAAATCATAAATTGTTGAGCTCCTTTAAGATCGTTTATATAACGATCGATCATTGTTATAAACAAAAAACTAGCCTATGTTCTTCCTTAGAATAAACTGCAACTAAAATTTAATTAAGAGCCGTTTAGCATTTTAATCGCGAAAATATAGCAAACCATCCAATTTACTATTTATATTAGTACTAGAGTTTACCCCGCGGCTGCGCCGCGGGTTAACCTCTAGTGCGTGTCTTTTGTTTAAAGAGCAAGTGCTACAGCTTATATTATATTACAATGTTTTTATGTATTTGCCCACGGAAGAATCACTTCATTCTATATCGCTAATTATATATACTATCCCCCGTCTATCTGTAAACAAAATAAATTACAAAACTTGACCAAAAAGGCCAAAATGGTCTAAATGACCAAAAGACCACAGTGACCGACATGGCTAAAATGACGGAATAGGAAAAAACGACCAAAAAGGCCAAAATAATCAAAATGGTCAAAATGACCAAAGAGGCCAAAATGACCAAACAGGCAAAAATGACCAAACAGGCCAAAATGACCAAATAGGCCAAAATGACCAAAAAGGTCAAAATGATTAATATGGCCAAAATTACCAAATAGGCCAAAATGACCAAATAGGCCAAAATGACCAAAAGGTCAAAATGATCAATAAGGCCAAAATTACCAAAGAGGCCAAAATGACCATAAAGGCCAAAATGACCATATAGGCCAAAATGACCATATAGGCCAAGATGATCAATAAGGCCAAAATGACCAAAAAGGTCAAAATGATCAATAAGGCCAAAATGACCAAAGAGGCCAAAATGACCAATGAGGCCAAAATGACCATATAGGCCAAAATGACCAAATAGGCCAAAATGACTAAATAGGCCAAAATGACCAAAAAGGTCAAAATGATCAATAAGGCCAAAATGACCAAAGAGGCCAAAATGACCATATAGGCCAAAATGACAAAGAGGCCAAAATGACAAAAGAGGCCAAAATGACAAAAGAGGCCAAAATGACCAAAGAGGCCAAAATGACCATATAGGCCAAAATGGCCATATAGGCCAAAATGACTATATAGGCCAAAATGACCATACAGGCCAAAATGACCAAATAGGCCAAAATGACCAAAGAGGCCAAAATTACCAAAAAGGCCAAAATTACCAAAGAGGCCAAAATGACCATATAGGCCAAAATGACCATATAGGCCAAAATGACCAAAGAGGCCAAAATGACCATATAGGCCAAAATGACCAAATAGGCCAAAATGACAAAGAGGCCAAAATGACAAAAGAGGCCAAAATGACAAAAGAGGCCAAAATGACCAAAGAGGCCAAAATGACCAAAGAGGCCAAAATGACCAATGAGGCCAAAATGACCATATAGGCCAAAATGACCAGAGGCCAAAATGACCAAAGAGGCCAAAATGACCATATAGGCCAAAATGGCCATATAGGCCAAAATGACTATATAGGCCAAAATGACCATATAGGCCAAAATGACCAAATAGGCCAAAATGACCAAAAAGGCCAAAATGACCAAATAGGTCAAAATGACCAAAAAGGCCAAAATTACCAAAAAGGCCAAAATGACCAAATAGGCCAAAATGACCAAATAGGCCAAAATTACCAAAAAGGCCAAAATTACCAAAAAGGCCAAAATGAAAATTATCCCTTGTCCATCCTCAGTATTTAATTTACATACGTGCCGAATTTCAGCCAAATCGGTCCAGTAGTTTTTCCGTAAAAGCATAACAAACAAACAGACAAATATCATTTTATCCCGGAAACTATCCCATTTTTCGGGATAAAAAGTATCCTATGTTCATCCTCGGTATCGAAAAAAATATATACTGAGTTTCAGCCAAATCGGTCCAGTAGTTTTTACGTGAAAACGGAACAGACAGACAGACAGACAGACAGACAGACAGACAGACAGACAGAGTTACTTTCGCATTTATAATATTAATATTAGTATACGGCTCCATTAATTTTATTATGTAAACAACTTGTAAAGACAAGCTTTGTAAAATAGAGCTCCAGTAAAAGGTCGTTTGATAAACAGGAAACGAGACTTTTCACATAACAGCGAGCGGAAAGCCGGCGGGTGGCTTAATATCCCACAGGAATAAACTGCAATTTCAGGAGCATCAGCGAAAAGCATACAAAAATATTATAAACAGGCAATAATAATAAAGTAACGTTCACAGACGCTAGACAGTAACGCTAGAAAGTTATCACTTTTGATACTTTACTGTAGATGGGGTCATTATATTTTCTAGCTAACGAGGTAGTTTGCCATAGAATCTATGAATGCGTCTAGCAAGCTGTTCTCTTTTAATGCACATGTGTCTGCTTTATAATTTAACCACTGCTTTCTATGCAGTTCTTTTTGCGTAAATATTGTTTTTCATCCACAAGAAATTTTGTGCTTTTGCTGGAAAAAGTAACCTAATAATTTGTCCACTGTATTATCCCATAGGACACCCGCCAGCCCGGTGGACTGACGACCTGCGCAAGATCGCCGGCAGGGGCTGGATGCGGAAGACAGGAGACCGGGATATGTGGCGCGTACTTGGGGAGGCCTACGTCCAGCAGTGGACTGAATTTGGCTGAAGATGATGATTATCCCGTTTGAATAAATTGTAAAGTGGATGAGAGGAGAATCAGTTATTAAAAAGAACTTCACAAATTTAATATGTTCTGTAATCTTTATTATTTTAAAATTACATGAATAATAAGCGATTTGAGTCCACCTTCATTATACGCACCGCAAAGGAGTGGAACACACTGTCGGAGTCTGTTTTTGCCGAAACCTACAACCTGTGTCTTTAAGTCTCGTGTGAATAGGTACCTTCTAGGTAAGCGTGCTCGATCTTAGACCATGTCTCCACTCAAATCGAGCAAGATAATGGTCAAACGCGAACCTATACGTGATAAAAAAATTACAAATATTTAAAAAGAATAATTTAAGTCAGAAAAATATTTTTTTTATTATATTTGATGCACTCTAAGGTTCCCATTACACTATCATATATTTATCATAAAAATATGATTTCATATCGGTCAAATTCTATGATATATTTGAATGATGCTGTTCTTCATTTTTACATATAACACATACGCTAATACAAACGTCATTATTAAGATAGATTACAATATAACTACTTAGCTGTGTTTCCGTTGCGATGAGTGCAATTTTATTAATAACATTAGAAAAGAAGATAAAAACAAAAATAAAAGACGCATCTAGGTTAGTTGGTGCAGCAAAGCGATCAGAGAGAGGAATCAGTAACACCTTACTCGAAGAACTTAGATTGGACGATAAAAAGTCTTACAAAATATACAAGATATAACAGTCGAAATTCTTGCATTTAGAGGTAAGACGGATGATATGATCATATTTGTGCGCTTGATGTTAAATAGGATCCCTTAACTTTGATCATAGACAATATGAATTACTTGTAGTTATTATGCCGTCATAGGGTCTTTGTATAAAAATGACTCGTATTTCTACGATAGGGCTCTTAAATCAAACAGGAGTGTTATTGGTCACTTGCAAAATTAAACAACCCACAGCCAGGTGGTAGGCCATTTGCCCGACTGGATGACTACAACCCCTGGTCTCGAGTATGTCGCCATATCAACCTTGAGTTGTATTCCGGCATTAGTGACCAGGTTCCAGTCCCTTAAGAGAGCAGCAGCGCATTTGTAGCACCTTTGGTGTTGCAAAAGTCTAAAGGAAATGGTAACCGCTTTCCATGAAGTGAGTCGTCTACCTGTCTGCTGAACTCCTGCAATAACAAAATTGACGAGTTATGTAAATCATAGTTACCTAATTTTTTTATGGAAATACCATTTCTTAGACCTAGATTGGATGCCATTTTTTATACAATTCCGGAACAAATGCCATTTTAAAGTCATTAGTGTACCAATACCAGTATTGCTGGAATATCTACATAATATTTTAAAAAGCTTTGTAATATTTTGAACTTTGGCTTAAAATACATGTAGGTATATATACTTTACACAGTACTTGTGTATATATAATATACAAATCGGCAGCGCAACAACAACAGTGACGTAGTCATCCGCACCTCATCAAAATATCGCATTACAGAATCACAAATTCATTCTGGGATGGCAATTATCCGTGAGCGCTCATTTTCCGACTCGTTCCCCGGTGTAATGATCACGTGGTGATTTTGACAGTTGGCTCGTAACAGCCAGCCGCCTACCCGCTATTGTTTAAGGTGAGGTGTCACTGATGCGACAGATTAGTCGCTACCTACAACTATAAAGAATAAAACTAAGGACCACATAATAGATAGAATTGTAAAACATATAACATTTATACTAGTCTAATAAGTCAGTAACCACACACGCACTCGTTCACTTGTACACACATACACACCACATACATATACACACCCATTCAAACATCTATGCATTGCTACATACATTACAAATATTAACACGAAAATTTTCAAATGAATAAACTTTAGAATTTTGTTTTTTAATTTGTATGACAAACGAGTTGTCTGGAAGTGGGTGCTAATGACTGCAACATAACTACAGCAGTTGTTTGCAACACTAAATTATTTCTGTACACTATGTTAATGGTATCGAATAAATTCTTTAATTCTTAATATTTAAGATTTTCTGAAAAACAATTAAAAGAAAACAAAAAGACAAAAGATTACATGACATTGCAGCAGCTTACTGAAATATTTCGTAATCCTTATAAATTATCTTCAACTTCTTTGTTGGTGAGACTATTAATTCATTAAGAAAGCTAAGCCACTTCTTGCTACACAATTATTATTACGTAAATAAGTTCTTAAAAAAATAAGCAAATGCTTAAATAAAGGACTATTGAATAGTCGGCGGACTGAAACAGCACCTTAAACGTTCGTAGTGAGGGAGACACGATGCAAATGTCACTCGTTAACATGCATTGCGCGTAGTCGGCCGTCTAATTAGCAGAACTTGACACAGACGGTGGATATCAACCCGGGATATTTGTATGAACATTTCCATACAAATGCATTATTTTATTAGAGTAGAGACGGTTATTGGTAATGATAGGGTTAAGTAAGACCCTTCTTGAATTATAGATTGTCATTAAAACGTACATAGGTAGACGCTTCTTAGGTAAATCTTAATATATATAAATTACTTATCACATAGTTTGTCCGCGATGGACTCCTAAACTATTTAACCGATTTTAATCAAATTTTCACACCGTGTCCAGTTTGATCCAACTTGAAAGATAGGATACTTTTTATACGGTAGGTGGCGCTGTGATCAGGCTCTAGAATCTCCCTAACCACCGGGAGCGATTTTGGTGATTTTGGTTTTCTGGGTTTGAGTGGGTCCCCGGATGATTAAAATCCATAATTGGAACTGGTAGGTGGCACTAGGATCGGGTCCTCTATTTTATTTTTTCAGAGCAGGACAACGTCTCCCGGGGCCGTATTATATTTTATTAATTGAAATAAATAATAGTAATAGCTTATAAACATCCCACTGCTGGATTCGGGCTCTTGCCTAAGTGGCGCATGCTTTCCAGTCACGATCCGACTCCGCGCCTTTTGTGTTTGGGACGCGAGTTAGTATTCACAATGAGACCCGGTAGTAGGTGGCGCTGGAATTAGGGCTTAAACCTGGCCGAGATCTTATTATTCTAATAAGACACTGATTAAGATAATTTTATATTCTCTTCAAAGGCAATTCACAAAACATGTGTTCTGTTTGCGGGCCGATACCATAATGTTTTATATTTTGAATTTAAATAAATTATATTTCTTGATATATTATAACAACCAAAGAGGTTATTTGTTACATTCCTCGGGTCTAACTATTACGAGGCAAAACCCTAATGATATGAATAGTATTTTTTAAGTTATTAAATTATTGTTCGCAAAGTGATAAACGTTGTGGTAGTGTAATGGCTAGCGCTCGCGTCCCAAACTCAAAGGGCGCGGGTTCGATCCTGGCCGGAACACATGCACTACTTAGGCAGTTTTCTGACCTAATGTGTATATTGTTACAATTGCCACGTGCTAATAACGGTGAAGGATAACATCGTGATGCAACAACCATCGAGATAGCCGATGTGTCAAACCTGCCAAACCGCCTTGGACAAGCGTCCCTTATAGTGGGAGGTCCGAGTCCAGCAGTGGGGTAGCTGTGGGCTGTTATTATTTTTAAATTATATTGTTCTGAAACCAGATATATTCACGAACACAGTGTAAAAAGTTTCAGCACGTGATAGATTTTTATTTGTAGACTGCAATAAGCTTACCTTGGAAAATGAAAAAGACCTACGGGTCATAGAACCAAAGTTTACATAAGCAAACTGTGTTGAAAAAAATCATATCAGCAGATCTGTTTATTTACGTAAAATCTAAATAATTCAAATTGAGACTCAGATTATAGCCCCTAGAAATCTTGAATGCAGACGTCTCTTTATAAAATATATTTCACCTGGCATTTTAGATCTTTCAAGATTGAAACTCAGTACAAAAAAGAATAAATATTACTAGTTTAGAATTTATTGAAGTGGCAGTTAGGGACGCAGTTAAATTAGTTCTTCAAGCTTCTGGAATCGACGGAGCAAGTTTCAAACCCCCTCCCTCATACCACTGCACTCCGACTGACTCAATACAAAACCAAGTAATGAAATAAAAATATAGTGAACCAATAAATAATACTTATTTTTAAAAAATGTGAAACTGACAAACAAGCGTCCCAACTGATTGAAAATGGTTATAGTCGGCTATAGATGTTTACAACACCAACCGTGAAACCCACTTTTAGGACGAGATAGAGATAGGTTGGGAGTGTTGTGATAAGAGGCGATGGGATAGAAGATATCGAATTTGGGAAATGGGATAGAGGGTATGAAAAAAAATCTTTATTTGCTGAGATACAGGTAGTAGTGTGTGTACAGTAGTTGATAAAACAGTGTGAGTAGTATCGCCGTATCTGACCTATGGTGTGGCATTGTCATCAAAGTAGGCTCCCAATTCCTTACGTTTTGTTATACAAAAACTTTAATGAAAGATTTGGGATTTTAAAGATGAGTGATCCCCGCCTAAATCCCAGATAGGTTTCCTAAAGCTGTGATAGGTTATTTAATATATTATTGTCATAGAAAAACACCCAAACAAATATTGTAAGAAAGACATTTATATTTTAAATTAACACCAAAACATTTAAATTTTAAGTATTATCATGCAAATAAAAATAATTTTAATGTAGAGAGAGTATCAACTTTTATCTATACAATCTAAAATTTATTGTTTTATTTTAATGATATAAAATATTTATTAGGTACCATATCAAATTTAAAAATAGGTGTAAGATATTTGAAATTATAGATAAAGCAATATAGGGTCTTAAATTGAAAATTTATACAATTTAATATCATTATCGGAAGTCAAAATATTCATTTGACGAATAAAAATATCAGTCATGCATTTTTCTCTTAAACTCAAAAGACGATTGTCATTGAATTGACAAATGTGGTATTTTTCTGGTTAGTTATTGTAAATGTTTGAACACTATATTTATACTGAAATTCAAGTGAGAATAGGATCGACTTGGTGTCATATTGTTTCTTTAAATAATTTAATATTATATTAAGACAATTTACTACTAATTTAACGTTTTTATTTAAATTTGATGTAAGACTATTTATTGATATGCAAATAAGTTTTTTTTGGAAAATCATACTTTTCAAGTGATATTTGATAGATAGAGGTTATTGAAATTCCTATTCTTATTTGGATCGGACAGTACAATTTACATTTTATTATCGATGAATTAAATAGTCATTTACCTGGCTTTAGCGTGAGACAACCGCTCGTTCACAAGCGAAACGGGCATACATTAAAAGTTTACCGGCAAAATATCAACATATAACCAACAGACATTCTGGAAAAAAGACTAGTCCATTCAAATAGCTTTTAATGGTTGTACTGTTTTCTTTACTACTATGCTACGTTTTCATATTTATTAATAGACATACTTCTAAAGGATGAAAGTGAGTTTTTTTGTTGCGACGCTTACATAAGTCCCCTTTTCATGATTTTTTACTTATATAAAACATTTACACGAAATAAATAAAATATTATAAGCAATGATATGATAAGTTTCTTTATACATTTTTAACTGATGTAATGTAAAAATATATTTTAAATAATAAAACATCAATAGTGAGAGATCAAATAGGGTGACGAAGGCTGGTCTGTACTTGGGGCAATGTATCCACGTTGCCATTGTCGTTTTGGTCACGTTTCCAACCAACAGCGATTTAGTACCTATATACAAGTTTTTATTTAGATTATTAGCTAGCGGCAAACTTCGTACTGCCTCAGAATCAATAAACAAAAAAACGTTGATTTCTGAACGACGGGGCGACCATCAAACGTTTGACATTAAAATCAAAAACATGAAAAAAAACTTCATCTTTTATTTAATTTGATTTCTGAACAACTTTTAAGTGTAATTGATTTTTAAACGACGCGAAAAACATCAAATTTTTGACAGGTAGGAATATTTTTAAGGGAAAGCGAAGTTGTTGTTTTCACTATTTTTCAAGCATTTTTTCATATTTACTCACCTTTTAAACCTTCCATGGACTTCCACGAATACTTCAAAACTTGCCAAATCAGTCCAGCCGTCCTCGAGTTTTAGCGAGACTAACGAACAGCAATTAATTTTATTATATCGACGGTTAAAAGGTAATAGGGTATAAGCGACAAAAACTAAATTGTTCAGGAGAGCAGTTTAAAGTTTAAAATTTCAGAAAAATTGAGATAACTTTTTCATTTCTTGTCATATCGTGAAAATGGAAACAGCTCTAGAATAAAAAAAAATAAAAGCATTAAATGGTAGTTTTATTTATTTGATTCCAAGTTGTTTTATGTGGTTTAATGTCGCTTAAATCAATTGCTCTTATTTTCTTTATGGAGTAATTGGGCATAAGTTACATCTACATAGAAAAAAACGAAGGGTAGAGTAGACTTAGCTACATTTGACATCCTTATATCAAGAGGTAATAGGGCATAAATCACACGACTGCAGAATAACATAAAAGGGTAAAAAGTATAAGTGGTAATTCTCATTATTATACCAAAAGGTAATGGAGCATAAGAAACAGTGTTTAGCAAACAAATCAGTAGGATGTTTGTAAACTTGAACTTGTAAATGGTAGTAGGGTATAACCGACGCTTAATGTCTTTGACGACAATGGTAAAGAGGCATTAGTTCCAGCTTTCAAAACAGGTACTAATGGTAAAAAGTAATATACGCCTGGAGCCTTTACGGCAGTAAAAAGTAAAAATGTATTACCGACTATAACCCAAAAGTGATGCCATTTTTAGAGGTACAAGCGCCTTTAGAGTAAAAAAGGCCCAAAATTCGGTCGGTTAAATGAAATGACACTTCAAAAACGCAGTTTTTTGCTTGGGCACAAACGACACGAAAGTCATCGTAGAGCCATGGGAGTGAGCGCATTCGAAAGAGCGAAAAATTTTAAGTAGGATGGCATTCATAACTCATTTTCGACCAAAATGTCGCTTATGCCCTATTACCTTTTAACCGTCGATATATATATATATATATATATATATATATATATATATATATATATATATATATATATATATATATATATTGTATATATAGATTTAAATTGTATTTGATATAGTGAGAGCAATAATATATTGTGTCATCAGTCCTGTATAATTATGGGTTATATTTAGAAGCTTTGCAATTATCATTCGTCGTTAGCCTTTGTCGTCTCTTCTTTTACTTGTTTCTGTTCTCGTTGTCACATTATTGAAAACAATTCCCGTATCATCTTAAAACTACCTACATAAATTTATATAAGTTAGATTACACATAAATTTGATTCCTCGTTAAAAGGTCTCCTTTATTGCCAATTTGAATTTATTAGTACAACGTAAAGCGAAGAGATCTCTCCAACATAAGATGTGCTTATACGAACTATTCCAAAGTAATTGACTTTGGAGTCTCTCCTTCAACGCAGAAAGCAATACCTAATCTACCTATTCGAATCGATATTATCCTCACTAATAATGCTTTACATTTGAAAGTATGTTTACGTAGTAATTGTTAAACACTTCTTTAAATATGAATTTGTTTGTGGACTGTAGATGTTTTAATTATAAAAGAAAACTGCTCGTGCGTAATATATGTTGATTTAATAGCAATAAGCGGGGAAAAAAATATACAGATAAAACAAAAAACCTACGTTCTAAATTCAAATTTAGTTTAGTATTGGTGGCCAGTACTATGCCATACCAAAGTAATAAATACTTTTTGTTCGAGATTCCAACAGTAATTTTATAGGTTTTTACGACTCTTAAGCATAATTAAAATAAATTAAAATAAAATATTCAATGCAAGTTGTGATGCGTTTGTAAATGTTGTAACCAGAAACAATATTAGTTACTAACCTAAAACATCTAAGCTAATCTGATATGAAAAATAATGAAACGTCCGATAAATGAATAATCGTCTGAAAATCGCGCTCATGGACAATTTAAAAACTAGTTCTACATTTGTTTATAAGAATCGTAATTATAAATATATTTTTATGCCTCATATAAATATATTGCGTTCTGGGATTTTTTTAAAATTATTTTCCCTTAACAATTTTGGCAAAATCAGATATTATACAATTGTCACGAATGTTTTGTTTTGTTGTCTAAACTATATGCATAAACAGAGCACATTTAAAGACCTATAATATATTATAGACCAGATATATATGGTCCAGATTTTTCCAAGTGAAATCACTTTTAAATATTAGAATCCAAAATCATTCTCATCATCTATGATGTAGCAGGTAAATTACCTTCGAAAAGTTTTTGCGTTTGTAGTAGTAAGTGTATATATTATACAGGAATCCTAAACTTGAAGTTTAAAATCACTTGTACAATCAGCAAAAATAGATCCATAACATTTTGTAGAATAATATATATTCACGATAAAAGTCAATAGTGAACGATAAATAAATAACAACTATTTATATTATATTACATTTTTACTAATTGTTGTGAGGTATGATTATTTGGTTTTAATTTGATAATTAATTAATGAATTAGTTGATTTTATTTGTATTTCATTATTATTATTTATTGTCTAGTGTTATTATTTACTAATTGTAGTTATTTGATATTAAATTTGTTAATTAAAAATGGTTCCGATGTTGAAACATGGTCGAGGTAAACTTTTGACTACCAAAACTAAAGAAGTTTTGTATAATTTGTACAAATATTCCAATTATGAGTACAATAGCAATCCGAGCAGCATTATGACTCCCGCTCAATCACTTGACTTATCTTTAAAAGTAAATGTCATTCTTCAAAACAGAGACCAACAAGTGAGTATTAAAATTATGTTTAATATTAATATATATTATTTTAATATTGTTTAATAATATTAGTCTAATATATAGTAGGGACTTGATTATAAAAAATATATAAAGTATAAGTGTATTTATGTATCTGCTGGCTGTACACTACTGCAAACGCAAAAATGTCTCGAAGCTAATTTACCTATAATAATTTTTCGATAATAACATATTATTTAATATTTACGAGATATCACCGCGGTGGCCTGGAATACATCGCTTTAAGCGATAAGGGCGCCCTTTGTTAAACCTGTGTTGTAACCTAGTTTTTAAAAACCCATTTTTAATTGATTGTGTATAACATTGTATTTTTATTGGTGTATAATTATAAACGGCAGTACTTAGTGAAGTGTATTCCTTTTAGCACTCGACCATATGAAGTGAACCACACAAATTTTCATTTATGGTTATATGTCTGAATATCAGGACGAGAAACGCATCCTAGCCACGGCTATTTCATGTGAACCAAAGATTCCTATTATATCCTAAGTTCATTAGTATTGTGCAAACATTCTAGATTACACGCAGGCAAGGACGTAGAAAGCACCTAGTGCAATATTATATTAGGAACCACGAACCAACCAAAAGCATAGAACTCTGGCGTTGTACACAACGTTTTGTTATCTCGAACGTCGAAGATATTTTAATATGTTTTCCATAGCTCAACTTACATTGGCAATGTTTCTAGTATTTCATACTTGTCAGTCAGTGCAAGTAATTAAGTTACGCGGCACAAATGAAGGGTCTCGTGCGATCTCGAACAGGTAATTAGTTTATGCACCAGCGCTATACCTTGCTTTTTGTGTTTGCTTAAAATTTATGGATACCTTTGGAATATTTATGCCTCTAACAATATTATAAAACTGTTAAACTTGTGTTTATATATGAAATTACTTTTAAATGCAAAAGATTGATGAAAGTAGATGAAGCGAAAAGTGTCCGTCAGGATCGTAGCAGATGGAGATCCATCGGCTCTATCTACCCCAATGGGAAACAGGCGTGGCAATATGTATGTAGAAGAAAGTCGGGTAAAAGTGCGTTTGTTCACATTTAATATGGATCGCCACTTTCGCTATTTTTTCATTTAGCTTCAGGACTCTACAAAATTAATTAACCAAAAATATATCTCAAAAACCTTTTAAACAATATCCAAAAAATTTCTCAACGGATCTTCTTCAAATATCAATTGTTGGTGACAATATTTTTTAGATGTATTGTTTTGAATTGAATTGAATTAATTGGCAAGAAACTGCGTAGGACAGGGAATATAGCTTGTTGTCATTTCGTATGCCAAGAAACACTTTACGTGGCTGAACCAGCTTAGTAAGAAAGTAAGGATTGTTTTGAATTTAGTTTTTCCCCTCCTGAAAGGCTAAGATACTGCGAGGACAATATACACTTTTGTCAAATTATTTATTGACAATAATAATTCTTGATTTAAACAAAAAAGTTATCAAAACCTCGTTTTGATATTTCAAAACCAGATTAACGACTAATCTGCTGACTTGATTCTTCTCTTGTTTCAATGTATTACACCTTATTTTACGCTACTGCTGCTCCATCTGGAGTAATGTTTTGCTATTGGCTGTTTCACGCAGGTGTAGCGACGGGTTTAATGCCTTATTTGTGATGCTATATTATTATTAGTTGTTAATAACGGTAAATATTGAATAACTTACATACGTAATGTATATACATTAATATGGCTATTCGTTAGTGGAGTTATTTTTAAAGCTATACTAAGATGCAACTAACACTAAAGTTATTCCAGGAAGAGCAAGGACTATAATTATATATTTATCCTAGTAATCTACGTTCAAAATTTGACTAGCTGCTAACTGCCAGAATTAATATTGAAATTCAATTTCAGTTAAGATTAATGATTCTAAACATTCAATTAATTTTCAAAACAATGTAATAAAGCGGATAACTTAATAAGCATATCTCAAACGTGGTAGACAAAGTGGCTACATACAGCGAACCCTTTTGCCAATTATTATAATTAACTATAAGAGGAAGTGACCTCTTGGGCTTAGAGGGTCTATCCAACTTTGTAATACGTCCTCCATTTGGGTAGATTGATTGCAAGAAGAAAACTAACTTAGTCAATATTACGACGTTGAAAGTTTACATTCACTATTAGTGGCTGTTATTCAGCCTTATGGATACCATTATAGAGCTTATGGTTAGTTTTGGGTACCGGGATTTATTTAAATAGAAGAACATACTCTTCAAAAAGAGAGGTAGGACTATGCTGAAGACAACAGATCAAGATAAACAGTTCCACTTAATCGCAAGTGACTACCGTTGCCCTTGGACATTTGGAGCCGATCCGTTGTCTACCTCGTTGAGCCCTTAAATATCTTTTTACGCCCTTTTTGAAGAGCCTCATGTTGTTGCGCTTTGAGAAAACCGTGGGAGGGTAGTTCTTACAGCTTACTCACGTAGGGCATAAAGGAACGACTACCACGTACAGCGGATGACTTCCAGGTGTCAACGTAGTGTAGGAGAACTCCCCGTCAGCGGAGAGCAGTACGGTGGTAAAATGCAGACGTAGGTACCAAATCGAATACCTCATCAGAACACAAGTTATGTTTTATGGGCTGTTGTGGTTTTTATATTCATCTTCCATGGTTTATATCGACAGCGAAGATAAATGTTGGTTTATTTATTTATATAAACGAAGCCGCTTAGAACGCCCTAGTAATGTTTCATAAACGACTACAATGCCTTTAATTGAATCCATTTATTTATTTCGACATCTATACAATTCGTTTGTGAGTTAAAATTAAAACATTTACCACTGGCTTCATAACAATAACTAGATTTATTCTATGCAATAAAAAGTCAAATAATGTTTGGTTAGCTGCTAGCAAATATATTCGTGCTGTGAAACATTAGCCACTTTACGTCTCTGTTTTTTGTTGGGAAAAGTAATAAAATGGTAAAATATTAATAAAATCCGAAACTGAAATTAGTAGTTGCAGCAAACCATTGCTCGTCGACGAAAGTTGAGTAAATAATCAAACCTAGCGCACATTACAGACTTTGTAATTTACAAAGTTGTTGAGTGTAACACTTTTGTTGAAGCCAAGTTGAGAGATTAACAGCGATTCTTAAGTCTTGGTTGTTTATTGGCTACACCATCTCGTTTCAATGACGAGGATTAAAATTCAGGTTGAGGGCATACATACATCACACAGTTTTCTGACCTCATATGCACATTGTTACAGTTATTACTTGTTGACTGAGTAGAAAAAGTCCTATGGAAACCTGCACTTCTGTATTGTCTATGCGTGACACTCACCAATCTGATATATACAATTGCGTAAGATTATACCGCCTATTTCACTGATGTAAGAAGATACAAACCCAACAAAAGTTATATGAGCTGATAATGTAGATTGATACAGACTTTATTTATGAAATACCATGAATGATATAATATTGTTACGACCAAATTCCGACAAAGGAAAGAATTCACACCTGCGTCTGTAGAAACACGTTTTATTACCTTCCCGCATTTGGAATTCTTTTGTTTACTTTGTGTTTAAAATTTGTATTTAGAAAACATCCTATTGTGTATTGTAAGCGTTTATAATAGTCATTTATGATAGTCATTAACCAGGTGTGATTCTTAGAAACTATTGTTGTGCGATCCGAGTATTGTGTCGAGATATAGATTACTATAAAACAATGCCCGAACGGAGGGGTGAGGCAGTCAAGCGACGATTACGATACGAGCAAGACGTGTGCATTCGGTAAGCTATACAGTGACGGCCTTTGCGAGTGTTGTTGAATCGTGCATCACGTTTGTAATAGTTGCGTCCAGTTATATTTGCACCTGTGTTATACTTGTTTGTATAGTTCTAATAAATTCTATAGTAATTCCAACGGCATTTTAATTCAAGTCCCGTAACTCGTAACAATATATTATTAGCTGGAATAGAAATATTTATCCGTCGTCTAAGGTAGTATCTAATAATTATATCTCCTTTCTCTATCCAGACTAGCAAATATTTGAAAGATGAAGTTAGTTCATTATTGTTTTTATTTTTCGGTTTATTATGTTGAATTTGATTCGAGTCTAAATAAGAGGAATGGATTCAAGTGAACTGAATCGAACAAAACCAACGATAAAACGTGCATTTACCGATCAAAGTACACTTCTTAGTGGAAAACTTTGGATTGGATAAACAAAAATCGTTCCCAGTAAGAGCCGCAACGCACTGGGTTTTTGGTTATCGGCAACTTTGTCTCTGACAAATCGCCTGAGGCTAGCAATAGGTTAGACAGGTTTATTGTCAACTTAACCAAGCACATTGCTACATGAAGACTGCTTCCCAAAATGCAGTTCTTATGTTTTCTGACTCAGTCCCTAATAGTAATATTTTTCAAGTTTTTAAGACTCGAAACAAAGTTGCTGTCTCCGGATGTTTCGTTCTCATAGAATATTAGAGAGATATTATTAACCGTTCACTTTTCACCATTCTTTTTTTTCACCTATTACTGTGTTTTAGTAAAAAAAAAAACAATTTATGACGAACATTTTCTTAGGTTCACAAAAGTTTGCAGTGCTTTAAAGTAAAAACCCCCTGATTCAGTAGGAGTAACAAATGCCTTTTACCATTAGGAGGCTTGCCCACCATATTGTTTCTTTTATGGTATTAAAACGACTGGAGCTCGCAGTTCACTGACATAGGCACCAATCTTGAGCAGATACTTGATAAAGAGTTTTATTTAATACTGTCGTAATTATCACGTATTGAGCGTAAACGAAAACATCAAGAAGAAACCATGCACCTTAAGACTACCGCTGTTGAAACCTTGGAATCCGCCTTTAACAAGCGTAGGGATGGAATAATATCATCCATTTTTGTTAATTAAGAGGCTCGAGTCTAATAATACTGATAAAAAAATAGATATCGAGTAACCAAATTGCAAGTGACTTTATCCCCAGTGCGTATCAGTTAAATATTTGGTCTAGACGTGTTATTAAAAATTTATTTATTCTTTACCATAGAAATCGCTAATGCATTTGTATGGATGTTTGCGGTTTGCCCACTTTGCGGAATTTAATGCATGATCGAACCCCTTTTATATCCAATCTACTTATGAATGAATACTGCGTGGCGGTTTTATATTTGTTATGAACTACGGTTTTAATCGTTGCTTCGTTCGCTAAAATACAGTTTTGTATAACTTGCGCTAAAAAATTATGATTTTAGCTAGCAATAGACTAGCGTAGTAAATGATAACTATTCAAGTAAATATAATAGTCAACTAGTTGTTTATATTTGTACTGTTTGTGTGTAATTTGTGAAAGATTGTTGTTATTTAACACATTTATATTCTGTATGTATATTTTACAGAAATATTTAACAACAAAAAAATCTCTAAGAAAGTAAAAAAGTTGTGAAGATAAAACAAATTAAGAAGCAAATAAAATCACTTTTCAAATTTATAATCATATCTTTTTAACATATTTTTTGTTTTTTGTTGCTAAAATATTATTAAAAATGTTACAGTTCACCATGATAGTTTGTGTACAGAAAGAACTTATTAAGTAATTAAAAATAGTTAAGTACATTTTGCGATCATCAACTTAAAACTTAAACTTTAGAAGTCGTGTAAATTTTATTTTCTAATACTTGGACAACCATTTTTCATTCTTAATAAAATTTTATAATTAGCATGAATCTTTCTCATTAGAAGCATGAATTTGCTATGAATAGCAAATTAATTAACGATTTTCATTTTACACGAAGAAAACTAAATCTCTGAGGAGGACATTAATTATTCGTTAACTTATTATAATTTGATATATGACTGAGATTGATTAAGAAAATTTGATTTATTAAACTCATTGGTTCTTTTCTGAAACAAAAATCAGACAACCACAAGATGATAATGAGCTGTTATTGCTCCTTGAAAATAGTATGTAACTCATTTCACTTTTGAAAAAAAAGGATAACCACCAGGTCAGTAAGTAGACCTGCAGAATTTTAATGTTTGTTTTTGAAAGTTTCTTTATCTATTTTTGCGGGATTTGAAAGGGGACGGTCCTCTGCGTAATTTTATTTTCTAAATATATATTGATTTTTTGTGCAGTAAATATTTTTTGTGAGAAATGTCAACTGCGTAATCAAATTTTTTCGAGATGTCACTAGAACCCTGTTGATTGGCGTCAGTCGAAGACCTACAATTTGGCTGGCCTATATGCAGACTTATAGATCAGAATTTTATACGGAGCAAGATCATTTACTTGTTCTTCTGGCGAATACTACTACTTCTTATGTTAACTAAATTCGGGCTAGTGGCAAACTATTGACACTAAATAAAGTGAAGAGATCATTTTTAAAACTTTCCAATTGTTTCTGAGTTCTTTCCTCTGTGTTAGGGCATGGGGTTGTTTAGAAAGGGCGTTATTTCAAGGCCAGCGTCGCGTTGGCTACACCCCTGATGTTAGAAACGTCTTTAGGTGACATTAAACATCGGGTCTGTCATCTACCTGTTTTCCTTTGTCATGCAGTATGCATGTATAACACACGTCGTGGATATGCCTGCGGCCGAGTGGCTTATCTGAAGAGGCGACAAAACAACCAGCCAGGTGGTAAATTATTTGCCCGTTTGGGTGGTTACCATCCCTGGTCTAGTAGAGTATGCCGTTATAACAACCTTGAGTTATGTTCCCACATTAGTGGCTAGGATCCAGTCTCTTTTTAAACAGCAGTAGCACCGCCTGCACTCCATCAGGTGGGCCGTCTGCCTGTCTGCTAAACTCAATCAATAAAACAAATACCAAACACAGCTTTAAAATTGAAACTGCTATGATTCCTATGATTTTATTATCCTGTCTACAGCAAGTACAATGCATTGGGTATAGATCTCTTTTGTTTGTGCCACAAAAAAAAAATCATTTATTGAGAATTGCCACAGATTCCACACTTTCTTTTTCACCACCAGCTCCATAACCTTTTACCGGTCTTCGGGCTGTGAAAGCAAATAAAAGTTCAGAATTCTTTAAAATTAGCATTTATCAAAGTGGAAATTAACGAAGTGTCTGCGTCTAAAAGTTTTGTCTGCTCTAAAATTAATTTACTCGTCAGTTTCAAACTGGCTGTGAGGTATTTTAAATAACACTTAGAAAAGATTGACAAAGTTTTATTCTAGAATGTTTCTTTATTACAAAATGTAAGAATAAGCTCAAAATACGCGTGTCAGTCGGGCAGACGGACTGATATGAAGATTATTATCCTACATCTTAACGACCGTTCATGTCCTACCATCGGTTAAAATTTGACAAAAGCTTCAGTCAAGTAATGTCAAAATTCAAAGGATAATAAGGTAAGTGAAGGAATAATGAAATACAGGAACCGGCCATATAGGATGTTACATTTTTATTAGAATTATTACGGTACCGTTCAGATGAATGAAGTATATACGAAGCCTACATAAATAAAAACGTCTCATAAAGTGAAGAAATTAAAAAAAATATAGGTAATCTATAGTAGTTTGCGTCTGTGATGTTAATAGTAATGTATACACCGAAAATAATTCAATCTTCTTCCGTACAATTTGATTATATTTTAATAATAAGTTCCCGTAATGCACTGCAGCGCGGTTTTCTTCCTATTGTAAACCGGCTTCCTTACGCCGGCTTCACTCTGAGGATTTGGTGCTTGATCTGCCTGTTTTGTTCATCTGAGCGGTACCCAAAAAATGTTCAAATGCTTAGAACGTATTTTTTATTTGACATAAATTGTCGTTAGAAACATTAGGTATATGAAGTGTTCTACGTACATAATATATGCAGATCTTGAACTTGAAAGTTTCGTCTAGTGTTTGTAAAGAGTTTTCTTATTATTTTGTATATATTATCTATTATAATGAATAAAAACAAGCCAATATCTTTTATGGAATAAATAAATGTAAAAACTTAACTTATTCAACATTTTTAAACAGTCTTCACGAAATAAAAAATAACAATAACAAAATCCGTAGAGTAAAATACAACAATAATTTTCAAGTTATTATTATAAGCCATCATGCACATTCTCACTTTTCGAGTGAAAAGTCAATTTTGGAGTTACCAGCGACCCCGTACTTCTCGAACAAATAATTTTCATGTCAAACACAACGTAGATCGCTACAATGACGTCTGAGTGAGATGTCAAATTGGATATTGCCCCCGAACACGCTACATTGCGACGTGAAGTTTGCAATATAACGATCACTAAATTAATAATTCTCAAATATCTCTATTTCTATAATATAATAATTATAATAAACATTATCACCCAGAAGTTTGTAAGAATGGATGTATGGGTGTATAGATGTATGTTTGTTACTCTTTCATGGAAAATGGATTTTGATGAAAATTTACAGTAATATAGCTAGTATATAGCTTACACATCAGAATAACACACGGACTATAATTTATAAAGTTATAGTGTGAATTATCCAAAATATAACGATTTTCCATCACCACGCGGGTGAAACCGCGGGCACAGCTAGTGTATAATATAAATAGTTGGTTGATTTGTTAGTTCCTTTAACATTTTTATTTCTTACATGGGCTCAGCAAACAGATAGTCCACCTGATGGACAGCGATTACCGTCGCTTATGGATATTTGCAACATCAAAGGCGCATAAATGTGCTGTTCGTCTTTTAAGGGAGACTGGAGCTAATACCGGAACACAACTCAAGGTTATTGTTACTGATGAAAATAATATAATAATTCGCTTCTTGATATTATACTGACTTTCTTTTAGAAAATTTTCTTACAAGTGACATAAACAAAAAACAAAGAAATGATATTACATATAAATTTAAATTATGAAAAATAATACATTCTAAAAAGTTTCAATGGTTATTATGGCGGCAAACTCCAGATCAGGGGTGGTAGCTATCCAGACGCGCAAATACTACCTGACTGTGGCTTGCTATGTCGCTTCTTACGAAAGGCCACCCGGCCGCAGGAAATTGTATTCCGCTCCCTGTTATCGCTATCATATCATTGTCGCCATCTTATCGCTTATATTCGACTCTTACTCGGGAACAGTATTTTTTCTGGATGAAAGGTACCCTATAACCTATTCTGTATTCTTGACAACGTCTATGCAAAATTCTAGCACGAAATGATATTGTGTAGATAAGGCGTGGATACGTCACAAACAAATTCATATTTACATTTATCATATTAGTTAGGACTTTAAGACTAAAGCAGTGAAAATTTGAAAGACTTAGTATAGCGACACACCTGCGGAAAGTTCAGCGGTGGAAAGTTCGGCTAAAGACGGTCGCAATGTTTTTTTAATTAACCTTTGACATATCAGCGGAATTTTCCCCACGTTTCACCGCGTACTCTTTAGTGCCGATCATTCTGTCGCCAAATTTTCCGCGCGTGTGTCGCTAGGCTTAATAAGTTTATATTTGAATTATATCGCACTACTGTTACAAAGGTTTAGTGAAAATAAATGCATCTTTTATAACTGACAGATAAACTATTTTGATGCTGCTTTCTAATGTTATGTGGAGTGTGCCTTTCGAAGAATAAGGTGGAAATTTTAAAAAATAAGGTGATATAATTTTGAAATAAAATAAATGAAAATTGGTTTGAAAATTATTCCTCGAGTAATTTTTATCATTAGGACATTTGGGTCACTCATATTTTAGTATTCCGTGAACGATAAAAAACAGTGAATAGTCGTCATCTTTACAGACCTCATCAGTGTATATAAGCTGACTCGTACTAGCCAAAATTATTAACAATTTATTATGGAACGAAGCCATTGAAATAAAAATGTTAATTTAATTTATATCCTCATTCTCTGGTATAAACATATCTAACGGACTTCCTGTTCAATTTCAAACATCAATGTACTTCCAAACCTCAAAATGAATTCCCTTTATTGTCGCTAAAGCAACATAAAGTAAATGGAAAATCGCATTACTCCCCGCTATTGGTAACGGTACCACTCAAAATTCATTAAAACATGGCCTTAGTAAAATGTTATAATTTATTTAAGCAACAAAAATCCCCAAAAGTAATATCCATTGAAGCACATTGAACGTAGAGATGTGAATTAGGGATGTGAATATATTTTGTATTTTTGTAATGTGTCGATGAATTTTTACATAAAAATGTAATAATACTGACAATTTAATGGTTGGAGCATAGAAACATTTTAACGCCATTGTGATCAGAAGCATTTCAGTATTGTGACAGTACAGAATATTTCATTAATATATCGAGGGCTTCATAAGAAATGGGCGTATAGACAAAAGTGCAGTTTACACAAGGGACAAAATTGTGAATAAAACAAAACTAGTTGATTGTATAAGGGTAAAATTTGGAATACACTTTCTAAATTGTAACATACATAATGTCATTTTTGCGTATACACCTACGTACATGTTATGAAGCTTTCGATATTCATTATATGCTCAAATTGTACATCACTACATAGTATAAAACAAAGTCGCCTTTTCTGTCCCTATATCCCTATGTGCGCTTAAATCTTTAAAACTACCCAACGAATTTTGATGTGGTTTTTTCCAATAGATAGAGTGATTCAAGAGGAAGGTTTATATGTATAATACATAATATAATATAACCGTAATTAATTTTGTATCAGCATTGCACCCGTGCGAAGCCGGGGCGGGTCGCTAGTAATATATATAATAAAATAGTGATTTTCATACTGAATATCAATTTGTTCATTCTAAGCACTCAGAATTAACTTTTATTACTCGCTAAAAGGCATGTGACATTAAAATATGAATATATTCGATTATTTTATTGCAATCAGCCTGGCTTCTGGGCATTCTACCGAATAACAATGATTATATAAATAATGTATAATGGTCGTTTTAGATTTTAAAGTTTATATTTTAGTTGAATTAATTCATTGTACTTTGATATCTATTATTATGTAGTAAACAAAGCCATATCATACAATTAACATATTTTTTTACTTGAATAAAAACTTAAAAACAACACGTGGAAACGGGTTCCGAATTCCTATTTAGTAATGCTTACTTTTGTTTAATGTACTTTTACTTTAGGTAAAATATACATAATCCTCTAGATGTAGTTATATAGTTTATTGAAAAATATTTTATACACGTATTTCATAGCTTTGACATCACTAGTCGCTTCCTCGAGGTACGTATTATTGTATAAATAATTCAGCATATCCTTGCCAGCATTATGTCATTTACGGTTTTACCTTCTAAAGGACTATTTACACAAAAGAAGAGAGAATCAAAAATGATAATTACATGCAAATCTGAGGATCGTTTGAGAACCTCTCTTCAAGTTTAAAACGGCTACATTTATTTGAAGTCGGTATTTTTTTGTAAGGAAGTGAGGTGCGGGAATTATAAATGAGTGCTGTAATTTAAAACGAACAAGATAATATTATATTTGTAGAATGTAAATGGTTATCATTATTTATATAATAATAAATACTAGTGGTGGGCCGTGGTCGAAATTTGACCATAATAATTAATGTAGAAGACTACTTCTATAATTACAAATTTCGCCAAGGCTACACTATTAATTTGGTTTGAACAATAAACAAAACATTATGTATGCGTGTGTGTGTGTCAAATACATGGTAGTGTATGTAATGCTTTTTTATTGATTTAATGTATTTTTTATGCATGATTTAAAAAAATATCAGCATTCGCGCTTCTTCGCTGTATAAGGTATAAGTGTGAGAAATTTCATGCTCCTCCGTCTGCGCAATTTTTGTATAAAGGAGTACAAAGTTTTTGCTTCGCGTATTAATATAATAATAGATTATTCACCAAAAACAAATTATATGGTTTTATCGTAATTCCTTGAATGTAAAACGTGAAGAAATCTTTTTATGTACTACTAAAAACATTGACTTATACTGTCCACCTATTATGCCTCATCAAAATCCTGACTATAAACTCTGGTTGCATTACTACTTCGGAGGCCTGGGGTATGCTTTTCAAAGTTTTCTTCTGTACTTCGCCCAGTCTTTCCAGTCCCTCATTGTGAGACTATGGAGATGCAATTTTTTCGAGACGTCAAACCACATTTTCTTGGGCCTGTTATTTCTGCCTTACAACTAGTCAGTTTCTATAAAACCTGATAATTTGCAACAGCCTATGATAGAACGGCTAAGAGGAAATTAAATTTCATTACTTAGTACTCTTAATTAATTAATTTAAATAAAGTAAGAAAACTTCGATTTCAATTTTAAAGTTTTTAATTTTTTGTACGTATTGTTACAATTTAAGTAGAAGTGAAGAAGAAGAAGTCGCGGAAGGCCACGACACACCTTCGATGATCAAATTGATCATGTGTTAGCAGAAGGTGATGTTAGGAGCCTTAAGAACAGACGAGCGTGCATGACAAGAGGTGTGTAAGAATGGGCCTGTGTGGCGCTCTGTTGTTCGTGCCTACTCCGCAAGGGACCTGGCGAGAAGTTATGTATGTATGTATTATTACAATAACCACTTACTGACGGTAGCGGAATACATTGTAGGAAAACGTGCACATCGAGTTGATCAATGTATGAAACCAATACATTCGCCATTAACAAGGGTGATAGATATGTACCCCTGAAATGACACGACTGTAGCGGTGCGATGTTTATTTATTGATATTATTAAGTTCTATAAAAAAAACAGGTAATTATAGAAAAATCTGTAATTCTAGACTAAAAGGATAATATAAATATTTTGTTTATAGATACAAAAACTAGGTATACAAAAAAGGTTGACACGATCAAGTATGCGTCGTGCGCCCGCCGTTCGTTAGGACAGACCCGTCCCATACCTGCGCTGCATATGTTACTGCATCCAAAGTATTTCACAAAACTAAGTTTCTTTGTTTATTTGTAAGTTGACGTACGAGCCCGATAAATCGAATTTCCTTTGATTTGAGACAGGAAAGACGTCGGAATAAAAAACAAAGGAGGACTTAATGTGAACAAATAAAGATAAAATAACTGTAGATGCTTTTGTTAACATTTTTCAAACTATTGTGTACATCATGTTTTACAAGCATGTTGCTGAAGGTTTCTTAGAATACAGTTAGTTGAAGCCAACTGCCGGTCACCATTCTACCGGCGGCGAAGTGAAAAAACTCATTTTACGATTTCCGTTACACAAAAGTATCGCAGTATCGAATTGTTGGATCGTGGAAAAATCTTTTATTTATTGCACTTGTTTGAGTTTCTGTAACTTATTGTTTGTAGTATTAACTTGATCAATATTAATATACAAGTATCGAACAATAGGTTTTTATCGAGTTGATATTATGTATATAATCCACTACGAACGATACAAAAAGAAAGAGAGCAGACAAGTTCATGAAGACAATGTATGTAAGTAGTAATGGTTAGAGAAGGCTTTAGTCGTCGTTTAAAGAGAAGGCATCTAAAATTGTTAATATTTTTTAAAGAAATAAAGGCAAAAATATATGAGTACGTAAAACTAAGAAATAGTATATAATATATAGAGATCCAGCACAGCAATGAGTTTGGCACCTTTGCTGAAAATGCAGCATAAAAGTTCTCAAAACTGGCTATTTTTTCTAAATGTACTATTAATACTTGAGTAGTTCTCTAAATGAAGGTTTCTTTCTATCTTTTCGTAGGAGTTATTTTTTTTTAAAGACTCTTTGTTGGATTTTAATAATCCTGCCTGCTTATGCCGCTCTGAGCACTCGTATTCTCAAACTGCATTGGTTTCGACCAGTATTGATAAAGTGACATGCTATCCACTCTATCCGTGCAGGAACAGGAAAAGAATACAATTTCCTGCGGCTGGGCGGCCTGTCGTAAGAGGCGACAAAACAACCCACAGGCAGGTGGTAGGGCATTTGCCCGACTGGCTGGCTACCACCCCTGGTCTAAAGTATGTCGCGATAGCAACCTTGAGTTGTGTTTCGGCATCAGTGATCAGGCTCCAGTCACCCTTTAGAGTGTAGCACCGCATTTGTAGCACCTTTGGTGTTGCAAATGTTCATAGGCGATGGTAACCGCATTCCATCAAGTAGGCCATCTGCCTGTCTGCTGAACTCCTGCAATAAAAAAAATTGAACAAAAATGCTAACAACGCAATGTAATAATTTTTCTGTTACATATAAAATTAAGGACATCTTATGTAAATACCAAGAGTCCTTAATACTAAACTATTTGAAAATTCATTCAATCCATCTCGATAATGTAAACATAGCTGAGCTTTTACCGGGCAAATCTCATACGACCTCCCTAACCGTCACGCGTTGACATACTACGTGTTACTTTTAACAAAGGGCAAATCCGTGTGAAATGACATAGGCTGACAGGCACCAAACGACCGTCGAACATTATCGCAAAATACCCTTAACTCGATTCGTTCATATAATATTCATGACGCTGTGCAATCTTTCAAAAATTGACACCTTGGGGTTCAGTCCCTCGTTTGGAAGAACAAGTTTTTTGTATTTCGCCCGGTGAATAAATTACCATGGACACAATGGCTCTTCTGTTTTACGACTCTGTTTAATTTATAGTGGTTGGTAACATGAGAAATAAATGGAGTTTTGAAATTGATATTTTAGCGTGACCTGTTCTGTGGCCGGGTGGTATTATTTGCTTATTATTCTTTCAATGAGTGTAATAAAAAAATGTTCATTATTATCTTATTTGTAATCATATATTGTCTCATTTCAACATTTTATTTGTTTCAGAAAAGAAGACCTTAAAAAGTTTAAAGTAACCTGTTCAAAATGTTGATAATGTAAGTCATAGCCAAGTTGCTATTAAAGGGTGTCTTATTTTTTCTAATTATAAGAGAGAAATCTTAATTATGCGGCTTCATCTGCATTAGTGTTAAAGATTTAAACTGGAGCAGAATGCGTTTTATTTAATGCATAGCCACATGAGTGGATATATTTTTATTTTTTTTAGTGCAAGAGTTCAACAGACAGGCAGAAGGCCCACTTGATAGAAAGCGGTTACCATCGCCTATGGACACTTGCAACACCAAAGGTGCTACAAATGCGCTGTTGCTCGCATAAGGGAGACTGGATCCTAGTCACTAATGCCGGAATACAACTCAAGGTTGTTATGGCGACATACTTTAGAGCAGGGGTGGTAGCCATCTAGTCAGGCAAGTTCCCTACCACCTGGCAATATATGTATGGTATTTGTTAATATTTAATGTAATTAACAATGTCGCATCTCAAATAACGCATTAAACCCATCACCATATCCTTGTTAAACTACCTATATCTATAACACTAAAGCAGATGAGGCACCGTACCTTTCACAAAAAACAGATTATTCAGTAATTAAACTTGCAGCACCAAATCAACGCATTTTCGATACTTTGGTAGGGCCAAATTAAACGTGACGTTAGGGGCGAATACATTAGAGATATTGGTCAATAGAGTCGGTAAAATTTTTAGAGGGTTGACCTATGTACACATTACTTAGTAATAAAGCTTTAAAACAAATAGCGCTCCCTGGAGAGATCTCTGGAGTGGATATCAAATAGGGAGGACGAGCATCCCGCGTCACTCCCGACCGGGTAACTTGAACTGATTGTTTGTACTGTGGACATGGATTTTTCCACTTGATTGTCTGATTTGATTTAGTGGAGCACTCCTTAGGTTGTTGAGCAAATACACCCTCTAAAATCGTCTTAACTTCTTCATTTTATAGGTATTGAAGTTTTAATGTACCTTATCATTCTCTAAGTAGATGTGTTTGAAAATTCGTCAGAGCGGTGAATATAGCAGTTTTATTTTTTTCCTCTAATGAATCAGAACAACAGGTACAGCACTTTTAGCAAACTTGAATTTACCTAAAAATATCAAATGAAATTAAGCTCTAATTTCCTGAGAGTTTTCCACTCCAGCTGGCTTTGATGTAGATGATCGCATACTGGTGTTGTTGACCCACTGATGATTACAAACATTTATATTCATACAATTGTTGATATACTTGCATATTCTCTTACCCTGTAACTTATTAACTAAATAGAACACAAAAACTTAGACAAAACTCATGTTTTAGTACATTTTGGAGCCTATTCAAGTAAAATTTCCAACAGATAGATAAAAAACGTAACCACCGTCATTTACAATTTTAATTTGGCTAAATATCATTTTTAATTTTGAAAATACAGATATACGTTTCAGTTGTATTTATTAGCGTAGACTGATTTCGAAAAAAAAACTGTTTTGAATTCCATATTAACTTTATGTCTGCTTTTTTAATATTGTGTAAAGCAAGCCATTTATGACTAGTTCCTATATCTTATAACTTTTCACTTCCCCTATCATCGGTTGAATGTTGCCGTTACTTGTATGAAGCTTATGTCAAACCTTAACCGATAGCAAGGCAAATGAACGTTCGGTAGTATTAGGACCAGCTCTTAATCAAGTTTTATCCATCACTTCTTTATTCCCAACCAGAACGTTTTTAAAGACCTACTTGTCATACCATTCTAAAGATACGTGAAACAATTATTTTATTTTATTTGGAGGGCTAACAGCTATCATTAATAATAACTAAAAATAAAATAGATTTAGAGAAACTATTAATAAGCCTCCACAGATAAGAATTGATTTTAATACAGCTAGCTCTCGAGTTTCGCTAAGGTATCTATTTAATACTCAAAAATATTTTAAAATTGTTTCTTATTTTAATTAATTGTTTAAAATGTTTCTGATAGCACGATAATTTAAATGCATTTAATTATAAATATTCCTTTGTAATAAAGATAGAGGAGAAACCTGACAGTAGCAGCTTAGAAGTTTTAATATCTTATTATTTAAAAACTTAATTAAGTCTTAGCGATGGAAATAAGATATTAAAAAAATACATAAATCGGTGCTCTATGGACATTAAGTATAAGTTTAGTATTTATGCGTTTATTTATTTATGATTTATCAGTAAAGACAATAATATCACTAACTCTTGGTTAATGATATTATTGTCTTTACTGATTTTAGATACAGCGATTGATTAGAGCTCTAATTTCCGAGCCCATCGTATGCTCGCAAATACGGCTTATGTGCATACCGTGTTTTTTCTTAATATACAACCTTTTCTACTGTAATAACTAGCTTTAGATGTGGCCTAAGTAGTGTAAGACATTTAAACATCTTTAGTGTGGTTCATTGTAAAAATCCTTTTTGTAATGTACGATAATGTTCTTCTAAGGATAAACAGTGTATAGCTAGCTTATTGTAGCGAGGAATGTGCCAACATATTATTACAACCTAGACGCCTACAAATAGAAATTCACACCTGTAAAAACACATTTTATTACCTTTCGGCATTTGGACTTCTTTTGTTTACTTATTTATTGACATGCGTTTACTAATTATTCTGGAGAATAGCACTGTTGTATTGTAATCTTTTATGGCAGTCATTAGCCAGGTGTGTTGGATTTAAAGTACAAACTGTTTCTAGGAAATTTGATCCACGCAGCCGGGCAGACATATTGCATCGGTGCAGTATAAGCAATGCCCCAATTGAGGGACGAGGCAGTCTTGATTAGAGACTTGTGTACTACAATCGGGAACCCTAGTGACAGAGTTTCCGTGTCTATTTAATTACGACCTTCTGCATTACGTTTGGACTTGTTGTGTTCGGTTATATTTGTACCTGTGTTATACGTGTTTTTATATTTCTAATAAACTCTACAGTTATTCTAACGGAATTTTAATTCGAGCTTCGTGACTCGTAGCAATATTTTGGACGGCTGAAACGTCATCACAATACGTATATGTTATGGGAATAGTTTGACGGGCTTCTTTTCGTTAGATCTAGCATTAAACTCTTGAATTTAATCTTTAAAGCTGTAGATGTTTTGTTTTACTAAGCGCCTGTAGTCCGACCTTTATTGTTTTGTTGGCAGCATTTGCTTATGGATCAAGATCGCCTTTTAAGACTTCCATAAGAGTCAGTTATTACTTTGCAAGAGATATTATATCATCAGTGTTTATTTTTCTTCCTGGAAAAAACAATAAAAGTGACAAAATGCCCAATCTTTCTCCACAAATAGATTAAAAAAAAACCGTTTTCTATTAAGGATTATAGAAAGTTATTTGTTCCCTCCAAGTCGTTTCCTGACAGGCTCATGGCGCCGACAAGCGTTTCGAATCTCCGTCATTGTCCACTTGTCATTAAGTTTTTGTCTTTCCCCCTTCTTACACTTTGGATGTGCGGCTTATGGATCGCGTTATACAAACACGAAGATCTGCAAAACAAATACCGAGCAAGTTGTATAGAGGATATGAAGTGACATTTTTTATCTTAATATTATTTACTGGAGTAAAGTATGTAGACAATCAACAGTAATATTAATTTAATGGTTGCAAAAGTTATTTTTAATGTAATAATTTTTAATTTTATTTTGTGTTGTGTTGTATTTAATTTTGCGTTGTGATTTTATATATGGGAGTTTTGTCTGATATATATACATTATTATTATTTACATATATAATTTATATATATTTCTTATAATTATCACAAAATATGTACATTTATTTATTTAAAAAATATAGTTATTTTTAAAAGTATCTTAAGGTATATTGATATTTTATTATAAATAGCGTTTTTTTTAAAATATTACAACTTTTAAGACTTACATAAGCCTTCAAAAGTTTATATTGCATATATCTAAAATATATTAAGGTTTTGTAGCTTTTAAATAAAATATTTTATTATTATTACTTTATATTCATATAAAAAATGAAAGTTCTCGCATATATGGCACCTTACCTTAGAACAAATATCTTACAGTGCCACATCTACGAGGTCCTGAGAAACGGAGTAAGCCCAAACGCTTGCCTGATATCGTGAATAATCGTATGCGTGGTATGCGTGTTAATAATCTAACAACAGGACACGCTGAAAACCGAATTAAATGGAAAATGTAAAAACAAATATTCTAGGTTCCGAAACAGACACTATAAATGCAATAGGTTTTTAATAATAGGATGCTGATATCAAAAGTACTAGATGTTGTTGTTATTCTTTTGAATTACAAAGAAACGTTTCGAGAAATAAATGACTAAATTGAAATAGACAATTTACATAAAAAAGTTTGGAGAATATCGACATCCGAAATCTATTTGCAAATTGTAATCGAAACTAAAAATTATGTTATGTTTTTTGTTTTAGCAATTCTGTTTGCTACACTTAACAGCAGTGTGTTGTACAAGGATTTAACGACGACTAAAATGGACGACAAATGGTCGCGGATTGACGTTACATTTATTTCACCGACATTCGCTGTTATTGTGCAGATTTATTTGTATCCGACAGGATGAGGAAATGCTATTATGATGGTAATAATACATCTCGTCAGTTGGCTTTATCTGTCATATAGATATTTTTGCAATTAGGATGATATTTGATGGCGTTATTATGTGTTATGTATTAGACGTAAATTGAAATAAATGCACATTAAAGATAAATCACATAAGAAGAGATCGTCGCTAGGTAATCATAATGCAGTCATACAATTGACATTTTTATGCATGTGTAGTTTAGGACCCACCAGTCCGTTGGACTAACGACCTGCGAAAGGTCGCCGGCAGATTATTATAGACATATTGTCACGTCTACTTCCTATTGGGATTAGCAGACATGATGAATTTCCACCTGCTACGATCCGGACAAAGACTTTGCCTTTCATCAATTTGTATTAATCAATGCATACACGCCTATTTAAAGTCCTTTTTACTTGATCTTTCTTCAGAATATCTTTAATTTGATCATGATGAGTACGTTGCATTTTAGGCACCGACTCTACCAGTCACATTGCTGTCGTATACTTGTTTTGTGATTCCGTTTTCATTTACTGACTCTACATGCCCAAACCACCTTAACATTCCTTTTTAAACATTATAATAATTTAAACCAAAATTTAAGTTTCATAACATGCACCACAAGTTCTATTGTTTAACCATTTAATCCTTAAAAAATTTCAGGTACAACATAAAAATATCACAACATCAATAATAAATAAATTAAGTAAGTGCATGGCAGTCTGCACAATACTACGAGTTCCGTAAAGGTGACAGAGGATAACTATTTTATATATCTTTAGGTACAAAACCATAATAAAGAATTTAATCGAAAATACCACACATCTCAAAAAATACTAACAAATCTTACTCGTCTCATTCCATTGTTTTAAGTATTATAAAATCTGACATCTTGATTTTTTTAAGTTTTCCATCTCATGCTTAAAAAATTAGGGACTACAAACTTCATGACTTTTGTAGTAAATAAACCAACAAAGTTAAATATATAGTAGATTTTTGTTTATTTTAAACACTAAGTAACGATACCCCACACATCCGCGATCTGCGAGAACGCTGCCAACAAACTGCGCTGCAGTTTGGCAATGTAACCGTATGTATAATCTTGTGACTCTATTTTTATTGAAAATATATTTAAAAAAACATATGTATTAGGGTGGTCGTTAAAAATTAAATTTCTTGCGACGCCCCCTAAAAATCTTCCTTTTAATGAAAAAACACTGGGATTGTTTTTATAATTTTTTCAAGTCAAGACGTGCCTCAAGACGATACAAGTTAATTTTTGGGTAATATCATGTTTTTTCAGGAAATTTCTTCATACTTAGAAGTAATAATTATTTTAAGATTGGAAAAGTTTTAACAATGAAATACCTTTCGTATTATCATTCTCAGTGATGAATTTCAAATTACAGTTTCAGAAAAAGTTTGAAATTCTTCGTGATTCAAGTTTATCTTTCAATTTTTCTTATATTTTTAGTTTTAACTTGAATCGTCTTGAGGCACGTGATGTCTTGACTTGAAAAAATTATTTAAAAAATCCCAGCGTTTTTTCATTAAAAGGAAGCTGGGGCGTCGCAAGAAATTTAATTTTTAACGACCACCCTAATATGTATACCACAATCACTACTCCTAATCAGCAATATTCTTGCCACGGGTTGTCTGGAAGAGATCGCTTTTTAGCGATAAGACCACCCTTTGTGCACAATTAGAATATTACTAGTTCGTACGTTTTCTTTTATGGTGTGCATTAAAGTGTTATCTATGAATCTACGTACACTAAAAAATCCAACCTACACTCACATTTATATCGGGCACTCCTGATTTTATAGACCGAGCATTATTGAAAAATGCTGTGAAATATTATTATTTGCGCACGATTCTATAACATCCTATTTTGAAAAAAATTAACTACACAGATCATGTGTACTCAATTTTTATATCAAAAAAGCGTTCAGGTATATAAAATTGCAAAAATTAAATGAAGGAATCTGATCACCTAACAAGTTTACACGGGCGAAGAATTCCGAAGGCGATCGGAATTATCTCGCATTCGTGGAAACCGCTGACGCGTCCGTTTCGCAAAATCGAATGCAACTAACCGAAGAAAAATACTGGAATGGCTTTCTACAGGTATTTCTAATAATAAGAATTCGAATTGTGTTACATTTTAATAAATTCAATAGGGTATTTGACAGTCAAATCAACCGAAATGCTTTTTCTTTTCTTTTTAGGCGTCGTACAAAACATCAGAGTATCTCGATTTTGTATCGATGGAAGTACCTTTTAATGTTAAATTTTTCATTTCTTTCTTTTATAATATAAAATATAACATTACCTATATCTACAACATTTGAAAAGTTTTAAATAAAATAGGTAAATTTGCACGCTACAAGTAAAATAGGTGAGTCTAATTTTTAATACGCTGTATTCCTATGTCAATCACCTTATAGCAATTAAGTAAATCGATTTTTTATAAATTCTTCTTTCTTTCAACTTCAATAGTTTTCCACTTACAATTATTATTACAGATTTTTTTAAATTTAGAAAATTTTGAAAAAATTACAAGTTGAAATACATAATGACAAACCACAATAAAAAACACATTTTCAACAAAAGTTGGTCATCGAGTAAATATTAGAAATTAACGTGTTTTCTATTCAATGCTTATTTAGTGTAAAAAAAAATGGAGCACTCATCATCTGTAAATAAACATTCATTTCAAATAAGTCATTCGGCTTTATCGTCACGAAATCAATTAATTCTTCTTGTTGAATTTTATATCTGCGGTGCATACGTGTTCGCATTTACGCTATACTACAATAATATGGTATAGTACTGTAATGATCGGCGTCGAGCGGACCGCACTAACTCGATTACCTGATACGAGTCTCGCATTGTAATCGCCACAGACACTATTTTATCCACATTATTAGATGATGTCGTATATGTAGGTACCAAAAGGCAAATTGAATCGAATTAAATGAATTAGGGCTCTTGAGTTATTATAATACATTTTGAGTCATACATTATTTATAAGAATCTTGAAGGAGGCAAATTTAAAATTTGTTTCGTTTAATAAATCAACTATGGATATTCAAATGGAATTTTATATAGGAAATTTCAAAAGGCGAAATAAGGATGACCTGTTGCGTCGTCGACATTCGTAATTTAGAGGTCTTTAAAAGTGGCAGTTTATCCTATTGTTAAAACCTAGGCGCCGACAAAGACAAATTCCATGTACAGATGTGTAGAAGCACATTTATTACCCGTCGGCATTTGAACTAATTGTAATCCTTTTATGATTGTCTTCTTTTGTTCACTTATTTATTAGCATACGTTTCTAATTATTGTGGAGAATAGCTAATTGTACTATTGTAATCGCTCATTAGCATCATTAGCCATGTGTTGCGGATCCATTTCCATTTGTGTAGTATAAAACGACGGCCTGATGGAGAGATTGAGTTCAGCGAGAACCACGATCAAGGCGAGTCGTGTGTACATTCAGGAATCTAATAGTGACGGACTTTGCGCGTTTTATTGAATTACGACCTTCTGCGTTACGTTTAGATTTGTTGTGTTCGGTTATATTTTTATCTGTGTTATACGTGTTTGTATAGTTCTAATAAGCTCTATAATAATGCCAACGGCTATAATAATTATATTTTAATAAATTGACTAGATTTCAATAATGGTACAGTTTACCCTATTATTCATTCTTTATCATTAATGTGTACTTTATTAGTACTTTATACTGTCCAAATACAATATGTCTGCTTGACCGCATGGACTGAAATTTCTAAGAATCACACTTGACTAATGACTAACATAAAGATTACAATACAACATGGGCTGTTTTTTTTCCAATCACAAATTTTAAACACAAAGTAAAAAAAAGAAGACGGTCATAAATAGTTTCAATGTTATTAGCTCAAACGCCGGCGGGTAATAAATGTGCTTTGTTAACAGATATACAGGTGGCCCAAATTTGAAACAATATATTAGACTTTAAGATTACATCTGTTAGCCCCCCAAATACAATAAAATAAAGTATGTAGTACCAATAGCTTACCTTAAATAAAATACTATATATTCGTCATACCTAGAACTGAGTTAAATTCGGCGACGTGTGTTGTCAAGATCAGGATACGCAATGTCGATTAGCGCATTTAGATAGCAGTACTCAAAGAGCTATAGGATGGCGCCTTTAATGGCGTCTGCCGCTTATTCCACCCTTATTATCTATTTACAACCCGCATTTTATTATTGGGGTTAAGACGGTACATCGCATAAAAGCTGTTCTACAGGGGTAGGCGGGGCTAAGGGCGAGATCTGACCGTCGTTAAGGGATGCTTTTACGACCATCAAACGATACTTTGTGAGATGCCATCCTGTTGCGAAACACTCGTTATTTTGAACATTTCAAACACGCCCGTTGGTTTCACTTTAAGTTGCTTCATTTTCTTTATGTAAAATATAACGTTTCTATTAATATTAAAGCTTAATGCAAAATGCTGTGGATTTCAAATGATAATTATTTTATAATATGATATTACATCCGTTTTTTAAATATGGTTTTAAATTGATTTAAGTAATAATAAGCCGTTGGAATTTTATAAAGCCGATAGGTAGAAGAAACGCTGTCACCGCATAGCTGCCGTTCTACTATTTATTCTGTAGATATGTGAACATTGTTGACCCTCCCTTAGCCCCCACTACTGATACTGGCTTGATAGCATAAGTCACGCGGAAGCACTGCGTTAGAAACTATCGCATCCGCGACAGCCTTTGACAGCCGTGACATAGCAGATAACTGCCAGAGTGTTGCCTACGTTGGTATGGCCATGTTTTACAGAAATCGAATTCTTACGTGGGTAAAAAATGTATAGCCTTGGCGCCATCGCCAGGTCCCTGTCGAAAGGATAGCCCAAGAAATACTGCCTGACGTCGTAAAGTACGGCATGCGTTTTATCCGTGCAGGAACGGAGAAAGAATACAATTTCCTGCGGCCCGGTAGCCTGTTGTAAGAGGCGACAAAACAACCCACAGCCAGGTAGTAGGGCATTTGCCCGACTGGATGGCTACCACCCCTGGTCTAGAGTATGTCGCCATAACAACCTTGTGTTGTGTTCCGGCATTAGTGACCAGGTTCCAGGCTCCCTAAAGAGAGCAGCAGCGCATTCGTAGCACCTTTGGTGTTGCAAATGTCCATAGGCGATGGTAGCCGCTGTCCATCAAGTGGGCCGTCTGCCTGTCTGCTGATCTGCAATAAAATAAAATAAAAAATAAAACAATGGTCCCACAAGTAGGGACTAGACCGCGCGAAAAGAAGAAAAAGTAGAAAGGCAGACGCCTCGACGCAACCGGGATTTAAAGCTAGGATGATGACGAAAATGTATTATTCACCCAAGCAAAGCCGTATGTAGCTCTAGCTTTCTCAACTAATAGTTTACGTGTCTCCACTATAAAACAAGGTAACAAAGAAAGCCATTTTAATAAATGTACGATGTTAATAACGTCGCGTTGTAAACATATTAAAACCATCTTGATTATTCCGAGAGCGTTTTTAATTAAACAAGTCTAGTAAAGTTCCGAGCCGGCATAAAATTTTAGAACCCTTTAATAAGACGTTAAAACGGTTTAGCTTTAGTTTTAACGATGAATATTAACGATAATGGGACACCACTACATATTTTTAGGCATAACACAATAGTTTAACTTTCAAAATTGGGTTTGTATAGGTACTTGTAGAAAAGAGGTTATTTAACTAGAAGTTCCTAGTACTAGTACCTCTCTCTCAGCGTGATAGGTTAGGCCATAGTCTCTCAACCAAGGGGTCCCGACTGTTATTAAAAGGGGTCGCAGTCTGTTATAAAATTAAGACATATATACAAAAGATTCAATTCAAGCAAACATATAATTAATTATTTATTAAAATATTTTTATAGTTTTGTCGTGAAGACATAGCAAGACTTTTTGGTTTTTTTGTGGGTCGCGAAAACAAACGTTATGATATAATGCCTGAGGCAATATGCACCACCATTTTTCTTTTTTTAACTATATATAGGCGAGGCCACCTGTCCAAAAAATAAAATAATATTTCAATACTTTTACAGAATCATGTTTCCATTGTATCTAATATGAAGTACGTGTGGCGGTCGCGCATAATCTTTGTGTAGTGTCATATAGGTACTCTATATTCCTAATAAATTCCATTTATATGAACCGATTTTTTAAAGTTTTTTTTGCTACAGAAACACAAAAATATTTCATCCAAAAGAACCCAAAAATACTTTTAAGTTGAAAGTATTCAGGATCATATCAGATCACATCCTACTTTTTAAATTTTATTTCCTCAACCTTTAAAAGTTGAGGTTAATATTTTCATAAATTTGGAAGTTCATATCTCGCCATCTAAAGGCTTCGACAAGAAGTATAATAGGAAACATTTTTTTCTAACGCAGGCACAAAACATATATTTTTAAATCTTTAGCTACTGCATGTATCGTAGCCATCCATAATTTTCATTATTTTCACGATTTCACTACATGACTTTCAAGTGCCATATATTATAGATTACGTTTTAAGAGTTTTAAACGCGGCATTTAATTGTATCTTTTTACACGTTTCGGCCCCTTTTCAATAGCGGTGACCACGCAAGACGATGTCAATGAGTAATGTTAAAATAATTATTTAGACTACCCGCTACTTGTTCATTTTAGTTATTAAATTTTAATATTTGTTTATAGGTATTTTAACTCTATTGGAAAAGTGACTGAAATTTCGAAATAAAAATTATATGAAACTTAATTAAACTTAAAAACGTTAACGTTGCTTTAATGACGTGTAACTTAACGTTACAAATAACGTACATTATGATTTCACAAGAGATCCACTTTATCTAAAGTGTTTATGGAACCCTAAAAATCTGTTCATCTTTTTTAAAGTCTGGATATCAAAAATTAATACAGAGTTATCGTCAAAATCTCTCCGGGCACCTCTAATATGATAAACAAGTGTTGTTTCAACGTTACAGCTTTAGCCATTAATGTCAGCAAACTACTAAGTGAAAGTTAAATTATATCGGTTGTCTAGACGACCCATTGTAAGAAAAACAAATTAATTTCGCCTTCTATAGCATACACCGATGAAAAGCACTGTTATCCAGATTTACGTCCTTTACTTGTCTTCACCTGTGGTGTTGCTTACGATATTTTTAGGCCGATTTGTGTATTGCTAAAATAATGTATAATATAAAATAGTTCCTACCTCCATCAACGGATCAGTATATCTATCCAATGAGGGAACGTAGCCAGCCTTCTGGGTTACCCATTGACATCAATAGTCTGGGCTAGGTTTCCTTCATTGTAATAGTTATTTAATATATGTATATTTTGATATAACTATTCTTACCTCAAATAATATTAAGTACTTAAAAATTTATAATAATATAACTAAGACAAATTATATAAAACTAGCGGTACCGGAAGACGTTGGCCTGCCTTAAAAATCTATTAATCACGAATAACGTTAGATTTTAATGGTGAAACAATTTTTGAATTCGGTCCAGTAGTTTTTGGGTTTTTTCGTTACAAACATACAAAACTACAAATCTTTCCTCTATATAACATTAGTTTGGTTGAATTTTTGTTAGTCATTTCAATCTTGTAGTCCAGCGGGTATCAGTCGCAGAAATCTTTAAAAGAATATTATTGGCAGTATGTCAACTACTGAGGATGTGACAAATGGACGGTTGGACGTTAAGTTGCATAAGGATTCCTTCTTCGCCAAGTTGGCTTCTCCTTTAGCCAATCAGAGTACACTGTTGGACGCAGGCCTCCCAAGTCTGCGCACATCTTCCGGTCTCCCGCGTTCCTCATCAACTTCTCCCGGCCACCTTACGTAGATCGTCGATCGCCCGGATCGGAGAGTGTCCTACGCTATGTTTCCCGAATCGTGGTATGGCTATGAAACCTTAAAAAGAACATGAAAAAAACACATGATTAAGTGTTGTCCTCCATCACCGGGAATAATTGTTATTAAATTATAGTGTAAGGAAATACTTTAGAGATGACGAATTTAAGTACATAAGAAATGAAACATGTACTTTTGTAAAATTATCACGAAATTGATAGATTTAAAACATGTCGCTTCTTTGCTTCTTTGCTTCAATAATGTGTTATCTTGAAAATTTAAACATAAGAAGACTCTTTTTAAAAGTTGAAAAAATAATTGTACCGAAACAAATGCTTTGGCATCTGCGAAAATTCGTTTTAGATTGACAGAAACAAGTTAAGGATACGCTTCGATAAAATTACTTCTTATAGGCCAAAATGCTGTTTTCTAAAATTTCTATTAACAAGATAACACATTATTGAAGCAAAGATGCGATGTATACTTGATTTCGTGTACTTGGGAAATTATTCTTTCATTCTTCCTAAAGGCTTAGCCACAATTTGGCTATTATATATATGGCTATATCACCTTAATAATTAGCAAGAAACATATAAACATTTAAATTAGGTGGCGTGTGCAAGATATATATTTTTTTTCGGGAGAATCTGACAAGGGCTCTGCCAAAATGCTGTTGCACCAGCCTACATCAAAAATATACCACTTCTAAGGCTTTTAGTGGAGGAATTCTTACAGTAGTTAAAATTAACAACATATTTTGTTTTTCCTGTGTATCTAAGGACAATTTCTCTCAAATAACATGAAAATGTGAAGCGCAATTAAATCAATTACTCATATCTGTTAAAATTTTAGGAGTTTGTATTGATCGCAACGTGAAATTTGAATATGTTGTATACATAACGACGGACAATCGCAAATATTTTATTAGTGAGAATGAAATTATAGTTGAGCTGAAACTGTGAATGGAGAAAATTAAGTAAAGCACTTTGTACTAAAATTAATGGCTGTTCACGTAAAAGTTTTATTAAAAAAAGTTTTTTTTAAATATTAGCTCAAACATCATACACTTATCTTAAAAAACGTACTTTCTTTGCATTTTTATGTTTTTTGCTGATTTTACAGTTTATTTAATTCGGTATGTCTATAATATAGTGTACTATGTTACTATAGTGAAAACCTAACAGTGGAAAAATAATGATTTCAAATTAGCGCAGGTTTGTTCAAAGAAAATGTATACATCCAATACATGGGCTGATTGTTTCATGTTCATTGATTGACTGAATGTTTCTAGCCGCATCCATAGTGCGCTAATGACACATTAACTTAATTAGGGGTAATCAAATTTTTCGTGCTCGTCTTTATTTAAATCTTTATTTGATTTACATAAAAATAAAGAAAAGAAGTGTGAATTGTTTACTCTAATAGAGATTAAATCCACTGACTGTGTTTTAAAGATTTCAAACAAGTCACTAGCAACTGCTATTCCTTAGTTAACGTGTCCGTTAAAAAAAAAATCGGTCCTCTATTGACATATATCCTATTCTTTTGTAAGCCAGTATTTGACTATATAATATGCGTTGCGTTGCGGTAATGTATTATATTAAGTAATTAGTTTGTTGTCTCGTGTTGTAATAAATTTCTATTGCAGCAGTTCAGCAGACTGGCAGACGGCCTACTTAATAGAAAGCAGTCACCATCACCTATGTATATTCGCAATACAAAAGGTGCTAAAAACGCGCTACTGCTCTCTTAAGAGAGACTGGAACCTGGTCACTCATGTCGGAACACCACTCAAGGTTGTTATGGCGACATACTGTAGACTAGGCGTCCAATAGGGTAAATGCCCTACCATCACCACTGTGATGAAACATGCTAACTTCTGCTTACAATCCATATCCATGTGTAAACATAAAAGTGTATAATAATGTTTTTCACGGTCGTAGATTCGCAATCTGTCAAATCCATTTATGATCAAATGAAGTATAAATAATTTTGATCGCGATATATTTTTTCAACAATTTTACGATTGAAATAAATTCCCTTATTACATTTCATCCATCAAACACGTCAATGATTGAAAGTGTTACTATTTTATTGTCGTTTAAAATTGCTAGAAAAACGGTCATCTTGTTTTACAGCGGGCATTCAAATTTAATCTCACTAAGTGGAGGGTGGACGATGGTTTACGACTGGCTCGGACACTACCAGTATTTACTATCAACTCCATTTTCCCAAAATATATTACATATCTTTTGTAACAAGACTTTGTACTACGACACTTTAAAATACGTAATTTTAAAATTTTCTGGAACTTATTTTTCTAATCAAAATTGTCAGAAATAAAGTAGATTGACAACTTTTAGAATTTTTACATTTTGCATCCCCCACTAGGATTCCGCGTAATCATATTAATCCCTTTGTACCGCCATTGTTCAAAACAGCTCCTGGTTTTAACTCGCCTATTCCTCGTGTATGTAGCTTTTGTAATAATATGAACAGTATAGACCATACATCATGACTCCTTATACAAATTTAAATAATACATTCACTCTCTATTAATTAATAAAACTTAAGTCTAGCTTTTTACCCTAATTTATTTTTTAGTATATTTTCTATTTTATTTATGTATTAAGCAAGTTATGTTGGCATGTAAGAGACTGTACATTAAGGCTGGTGTGCACCGACATTTAACCGATGGTTAAAATAAAATAATCACTGTTTATGCATACATTTTTAGCGAATAGTTTATTTTAATCATCGGTTAAAAGTCGGTGCACACCAGCCTTAGTATTAGACATGTATATTTAATTTAAGCATATCAATATATCAGTAGTTGGCAAGTTTAATATAAAAAAAAATCATTTATATTAAAATAATATTACTAATAGTGCCATTGAAACTTCAGATGCTATGGAAAGATCTTAGAAAGGTTTATGCCAAGAAATCTCTAACAGATTATAAATCTTGCTAACTTGTTTACTATAAAATCTTGAATGAAAGGTTTAAAAATGTAAAACTGATGTGGTTCTTTTACCTGATGGACACGGTAACTATCGTCTATGGATTTTTGCAACACCAAGATGCTACAGATGCGCTGCTGCTCTATAAAGGGGGAATAGAACCTGGCCACAGATGAAGGAACACAAGTCAAGGTTGTTCTGGCGACATACTTTAACCCAAGGGTAGTAGCCATCCAGTCGGGCGAATTCCCCACTACCTGGCTGAGTGTTGTTTAGTCGCCTCTACGACAGGCCGCTTGGCCGCAGGAAATTGTATGCTGTCTGCGTTCCTGCGAAAGTGTTTATTTCGAAATTAGTTATCTTGAAGAAGTGTCAATGTAAATTTCAGAAAATCATTTTTAATGCAGACCGTCTTATATGCGCGGTTATAGTAAGCAAGAAATATGATAATTCACCTGGCTTTAAATTAAATGATAGGAAATCGACTGGTGATCGAAAGCGTTTAGTATATACCAAAGAGTAACGGGAAACGAAGAGTGTACGTGATGTTGTTCTTCTCTCTACCCAAAGAGACGAACTTCCAGCCAGATGATGATGATGATGATTATTATGCCTAGCGGACCATAGTCTTATATATTCTAAAGTGGTTGGGTACATGAGTAGGTTGTACTAACTACGCGAAGTAAATCATTGGATTCATGGAACTCAACAATTTGCAAAGCACAATATGATAGAAGATCATGATGGTCTATGTAGTTTGAAGACTTTTGTAGAACTTGACCAGTATCAAGACGATAAAGATTATTCTCCCTAAAATTTTTGATTACAGTTCAAGATAGAACCTTGGTTATAGTAAATAGTAATAAATAGGGTAATAGTAGTAAATACTGGCTAAAACAGATTGACCTGTATTACCTTTTTACGAAATAGTGTTTCGCGTTGAACACTCACCACGTAGCACCCAAACGATCCTCTGCTTTATTTATCGAACGGAAACCCTTTTGTGCTATCCGAATCCACTTTCCTAATGGCCATGTTTTGGTCGACGTTCGTACGGACTCGCGCGATTTTAATTATTTTCGTCCAATTTACGAGTGGCCATTAAAGAAGAGGACCCTTGCGACCCATTAGACTTTGCAAAAGACCGTTTCACATTCGAGTTGAATTTCAAGTTATTTTTAATAAATTTGTGAATTCATGATGTAGTAGATATCATTTTTATTGATGGCCTTAAAGTCCTTTCATCATAATTTGATTAAAATGAAAAAGTCGTACCTGAAGCTCAAGGTGCTCTAGACTCAGTCTTCGTTCAACTTTATCTTCAAGGATTAAATATAGCATGCGAAATGTATTGTACTAGGTTTCCTTGGATTAAAATTTCTTTATGGTATTAGATTGCATTATACACATACATACCTTGTAATTGAATTTTATTTAATAAATGGAAACGTTAGACTCTTTATGAATTGTTGAAGCTTTCGTATATAAATAATGCGATGGTAATTCGTAAAAATAATGAGTTCCTATTGTTGGCATCCTAAAATATATGGCACTTAATATGTATTTATAAGAAATATTGTATGAGCTAATATGTTCACTTATTAAAATTACTCATAGAATGAAGCCATAATTTAGGAGATTACATAACACTATGTAAATAAATGCATACGAAACTTGGACAGTTATGAAAATAAGTAGTCGTATTGTAATGAAAACCTTGTTCCAGCAAAAGCTTCGCTGTTTAAAGATGGCGCCACCTGAGATATCAACCGCTTACGTCGAGTTAGTTGATTTTGGTGAAAAAATATAAAAACGGCTAGTATTTCTCAGGAACGATTATTCGACCGCGATTTACGTGCCTGTAAAGTTTAAGGTGAAGTGTAAAGTTGATAATTGAAATTGTGCTTAGAGGTTGAAAGTGAAATAGGAATATTGATATCGTGCATTGTATTTTTCTGAAGTTCGGCGTCCCTTAATATCTTTCTATATATGTATGGTGTAATAGGCTCAACATCAAGAAGCACTAAATTTTTGATAATTAATAATTTCATTTCTGATGGAATATGATTCAAACAAAGTGAGACTGGGAGATAGATATTTGGGACGTGATGTTTTAAAAGTTTGCACAGAGAACTACTTTATCATTGGCTCGATGAGGGAGGGCGACCACTGTGCATTATTCCCATTCCCATTGTTTGTTTATTACAATATTATTCTAAAGACCTATAAAATATAAATATCAACTTAAATATAAAAACTTCTTATAATTAATTACCTCTCTCGGTCTAAGGGAATACTCTTGGCTCACCAGTGGTTTCTGTTGGCAAATTAGCGTCAGCAACCGCATTAGGAGGACTGCAGGATATGACTGCAACGTTTTCCGATTGCTCAGTGGTTCCATCTGCTCCCTTTCATATTACGGGACCGGAAGAGATGGATTAATTATCTCGGTGAGAAATGATTTTCGCGTCGACATACGGTTCAAATGAATCCCATTGCGACAGAATCTGTGGACTTGGTGGCCGCGACGAAGAGAAGAATATCGAAGAAGAGGGACACGGTGCTGTCACTGGTTGCTGCAATACTGAAGTACTTGAATTATCGGTTCCACTTCTTATACGTCCATTAATGGTAGAATCTGAATTAGTTCGTACATATTTTCTGATTTTATTTAAATGCCTTAACAAGTAGTGTGCAAATCATCAAAATATATTATAAATATTCTTATGCAACCTCTGCATTTGTCCTTGATAACCTCAATATTAAAAGGCATAATATTATTATTCTAGTATTGCTAATGTCAATGTGTACAGCCCCTTATTAGGTTTATTTGTGAGGTTCCAGTCTTGTTGATAACTTTACAGAGGTATACTTTATTTGAGGGCGAAAATTAGTGGTAATCTCGGGTGAGGGTCTGAACATACGATACGTTTGTGTAATATTTAATGTGTACAAGCACAATTACTGTTTCAGTGATATTTTATTGCAGCTCTCTTATAATAGTATATTATGAACACACTGAACATTTGTAACTAGTATATACTTAGCTTAAATCCCATAACATTCAACTATTATTCCACAAATTATATCATATATCAAGTTTATGAAAAAAAAATAACATGCAGGTATTGTACAATACTATAACTGCAAGTGGTTATAAAACATATTAATTTAATAGACATACTAATTATCCTACTAAATTAAAATGATGCATAATAATAATAAAAATTACGTAAAGAAAATTACCTAGGAAGTCTATCAATACACGAGTAGTTTAGTAAACAACACAGAAACCGTACCTGATTAAATTTTAGTAACAATTTTATCTTTTGAAAGGCTTGCAGTATATAGGGGGAACCAGTTCTATCTCGGACAGTTTATTAACATTTTCATTTAAAATATAACGATTGTTCTAAGACATATTATATAAGCATATATGGACAGATCAGTTATTCAACTATATAATGCATTCATAAAAAAAATACCACTGTACAAGTTACTCCGATAAAGGACTGCTCATATCAACCATCACCTGTAATCAACCATGGACGTTGAACATTTACGTAAATAGCAATATTTAACAAAAGAACATTATCCTGATTACGAATAGTACCAAATCATATTACTTCGTTAACCTTAAATCTAATACAGTTGTACGGTTCAACGTACAGCGTTTTGCTGACGCTGCGGCCTACTTTAGGCTACACTAATATGATAACATTAGTATAAAAAACGCTCACAAATATATTGTGGGTGAGCTAACTGAGTTGCTACTGAGTCCCTACTAACTCGCTACCGAGTCGCTATTGAGCTGCGACCAGGGATCAGCATCCAAACTACTACAAGAATATCCCTGAAAACGACAAGGTGTATTTTCTTCATCCTACTACAAGAAAGCACCAGCACTCCACCAACAACTGCCAGCATCCACCACCACAAGCAAGAACAAGTGTACAAACTGTACAACAATTTTATACTTATTTAAAAAGCATTAAAAAAACTTCAATAAACTTTATCTTTTTTATTTCTACGTCGTGCTATGTACACTGCTGGTTGTGGACTACTCCTATAGACTGTAGTATTATTATTATAGACTGTCCTCTCGTATACGGACATCGTTTACTTAAGGTCCTTAAGGCGTGTTTCTTTAGTTTTACTTCCTTCATACAATTAACATTCGTAATCCGTATTAACCTCCGATTTCCCGTTACTCAATTTCTGATATTCATAATAATAAATTCCTCTACATTGATACCCGGTTATATCCTCTACATTGATACCTTTCAACGTCCGTTTACTTCATAAAAGAATACTCCATATCCGGTTATTGACTACTTCTGTCATATGGTTACTCTATAATTACAAACACCTAACTTCACGTTAGAATCGATAAAGGTGTTTCGACTGCTATAGGGAATATTATTCCAAAACTCGTGAATATAAAACAAAATACAATTGAGCTAGGTACACCACTGTGTAAATCAAACGTAAAGCAGGTTCTATATAGAACATATAGGAAATAATGGATGCCAATATCATGTCACCATTCCAATATCAAAACAAAATTCAAAGATTCCAAAGAGAAATAAATGAAATAAGTTTATAAACGCACCGATTTCATCATCCCCCGAATACATTTTAAATCAAATGCGTATTTGGAACATGATCGCAACAAACGACCCCTACTCCGCGTTGTATCTTAAAAAGAATCAAAATCGAATGAAAGAAGAGATAATCCGTGGAACATGGGTTGGCAGCAGGTAAATAGCTATTACGCGCTCCGATGGCCCAATCTACAGATAAGATTTGACAAGCTCTTACCAAGGACTCCCGTCGTAGCGACCTTTTGATTGATAGATCTGTCGAAACGCCATCGAGTGTGACATTTTCATTTCATACTTTAAGCTAAATAAAGACGCGAACGATAACATGCAAGATATGGTTATGATTGATTATGTTGTTCACCCCTACATTAGATACTTGCAAGAGTGTAAAAGAACATTCAAATTCTTCATGTTTATCGCGAAGGAGATAAGGCTATTAGAAACTAGTTGTGCTATTCGTACCATATGTACTGTTACGTGGTATTACAAATACTACTCACAGAAATTATCCGTAAAATATCAATATTGCATTTTTGAAAGATTCGCGCCGTTGGACCTTATGGTCACGTGATTCATTTCGTGCTATTTGAGACTCATAGTTGGTCGATCGTAGCCGCGCCCCTTTGCACGAGAATACAGATAATTAAAATAACATCTCCGTGTAATAACGCTTGTCATAATATAGGACACTAAAATAGCACGCGTTTTGACTCGCGTCTTCGCCTCAAATTAATTACTAGAGTTCAGTTATTCCCTGTTGTTTATTTAGTAGGGCAGTTTACACCAATAGCCTTTAGGCTAACATACATTTAGATTTTTAGAACATTCCTGTTAGAATGGAAGTTTCGAGAAGGAACCTAGGTCTCTTCAGGCATCCAAGAAATCTTCCATCCTTGTCTCAACCTTTCATTCACTCATGGTCTTATTATTAAATTCATTTTTCTTGCCTCATATACGGCGTGCGTTTCAAGCTGAGAAGTCCAGTCATAAATCTTTCGTAATCCTTTACTTCTTTAATAACCTTTAAATAGTGTTCATCGTTCCGACATCATGTAAGTAGCTAAACCTTTAATTAGCCCCGCTTCGTATTCTTATAATTAGTTATTGAATAGTATTCTCTTTGAACGTTTCAGTGTGTCATATCAGGAAGCGGATCCACAATTTTAGACGGCACGATTGTTGGCCGGATATATATTTACTATAATCCCGAGAGATATTAACAATCCATCGAGACCACTTTAATTAAAAACCCGTATAGACAGGTAATGACATTTATTAATTTATCTTCCTATGACCTTGATAATACTTTATACAGTACTACGTTACCCACGCATTTTTGTTTTTATTCGTTACTCATGCGCGTTTAGGCATGTAAATTATTTAAAATTCGTAATACCTACCACGACAGTCACCACGTGTCTCGGAGCACCCGTCTGGTGATGGAGTAGCAGCTCCGTGTTTAATTAACACGTGTTAACAGTTCACCGTCCTATGGACAGATTATTTCATCTTTGGTGGGAATTCATTGTTTAAAGTCTCCTTGTTCCCAACCAGTTTAAGGTATACTGGATTAATTAATTAACTTAAAAAACTCTCTCTTATTCCAGTATACGGGTTTAATGGTTTGGTCGCCTATATTATAGCGGATATTTAAAGACCTTGGTATAGTATTGTTATATAAAGAATCAAGTATTATGCCGGCGATCATATAATATCGTGTCAGGTATAAAACTGGGTGTTGATGAACAGAGTTATCATCCCTTCCGTGAGCTCCTAACGACCAAACCCACCCACATCAGTAACCAGGACCTCGCTGCCAGCCTTTCTACGGCAGGTCCAGGAACGCGCCCGCGTGGAAGTAGCGGACGTTTGGTTTCTGGCTTAGACCCTCAAAAGCCAGTGGCGCCCTCAAATCATTTAAGTATAAAATTCACTAAGTGTTTACATCGTTTTGCGTTTTGTTGCTTTATGTACGAATATTTCTATACCTAGCTTACATAAGTAGACCAGCATAAGCTCCCTGCGACCCTGCTATCGGTACTTCGATTAGGATTAGTACCTTGTTCAGAGTCTCGTAACCTTTGGTTTCATGAACCAAAACCTTCTCCGAATCTGAGCGTTGACTTCTCATATGTGTGGTTAGAAATCTAGAATATAGCAATACCAACTAGGTTATTGTTGATATAACGAAACCCTGTCAGATAAAGACAGTAATCCAAGGTTATTTTTAGCTTTAAGCTATTTACCGATATAGTATCATTCATTGTTATATAATCAATCTATTTTAAGGTTCTTTAAATAAATGAAAGTACGTTGGATTGTTGAACTGAATTACTTGTTGTTTAATTTCCACACACTGCTGTAAAAGGGCCACCGATAAGAATATAATCATTTAAGAGATAACCGTAGTTAAATATATATATAACAGACAGCCAGGTAACAGGTAATAGTACATTCTTCTTCATTTGTCTTATATCAATAAATATTTATAATGTTACGAGTCGCTAGACTCGAATTAAAATGCCGTTAGAATTACTATAGAGTTTATTAGGACATACAAACACGTATAACACAGGTACAAATATAACCAAACACAACAAGTCAGAAGGTCGTAATTCCATAAAACGTGTATAGCTCTCACTAAAAGATTCCCTATTGTAGTATAGTCGTCTTGCTTCGCTCGTGGTTATCGCTCGACTGCCTCCCCTCTCCATCACGTCATCGTTTCATACTGCGCAACTGCAGTGTCCCTTTATCTAAGTCGACTTAATCCGACACACCTGGTTAATGACTGCCGTAAAAGATAACAATACAACAATTGGCTGTTTTCTAATTACAAATTTTAAACACAAGGTAAACATAAGAAGTCCAAATCCCGAATGGTAATAAAATGTGTTTCTACATGTGTGAGTTTGTTTTTGTCAGCGTCTAGATTGTAACAATATTAAACATAACATCTTTAATTAAGATTTATTAAATCTTCGGATTTATATTCCGTAAAAACCATCCCACGTTTAGGTAAGTATCCATGTCAAACCTGGTTTAAAGCAAATGATACGAACTAAATTTCATGATGCTCCAATCATTCCAAGGTTCGGAAGAAAGAGCTCATATCTAAACACAACTCCTTCATATTTATATCACCAGTATGCCCGAGCATATTCTTCTTCACGCAAACACCTAAATTGAATATTTATTAACACTTGACTGTTTGTTCATGTAAGAAATTAGACATAATTTTGTCGAAAGTTAAAAGAGGTTGACTCGAAAATTCGTTTTTTATTAACTCGAGATTTCCCTATTGAAATTCGCACATTCTTAAGCGATACTTTAGGGGCTGGCAATTACTGAGAGCCATTCAATAGAACTTTGCTCACAATTGGTAAATAATTATAATTATCGCCGTGGCTCCCTTTTGGTGATTTCACAAAAAGGTAAAAGCACAACTTTAGGTTACGCCCTCTTGGTTATTAAAATTTCTACACAAAACTGTCTAAGTGCAAAACTGCATACAAAAGTGAGCCTTATTCGCTAACATTTAAGATGTTTTATTATATGTAAAGGTTTTCAGATAACGATCAAAGCGATGTTTGATTTTGCGGCGATAATTGTGGTGAATCCTTAATTATTTTGAGGGTAAACTTTTGCCAGAAGTTAATTTGAAGCTGGATGTTGAATTCCTTTTAATGGACACTCGTTTAGGTGACTTCCAATTTGTACGGTTGACTGGAATATTCATTAAAATCGCGGAACGTGAACGGCGGCCGGTATATCTTTTTAACAAGGAAGTAAAATCGCTTTGATGAATATCGTCATGCATTTTAAATTTTAAAACTGTTGACGATGTTTACGAATTTAAAAAATCGTTATATTTGTAAAACTTTAGTACTACTTATATATATGTATAATTCGTGCGCAGAAGGTTCGCTAATAAACGCTATGTATAGATAGATATATAACACTTTATTGTATGTATAGTGGACATTTAAAACATTACATAGCCTATTTTAGATAAAAATATGTGATTGCATCTTACACAGATAAAAACGCCTTCAAAATCTATACTAATATTATAAAGAGGTAAAGTTTGTGAGCTTGGATGTTCGGGATAATCGCCAGTACTACGAATCCGATTTTAAAAATTCTTTCACCATTAGAAAGCTACATTATTCCCCAGTAACAGAGGCTGTACATGATTGTGATCAATAAATCAAAAAGTAAAAATGTTTTACGCCAAGAGAAGTGGACACAGGAACGCCTGTCAAATATGTTACAGCAATAACGTTCCACACTAAATTGTATAAATCCTTGTACGAGGCGCTGCGAGTGATTTCTGTGTTTATGAATTAATTAAAGATTACAAAGCTTCATTAAATCTAGATATGCGTGCTTGCAGTCGTGTGTGCGTGGGTGAATGTGTCCTTTTTAATGACACCAAGCGAAGTACGCACGAGTCAGCTAATAAAATAATATAAGACATAACAAAATAAATTATGACTTTAGGTCAGGAGCTTCAATCCGCTATTACCTTCTCTTCAAGTAGGATAGGATTAGGATAGTCCAGATTGTTATTTAATTTTAGATTCTACATTTTATTTATTATTTATCATTAACTTACAATTGAAAATATTTCAATTTTTTAATTTGTGAAATACATGTTTTACAATATAACATCAACTAAGTAAAATTTTCTTGTTTGAATACGACTTTATATCACATAAATCCAGAACCCTTTTAACGCTCCCCTCGCAAATCCGCACCAGCTACATACCTAGGTCTAGCTATGACCTAGGCATTACAGTGTAGGGTAAGCGATAGGGGAAGTAATTGCAGTGGGGGAAACATCAAGTGTGTCACAGGGAGAGTGTGCTGTAAGAACAAAAATGGCTGCTTTTCGCATAAGGTGTGTATATCGTTCAACGGTTCACTGTGTCAGTGATATAAGTAGTTTGGGGGTCCTGGGGATTTGAAATTGACCGATTATACGATTTTAAGAAGGTATTACGGCTTATCAATAATCCTTTTTTTATTTGTTAAGCCCATTTTCAGTTTCTTTCTGGATCTAATTGATGCAAATGACGGAGTTTTCGCAACAGTCCAAAATTCATTTTTCACTAATAAGGTGACAGTTCATATTACACCCGCGATTTATTTGTTCAAAATAGTCATAATCCCACAACTGTTCTTCATTTATATCAACGTCATACATAAAAAAATGTACACAGTAACAGATTACTAATCAAGGTCCCGCCAAATACGTACAGGTTTCAGAAATAAAAAAATGTTCCATGTTTATATTGCAATAAAAATTGTTGGGTCTATACCTTGATTAGATTTTCCATTTTTTGGAAAAAAATCCTACGATCGTCCCCTTTAAAGCAGATATTACCTACTAAACTTCATGATAATCTACACTATTTCCAAATAGTTGAAAAAAGAACATACAAACTTATTTATATATATATACATATATCTACTCTACTACAAACATACATTTTAGAAATATAGGAATACGATTCCACGAATTCATCGGTACGACTGTATAGTGAATTTGCAGGGGGGATTGAAATGACGCAGTTGCTAGGCCGGAACAGGCGCCTCCCATGGAAAAACCTGGAAGGCTAACACGAATGGACGAGGCTTTTCTTTAGCTCAGAAAACAGTTATTAATTTATAGAATTCTATTACTTTTTGGTAGTTATTGAATATGTCAGTAAAATGTGTAATGTAAAATTATATCCAGAAGGTTGTCTGGAAGAAATCGCTGTTAGCGATAAGACCGCCGATTGTACTAGTTATAAGATTGTTAATTCATGTGTTATGATGTTATAGTTTCTTGTGTGCAATAAAGAATATTCTATTCTAACTGAGCTTTACGGAAAATAAAATGAATTTTTTATTTTTATCCGTAACTATTCACACGTCAGGATTACATTATTAAGAATGTTACAGTGATATATTTTTCATTATTTTAAATATTAATATTTATTCGAAAATACAAGTAAATAGCAAAACTTTATCCTTCGAATTGTTGCCAAAAATCAAGACTTAAATATAATAAATATTTTACAGTCAATGTAAATAAACAGTTTTCCCTACATAGCACATTAATCAATTGAATAAATTTTTTTATTGAATATTGTCATTCATGTTATTACAATTAATGTAATCAGGCGAAAATCACCCCATGGCACATTCAGATCATTCCTAACTTCACAATGCAGAGCTGTAGGGTCTATATGTATGATTATCTTCAGATTAGACTAGGGGATCTGAGTACAAAGCTGGTTGCTAGGTTACCAGGGACCGAACCAAGGTCAAATGTCTATTTTATTCTACGTATAGGTCTGTGTATTAAATTATCGCAACGAGGGGAGAAATGTACTCACTCGTACCTACAATGTTTTATGCATCGATTTAGACTCATGTTTGTTTTTGACAGGAAATTCATTTGAAATTGTTAAAAATCAACCAAGGCCGTGGTAGTTCACTTAAGCTGGAGGGTTTCGTGATTGTCAACAACTTAGTTTTTGTCATGTGGCTAGTGTTTGTTCACACACCTTGTTTCAATCAATTTTCTTTGAAGGTATTTTTTTTAAGATGAAGTTACTACTTTGAATTTTTAGAGAGTGTTTGCTACTAACGCAATTCTTCATTTCATAAAACCTCATTACATCAAAACATTATAGTATTAAAAATCACTCATGTCACTTGCCTTACATACGTCTAAACATTAACACAATAATTTCTATATAAAATCTAAAAATACATATAAAACCTTGTAAAACGATAAATATATATATAAAATCGCAGATCTTTAAATTTAATATAACCACAAATCAGAGAGGATGGGGGATACTTTTTACCATTTTGGAAGCGGAATCACATCCATTGAATTAAAAAAAAACATAAATTTAGAAACATTCTTAGGTATGATTTTTCAACATCCTTGTAAGCACAAGACAACTATTGGTACCACATTTGACTATATAAATTAAAAGAAAAAATATCCCTCAGTTATTTATGTGTGAGTGCATCACTATTTTTAATATTAAACCAAAATTTCTGTGTTGAATCTCAATTGCATAATACAATGTGACTTCTTAGCCACAAATACTTCGTTGCTTTACAATCAGCGCGTTCCATTAGTAGCTCACAACGCCCAAAATGCTCCGTTTGCCATTCCATATGACGACCCCGGTCGTTGTAGTCGTGGCGAAAACTTCACTAATGACGTCATCATTTTCGATCATACAACGCTCACAAAGACTGATGTCAAGAGGTGGGTTGAATAACCATTCCACTTAGGTTTGCGATTATAACGCCGGCAAGCAAGTGGAATGGGAAAAATCGCGATCGTGAACATGGTCGTTCTGAGTCTCTAATGGAACGTAGCCAATATGGAATGCAAAAGTCACTTAAATGAGGATTGTTTAAAACGTTCACACTTTTTTTAGACTATTATTTAACATCTGACAGTGACTTCATCTTGTCACTTGTCATCTGACAGTGACAATAAACATTCTGTTTTCAAATTGAAAATCGTTAATTAAAAAAAAGTTGTAAATGGAACAATAAAGTCTAATCTACACTCGCAAGGGATATTAACATTTTTTTAGTATTTACGCTTACGGGGGCGATATTAATGACGATTTCGCGCTCCGATGGACGCGATTGGGAATGGCAACCGTTTGTATTGCGCGCGGGCGGCTGATTTCATTACGTGATTTATTTTTTCCATCTCCCTAACAATCCAATAAATCCCAGTGCGGCGGTGGCGGGTTAATTAATAATTTAAGGATGGCAATATCGCTAACGTACAGCTATCGAATCATTCCAATGAGACAGTCGAAGTGCGAATTTAATTTTTCAAATTCGCGAGCTTCTGGTTTTTAAATTAATTTGATGGTGTTCAATTAAATTAATTAAAGATGAAACGATTTATTTGAACTTGAGGGTTTTTTATTATTAGCGCTGATCAGTAACCATAGACAAAACGTATAGGGTAGTTTTTTCGAGAAATGGTATGTCTGGAGAACTGAAAAGTACCAGGTTATTGTATATTTTTGTTTCGTAATGGTTTTGTAAATCAGTTTAATTTTTCCTTGAATTTTAACTTTATTCCCGATTTTTTTATGAATACCAAATTTAATTACTTACTTCACCTGTTAGTTATGACTTCTTTCAGTTCCGATGTATTAATCATATCGTATAAATTATAGGGTTTTAGACATATTTAGGTTTAAACATTTATAAAATAATTAATTATTGAATTATTTTAAAAAATCCTTGTCTAAAGGTTCATTTCCATTGGTCGATTCAATCTGCATGCGGGGTCCGGAAAAGTATGCCATAGGCATAGCAATAACTATTGTTAATTAGTTATGTATAAAGCAATAACTATTATTTATTACTTCATAATTACGTGAATCCTCGCATGTTATATATTTACCAATAAGTATATTGACCGAGTTATTGCCTTTTGCCAATCAAGTCTCATCTACAAAGAATAGTTTATTTGTATATTTATATTTTTATAATACAAATTAACTAAAGCAATCTTTAACAATTACCACATTTTTTTCCATGTTCCCCGAATATTCCCAGCCCCTGGTACCACTTAGCAGTTGACCTCAATAGCCTGGTACTTTTTGTTCTCATTTCCCACAATAGTTCTACACTGGCCGGGGCTTGTCCTTCGACGCATTAGTATATAGTGTAGACAGGGATAATCGCCGGTCAGTGTCACGCCACATTTACCTTAAATTTGGGCAAAGGGCCTCTACGTGTTTGCCTTCCCATGGCCCCACGCAAGCCCTCCAAAAGTCCGGGCCATTTTTATGGCGCGTAGTCTTGAAAGACAGAGAATAATAACACAATGTTATACAAATAGTATTTTATGTCAAAAAATTCATCATAATTTGGAAACACAAATTGAGATCGTAAAGTACGTAAATAACACTTTTCACTTCTAAAAATGGGCCTATCAGCATTTTTTTGTCGAAATTACATTCGTGCTATGTCGCAGGCGAGTTATTTACGACTCCAATAAACCGGACCTTAAAATTGTTAATGAAAAGGTATTAAAACAAAACGGACCCTCGTAAATAAACCGGTGACAGTGCAGTGGAAAGAAAAATGCCGCTACGATTTTCAACAAATTGCACCCGTTTCCATCCGACTTCACACGCAACTAGCTGTGTACTACGGTATTAACTTTATATTTGCAGATAAACAAACTGGTAGATGAACCGAGTTTCGGAACCAACGACGGTTATATCGAATTTCGATATAATTATGAAGAAAACTCCAAATAAAAATCACCCACATCACATTAAGTCCAATAACCATAAATACTCGTACATCAAAGAGTTTGTACACCATCCGATGTTGCGTTGTAGTAGTAAGTAGGGTTAACTATACCAAAGTTGGAAACACTCTTAATCCTATTAATTTATTAGAAACATTAAGAAATTCTGTACTTTGTTTTATTTTGTCACCATATAATGATAATACATAGATGGACGGATATATGGATAAGCTGATAAATGAGTACAAATATCTGTGAGAGTTGCACCCGTGACTGAAAAATTGAGAGGTACGACACTAAGGTGGACATGTAATGAGGAGGGATGAAAATTACGTAAGAAAAAATGTTAAGCCGGGAGATTGACGTGTACAAATATAAAGATAGACTAAAAAAGAGATATATGGATTGTGTAAAGGATGAGATGAAAATTATCTCTGTTATTTTCATCTAGTATGTATGTCAGAATAGAAAAGTATAGAAGGATAAGACACATTGTGCTGATCCCAAATATTTCGAGAAGGTGAAAAAAAATAGAGACAATGATAATATTATTATACAGATATTTTAATTAGTATATTAAGATTTTTTAATAAGGTCAATCACTAGGGGCGGAAGAGATCAACAATGGTGTACCGTAGCTTCCCCTATAACACTAAGGGAACGAATACTTTTGCTACCGCATTGAAACTGTAAAAATCTGTTTATAACCTTCTTGACAACCATAGCTTTCTGGGAAAACAACAAGAGGCAGCTTACTCCACCACTTACAAACTTATGGAGTGAAGGAGCGCGTGCCACGCATGGTGGAACACTACCAAGTATTAATGCAGCGGCGTTGATTTTGTAGTATACACATAATTCCATCACCAAACCAGAAATTTAATTTTATTAGGTTTAAACAATTTTATTTATTTTGCTATACTTTCCTCCGCGGCTTCGCCCATATAAAGTTTGGATCAATATTGCATAGGAATTATTATTGTCCTATTTTAATATTCATTTCCTAGGCCAAAAATATTTTGTATCTGTCACTTCATTAAGTTATTCACTTACTAGCTGTCCCGGCAGACGTCGTCCTGTCCGGTAAAAAATAGGGGTTTATCGTAGAAGGGTGAAAATTGAGGATTGTATGTATTTTTGTATGTTGTATCATAAAAAATAGAAATTAAAAATTTTGTCTAAAAAATAAATAAAAAATTTAGGGGTGGACTACCCCTAACATTTAGGGGGATGAAAAATAGATGTTGGCCGATTCTCAGACCTACCCAATATGCCTACAAAATTCCATGAGAATCGGTCAAGCCGTTTCGGAGGAGTATGGCAACGAAAACTGTGACACGAGAATTTTATATATTAGATATGATTTACGAGTGTGGGCATGCTAGCTTATCTGTTTGTGTGTGTGTACGTACAGTCATCACTATAATTTCTTTAACGTTTCCTACAAATATCTTTAATGAACCAACTGTATAAAAAGAAAAGGGTTGCGTGGATGGTATTTCTACGACCAATAAGACAATATTGTTCAATTTCAATGTGAATTATTTATTTTTATGTTACTGTAAATATTATTTTTTCATTTATTCCCATTTTAATCAATTCTATTTTTGCCAATAATTTTAGTTCATTGCTACTGCGATCGGAATTGTCTGCGATTAAGTTGACCGGACCGGACCCCGGCACATCTGCGTCGAAATGCCCTAAAGGGCTATCCCGCACTATGAATACTAAGCAATTCGTTCCATTGATCATTGGGTCCTTATTCAATTGAATTCACTCAGAATCTCTCAGTATTTCTGTCGGGAGTTTTAAATCGTTTTACATAGATACTGAGGATTGAGTTTATGAACACTTGTCGATGGTTTTTCTGTTGAACTCCTTGAAAATGATATAAAAGCAGGAACAATACTTAATTTAGGATGCATTCAGCTACATGCAGTCGACTGGTTCGACAGACATCTATAATCAGATCTTCTCTTATATAACCCTACCATCTAAATCGGAAATTAAATTCTTCTTAACTAGAGAGCCGTGCAGCTCCGTGAGTCTTCGACGCTGTCGCGCAGACCAGGACCAGTTTGCCGGTCTATGCCGACAGGTCTATCTACTGGCTTGAATACAGGCCTCTTTACGGTAGCTAGTTCTGTCCTGTATCCTGTCGGTACCCTGAGCGTCCTGCAGCGTCCTAAATGGCGCCACTAGCTATGAGGGATGCTGCGGATCCTGCGAGTGCGGCTCTACTCCACCTCTTCGTCAGTTGGCAACTTAGCTGGCTCTTACTTTGTTGCAGCTAATACGAGTGAGACCGTGACTTGCTACTGTCTCCGGCGGGTGTACCACTCTACGCGGTATCGAAGAACTCGGGACACTGGTAAGATAAGTGATATACGCGATTAGGGCCGCGATAGGTCTTCGAGGGCTGCGATAGGTTTACTTAATATTTATTGTAATTAAGCGCCTAATTAATTATGATAAATGCAACCTAGTTGTTTTATTTCACTACAATAGGTAGACAGAGCCCCGAGCTCTCAAAGGGAAGCCGATTTTTGAATAGAAAGTCGATCGCACATCAGTGTGATACGAAGACTTATTATTAAATACTCTACTATTTTACAGATAAAGGCGAAATGGTTTCCAATGGATTTATTAGTATTACCCACACAGATGAGAACCAAGTGTATACCTACGCAATTCTTTAAATATCATTTGATGCTTTTCTTCAAGTGGACTCCGTTTATATTTGTGAAATGTAAAATAAATATAAATATTAATATGTTACGTATATACCATTCATTATGGTTCGAGCCGCCGAACAGGATGGACCTCTCTGGGAAGTCGTAATGCTCTTGGAATAAACGATACCGAGTACTCTTTAAATTCTATTTTGAGGACTCAAATATCATCGTCACCAAAAAGCCAACAATTGTGACGTCGGCATTGCTGGCGTCACACTTTTTAAAGATATTAGGGAGGTCCTTCGTCATATATGTATATTTATTTTGCTAAAGTAGTAATGTTTAAATAAGTACGCCATTTTTATTTCATTCAAAAATAATTGAAAATACTACTAAAGAACTTTTCAATTCGTGTCGAAATGCCGACGATATATAAATGATATTTCAAAGCTCAGTGTGTCCGTTCGTGCAGTCCAATTACTTATGTGAGCAGACAGAAATAACTTTCATAGGATAGAAGAGGCTTTGCTTCTCCACGGACTGTTTATCGTGTGATATACGAATTCGATTAACTTCCGCCTTCGAAATATGACCAGCTTGCGAAATTTAGTAAGGTGTTCATTATATGAGGTTTTCGAAATTTATTACATGCCTAAATTGCAATCACACTGTTAAATCATGAGTGTTAATACATGCATTATATATATATATATATATATATATATATATATGTATATATATATGTATATATATATATATATATATATATATATGTGTGGTCGTTAAAAATTAAATTTCTTGCGACGCCCCCTAAAAAACTTCCTTTTAATGAAAAAATACTGGGATTTTTTTTATAATTTTTTCAAGTCAAGACATCACGTGCCTCAAGACGATTCAAGTTAAAACTAAAAATATAAGAAAAATTGAAAGATAAGCTTGAATCACGAAGAATTTTAAACTTTTTCTGAAACTATAATTTGAAATTCATCACTGAGAACGATAATACGGAAGGTATTTCATTGTTAAAACTTTTCCAATCTTAAAATAATTATTACTTCTAAGTATGAAGAAGTTTCCTGAAAAAACATGATATTACCCAAAAATTAACTTGAATCGTCTTGAGGCACGTGTTGTCTTGACTTAAAAAAAATTATAAAAAATATCCCAGTGTTTTTTCATTTAAAGGAAGCTTTTTAGGGGGCGTCGCAAGAAATTTAATTTTTGACGACCACCCTAATATATATATATATATATAATATATATATATAATATATATATATATATATATATGCATACTCCGAACAGGTATTTAAAACTCAAATATGCAAATTTTGCTTGGTACATAGATTTTTTTCATTAAATTACTCACTAGTGCAATGAAAAAAAAAACTTATATTGTATCTACATGTAATCCCTTAAAACTATAAGTAAATACAATACTGAGCCTAAGTCATCGAAGTCAATTATACTGGCCACCCGAAGAGTTGATTAGGCATTTTGAAAGCTCTTTGTAAAGGCAATTTTGCTCAAAAACAACAAATATTATAACTATTGTTCATTTATAATATATATATATTTGTCGGATTCACTCCCACCGGGAGCTGATGACACTCGGAGTATAATGCAATAATAATCTGAAATGTTATAATCAAAGTTTATTACACTAGAATTATTGCAATTACAATATTAAATACAGCATAACAATACACAGAAATATTAGGACAACTCCAAGAGTCGTCTCCACGCTTGTCAGGTATCGAGCAGCAATATACTCAAAGAGTACTGCGATTATCGAACAGTATTATCGACCACAATATACTAGGGGCCTCATATCCAACAGAGCTTCCACTCTGTCCAACCGATGAACGTAGAATGACCGTTGTAGACTCGTAGACTGTCGGTTTAAGACTGCCCTTCTTCTGCCCGAACACCGCGTATTTAAGGTCCTCGTAGCACGCCGCAATGACACCATCCGGTAATGCTTTGGCGCCACTTCAATAACACCAACTTCCGCCATCCGTATAACTTCCAACTTCCGGTTACTCTATTTCCGATATTCGTTAGCTTGTTACGTGGTATTACAAATACTACTCACAGAAATTATCCGTAAAATATCAATATCGCATTTTTGAAAGATTCGCGCCGTTGGACCTTATGGTCACGTGATTCATTTCGTGCAATTTGAGACTCATAATTGGTCGATCGTAGCCGCGCCCCTTTGCACGAGAATACAGATAATTAAAATAACATCTCCGTGTAATAACGCTTGTCATAATATAGGACACTAAAATAGCACGCGTTTTGACTCGCGTCTTCGCCTCTAATTAATTACTGGATTTCAGTTATTCCCTGTTGTTTATTTAGTAGGGCAGTTTACACCAATAGCCTTTAGGCTAACATACATTTAGATTTTTAGAACATTCCTGTTAGAATGGAAGTTTCGAGAAGAAACCTAGGTCTCTTCAGGCATCCAAGAAATCTTCCATCCTTGTCTCAACCTTTCATTCACTCATGGTCTCATTATTAAATTCATTTTTCTTGCCTCATATACGGCGTGCGTTTCAAGCTGAGAAGTCCAGACATAAATCTTTCGTAACCCTTTACTTCTTTAATAACCTTTAAATAGTGTTCATCGTTCCGACATCATGTAAGTAGCTGAACCTTTAATTAGCCCCGCTTCGTATTCTTATAATTAGTTATTGAATCGTATTTCCTTTGAACGTTTCAGTGTGTCATATCAGGAAGCGGATCCACAACTTTAGACGGCACGATTGTTGGCCGGATATATATTTGCTATAATCCCGAGAGATATTAACAATCCATCGAGACTACTTTAATTAAAAACCCGTATAGACAGGTAATGACATTTATTAATTTATCTTCCTATGACCTTGATAATACTTTATACAGTACTACGTTACCCACGCATTTTTGTTTTTATTCGTTACTTATGAGCGTTTAGGCATGTAAATTATTTAAAATTCGTAATACCTACCACGACAGTCACCACGTGTCTCGGAGCACCCGTCTGGTGATGGAATAGCAGCTCCGTGTTTAATTAACACGTGTTAACAGTTCACCGTCCTATGGACAGATTATTTCATCTTTGGTGGGAATTCATTGTTTAAAGTCTCCTTGTTCCCAACCAGTTTAAGGTATACTGGATTAATTAATTAACTTACAAAACTCTCTCTTATTCCAGTATACGGGTTTAATGGTTTGGTCGCCTATATTATAGCGGATATTTAGAGACCTCAATATAGTATTGTTATATAAAGAATCAAGTATTATGCCGGCGATCATATAATATCGTGTCAGGTATAACACTGGCTGATGATGAACGGAGTTATCATACCTTCCGTGAGCTCCTAACGACCAAACCCACCCACATCAGTAACCAAGACCTCGCTGCCAGCCTTTCTACGGCAGGTCCATGAACGCGCCCGCGTGGAAGTAGCGGACGTTTGGTTTCTGGCTTAGACCCTCAAAAGCCAGTGGCGCCCTCAAATCATTTAAGTATAAAATTCACTAAGTGTTTCCATCGTTTTGCGTTTTGTTGCTTTATGTACGAATATTTCTATACCTAGCTTACTTACGTAGACCAGCATAAGCTCCCTGCGACCCTGCTATCGGTACTTCGATTAGGATTAGTACCTTGTTTAGAGTCTCGTAACCTTTGGTTTTATGAACCAAAACCTTCTCCGAATCTGAGCGTTGACTTCTCATAAGTGTGGTTAGAAATCTATAATATAGCAATACCAACTAAGTTATTGTTGATATAACGAAACCCTGTCAGATAAAGGCAGAAATACAAGGTTATTTTTAGCTTCAAGCTATATACATATCTAGTATAATTCATTGTTATATAATCAATCTATATTTAAGGGTCTTTGAATAAATGAAAGTACGTTGGATTGTTGAACTGAATTCCTTGTAGTTTAATTTCCACACACTGCTGTAAAAGGGCTAACTATAAGAATATAATCATATAAAGATAACCGTAGTTAAAAATATATATAACAGACAAGCCAGGTAACAAGCTTGACAATAAATGTTTCTTCGTTGTTGTTTCTTGTTGACATCCGGTTATACGACTTCCGATTACTACATGTGACTACTATGGTCATATGGTAATTTTATAATAACAAATACTATTCCGACATATTTATATTTTACTCGGGAAATGAGACTGTAAAATAAAATACCACTCCGAATTCCGGCTAAGAACTGGAATAGTTAGTCAATAAAATTTTAATTAGGACGCATCACATTATAATGCGTTTCATGGCTCAACCTCGCACCTGTTTCAGTCCGTTCCCGCTCCGGAAAAATATTCTTAAAGAAGATAGAACCAGAGTATTACCACTATCGTATCGTTCTAGTTCCGTTATGGTATCGCGTCAGTATCAGCTTGTCGAAAACATTTGATTGATGTAACACAAACTAACAACAAACTAGTAGTAGCGTACACACAGCAAGATTTGACGGACCACGACCGGAAAGTGATCGAACCGTGAATGGCATCATAGTGTGATTGAGCCTTAAGATTTTCGTTTGAGAGCTTTTGCGAAACTATTTAAAACTTTGTATACAGTCTAGAATGTCGTAAAAGTGTTTATTTTCAAACGGATAATAAGAGCTAGCGAAATAACCCGTCACATCAACGTAAAATAAGCTATTTCCTTTGTATCAACTAAGGTGTACGTCGTGTTTATGACCTCAGCTTTACGATTTGTTTGTATATGCCCTCACTGCTGTTTTTAAATCGAATTTTTAAAGTAGTTCCAATAAAGTTGAGTACCGTCTGGTATTTATTTTGAGCAAATCGTCTCTCTTGTTAAGGTGTTGTATTTTCGTAGCATAAAATAAAATAAAATCCATAGTTACATGCTAAGAAAACTAATGTTTTAATAATAATGTTTTATTGATACCAAATATAGATACATAGTTTTACATTAAGATGAAAATATATATTTTCGTGTGTATTAATAATAAGTTATATCGTTAACTAACACCTAAACTAGGCCGAGCCTGTTTTTTAGGTGTTAGTCCCTCCCAGTGTCTTAAAGAGAATTAATTGAAAAGAAAATTGTAAAATTTAAATATTGTTTAAAAAAATAATAAGATTAAGACTAAGACTTGCTTTCGTAACTAGCTATGTTTAATAATATTTATTTCTATTCTAACTGAAATGTGTCTTTGAAAACTGCTGTTAATAGAATGTCAAATTATAAATTATCGTTTTACGCTACGTTCACACGGAAACATTAATTTGTAAACCGGATTCGACTTTTGTAAATACAAAATATATTATGTACATAGACAACACTTTCTTGTTCTTCAAAAAACTACAAAAATGCTTAACAAGACAATACTTACTTGGTAAAACCAAAGGCGGCCTTATCGCTAAAAGCGGTCTTTTCCAGGCAACCAGACTCAAAGGAAATTCTGAAATTATTACGCAACAAAAAAAAGGAAAAAATTCAATTAATAAAAATGACATACATGGAATAAAATGACATACAGCAGATTACGGTCTAAAGCATAGTAAACTAACTCATACATTATTGCAAAAACGAAAATAGTGTTTTCTGAGTAAATTTTCAAATAATTTTAGACGTTTCTGTCTGATTTTTGGGTTTCAATGCGGTTTTCGTGATTTGGAGTAAATTCTCGGATTTAAAATCTGTTTTATTTTATATCCCAAAAAAATTACGGGGATTTATTTGAGAGAGATGCAAAGCGGCCCGTTTGGAAAGAAATGATTCCGATGCGAAATCTTCACTGATCGATAAAATCTTTAGTAAACCGATTGTAGTTATGTATATGTGCCTTTCATAACATTACTTAGCCCAAGTTTTTATGAGAATTTCTGGGATTATATTTTCATAATAAAACATCCTTTACCCTGCTAAAAATAAACTTTGACTTTATATTTAGCAAAATAATTGTAATTCTTGTAACATGTCCAATGTGGACAAGGTCACGGGCAAATCTTCTTATGTATATAAAAAACATAATTATGTTTTTTAGTGAGTAAAACAGAGCTTCTTCCTAGAGTTCGATCCGGGACGTAGCTATGCGGAAAACTCTATTGTAATTAATAACTGTGAAAGACATTCTGTTAGGATTTTTTCAACGTTATTCGCCTGATAATTCCAATGAAAGCAAAATATATATTCGCCGAATCAAAATACAGGGGATGTCACGGGAAAACACTGTAATTTTAGTCAGGGCACATTCGGTGCTCTGTTAAAAAAGAAAACGCGGACGTGAGATGCATTGATGTTTAGACTGGACGCGCTGGTTGGTCACGACGCATATTTCCTTTTTCATGGACTTTTTTTGCGGCACTGTCGGTTTTGCGTTTCATGTCTTTTCATTTAATATTTTTCGATGCATTATAGACAAACTTCTGAGTGTGTTTATTATCATTATTTACAATATATTTGTATAGTTTTAATACAACAGTGACATTTGAGTCTATTTCTGACTAGAAACATATACGTTATTTCAGTTGAGTAAAAAGAATATATTTTATTGAAACTATTGATTAATGCGGCATAAACAGTTCAATATTAATATTTAATGTATCTCTCTAAATATATTATTACGTTTTTTTTTTCAGATAAAAATTGATTTGCAAACAACTATCTAGACTTCAATAAAGTAAGGAAATATACTATACTGGCTTCTGCTTGCGACTTCTTTCGCGTGGAATAGTCAAAAAAGTTTGGTCTCAGCTTAATGACATACAGCCTACAGCCTTCCTTTATAAATTGACTATCTAACACTGATTTCTTTCTCAAATCAGACCAGTAGTTCTTGAGATTAGCGCGTTCAATCAACCAAACAAAAAAACTCTTCAGCTTTATATAGTAGTATATAATACTAAATCAAGGTTTTTAAGAAGTGAAAAAATAATATTTTCTTGAGTTTTCGCAACTTGTGTACAAAATAAAACTACGGTTTTTAGCGCGGTCATTTATTTAAGTGAAAAAATATTAAGAAACTTTACATAAATCGTGTATTTGCGTTTGAGTGATTTAAGATGAACAGTTGAATTTTCTTTATTTAGGTATGAGATACTTTTTTCTGCCTAAGTACTTACTCATATCTTGACTTTCATTTAAAGATCTAAATTGGCAAATATGTATAAATATAGGCTCTTAATGAGTATTCATAAGTACAAAATTATCTATTATAATACTTATTCAGAGCCCTCCATTGTTCTGAAACACACAACTTATAAATCATTTATTGGATCCTCGGGGCGGCCAGATTAAGATAACAATGGATGACAATCTATCAACAGGAGTCCATTTATGAAGACAAAAGCTGAGCGAGAGACGATCTTAACAAGTGGAGCGTTTTATATTATATTTATCTTTAATTACTACACGACGTTGAACGAGAAAAAATGGAATAAGGGCTGGCGCATACAGCAAGTGATCTCAAAATAATTAATTATAATTTTTCAATTAATATACGACCATACTTGTTTATAGAATAGGTTATGGCATTTAAATTCACCCAATAAAGTATGCATAATTTATTTATTTATATGATTTTGTCATAGAAAGTTGTCTTTATTTTAATTATGATTATATATATAGTAGTATTATACTAAATATGCTGCTGCATAAAGCGTAGTTTTGTGAAAGTTGGCGTAAACAGAGTCTCTCCTCTAACTTTTGGAGTAAAAAGTGGAGAATAAATGAAATCCAAACAGTAATATAAAAAGTTGCAAAAAAATTGTTGCGAATTAAACAGATTTAACAGATTTATTTAGCCCGGCTCGCGTCGTGTGAGACCAGTATCGTTAGCATCACTGTTATCGTTGTTAAATGATGATATTCAAAGAATTAAATATTTTTTTTTGCACTAAGTACTTTAAACGTAATTTATGAGCCAGGTGCCATGTTAATTCGCACGAGTTGTACATGCATATATTATCACACCTATTTCGCATGGGGGTAGGCAGAGACTATAGATCTCCATTTGCGGCGATCCTGACAAACAACTTTTGCTTCATCTACTTTCATCAACATCTTCATACATACACGTTTATTTCAGACGCTTTTTACCTGACATCGTTTTAACACTTCTGTAAAATTTGATCATGACATGTACGCCGTGGTATGCCGGTACCAATTCTATCACTCACAATACGACAGTATTGTGAGTGGTAGAATTGGTATATGTAATACGCTTGTTTTGTGATTCTATTTTCATCCATCCTCTCCACTTCAAATATAATTAATTATTATATAGTATGTAGCAGGCCTAATCCGAAACAGGTCCGTAGAATAATGACGCGATCCGACGCCGGGGGACTCGAATACGGAAAACAAATAACGATTTTCTTTTGTTGGCTTATTATTCTCCCGAGCATTCATTATTCGTGCTCGTGTGTACTCTGAACGCTTATACCGTGTTCTAAGTGGGGGATAAGTCAATATATGGCGATACGATTTTCCGGTCTGGATAGTAACATGGTTTGGAATCTATATATAAATCAAAGTTGGTTGTAATAAACTGGTTTTAACTACATAACTCTGATTTTTCTTATACTTGTCGTGATAAAAGTCATTAGCTGATTTTTTTTTAAATGTTACTACTACTTTATATGTTACTGGCTTCTGCCCGCGACTTCGTCCGCCTGGATTTTTTTCATAAAAAGTATCCTATGTTACTTCTAATAAATACCTCCAAGAATATGTGTACAAAGTTTCATGATGATTGGTTTAGTAGTTTTCGCGTGGAAGCGTAACAAACAAACTTACATTCACATTTATAATATTATTAGGGATTGAATACCTTTATTGTAACACTAGCTGATACCCGCCCGCTTCGCGAGCCCTAAAATCCGTTCTTAGGTGACTTCTACAAAAGGAAGGTCCATGCCAAATTTCAAGTCTATAGGTATTATTATTCCTGAGATGTCGTGATGAGTCACTATATACGTTGATTTCATTTATATATAGTTAAAACATTTGTTGTCTGAATTTACTACATCTGTAACTTTCACAAAGTTACTCTGACATTGGCAAAATCAACGCAGAAAGCGTTATCAGTATATTTGAAATAAATTGTTTAAATATAAATAATTCGGTAAACATACACACATTTTATATCCGCAAGCTAAACAAGTTATGCTTGTTTTATGGGTATTATACAAGGGACCACTCTTGGGCCGATCCCAGATTATAGCAAATAACAGAAAGGTCGTTAAGGAAATCTGCCACGCCGGGAATCGAACCTGGCGCCTCTGCTTTTCAATCATATCGGCTGGAAAAGGCTTAGTCCGCTCAACCATATAAATCCCTTTGTTCATGGATACTTTTAATGTAATTACAACTCAACTGTTGACGACGGAATAGCATCATAGAAACTCGCCGACCCGTCTACACAGGTGATAAGAGCATAGGTGTAATTTGCTAAGCCTCGTAGATAACATGTATACGGCCGTTAAACGCAAGAAAGAGACGGGTCGGACAGAGATGCATATAGTCTTATAATATTTCATATAACCGTGTATATCGTTTTGTTTAAACTTAATTTAATTAATTAGTGATATTATAGTATAAATAAGTATTGTCATAATAGCCTTAAGCTTGTTGAAATAAACGTTTAAATGTTTGCGTTTCATTAACAACCCAAATAGATCCTGGTAAATGAGACCAGGCTATGGGCGTGCAGAACGCCGCCTGTAGTACTGCACTCAAAGTAAATAAGGGAACCGGGTTCCAGGCGTGCAGAACGCCGCCTGGAGCCCGGGACCCAAAGGGGTAGCGGAAACGGGGCTTCGGGAATGCAGAACGCAACCGGAGCCCCAGATCCGTGAGGTATGCCTGCACTACTGCCTACTCCATAGCGAGTAGGCCATAATGTTAGTGCAGGCAGAGGTCCGCGCGCCACAGCGCATGGTTATGCAATGAGGTAATCGCTCGCGCGCTCGACGCTTTATATTTATAGTCGTGAAGCGGGGGGCGAGGAAAGTGCCCGTAAGAATGTCCCGCGTTTCGAAACTATGGATCATATGTATGTAGGAACCCACAGGATAGGCTAGGATCTATGATATTGTAAATATTGTAATAGCGATAAGGTAAAATAAGGCTTATGTAAAGTGCAATTAAATAAATAAAACAAAGGGGGTGTTACAACGAAGTGGGGGGTCGGCGGAGGCGGCATTGTATAAATATAGGGCGCCTTGCGAGGCCCGTTTGTAGTTCGTGATAAGCAGCAGTTCGCGCTAAGCAAGAAAGAAGCTCCCTCCCGCCGACACGCCACCGTTGAAAGCCGCCCGTAGCAAATATTTCATCGTTTCATTTCGGCATCCTTCTCGCACCAGAACCAGCAACCAACCAACCAACAGTCCACTGCATCTCCAACATCAACTACAATTCAACTATTTAAAGCACATAATATAAAATTGAACAAAACACCAATGATCATTAAACAACTGACAATAAAACGGTAATAACTCTCACTGATGAAAACTCAAAGGGTTGTAAAATTTTATGAGCAGCAATAGCTGGAGTCGCAGTCTCTTGTGTGAAATTTAATTAGGGACGTGTCAGAACCCTTGATTAACACCGTATGGATTCAATAACGAATTATTTGACGATTATTCTTAAGTCAATGCGTAAATAGATAGGTAGTGGCTCATTGTAGTATCACAGAAAATTAAATAAATGATACTAGTTTAAAACAATAAGTATTACATGATTAGGGTAACTATTACATAACTGCTGCGGCTCAGCTACCCAAAATGAGTCCTGGCCTCCGAAATGAGAATACTCTACTCCTTCCGGATCAGCGCTGTCTCCTGCCAGTCACAGGCATGAAACTCGCACAAATCAGCCTCCATTACGTCACTCCAGCGATATCTGAGCTGACCAACTGGTCACCGTCCCGTTGGTCTGTCCAGATAGGCCCCATTGTATGTAGGTGGCCAAGCCGTCGCAAGTGATGTGCCTTGCTCTGGCCTATTATATATGGCTCATCCACCAGTGTCCCTAACATTTTTTACCTAATAGAAAATAATAAATAGAGTAGATAGGAAAGATATGTTTGTTTATAAATATGTTCGAATGTGCCATTCCTACTATTTCGTATCGTCATTTCTGCATTACGTACTTACAATGAAGAGTTCATCAAGGGTAATCTTTTACCTACGTATAAACATTAACTACCGTCCGTAAAAAGGACATCTTGTTACAAAACTACAATTAACATTAACCGAAACAATAGTGTTTGTGAATGACATGAATAGTCATGTGTTTATAAAAAAAATGCTAAAAACCGAGTCAGGGGGGTGTAAAAAGTGAAATGGAACTAAATTAGATTTTTTCAAATTTTTTGATTCTCTGTTTCTCTATTTGTACGGGCTAATCGCCGAAACGACTGGACCGATTTAAACGACATTTTGTATGGTAATAGCTTATATCTCTGGTTAACATATAAAATACTTTTGATTCCGAAAAATTAAAGAGTAGGGTAGTTAAAACACTTTTCACGCGGATGAAGTCGCGGGCAGAAGCTAGTTACACATAAGTTTCTTTTATTATGTTCGATTTTGCTAAATCACAGAATGGGTTTTTTTTATTACTGTGTGTACATACATAGTGTCAGAAGCCTGCATCATGTTATGTTTTAGTGGATCCTCTACATATTACTCAACGTGACATAACAGTCGTGATGTGGTATTTTAATAATGTCCCCGCGTCCTCAGTGGCGATTTATGGTCCTTAGTCGTAGTTTAATTCAGCGCATTGTTAAATCGTGAATATCTTAGAATTTAATTTATATAATATGCAGAATTCAACATATAATTTATGATTAAAAATCTTTCAAATAAAATTTGAATTAAACCTTCCTTTTATTCATTCTACAAACACATAAGTGAAAGCTTATTTGACATGAAACCTTAGAATATCTCTATATGTATTTATGTCCTTATTCATAATAGTTTACACAAGGGTAATAAGGTTCTGCCAAGGCTTACACGGATCGAAGACCACTACCCGTGGCTCTGGCTGTAGGCGTATGGAAGGATCACAAGGAATTTGAGTGGGTATTGCTGTAGCGGCGACTAACCTCTACCAAGTTAGGATCAGGGTAGCGAATCCCCCATACCCCACCGTGATCTCTACTAGGTAACAAATCTACAAATGGATTTTTTCTCGTCAAAAGAGAAGGTTAATAAGATCCTTAAAAAGCGTGTTATTCATAATCACTTTCAAAATCTGATTATAGAAAACACTTCCTTTTAATTATTTTTAATGAGCCTACAAATCTAGTATAAATGTTATATGAGTTAGTCTTAAAATGTAGTTATTGTTGTAGATGCTTACCGTGTTCAAAAGTTTCTTTGGAATATGAAAGTATTTCACTGGGGGAGAAATACGTTAACAACACATGTAGATATGTATGTACTTTATATATTGGCTTTGAGTAGAGCACAATGTTAACTTTTTCGCACGACTTATTTGCTGGCATCTGTCGTAGTCACTCACAATTTGAAGGAAATCATAGAACTAAAGTCCAACTTATAGTCAAGAAAATGTGAATGTAAATTATAACTACATAGTCTGGCCATAAATACTGTGACATAAAAACTTTTCTTTTTTTCAATTTTATATTATTTTGAATTTGGAACACGTATATTATTTTAAAAACTTCTTTCGATTTGGCGCTATTTCACATATTATTTTTTCAGTTCAGTATCAAATTACAATATGGAATGGGGTGTAACAGAAAATAGTATTGCAGTGATCACCTTGCACAAAGTGAGTATAGAGCCGTCGGTCATATTCCAGACACTTCAAAATCTTGGTATCAGCCGTATGTTTGTATATCGTACTATCAATAACACTTCGTTTTTCGGAGACCAGAAAAAATCGGGGCGGCCGCGTGCTGTTAGAACTACAAAGGCTGTTAAAGCCAGAATTCGTCGAAACTCCATTAGGAAGCTAAAAATCTTATCGCGAGAAATGAAGATTTCAACTAGGACTCTGTCGCGTATTATAAAACAAGAACTGAAGCTCGGTGCTTATCGTCGATATACAGGACATGCCCTTAATCAATCTTTAAAATTAAAGAGATTGGAGCGATCAAAACGCCTTCTGTCGCGATACGCAGGTGAAAGGCAGATAAATATCCTCTTTACCGATGAAAAAATTGTCACAATTGAAGAACACTATAATAAGCAAAATTATAAAGTGTACGCTCACAGTTCTAAAGAAGCTGCTCAGTGGTCGGGAAGGTACAACGTGGTCATCATCCCGCGTCAGTGATGGTTTGGTGAGGCGTGTCTTATTTAGGAATCACAAAACTACACTTTTGTGAAAAAGGTGGAAACTTCAGCCAAAGTGTATCAAGATTTAGTCTTGGGCCATGTTGTGAAACCTCTCAGCAATTATATATCAGCGGTTATAATAATTTATAGATATTTTGTTCAAATCCATCAGACCGCATGTAATTTTATAAAGTTTAATTTTACATATTATTGAACTTCAAATACAAAGTCTGATTGGTTTGTTGTAGTTGTGTCTAAAACTCGGAGATTTAAGTGCAAATAATCCGATGACATGTTAGTGATATTCACTCTTAGGAGCCGACTTAGCTGGTGGTTATTGGTGCTTATTAAGGTAATTGGTATCTATGCAGGATTTGGAAAATTTATCATTTCCTTAACGTCCCTAAAACTTGCATGATATTAGTACGTAAGTATTGTATTCCCCTAAACCTAACAATCCCAGGCAGTTTAGTTTAAAAAAACTCCTTGTGGCACTCGGGGACTACCGCGGTAAAGCTATTGAATAGCATTTTTTATAAACTTATGCAATTATAATATTTTTTTTATTTATGCACTTTTTTTTTCTTTGATATTAATTCAAGTTACACTTTTTGAGCGTGGTGACCGATAAGAAAACAAATCGCCTATGTACAGATATATGCCTACATGTATACTTACGGGGCGCACATGCTGTGGCATTATAGAGATATAATAGATACATGTACACCTGTATACTTTCTCACAAACAGCTGCATTCGTATTCGTCCGATTTCGGAGCAGCTCGTCGTCCAGAATTTGCAATACCTGAGATACCTCGAAACACTATGAGAGCTCGCGGGTCACTGAGGCCACCGCATGCTTCCGCTCGCCGCGCCCGCCTCAGGCCCCCGTCACCGCGCATGGTAGCCGGGGTGGGAGGTGTTAGGTTTATTTTCGTTACGGAATTTCTTGATTCGGTCGCCGCGCTCAAAGCCCGCGATAAAAGCTATACAATAGCATAAAAATATCTATTAATTCCTATTGCTTCGTCTTTGATTAAGGCCCACGTTATAGAGCAAACCTTTAATTCCAGTAGGTATCTAATGTTGTAAGTTTCTCCATCCGGTTTAAAATTACAGTTCAGTCGATAAGGCATCACTATGCATACGGCACATCGCGTAGGAGCTGTCACGCACAATATTGACTTGAAACTAGTTTAACTGAGTCCCCGGATCGCAAGATTACAAACTCAATGCAGGTATATATACTAGCAATATTTCACGAATCTACTTTGGAAAATATGAATAGACTCCAAATGAGATTTCCATTTCGTTGAATTAGATTTACTTTGACGATACAACTGTACAGACAGGAGATTTATATTTTATGATATGAATGTAGATAAACGAAGGTTATTGTAAAGAAACTAGTAATACGAAATAAGGCATAGATACTTGTATATCATTGGGGATATATGTTGGAATATGGTCCCCGAAGTTATAAAAAATACCTTACAGGAATGTAGGGGCATGTAGTAATTGTTATCAAAATAAAGATTAGAATAATGAATACGACTATGTCCTTGCCTCTGTTATACCACTCCCAGAGATTTATGAAATAAAGGAAACGAAAGATATATGAAGGATAACAAACAAAATCGATTTCATACTACAAATCAAAAACAAAAAACAATCCGATTTCTTTTTCTAACAACTTGAAGTCGGTGCCAAGTAAAACATATAAAAATTATAAGATTTGTGGGACCAGTTTTGATTAAAAGAAATTTTTGAAATTCGATCACGAATTGACGGAGAAATCGAGTAAGGAACATACAAGAAAATGTACTTGTGTGTACAGTTCACAATATGCAGTAGAAGTGAAACAGTGTCACAAAGGGTGGGAGGGATTCTAAATAACGTGTCATCTCACATTTCATATAATACTAGCGGCCCCGGCAGACGTTGTCCTGCTCTGAAAAAATATGACCCGATCCCAGCGCCACCTACCGGTTCCAATTGCGGATTTAAACCATCCGGGGACCCACTCAAACACACAAAAACAAAATCGGGAGCGAGCGTTGTTAAGAGGATTCTAGAACCCGATCTCAGCGCCACCTACCGGTGTCAACGGTATAAAAACTATCCTATCTTTCAAGTTGGACCAAACTGGACACGGTGTGCAAATTTGATTAAAATCGGTTGAGTAGTTTAGGAGTCCATCGCGGACAAACATCGTGACAGGAGATTTATATATATTAAGACTAGCTGTCCCGGCAGACGTCGCCCTGCCCGAAGTAATAGGGGTTGATCGTAGAGGCTTGAAAATTTAGGGTTGTATGTATTTTTGTATGTTGTATCATAAAAAAATAGAAATTAAAAATTTTGTCTAAAAAATAAATAAAAAAATTTAGGGGTAGACTACCCCTAACATTTAGGGGGATGAAAATTAGATGTTGGCCGATTCTCATAGATACCGGATAAGCACAAAAAATTTCATGAGAATCGGTCAAGCCGTTTCGGAGGAGTATGGCAACGAAAACTGTGACACGAGAATTTTATATATTAGATTATATTGTTATAATATTTTTAAGCTTTAAGACACAAAATTTGACGAAAATTTCCGAAACATTTCCACCTCTATATATATAAGCATAGTGTTTAAGTGGTCAAATACAAAGTACTCTATCTCATTCATTCGCAAGCTTAGTTCTATAGATTTTGGTATTTATCTCTTTTTAGTGACGCTTTTTCGTTTTGTCGAGTTTTAAATTGACGATTCTAAAGAAGCTCTGCACTTTAAAAAAACATACAGAAGAATCTAGAATCCCCTCTTTTTAAAGGCGATTAGAATCATATATTTATCAAGGTTATCGAGTTACATACATAGCAAATACCATGGCATCAGCTCATTCTTAAGGTATTTAGAAAAACACTTGTACAATTATGAGTTAGTTTGGAATACTTTTTTGATTGTCTTTATATTAATACGTGAAGCAAAAACCTTGTACCCCTTTTTACGAAAATTGCGCGGACGGAGCAGTATGAAAGTTCGCACACTTATAGATACAGAGAAGGAGTTCAAAATGCTAATATATAAAAAAATATGCATGAAAAATACATTAAATCAACAAAAAAAAACACTACACATACTACCATGTATTTGACACATACATACATATACTCTTTCATTTGTTGTTCAAGTCAAATTAACAGTGTAGCCTTGCCGGAATCTGTGATTATAGATGTATAGTCTTTAACAAAAGAACCTTAACAATGTTCAAAATTATAATTTAAATTAATTGTTGCGGTCGAATTTTGACCACGACCACTAGTTTAATTGATTTCATATTCTTATTTTCTTTTGCAGATAAAAACGTGACGTTATGGGGACAAATTAGAGACTATATCATACATGCGAAGACATTTATATAAACGTCGGACTATCCCCTTATTATGTAAGTAATTGCAACTTCTGTAGGCGAGTACTTCTAATTATTCTGTACCAGTGGTTCTCCCGTCATAATAACGGAGTAACGTTATATAGGGGTTTCATTAAAGCCTTAGGAAAACGTCTGGCGAAAATGCACCCGACCACACTGCGCTCCTAAATACGTGCGGTCGTGACTTTTATGTTCATTGTGTATTATCATAAAACTACTTATTATTATTAGGGAAACCACTAAGCTACTGACTTTAGTAATTGTATGACAGGATAATATTAAGTGTGACAATAGCCCAGTAAAAAATATAATTATGTACGGCTTCTAAATCATACAAATAATTATAATAAATAATCGGCAAACACACATTGTAAATCGCTAATTTAAGAAAGTGACAGTACACGTGATTCTTTGCTTACTATACTTATAATGTAATCTTTCATTTTAGCAGAAACTGTGTCGGAATAAGCTAATATTTATACATCGGAACAAGTTCAAACTGCTCTAGGTAAAATTCCCGCAGGATTCCGGGGATAAAAGTAGCGCAGAGTTTAAGTCTAAGAATCAGCTGTCGACCAACGAAATCCGATCAAACAACAAAACGGACAAAAAGACAAGAAAACTAAAACAGGAGTTCTATATTAAATTTTCATGTATATTTCTTTTTTATCTTGTAGGATTCGAAGATATGAATATAATGCGCGAAAAAATTAGTAGTCACAGCTAATGATAAAACGCGAACTACATGAAATCAGTTGCAATGCAAATTAATTTAAAAGCCAAGAAACCTTTTCAAATGCGAGAATATTAAAAAATCTCAATTACGTATACACTTAATTTCAATGCTAAGTAAATTATTGAAGCGGTATTTTTAATTTTAACAGAAACTATTTTCTATTACAGTAGGTTAAATTTGCGACCAGCAAGCACTTCATAAACATTAATTAAAGTGGGGACTTCTTTTATAAAAAATAGTTTAAATTTTCTTTCAAGAATTCTCTAGAGAACGCTTATAATATTCCCGGATAGAATTTATATTAGGTTTTTCATTTATGATAGCGAAAGGGAGTAGAGATTTTTATTAAACCTTTATAAACAAAGTTACTTCTTAATTATGACGATACCCTTAATGTGAAATTATTGTCTAAGGGAAATCTCGTACTGTCAGAAAAGAAAAAGAAACAAATTTGCTTGTTGGAATACTTGGTAGAGCCATACTAGAATCAGTATCTTGATTAGTAATACTAGTTCTTAGGGCACGTTCAATCAATCTGATACTAGTTTCACAGAATATTGAAGTAAAGGGCCTTGAGCTGTGTTTCTTGTAGGTCCCGCAACGTAAAAAGAACGCTAGTGGTAGTGGAGGGGATGTGACTGCGCAGGTGTACAGTCATATCTTAAAGTATTATCCCGTCTCGCCTCCTTTATACCACCAATTTCGATAAAACGCTCACTGCGCAGGTTCAGAGCCAGCGTTCTTTTCACGTGGCGCGAACTATACAATGAGTGAGATATCTGATAACCCTTCCCTCTTCTATCTATCCCATCCCTCCTATCGCATCTCCTTTATCCCACTCCTATCTGAGCACTCTCGAAAGCTGGCACCGCGTTGGCTTCGCTTCTGGTATTGTACTTATTCACCAGTCTAGTCTACTCTTACATCTTATCTAAACAATTTTATTTTACGCTAGGATATACCCGCGCCTTCGCCTACTTGACTACTTGTGACTTGAAATTCCGGCGTGATACCCGACAGCATTTATAAAAGACTGTAAGCTATCGTTATAGTGAAAACTGTGTCAGAATAAATTCATTTTTAAGCACCCGAAAAACTAAAAATTACTCCTGGGTAATAAATTCTTCGCGGAATTCCTTATGTATCAATCAGTCAAAAAACCGCATTATAAGTCGTTTTCTTTTTCAATTAGGCCATTGTGAATCATTGTTTCAAAAATTCCCGCAGGATTCCCAAAATAAAAAGTAGCGCAGATTTAAATTTAAGAATTTTCAGTTGATCAGCGAAAACCACATCGAAATCAGTCCCATATTTTTTCCTGACCTGGAACTGGAATAGTGCAGGAACGTATAGGCGACAAAACAACTGACAACCAGATGGTAGGGCATTTGCCCGACTGGATGGCTGCCATCCCTGCTTCCTAGAGTATGCATGCCACAATGAAAACTTTAATTTTTGTTCTGGCATCAGTGGCCAGGTTCTAGTTTCTCCTTCAAAGCCGGCAGCACCTCTGGTATTGCCAATGTCCATAGGTGACAGTAATCACTGTCCATGACAGTTGCACCGTCAGCCTGCCTGCTGTGCTTCAGCAATTAAAAAAAACCGACAAAAAATCTAAACAAAAATGCATCGTGTTCTTCGTGGTTTATATAGTCCGTTTCAGGTGTTATTTTGAATAGCTTTGTACTTTAATTTTATAATATTATAGATTTGTTGTTTCTGGTATTGCAAACGTCTATAGGTGACAGTAACCACTTTCCATTAATTAACGCAATAAAAAACAATTGTAGGTTTTATTTATAACCAAATTCCACACATTTAGAAATCGGTGAAAAGTTACAACGATTATAGAAGAAAAAAGTTCTTTTTACATTTTACTTTTACAGTAAAAAAACTGACCTTTAGGTCCGAGATGTGGACACTGACTGCAGGACTGGTTCATAAATGTCAAGTCGCTCAACAGGCTACGGAGCAAGTTATGTTGGACATTTCTCTTATGGATATAATTAGAAATGAAGATATCCATAAGAGAACCAATGTAACCCACATAACTCGCAAAATCAGCAAGTTTAAGTGGCAGTGAGCCGGTCACGTCTGCCTCAAGACTGATGGCCTATGGAGTAGACGAGTCCTGGAATGGAGACCGCGTCTCGTTAAACGTAGTGCCGGACGTCCTCCAGTCCGATGGACTGACGACAAGGAAGATGGGGGACCGGGTAAATGGCACCTGCTTAGAAGTTGAGGCCTACGTCTAGCAGTGGACGTGGCTGACAACGAGAAAAAAAACAACAATGAGTGCCCTAAGTATATCTGGCACCTTTTATCTAAATATATTAAAAATATTTCAGTAGTGAGCATTAAAGTTAACGTCATACAATTAATATGTAAAGAGTGGTTTTGTAATAAATGTGGGCAGTACATATTAAAACGGGGTACTACTAATGGCAGGCGCCCCTCAACCGCAGGCTTTATGTCCTTAGACTGGTCTAGAATTATTAATTAACCGAATGGTGATTGCGTGCGGTTTTCATGGTTATTTCGCATCGTATCTTAAAGCGAAGACGTGTTTATAAATTCATAAATGCAATATGTATATTTCTCTTATGAAACTGTTAAAATATTCAAATAAAGTTTAGATTTTTATTATGTAATAAATATGGCTATGCACGATTTTTTTTATGAAGCTGATATCAAGTATCCAATAATATATAACTTTTAAAGTGAAACATAAGCAAGTAGTTAACGAGCGAGAACCAGATCCACAGCTTCAGTTAAATTGTCGTAGTAGCTAGAATAAGCACTTTTCAATAAACAATTCAACTTCAACACTTGTAGATATTTTTTGCTTAAAAACAATAATATCCTACACTCATTTTTAATTTGTAAGCAATTTCATATTTTTTTTATTAATAAAATTGCACAGAAATGTCAAGTTCTTGTCAAAAACTCTTAAAATAATTAATGAATAAAAAAATTTAATTCGAAGGAGAAATCCCAATTCACAATCTCTATCTACTTCATAGAATAATTTATAGCTTTGTATAAAGTTTTTTTATAAACTTGCAGTGAATTTAGTAAGAACCAAAAGCAAAAATTTCAATCTCGCAAGTTAATTTATAAGACTGATTTTAAAGTTTGAGTTGGATTTAAAATGTTCTATACCTAAACTTTAACCGTCTGAATTTTGTTTATATTTTTCAAGTAAAGCTCGTAAGTTAATCATACTAACTGATATAAACAGAGTGCCCTGGGTAAAATTCTTTCTTCGATCATTAAAGTACGATAGGAAGCCCACTAGCTCGTGAATGTGTAGTAAGCATGTAAAAACATTACAAAAGCCCCACTGCTAGGGTCACTTAATTGTCAGCAGACATATTATTATAAGAAACCTTTAAAATAATCATGAATATTCCAATAATTGCTATTGAGTTAAATTCGTTCAAATAAACATACATACAAACGGTATTATTCATATTTTTAAAGATTTTTAAAGAATTCTGCAATCTTACACTAACTCAATATGAATAATAGGGAAAGAAAGTTATATAGGCATTGGTATAGATAGATATTAAGATTTGATTTATGAAGAAGTCTTTGTCAGCTTTTATGGATTAAAACCTACGTGGTGGTGTAAATACTGTGAGATCGCATATCAAATCAATTACTTTTTCAATTATTTTACAGCAAAGAAATCTGGACATCAATATCACCAATGTAAGAAATCTAACACCCGAAAATGTAACTTAGATAAGGGTGAAGGTAATACCATCAATTACTTTGTAATCGAAAGCGTTGAAGCCATTCAGTGTAATGTTTATGCTCCTTTACTAAAACGATGTGCGCTATAAAATGTCTGTATATCTATCAAGAACAAACCACAACAAAAGAGCGTAGAAAACTCATTCATTTCTGGTGAAATTTACATTGATATGAGATTTTACCGAATAATAACGCATAAATGGTGTTCATTATGGAATCCTATTAAACACAATGAAAATTTGCTTCCGCACCGTCAAGCAATTTCTATGAAAGGCAACTTGAGGTAACTTATGCCGCGTGTCTTGTTGGAATTAAGATTTAAATTTAAATTTTGTGAAGCATCAAAGGCGAGTAGGTGAAGTCATTGAACAACGTGTGTTGGAGTGGTTTTTTAAAATCACTGTTCCAATTTATATGTCCATTTAGAATTCGATGACGTGACAACCACATGCTTGCTTATCATTCATTGTCCAACACGGGAAGTACGGAGAGCGGTAAACATGATCGCACAGCTATGTTTGTTAAGTGGTAATAATATTGTCAACTTAATAGAATTTTATTTTAACGGTTTCAAGTGCGATATTTTATTTGATTTTTATTCCAAAGTTATTTGCTGTTATAATACGAAATACTGTTTAAAGTAAATTAATTTTGAATTTCAATTGTCCATTGATAAGTTTAAGAAATGATCTTATAGAAGCGAAGGTGTCCATCAACGTCGCACGTAAGGATCTTAAATAAAATGTTCTTGATAGTATATATTTCTAGTGTATCCATTAAATAAATTTATGCTGAAATACTTTACCCGTTTTTTCTATTGGATATAAATAACAATTGTCTTAAAGTATATAAATATAATATTGTTAAATTAATTAGAGATAAAGAAATAGTTTCTTCTGGATCGCTGTATAGCTTGCAATACCATAAATATTGGCCGTGTAACGCGAATACTAAACAGTATAACAAAGTCTAAAATAATTCAACCACATTCAAGTTATTGGATCGTTTTTTTAATTTTGAGGGCGATGATCAAATAGATTATCTAAATAATTCAGAAGATTTGAATAGTAATCTACGGGTGTGTAATCCAAACACAGAAAAAATTCCCCTTTTTTATAAATTGTGTACATTACAAGTATGTATTTGGCGACTCCTTTATAGGACAAAAGCAGTTCATATGGCTCTATGTATAAAACGAAATAAATATGAATATGAATGGGGAATCAGACAAGTACTGCGGGAACGGGTTTCGAATTATTAACTTTTCGAGTGCACTCCTGTTGTACCGTCGGGAATGAAAGCCTAGCCGAAATTCAGTTGACTGCGTCTACTAAGAAAAATCTTAATAGCAATTCTTAAAAGTATTCATTCTAATGATATACTCACGTGAAAATAAAATTGATGCTTGTAAACTTTTTAAGGTGAATCAAAAAAATATTATATAGCTATGACCCGTGGTTTTAACAGTTTTTATATCAGTATATTAGACTTGAAAGATGTAATGATATTTGCTCCACAAAATAATGTTCACCTTATATTCCGAATTCCCGCGATAGGTGGGATTGGGTGATAACAGAGTAAGTCAACGTATAATTATATAGTAAGAGAGAAGTAAGCAATCGCGAGTTGTGTGATGATTAAACAAACGATGAATCGATGAGATTTAAAAGTCGCCTAACTCCGTGACAATAATAGTAACATACTTATGTTAGTTTTAGGGTGCCTTGCTACGATGTGCTACGCAACGTTGCTATTGATGCTTTTGATATCCACCAATCATGTTCATTAGTCACTGCTAGTAGTGCACACTAGTGCTTTCTACACTAGTGGAAATTGATTCAACTAAGCTACATTTTTTATATAGCACGATGCGTGCTATAAATACCTGCTTTGCCTATTGTCAATACTTCGTATACCTCGAGCTGCGCATCTTCCTCGCAACTTGTGGCAGCGCATTTTTATAGCACATCTTACTCTCTCCGCTATATAGCTTAGCATCAGTGGAAATGGACACATAGTGTCGTAGCTTGACTTTTACATTTTCGCAGCATAGCTAAATAGCACTTCTGTTGTGGAAAGGCACCCTTAGTGTTCGTAGTACCTAACCATATTCTCCTGAACTTAGCATACTGACATACAAGTATGTCTATTATGTCAGCTTTATAGTTTATAAGAAACGAACGACTTAACGCACTTTTTATTTGGTTAGTAGTTCCTAAACTTAGCGCGGTAAAATCATACTAACAAATAAATTAAAGCACCGTATGTGTACCTAGATTTTGAGAAACATTTATATATTATTTTCTAATAAATATAATAACTAACAAGACATTTCAAAACATCAGAGTAAATATTAATTAATGTGATGAATTGCTTATGTAAATAACTCTTTTGCAAACCATACTTTCCTCAGACATCTCGAAATCAGACGGATAGGCAGAAAGAGACAATTTGTCCCCAACCTGTAATTTGGACATTGGGCAAGGGCCCAAAGTCAACCGAGCGCTCCGAATTTTAAGAGCTCTGCGATAGTTGAAACCTAGAGGAGTTGTTGTTTACTTCCTACCTTTGCTTTTTGTATTTTGTGTAGTTTCGTTTTCAACGCTAACATTTGAGAGAAATTTGTTTTAAGTCACAAAATTTTTGAAATAATATTTTATATTGCCTTTGGGTTCTATTACTGTTATTAATTGAAAAAAAATGATATTATTTCTGTCTGGTTGTATCTAGGATGCTGTAGATGAATAATACGGTAGTTGCTAATTACAATAGCATGATAATTTTTATTACAATCCATAATCTAACGACCTCTTTTGTTAAGGTAATAAAATCACGTCTTATTTCTAATAAGTCCAGTAGTAGCTTATTAATTTGAAAAGCAGTTGAAAATACTTTTATTCCATTTTCTGAAAAATAAAAAGCAATAGAAGTATTTTTACATTCTACAGTAATTCCAACGGCATTTTAATTCGAGTCCTGTAGCTCGTAACAATATCATTCCTGAAACTGTTAATAATATTCTTGGGTAAGAACTTACTATTGTCATAAAAATACTAATATGGTCATGCTAAAGGTGAACATGAACTGACGTATTACAACGTCATACAATGTTAGAATTTATTCGAAAGTTTTGGGAGTGAATTTATATATGTACGATAACAGTAAGTATTTCTCTTATCTTATGCAAACTATACACTTATGAATATAAAACTTAGTCACATACCATTCGAATGAAGTAACTTGCATGCAGTTCAAAAAGTTTCTGCAAACACTACGTTGCGGCTTATCAAACTTAACTGTACAAAACAACAAAGCCAACGTTTTAACAGCTTTTCATGTCAATATTTTACATTTGTCTTAGCGATTTCTTTCACAAACAAATATTTATGTTTATATAATAGTGCACTTTATAATTCTCACCTTAATTGCTATCCATAACAAAGAAACATTCTGTCTACGACACGGTGTGCTTGCCATAAAGGTAATATATTAGTGGCAACACTAGAGGTTGCGCAAATTTGGGTTTGTGAGCCTGGCAACACAAACAGGTAGCAGGAAACTGAATCGATGTATGGCAATACCAAAAAAAGTCTTCTTCTAATATCCGCATCGGTGTGTAGACATTTTCCTTGGACAACCTAATCCACGAATATACATTAAATCGCACAAATTAGCGAAGTAAAAACCAAAACAAACACATTGAATGACATGAATTGAAAGAAAGCTCGATTTAATAACGATAGAATACCGACGTAGTTTATTTTGAATAATTTACATAGTTTTGCATTGCAAATAACGGTTTTAAATATTCAACAAGTTTATAATTCATCTCTGATATCTCTCTTTTCTTTCACCATATCCCAATTAATTGGGGTCGGCACAATATGTCTTTTCCTTCCACACTCCTCTATTCTGACATACATCTTCTGTCCAATCATATGATCCTTCACGCAATCCATCCATCTTTTTTTTGGTCTACTTTTACATCTGCACCCATCCATCTTGTAGTTTAACATTCTTTCTGTCACATGCCTTCCATCACTCCTTATTATATGCCCATACTCTGATATCGAAAGTACTTAAATATATCAGATATGAACATAAGATAGTTTTTATCCCGGAAAATAGTATAGTTTCTATAGAATACAGACTCAATATTTTCGAAATCTGAACCGTTTAGCTCTAATATAAAAATAATATTTTTATTTTATTTTGCTGGAAGGTGGTACAAAGGTTGTTACAAGTATATTTGAAGCTTTTATACATTTTACAAGTGTCATAGTGTGCAATAATATCTCTAAACTAATTTAATATTTATCATTTTCATGATATAAATATTTTGTCCAATTTATTTTAATACACCTATATTTAATTATAATGCTTAATGTCAAAAGTAACAGGTTAATAAAATGTACAAGATGTCTGTCATAAAAATAATGTCACAATAACTACAATTTATCTTGCATGTACTTGTCTGCAGAATGATTTGTTTTGTGTGATATAAAATTAATCAAAAGTTCTCTGAATATAAACATAAACAAGAAAGATATTTCAATCATTAGGTAATAAATGTTTACAAGAAAAAATAATACAACATAAAAATTTCAAAATTATAGCTGCGTTAACAAAACTGTTGAATTGTTTCGCTTTTGCATTTAGTTAGCTTATGTAACTCAATGAATAATTTTATCTAATTATTGAAAAATCTGCCCTAAAATATACATGTTCTCACTAGACCATCACGGCAATTAAAAAAGCAACAACCAAACCAAGACATAAATAAATTAACTAAAGACAATTTCTCCAACAGCTATTATGTCAATTATACCAACCATGTCACATGTAGTAAATTCATAACTCGATATTAAATTTAGTGTACACGTCAATAAATTTCAAAGTTTCAAACATGCATACTCTGGACAAAGTACCAAGGCTTCATAACACGAAGGAATTAGTTAGCAACAGCTGCTCACGTCCAACATTCTGCACTTGGTCCGAAGTTAATTAGAAGCCTTCACACGGAGCGGACCAAGTGCGGTTTTAATAATTCCAACGGTCCAACGTAAGCTGAGAATTGATATAAATGATTTTGCTGAACCTCAAATTTAGGGCCGTTTTTCACCAAAGCCGAGATATATGAAGCAATTTTCTTTGAAATTAAATTCATATTTCTGTGCTCTTTTTCTAAGTATCATACGACGTCACTTTTCATTGTAATTAAGGTTTTTAGCCTTGTTTAACACATAAGCGAAAAATGGATTCACTTTATACGCTTGATCAATTTTTTTTCATTTCTGGAGTGCAGGTAGGTTGACGGCGCATCTAATGGTGATAGTGGTCGCCTATGGACATTTGCAAAACCAAAGGTTATTGCCGGCCTCAAAGAGGGAATTGGAACCTATTCATAACTTCTGGAACACAACTAAAGAAAGAAAATACTTTATTTATAGAAAAATGGCGACGGAATTAGATTTTTACATATTATTATTATTTTTATATATAGCATATTTTGAGTGTGTGTACGCCACATTTTCAGCAAACAGGATTTGCAATCAGCAAATTGTTGTGCTGGAATTATATCCGGCATAACGTTGATTTTCAGTGCAAACCTTCCTTTTAGCGTGAGACCAAAACGACCCAACTCAGGGTTGTTATGGCAGCACGCCCTAAACCAGGGCGATAGTTATCCAGATGGGCAAATGCCCTACCACCTGGCTGTGGGCTGTGGTTTATTTTATAGTATCTTAAGCTGTGCGACTGCAGAAATTTGTATTTTTTCTCCATTTCTACACCGATAAAATGATAAACCTGTATTGCATGCTATAGATTCGAGTCTTCCTATTTCGAGGTAATGAATGGTGTACTCGTTGTGATTGCTCAAGGTGGATTGATGAGTTTTGAACGTCTGTGGTTTCGATACTGAGCTGCCTTGCATCCAAATATGAACATTACTTAGTACTCCAACCAGTTTTGTAACGATGGTCAGGTGGCTTGTGCATTGAGTTTGCATGCTATATTATATACATAGTACATCTATATAATTACATAATATATATAGTCATAGGTATTCCACTTTTCTGTCGATTCTATTCAGTGGATTGCCTGCTTTTATAGGGAAAGTTTAGTCTAACTTCAGAATAATGACTGTCTGAACAGTGGCTTCAAACTGACCGATGGACGGGACCCCTTAAATATTGAATTTATTTTGTCTGGCTAGAATACTTCACGTTTTGAGGATTACATTAAATATTTAAGAAGTAAATGGAAATACTTTTGTAAGACTCGTTTTTCATTTCTAAAATTTATATTTTTACTCTGGAGCTTGCTCTTGCATTGTTTTTAAAGAATAAGTTTCGCATAAATTTGTCAAAATATAAGAGATTGTTCTAAATTACTGTAGAAAATGTTCGTATTTTTTGTGATCTATCCGTCTAAGTAATCGCGTTGATCAACAAAAGTCTTCATCGTGCCTGGCGTGGTAGAACTGGCAAAATAGAAGGTACAATATTTCGAGGTCGTAGTCCAATGCATTGATCCAACCAAATCCACACCACACTCAACGACTCCTTGTATGACGCAGTGGATATTGCCGCTGATCGTCTCCTATGGCGAAGGTCACGACCCTTAGGAATGAGGAACACGACTCAAAGAGGAAAGCTAAGCTAGAATCATATCACGATTACATCAGCTGGGCCGGCTCGCTGACAGGATATCGATGGGAAATGGTTAACCTTGAACTAATCGTGTTTCGAGCGGTAAGTGAGAGATCCGCTAACCCACTTTCTCTCCCTAATCCCATTTATATTAACCTGGAGTCTGGGAAACGCGTTGCCATCGTCAATGGTGTCGCAGACGTCCATAGGCCACGGTATACACTTTCCAAATGGTGGTCCATTTACTTGTTCGTCGACCTAAGGCAGTAAAAACAACGTATTTCCTATTGAAAAAAATAGCCAAGTATGTGTCGGTTTTCCTGTATATCTGCATATATAGGATTCCGTGAAGGTAACGGACGTGCATTGTTTTTGGTTTTGTTAACGGAACCCTATAAAACATTATTTGTTTTAAAACAACATTGGATCTTGTACAAACTAATTTTCGTTAAAATTATTTATTAGACCCTAACGCCTTGAATTTTTTCAGAATTTTTCACCATAATTTTCCAAGTTCTTTAATATTATTGTAATGTTTTTTTCTTTAGTACAGCAGCTGAACACCCACGTGATGGAAAGTGGTTAATGTCGTTTATGAATATTTGCAACATTAGCAATCAATGCGTGTAGTGTCGGCATGGGAGGAATGTTAGTTACTTCAGCAACTTTCTTGAAAAATTCTAATCCTGTGTAAAACTTCAACGTGAAGCTCATTTCATAGTTTTATTATATTAATACTACATACAGATTATATTCTCTTGAAACTTTCTTGGCAGGTGACAGGGCGCGTTGTCTGCGCAGCATCCGCCTGTCAAACTCCCAGTTATTATTTGGCACGTCGTTTTCTAATTACTCGATCCAGTTATCACCTGCGGCTGACGGTTGCACTCTGGCACACGACCACTTTATTAAGAGCCGTACCATTCTTGGGTAAGATTTGAAGGATATGAATTATAAAATCTAATAATGTATTTTTTAGTGACTGTTTCTTACATTAAACCTCTTTTTAAAGAATTATAAGTGTATTAATTTCCGACTACATTTTGAATCGTTCTACTGGAAATATTTCTTAACAAAAGTTAATCATTACAAAAATCGACCCAGCGCGTGTAGGATTGATTAATATTGAAGGAAAAGGGTTTTGTGAAGATGACGAACGTTTATATATTTATGTCATTTCATGACAAATGCCAGAATATCAATATCTCGTAATCTAGTCAAGAGTTTTGGTTCAAACCAGTTTTCGCTAAAAGTATTTACAAGTTCCGCTATGTTTAATTGTCATTTCAGCTTACTTATATTGTCTTAATTACTTTTAAAAGTAAATACCAAATTTTATAAAAATCACCTAATATTGAAATCCGTATCGAAGGCACAAACAAATTTACTTCAACATTTGTACAATTTAAAAAAAAGTGTGAACGGTTTGTTTAGAGGGTGACAGAGGACCAATAATTTCTTACACATAAATAAACTGTAGGTATGATATTCTACGTTATGAAGTATTCTAACATAGATAACACTTTATTCCTCACCAAATAAACAATTACAAAAATATACACGATTATAATATTGTCATGATAAAACAATTGACGCCCTTATCGCTTATAGATAGCTAGCTTATAGAAACGGTAAAAGACTGCAATTTCCTGCGGGCAACGTATCGTAAAAGGTAAAAAAAAAACCCACAGCCGGGTGGTACGATATTTGCCCTTCTGGATGGCTACCGCACCTGGTTAAGGATATGACATCATAACAACCTTGCGTTGTATTCATGCATTAGTGATCAGGTTCCAGTCTTCCTTTAGAGAGTGGCAGCACATCGGTAGCTCCTTTGGTATTACAAATATCCATAACCGATGGTAACCGCTATCCATCAGGTGGGCCCTCTGCCTTTCAGCTGCACTGATGCAATAAATAAAAAAACTTACAGGCTATTTATCTTTAAGAATATTTTAAACTAATCTAATGATGTAGATGGTGCAGAGAATTAATTAGGACGTAACTTAAATGCACAAACATAAATTACTTTTAAAAGCTAAATACACTTACTATTAAACATATTGTGTATTGAATAAAGCACAACACAATTCTTAATCAGAGATCTGAATGAACTGGCTACAACAACTCTCTTTAGCAGCGTGAATTCGCGAAATACGTTCTACTGACAGCTCCATTATAGTAATGTGTCAAATGTATTTTCAGCCAAAATTCCCACCTAATAGTAAAGTTAATAGGGAAGTACTGTACTATATACTATGTTTACACTCTTTTTATTCATCTTATGTGCAAATATGTTAATAAGACTAGTTTATATGCTAATACGACTAATTGAGTGTCAGTCTACACACACCAAGAGGTGGCACAAACGTGACTGATATCCTCTGTTGTTCTTTTTTGTTATGAAAACTTTATAAGATGCAATGAATCGTGTAAAATTATTTTTTATTTCTCATATTCTGAATGTAAGCTTGGAGTTGCCTAATCATTTGGCGAAAACAGTACTTTTTTTCTCTGCTGTCAAATAATTTAAAAACTATGTAGACCATGACTGAACTTTTATAGAGCCACTGTTAAAGCGCGGTATATAATTGTAATTAACATGATTATATACTTATAAATTACTTTTAACTTAATAAATATTTACTATAATCAATGATAAAAAATACTGGCTGATAGAATGCGACAGAAAAAAAACTTTACGTGTCATATGTGACGCATTATAAAGTTCATCAGATTTAGATATGGATTTAACGCCTGAATTCAAGAGAGAGGTTTTATTTACTTTCCTTATATTCGAAATGAAAAGCAGAGTGTTAACCTTGGGTGAATGGACTATTCAGGCACTCAAATTACGCGTATTAGCGCCCTCGCCACACTCATACGCCAAATAATCTCGTGCCTAAATAGATCACTCCCACCACACATGCAACAATTTACTATAAACCAATGTGCTTGACACACTTTATGACTTTAAAGTATTTGCAACACTCGTACGCCAAATAATCTCGTGCCTAAATAGATCACTCCCACCTCATATGCAACAATTTACTATAAACCAATGTGCTTGACACATTTTATGACTTTAAAATATTTGCAATTAATTATAATAAATCTTAAATAATTATATCTAATAATCTTTTGGTATTAGAATTGAAATCTGTCTAAATATTAATAGGTATTCAATAAAGGTATTAAAATTAATCTAGAGAGTATTAAACAGACTGCGTTCAAAAACCCTGGCTGGAGTTCAAACTTAGATGAAGCCAATCAAGAGATTTGCGAGGCTGCTAAGATCCAATTTCACGCTGAAATAATAATATTGTGTTTTATTAATTGTTAATTCCATTTATGAATTAATGAGATGACGTTAATGAAGCTTTGTTATAGGCAAGCTCCCATTTGAATTAAGACTGAATTTAAATTATGCTCTATTCTTTTAATGATTTTATATGACCTTATTGTGCCATCAATTTAAAAAACCTTGTATCGTCTTAGTAATAGCATAAAAGGTTCAGATATCACCTCTTTCATGCATGTCTTAGCGCTCATACGTACCAAGCGGCTAGCCGTAGTTCATTTTGTAATCTGGCTGGTCTTGCGTATGTAAGAAAAACGTGTGTATACTACTTTATGTATGTAAACACTATGCGGTTTCAGCATAGTGCGTATAGAAATCAGTTTTAGAAACATTAAGCTCTTAAACTGGTTACAAGTCGAGTATCATATATCCGTATAATCTTGATGTATTTTCCTCTTAGTTCAATCCTGTTCTGTTTTCTTCGCGACTTTACATTCACTATCGGCGCTTAATGATTGTAATAATAGGTTACAAAAACTGCCTCAGTGTTATATAAGAGTCGAGTGTTTTTATGTCTTAGGTTGTAAAAAAAATATTGCGAGCGCATTTAACCGAACGTTCCGCAGGTGTGTTGTTAGGCTTAGCCTTTCAGTTTTTGAATCAAATGTAATTTCATTTTAGGAAAACATGTCCCGTGGTCCTAAGACATATCATATTGTACAATGTATACATAATTACATTTATACATATAATTTAAAAAAAGTTACACCTACATACAAATTCATATTCACACTTTTTCAAATATATACCACAAGTTATACTTTCATTATACTATTATGCAAAACGCAGTAGTCCCTTTTTTGCCCAGTCAGAACTGGTGCCACGCTATTGTCACTCCCCAGTCAGGGATACCCACTAAAATCCCTGGGAGTTCCGTCCTGCGCCTTATGCCAGGGCTACGGGTCCTTGGGCTTCCCGACTCCGCCATGCCGTGGCAGAGCGCAGTAGTCCCTAACGTAGGTACAATATACCTTATCAACAATTTAAAGAAAAAAGACTTAATATATCAAATGTATCGCACATTACACATATGCATATTATGTGAATTGCGTAAACAACTAGTTTTCGACGTGGCCATATGCAGCTGTTTTAACTTCACTCTGTATGGAAACATTAAAACTTTGCAGACAAATTCGATCTGTGCGAAGCCATTCGGACTGCATGTATATCACGGATGTGTACGCAATTCTAATCTTTGTTCCAATGAGGTATGGGCGAGAATTTCAGGAACGCTCAATTAATGACTTGCTATGTATTGTGAACATGGTCGAGTGAAACAAGAATGTATGTTAGCGAAGTCTTGGATGAGATTTTAACATTTGACTATGAAAACTTCTAAACCAATTATATAGGAACTTAAATGCGAAAACTTCAACTTTTATTCAGCTCCAACAGTACTTCGTATTTTCTAGTAGATCGATTCACATTTATTGTAAACGTCATGTATGTCCGTCTCTTTATGTGTACCTAAATGTACTTATAGTTATATAATTGTCGGGAGTTTCATGATTTTGAAAGCAAAATTCATCTTACCACCTATTCACGTAAAATTTGTATTAACAATCTGTTACGATTCCTGAAGATCTGTCTAATAATACGTAAACGTATTTACACAGAGCATTACACAGATCAGAGTATTTATTGTCTTCTAGGGCTTTGTGGCCATTTGGTCAAAAACAGAACTATTAAAATCGTCATGTCTATATCACAAACATTCATCTCAAAAATTAGGGAGTTTAAATGAAAAGTATTTGCCAGGTGTTCTATTGTTTTGCCTCCAAATTTATTTAGTGAATATGCGAAATATCTAAAAATTTATAATTATTTTTTCAATAAAAATCAAAATAATTTATGCCACAAAGGTATATTAAGTATAAATGACCATGTTTCTAGAAAATGCGGCGTACAAATTTTAAAAATCTACCAGTCTTCTGTTATCACTTATCCACATTGTACGTAAGTACACCCACACCCCCACATTCACATTGTAAGTAAGTCACTTTTTCAAATATTTTTTTTAAATTTCTCAATCATTTCATATTATTTAATATTAATTAATATTACGCTTTTTACTGTCTCATTCCATTTGTTTTAAAATTTTCAGTTGGTTTTCTTCATGAACTGGAAGTAGCAGATTAACAGACTAAAACTCTTCTTGACTCACAGTTTATCTATAATAGTCTATATTCCTCAAAAATAAGTAACGATAGGTTATGGTAATTATTTATTTCACAAACTAGAGTAGATAATGTAGCAGATCACTGCTAGCGGGGAGTATGCCCAGAAGGCTGGCTGCATTGTAACGCCGTATGGCAGTACTTATTTGTTGTGCGAAATATGAGCCAGCCTTCTGATCACAGAATATAGGTATAATTATATTTTCTTTGGCATATATCTAGTCTTCTTCTTTCCGTCTTAGGATTCTAGTTACGTATTTGGCCATTGAGTTTCCTTCATTGTTGCCTTCAAAAAGTGTCGTACCCATATTATTGACAATGATATCTCCTATTTCTATTTCTCTCTAGTCATCTACAACTTAGATTTTATATTTATAGGTTGCAAGCAATAACCTACTTAGCCCAGTGAACCATAAGTGCAAATCCAGTAATCAATAATTCCATCCTATTGTTGGTAAACGGTGAATTTAACAAAGAAAGGCACTGAACCAATTTTGGCCCTTATAATCTCTTAACACTCGAATGCGCTCGATATTCTAAGAATTTTATTGCTTCTAATTAATTAAAATTCGCCAGCTCGAGATAACAAGATTATGACACGGTGTTTAATTAAGAATCAACGAATTATGAAATTGTTTAAGATTTGTAATTTTTTATTATTAAAATTCAAAACACTAGGTTAAATTAAAATATTTCAAGCAATTTTAAATTTAATGAACAAGTGTTTATCTTTAAAAAAATTTCATTAATCTTCTATACGTTACCTAATTTTAAGATTGTTTTGGTAGTTATAAGAATTTTTGTCTCTCAGAAAGTTTTTCTCAAAAACTCGGAAATGGTTCAACGGATTTGAATTAAAATTTTAGAGAACTAAAGAGCAATTTTATATAGAGAAGCATTCGTTACGCATAGAAACATCAAAGTGAGATTATACGCATTATTTTTACTTTTAATTATTAGTAGGTATCCTAACAAGAATTAAATACCTAGCAGCTAATCAACGACTGAAATATTGACAGAAGGCAAGAGGTAGCACCCAAGTGCTGGTATTGATTCACTTTCACCATCGTTTAAGGTCAGATGCGCGCGGCTGCACTAGGCCACTGGATCAGCAATGCACTGTAGTCCACAACTAGCTGCCTATTGCACCACGTCATTTCCTAGTGCATTTTCAGCTATAATAACTATAAAGAGTCGAATATGTGTATGAAACCGTAGTTAATGTATCAAACCTTAGTGTCAGTGAGTGCAGATTCTTATTGTTCGGTTCTTCCATGATATAACACCAATGTTTGAGAACTGTGAATAAATTAATATGTGCAGGTGTATTATTTATAAAATCGAATTTAAAGAGTCACGATTGAGAAAACTGTGAAAGGATTTCATCAAGCATGTTTAGAAACGCCTGACTTTATTTGGCGTTCTTCACGGACTTGGGTTTTAGTGATTAACGTAAAATTCAGTAAATATGCACTATTGGTAGTATGCACGAGCATAAGATATGTACTTTGATCGCAAAAATGAGATAGCTTGCACGGGATAAAGGGTACGCACCTTGATACATGGTAACATGACTGCGCTTAATGGTAATACTGATTTGTTGAGTGAATTATGGACCGCTACTTTATAGACTATGTTACCATCATAATAAACTTGTGTTTTACATAGAAAATACAATATGTTCAACATTTTATTGATACTTAAGTAATTTCGTGTACGTGATATAAAGTGGTGTAAATGTGATTTATTATTTGTTAAAAAGTTCATCGATTGATGGAAAATATAGTGAAACAGAAGAAAAGGCTACTTCAAAGGGGAATAACTCTCAAAAATTTAGGAAGGTATTTTTTTGTAGTAAGTATTTTGATATATTTCTCTCGGAACGTATGAACGAAGATATTGTATGAGGATTAAACTTGGTTCTCTTCCGTATATTGGTACTCTTTCCAAAAATAAAACCATTGTGACATTTCTGTACATTTACGTTGTATTAGATGCTCGAGCTGGTTGATATACCGGCGTAAATATGAAATCTATTTTTCACGGAAACCAGTGCATTTTTTCGATGACATGATGACTTCGTAAGAGTTCCGTTTTTATTACACTATTTACGGAACCCTAAAAAAATAATTACTATCAAAATATGTCAATAAAAGTTTTATTACTAACATCTTTCCTAGAATTCTATTTGTACACAAATTTCCGTCTATATAAATACTACTTTTGCTTATCGAAGCGTTTCGATGCAATCTCCGGACATTTCTTTGATACGTTTCGATGTACGAACTAAATCCTATGAAAAGTGGGAAAAGATTAGACGGTGTGTGACATTAAAGAGCACAAAGGAGAAACGTCATTTCACAAAGGCGTTCTCTTGAGTCATTTGAGAAGGTCATATTGGACCTACAAATCAAATGCAACCACTTGATATACACGCTGAAAATTTTGAACGACACATCAAGGGAAATTACATTAACCTTTGTACCAAACGTCGTTAGAGTAAGTACTAAGAGTCAGAAAACGCGAAACTCTTTCCGCGCACATCTTTTAAGAAGACCAGTAATTCCCCTTTTTATTGTTCAAATCTTTTTGTTGACTCAATAATAACATAATATTGAAAAAAACACAACTTTTATGCCGTTACAGACTATCAAGATGGTTTTTGTTTGTAAAAAAAAACAATAACGAGTTCGAAATATTCTTTTTTTTCAATTTCAATTTTACATTCAGTCAACTTAAAATATTCATAAATAAAAAAGGTAAGGTGGACTTATTAAAACGTGTATGGGAAAAACTGAATATACATAAAATACACATAAACATATACCACAAATGTATTCAAATTACGTCATGTTTCAAAAATAAGGAATATTTTTTTCTATCGTTCCAAATGTTATGATTTCTTTAAAGTAGTAACTTATGATGCCTGAAATTTTTAATTAGGCAGATATTCTCTGATAACATGAACATACATAAAATGCATATTCATATTATTTATATAGATCCCAAATAGAATAATAATGAGTTATTGCATTTTGTAGCAGGGTAAATAAAGACCCGATAACTCTAGAAAAATATGTCCTCTCCTTTTCAGAACTGAACCGTATAACTCGATGTTGTGTGAATAAGAATTCGCACGTCCGCTTCAGTCAAAATCTGAAAGGGGTTTGAGGGGCTTAAACCTTTTGTGCCTACACTGCCTTCTTATGCCTCTATATTATGGTGTTCGGGAAATTTCGTGCGTAAGATTGTTTGACGCCCCTTACCGGCTTATCGCGTAATAATGTTTATATCCCATCTCCTTTGCGGCATTATTAAAAAAATATTCTTTTATGTAAAAAGAAGTGTGAAATTTTGGTAACAACACGTAAAAGATGCACACCTATGCATTCCTGTACTCATTTACTATAACTTTCGTTGGAACTTCAAACAGATCACTGACAATACGTGACAGTTTAACAAAATTTACAAATAAAAAATAGATTTGAATTTGCACCAATCGACCAATAATTTAATTAAGTACATGGACATTTGTGCGCAATAGAGTTGATTAATTATATTCTTCGCGAGATCTTAAAAGGTGATCTTTTGTTGTTCAGTTCTATTTTTAAAACATGTATAGGTAGACATCACCATGCTTTCTCAAACGCGTAAAAAAGGCAATTTTCAAAACTATAAATGCTCACTCATTTCATCGCTACACATGTGCTTAAAAAAATATATAGCCTTTTTCCTGCACCACCCATATCGCCTGATTCAAATTTCTTTCATTTAGTTTACTTGGAAGAGAGCGCTTTGAGCAATAAGGCGGGCTGCCTATTGTATTGCCTAGAAAATATTGTAAATATGGTCTCTTTTTGTAATTGTATATTTTAGTTTGCAATTAAGTGTTATATATCTCTCTCACTAACATACAAGACGTGTGTCATTTTTCGTTTGAACGGTGTCCACATCTCCCTGCTTTTGCTTACAAAACATCTCTTTGCTTTGGTGAAAACTAGTCATTATAATGAGTTTATACTAAAATGAATGGTTTATATTTAAAGATAGTGGGTCTTATTTATAGAGAGAGTAAGTTGAACACTTCTTTGAGAAACATAAAGAAGCGTTCAAACTTATTCTAACTGTATTTAAGTAGAATGCTAGCGTAAATTCATGTTCCCACTATAAATCACCGGAGATTATCTTCGGGTGGGTTTTCTCTTTACATGCTTTGGTCTGTGTAGAATATAATTTATTACTTGCATTTAAATTTAAGATAAAATAACAGAAACTAATTTATTCAACCAACGAATGATGTTAAACTTGAGCTTTTCACGCGATTTGGTTTGTGTATACATCAGGTTTCTCGCGGAAGCATTTATCGAAAAACAGTTGCCAATTTCCTTTAAATGTCAAGTACATAAGTAGCTATACAAAATTTCGTGATACTGGATTTACTTCAAAGATGCTGTAATAAAAATAAAGAACCATCCAAAATTAATTTTTGCAGTTATATTTAATTAATTATTTGTATATTAGAATACTCTCAAAACGACGGACGCGTGAAATAGAGCAGACTAATGGCCAGTTCCTATGTCTTCCTATGTCGCCGGCTTCGTGCCGTAAAATCCGTTCTTGATTTACGGTCGGTCGGTTATCTGTATGTGAAGGTTACCACGATGTTTTCTTTCACCGTTGTTAGCACGTGGTAATTGTAACAATGTTAGGTCGACAAACTGCCAATGCAAATATTCCGGATAGGGTTCGGGCTCCCGCGCCTTTTGAGTTTGAGACGCGTGTGCTAGCCATTATGCTATCACGACTTATGCGACTCATTCGTTTTATAATCGGTTAATGTTTGACAAAAGTTCCATACAAATAAAGTGAAATATCAATCGATGTTAAGGCAAGTGAATGAGTAGTGCAATATAGAAATCGGCCATAAAAGAGGAAAGGATTCGAGCCCGACTCGCCATACACTAACTTGAGATACGTCCACAGGACGTGATGATTCATTTTGCAAAAAAAGCTAATTAATTCTTATGCATTTATTTCGAGAAAATAAATACTTAATAAATTTATATATACTCGTAGTATCTTGATTAAAATCTTTACGATCAAAATGGCGGATGTTCATGATGCGATTCTTTTATTATAACAATATGTGTTTCGATTTCACTGTTTTAAGCTTGATTACTAATACAAATATCCAAATGAGCGTGTGCGGGATAAGTACGATATAACAAAATATTACCCACCAAGTTCCCAACAGAAACTTCTTTCTCGGTGGCCTTTTTGCTCTTGGTCATTTGAGAGGGCGAGGAGGTTGATGCTTTGGAGAAAACACCTTTCCTCCGGCTTCTACTTGACAGACTTGACCCGTTGGTGGAGGAGTTTGGAGCCTTCCTAACGGCGGTCTCTAAACGGCTCTCGTTGGCCAGTCTGTGTCATCCGAAGGCCTTCTCGGCTTTTTCTGCAGCTTAGTCAAGCATTCGTTGGCGTTCGGTAGCCATCTAGGGCTTTGGGTGACCATCTGTGCTTTCTGGTGGCCTGTTAGCTTTTTGTGGTCTTCACGACCTGGTAACATTACCCTGATCAGGCAAGCGTATGAGATCGCGGGTGGTCGGCAGCCAAGTGCTTTGATGGCCCAGAAACTTTCTTCTATGTATCTTTAGTCAATTATATTAGAGAAAAACCATATTAATCGTTCCAATATCAAAGTTATATTTTTAAAACACCCAGTAAGTTTTATTCAGCTAAAGTAAAGACTATTCGTGTTAGAGTTTCAAAATAAAAAATCAACGTTCTAAAATACAATAATGATGGATGAGATTAGTTGTCCGATTTATCTGAGCAAGCACGTGTCGGAGTCCGTTTGCTCCCAATAGCGATTTTAGGATGTAAGCCCAAATTTATGGCAGCAAGCGATCCGATAAAAATTGTATCGTTCCCCCAGTATTTATCGCTTAACATTGGGTACATGTTTTCTTTTATTTATTTTTTCCAACATTCGAGTGTTTATTTAGTAAAGCTTTGAACCCTAAACTTTGTTTAAATTCTTTTACACTTTAAATCCACTAAATAACACTAGCTATTTTATATTAAAATGATCTATTAGTATTCCGCGGGTAAATCGAAAAACAGTCGACACGATTTCTTCGCTACTTAGTCCGACGCGGACTTGCTAGTTTTTAGGGTTCTGTAGCGAAATAACAAAATCAGAACGAGGGTGTCAATGTACGACACAGACGTTTTTATATAAATAAACCTACTTGTATACACCGGTATGCAAGAAAAAAGTCAAGATTAATTCTGGCCAACCACTTGAAAATGAAAACGGACGAACGAATGGGATCTTACAGATTTCATATTGAAATAGTGAGTCTACCATCGCTATGAAAGCAATTTTAGTCACTGTTAAAAGAAAAGATTCAGCGTAACAATAACCCCAGCAACATAATTATATTTCCTTTACAATAGATATCGACACTAAAATGATGAATTGGATTACCCTAAAAATTAACTTACACTATTTTACGTGACTAAGAGAAAAATATTTTTTATTTTAAAGGCTATAGACAGCTGAGGAGTACGTTACTATTAAACTGTTCCGTGCAGGAACGGAGAAAGAATGCAATTTCCTGCGGCCGGGCGGCCTGTCGTAAGAGGCGACAAAACAACCCACAGCCAGGTGGTATAGGGCATTTGCCCGACTGGATGGCTACTCTACCACCCCTGGTCTAAAGTATGTCACCATAACAACCTTGAGTTGTGTTCCGGCATTAGTGACCAGGTTCCAGTCTCCCTTAAGAGTGCAGCAGTGCATTTGTAGCACCTTTGGTGTTACAAATGTCCATAGGCGATGGTAACCGCTTTCCAACAAGTGGGCCGTCTGCCTGTCTACTCACCTCCTGCTATAAAAAAAAATGATCCATAGAAACCTAACAATGTTTCTTTGTGACTTTTTTACAGTCCATAAGTGGCTCACCACCAGGCACATGTCTAAAATACGTATCAAGAAAGAAAAATCTCAACAAGTAGTAAGCAAAATGCGTCATAATTTAATTTATTTTCTAATTAAATTTTGAATGAACAAACCTCACAAATCAAAGCAAACCACAGCAGTCAATGACATCCGAATAATAGTAGACAATGGTATGGCACCGATGATAAATGAAATTACTTTAATTAGGATCCTAAAGTGAGAGTATCTCGGCCCCACACACGGCTTTTGGTGTATTTTCTCTGTTTACCTCGGATTTTCATTGTGGCCTCAACCAGTCTGCGGCGAGCACGATTGAAATTTTTCGAGTGGAAGCGACAGAGCTTACTGAGGTGTCGATGAAAGGTATGACTAGATGTGGTATTTTGTTTTGTACTTGTTGCGGTTTGACCCCAGCTCTTCAAAATAAATTTATGGTATTTTCTCATTATTATTCTATAATATTATCGGTGTGTAGCTGCTAATATTTTACTTATATATTTAAAACTGAAAAAAATATATTTAAAAAACGGCCTTCTTAATATTTTACGTTCAAAATATGATAATCTCGAAATGAACATTGGAAGCTAGATATGTATATAAAACCTAAAATTTGTGATAGTTTTGATTTAAATAAAGATGGTGAAATTCAAATACAAATTTTTTATTCAAAATAAGTTCTGCTGCAGTACACTTTTTGAAGCTCATGTATGACAAGTCGAAATTAAAATTTAGTTCTTATTCTATGGACACCAGTGCGCAATGTGTTATTGCTGTTAAGGAGAAGAAGAAGCAAGAAACATCATAGCAACGTCTAACTAAATTTCTTCTATTTATCTATCTCAAGCTCTTGTTTTAGATAAAAATATTCACCGGCCAATGGAACCTATTTTGTGAAATAAAATTACATTTGCCGGTTCAAACATATTAAAGCTTGGATCTTTTTGTAGGTGCATACTATCAAACATGCAACTATACGATGTATTTAACTCAATTACACAAAAAAAAATCGGCTGGTTCTATTTTCTACGACTATGTTTATTGCAGTATCGATTGCTTTTAGGCAAAGATTGTGTCTGTGCCTAAATTTTTAACTGTTTAGTGAAATTTGGCTTTTCGAACTGTCATGAGAATGCCGTCGATTGATGTCAGACAAGGACCTATAAGATTGCCTGAAGCTGTATTTGACGAGACGATAGAAATACAAAAGTAATGCTGATTTAACGAATGATCCAAGAGGCGTTGCAAACAGAACCGTCCCACATTCCTAATAAAATATTCGGTTTACTATCAAGTGCGCTCGTGTACCTTCCAGTACAACATAATCCTTTTAGCATCAGTACTTTGGGGTTCAACACAATAAATAAACTGCGGAGACAAGCCACTGCTGTCTGCAGCGTTGGCAATTGAAATTTTATCCTTGCTTTATATGTATCGGTTTCAATAAATTCGTGTGAAATAAACAAATATCCCAGTCTATTTGAGATTTAAAATCATAATCTTTTATAAAATATTTATGCATACTTTCGGAGACATAATAAAATATGTTTTTAAAACATATTTTCTTTTACACAGATAAAAGTGTGCTTGGTATATATTTACAGCGTGTTTATTCAAAAATTGTAAATCAGTATTATGTAAGAAGAATACTAGTAAAATAGGAAAGTTCCTTTGTGTGACCAGAAAGAAGGCCGGTGCATAATTCGCTGAATGAATAGGGATCGCCATACAGCGCGTCAATGCAGTCAGCCTTCTGGGCACGCTCCTCCCTGGCAGCGATTTATTGCAGTCTTTAATCTATTTATATTTAATTTTATAAGTTAGTTTATTTTTAGTTTGATTTTGTAATTAATAATATAAACTCTTAAATATAAAATTATGTACGTAAAAAAAGTTATTGAATTTAAATTCTTGACAGATATTTTTCTGAAAAGTATTAAATAATAACATTTGTAATAGCGAAAACAAATTAACATGTAGCGCATCCTAATGATGTAGGGCCTAGAAACTTTTCAGAGTGAAATTTTTAATAGAATATTACTCCTATATTTTATGATTTTATTAAAATCTACGACCTTGGCTACTGATAATGACGCCTGTAATCTATATAGTTACGGTAGTTTGAGCTTTATGTAAATTTTATAAAGGATCTTTTCATCGTTCAATCTAGCCTGAGTTTTTGATATCAGTTCAAGAATTGACTATTGTATTACACATAACTTAAGTATATTCTTATGATGATATTTTGTCTGTCGACTTAAAAAAACCTGACACCCATAAACCACAGCCCCTGTATCCAATATCGTAGAATATATCGGTTAGCGGGCTCTCGTGCTCACTGCAATATCCATTATGAACGACTCAATACCAATGAAGGGCCACGGACTGGGCTTGAATACAAACAGCGGTGTTTTAGGCAGCCGAGATCACAGGGTTAGAAACAATGGATAAGACAACTCAATGGAATTATAAAGTTGTTTTGTTTAACCTAACCTCATTTACATTTAAAAATTAAATGTTATTAGTATGTTTATGTCAGTGTAACTTTCCTCCTGCTGCCCATACACGTACATCTATGTATGTCTTACTCGCTTACCCATATTTTGCCATTGAAGAAAAAATATTCTACCGAGGTTAACATCTTATTATAAAATGACTTTTATAAGTCAATATTTAAAAAAACTATGCCTTTCGAAATGATGTACGTAAAGTAACATTTGTTTATTATTTAAAAACATAAATGTTATCTTATTGGAAATTATTTTTGTATAGTATTTAACTTAAAATGAAAACTTGAACACACTTAGATTATATTCACCTGTAGTACGAAAGAGCATAGGCATTTGACGTAAATGAAAGTGACCAGATTAAAAAATAAAATCAAATTCAATGTAATTTTTTGATAGTAAATTTTATGGAATAAAATGTGTTGTGATATTTTTTACGAGAATTCCACAGCATACTTCCCGGGTGCGATGTGAAGTTGTCCAGGTGCATAAAAATTAGCTTTCACATAACACATAGTTTTCACTAAAACGATAGCTGCGATACTTTGTGTCCCGAGAATCCCGCGTGAATTTCAAGTTGACGAAGTCGCGTGCATGTCGTTAACATAGCTTAAATATATGGTCGATAATATAGTTTAAACATACAATTCGTTCTTATTAATGGCCCGTTCCTATATCTTAATCAACATTAATTTGCTTTACTATCATTAGTTAAAATTTGAAAGAAGCTTCATAAGTAAATAGTAAAAAAACCGGCCAGCAAAGGGTAAATAAAATTTTTGGATCCTATCTCTAAATTATTTCCATTATACACATTCCTAACAAACATAACACTTTTCTGCATGCCACTTCCCTTTCTTCTTTATCTGTTGTCATGTTCCCCGTAATACTTCATTCACTGCTTTTATAGCTGGTGCGAGATGTTATCACTCTATAATGTTTTGCTCTTTGATAAATTTGCGGTTCTTTTGCATCGAGGTTTTTGTAACGTGGTTCATTCTGCTTTTTAATTATTATTACCCACTCCGCTGGATAAAATGAGAGTATTTTTAAATGAAAGACTCATAAAAAGCCTTCACTGTAGACTTAGTAGAGCAATACATTATTCTGATTAGACTATGTGCTAATCAGAATATATATAGCAATATATAATTGAAGTCCACGTATATAGTGACTGATTACAATATCTCAGGAACTATAATAGGTACGTATAAAATTGAAATTTGGCATAGACCTTTCTTTCACCAAGTAGAGATCAGTTAAAAATTTTACGAAATTCCTTTACGGCACACGAAGCGGGCGGGTATCGCCTAGTTACAAATATAAAAGTTAAGAAATAGGAATGTTTGTATAATAATTATTTGGTCGGATGAAGGGACGAAGAACCCAGGTGAAACTGCAGGTCAATTATTAAGTATATTGTAGTAACTTATTAGGTATTTGCATAGCAGCTCTATACAACAATATATTTACTTAAGTTTGCTCAACTGTTGTTTACTTGCATGTTTATAAAGGTTCAGATGTATAAAATGAAAATGAAAAAAATGTCATGTATTTCAGATGTATAACGTATGTATAAATTAATTTTACTTGAAATATGTGGCTATTTCAAGTACTTTGATCTAATTTTGTATTTATTTTTACAACAGATATTTGGTAATTAGGTATTTCGAAATAAAATAAACCTGAATCTTACGCAGACAAACCTAAATATCTTTATATTTGGTTTTGCTATAACATATTTTATGAAATAATGTTAAATATAATAGAACCATTGAGATACATATTTTCTCGAAGACTAGATGTAAGACAGTTTATTAGAGAGTCAAAAGATGGTAATTACTTATTAGATCTGAATGTAAGACAGTGTACATAGAAGACATTGAAAATACTTTATTGAATTATAAAGGGCAAAGAGAAGAGAAAGCTCTTGTTTTAAAACTTTGTGAAGACAGCAGAGTATTATAATGTTATTCAAACTAAAACTTTAAGATGAATCGTATGACGTTGATGCCATGCATTACATACCTTTAGTGTCGTGAATAATGTGTTGCGATATTTTTATTTCTCAAACAGTGTCGCTGGGTATAAATTATTCATGCATCAGTCAGGGCTTTGCAGTCATCTCTTGAGATAATCTGTTATGATTTATGCTAGGAAACGTTTGTGCGCTGTACCTACTCTACGTTTATTTTAATATTTATAAATATTTTTCATATTATACGTGGTATAATATACATAGTATTATGAAGTCATGATAGCTTAGTGATTAAGGCAGCTGGATCCAATTTCAATAACGTGAGTTCTTTCGAAGGGAAGCCGTTAAGCAATTTTCTGATTTAATGTGCACATTGTTACAAAGATGCATGTGCCTTCTCTGGATCTCTTCAGAAGGAACTGTATTTACATTACATGGCTCCTCTTATTTATAACTCCTTGCCAAATAACATTATAAACGTACCCCCAAGAAAGTTCACTGTAGTCTTAACAAAGTGGCTGATCAAGGAGTGTTTCTATATTGTAGATGAATTTCTTAAAAAAAGTGCTTGTCGTTATTGAAAAATCTTAGTGATCTATTTGTTATTATTTCTCTTGACATTAATTACTTATATTTTATCGAAAACTGACTTTTTTTTTAATTAGAATATTTATGTTAATTTAATTTTAAATTTCATTTCATTCATTTTGTACACCACTATGTGGTAGAATGTACTGTGCATCTACAATCGTATAACACCTGTATAAACTACATTCTTGCAAATAAAGATATTGATTGATTGATTATTATTATTATGACCATCACCAGATGGTGAAGAAAGAAATTCTGAGACCTGCATATTGTAACCATACTTCAAAAAAAAATCTTGGATATAGATATCCCTTTGACGTCATAGAGAAGAATATTGATAAGTATGGTGACGAGGCTAATGTCTTAGTATCTGTCTTATTAATTAATTATTATACTGTGCTTATAATTTACTTTAACTTTCTGAAATAAATTATTATGACCTTGAAGACCTTGGGCCATAAAAATAACCCGGAATTTTAGAGGGCTTGCGTGAGGCCACGGGAAGGCCAACACGTAGAGGTCACTCGGAAAATTTAATGTAAATGTGCCGTGACACTGACCGTAGTTTATGCATGTCTACACCATTTAAAAATATGCCTAGCACAAGCCCCGGTCCGTGCAGGACTATTGTAGGCACTAAAAGTTACCGGGCTATTCTTATGCTTATTATTATTATTGAAGTAATTGATTTCTGAAATCCATGAACTTTCTTTGCAGTAGCTTTACGTATATACGACCGTTCGACTATGCATATTTAAACTTTTCAGAAAGGAAACTATGTGTTTCAAAGTCATGTTTTTCTATTCTCCTGATGTCACGCCGATAGTCAGTACCGTGGACAAAAAATGTTACATAAATAGTTGTTAATTTTTTTTTTTTTCATTTATTACTGTATATATTCTACATAAGTATAAACAATAATAGTAAGTAATACAATACAATGACAGTAAGTAATCAACGGAAAACTTTCTACGCGCTCCTTATAGTAAAACGTATACTTTTTAATTTTAATGTATTAATGTGTCATATTGTGGTAGAATTGTATAAACTTTCCCGTCTGATTCTTTATTTATTCACGTGATATTGGCATATATAATTTATAACTCACCTATAGACAGCTAATAGCGTGAAAATTGAATAGGCGTGCTGACTTTAGTTAAATTGTTTGTGAATGACTTATGAATGCTTGGCTGAATTGAATATTGATTAGATTGGCATTGAGTAATTCGATGAATTCTGCAATGTTTTTTTATTTGGAATCCAATTTTCTTAGTCTTTGAGAGGGTTAATATATAGATAAAAGTTATATTGAAAAATAAGGTTGCGATTATTATGAATATATTTCCCTTAGTAATATGTGAATATGAATCGGTTTGCCTGAATACATGAACATTTTTTTTTAGTAGTCTTCACCATACAGTGTTATAAAAATTTATGAAACTAATGACATCATTTTGATAGGCATGAAAACACTATTTTATTTGATACATATCTATCCTATGAGTAGATATATAGAAGTATAGGTTTGCGTATGACTACTGTCTTACCTGATGTTGAGTGATAACGAAGTCTAGGATGAAGCAGGCTTACCTGGAAGATACCTTTTCATCGTGACTTCAAAACTTCAAGATTGTATTTGTAAGGAAAATAGACTTCGGCAAATTATTCCACTCTTCGGCAGTGCGCACCTGAAAAGATGAAGCGACACGCTTGATTCCAACTAGTGGTGTTTCCACCAGGTAACGGTGGCGCAAATCGGTGCGTCTAGTTGTCCGATGGTAAAAAGGAGATGGAGGAAACAGCTCGTGCAATTCTAAGGAACACTCCCCGAAATGTATCCGATAGAAGACAGTCTGCTCTGCGACCTTGTGTCTATGCTCTGGACTCTGAACTCGAGCATAACAAAGACGATCATTGCCGACTATTATTTATACAAGATACATACTACTATTTAGTTCAATATTTGTATATGATGTCAATTAGAGTCACCAAGAAGAACCGCATTAATAGCACGTATATCTGCGGCAGCTATGTATCTGTAACATAGCAAATACAGTACAAAATAGTCCGTCTATATTGGTACGGTCGCCAATATGCAGAAACCAGGAAGTTATGTGGGACACAAAATGTTTGACCATCCTACCCCCGACAAGCCCGTTAGGATGGCTGAGCCTAAGAAGTACTGGACTGTCATCATTAAAGTACGTGCAAAGGACTAATTAGTCCACGATAAGCGATACCGAAAGTCGTTTGAAGTGTAATTGAAAAAGTAAAAATTGATCTTGGACAGAAGGCAACCAGACTATTAAGCCTGGTTATTAGATCATGATGAGGATGATTGATGAGGGAAAAATGTTATTCACAATATTATTTTAACAAACAAAGATTGATAACATGTAACATACTGTTATCACTATATTACAAGACGGCACTCCGTTTTAACATACATATGGTGAAACTAGTAGCTATGCTTCTAAAGATGAAAGAAGATTAAATTCTTCAATAGAAGCGAATGTTAATATATCAAGTAAATGTTATGGTTCTCAATACCCGTCTAAAATATCACAGTGAGGATGTTAAGAAATGAATGTATTTCAATAAAAATGATATAATAATAACAGCCTAAAAACGTTCCACTGCTGGGCTTGGCCCCTCACTATAGGGGGACGGAGAGTATACCCGCCACGCTTGTCCAAGGCAGCTTGTCAGATTAGATATGTCGGCTATATCGATGAGCAAGTTCCACACGTTTTCTTTCACCCTTGTTAATTTTAACAATATCCACATTAGTTCGCGACACAGGCTAGTCCTAGTGCGGAACCTATGAAAGCCTACTAAAATAATATATGTATATATAATTATATACATATATTATTTTAATATCTAAATGTATATCGGCGTTTTTCCTTTACAGGTGCATTGTGTACTTGATTTATGTGCTTCTTAAACCTCGTAGTGTTAAGGGCGATTTCCACTACACAAATAAGTTCTTGTAATAGACTAGTAAACAAGTGCCTTTTGGACCAACTTTTTTCAGCAGTCTCCGAAAATTATAAATGAGGTGTCATTCGATTCGGAATGGAATCTAGATGATTTTTGAAAAAAATGAAGTTCCGCTTGCATAAATTGTAAAAGTTATTAATAATTAACTTAAAAAAGGGGGGGTTTAGTTTTTTGCAAATATCTCAAAAAGTAATAAATATTTTTCAAATATGAAAAAAGATTCGAAAAGAGGAGGAAATTTCCTAAAAAAAATCTTGACTCCCGAAACTGTAAGATCAATATTTATAATTTTCCCAGAGGGATGTTTACCAGTCTATAATTATTTCGTTTGTTTTCAATTTACGCACGCAATTTTTATTTAAGTGTTCTATTTGGTTATTTTTATTTGTTTTTTTTATAAATGATAATATGAGACTGAGTTTTTTTTAATGTTTGCATGCCTATTTACACCTTCAATGTTCGGATTTGAAAAAAATTATAATGAAGTTGGTAGATATGTGTTTTTGCAGCGGGGAGAAAATAGGATAGGATAGGATGTCTTATCTTGAAAAATGAGAAAGTTCCGCGGGATATAGTATAGAGATTTAAGCAGACGGAACCTCGGAGGTTTAAGACATATTAATATATTTACTTACGTCCTGTCTTCCGCCTATTTATTAGCCTTTCTTACAGATTTTATGCAACATAGAATTAAAATAAAAAATACATGATACATATAAAATACATATAAAAACTATTTGCGAAAAAAAAGCAATAAACTAAAATGATCTCTTTACTAATTAGATATAACGACACATTATAACATGCCGTGTTGATACGGTTTTATATATCACATCACTTAATTTACAGTCAAAATTATTTTTACATGAAAAAACGTCACGTGATCGGAATGAAACCGGCACGTATAGTGTGAATCGACCTAAAATATACTCTTTATATGAATTGACTGACGGCTGCTTTATTCAAAAAGAGAGGGAACTAGCTTAGATTTGGGTGACATGGTGATTGATGTAGCTTAACTTATTCAGTTTATAGACCCTTTGAAAAATGTCGCTTTCGCTGTGAAAGTGGTGTTGTTGCCCGCCTGCAACTACTCTTAATATTTTGCAACATTTTGTTGTTATTACAGTGTATATGGTATTTTTTTGGTTTTTTAATTAATTGCAGGAGTTCAACAGACAAGCAGACGGCCCACTTGATGGATAGCGGTCACCATCACCTATGGACATTTGCAACACCAAAGGTGCTACAAATGTACTGCTGCTCTCTTAAGGGAGACGGGAACCTGGTCACTAAAGCCGGATCACAACTCAAGGTTGTTATGGCGACATACTTTAGAGCAGGGGTGGTAGCCATCCAGTCGGGCAAATGCCTTCCCACTTGGCTGTGGGTTGTTTTGTCGCCTCTTACAACAGGCCGCCCAACCGCAAGAAATTGTATTCTTTCTCCGTTCCTGCACGTATTTACTTCGCACCGACTTCAAGACGTAGAAAGTCTTATATTATCTTAATAAACTAAATAAATTTGTCAAAAATCTTTATTAAGTGATTTTATACCTTTTAGTTTTTGAAGTCGTTTTCTTAAACGTAGTTTTTTCAATAACCTTTCAGCCTTCTCCACCCGCACGTGATTCAAATGTAGCACCCATATCACTTAACTAAGGTACTATGTTCAACGATAATGGTTATACACTACTCGTTTAATTCACGCAATTTAATCACAATAAACGATGTTTTCACACAATTAAAATCTACGAAAACACGAAAACAAGCGAGTGATGGAAACGATAGCTGCAATCTCAATGTGAAAACACGGATATTAACATCCACCAGCTATTATATTATGACTAACTGTTATTTTACGAGCACCTAATGGTCCGATAAGGGTGTTTTATTATTCCCTAATGGCTTATACCTGTCTTACGCGTTTATGGGGACGATGCGTTATGACCACGCACATCGCCAATTTCGCATAATGGATACATCTTTATTGGCAGTTATGATAGTATTAAAGCAGTCGCTTATACTATGGAAGAAGGAAAGGCGATGGCCTAGTAAAAAACATAAACAAAAATTTTAGAAAATAAAGAGCCAAGTTACAGTATTTATAAAAAAGAAGATACACCCGAATATGAACCATGAAACAATGGTTGAAAATAAAAACTATAAAATGTACTGGGATCGCACTATTAGCACTGACAAAACGGTACACTTTAATAGACCTGACATAACCCTCCACGATAAAAATAATAGTACAGTCTACATACTCGATATAGCTATCCCTAACACCCATAATATTCAAACAACTATATCCAAAAAATTAAATAAGTATCGAGAACTTGCAATAGAAATCAAAAACTTATGGAAAGTCAATGCAGTCTATATTTTAGCAATTATAATATCCACAGCTGGTGTTATTCCTAAAGTAATTAGACAAAACTTAGAAATTCTACATGCCCCACCACACTCACACTTATCCAAAAAGTAACAATCTAAAATACCTGTAGAATTACCAGAAAAGTCTTAACCTCTGCTCGAATTACAAAAAGCAGAGACATTAAGAGACCACTTAAAACCTAATTTTGTGAAATTAGTAATGTCATATTTATATATGACTAGCTGACACGTACCCAATTCGCTGGGCGAAATTCATTACAAATATTAAGCAAAATTAAATATGCCTATGTCACTCAGGTATAATATAGCTTTTTACTGGTAAAGGAATTTTCAAAATCGGTTCAAAAGTTCAAGTGATTACTTCCTACAAACGAACTCACAAACGTTATAATATTATTAGTATAGAAGTATAGACAAAAACGGATAGAAAAGAATAGAAGTATAAATATGAAAAAGCAGTCACGTAGTTGAACTTTAAATCGAATAACGAATCCTAAACACCCAATCACATTCTAGCAAAATTTAAATACGAAAATAGAATTCTAAATTCAAACTAACTCTCAACCAGTACACAAGAGCGCTTTCCATTCAAATTAACCAATGAAAGTAAATTAAAAACTATGTTCAAATTACGAAGAAGCTCATCTCGAGCGCGTGATTGTTGTAAGAAAGTGGTGTCTTGGGATTTTGAAGAAAGAAACCGCATTTGTTTATCATAAAATATCTTTTTTATTGTTATTATAACTTACCAGGTGTTGCCCGCAGCTTCGCTCGCGTTGTTTAAATGTAGCCATAGTTTGAATAGAAAAAAGGTTCTATTAACGAATGCCTTTATGGTTGAGTGGGCTACGCCTTTGCCGGTTGACCTCACTTCAACGCAGAAGCTCCAGGTTCGATTCCTGTTTACGGCCGTGCGGGCGACCGGCGGGGAAACCGGATCCGCCCGCACATTAAGGCCGGAGAGGAGGGACGTGCGCCGATCCGCGCGCCCCCTCTCACCTCGTTCGGTGAGAAAGAGGAGCCGGAGAGACCCAGATCTCCGGCCACAAAATGGTGAGGCCAGCCCGCAAAGTGGCCGGCCGTCGTCCGTCCGGGCTGGTGGTGAATGCGCGAGCGAGCCCACAGCCCGGACAAAGGACGCTCGGGATCGGACAGGGGTTTTAGTGGGTATCCCTAACCGTGGTGTGGCAATAGCTCTCCACGTCCCATCGTGGGGCGCTAGTGCCACCCCGACCTGGCGAATCCCACATACGGGCCGCGACCTTTCCCCCTCGCGCGGCCTACGATCCTCAAACGGATTTCCCATGTATAAAAAAAAAACAAAAAAAAAGGTTCGATTCCTGTCATAGTAAATGTCGTAAAAATACAATGCTATGGGTTGGGTGTCTGGGATCGCCACAGAGTAGTCCATTATATATTAACCATAAACACAGGCGTTATAAGCATTAAAATGTGTGTGTTTATCATCGTTGTTATTGTTTGTTTCGTATACAACGAGCTTCCGAAGTCTCTTAGAGAGCTACCATGTACACTATTTAAAAAGAAATCACTACTGATCACTTAATATTACTATAATATAAATGTTTATGGATTCACGACATTCATGGCAATGTAACTTAGTAATATGCTATGTCAAAATCTGACATAGCGCTGATTTTCAGTTTCATCCTACAAGTGACCCCAACACACAAGTTTCCATTAACATTCGCAAAGTAATTTAATTGTAAATTAAATTGATGTACAATTTGAGATGCGATATTATTTTTAATTTTATTAATGATGATAAATATTGACAGGTAAAGTATGTAAGTACGCTAATGTGGCTATTTCTTAACAGCGTTATTTTTAAAGCTTTAAATAAGACGCATTTCGCCACAGTTAATTAAGTGAAACCCGACGGCCATAGCAATGACGCACGGCCTTAGACTGCAAGTATAAAGGCCATAGTCAATTTAGACTCCCCATGGGGAAACTTCGGTATTCTGGTTTTAAAACATGCGCCGTTCCGACCCACGGTCACGGGCATCCCGTATTGTGTATAAATTACTACAGTACAATCACTCTAAATACAGAGTTGTATGGAGTATGGGTATATCGCGACACAGGCCGGTTGACGCGGATATGGGAAAATATCAGAATGCGTTTTTATCGTTTATTATTATCTAACATCCAACAATAACCTTTTCGCGTCTCGGAATAGAAGAACAGTCTATGTCCTAAATCAGGACATACACTATCATTACACCATGTTTTCCTAAATATCTATTTAATACTTCTTTTTGGTTTGGGTTATGGCACCAACGTTTTTTAACTTCTTGTGTGACTTGAACAAGTACACGCAAAAATAATCAAAAATGCCAAACTTACTGTGTCTTATTCGGCCTCCCAATGAAGGTAACTATATTATTATTTTATAAACAAACTGGACCATATTATATATTTATTATATTACAGAAATCAGTCAATGTTAAATAAAATCTTTGGAAAGTGTTCAAGTGAAAGTCATTATTAATAAACGTAGAGAACAGACAATTTCAGCAAGATTTATAGTTCGGAATATAAATATGAAAGCGAATTTGTGTGTATAATTATTTCTATTTTGTTTACAGTTGTGCTATTGAACTTATTATTTATGTATTCATTTAATGAAAATTATTAATTTTCAAAAAAGTTCCATATAAAAACATTTGTTTATAAGAAAATACAGGTTAACAGTATTCTTTTATAAAAGATCTAAAATACAATATTGAAATCTTGCGTTCTCCGGCAGCGGGGACTGGGGTCCAAATTACCGGTGGTAAAGGCTCCAGAGACAGGAATCCCCTTACAATTCATGCCGTGTCCAAGAGTGCTTCCTTCTGCTAATTTTATGATATTAAATTTAAGTGTACTTTCGATCCGTTCTACGTAATTGAACTAGCAAAAGCGGTGAGCCTATATTATTGAATTTTTTGGGCTTCGCTAGCGTCATTGTCTACATCTCACAATAAAAGCTGTTCAAGAATGATATCCCCACGCTTAAACGGTAAAAAACGAACCGTCAATTACATGTATGACAGCCAGTCCTAATCTTAATTTTTTCAACTTCACTACAGATTCAAAATTGTGTAATTAAATTACACATTGCTACTGCATTGAAGCAATATATGAATACACAGTAGTAGTAGATAGATGAGGAGGCGCAATATTCTATAAGAGTTATATATTTTTTTAATGGCTTACTCGAAAGATAAAAGTAGAAGATAGTAGTAGATAGTATAGAAATTTAAATATTTTGTACAAAATAGAACTTAATACATGGTAATAGCAAGCAAGTGTCGCAGTATTTTGCATATACCTTAACGCAGACGCTATTGATTTTGTCTGTGTTAGGGGGACAGCCTGATAATCATATTATATTGTATTTAAATATGTAGCGCTAGGGTTCGCGCATTGCGATATACTAAGGTACACATATATACTATAATCTGACCTTGAAATACGGCCCCTCGCAAAGCCCTACACGTTTTAGCCCTTTTGTGATGTACCCCTTTATTGGGCTTTTCATTATTCTCTTCAAATGAGAGTTTAGGTAGTCGTCAATAGATTGATGTTTGCATTTATAGTTGTTACAGGCAAAAGTTTTGGAGTTGCCCGAGATGGTTTTGTCTGTTTTCTATATGGCAGATATTATCACATACACGGATTGATCAAAGTTTTGACCTTGCTAATCATCTAGGATTACGTTAACCCATGTACAGTCGTTGTATGAAAACCTTCGCTAGTTTTCAAATTCATTTAACGTTACACGAACACATGTTACCTTTTCAAACTAAGTCACAAAATATTTTACAAATTTTGTCTTTAACAGTTTGATTTCTTATCATGTCTAAGAGGATTGTTTAGAGATGTAAAACCTTTTTATTGGATAAATTATTTATGATGAGCATAGTGATGATATCCTATTTGTTTCTCATTATTAAGACTATTGGTGTCTGTCATTATCAACATTGTTATTTTCTTTTTCACGTTTCTATATTTTAAAAACGTACTACTTACTAAATTTCACGGAGCTTCTAATAAAATGACTGTAATATACAAAAACACACGACATGACTATTTCATAAGGGTTCTGTTTTCGCGAATAGGGTACTAACTCCTAAATAATGTGATAGAAGTAAATAGATTTAATAATATAATATCAGGCCGAATCAAGGGACATAATAATATAAAGTTTCAAGTATATATTTATTTTCATAGCTTGAACACTTAATTTGTACAACCAATCGAAAACTTTGTATCTTGAGACAGGAATGCATTTTCAAAATATACGATTCCAAACTCTAAATAGTGTTTGTAAGAACTTTGGCAGTTGAGAGAAAACTATTTGGTTTCAACGAATGAACTGTTGTAACCTGCATTATACAATTTGTCACATTAAAGTTTAGAATATAACCTTAGAGTCTTAGTAATGTGAGAAGTAAGTTATCAACTTTAATTTTGTATGATTGAATTATAAAATAGTAAAATTTTACTATAAAGGTGCTTTTAAATAATATGACGAAAATTTTACTTGTCCTTTTAAATCATAATATAATATTATAAAATTATAAACATGCTGTGGTTCTACATTGAAACTATTTTAAAAAACCAACCGGATTAAACTATACAAACAAAGGAGAACACGATGCATATTTTTTTGGATTTCTTGTCTGTTTGTTCGGAATCCCCCCTCTCTTCCGCGCCTTCATACGGAACAGACGTGTCTTTGGTTGTTACGCAGTGCACTTACATTGTATTTTAACTCATTCATTATTCAAGTCTATAGTGTAAAATCGATCTATCTCGTTTTAACTTGTGTTCATCGCTATAAGGCCATATCGCTGTATCGGAACTTTCGCTCACCGCGACCCACGCAAGTGACCTTGAAGACAGATCACTGTGCTTGCGCTGCGCTGTGATACGACAGGTGTGAGTACGGTCCGTGCGATTTCAACTTATCGATACTGTTACAAGTGGCGCCATCTGTTAACTGAGGTCGTGAAACTAATCTTTCTAGGCAACTTTAAAATATTGACTTCTTTTATTTATCTTCTTCGACAAACAAATCATCATGAAGTGCGTTGGATGTAAACATACGCTTGAGCAAAACAATTACGTAAAGTGTAATGCATGTAACGCTAGTTATTGCTTTGCTTGCTTGAATATTGATTCAAAATTGGAAATGGATCCTGCCAATCTCGCGAATTTAAAATGCCCATCGTGCATGAACAAGAATGTAAATGCATCTAGACGCAGACATGACAATGATTCACCGCTTGCTTCTAATCAAAGCTTTAGCTTTATCCGTACTCCGGTAAAGCAAGTAGAAACTGCCGGGAATGTAAGTACCGAAACTACTCACGTGCCATTTTCTTTAGCCGATATTAGTAGTCTCCTAGATCAAAAACTATCGCCTAATTCACCTAATATGAAGAGCTTACGATCAGCGTTGTATGAAGACGTAAAATCATTGGTCTCATCAGAACTAAGCTCTGCAGTTCAAGGGCTCAAAGATGATTTCACAAAGACTACAGATTATATAATGGCAGAGGTAAATGACTTAAAAAATCAAATCAAGAGCAAGGATCAAATCATTTCTGAAATAGCACTAAAACAATCTAATTTAGAAAGGGAAACCATGTACTTTCGATCACGTGTGAATACTTTGGAAAAAATCTCTAGAGCTAATAATATTGAGATTCAAGTCGTTCCTGAAAGAAATAATGAGGATGTGTATAAAATTTTTAAAAGTATATGTTCATCGTTGAGCTTTCAAATAGCAGAATCTGACATTCATTCTTGCCGCAGAGTAGCCAAAATGGATCCTAAAAGTTCAAGGCCACGAAATATCTTGGTAACACTTTCATCACATCGCTTACGTGATAATTTGCTTTCTACCTATAGCCGATTTAACAAGCAATACTCCAATAACAAGCTGAATTCTACTCATGCAAACATAGACGGTGAATCAGGAAGAATTTATATAAACGAACATTTGTCTGCCGAGATTAAACAACTGTATTCAGCCGCTCGCAAATACTCTAAAGAAAATAATTGTGACTTCGTGTGGGTCAAGTTTGGACAAATTTACATCAGAAAGAACACAACCAGCAAAGCTATACGCATTACTGATGTGAATTTTTTAAATACTTTAAAACTATAACGCTGCTGCCACATAACTTTGGGTTTTATATGTCTATTTTAATTTTTATTCTGTATTTGCTAATATTTGCTTGTTTTTCATATTTTGTATGTTTATTAATTAGATTGTTAATGTTCTTTTCTAAAATTTACGTTCAACGTCAACTTACTCGTATTTTTATCATTTATTTTATCCTTATGTTTAGTTTAATTATACACTTGATTATATATCAAATTTGTATCCACTTACCTTGTATAAAATTGTTTAATACTGTGATTCTTCTGCACGGAGAACTTGTATTCACATTTACTCTGAATTCATTACTACATAATTGGTCTATTTCTTCTGTTCTTATTATCAATTCATTCCTCTTGTTATATTATTATTATTTTCAACCATTTATTATCAAATATTATACATACTCTTACAACATACTATTAGGCATAGTTTTAGCAAGCATGCAGGAAATACACTACTTTTATATTCCATTCCCAAAATTATTTCACAATGTCACCGAATAATGTAAATTGCTTGAAGATGTATTATCAGAACGTTCGAGGACTTTGTACAAAGACGTTAGATTTTTATCAAAGTATCTTAAATCAAAATTTAGATGTTATCTTAATTACAGAGACTTGGCTTAACGTGGGTATTCTGGATTCAGAACTATGTGACGATCGTTACGAAATATTCCGAGCTGATCGACCAGAATCTTTAAGAGGCGGAGGAGTTATGATTTGTGCTAAAAAAACTCTTTGCGCCAGACTACGACCTGAGTGGTCTGCCCTTCCAACAGAACTCCTCTGGATCACAATCCCACGCTCTTCTTTAGCAAATAGTGAGGCAAATATTCATATATGTATAGTATATATTGTTGGTGGTAAATCCAATCAAGACGAACATGTTTATAGATTTCTTTCTTCCCTTAATGAAGTACTCACTTTACATCCCAATGACCATGTACTTATAGCAGGAGATTTTAATTTACCATGCATCCATTGGCATCCCACCTGCCCATCAGTATTGCATGAAGGTTATTCTAGAACTCAGGAATCAGCTGATAAACTCATTGAAGATATTAACACTCTAGGTTTGAATCAATACAATAATTTTAAAAATAAAAGCTGCAACACATTAGATTTAATTATTTCGAACTTTTTTCTATCATTGTCAATAAGTGCCGATCCCTTAGTTAAAGAAGATTGCTTCCATTCTACCCTAGACATTACTGTAAATGAAATTTTTGTCCACTCTTTGCCTAAGGTTACTAATCTTAAATATCAGTTCTCTAAGGCAAATTACGACGTAATAAATAGTGAGATTAATGGTATTGACTGGCCTTCTTTGTTATCATCTGAAGAATGTGTTCATGATGCAGTTCTTCTTTTTTATGAAAAAGTTAATGACATTATTCGGTTACATGTTCCACTGGTAACTATTTATAGTTCATCAAAATTTCCTGCTTGGTATTCGTTACCGCTAATTAAACTTATTAAAGAAAAAAATAAAGTTCATAAACGTTGGAAACGATTTTCTAATCCAAGAGATTATGACGAATTTTCTTTGTTACGCAAACGCCAAAAATCGATGCAAAGTGACTGTTTCGACAAATTTATTGAGATATCACAAAGTCAAGTAACACAACAACCAAAATTATTATGGAATTTTATTAAAAAAATGAGAGGTAAGCAGGGCAATTCCAACCTCCCAAATAGTCTGTCCGACGGTATTAATACGTTTAATACAGGTCCAAGCATCTGTGATAGCTTTAACAATTTCTTTCAAAGTGTCTTTCAAAACCCCGCTACTTCTTATAATAATTTCGTTTGTACTGTAGCACCGAGAGGTGACAGTGGTTACATTCATACTATAAATTTTACTCATAAAGATATAACTGATTACATACAACGTCTTGATATATCTAAGGGGGCTGGTTGTGACGGAATTCCACCTCTATTTTTAGTTAAATGTAAAAATAGTATTTCTAAACCTTTATATATAATCTTTAATAGGTCAATAAGAGAAGGCGTTTTTCCTGATTTATGGAAAGCTGCTAATATTGTACCTGTGCACAAAAAAGGCTCAAAATTAGTCATACAAAACTATAGACCCATATCCATTTTGAGTTCTATTCCAAAATTATTTGAGAAAATGGTTCACGACGTTATTTATGTTACAGTTACTTCCAACATTAGTTCCATGCAACATGGCTTCATTCGTAAAAGATCTGTAAATACGAATCTTTGTGAATTTGTCGGATATGTGTTAAATAATATGGATTCTAATGCCCAGGTGGATGTTATCTATACGGATTTTGAAAAGGCCTTTGACCGCGTCGATCATCATATACTATTAACAAAATTGCATAATCTCGGAATACAGGGCGATCTCTTCAGATGGGTTAAATCTTACATCACAAACAGACGACAGGCGGTAGTTGTTGGTGGATACAAGTCTGATTACGTTTGTATTCCATCAGGCGTGCCTCAGGGATCCCACTTAGGACCTTTATTTTATAACGCGTATCTTTTTGATCTAGATTCTTGCTTTAATAATGCTCGGCACCTACTCTATGCCGATGATAAAAAAATATTTATGGCTGTTCGATCTATAGAAGACTGCTTAAAAATTCAAGATGATCTAGACAGACTCTCCGAGTATTATAAGAAAAACCATATATCCGTCAACATAGACAAATGTGTTGCCATTTCTTTTACACGTAAAACTAAAATAATTAATTTTGACTATGTAATTAATAATAAATCATTAGTAAGAACAAAAGAAGTCCGGGATCTTGGTGTACTCTTAGATTGTAAAATGAGTTTTGTTAAACATATAGATACAATTACTGACCGAGCTTATAAGAATCTTGGGTTTTTAATGCGAACTTGTAAGCCATTTAAGAATATGAAATGTTTAAAAATGATATATTACGCTTATGTTCGCAGTCATTTAGAATTTTGCAGTACTGTATGGAGTCCTAATTATTACACCCATATAAACAAAATTGAGCGTATCCAAAAACTTTTTGTCAAGCATTTAAATTTCAAGTTCAATAAACATTTCAATGATTATACTGCAGCTTGTCTACATTATAATCTTATACCTCTTAGTGAAAGAAGGCATTACCTCGATATGACGTTTTTGTACGATATCATAAATTCTGTTATTGATTGTCCCGCTCTCACTTCGTCTTTGAATATTAACGTACCACAGCGTTACCCTCGAAATTGTTCCTCATTCAAACTGTTTGCTACCCCTGTTTCGAAAACTAACTACGGACAAAATGAATATCTGCGTCGTTGTACAAATACCTTCAACAAATATTTTAGTGATTTAGACATTTTTAATACTTCGAAATTCATTTTCAAGTCATTAGTCGTTAGTAAACTTATTAATAAGATTGAAAAGGAAAGTAGTATTTATATTTAGACCTAACAATTTAGTTGTGTTTAGTTTCCCCGTCAGAACGTTTCACAGTATTAGATATATTAAGTAATTTATTTATTTTAGTGTAGTGTAACACACCATCTCCTATGTTCTTTTTTCTAGATTATAAGTATCCAGTTTTTGGTTAAGATTTATTGTATGTATTGTTAAGCCTTCAAATTGTGGATATACTGTCGGATACTTTTAATAAATAAAAAAATAAATAAAATAAAAAAAAGAATTCACGTAAAAACTATCGACCGCCAATTCTTAGATTTAAAATTTGCGCTTATTTTTATTCTGCGATTCCCGCGGGAATCAGCTCCCAGAAACGGACAATTGTGCCCTCCTCCCCTCTAGCTGTTGAAATATTGCATTGAAAATTTTGAAAAATATCAATGTTGTAGGGCTCCAGAAATAATTCAATAGAATTTTTGGTTTGTACAATAACCGTTAATTAGTTTATGAAATCTATAGCCAAATAATGAAATCAATAGACATTAGTCACAACACCTTTCGTTGTGTGCGGACTACCAAGCACTAAACTAGATATTAGTTTAGTAAATATAGGGAACCGAAAAATAAAAATAAAATATACTTTGAAACAACAGTACAATTATCAAGCCTCAGTCAATGAACTGAATCGTGTGAGTTGAACATTAATCCCTTAACATCAAGTCTAGTGTGAATAAACCGAAGACCACATCAATCTTGTTCCACTTGACACGTAGTCTGGCCAGCTCCTACCAAAGTTCCCAGTTTATGAAGTAACTACGAAAGTTAGTGTAAATAAAAGTGTTGAACTTATTTTATACTACGATTATAAATGTATTTAAGAATCCTTTATTTTAATATTATACTTACTAATTTACCTAGTTACGAGGCGAACCAATGAATCTCTAACAATATAGCAGCCTCTAGGTCTCGGTAGAAACGGTAAGTTCAACGTATCTTTATTCACGTGGTATGGTATACCTTTATTAATTCAACGATGTGATGCTGATGTAATCATCTCATTAATAAAAGCGTAAATTCCGATTGTATGCGGATTTTTTTTCGAGGTCTTATTTTACTAGATTTAGGCAATTTAATTCAAAATGGATCCCTCAAAAATGGATCATACCCGGCACGCTTATCGAGGCGGTTTTTGCATTGCAACTTATCAATTATCTCAATGAGCAGATTTTTAAAAGATAGTTTGTTCCAGGTTCACCTATTAATATTACACATAATAAGCACCAAAAATCATCTGCCTAAACCCTTCGTCATCAGGCCTAATCATAGCAATAAGACGCGCAGTAAATAATAAAAGTTTAACTTCTTGTGTGTAGAGATAAAAATATAAAGGAGATGAAATAATATACCTACTAGATATATAGAAGTTAAATTTGGGCAGTTAACGATGTTTATACACTAATGTGACTTTATTTGTTAAAGCCTAATTCTGTAACACTAACGTAGATGAAGCCCAGCATTAGTGCACGTATATACAATTCTCATAAAAATAATTCAACACTTTTTAAAATAAATTAATACATCAACATCATACTGTAAACTCAAAGTTCAAAACGACAAGAAAATTTAATATTTGGTACCCGTCTAAAATAGATATCTTATTAGCCATAAATACAAATAAAAATATTTGTACTTAATATTTGATATTTCAATACTACAAAATATGAATTTTCAAAGGTTCGGTAATAGCTTTTACTTTACTTGAGCGTCTTTGAAATTGTAAAGTCGTTTTCTAAGAAATATTAAATACAATTTCTGATGTGAAATTGTGAATGTCTCTGTATTCTATATTAATATTTTTATCTTATTATATTTTTTTAAATTATTAATTCAAATTCATTTTATTTATTAATAATTTCTAAGACACGCATCTTATCAAAGACAATTACTTACATCTATACTAATATTATAAAGCTGAAGAGTTTGTTTGAACGCGCTAATCTCAGGAACCGCTGAAATTTTTTTCAGTGTTGGATAGTATATTTATCGAAGAAGGCTATGGGCTATATATCATCACGCTAAGATCAATAGGAGTGGAGCATCAATGAAGAATGTTTCAAAATCGGGGGGTTTAGAAATCAAATTCCACGCGGACGACGTGGCGGGCACAGCTAGTTATGAATAATACGCCTACTTAAGAGATTGATTTCTGTCAAAATGTAAGATTGTATTGGACTTATGCAATTTAGTCAAATATAATTTTAAATAGCCTGCTCTCTGCTACAGTACAAAAAAAGGGTACTGGCTCAACTGATCGAAAGTGTTTACTAATTTACTGTCTGCCTGGATGGACCTTATTAGACTTGTTTTAAATAAACTCAAATCGTAACTTTGTGGAAACAGCTAAGCTCCCTTATTTCAAATGTCGCAAGAGAAATATTATTGAGATCACCAGAAGTAAAACGTTTCAAAAAACCATTTCACCTCCCATGAATAAATTTTAAAATACTTTGTCACATTTATAGTAATAACAGATGCATGCCTTGAATAACGGACAGTCTGATCATGAAATATGAAATAATTAAAACCTATCTCCTGATATACTATATAGATACTACAGACAGGCTACAATAAAAAAGGTCTATAATTTTTAGGAGAAAATTCTTAATTTACCCCTTTGTTGAAGAAATGGATTAGTGTGGGTCTTAAGGCCACATACACTACCTTAGTATTCCTTTCATTATCCTTTTTAGAGGATCCACCTATGTTCGAGTTAATATAATACCTTGATAATTAAGATTATCACGTTTCTGTCACGGTTCTGTCTGTTATTAGTGTATCGCCGAAGACCTTTGACTAGACTGCGGTCTAGCCAGGGCCGCGCCGCTCCTATGTGCGAAGTGTGCGGCGCACACAGGCGCTAAAACAACAGGGGCGCCGCTGTCGAAATTATTTTTGTTACACTAACACAACAGTATAATTATTCTTTGTAGTGTATTTTTGCAAGCGGAATCGAACTGGTTATACCTATTTAAGAAAATATTATTTAAGCATATAAAACTGGAGACCATTTATTTCGGTCAAAATTAACAAATATTAAAAAAGAATAAGTTGAAACATGCAGCTTCGGAAAAAAGAGGAGCTTCATAGTTTTCAAACACAGGGGCTATGGAGGGTCGGCGCGGCCCTGGGTCTAGCCTACGCCGCATCACTAGATTCATTTCGGTTTATTCTAATTCAGCGGACGTGTGAGCATCTCGGGCTGGACTCAAGCCGTGAGTAAGATTTAAAATCGTTAAACTCTGGGATGAATCGCCACCGTATTAATCAAAGTAAACAACCATTTCTAAAAGGCACACGTCTTCACCACACGTCGTCAAATTATTGAATTAGCGGCTCGCGGCTTTACTGTGGAAATTAAACCCGGAGCACCTACAAATCAACATGTTTTAACACGAGTACATACATTAAATATTAACAAACTTTCTTATAACATATGTTCTTGACTCGCGTCAGTGATTTAGGCGTCGTAAGTGGTTTATGAGGTGCGTGCGAGTGTATCCGGATAACATGAAATTTATTTATATAGTTTTTATTACTGTAAAAGCGCCATTTGGCTCTTATTTAATGTTAGTTTCTAGGAAACGATCGCAAATCAGCGAAAAGAGCTTTATGGTGCTACAGGACGTGAAAGGTCTACACACTGACAGCGACGCCATGATTTTTTTTTACACAAATCATCACCTATTACACGCCATATAAGAGAAATAATAATCATAGTCATAAATAACCATTTTGTATGATTATAAAATATAACTTAGCAGGCTATCAGAGAGTTATTAATAATATTTCGTCATCCAACAATCCACGGCACGCAATAGTACCACACCGCCACACCGGTGAGAGCCCACGCGGATACAATTACTTTAGTACGTCTTAATTGATACCTAATTCATATATGAAAGAAAAATACCAAGTATAAGCATGTAACCCTATAAAGCTCCTAAATAATACGGATTAATGGCAACGTAGATCATATTACTCATGCTTTTTAACGTTCGAAAGTATTTGAAACACATTTTCTAGATCAAATGGGTAATTAGCTTTTCAAACCTTAATAAGCCTTTTTTATTCAATCGGCGTACCCAAACAAAATAAATAAATTTCCACAGATGTTACCTATATAAAATTGACATTAACTCCAGATTTGTAAGACATTTTTTTTGGAAATAGGGTAAATAAATAATTAAAATATATATTTTTTAATAAACAAACATCTATCCTTTTAATGAAAACTATGTCGGAATACGCAAGTTTTTATTCACCCAAACAACTGCAAACCAAACCTGTGAAAATTTTCGTGAGATTCCTGGGCCCGGGGTAAAAAATATCACATATTTGCTAGCGATCCGTGAAAATATTGCATTGGATTTTGTTTTTTTTTCAATTTAGCCCTTTTAAATTATTTTCAGAAAAATCCCCGCATGATTCCTAAGATAAAAACTAGCGCAGATTTTAAATATATAAATTTGCTGTCGATCAGCGAAAACCGTATCGATATCGGCTTTGTAGTTTTTATGTAAATCCCGAACAAATAGACAAAATATTTTAAAAAATTACATCGTTTTCTCCGTCGTTTATATATTTTATTCAAGTTGTTTTATTTTTTAACATGAACAACGAATCATTATTACTGAATCATTAAATATGAAGCATTTAAAATTATTACTGAATCTTTTTTAAATCGCTCGCAGTCAAACTGTACCGTACAAGTAAGTATTTTATACCCCCCTCGGCTATACTCCTAATTACGAATGGTGATTACAAACGCGTCGCGTTACCATGTTTACGTAGACTATAATTAAACCAAGTTAATCTAAAACGTTCCCTCGCCTCATACAAAATGCATCCGTCGAAAGCGCGACGCTGCTAAGTCTTTGAGTGGCTCATGAGGTTGTTAAGCTTGACTTAAAGGAAGTATCTTTAAAAATTATTTTTTAAATTTACAAGTCTTTTAACATTTTGAAGCAAACAGTAACCCCATGAATGTTCCAAACATTAAGCTTTAGTAAGAGGTTGTTTAGATATTACAAAAAATCAGAGATTCCCAGATTATGTACGAACTTAGCAAGTTATGACGACACATTTTTAATGAGTCCAATAGCGTATTCAATAATATTGAAACCGTAAGTAAAATTATTCATTGTGATATTTAAAAGGTAAGACAGCTGTCTGTTTTTTTGTATGATCGTTACTCGATTTCTCCGACAATTGTGGTGCGATTTTTATTTTTTTCTTTATTCATAAGCTTCTGAGGTGGTCCCATAGTCACTAAGTCAGGATCTAGTGAGTGTGTTCCACAGAAATCGAAACCCTTATAAAAGAATACTTCCAAATAAACTTTTCTTTTCTTCGAAATAAAGCTTGCATACACGATCACATTTTCTACCGGCATTATTTTTTTTATATGCATGTTACACAATTCTCCGTTAATTGTGGGTCGATTTTCAAATTGGTTTTTTTATTCGAAAGAGTATACTCCCGAAATGGTTCCCAGCTAAAAAGTAGAAAAAAAACAAAATCGACTTCAAACTAAAAAGCAAACAATAAAAATTTAACCAACTTCTTTCTACAACATCTTGAAGCCGGGGCGAAGTAAAACATATTTACTATATTTTTTTGAGTTGTTTTTTTATATTTTAATTAATACTGACTTCACTAGGTTGCTGAAATATTTAGTTAAATATTTTTATTATGTTTTTTAATTCGAACTTTTGTTTATGTTGAAAAAAATATATTATATAAATAATTTATGAATTTAATTAAATATGTTCATCTATCCAATTGTTTTAAACTCCTCGTTCAATGCCTTGGATACAAAGAGTATAGATAAGTGATAAGTCACTGAGGATAAGTCCCCTGAAATTCCTTCACTATTTCTACAACTAACTGATCAATCAAGCAACTGATTATATACCATTTATTTTGTACATTTAATATTAACTCTAATGTCTCAAGAGCAATCAAGTAATGTTTAGACTCGCGGGTCACATGAAAACGTCGCTGCGAAATTAAATTAGAGTAAATCACATCAGCGCACCTTAGATTTACGATACCGAGACTACGGGCGTTCAACGTGAAATCGAATCACTGTCTCGCTTTAGTGGTTTCACAGTATAACTAAGTAAAGCAGGCATCACTATAAACAACTCGATTTGAGAGGTTAATAAACTTTTGAATCACGTATAACGTAGTCGAATGATAAATATATACAATATAACAAGGATGCCAGTTCAGATTGAAATTGGCATTATTGTTTCAGAATACAATAATGATTAATATGCATGCATATAAGCATAATTAGAAAAACTATCAATGCGACGACTCTCTTATATTTCCGACTTTGCATATCATAGGCGTCAGTGTAGGATCTTTTAACTACATTTTCTTGTGATATTATGATATTCGTAAAATTATTAACAAGTATTACCTGTATATCTAACAATTTTGACAAAGGTAGTTGCAATTTTATGCATTGACGTCGAAGATGAAGATGAGTGAGTGTCTGCTTCGGCTTGTTTTTTTTTCATTTATTTTGGCATCAAACAGATATTTACATTTCAACTTAAATTCACAGTTACATTAAATTTGTTCTTATAACACAACAGTGTCTAAAAATTGCTGAGCCAGAAAAACAGTGAAAATGTACGTTACACAACTTTAAATTTCCAAAATTGATAAAAAAGACATATTAAAGGTTGATTACTGCAATATTTCATTTTGTTTAATTTTAAGTCTATTTAAAGGTATGTTAAATATGTCTATAATTTAATATGTCTAAAATTAAAATGCAGGCTGTTTGCGTCCGCAATAATCAGTTAGTAATCGATGTATTGACTTCCTAAATAACATTTGATTGAATAAAAGCAACATTTACGTGAAAATTATTTTTATTGTAATTTTGTATATATAATCTAAAGTAATATAACTATAAACTAGTATGGTAAAGGAAACTTAACTTACATTGCATTCTACCTACAATCCCATATAACTACTAGCTGTCCCGGCAGACGTAGTCCTGCCCGGTAAAAATAGGGGTTTGTCGCAGAGGGTTGATAAATTAGGGTTGTATGTATTTTTGTATGTTGTATCATAAAAAAAAGAAACTAAACATTTTGTCTAAAAAAAAAAAAATTAGGGGTGGACTACCCCTAACACTTAGGGGGATGAAAAATAGATGTCGGCCGATTCTCATAGATACCGGATAAGCACAAAAAATTTCATCAAAATCAGTCAAGCCGTTTCGGAGGAGTATGGCAACGAAAACTGTGACACGAGAATTTTATATATTAGATAAGTAAAATACTGTGACTAGGTCATCGAAGGCTTTGGGTAAGGTTCCTAGAAAGCTGGCTACATTACACAAGTTACAAGGGTCCATTATCAGTTTTTTTATTGTCTCTATTAAGACGAAGACACTTTGTTCATGTGTTCTTAATTGATAGCTAGCACAATACACTATACATCAGTTTTGTTTTTATAGTACTACTTCAAATGGCTTTATCATTTTGAGCCTTCTTATTATATCCGTGTTGTCGAGATGGATCACCTCGATAATAACGCTGGTGACAAATTTCACTTTCAGGGATACAAATATTCACACTAAATAAGAGATAACAAGCAATTAAAAATGTATCTCCATGAATTTATAGAATTATTTTTCAAAAGATTTCTCAGAATTTCAATAAGAAATTTAAAAATGTCCTCTCAAAACAAACATTGCATAAAATGTGATAATAATCCTACAAAAGTAAAAACACCCATTTAGGCATTTGAATAATAAATATACGGTCGCCTCACAGATTACGTCGGCTTGGCGACTGATGCTAATTGCAGTTGTTCGAGTTAACATAGATCTACAAAATCCCCGAATGAGAGTTAAGAGATTTATATCAGTAACGGTCTACGTAATCCGACGGACGGAAATTAAGACATTTGGCACAAATCTTAACGCATTTGCACTCCTCTTTTGGCACCGTTCTGAATATTGCACAGTGTAATGGTGATCTTATTCGGTTAAATAGTATTATTTCCTTATGTCGAAATTTTTATATTACTTCGTCTTCTTTTTAATGTTTCGTAGCCATTTTGGCAAATAGAGAGCTTTTTGGTAGGATCGTCGTATCTGTCCGCTTATCCCAGTCACTTTTATTGGTAACTAATACGTTTATTCATATTATTATTTTTCATGATATTTAGTATGAATGTGTAATCTATATATCAAAGTACAAAGTAACTCTGTCCGTCTGTCTGTTACGCTTTCACGGAAAAAGTACTGGACTGATTTGGCTGAAATTTAGTATATATGTAATTTTCATACCGAGGCATACTTTTCAACCCAGATAAAGGGAGAAAATTATGTAAAGGTTAACCCAGAAAGTAGGATAAGTTATTTTATTTTTGTAATTTGCCATTTTCGTCATTTAGGACAATTTAGAAATTATGAATATTTTGGTCAGTTTTGTCATTTTTGTCATATTGGTCATTTTGAACATTTCTGTCATTTATGAAGTTTAGAAGTAGAGAATGAAAGTTTGTATCTGAGGCGCAGTCATTTCTCAGCTTTAGAGATATAATAAATTATCATGTAAGAAAAATTGCTATAGTAACTCAATCTATTTATCTGTTAAGCTTTCACGGAAAACTGCTAGAAGTACAAGACAGTTTTGCTATACTTTTGTTTAATTGTAGCTTTTGTAGCGAAAATTGACATAGATACTTTTCATCCCGAAACATAAGACAATTTGCGATAAAGTTAATCTTACAGTAGCAAACAGCACTAACTTAAAAAATTAATACAATGTAACTTTTATTAACGCCTGCTCTTTAAACAAGAGGTATACATACTACAGTTTGACGTAGCCGCGGGGTTAACTCTAGTAGTGCAAAAAATATAACTTGGTTTAAGCAATATAAATTTCAATTATTTTAAATTAATAACCCGCTAACAATATTCTGCCTTTATCCTAAATCTTTTACAATTTAAGGTATTTATACTCCGAAGTCAATTCACGGGGTGTTTTTATAAAATTGGATTTTGGCGTGTGATTTAGCCTCGGGGATTTTACACTCGAATAAAATGGAAAACATTTAGTACGAAATTTATGTAAAGAAGTTGTTAAACTTAGAAACCATTTATCTTCACGTTAAAACTGTTTAATTACTTTTTAAAAGTATTTAAGAACAATTTGGAACAAGTTATGTTTTGAATATTTATAATGCCGCTCTTAGTTTATTATATAGATGGACTGCAAATATTTTTTTTGTACATACTAAACTCTCAGACAACTTTTCATTGCATGATTTTTTCATTTTTTAAATGCAAAAGTTTTTATTCAAAGTGAGTTCCACTGGTGAACACTTTTTGAAAGTGATATAATACGGCCGGCGTAACTTGGCAAATGTGAACATAGGCTCTGCGAACTTTAGAGCATGTACACTCGTGTGATGAGTGGGCGGGCATACGACTCGTCAGTGAATACAGTTGGTCGCCCTTCATCCCTGTATTTTTCATTGCTTTGTACTAGTTGGTCACTGTACTTTCTTCACGAGTTTACATGCGCTAAAGTTCGCAGAGCCTATGTTCACATTCGCCAAGATACGCCAGCCGTATTATACATATAAGTGAGAGTTTAATTTTACTTCCTATTCTATGTATACCGCTTCGCAACGTTCTATTGCTGTTAAGAAAAAGAAGCGGGAAGGAACTCCCCAGCAACAGATCTAGCTAAAAATTGTTTTCTTTATATTTCTCATTCTATTTATAACTCAAGTTCTTTTTTTATACAGTTTTATACAGAAGTATGTCACAGAATTACTTTTCGAATAATTAATGGAGTTGTAGCAAACAGTGCTTGCTCAGTAAGACAAAGACATAGTAAGGGAAAATAAGAATATTATTGTTCTTATAATAATGAAGAGACGTACTAAAAGCTTTTACTGCAATATATCTCCATAAATTATAAAATTGCCATGGTAAGCTATACTTTAATTTTTTTACAACGATTTCATGTCAAGTTTTGAATATAGATATTCAAAAAGCTGTCATAATCGTGCTTTATGTAAGACATGCTATGCTGTAGCAAAAATAGCATTGCTGTAAGCAAAGAGTCATACTACGGAAATGTTATTCTAAGGGTCGCTTGCATAACGATCGCCTTTAAATAAAATTAGTTAATCATATTAAACTACCTAAATACGTTTTACACAAAATGTATTGACAGTTCAGTTTAAACGTATATAGCGACAAATTGCGTTGTGCAAGACGCTAATCGTATTTAAGGATGTTAAATGCGTTTAGTGTTTCTTAAATAAATTTAAGGAACGTCATGCAAGCGCCCCTAAATGTCGTATTTAATTTTACATCTATATAAACGCAATAAGTTACTATATTAGAAAGTATGAATCTATGAATGTAACATTAATAAAAGGAACGCCTATAAGAATTATATTTTACAAACACTCTGTACCTAATCTTAAACGCACGAGTGGGGTTAATGTGAAGCAAAGCGCGAAGTCACCATATTTCCACCCTTTAAGCTTCAACCGATAAATCAGGCAGCGCCGCGGCAATAAATTATAGTTATACGAACCACATTTTAAACTAGAACAGAATTTAATAATGAAGACACGCATCGATTGTTTAACGGCTTTCCTAATTGAATTGCTTTGGCTTAATTTATTGAAGGGTGAAGCGATTAATGTACTTTACTGAAATCTAAATGTTACTATAAGATATTTGTGAAAGGATTTTGTTTTGTTATTTATTTTTGGTATAGAAGGTAAACTACATAATGTACAACGTACATCATGTTCCTACACTGTGGATACTAAGATTCATGATCACATAGATAATATTAGGGCTAGGTCGTAACTAGGGTCATTATCTCTTATTTTAGGAATTCCAAAATATCATCCGAAAAAATGACTGTGGCATACAAAGGCAGACAGATTCATTGAAGAACATGATACAAAAATAACGGTTTTAGCTAAAATGACGAAGGATTCCTTATTTCTTATGTGTTATTTTAATTTAATGGCTAGGACATACTGGATGCAATATCTAGATTCTAGAAGAAGCCCAGAATTTCGGTATATTGTCACATCCCACAAAATCTGGAAACACAATATAACATAATAAAGTAGATATTGGACGCATTCTTCTGTTTTTAATTTCTAGAAGAACGTAGTAGCTATTGCTCAAAAATTCTTCCTTCGGTATATTTTCACATGTTAGTCTAAATCACCGGTCGGCAACACGCGGCCCGCGAGATTCCTCCATACGGCTCATGACTGTCTTATAAATAAAACTTTTGTGGGATCTTACCAATATATATAATTATTATACTTATTACGTATAACTGGGCGGGAAAACGTGCATTACAATGTACCACGCTAATACGTGAATTGAAAAGGTTAATTTCAATTTGTGGCAGTACTTATTTATGAGAACAAACTTTATCACTCCGTAATAACCAAAAACAAATCAATACGCTTTCCGTCTCACAGATAAACATTTAAAAGCCATTTTTTGAATTGCAACTACTAACAGGAAAGCTATACGAGTGCGGCCCACCTTTACTAAATTTTGCCACCTTGAAGCCCCCCCTGCCTGTTGAAAGGTTTCCGACCACTGGTCAAAATAAAGAACGCGAATACTTTTAAACAAATTAAAAATAACGTCACAAGAGTAAAACTGAAATATTTAATAAATGTAATTTAAGAACCAAATTATCTCTGATTAAACAGTATGAATCAAGTAAATTAAGTTTACTTTAAAAATCATCGCACGCTCTAATTGGCGTTAGGTTCATACAGAAACGTCCCCTAAGAAAATATTTATTCACTGGCTCCCTTTACATCTTTCTGTTGTTCAAAGTAGATTAATGTTTGTCCTTAGCTATTTGCGCTGTTCCTCATAAAAATCCACCAAACTGCTGTAAAAATAAACAAGGGCTGATATTTAATATCATTTTGTGTTTTGCGGGTTTTGTTCTTGTGGGATTAACAAAACAATGTTTATTGGAATTTTAGTAGTAGTAACTTATAAACTGTACAATAATATACCTTATCGATTCATACTGTTTGCCATCTCTCAAAGTTCTTTCTCCCTTCCTTGAACTGCTCCACACACATCACAGTTCAAAAAAATGAGAAAAAACTTTCAAGAACCTTTACATACATACGTGAAAGTTGTTGAACGTTTTTCCTTGCAAATTCCTAGATATTTGTCGTTATCTTCCAGTGGATTTTTTCCATCACACTACATAGTGAGATTTTTTAACTATGTTATAATATTTTTCACACTTTCAATACACTGCTAACGCATGTGGTGTTGTCCAAGGCGGCAGTAATCACGTTCCATCATGTGGGTAGATAGCCTGTCAACTGATCTCTAACAATAAAATGACCCAGTAATATAAAAGCACGCAGTTGCTCGTTAAATTACTAATAAATTATACAAAAAAAAAACAAGACTCTGGAATTAATCGATACGAATTCTAGACATTTCATCTTTATGTCTGCATCTCTCAGTTTTAGTAGCTCGTGGAAAATAATAAATGGATTTAATAAATTATTTTGTTAATAGAACACAGATGCAACTACACGAAAAGAGAAAGAGATAGGTACTGGCACCGGAACTTATTTTGGTTCAGACATTAATTGACCACAATACGCTTACATATGTTTGTTGTTGTGTGTACGAAGGATTTTACAATGTCCTACAAAATTACATTGACATTCTATTAAGAACATTGGCAGATACCAGGAAATCATAAAAGGACTGGAGTGCAGGGCTTCGGAAGAGCAAATACTCGTCTTTGAGACAGAAGCGGGTAATCTCGCGCGTCTCCGGATTTTAATTACTTATTGGAAACTTGTGGCCGCCGGCTGTATAGGACCGTCTCAGCGCTTTATTGCGAAATTTCATGGCTTAACATTACGGCGTTACTATTGTTTTATCGAGCTAAAATACAACAAATAAACAAATTTTAGACCCTATTAAAACGATGCTATCTATACTTTTATATAAGTTTTTAGGATAAGATATAAAAATAGAATTTATAATTTTTCCGCAAAATCAAGTATATTTATGCTTATAACACAATTATTAATAAATAATTATTGTATTTTAAATAGAGTGGGCCCTTGCGTACTCACTATAAAAGATGATTATTATATATTTGATTAATAAGAAATAAAATCGTATCCAAATAATTATGTTCAGACTAAAACCTAGCCTAACCTGCCAGGCTCGGGCATTCTTATTCCAAAGATACACTTGGTATAACCGCAACACTTGCCTAACACGAAGTTTGTTCACTATCGATAATCTCGATATTCTAGTATTCTCAAAACTTATACTGCGTCATTACAACCTGGTAATATAATGCACACTAGACCAGTAAAACAACTCAAACAGCATGCTATCTGTGATAGATAATCCGAACACAATTTATACAAATAAGATGCTGACTACCTGGACATTAAGCTACAATAACATTTTTCAATTTTTGATTATCCCTGAAAATTTATCAGTTGTCAATTACTCACAATTTACTCACTTAAAATAGTAAATCTGTAGTAGTGGCTCATATGTCAACAATGTAAGGCAGGATGTGATTTCGTCTCCGCCACACGTCAACTTTTGTGTATCTTAGTCCCACCCTATACAGAACTGATTTCGGCGTGTTGCGAATCAAAGAAACATGTAAACCGCTAATGTCAACATTGCTTGATCACTTAACTAAGAGTTATATTACTCGTATATGTTAATTGAATAAGTTTCGTTAACAAGTTAACATTATAATTTTTTTAGTAGAAACGTAATGGTCGTCTCTTATATTAATGTTTCGTGTCTCAATAACTTGGGGTCTGTACAGCATACTTTTTCATTTCACATTCTTGGCATTCATCCTCTGCCCTGATACAAATCTTCATATCATACTTTAGCCAATATATCTCTTTTTTAGCTTAATAAGTAAATAAAAAATAATATACTAGATATTTCTTAAATTATTATTAATAATCTCTAAAATATAATTACTTTTAACAAAGCCGTCTGATTAAAACCGATAAACACATGAGCCCCTTTTGTGGTTTACTCATTGAGTGCGAATTTATTAATATTAAACGATTTCACCTGCAGACTGTATAATAATGATTCTAGGGGGGTTTCCAGTGCCAATGACTTCTTTCAATAGACGTTTGCAAATATTAACATTGGGCGCTTTGATCTTAAGCATTCGCCGTTCATTTTGTACCTATGTGAGCTCTTAATTAAGTTCAAACAAGACCAGCTAATCGAAGCTAAATATACGTAGCTATAAACGCCTCAACTTTTAGAGGAGGTGGTTGGTATATTAATTTATAAAAATACTCGTATTTAATACTGGAAATTTTCCGCCGCTTTGATTGGCTACACTTTGCTATATTCTTAAAAGGGTTAAACCGTTCGAAAGGTCAAAGATGTTGAAAACGAATAAATAAATAAAGAAACAAATATCTATCAATCTGACCACCCTAAAGAAACCTTGCAGGTATTATTATCTTCGGCACCTTTGGCGCCGACTTACCGAACGACATGGAGTTTTGGAGTTTTCTGCAAGGCAAGGCCAAACTTGCCTCCAAAAAGCTTGGCGCGCTAAACCAATCCAAGCAGTACTTAACCCTGCGGCAAAGCCTTGCGCTCTATAAAGCGCAAGTCAGGCCGCACATGGAGTAATTGTGTCATAAGTATATATAAAAAATTTGATTATATTACTTTTTCTTCCTTTAGTCTGGCAGTTAATAGCCCCGGTTCTACCTTCTCTGTTACCTAGGTCTACCTTCCTCCTCAATCAGTTCCACTTCACAACATCTTTAATAATCTCTACTGTCAGTATATAGGCAGTTCATTCTCCTACAGTTTTCTACTTCTTCTTTTCCAATCGATGTCTACTTCTTGACCTCTGTCTTTCGCTTTCTTTACTTAGCTCTTTGAAGAAATCTGGTGCAGGTCGTCAATCCATTGGGCTAGGTCCTACACTACATTTACCAAAATGCAGGTTCTAAGCCAGTACTTGCTACATCAGTCATTGGTCCTGCATCAAACCTCACCGGTCCAAAATCACTTCAACTTAGCAGCTCGATGAAGTACGTCAGTAATCTTGGTTCGCTTATAAATGAAATGAAATGAAATTAAATGAATTAGTATTTTTCTAGAACAAAATTTGATAGAGTGAAGATAAATTTTACATTATAAATGCTTATTCGACTACAATCTAATGATCAATTCTTGCAGACTAATAATTTACATAGGCGATTAAATTGTCAAATGGAAATTTTATAGCTACAAAAAGATTTTTCAGTTATTATAAAAAATAAAACTTTCCCCAATACAGGTTTCATTATATATTTTTTTTAATTAATGGGTCTTTTTATCTTGATAATAGAGTTGGTTTCAAGATATTCGTCACTGATATTCACAATATTGTAATAGAAGACTTTTATAAGCTTTTGTATTTACAGAAGTAATGTTGCCAGCCTCCTGGAATTCTCCCGTTGCCCTATGATAGTAGTCTGGTATTCGTTGAATTTTATTGTTTAGTTTATTCTGGTACCTACATTTTATAGGGCTTTAAGTATATATAATATTGGAGCTATATTAAACAGGAATGACTACTTTACAAGCAAGTAAGGAATCTATGAAGGTTGAATTTTTTTTAATGAATAAGGCTTGTTCAATAGTTGACATATTATGAAGAATTTTCGATCAAATGCAATATAGTTCTGTTACTCCATTGAAATCTTACAATTTAAGGTTAGGGACATGTGTGGGGGTTCAATAGAAGCTTAACCTCAAGTTTGTGGGGTCGCCTACCCTTGTCCCCCGGCCGCCATCTTGGAAAAAGTGGTGAAAACACTTTTTTCGCGGTATCTCGGAAACTATGCGTCTTACAAAAAATTTGTAAAGTCATAATTTGTAGCAAATTGTTTATATGGGTAGAATACAATACAAATAATTTTCCTTTTATTATATTTGATTATATGTATTTTTTTAAATTTAATTGTAATATTGTTCTAATTTATTGTTAAAGTATTATAATTAATTTGAAAATTTCAATGTCAATAACAAAATAATACACGTTTATCTACGGAACACTTAGCTAACTTTTACTTAATTATCTAACTAGCTGTGCTAATAACTTTATGTTCATATTTTCTAAACTCTGCAACACATCAAAATGGAACATATTCCAAGATCTATTGCAAAGGTTTTGTTTTAATTCCCAAAGTTCTCATTGAATTCCGTTAGCCATTTCAAAGATCAAATTCATAAATCATACTTCGAATTTATAAATCACAGACAAACAGTTGAATTTTATTTATTGGTATATGATATACATTTCTGTTAGATTAGTTCAATAATAAAGGTATTTAAAAATAAAATCTAACTACTGTATTGACCAAACACCTTTCAAATAAATATCTGCTGAAATGTCTAGATGAGGTATCATTTCTTTTTCTCAAAAACTTCAATCTATAGTGGATTAAGAAAGTTCACGCAGATTAAAAAGATACCTTTTGTAAGAATAAAGCCAGCAATCACTCAAAAAAATGTACTGCATCAGAAAATAATTTGTATTTTTTTCGTTATCAAAAGCAGGTTTAGGTATCATATTCAAATTAAAATTTGATAGAAATGGATGATTATTTTTATATCTTTTGTCGAGTTTAAATTGGATAAGACAGGACCGAATTTTGATTGTAATATTTAGAGTATATGTGTGCGGCCCATGACTGAGCTTAGGAGATGTTTGTGCAAGGTCGATTGGTGGGACCTGCGTACGCGCACGGGGTGGATCGATCATCGACCTGTCATTCGCCACTCATGCGGCCGCCCGCAGAGTGACCGGATGGAGGGTGCTGGAGGAGGTGGAGTCGCTCTCTGATCATCGGTATATCAGATTTGAGCTAACGACCCCCTCCTCCGGTCCGAGCCCTGTTCAACGTCGCCCCCCTCTCCTCCCGCGTTGGGCCCTTACCAAGCTCGATCCGGAGCAGGCCGAGGAGTGGGCATGTACGGAAAGCTGGGCCTACCCAGCCGATTTCGCGAATTTGGACACGCAGGCAGAGCACATGCGCAAGACCCTGACGAGGGTTTGCGACGCTGCGATGCCACGCGTCTCCAAACGACAGCCTTCGTGCAGGCAGGCGGTCCACTGGTGGACCGAGGAGCTCGGCGAGATGCGAAAGGCAGTTCGCATCATCAGCCGCAGGCTCAAACGCTGCAGGGCGCGCCGTCCTCCGGACTATGTCGCGGAAAATGGACTCGTGGGAGAGTTTAGGGAGGCCAGAAAGGCCCTTTCGATTGCGATATTGCGGTCGAAAGCCCGAGCTCGGGCCGAGCTCCTCGAGACGCTCGATCGGGACCCTTGGGGGCGTCCGTACCGTGGGGCCCGCAACAAGTTGCGGCCTTGCACTTCCACGGCTACGGAAACGCTCGAACCCGAGGTGCTCCGTTCGGTGATCGATGGGCTCTTCCCGGATCCGGGGAACTTCACTCCCCCCAGTATGGGTCCACCCATTCCCGACACCCCCACGGACGAGGAGCCTCACTCCATCTCCGAGGGGGAACTCGACGTTGCCCTGGACCGGCTCCGGGGCAGGAAGACGGCTCCGGGACCCGACGGGGTCCCCGGTCGCCTCCTCTTCCTGGCTGCAAAACATCTACGCAGCCAGCTGCGGGACCTCTTCGAAGCCTGTATTCGCGCAGGTAGGTTCCCGTCGCAATGGAAGGAGGGGCGTCTGTGCCTTCTTCCCAAGGGAGGTCGTAAGCCTCCCGACGATCCGTCCGCCTACAGGCCCATAGTGCTGCTGAACGAGGTCGCCAAGGTCTTCGAGAAGATCTTGGCGGAGCGGCTCGTGAAGCATCTAGACACCGTGGAGCCGGGGCTATCAGATACGCAGTTCGGGTTTCGGAGGAGGCGGTCCACGATGGACGCCTTCGAGACGCTGCGAACGGTGACGGACGAAGCCGTCCAGGCGAAGGACGTCGTTCTTGCGGTGTCGCTAGACATAGCGAACGCCTTTAACAGCCTCCCTCATGAGACGATCAGGGAGGGGCTCCGTGCACACGGAGTCCCCCCGTACCTCACGAGGCTGTTAGGCGAGTACCTGCGGGATCGACACATCCTTTGGGAGGGCGGTGCGTCCGTCAATCACGAGTTAGGTCGGCGACGTGTCGCGTGCGGCGTTCCACAGGGGTCGGTCCTCGGGCCGATCCTTTGGAACGTAGGCTATGACTGGATCCTTCGGGTGACGGTCAGGCCCGGGGTAGGGCTGATCTGCTTTGCGGACGACACCCTACTCACGGCACGCGCCGCGTCATTCGCGGAGTCCGTGGACGTCGCCAACGACGGGTTGGCGATAGTCGTAGACAGAATAGCTAGGCTGGGCTTGAGGGTCTCCCCCGCGAAAACGGAGGCCATCATGTTCCATAGGAAGTTTCGCAATCCACCCCCGGATCTGTCCGTTACAGTCCAGGGGGTGGCGATCAGAGTAGGGCCCACGATGAAATATCTTGGGCTAGTCTTAGACGGGAAATGGCTGTTCAAAGCGCATTTTGAGCAGTTAGTTCCCAAACTCGTGAGTTCCGCGGGCGCACTCTCAAGGCTTCTTCCCAACGTGGGGGGGCCGGGGGGTGCGACGCGGAAACTATATTCTGGCATCCTGAGGAGTATGGCCCTTTACGGTGCCCCCGTCTGGTTCGAGTCGCTTCACCGCCACAATCGAACCCTGCTGCACCGGGCGCAGCGGGTTCTGGCCGTGAGAACCATACGTGGGTATCGTACAGTGTCTTGGACGGCGGCGACACTCTTGGCAGGCGAGCTGCCCTGGCCTCTCCAGGCAGACGTCCTGTCCAGGGTTCGTCGTACCCAGCAGGATGCCCTAGCTAGAGGACTGACCTTCTGTCAAGTCGAGATAGAGACGGTCAGGAAGCGGGAAACCGCTTCCTGCCTCGTCGACTGGTCTCGTGACCTCGAACACCCTGCGGCCGGCGGCTTTACGGTGGACGCAATCAGGCCACAACTGGAGGAATGGGTTAACCGCACTAGCGGCACCCTCACCTTCAGGACGACGCAGATACTGACCGGACACGGTTGCTTCGACCAGTATCTGTTTCGCATTGTGGGCTGCTTGCCTTCTCCGGATTGCCGACAGTGTGGCGCGCCCGATACGGCGTTTCATACGCTTGTCGAGTGCGCTGCCTGGGCGCCGCAGCGTTTCGAGCTCGAGACAAAGTTAGGAGCCGTCGCATCGCTCGGCGATTTGGTAACGGCCATGTTGCAGAGCGACGACCGCTGGGATACTGCGGTTTCTTTTTGTGAGGCAGTTATGTCTCTGAAAGAGGCCGCAGAGAGGGATAGGGAGCGAAGTCCTAGGGCGCGTGCTACGGTCTCTTCTCGAGGTCGCCGGCCTTCAGCCGGCACCCGGAGAGGCAGGTACGCGCATTACTTCCCTCCCTGAGTTAGGATCCGGAACGATGGGGGCCCTTAGCTACTAGGTCAGCAAGGGATTTTACAACTACCCCCGTTCCGTAGTGGAGTGTGTTCTCCCGGGGCACACTTCAGCACTTTATGCGCTGGATCGACTGCTGAGTAACTATGTTCTACATCTCAGTCTTTCCTTCACATCAAAGCGCAGGGCCGCGAAGGGAGGAGGGGTTTTTTAGTGGGTATTGAGGTTGCTCGCCCGTGCGGCATCGCTCGGAGTCTCCACACTCCTCTGTGTAATCCATAGCGGACGAAGCGCAAGTAGAGCATACAATTGCTAGCGTTATCGCCCCCCGTGGATTCGTGCCGTTTCCTAGTGACGGCCCAGAGAGTGCGTAAATCGATTAGTCATTTTTCCCCGCCTCAAAAAAAAAAAAAAAAAAAAAAAAAAAAAAGGTCGATTGGTGGGTTTCATTCTAAACAGCCAGCACTTGGTAATTATAACAATATGGACCTTATGTCAGAAAACTGTCTAAGCTTAAATCCTTCGGGCCAGGATTCGAACACGTTTCTGCGAGATCTACAATTTGACTGAGGAATACAAGGAGGTTACAAGGGACTGACTTTAGCCTAGTACCAATTTGCCGATTTAAGTTTATTTAAAAACTATACTATATTGTTACGACCTAGACACCGACAAAAAAAAATTCACACCTGCATATCTGTAATAAATTGTATAGTAAACCTAACGGCATTTTAATTCGATTCTGGCGACTCATAACAATATTGCTGAGTATATACACAATTTGTCCAAAGTTATATATTTTTTAAAGTACCTCAGTACTTGATGTTACGATTTACCAACTCATAAGCTCGCTCCATATTTAGAGAACAATAACAACACAATTAAACATGCTGTCACACTTCATTCCTCAATACGTACACTTGACGGTTGTAATCTCTCTTGCGATAGGATTTTCGGCAATTATCTTAATCGGATTACGTACCTTCATCGCGGTGACATCACTAGGCAACTAAACCACTATCGTAATCTCCTTGAAGGTAATTGCCCTATTTCAAGTCAAGCGTCAAATATATACCTTCATATAACAGAGCGATCTACAGCTAAACTCCACAAAGGAAACCTGACTGCAGGTTTTATTAAAATGTTAAAATGTATATCTTTATTACAAGATTATAAAAGTGGCCTATCTATTGAAGGTATTTAAATATAAGACGACTGAATCTCAGCACATCAACGGGTACTACAAAGGAAAGAAATTCTAGAAAAAGCATTCGAAATAATGTCGAAAACTACTTAACGAATCTCGACGGACATAACAATTTCATAGAGGTTCCCTTTATGATTTTTAATGCCAAAATACTACTAAATGTAAAAAGCCATCCATAGTACATACAACACGAAATAATCTATTTCAATGTTTTATTATGATACATGCTACATAAATGAGAGACAAAACATGAGTCATGCCGCCTCTACCAAATTCCACTATAAAAGTTAGGAGTAAGATAATAACAATAATCAGCAGATAACACACACATTGTAATATATTACCAAGCTAAGCAAATTACGCCTGTGTTATGTGTAATACACAACGGATCACACTGGGCCGATCTCAGACATCCAAACCACAGTAAATAATGGAAAATTATTTTGCAAACTTTACCATTCCAGGAATCGAACTCAGAGCCTCTGCATTCCAGTGAGCTCGGCCGGCTAAAGCTTAGTTCTTTCAACCACAGAGGCTGTCAAGATATGCTGGCATAAATTTAGATGGATAATATAAGCAAAGAAGAAAAATCAGCAAAGGTAAATGGTGATAACATTTGAAAAATCAAATTTTAACTTCAATACGTGATGAAATGACTTTTATAAAATTTAATTCTATTCAGCCTTTAAACCCATTTCACTTCATTTACCTACCTATTCATGTTACTGAAAGAAAGAAAATGTAGAATTTGTTTTTTATTCAGATAAAGAGATTGCAAATTCATAGTTAATTTGATTCGTACACAACATATTGTTAGTTTTCAAAGACACGCCATTGGAAAAGAATAAATGAGATAAAAAATGCACACACGTATTCAATAATTCACCTTATTCAACAAACGAATCTTAGGGCTTCTGCACATGATGCACACAACTAAATGCATTTCATGGAGTAGGGTAGTTTTTAGGTAAACTAATTAAAAGTCTTTTCATATTTTGTACGAATATTGTGAGTTTATAATATTATGACTTATAATAATTATACGGTTATAATTATAACAAGACAAAAAGCTTTCTTTAACACATTTTAATATTTAAATACTTCCTTAAATACATGTAATATTTAAAAAAGAACTGTCGGTAGTTAAGTCGCAAAGAAGAATCTTATACTAATATATAAAGCCGAACAGTTTGTTTGTTTGTTTAAACGCGTTAATCTCAGGAACTACTGGTCTGATTTGAAAAATTCAGTGTTGGATAGTCCATTTATCGAGTAAGGCTATAGGCTATATATCATCACGCTAAGACCAATAGAAGCGGAGCAGCAATAAAATATGTTTCAAAATCAGGGGGGGACTTTGAAAACAAATTCCACGCGGACAGCGTCGCGGGTACAGCTAGTAAAAGTCATAACTCCAGTAAAAACCATTGAGAATGCAGCAATCTCAAGATTTTTTCTTTCAAGTGTTTATAATCTACCTTTCAGTCTGCTCAGCCGTTTTCAAGCTTATTTAAAAATAATTGTTGAATTAAGAATATCATAAATCAAAATTAAGCAGATGATAAAGATAGTGTTGTTTATAGCGCCAATTAGTTTCTGTGACTATTGTCTTAGAATTTATATTTTATTTATTTTATTGCAGGAGTTCAGCAGACAGGCAAACGGCCCACTTGATGGAAAACGGTTACAATCGTCTATGGACATTTGCAACACCAAGGGTGTTACTGATTCGCTGCTGCTCTCTTAAGGCAGACTGTAACTTGATCACTAGTGCCGGATCGCAACAAAAGGTTGTTATGGCGGAATACTCTAGACCAGGGCGGGTCACCATCCAGACGAGCTAACACCCTTCCACCTGGCTTTACAGTAAAAGATGTTATATGACTAATTAGGTAAACATAAACACGTGTAGTCTTCATGCGCGATCATGAAATAAATAAATCTGGAATGTTCATGACACTCCAAGCACGCTGTTTTCGTTATTTATGAAATCAATCATTGTCAAACTTAAATACACATACATAACTATTTTTTCTTAAAATGGCTAGAGAAATTAAAAACTCCAAAGGTGAGGAAATGTGTAAAATGTAAGCGTACAAAAAATCTGTCATCCGAGGTAAGCTGATTTTGAAGTTACCCATGCATCAGGACGACGACCTAGCCATAAAGGGCATAGGTCAAGATACTTTGAAGATGCCGATATCAAGGCTTATCGATTGCTAATGCATATTGAAATAGCATTAAAAATTGACGTTTTAATTATCGTTCGTGCTTATAATATTAATAATGATATTTTTATTAATCTTTTATGTAAAATTTTATGATTTGTTTTGCAGATCGTTAGTGCTTGATTATTATTTTGCTATGCTTTGATAGCTTTTGTATAGTATTCGAACAGATCAGAAAGAAGATAATATACAAGGAAAAAAATATCAGATTATAAATGTAACAGCAGGACACAAGGCTCTACGTTTTAGGGAAAGGAATTATACATTCACTAAGGTAGTTCAAGACATGTAGGCTAGTTTTACACATCGGTTGGCTCGATATTCAGATTTCCTCAGAACATTGTCAGTCACCGTTAAGTATGTAATTGTATAAAATACAGCAATGAGAATTATACAACTAAGTACATAAAACATTTGACTTAGAAGTGATGGCCGAATCACACATCTTGATTCGGCCATCACTTCTAAGTCAAATGTTGTCTCATTCTTCGAAACGAGAACTTATAATTTTTAGAGTTTCGCAAGAGAGAGTTTTGCAATTTTGGCAAAAACAGAACTGTTATGTCTGTCTGTCCGTACGTCTATTCAATTATATTTGTTGTCAGTGATTTTTAGAAAAACATTTAATATATACATTAAATGTAGTAATAATAAATCAAAACAGACTGACTGACAAAAACACGTAACTTTACTTTAACATCGCTTTACGCGTTTTATTAATAAGCCCGTTACCTTAATAAACAATTTGTATTGCTCCGACTTTTGTCTCAAGACTCCCCTACATATTATAAATAATAAACTAAATTCATTCGAAAACAAAACGTTAATTAAATATTACAATAATAAATGGACAGATGCGCCAATAGGGGTAAAGGGAATTAATTCTAACTTTTTATTTGTAAGTGAATAGTAATTTTTTTTGAGAAATTAAAGGTAAACCTAAAAAAAAATACACAATCCGACACGCACTTGCATCCTAAATATTTTTGTACTTAAAATTCAAACTCATTCATCATTCCGTATCTGAATTTTATCAAAACTTTCTCGCGCATGGGAATTGTAGTGATGGATAGAATACGTCAGACTTTGATATTACCCAGTGGGCAATAACCCTTAAAATAGTTCGCCCGACGACATAGGCCGTTACACTTGTTCCCCTGATCGAATCCTGACTGATTCAGACTGAAAATGAACGGCGGGGAAGTAAAATATCAACTTCTCGACATCATGTTTTATTGAACAAGATTTTAAAGAAAAGCTACATTGGTAATCCATATTAATATAAAAATTTAATAGTAAGTTTATTTGGATTTTTGTTTCTGTACAGTTTGGGAAGAAACTTATGATGAGGTTTGAGTTAAAAATAGGATAAGTTTTTATCCTGGACAATGATCTAGTTTCTGCATTCGTGGATATTTAATGAAACTCTGTTCTCGCGTAAAAGTAATACTAGCCTATATCGCAGCGTAGATTAATCCGTAATCTCATCACCATGGTTGATAGATTGGATGAACTTCAGGGTGGAAGTGTACATAAAGCATTCCACTTCGATAAAAAAGAGGTATCAAGTTCGATCCCGAACATAATAAATCTTGGAAGTGACTTTTCTAAATTCCCAACAGAGTTGCTCTTAGAAGTACCTTTTAGTTTTTTTATTCTGTTCCCATTATTATCAGAATCAGCTACAGAACTGTCCACTATGTGTTATCCATTATACAGAAATAACTTGCTTGAGAAACGTTCAAGACTATATCTGTATATTATATTTATTTATTAATATCTTCTGCCCGGGACTTCGCCCGCGTGGAATAGTAAAAAAAACCCGATTTCGAAACATTCTTCATCGGTGCTCCACTCCTATTGGTCTTAGCGTGATAATATATAGCCTATTATAATAGCCTTTCTTGATAAATGGGTTATCTAACACTGAAATAATTTTTCAAATTAAACCAGTAGTTCCTGATTAGCAAACAAAAAATCTCTTCAGCTTTATATATTAGTATAAGATATTAACGCATCTCATTGAGTTCTCGCGTGACCAAAAGGCTGGTTTGCACCTAGGACAACGCATCAGCGCTGCCATCCAACATGGAAATGGGGCCAGCATTTTGGGCACGCCCCTCACCGAAAGCGATCTGGAGTCTCTGATTTATTACTTATAGATTATATTCTTTTGTAAGTAGAGTTACATTTAGAAGTTAGTTCATTTTTTATATTTTATTATTTTATTTTAATCATATTCAAAGATCGAGTACAAAATTTGAACTTTTGATAAGAGTGTACTCATATAAAATATCTTGTAAGGTTTTTTTTTTGTTTTCTATGAAATCGATAACGTTGACTAGAATAATTTGTTACTCGATTTTTAAAAAGACCTGTTTAGAAAGAAATAACAAAAGTCATTTCGAATATCCCCTAAACGATTACAAATGAAGATAGAAAACAACTTATTGATAAAATGACAAAACCAAATCCGCGAAGACTTAACCCTCGAAGTAAGGCATTAGTCCCGCTTCATTGGTTTCACAAGTGGTGATGGAACTGATTGGCCGGCTTTTCTTAACAATGCTCCAAATACCAAATCAATAAAGTCATAAATCCCATTTCCCTTATTTGAAAATCCACTTAATACTGTTAAAAATAAAGTCGAAAATCTTGCAGCAATATAGATGTGCTTGGTTTTAGGTTCTGTATGGAATCAATGCATCTGCTTATTCGGATTTCATGTTCCATTGATTGGCATTGTTAAGAGTCGATGCAAGGGTAGATCCACTTGAATGTTTTGTGGAGTATCGAATTTTTAAAAGACAAATAAGCGCAATTATCTGGAGTTTTTTAGACTGGAAAAAAGATTTATTCTCAATCTCCAATAAGATTTATAGCATCTAAATAAATTCTTTTTGCGTCTTTTAAAGCTTCTTTTTTATTGCTAGAATAGGTAAAAAGATAGGCTGACTGCCTACCCGATGAAAAAAAGTTAATTTCGTTTATAGATATTAGCAACAACAAAGGCGCTACCAACCTGATTTCGGCTTCGGGGGTGGAGGAATAGCCTCGTAACAAACGCTGGAACACTGCGATGTTATTGTGGTGGCATGTTCTTAAGCCAGGGGTGGGAATCAACCAGAGGGACATGGCCCTGGCTGTTGGTGGTTTTCTCACCTCATTCGACACGCCGTTCGGCCGCAGAAATAAGTTTCTCCATTCTTCTAAAAAATAAAAAGCTTCTTTGGCTTTCTGTGCCTAGTTTTCACGAAAATATACTCTAAGTAAATTGATAATAAGAGTTATACTCACTACTCGAAGCTTTATTAGAATTATGATACTTAAATGTCACGAGGAACTCTCTTCGTTTCTTCTTACCACGTGATACATAAACCAATACCTTTATAACGTATAGCAATTTATGTCTTAGATTTTCTAGCAACACATTTATTCTCTTTTCTACTTAAAAAGTTTTATCTTTGGCTCTTGTAAAAAGTATTATTCCTTATAGTAATTAAGTACTATCTAATTAATCCTGTTATTAGGAAACTCACTAAATATGTATTGATAGAGCGGATTTTATCATCGCGCTGAATACGTTCCCTGGGAAACCCCTGAAATGAATAGAAGAAACAAGATTCCATACACGTCCCTTGATCTAATAACATGTGGACAATCGCGTGGAAAATAATATTCCCCAATCCTGTATTTAATGAACGGTCAATACAATAATAACACATTGTGTTTATTTATTCGGGCGATGTCTCATAATAACTGGTACTCGTGTGGTTAATTCTATTCTATTGTATTTCATTTTAGTGTTGTGTTGCCGGTTTGGAAAAATGTAAGCCTTATAAAATCGTCATGATTGTCTGGCCGTCTGTTTATGTTTGTATTGTTACATACCGACAAAGAAATGCGCAACTGGTTTATTACCCTTCCCGCATTTTCAATTCTTTTGTTTACTTTTTGTTTAAAATTTGCATTAGACAATAACCTATTGTTATTGCTTTCGACTTTGTTGGCCGTTTGCAGGAATTATTAACCAGGTGTGCAAATTACTTTTTCCTTAAAGAACTCAGCCCACGCAGCCGATTTTTGTATTATACAGTTTAGTATAAAACAATGACCGAACGGTAAGGCAGTCAAGAGACGATTAAGATACTAGCAAGACGTGTGTAGTACATTCGACAAGCGATATAGTGACGGACTTTGCGCCTGTTATTGGATCGTGCAGTTTGTACTGATTGTACCCAGTGATATTTACACCTGTTTTATGCGTGTTTGTACAGTTCTAATAAATTCTATAGTAATTCCAACGGCATTGTAATTCGAGTCTTGTGTAGCTCGTAACAGTATGTCATATTCATTTTACGAAATTTTTTGTACTATGTAGATGCTTCCTTAGAAGGATGTATTTCACCTCTGTGGTTGATTGGTCTAAACCTTACTTCGCTTAGCTTCCTGAAACGTAGATACCTCCTGGGTCCGATTTCTGGTATGGTAAATTTCTCTAACGAACTTCCTTACTTGTTATGATTTGGATGTCTGGAATCGGTCTCAGAGTTGTCCGTTGTATATTATCTATAACAAAAGCCTCACTTGCTAAGCTATATAAGGTATGTTTTTTGTTATTATTTGCTTGTCCCTATCAAACGAGTATGTTAGGTATTTATTGCTTTTCGTTCTATTTACGTTTGGTTCTTACTGCTTTTTCATTGCACGAGCTCAGCAGTAGACGGCCTACCTGATAGAAAGCGGTTACCACCGCCTATGGATGTTTGCAAAACTTCAATTATATGTACGCACTCTAGATTTTCTTATTATCTATAACAATATTTCTTTTTACAATTTTGTTTTAGTTAGTCTGAAATTGTGAAAATATTATAAACCAGAGATAGCTACCATAGATACACCCTCCTTTTTGCTAAGTTTCTATATAGATCCGGTATTTTCCGAGACAAATTACTGTATTATCCAATGACAGACGGGCAGACAGATATGCCTATTTTATAAAATTTCCAATTTTCCCAACCCTAAAACATCTTAACTTAGAAAAAACAATAGTTTCACTTAAGCCTTATCAAGAATACATAGCTATTTCTACACCAAATATCCACCGTAATAGCCCAGACAAGCAGGACAGCGTATACAAACTTAATTATTGTCCGCTTCCATTCTGCAATATGAGATTTAAAGCTCGAATTAAGTGAATTAGAAACTTGAGAATACATTAAGCAACCTTTGTTCCCCGTAGATCTCCTTACGCAAATTACACTCAAAATGGAACTAGATTACTGCGGAGAGGTTGGCAAGTCGACCATAGATTGGCTTTCAAATTATCTTGGGTGGGTAAGGAACGTTAATATGTATATAATACACAATTAATATAGAACATTGATTTTTTTTCCTCGTTCATGGTTTTAGAATTTACCAAATTTCCTTCAAATTTTAATCTCATAAGTACAGTAGAAACGCGTGTTGTACATGAAATAGTTGTGAACCCATGTAACACTGACGTCGTCTATTAATTCTGCTTTTTATATGTTGTCGAGTATCTACTTAAAAATAAAGTTTGTATATTCGCACATTAATTATAAAATAATTATATATTATATAGCCTATCTCAATAATACTAAACATTAAGTTGGTCCTTCGAGCCTGATTTTATATACTTTTTGTTCTTGTTACGTTTCGAAGCATCTAATGCAATCCCGATTTAATTCTAGGATGATAATAATGGGGATAAATTTTCTAAATAATGTATTAAATCATTATCTAGCAGTAATAGCAAGGGCTTAATATCTGTAAACATCTCACGCACATCAAATCAGTTTCGCTAGATCAAATCCCCGATGTTTAGTTGACAATAGGGCAAATCAAGTAGCCTTTTATTACATACAATTTTGGATTCTCTCGGTCAGTTGGCCGAGGGGTGTAACAATAGTGTCCCCCGCAGATCTTGGGCCAAAACAAGGGTTTTACCCCAATTATGGTACGGATGCGTAATTATTTCCACTAAGAATGTCTTAAAATATGGGGACAGATGTGACATGGTCTGTGGCGTAAATTTTATAAGCCCCTTTTTAGAGGGATCCGGGATTTGGGGTTTGTTTATCAGTTAATTTATACGTAAATGTTTTATAGCATCTTGTTTTTACAACACTGTTAAATATAGTCTATGTACACACTACTCATGAGTTTCTACATAAATAAGTTCAAACATCAAGTGACTTCACTTGATGTTTGAACACAATTTTTGACAATTTTTGTTTTCTTTGTTGAAACACTTTTTAGATATATGCAAAAAAATGCACTGAAAATGGACTCAAACATATCGTTTAGTAAACAGAAAGTCGTATCAGACAATGCGGTAAAAAAAATGTATACGTACTTTCATATATTATACTAATATAATTATAAAGCTGAAGAATTAGTTTGTATCTTTGTTTGCTTGAACGCGTTCATCTCAGGAACTACTGATCTGATTTGAAAAATTATTTCAATGTTACATAGCCCATTTATCGAGGAAAGCCTATAGGCTATGTATCATCACGCTAAGACCAAACTTTTCTCTTAACTAACTATTCCACGCAGACGAAGTCACGCGTAGAAGCTAGTTACGTATACAGGGTGAAGGAACTCCTTTAGTTATTAACTAATTTTTATTCGTTAATATATATTTCTACTTTCTTCTTCTGTAGAGTAAATAGTTAAATAATTACTCTGTCCTGTTATATATAACATATATATTTAACAGTCATAAAATTGAGAATCACATAAAGCACATTTCAGTAATCGTACCAAAATAACACTTTGTTAGAAGGTTTTAAAAATATGACATAATAAGCTGCGTTGTTACGACAGTAGTTATCAAACTTTAGTCCACAAGTTCTGGTTACATTGTTGGTACAAATGATTAAACTGATTCAGTCGACTAAGTTTTCTGAGCAGAATTTCAACAAAAGAACAAAACCGTCCACGAATGCAGCAAACTTTATCTTCACACCCCACTCGAGCTGTGGCAATAAAAATATCATAATAAAAACGAGAGTTACAAAAGCAAATTTTATTTCGTCGACATAAAACTTTCTCAGAGATTCGACGTCGGTTTTGGCCGGAAATGGAAGGGACAAGGGCAGACGGCTTCCGCTCTGGGGCAAACGGTGACAACATAGCAAAAACAATACGCTGGACCGACCTCACTAGACGGAAATTAGATACGTATATCAAAAAAGTAGAAAACCTTGTTGGACAATTAAACGGTGATATATCTAATGCTCGTAGGCATTTATTCGATTAATATTATATCAAAGATTGAAGAAAAATAATGGTGGAAATAAACCACAAATTTATCAAAGCACGCCCAATACCTTTACTTTGAAACGGCAAATGACGCCATTGAATAAAGCCTGAGATCCAAACGAATAATGTACTCCATACATCTCTGGCTACAAGTTAATACAGTGGACGGATCAAAGGGCCACATACGGAAACGCTGCGAGCTTAGAATAAACCAATTATGAGTGAAATATTAGGGATCAGTCCGCTCCGGGAAAGGTCTTTGATCACACGTTGCTAACTGCTTATATTTCTTTCCGAGAGCCGCAAGGGCCCAGCGAAGCCACCCAAATAGCCGAATATAAGCGAACCTCTTAATAAATTGCAGAAATTGGTGGCTAGGAGACTAATACCCCCGGAACGGGAAATAAGCCGGTCGTAACGGCGGTTAACTGCGCGTGCCAAGTAATCATTTTCGGACAGGATATTTACTTCCGTCTGTTCCACTGATATACGACAACGGCCTCGGTTCTTATTAAAAGGTCTATGAAAGAGTCGGTCGCCATCGAGATTCGCCCATCACTACCGCAAGCAACGAAATGATTTTGTATACGTAATGAAGTTGCGTGAGTAAAGTAGCGGAGTATAAATAAATTAGGAGCGATCAGTGCCGTGACGTCCGAAACACCGCTCCGTTTTCAATTAGAGTGAAAGCCGGGGACGATATGGATATTTTGTGAAATGGGAAAATAATCGAATTTCGACTGAATAATGAGAGAGCCCTCACCGATGAATGGCGAGCAAGAGAGCGGTGACACAAAGGGTATTTAACTCACACTTAGTGCTTTTTGTGAGCCCCCGCCGCGCCGGACGCACTCTGGGCACCAACCCGCCGATTATATTGTCGTTATCGCCCTATAACGTATGCAGAATATAACACGCATTATCTCTATTGCCAGTATCCATACCCGTTTTCGTTCGCCCGTAATCCTTTGATTTATAATATCCATTTGAAATATAGCCGTTGGCCGCAATTTATTTAAATTATTCCAACAGTCAATTAACGAGATAGCTTTTGTGCAATGTAGGTTACGATGTTTTTACTGAATTGAACATCAAACCTATATTATATACCTATACATATTTTGTTTCCGCGTTCATTCACGCTAATATATCTATTATCTGAGCCAATTTGGTTTCGCATTTAGATTATACTAACATTATAATGAAAAAAGATTTGTATTTCTATATGTTTGTAACGAATAACCTCTAAAACCACTAGACCGATTTAAAAAAATCTTTCACCACTAGAATACTACATTATCCTAGATGAATATAGGCTATACTTATTACTAGAAAAAATTAAGAATCTCTACTAAAATTTCAATAATGTAACCCAAGATGTAAAAAAGAATAGTTTTTGAATGAATCCGGGGACGGTTTAGTGGCACAATTATAACCGGTAGTTAGCGCTGGAACCAGGTTCTAGAATTTTATTTATTCAGGGTAGGACAATGTCTGCCAAAACCGCTAGTATTGTGTAAAGATAGATTTAGTATAACACTTGAATTTGTTATTCACATCAATTCTCGAATAAAACGGACACGTCAAACAACACTTTATGTTCAATACTAACATAATATGAAAATATAATGTTTGTTTATCCCTGTTTTCAGAATTAACTAGCTGACATGATACTCGATATACCTTACACGTTCAGTTACTGTGATGAACATGTGATACCTTTTTCCAGGAAAATGGATAGTTTTCATGTAATACATAAGTAAATCAAAGATAAACTTGCATAGACAGTAGAACTACAGTTCTTATATACGAACCATTTATTGATAAAAAATCAATTTGCTAATGTAATTGAAGTATTTCCTGAAGTTATTATATTTTTTTTTTGCGTGAGTTCAGTAGACATGCAGAAAGCCCACCTGATGGTAATGAAGCGGTTACCATCGCCTATGAACATGTGTAACACTCAAGGTGCTACCAATGCGCTGCCGCTCTTTAAATAGAGGTTGGGACTTGGCCACTAATGCCAAAACACAACTAAAAGTTACATACATACATAACTTCACGCCAGGTCCCTTGCGGGGTAGGCACGAACAACAGAGCGCTATTCAGGCTTATTCTTACACACCTCACTTCCTTCTTTGACATTCATAGCACTTGTCATACACGATGCGAACTAAAAGTTGTTATGGCGAAAATTTTTCAATCAGGTGGTAGCCATCCAAACGCGACAATACCCTACCACCACCACCTGGTTGTGGTTTATTATGTCGCAGGAAATTGTATTCTTTCTCTATCCCTAGAAGGATAATTGATATACAGTTACGAGTAATTTTGACTGCAGCGTTTACGAAAAAACTTATTTCATACGTAAAATGGGTGCTAAAATGGGTCCCTTTTTGAAATACCCGCATATTTATTAGTAAAGTCAAACATACCTTTTGAAAGTGGGAACGTCTGAATATTTCTCCGAGTATTTGAATAGGCAAATCCCATACAAACATTCGATTGATACGAATCATTCTGGGAGGGAAAACGATATTTCAACGTAGAATTTAAGCAAACTTTGCGCGAGGGAAAGTTAGTTAACCAACTTTTTCGTGAAAAAGAGCCGTAGGTTAATTCGGATCTTGGTCGTAATACTTATTTACAATAAGCCTTGTCGAGTATAAATTGTTAAAATGAAATTCATTTTTAGGAGATAAAGAATTAGGGGTGGGATTACTGTGCTTAGTCGATGACAGTATTTTTTGACATTGTCATTTTAGGAAATTTGTTAACTATTTCCTTTTTAGGCTCACAGAAGTTACAATTGGAAAGAAAACCGACCAAATTTTTTTCTGAGTTCCTATTACTTATAACCCATACCTGACATTCTGTATTACTGTGACATTGAACGAATCAGCGCCAGTAGCGTTGAAGCCAAATCGTCAAAAATAGATAACTTTTCTTTATAGATATTGGGATGGACTCGAAAGGAGCAAAATTATATATATTAAAATTAAAACGGAACTAGCCAAAATAAAACGATTTTTTTCCTTAAGTTCGAATCGGAACCAACTGGATTGTCTTTTAATTATAAAAACCGAGCTGCCAGTGTTATAAAATTGTAACATATTTATTCCACAACAGATATTTTGTACTATGCTTTTGGAGGTCAAAAAAAATGCTTACCAGCGATTTTTCTACTATTTTTATATTCATCATAATTATTTTTAATTAATTATTAGTATAGTATAGTATTAGATTATTGGTATTAGCAAACTGAATGTTAAAAGCGTTTAAGTCAGGATCTTAAACAAATAAGTTAAGTTTTTTTTTCAACGCTTATTTGTTTATTGGGATAAATAATAAAAACCCAAAATACACCACTGTTGGGCTTGGACCACCCTATTTTTAGGGGAAGATAATAGGATAACATTGTAAAAAATAAAAATATTTTTTTTTATTAATAACTCTCTTTTCTTTTGTTAGAGATGAGGCAGGTGACACATTGGGTATTTTGGTGTAATACAGGTCCATAGGCGACAGTAACATCATTTCCAATTGTTTAATTTTGTAATAAAAAATATAAATTAAGATGAATTTATTAAAATTTATCGATAAGTCTCAGACACAACATCACATCTACATACGTATGCGATCGTAAAGCGCAGCTTAAAAATTAGATACGTGTACCTTTCTCACTGAGTTTGCTTTTCATAATCCCCAAGAATGTTCTCCTTAATGATACGACCATTCGTATGGATATACCCTTATCTTTTTCCCCGGTAATTTTAATTGGGGTCTGGAATAAATAAATTGTGGTTAAGGCGCCAAGAAAAATTGGTTACACCACCCTTTTAGCATAAATTTTAAAGATTGAAAAAGAGATTGTGTATGTGCTGACAAATATTTAATGGAAATAAACGAAAAAATCATAACTTTAGTGTATTATAAACAAGGTTTGGAAACTGTTAAAAAAGTCAAACCAGTTACAGCCTAAGTACATAGGGACGTTTCTTTTCGGTTTTGTTCTTATTTTAACCTCAAACTTTTGTATTGGTGTTTATATTTATGACCACCTTAGTGATTATATTATCTTCTGTATTTTGTTATTTTTAATCGTAGCGCCTATTATTGTTAAAATTGCAATTTTCTTTTTTCACGTTTCTACATTTTATAAATGTAAAATTTATTCAAATGCTGGCAGTATTATTTCTTGTACTCGTACAAGCAAAAGTCGATTTTAAGGTGACGAATATTTTCATTCCGCGACTGACATAGTGATAGTATATTCGTAAACTAAGTGAATGAAGTTGTTGTAGCTTTGCGGCTCTGGGGCGTACCATTCAAGATAGACACTTGACTCAAGTGTTATTTTTATGAATCCTAGTTTGGAGAGCATACATACATACATTACTGAGGCATTTTCTTAAGAACTTATATGTATCTGATATAAATATTTGACCCAAGCCATTTACACAAACCTTGCAATCATATTGAAAAAGAAATGTCCCAATGAATTTAACTGTCAACTGCGCCATTAGAACCCAGCTCAGAACACTTTCTGGGGTTTTTGTGGGAAGAATGAGAGAGAGTATGATGGGCGAAGAGAGAGACAAACAGACAGACGGATTTAACAAAATCATAAAAATGTACAAAATTGGTAAAAAATACAGCATTTGTATAATGTTGATAGTTTGTAAGCGAAAATTGCATAATTATATAAAGATATGCCACAAGAGCAGGTTAAATCAAAAACTTACAATCACTGTGGTGAAATTATCAACAACAACTGTTTAAAAATTATTTTTGAAGTAAATACGAAAATATAACCATTAAAAATAAAAAAATATAAATTTAGCCCGAATATTTGCAACAGCAACGATCTCAGTTCAACATTTGCATATTGCGACGGGAAATCTCATGATTAACATTTTTATTAAACAAGGATTATTCTGTTAATCCTTTTTTATTTGACAATTAGAAACGCTATCTCCGGAATTGGTGCGGTCGTAAAGAGTTGGAATAGCTACCTATCGGCTTTGTAATTAACAAAATTGCTCACCATGTTAAAGATAACACGCCCTAACACTAAGCTTTTTAGAGTTTTCATTCATTAGGGTGAATAGCAAATATAAATTTTATTTTTGCCATGTCCGCTCCTAAGTCTCTTCGTCTATCTGTCGTCTATACCTCTGCCGATTTCTCAATCTCTCAGTCTCTCGGTCTCTCGCTCTTTCGGTCTATGGGTCTCTCGTTCTCTCTATCTCTGACCCTCTCGATTTGTCGGCCTTTTGATCTCTCGATCTCTCGGTCTCTCGGCCTCTCGGCTTCTCAGTCTCTCGATTTCTTGATCTCTCGATTTCTCAATCTGACAAATGAACAGGCGGATTTCACTGACATATATCACAGATTTAGCTCAAGTTGTTTTCAAAGTATCACAAAATATCCGTTGTGTAACATCAGCCAAAGTCCTATATATCATTATCCTGGGAATGGATTTAAGAACTAAAATACAATACATATATTGGAATTGTTTGAAGAGAAGATTTATTTCTATGATTGCTATAAAATACTCAGTATATCTCTGAAAATGTTTAGACTGTACCATTTTACGTAACCGAATCATAAAGAGGTTTGTTTCCATATATTACTGATTCCATCGTAGAAAACGATAAAATACTTCTCCTCTTAAAACCCTCGTAAAGTTCTGAGAACGATATTGAAGGTAGTTTCGTTTTAATGGTGACCAGACTACGTGACTAACTGTTTTTAAAGTCATATTATGTAAATCAATCAAAATTATTACTTTTCATCTTAAAAAGTATTAAAAAATATTAGGAGAAGGAAAATTTACAAGAGAAAAACTAAGGAAAGCACTTTCATAAAACATATAATCTCTAATGACTTTAGTTTTAAAAGTAACCTAACACGAATACGGTTTATCTCGTTTTTCCTAACAAATGTACCCAATCTTCAGACATATAACGACCATTAAACTCTTCTTAAGACAATTAATTAGTATAATACCGCAATTTCAAACACAAATCTCTATGAAGTTACATCTTAATGAATTATGTTTGTTCTGTAAAGAGTTATTAACGTTATTATACCTCTTATTATCGTTGTAATAAAATTAAGAAACTTCAACATTTAATGTCTCATCACTAAATTATACTTTTGGAGTTGTTAAATTTTATTATTGCAGTTTAATGCTATAAGGTTTAGACACATAACGCCTACTCGTATTAGATTTTTATACAGTACAGTACAATTAATTATAAATACAGTATTTGTTTAAATGTATGATGAAAGAATGACTAAACAGATATACAATGCAAAAGTGGATGGATGCAGAAGTCGTGAAGCCACGACACACCTTCCATAATCAAATTGATCGTGTACTAGCAGAAGGTGATGTCAGGAGCTTTAAGAATAGACGAGCGTGCATGACAAGAGCTATGAATGTCAAAAAAGCAAGTGAGGTATGTAAGAATAAGCCTGTATGGCACTCTGTTGTTCGTGCCTACCCCGCAAGGGACCTGGCGTGAAGTTATGTATGTATGTATGTATGTTTAAATCATTTGGATAGGAGCAGCTATGTATTCTGAACATTAGAGCTCGTTTGAGCCCATCACCACAAACGTATGGCGTAGAAAGCCAGGAATGATCACACAATAAGAGATTTATTTAAAATAATTTTACTACTAGCTTCTGTCCGCGACTTCGTTCGCGTGGAACAGTTAAAAAAAGTAAGTTAAAAAACCCCGCGATTTAAAACGTTATTGATTGGTGCTCCGCTCCTATTGCTCTTAGCGTGATGGTTTATAGCCTATAAACCTTCCTCGATAAATGGGCTACCTACTCCTGATTTTTTTCAAATCAGACCAGTAATTCCGGAGATTAGCGCGTTCAAGCAAACAAACAAAGAAAAAAACTTATCAGTTTTATATATTATGTTAGCGACGCATTATAGTATTTAGTTAATATTTTAATTATTACAAATAAATGGCGAAGACGGGCGGCAGAGGGCGTGCGTAGGACACCAGAGGGGGTTGAGCAGGATGCGGGGGTGGGTGGCGTCGATCGTCGCCCGCGCATCCATATGGGAGTCTGCGTTCCGCGTCGCGCTGTGCTTTATGTGCCTACCTACGTACGTTCAGCTGCCGCTAGTTTTTGGTTAAAAATATTCTGCTTTTTTATTTGTACGATCTACATATTATATATATAAGATAAAACTCTCTCACCAACACCTTACCCTGTCAAAATATCCGCTTCAATTATGTTACGTTGTAGAGAAATTACTTTTAGTCTGTTATAAGCTGTTTAAATGATTAAAGCTTTTTAACTATCCCACGAAAACTCTTTAATTTTTCGGGATCAAAGTATGCTATATGTTGACCAGGGATATAAGCTATCACCGTACAAAATTTCATGTAAATCGGTCGAGTCGTTTCGAAGATTAGCCGGTAGAAACAGACAGACAAACAGAGAAACAAAAAATTCGAAAAAATCTAAAATTAGTTCTATTTTACTTCCTACACCCCCTCGGTTTTCAGTATTTTTTTTCATTGGACAGAAATTCGACCTCTACAATTTTATTGTATGTATAGAAGTGTCTATTTGTATGTCTTTAAGACCACAGACCATAAAAATGGTCCGGACTTTTGGAGGGCTTGCGTGTGGCAATGGGGAGGCCAACACGTAGAGGCCCCTTGAAAAATTTAATGTAAATATGTGGCGTGACACTGACCGGCGATTATCCCTGTCTACACCATATAATAATGCACCCAAGGACAAGCCCCGGCCAGTGAAGGACTATTGTGGGAAATGAGGACAAAAAGTACCGGGCTATTGGAGTGAACTGTTAGTGGTACTAGCGGTCTGGGAGTATGGGGACTATGGCGTCTGCCCGTCGCAATGTTCAGGGAACATGGAAAAATGGGCAGACGGTGACTCGCCACTCCCTGCATGGTCCCCTAAAAATGCCATAAAAGATAAGGGCAACATGGGTGTGAGTGGCTAAGGGGTGTAGAGAGGTGGGCTACAGGTTCACCGAAGCTACTTCTGACGTGATGCCATTTATCACTTCTACCCCTGGAGCTTGAGTCTTAACTCTGAAGTGTCTACATTATTATCATTAATAATATAAAATAGAAAAACCAATGAGGTGTCTTTGTAATACCTGGTTGAATGAAGTTTCAAAAACCATTGAAGGCCATCGGAGGTTATCGGAGACCATCGGAGAAATTGTATAGTAATAGGGGCAATTAAAAATCTTCTATTTTCAAAACAGCGTATATGACACTCAGAGATATTTTAGATCATATTTCAATTTATTAAAGTAGAACATGTATAACAATATACAGTGGTAAGCATTTTTACTTTCGCTCACACTTATTTTCCTCTAGCCCCATTCTCTGAGAAACGTGCGATAAGGAACTTCATTCCAACAAAAAAAACAAGAAAGATGCTGACTCTAGTTCACCGTATTCTTTGGGTAAGGTAACCAGAAAGCTGGCTACGGCATCCTTTAGTTTAGCTTACTAATCTCTTATCCAAGATATAAACCATCCTAATCAGCAATAGAACGTCAAATATAGTCTCATGAAATTAACATGCACCATATAATATGAAACTGAAACTAGTCATTCTATAAGTCTACACGCTTCTCTGGTTTTCTCATAGTGAATAGAGGCGAAGATTGGAAAGAATTCAAAGCGGTTTTTTGTTGAAATTTGAAAAAAATTGTTTTGTATTGTGAGTGGCGCACAATGGTCGAGGAAATGAGAGTCTGGGCGTAGCGCTGCTCAATTTAACTGGTTTCCCGCTAGTCGGGTCTGGATCTTTATTCTTTATGAAAACGTAGTCGGGTTTAACAACGCTGTAAAAACACATGTGCACTTGTAATAATATTAGTAAAACATAAACAGTCTTAAAAGAGGTATAATTGCCCCCTTGTACAGGTGCAAAGCGGATTTATGATTAATTATAAAAACATGTTAGTGTTTAAGGTGGTACCTCCGTAATAGAATAAATTAAATATTTTTAATAGGGAAATAATTTTAATTAAATCAGACTATCACATACACGGTACTCTTTATAACGTAGTTTATTTTTAGTTTTTAATTTTATTTTTAAGTTCTTTTAGTTTCTAAAAGCTTTTGTATTTTTTTTAGATTCGTAAATTATTTTGAATCTATTCTTTTTTTTGCATATGTATGTTGCTTTGATATCTTTATTATATAATAAACTCTAGCTTAAGGTTTTGCATAAGAAATGTTTATGATTTTTTATGCTTATATTAGATTTTTTATACAGAATAAACTGTTCACGGTCATGTTTTCTTTAGCGTCTCCTTGTTGAAGGACGCCGCATGGTCTTTTGTATATTCATACCTTATAAGCGATTTTTTATTAGACTATTAACTTTTAGTTTTTACTTTGCCTATCTCAATAGTTTTAAACAGGTAAAATTTATTTCCAAAGGCTCTTGAGTTTTCCGGAATTAAAGAAATTCATATTTTTCCTTTTTTAAAGTGTATAAATACCTACTGTGAAAAAAAATACACAAATTAATTTTATTCACATCCTTATTTTTACCTGAATTTCATGAAACCTTATTTCAAAGTTATTATTTCCAGTAGACACAAGGAGGTTTGATTTGACATACGGTCTTTAATAAGATCCCTTGATAGGGATTGAGAAATACATTCACTGCCTACTTCTGCCCCCACAGAGTACAAAAAAATTGTTTAGGAAAGGCTTCTGTGCTCTGTCTTTGAAGCGGATTATGCACCCAACCAAGTTAAATATTACCACTATAATCATACCTAATTATTAGTAGTCATAGTCATACTATTATAAATAGGAGATTTGTATTTTTGTATGTCCAATAAATTCAAAAACTACTCGATCGATTTTCAAAATTATTTCATAATTCAAATGCTACAATATCCGTTTGTACGTGATGTAGGTTATATCTATTATTAGATAAAACAGGGATCCTACTGAAACCACAATAATGTAACCCAAGGTGTAACAAAATTGTGGTTGAATGGGTCTCGGGATGGCTTAGATTCACACCAACAACACCCGCTAGGTGGCGCTGGAATCGGAAATTCGGGATTTTTTATTTTTTCAGGGTAGCACAACATCTGCCGAAATTGCTAGTTTCTAATAATTTCGATTCTTAAAGCTTCTCTTCTTACAGCATAGCATAGATGTTTAATTCTAATTACAAAAATTATATATTCCTCCCACCAGTATTACAATTTGTAGTAAAAATATCATGGTATTAACGGTAGATCAGACATTTTTCTGTTGACTTCATAGTTTAATGACCTCTTCAATCTGTCTCAGTAAAGAGAAGATATTATAATTCGTACAAGAATATCTTTAACAAATTTCACTGAATAACAGAAATTACTATTTCAAGACAATAGATGCAGCAGACTATACAGAGACGACCATTGTTTGCGGATAGGCATCTCATTTGCACTAGTTTTCATTTGAACAGTACGTTAATAATGAGGATTGCATTTTTAATAAACTTTTTAAATAATTAAGGTTCACTCATACAATGAAGCCACTTAAGCATCAGACAAGAGTCCTGTTATACGATAAATATACCGCGGATAGAATTTTCCGCGCTTCAGTAATACTTAGTTAGTATATTTTCAGAGACATGTGTTAATAATCTATCTATAACTTATAAACCTGCTTTGATTGTAGACAGATAATGAAGAAATTAAAAAAAATATGTTTAATAGTCTAGGATAATAAAATATAATTTTATAACCTTATAAATGCATACCATTAATATTATGTAAAATTATGAATACCAATTTTATATCATAGTAGCTAATAGCGACTACTCTTCGCTATGACTTAGTCTGATATAAATTTACTAAATAAGTTAATGCACGGTTATATCTACGGAGTTGAATGTTTATACATAAACATAACTTATCTATAGTATAATAAATCTGTAGAAGAGTCAGGTTTGTACAATTAATTTAAAAAAGTGAAAATATGAAAGAGTCTTATTCAATTTACGATTTTTGTCTTTCTATCCATTTGTTGCTCTATCAGTTCAAACTACTGATGAATGAATTTGAATTAAATTCAACGAAAAACTAGTTTATATCCCGCGTCGTCACTTAAGATACATGTTGTTCTGATAATATAGAAAAGAAGGTTCCACTCCGGCTGTGATTTTTTGGTGCCGCCATTACAATTCACTAACTAATAGGCCGTCATGACAACGCGTGCGAAGCTTCGCTGACATATTATACCGGTGTATAATAATACCCTATAACATACATTATACCCGATTATAAAAACAAATTGATGATCTAATATTGATAAATACAGCATAGTACACCGCTCTTTGCCGTTTCTCTGCACCCAACGAAGCTTTGTGCCATACGCTTCGCTGAAATTTAACGTTTCGCCCAGCACACGAGCCTTTGAAGGCTTGCATATTAGCCGCTGCCTATTAGCATAAAATCTATAATGGCACCACCTAAGCCTTTAATTAATTACTGACCAAATACCGAGAAGTTTCTCTCGTGTACACCCGACGAAATTCTCATCATATTTTTTGTTCATTTTGCTTATACGCTCTGGAGTTTAAAAATAAAAACACAATGTAATTAAACAATTCCTGGGTGAGCTGGCTTTTTCTCGCCACCGTCTAGCGTTTTTACATGCAGTTTTTGTTTGGAATGTACCTCAGTAATACTAATGTTTTAACAACAACTCCCGGGATGAAAAACTCATAAATGTTAAACGTAAACACATAAAAAAACATCGGCTGAACAAACAATCTCCGGGAAAACTAATTTATGCGGCGCATTCACTGGGAGCTCAAGATGCTGACGGAAATATCTCTTTTATGTTTTGCCAGAGGTTTAATAAAAAAATTACTTTTGCATTATCGTGTGTGCCTGGTAGGTGAATGGGTGGCCGGTGGGTGAAGCAATCCGCTGAGGGGACGCTTTTCGCTTCCTGGTGGATTATCTCATGCGTGACAGCTGCGACGAGCTCTGTAGTCCTGGTACTTAGGAAGCGATGAAGTGCGACAGGTGGGGTAGGGTTGGTTTTATTAAGCCAATTGCCGTATGAGTTCGCGATTGCCACATGATTAAAAAAAATGTATGTTCATGAACTTTATGCACTGTATAACAATACCAATTTTAATATAATTTAGGAAAATATGTTCATGCACTTTTAACTATAAAAGGCGTCATTTTCAAATCTACTATAAACCATTGACACTGAAATAAAACGCTCAATATTAAAAGAAAATGTATTAGTACATAGTAAGCATTTGAAATATACAATAAATAAAAAACAAAATTAAGCAAAATACAATTTAATAAAGAAAAGTTGTTGAACAATCTCTGAATTAATATCAATTTATGTTAAACTATTCTTTTTCTTTATCTTCACTTGCATAAATTTTAATTCTTTGAAACTCTGAAATTGTTCGGAATAAATACTCCTATATTTATTTTATCTATCGGTATATACTATATATTTTATATATATGTATATATACATCTAATTGTATAAAACTGATTTACGTCTAAGATCGTAAAGTAAGAAATAATAAATACGCACAGAAATAAATACTTTTATTTAACAAACTGTAAAGAATATCAATTATTGCCGTCTTAGTAACATGGCACCCCTATCGTGACCCCAATTTTATATCTCCTTTATCTGTTCACGCATATGTAGACGTTTGATTCAGCTAAACCCCTCATATTCCTTTGATTATTGTATTACAGAAACGAGGACAGGAAAAAACTCGAAACTCGGCACTTTTTGTTGCTACGTATAATCTATTTATTGTTAGCGGGCGAGTAATGAATGATGTTTTGGATGGATGCCGACATGAGTGTTTTTGCCTGTTAAAAAGAACCGCCGCGGAGGAAGGCCTTTTTGAATTTCATTTGAATGAATGTATGAGTGAGCAATCAAAATCGGGGAATGTTGTGTAAGACTTGTCAAGGAAATTTAGCTCTTTAATTTTTGCAGTAATATTATACGTCTACAGAACTATTTTATTGTATTACTAGCTGATGCCAGCGATTTTGTCCGCGTGGTACGGTTTTTTAACTATCCCACGGGAACTCGATATAAGGTACCACCATACAAAATTTCATATAAATCGGTCCAGTTGTTTCGGAAATTAGCCGGTAGAAACAGATAAACAGAGAAACGAAAAATTTGAAAAAATCTAAATTAGTTCTATTTCACTTCTTACACCCGCCCTGGCTCGGTATTCAGCATTTTTTTTTTCAATGTACGGAAATTCGACCTCTACAGTTTTATACATGTAATATAGATATATTCGCGTCTAACTATGACTAACTCTATAACCATGAGAAAATTGTTGATATTTTAGAGTAGGTATGTGTAAGTTGTTACAGATATTTTGGGAAAACGAGGCCTCATAACCACCTCGGTCTATCTTTCTGTCGATTCTTCTATCATAGACATGTTACTCAAAAACTATTGGATTTATGTATATGGATTACGATTTAATAGATATCATGAAGCTATATAATAAATATTACTAAAAGATAGCTATATATATATATATATATATAGAAGAGTTATATTTTTATGCGAATTTCGTAGCCATTTTGCCAAAATCGGAAACTTTATACAATCATCATGTCAATAAAAATATTAATCCCGTAAGACTAAAGAAATACGTTTTAAAAACTCCTCAAACAGCCCTAGGCTAAGAGTGAAAAAATATAAACGTCAAATCTTAAAAACAAATCTGTGTAAGAAGCACCGAGGCACACGTGTTTATATGAAGGGGCGATACAAAGGAAAGCAATTTAACAAAATAAGAAATGTTATATTGCACGGGTAAGGAAAAAACAAATGATATGCAGAACTTCTTTAAAAATTGGGTAGAATGTAATGTCATAGAAATAGGCGGGGTGTAAAATTTATATTTATATAAAAGAAAGTCGTGATAGTTACACTATTTATAACTCCAGAACGGCTCTACCGATTTGGCTGAAAATTGGTGGGGAGGTAGCTTAGAACCAGGAGACGGACATAGGATCTTTTCGGGACTTTTTGTCATAGGAGCCGGTGGCACTGAGATCGGGTTCTTGAATCCTCCTTATAACCTGTAGCTATTTTGGTGAGTTTGTTTTCGTTTGGTTGAGTGGGTTCCCAGATGGTTTACATTCGCAATTAGAAGCAGTAGGTGGCGCTGAGATCGAGTCCTAGATTTTTATTTTTTCAGTGCAGGACCACGTCTGCCGCTGCAGCTGGTTATATATAAATTATATATTTTGATAATAATATTAATAGTATCAGTAAAATTAGTAATATTCGTAATTAAAATTATATATTTTGCTGTTTTACGTGGAATTCGTTTTTTCTTCTTATATTTTACAAAACGTTTTCCACTGTATTACCCTTTAGAAGACCTGAAAATATTTTTATAATGAGTAATTAATATTGATTTTTAGTCACCCGTGTTAACAATATCATCCTCTAAAATAAATATATGCTTAGTTTTATAAATAGTGTTCTGTGTTCTTATGCATGGAAAATAAAAGGGTAGTAGTAGTAATGCAATAATAGAAGCATTTACTTTGTAGCCCTGTTTACGTAATAGTCATCCAGCAATTTATATACATGTCATGAAAAAGCAATTGAGGTGTGTAAGAATAAGCCTGTATGGCGCTCTGTTGTTCGTGCCTACCCTGCAAGGGACCTGGCGTGAAGTTATGTATGTATGTATGAAAATGTTTATTCGGCCTCTAAGGTTGAGCGAACTAAGCCTTTGCCGTCTACCTCATTGCAACGCACAGGCTCCGGGTTCGATTATTTATGTATTAAATTTCGGAAACGTATTTTCTCCGTTATTTACTATGGGTCTGAGTGTCTGAGATTGGCCCCAAAGTAGTCCGTTGCATAATACCCATAACGCAAGCGTAACTTGCTTAATTTGTGGATATACAATTTGTGTGTTGTCGGCCAATTATTATTATTATTTGCTGAAATGTTGAAATAATACAACTAAATTAAGCACGGAACGACAGCATCATATTCCTCAATATACCTGTTCCATTATACAAGCTACGAGTTTAGTATTAAGCCAAAATACTTCAACTAACGATATCATTCTATCAACATCTCAGGTCCTCTAATTTGAACGGTGCGTTGATACAACAAAACCATTAGCAAAAGTGGATGTTCCGATAGCGTCCCAATCAAACATTCCTCGATTATTTCTTCCTCCACTTCGCAAAAATACATTATACATAAAGTATAACGTAATCACATCGTACCGGAAAAAACAAATGATACAGGGGAATACTTAAATCACAGACATTGATGCGAAATTGAAAATTTTACTACGCTGCTAAATTACGCAGTCCGGATATTGTTTTTGTAAGAGCGAATTTTATCTTAATGTACTACTTTGAAGTGATTGGGCGTTTCCTTTATGGGTTTTATAGTATTTTTGTACTTAGTAAGTTACATCTATTAATGTTATTATTACATTTAATTTTAGATAGATAGATAACTTTTTATTGCTCACTAAAATAAACAATTACAAAATACTTCTTGATATGAAGGGATAGACATGATAAGTAGAAAGCAAGTAAAGATATATTTCCAATAAAAATTCTGCTCACAGGGACAGAGAATAGCGTTAATAAAAAATTAAAAAAACCGCTTCTTTATAAACAACACGTCATTATAGATACAAGCGATTTCGTACAGGCAACCTAACTTAAAGGGAATTCTTAACTAATCTGTCGATATAGAAGGGTAGGGAGGAGAAATTAATATAGGATGGTACAATATAAATACTGACACTAATTTATAGATTAGTGTAATATTTTTATATGAAATTTAAGAACTATTTTATTAGGGTTTAAATGGAAGTAAAAAATTAAAAACATAATCATTACGGCTTGTCATAACAAAAACAATCAATAACGTTTTAACACATGACTCGCAAAGTAAGGTGTCAAACGATTTCATAATTAATGTATTCGCTTGATTTGCTTTATTTTGCTATAACTTTTTAATGCTGAACAGATTTTTAACTTCATTTATTATGGTTACTACTTTACTAACTTTTTATTATAAAATGTATAATTAATCCTAACGAAACAGCTGGATGGATTGTATGAAGGATGACATGATGATTTGTGATGTGACAGAAGACGTATGTCAGAATAGAGGAGTATGGAAGGAAACGATATATCGTGCGCATCCCAAATAACTGGTAAAAATGAAGCAGAGGAGAGACGTATAATATGTGAATTATATATAATATAATTCCTTTAATAGAAAGGCTATAATCTTTCGCTTTGGTAAAAAACTGTTTCAATATTCTTCTAATCTACTTGTTTGTGAAGTTTTGAGTTAGAGTTATTGAAGTTTCATTAAAAACTATATTCCAAAATATCATTAGCATTCAATTTAGATACTCAGTTATTACTGGGAATTATATTAAAAACTCAAAAGGTTTCTGATTGGAAAATCCTATGCGAGCTTAATCCGCCGTGTGAAAAGAAATTTGCTTCGAACCTATTGAAAGGGTTCCGGTGTATTTTCGTTGAGCTGAAAACTTTTGCAATACCCGCTACTGGCATAAGTTTAGGGGACCTGTAGATGTCAAACAGAACTGAGAACTAGAATGCAGTTAGAAGTATATTGAAAACTGTATCAGAGTATGTTTTAATCAAAGAATATGCTTGACATATTGTATATCTAAGAGTGTGGATGCAGGGACGATGGTTATATCGAATTTCGATATATTATAAACAAAACTCCAAATAAAAATTAATATATCAACCGAATATATTTTCTCATCAATTGACATTACATTTATCACTCTTTTTTATACATAAAGTCAAACGACCATAAAACCTACAAAGAGTTTGTACAAAGAGATTCGTTATCCAAGTTTAATTTTTAAAGGCAGTTTAAAATATTAAATAAATACAATTTTCTTAAGAATAATGATAATACTTGAAGTACTTAATACTTGGAAGTAGATTTATTTATTAGAAAACAAACCTTGAAATTTTTTGTATCAATATTTACTCCAAATAAAATATTTTTAATTATTCATACAAGCTTAACTTCAATATTAAACTTTTTATTCTGAGTTAGTCTTTAAGACTCTGTATTTACATTTTAAACGAAATACTTGCCACCCAAAATATTCAGCCCGTTATGGGAAAAAATCTTGTTTAGGTATTTCATTTTTATATTGTAACAAACATCGTTTGTTTTATAATTTAAATTTATATCCTCATGCAAAGACTTTCGGGACCCTATCTGCGATAATGGCAAAGTTATGAAATCGGAAAAATCAAAAATAAATTGTAAAGTCCTATAATATTGTCGCTTACGATGATCTTCCATAACAGGCTCGATACCTCACGAGCTAAATACGTGTATAAGGAAATTTATAAAGAAATCAATCAATGAATAATTCGTTGGCTCAAAACTTGTTTATACGAGTATTAAGGCGTTGTACACGTAATAAAACACTCAATAAAGTATCATGTAATATATATATATATATATAACATTTTATATTATTTTTTTTTAGTCATGTCGGTTGAAGTTTTCGACCTGATTCCCCCTACACCATTCGATCTTCGGACCATAAGGCGCTCTGGTCTACGCAATCGTTTCACGATGGAAACGCTACCAGTGCGAACTAAACGTTTCGCCTCCAAGTTTCTTCTACATACGGTAGAATTGTGGAATGCACTATCAGAGTCCGTGTTTCCCGAAAAGTACAATCCGGGTATCTTCAAGTCTCATGTGAATAGGTACTAGGTAAGCGTGCTCCATCTTCGACTACATCATCGTCCGTCATTGAACCTGGTCGGGGTCAAACGCAAACCTATTTAATATTTGAAAAAAATACAATAATAGAGTATAAGCATAATAAGTAATAAGCAGTATTGGGAAATCGTAAAATAAAAAAATACCAATATAGTCTTTCAAACAAATAGTGCGTGGTGTACACTGCCCTTTATTCGACGGAAAGTGGGGATTCAAGGATCATCTGGCTTCGTCTAATAAAAGGACCAACGTTCCTAAAATATGTTGTCACTGCATAACTTTATGATTTTAGTTTCGCTCTCACTCTGTAAATGTGCGAAGTTTGGAGGCGCAACGGCTCTCCAACTTTATATTGTGATTGTCAACGGCAGCCTCGTAAAAATAATAGATAGCACTGTATAGTAATAACACTAGAAAAAGCTCTCAAATAAAAATAAATGTATATAGTGCGATTTAACAGAATGTCACATTAAGACCGTAATTACTTCAATTTATAACCGAATAAGCTGAAATATATATAATATATCTGCGACTGTTTGATCTTGGGCTTGGAAAAAGTGAAAATCTTTATTAAATTAATTCATAACGTAAAGATATAGTAGTTCAGTGGCTGCGGCATCAGTCTCTTATTCCCATAGAAAAACTTGTAAATATTTCAAGTAACGTTTGATAAAGTGTTTAATCGTGGCATTACAAATTTAATGCCAAAATATAAGGTCAAATGGCTACTGAATATTTATAAGATACCTAATTTTATCTTACCTATTTTAGATTTTTTGTCTATCAGTCTTAAAGTTTGTCACAGATAGATTCCGAAAGAGGTCAACAGACTGTAATAAAAAAAATTAGAGTTTTGAAAAAGAGTTAAAACTTAACCTTAAATAAACTCAATTTATTTAAGATTAAGTTTTATTATATTATCATTGTATGTCTCTAGACACCACGTGCCATAAAAATGGCCCGGACTTTTGGAAGGCTAGCGTGGCGGGAGGGGCATGGGAAAGCCAACACGTAGAGGCCCCTTGACAAATTCAATTTAAATGTGCCGTGACACTAACCGGCGACCATCCGTGCAGGAATGGAGAAAGAATACAATTTCCTGCGGCTGGGCGGCCTGTCGTAATAGACGACAAAATAACCCCCAGCCAGGTGGTAGGGCATTTGACCGACTGGATGGCTACCCCCCTGGTCTAAAGTATGTCGCCATAACAACCTTGAGTTGTGTTTCGGAATTAGTGACCATGTTCCAGTCTCCCTTAAGAGAGCAGCAGCGCATTTGTACCACCTTTGGTGTTGCAAATGTCCATAGGCGATGGTAACCGCTTTCAATTAAGTGGGCTGTCGGCCTGTCTGCTGAAAAAAGAGTTCAATCTTATTATACTGTAATAATAATATTATTGTATTGTATATTTATTTCAGTATCTTGAAGGGTTTATAAAATTGTGAGGAAAGTCCTTGTCTCGCGTGAACCAAGCGGAAAGCCGAACTAGTTTTTTTTTATTGCCTTAAGTAGGCAAACAGACACACGGCATACCTGATGAAAAGTGGTTACCGTCGCCTATGGACGTTTGCAACACCAGGGGTGTCGCCAACGCGTTGCCGACCGTTAAGAAATTTTATAACGCCCTTCTTAAAGAACCCCATATCATAGCGCAAAGGGAAAACCGCGGCGGGAAGTTCCCTCCAGATCATTGTTGTACGCGGAATAAATGTTCTAGAGAACCGTTGCGTAGTTGAGCGTAGGAGCTCAAGGAAATGAGGGTGAACATCCCGTCGCTGGCGAGCGGTGTGGTGGTAAAAATGAGGCTTATAGGTATATAACTAAAACTAGTATTATTTTACAACTACATAAAGCCAAAATTAAACGATCATTTACTAGAATATGCTAGTAAATAAATAAAATAAAATTCGGGAGACAAAGATACAAATTGTATACTCCCAAACAAAGCAAGTTTCGCTTATGTTATTGGTAATATACAACGAACCACTCTGGAGCCCATCCTAGACACCCAGACCATAGTAAATATCGGAAACTTAATTTTTACGAAATTTACCAGACCAGGAATCGAACGCTGAGCTTCTGTGTTGCAGTAAGATAGGTTGGCAAAGGCTTAACTAGCTCAACAGATACCTTCACTACATAGCAAAACACCGCTCTTCAAGCTCTCATCAAAATGTCCTATTTGTATTACTCTAACTATGGTTTCATGTGTTTTTCCACTTTCAAGCATGCATATAGTAATGCCACTCAAACCACAGACATTAATTTCCCTTTTTTTTGTAGAATTATATCATAATTAAAAAATATGTCAAGTACAGACTTATTCAATATAAAATACAATTTCAAAAAAATATTGTGTATGTCAAATTTTATTTAGAACTAGCTTCTGTCCGCCATTTCGTCCGCGTGGTGCGGTTTTTTAACTAACCCAGCTCTTTAATTTTTCGAGACCAAAAGTATCCTATATGTTGAACAGGGATCTATCACCATACAAAATTTCATGTAAATCGGTCCAGTCGCTTTGGAGATTAGCCGGTACAGACAGACAAACAGATAAACAGACAAACAAAAAATTTGAAAAAATCTAAATTAATTCTATTTCCCTTCTTACATCCCCCTGACTCGGTTTTTAGCATTTTTTTTAATTGTACAAAAATTTGACCTCTACAATTTTATTATGTGTATAGATTAGTCATCCGGAAAAATTTCAACACCCTTATAGCATTTTGCTGATAATATGTTTTGTAGCCTCTTTTTAAGCAAACCTATGTTATCATCCCTTATAGCTCTGAGTACTTTATTAAATATCACTGGTGCCTTGCAGAATACACTTTTACCTACTAAAGCGTTTCTACGGGCAAGCATACAAAGCTTGTTATTGTCGCGTCTATTGCGACTTGCCTTATCGGAAAACTTCTCAGCAAATGCGGATTAGCTTTACAAACAGTGCTACTTCAAGAATATAAAGACAGGGTTAACTTAATATTTTATGTTTTTCAAAATATGGCTAACAGCTATCTGTAGTTTTTAAATTAAACATTTCTCTGATTTATCTCTTTTAGGTCTTAAAAGCAATGTCTTTATACGTGGAGTTTAAAGCATCCGGAAAAATTATCTTGTCTTAAGTTATAATGTGACTTAGGAGGTAATTTATTTCTTCTGCTAGATATTAGGGTTCGCCTGCGACTTCGTCCACGTTGGATAGATAGCAAAAATCACAAATTGTTTTACACAGAAAATTATAATATTGCATCGGAATCCAGAAAGAAATTTCCCGGCATCCAAATTACTGCAGATTTTAAGTCCGGCAGTTTGCTGTTGGTCAACAAAAACCGCAACGAAATCGACCCAATAGTTTTACGTGACCCCAAACAAACAGACCAACACAAAATATATTGTTACGGACTTGAATTAAAATGACGTTGGAATTACTATAGAATTTTTTAGAACTATACAAACACGTATAAAACAGGTACAAATATAACTGGATACAACCAGTACAAACTGCACGATTCAATAACACGCGCAAAGTCCGTCACTTTATCGCTAATCGAATGTACTCATCTTGCTTTGATCGTGGTTCTCGCTAGACTGGCCCTCCGTTCAGGCATTGTTTTATAGTAAACTTTACAATACAACAATCGACTGCGTGGACAGAGTTTTTACAAGAAGACGTAATCTGCACACCTGGTTAATTATTCCTGCGAGCGACCATAAACGAAAAAAATAACAATGGGCTAATGTTTAATTGCAAATTTTAAACACAAAGTAAAAAACATAAGTCCAAATGCGGGAAAGGTAATAAACCATTTGCGCATTTCTTTGTCGGTATGTAAAAATATAAAAAATAAAAGGTTACAATTTCATAATATTATAGATAGATAATCGCAAGCAGCCTAATATAAATAAATATTTCAGTCCAATAACAGTCAAGTCGAGTGGCTATTACCAATTTTTTTTATCGATTCCAATCTCGATAATGGATCCTCCATTCACGACACTTAATCGAGACAAAACGTGAACAATGGTAATAATTTTATGATTCTCGAATTGCATTAACATAATTCGGCTTATATTTGCTGAGCCGTTTGTCAATTGCAGACGACTAGACCCTCACGCCCACGTTTGAAATATATTATTTTAAGATATTTAATGTTCAACATTCTGATTTATTTGCATATTCGTGATTTAGGGTCTTGTAATAATAGTGGCTGAACTATGAATAAAAATGTGTAAAATAGCTGGTTACTTTTTAGGAAAAAAATCATTCATTGCTTAGGAAAATTCTTAATATAATAATTTTATTACAATATTTTTTCTTAATATTAGAACTTTTCACACGATTTCACCTGTGTATTGTTTAGTTTGGTGTCATAAGTTTTTGCATTTATTTGGACAAGTTCGATAGTACAATTCCAGTATCTAAACTGAACGTCGAACTTTGCAGAAATTAATTTGTCGCCTTGGCATTGGAGATGGAACAAACAAATATTCAAACGAATAAAGGAACTCATTTTCATGTTTATACATTTGTATGTTACAGAATTTAAATCTGAATTAGTAATACCATTTGATCAATGAGCTGATTGTATTTTTTAGTATTTAGTGATAGAGGCAACAAAGAACTTTGAACCTAACTTATTTGATTTATTAATTACTTGTTAAAACCCAGTTCTAATGCTTTGTGAATGGCGTTAAACAAAAGAGTAAAAGGTGCAAAGTCACATTTGTATAACTAAATACATAGTTGAGATTCACAATAATATTTTGTTGCCATTGTTCATTTTTTCACCAAAATTATACTACTTTGAAATTAAAATTTAATAACAGAATATCACACTTTTGCGTTATTAATTTACGAGCTTATTCGAAAACGCTCCTTTTTGGTTCTTAAATAAGCGATAAAACTTACTATAACACTCTATGAATAAGACCGTAGCGTTTATAGTCACGATAATGTTTTTTAAACGTCTTTAAAAAATAAATTTGTATGAAAACTTTTGAAATGAATCTTCTTTTTTCAGTACATCTCGAGACAAGCAAAGCGCAATAATCTTAAAATGGTTGGCCTTTTCTTTTCTTTAGTAACTGTCACAACTTTGAAATTTAGTTTCCTTCACGTTAGACTCTTTGTAAGAGTGTAGTTTAATGACCTTTGTTTTCATTTAATGCTATTATTTAACAGATTTTATATCTTCTTACGTTTTCGCGACCTGTACACATAATAAAACCACCCGGAAACCCACTCAAACACACAAATATAAAATCACCAAAATCGATCCAGGTGATTAGGAGGATTCTAGAACCCGATCTCCGCGCCACCTACCGGTTCTAATTGTGAATCTAAACCATCCCGGGACTCACTCAAACACACACACAAAATTCATCAAAATCGGATGTATAGTTTACGATTTTATAAAGGACATACAGACAAACATTCATTTTTATATAATGTTCCTAAGTCCCAAGTATGCAGTGTTTTCGTTTCGTTTTATTGACAATTATTATTATAAACATATGTACTTCTCACTCGCTTCAAAATAATTTCGATCTACCTTTTAAATTATTATCTTTCTAATTCTTTGTTTCTGATTACTTACCTTACTTACTAAAATTGTTACACACTCACGTCGTAGTTCTTAAGTCAATGGAAGGAACTAACACCTAAGAGACAGGCTTGGCCTAGTGTAGGTGTTAGTACCCAAACAGTTTTAAATTTTAAGACAACATTAAATTTTAAGACAACATGTAAATTTAATTTTGGTGTCAATAAATATTATTATTATTATCAATGTATGTCTTTCAAGACCACGGGCCATAAAAATGGCCCGGACTTTTGGAGGGCTTGCGTGGGGCCATGGGGAGGCCAACACGTAGAGGCCCCTTGACAAATTTAATGTAAATATGTGGCGTGACACTGACCGGCGATTATCCCTGTCTACACCATATAATAATGCACCCAAGGACAAGCCCCGACCAGTGTAGGTCTATTGTGGGAAATGAGGACAAAAAGTACCGGGCTATTGGGGTGAACTGTTAGTGGTACTAGCGGTCTGGGAATATGGGGACTATGGCGTCTGCCCGTCGCAATGTTCAGGGAACATGGAAAAATGGGCAGACGGTGACTCGCCACTCCCTGCATGGGCCCCTCAAAATGCCATAGAAGGCAGAGGCAACATGTGAGTGGCTAAGGGGTGTAGAGAGGTGGGCTGCAGGTTCACCGAAGCTACTTCCGACGTTAGGCCATTTATTATTATTATAATTCTAATTTGTCTGTACGTGTGTTGACAGTGAACTCCTAAACGGCTGGACCGATTTGAATGATTTTTTTTGTGTGTGTTCAAGTGTATTCGGGGATGGTTTAGATTCACAAATAAGCCCGGCAAATGGCGTTGCAGTCGGGTTCTAAATTTTATTTCTTCAGGGCAGGACAACGTCTGGGGGGACAGCTAGCTTTTATATATAAGAGAAGGAGATAAATAAAATAAGATTTAACGCTTATATTTTTTATGTAATTGAAATTAGAATTTATCGTATTTAATTCTTAAAGCTTCCATTATAATGTTCTAGGGATATTTTAGATAAATACCAAAAAATAACAACCGCCCAGTAAAACCGTTTTAATTTGAAAAGATACTAAATCTTACATCAGTACACCTTCTATTAACCTGTGAGGTTACCACCTCACCGGTTAATCTTGCCCCCCTTTTTTCAGTGGGCGATTGCCAATCTTAACATTCTTCTTTTATGGCTGTGTACAGTTCTAACTAGCTGTGCCCGCGACATCTTTCGCGTGGAATTTGTTTTGAAACCCCCCGATTTTGAAACATTGATACTCCGCTCCTATTAGTCTTAGCGTGATGATACATAGCCTATAGCCTTCCTTGATAAATGGGCTATCTGACACTGAAAGAATTTTTCAAATCAAACCAGTAGTTCCTGAGATTAGCGCGTTCAATCAAACAAATAAACAAACTCTTCAGCTTTATATATTAGTATAAGATTGAAAGAAATTTTCCATCTTAATATATTTATAGTAATCTGAATCCGAACTAGAACTAGTAAATCATCACAAATTAAAACTTTCGCAATCCATAAGTACACAATTAACGTCAGATCGTGAATAACTACAAAACATTGAACAATGTATCAACTATTATAAAACACAAATAACATTAAACAACCAAGTTCACATAGACATAAATAAAGCAATATTTATTTACGGTCCGCAAATACGTTATACGAGTACTGAGTTTGCATTTTACGATTGCATTGAAACAATTTGGTATGCGCCCCGAGTGGCGGCTGTAAAAGTTCTTTGCGTCTAATGTTGTCAGAATCTGAATATAAAATGCCGAGTTTCGTTTTAAAATAAAGTAGGTACTAAATTTTTCTCGAAAATTTATGGAATACGACCTATCTATCTTAAGCTATGAAGCTCACCAAAACAACATATTATAGTGCTGCCCAACTTATGTTGTGAAATGAACAGCGTCGCTGTGTTCGCTCCGGTGTTGCCAATGTATGTACAATTACCAACGACAGTTTAATGTGTCACATACTAGCATAATCGTATATTACCTATATAATGCTCGGACTCTATATAGGATAACGTTACCGTTATGGTCTGTGGCGAAATGCGTCTTATTTATAGAGATAAAAAATCCGTTAACGAATAAACAAATATTTTTATAACCGACACAGCCTAATTCATTTGAAATTTCAACATGGCGGCTGTAGTTCCATTTTCAAATGTCCACGGGTGACGGTAAAAAGTCATAGTCAATTAAACAAGTAAGTATGATACAGTTCAAAAAATCAGTCCACCATAGGACATACCTAGATGGAGACATCAAGGTGTAAGTGGCCAAAAGAATGTGCATGTTAGTATCGATCTGCCATATACTAGCTTGAGACTTCAAAAATACGTTTACCTATCGTATGTGGAAGCGGTATGTCGTATCACTTTTTTGATATTTTTGACATTTACCATGGTTTTGCAAGACATTGTGCTGTGCAGTTTAATTTTCTCATACAACATAAATCTGGTTGAAACGGGAATAGTTTAAGATGTTATTGATTTTAAATACAAATTGTGTTTATGTTGTAAACCTCAACTGATATTGGAATGTAAGTTATCCAGTAGCCACAAGAGCTCCATTCTTTACCTTTAATCAAATACCTACAAACAGTATTTCAGGATGAGCTTTGTAACCAATTCATAAAATAAGTTTAAAAAACTTTTACACTGTGATATTAGTGTAGATAAAGGTCTTGAAAACTTTAATAATAAATCACAATATTGATGCAATGATTTCACGTTCAGTATGTTACTTTCTCCGTAATTTATATTCCTGGCAATCAAAGCCTGGATCTAAGCTTGGATTTTTACAGGTACAATCAGATAAGCAAACGTTGAGTGATGCTTAATCAAAGGTATATATGTTGGTTGTCATTCTTTGATACTCAAAGGTTAATGTACTGTTTTCTTTATCCTACGTATTTTCTTCTAATACTGTCTTTGAAGGGTTTCCTCTGAAAATATATTTTCAGACAGATGTGAAAGATTAACTTCGAATTGAATTGTGTTGTACTAAAGTACTTGTGTAAGTTTACCTTGTTAAAGTTTTTCGTGGTTTCTTCTTGGTTTTTGGATTATAAAATTTAACACAATTGTAGTTTTGCAATATTTTCTCAAGGGAAGATTATTCCCGACTTAAAATATAAAGAACTGTAGCGGAACTCCGACGGGGCTTTCGGTGGAAGACTGTAGGAGGTGCTGGCGGGATATGCTGGTGGATATAATACACCAGTCACTCTTACGGTTCACGTCATTTATTACTACTGAGTTATAAATAACCATTGGCTATATATATTCAAGCCGTAATCGGTATACTCCTACACTAAGAGTAAGGTAAATGTAACTGAAAATTGTTTAGTATGCTTTATCAATAACAATAGCTTTCAAAATTTTCATCTGCCGATCTGTCTGAAAGTTTATCTTGCTGTATTCCAAAGCGACTCAATAGATTTTAATTTTAATTTTAGGCATCAAAAAAGTTATTTTTATTTTGAGTATATATTTTATTTGGATGACTTGCATGTTTCAGTACATATAAAATATAAGTCACGGGAAAGTGAAGTGGTAGCCAAAGCTGGTTTACAACTATAAATCAACCATTTCGCACAACTGCGTTTAGTTTTCAAAAAATTAAAATACGGTTTGGTAGCTAAACTTTTTGAAGTACAAGTCACCAAGTTCTAACCGAAGAGTAAACTTACTGGCAATTTCAAACTAAATTATTATCACTTTCGAATTTCTTGACAAGGTAGCATTGGCGAATATCATAGAACTCAATTCCCCATAGCCTACTTTTAAGAGTCTAGCAGCAACCAGATGGTCGAAAGTGATTGATTAATTTATGCATTCGTGCATTATTATTGTATTACCATCTCTTACGCTCGGTGGGTTCCCACACGTATTGAATGAAATAGCAACTCATAACCCGATCGGGCACATATTTTTGTCTCAAAACATACGGTAAGATTGAAAACTTAAAAATACAAACTGTATTAAGAAAACACGCCGCGAGTTCATGTTTAACAACGGTGCAGTCGGCGCTTACATCTTGTGGTATGTTTTTTAATGGACTTTAATTGACTGAAAACTATGGGACTGCGCATAAAGCAACCCACCTATTAAACCAACTCTGGTTATTCTTCTACCGCTCAAAGGCCAGGTTGTGGGTTCGCTTGCGCTATGTACCAAAATCCAGACGGTTGGAGGTTAGCAAAGTAATTTAAGTCTTTCCGCTGATAATAAAAATTCCATTGGGTTATATTTGAAATCTAGCAACCCCTTTTTGGCGTATAAGCTGAGCTAAGCGTAATTACACCGTCGAACTGAGTTGAAATCCACTTTTAATCTATTAATGCCGTTGTGGACATCCACCGGATTTAAGCTGACGTTAACTTTATAAGGAAATTAATTGGCTTCCATCAAACTACCCGCACGTATCTCGTGTTGTTTGGACTTTGTAACGTCAGTATGAGTGTTTCTGCTAAAGTTAACAAACTTTTGTCTGATGCACGCTAAAATTAATTATTAAAAAAATCGAATATTTTAATACTAATTGAGTAGATAATTATTAAGTTGATATTAATATCAAATCGCTATATATTAAGCTAGCTATTCCCCGCAGACGTTGTTTTGCTCTTAAAACATAAAAACTAGGAAAATATTGCAGCACCATCAACCGGGACCAATTGTTAATATAAATCATTTTCGAATGTATTTGAAAAAGCACAAAAAAAAACAACAAAATCAGTCCCACCGTTAAAGAGGTGTTCAGTGGTGCTACCTACTGGGTCCAATCGTGAATCTAAACCATCCCGGGACCAATTTGAACACACACAAAAGTAATTCACCTGAATCAGACCAATGAAAATAAGTTTAAACGCAGTCACCATTGCTGAAATCGGCCGGGACAGCTCGTAACAAATGAGTGGCTAGACTGATATTTTTTTAATGATTCTTTTATTGATGAATCTGATGAATGATCTAATCATTAAATCATATTTAATGATTAGATATCTATCATATTTAAATGTAATAAAAATCATTTTTAATACTTATTACTCTAATCCGGACGAAGACAATTCCAAAACCACAAAAATCATAAAAATTAGTTTAGACTTTCTTGAGTTATAAACTGTGTAATGCGTTAATTACGCCATTTATATATATATATATATATATATATATATATATATATATATATATATATATATATATATATATATATATATATATATATATATATATATATATATATATTAGGGTGATCAAAAAAATTTTTTTTTTTCCAAACAGGCTCAAAAGTTTCTTTTGGGTGTAAAAAAATTTATCTGAAAAGATGAACCCATAATATTAATATTAAGATAGTCCTCATCGCATTTTTTTAATTCCCATAAGAATAACACAGGAATTTTTTTTTTGCTTATTCTGATTTTATTACCGTTCAAACGACTGGTTGACTGATAAATCGCTGTTCCAATTTTTATAGAAAATTGAACGCTCTACAAAATAGGTCTGATAACATTTTTTGATTTGTCCACGCGTTCAAAAGTTATTCAAGATCAAAGTTCAATTGTTCAAAAATTTGATTGAATTTTACACCCAAAAGAAACTTTTGAGCCTGTTTGGAAAAAAATAAAAAAAAAATATGGATCACCCTATATATTAGTATTTTAGTATTAAAATATATTGTAGAATCCTAAAATAAAATAAATAAATCATAATAAGTTCTCAGACTATATGTATATTTAACACAAAACATTCATAGAAGAGAGCGATTCGTAACAAGCGTCTCAACTAGTTAAAGTCTAGACAAAAGCGAATTGTAAGGTTTGCTGGCAATTGCACCGCGGAGAGGCGGTCACAAGTTCCTCGCTCTATTTAAATATTTCCTTGCAATTAATTTAATTTAGTTAACAAAGGAGAACGTTCCAGAATGTTCTTATTCACAATTAGTAAGACATCGCTACAATAGCAACCAGTGCATCGCTACTTGAAGGAAAGTATTTTGAATGAATTAACCTTTTGTTTTGTTGCAGGATTTTGATTTAAGAAATCCCTTTTACCATCTCTTTTGGATCTAATATTATTTAAATTATTGAAAAAACATATTTTGAAGCTCATAATAAACTTGTTTACTAAGTAATAGTTCAAGAAACCATAATGATATTGGACACCCAGTCCTGAGCATAAATATTGAATAAAATTTGTTTACAGAGCTTTCTATATATAGATACTGGGATTTTGGTGTTCTAGTAAGTATACTAGATGGACAATAGGTTATCAATACATACTAAATCTTTACCTTCAAGACAAAATCGACTTAGAAGAAACTTTCTCCTGAAGTAGGTAGTTGCCCTTTGACATAGAGTTTCTTTATTATTTAATGTTGAACTGTGGTTTACAAGTCATGGTGCCGAAATCTCTTGTTCGGGCCACGATACGCAATCTTGATGCATAAAAAAGAGAAGGAATATTCCTTCTCTTTTTGTGTAGTGGTATATCTATCTTTGTCCCCCTTGGTTCATGGGATGTCGCCATTTTGTCGTCGGATTCGTTTGTGGTGTCAAAAAGACACATAATAGAAATTAATGTTTTTTAGCAAGTGGAGTGAGTTTTTGAATCAAACTAAATGGCGGCCTTCCTAAAAAGTGATTGTTATGGTTTGAACGATTGTTTTGGGGCATTCAATTTCCGTGCATGTGTGATGTCTGCATCTGAGAATCCAAGGTGGACGTTCTTAGTCGACAAGTGTCTGGGTGAGTCTATCTAAATAATATATTTATTTTTGTTATGAGACAAGCATTAACACAACAACTCAAGGCCACAAAACTATACTATTATCTTCAGCTGTTTCGTGTGTACAGAATATCCGCGTTTTTTTTACCTGCGGATTCTGCGCGCACACAGAGTTATTAAACAGGGATCTTACACACTCATTTTTATTTTTATTTATTTACATAGTGGCAACGCCAGGTGCGTTTTGCAAATGTTCTAGGCAAAAGAGACCACTTTCCCTTGCCTGCGTTGCTTTATTATATTATCTATCCTGGTAATAAAAACATTCTACCTACCTGCTCAATCCGCTTTATCGCACTACTGTATTTCCTAACTTTATGGACGTTAAAACATTGAAGTTCAGAAACACAACGCACACGAGCAATATTTACCGCAGGCGATTTTACCGGCACGAGTACTGCCGTAGGCGTTGAGAGATATCGAATATTTACAGCAGAATAAACCGTAAATATAAATAACCACGGCCAACCACTGACCTCACAAATTAACCATTTATTTATCTTACAACGGGATTGTTGCAAGAGTTTTCGTTATAATCTAGCGTTGACGGAACAAACTATTCCAAAAAATCTATATTATAGCTTCTTCCCGCGGTTTCACTCGCGTTGATGTAAATGTTCTAGATCAAGTAGAGGACCGGCCGTTTTAAATTCCATTAAAGCACCTATTGTCACAAAGGGTCGCAAATGGGATGCAAAGGAAAACCAACCAAAAAAAATATTGAACATATTCACGATATGAGACAAGATGATTTTTCCTATTTTTTTCTATAGTTATTTTGAGTAAAGAAAAAAAACACCAAATTACCTCCACCTTATTGAGAGTAACCATTTTCTTCCTTCAATTTTGATCAAAATAGGACAAAAAATATCTGCATCTGTACTTAAAAGAGAGATAAATAATTTTATTGGTGGCAGTTGCTTCTTTTCTGAATATTAAACTCGATATAATGTGCTGTATGATTATTATTATTAAACTATTACGTCAATTAGAAATATACATAAAGAAGTACGTATGAAAAATTATGCGAGAGAGTCGAGAGAGAGAGAGAGTAGTAAATCGTCAATGAGTATGATATATATTTTAGCCTCCAATGCCGCTCATTTATCGCACGTACTCTCCGACGCTTAGTTGCTAATTGTAAGAGCTATGGGCGTCGGCGGTATGCACGGCGCGGAGAGTCGGTGTACCACTTTAAAATTGTATTGTCTGCGTCGATGTCATGCCGATGTATTTATTTATAGTGAATTGCGACAGTGTGGCCAATAAAAGAACTATCTTTTCAGTTATATTCGTTTATCCCTCGGGAGAAATGCGTATTTTAATTAAATGTATCCTATGTCTTTATACTTATAACAAAGTTATACGCCAAATTTCACGATGAGCTGGGGCGTAGTAAGGGCCTACATAAATGGAGTTCCCTGTCTCTCTCATGTCACATTCTTGAAGATATAAATTCATAAAATTTACATACAACAAATTCATAAAATAACAAGCATTTGACTATTGTAAAACCAATTATTATGACAAAATTAAATAATTCTAATACAGAGAAAATATTTATTTATAGGTTATGACTTTATTTTTTTAAATTAATCTTTTGTATGTTTAGTTTGAATTATAGATGTTAAATTCAAACTTAGCGAAATTTAAAGTGGCTGAAGCGAACAACAGAATTCTTGCGGTCCACTGAACACAGAAAGGGTCCTCGCGTTTTATAATGTAACTTTTTTTTATTCTAATAATATGATTTTGATTACTTTAAATAGTTTACACTATCCAAATTTAAAACAATACTGCTGAGTACATAGAACGTTATATACTATATTCACGCTTCGATAACTTATCCAAGTGCTCACCTAAGTTAAACCAAGTTAGTGTCAATAAATTATTCAATGCTCAACATAGTAACATTACAAAGAAAAATAAAAGCGCAATAACTTTCATTCTCTTGCACCAGTAATGAGTGTGAAGAGAACACGAACAATTGGACCCCTTTTAATACGAATTTTATTGTCCCCCATAAATGCCACGGTGCTTATTATTTTCCCGTCGTAAAACAACAAAATAATATTGTAACAATAATCTGGGACGCCCTCTAATCTCGAAGAGACGGAATCCCTACGTCATAGCATTTCGGGGTTCTGTGAAACATTGTGAAGTCTATAATTTCTTAACCCCTGAACTAAATTAAATGTATGTATGTATGTACTGTACTGGCCTATAGGCCTTAAGTTAAGTTTATGGCTTGGTAACTACCAAAAAAAATGTATAGAGGTTAAAGCACTCGCATTGCAAGCTCATAACACGAATTAGGCGGAATTGAATCCTGTCCGTAAAGCATGCGCCACTTAGACAATTTTCTGGTGTAATTACGCATTACGCATATTGTTGCAATTATTACATGCTGACGCAAATCTTATACTAATATATAAAGATGAAGAGTTTGTTTGTTAGTTAGTTTGTTTGTTTGAACACGCTAATCTCAGAAAGTACTGGTTTGATTTGAAAATAAAAATTCAGTGTCAGATAGCCCATTTATCGAGGGGTATATATATTATCACGCTAAGATCATTATGAGCACCAATGAAGAATGTTTCAAAATCTGTTCTTTTCCAAATTTTTTTTACTATTCCACGCGGATGAATTCGGGGGCTGAAGCTAGTATAATGGATAAAGCCTGTTCATCTAGATAACCGATGTATTAAACCCGCCAAGCTACCTTCGACTAGCCCTGCGAGTACATTGTCAGTCTTAACATATTAAAAATATGCTATAGCCCAGCAGTGCAGCAGTATGGTTTGTTATCATAACTAATTCAGGTCTCAACTGTGATATACTTCCAAGTATGTATTTTGGATTATCAAGAGTGTTTAAAAAGTCGTGAGTTTTTAACACTAAAAATATTCTATCTGTGTACCTAGAACACAATATATTATGTTCTCGCTCAGTTTTATTAAGATTCTTTAAGCTAATAGTCGTGAAAAGGAATCAGATAAGCAGTTTTAATTTAGTTTTAATATATTAGCGTGGATAATGCTGGAGACATCGAAAGTTTCTTACCAAAAATAATATCTGTCTACAGAACCCTATGCTGTATATTCTGTACAGTTTCTTACTACAAGATTTTATTACTTGTTGTAATTCATTTTATACAGCCACATGCGGCCGTTTTATTGCTAAATGAAAAGACGACGTCGTCTCAGACGCATGTTATGTCATGACATAATACTAATAAACAGATTTTTATATGCGTCCCCTTTTGAATTATTGCATTCTGTGAATGAATATTCCAACGACCTTTCTCGTTGTGTGTACATCTTTATAATAATAATATCAGTGCCATAGAGGTATAAGACTTCTCCTATAATCCCTACTAATATTATAAATGTGAATGTAAGTTTGTTTGTTACGCTTTCATGCGAAAACTACTCAACCGATCATCGTGAAACTTTGTACACATATTCTTGGAGGTATTAGAAGTAACATAGGATACTTTGTCGCGGGCGGAAGCTAGTATGCATATGAGTAAAAGTAAAAAATACTGATATTTTGATAGTTTTACTGATGCATATAATTAAAGCTACTTTTCAAAACATACATATGCACATATTAAAATATTTTTTACCTATTATGTTTCTATGTCAGTATAGGGTTTCTAGTTATTCTCACTGTCTGAGATTACACTTATATTGAAATGATGTTGAAACATCAAATTGAAAATTACACAATATGACAAAAATTACACTTAATCATTTCACTTGACAGATAAAATGTCAGTTTTATTCACAAAACAATCATAAAACTACATATAATCGAATACGATAAAAGAAAACTTAACTTATTTGTACTGTATTCTACCCATAATCGCTCAAAACTATAATTAGAATACTGAGTCTAGACCACCGTCTTCTATGGGTAAGGTGTCCAGAAGGCTGGCTACGTCTCCTCGCTGGATCGCCATACTAATCCTTAGCGCGAGGTGAGCACCAGCTTTTTGATCACCCGAAGAGTCTATGAGTCGTTTTGATGACACTTAATTCCATTCAAATGTGATTTCAGTTAAGACTGGAAATGATAATATTATTGTATTTTTTAAAGTATCAGCAATAGTTGCAAAATAGCTAAAGTAGTAGAAGTACATACCTAAGTTAGTTATCATTTTACATCTTATCACAAAGACCATTTGCCATATTATTTCAAACAAATTCAAATACGATTATTTCTATTTTGGTTGCCTCAATACTCTACAAAAAAACTCCAATATGGTACACCGTCAATCTCGATCGTAATCCATGATCAAAATCAATGATCGTGATCCAGATTAATATAAGATAGACAGAATAAAATTGACGGATTGATGCATCTACAATCCGTCAATTGTATTCGTACATTGTCAATCTGGATCTCGATCATTGATTTTGATCATGGATTACGATCGAGATTGACGGTGTACTGGCGCCCTACAAATTGTTAAATATACACTCTTCAAGCATTAATACGACAAAATTATCCACCCTTTAATAATGATTTAGCAAAAAGCTTTATTCCCAATTTTAATAAAAAGTAATTGAAAGGTTTATACATTTGCCACATGTATTCAGAGTGACTGAATCTGCCTGAATACTCGTAAAAGTTAATTTTGTGTAGCGTTTTAAATAGACAAAAATGTCCCTATATGTGAAGATAACATTAAGAGTAATTGACTTCTCTGTTAACGTAATCCCAACTCTATCACTCACAGAATATAGTTCAAAGTTGTGTGCCGATAATTTAGATTTCGGGGATGCAATATTATCTCCTTTGCATCCAAATAAATGAGAAAAAGTGGGGTCCGGTAGACGAAGTTTTAAATTCGTAATTACAGGACACCGTCCAAGCTTTAAGCACCATTAACTTTTTTCTAAAATGTCCTCTGTAGTGTTCCGCGTCCTTTCATTTGTGCGTACATATAAAATTCCACTCCCTAATCAAAAATACCGTGTCCAAAACACCGATATCAACATGAAAGGGAAAAGTTTTCCCGTAGAAAGTTGAATGGATAAAGGATTTTGGAAATACGGAAAAGCAATCTCATTAGGAAGGAAAATTACTGTGTGCTATTTATTTAACGCAATAAAATTGATGTGTATATTATATGATAATAAAAACGAAATAGTCAATTTTGTTAATATATCGAAAACATTATCTGAGGTACCAAAAAAAGATTATTGTGACATTTTGAATCTTCATTATTAATATTAAGAGGTCTATTCATCAAACCTTTTTTAGTGAGCGAGTTGTCTCAGAACTCCAGTTAAGTAAGAAAGAAAAGAAAAGAAAGAAAGAAAAAACGTTTATTTAGAACTACAACATAAATTAAAATACAATATACAAGCATAAATAAATAAATGTACAATATAAAACAATGCAATAGAAAAAAAAACAAAGTGTAGCTCTAAATTGGTCCTAGCTCAGCATGTTGCTGGTTAACTTAACCAGCGCTGATCTTCCGCTAGGGCCATTTAAGTGACATACACAGACACTGAAGCAATTAAAATACAAAGTGAAACAAAAAAGAAGGAAAAAAAAAATGTCCACAACAATTGTAAAAAGAAAAAAAAAAAAAGTAAAGTTTGAGATAGTTAGAACAGATAAGAGTTCAAAAGAAGCAATGTTAAAAAAACACACACGACATAACAAATACAGGATAGGTGAGGCACAACCTCCAAATGGGCGCCATTATATAGCACTGGTATCATGAACCAGATCAGATTGGAACGTTTGGTGGGCATATAAGAACTTTTTTAATTTAACTCTAAATCCATGAATACTTTGCATATTTTTTATGGGGGGTGGGATATTGTTCCAGCATTTGGAGGCAGCATACCTAAAACTACCCCTAAAAGCAACTGTGCCATGTCGTTGCGTCGTAAGCTGCATAGCGCATTGCCGCAGTCCAGTCGATCTTTTTGAAGCGAACCAAGAAAGCTTTTTGTACAAGTATGAAGGAGCTTTATGCTTAATAACTCCAAAAAGTAGGCAGGCGAGATGCAATTTACGGCGGTGTTTCATTTTCAACATTGAACAGTTGTTTATAAAAGGCGTCACATGACTTCTAAATGGGATGTCAAAGCAAAAGCGTGCACAAGCGTTCTGTACTCGTTGGATGAGTTTCTGCGTTCTACCGAGTAAGCGAGGGCCAAAAACGATATCTGAGTAATTAAGCTGGGACAGAACTAGTGACTCAATTAATTGGATTCTCAAACTATGACTTAGATATGGCCGAATTTTATATAATACCTTAAGTTTATAAAAGCATATTTTTACTGATTTGGCAACGTGATTTTCAAATCTAAGTTCACTATCTACTTGGAGGCCTAGGTTTCGGGCTTCGTACACCCTTTCAATAGTAACATCATTAACCGTAACTGCAACTGTTAGGTTAAGTTTTAATATATTACATTTGCTGCCAAAAATAAGATATTTGGTTTTGGAGGGGTTCAGCACTAAACAGTTCTGTTTAGACCACAGCGCTATTCTCGACAAATCCTCATTTATTTTAACTATAGCGCAATCTACATCTGTCGGTTTAAATGATATATAAATCTGGGTATCATCGGCATAGATGTGAAATTTGCAATGTTTTATTTGTCGAGTGATGTCTGCAGAATATAAAATAAAAAGAAGAGGACCCAAAATTGATCCCTGAGGTACCCCTCTACTCACTGCCAACTTCTCAGATATAGAAGAGGAACCATTGCTATGATCAAGTTTAACGAATTGATACCGGTTACTTAGATAGCTAGTAAACCAGCGCACTGCCTTCTGATCTAAACCATAATATTTTAATTTTGATAGAAGTAAATTAAGATTTATGCAGTCAAACGCCCGGGAAAAATCAAGGAGAACAAGCAAAGTGCACATGCCCTCGTCTTGTGCACATAGTATATTGTCAGTAACATCTAGTAGCGCTGTCACCGTACCGCGACCCTTCCTAAAGCCCGATTGTAACTCCGGCAAAATATTATTGGATTCAAGAAACCCTGTCAATTGTAAGCAAACTGCTTTTTCTAAAATCTTTGACAAGCATGGCAATATACTTATCGGTCTTAAGTCTTTTAAGTCAGTGGGATTTTGAGTCTTAGGAATGGGACGGATAATTGCAGTTTTCCAGATATCAGGAAATATACATGTTTCAATGGATAAGTTTAAAATAGATCTAATTACTTCCATAGTATAAGGTAGTGTCAACTGAAGCATGTCAAGATTTATAGAATCACATCCCTTGGCATTTGATTTTAAACTATTAAATATTTTTTGTAATGCGTCTAGACTAATTGGCTGAATACTAAAAACAGAGTCACTAAATTTGTTGTTAAGAAAATATGACATTAGAGAAGGACACGCTTCTGAAGTACCAGGTATGTTTAAAAAATGGTTATTAATGACATTCGGTTCGTTAAAAATTGGCGGAAGATCCATAGTGATTTTGGGTATGACAGACTGTTTCAGACTTTTCCATAACAGTTTTGGATTCTTTAGTTTGTTATTAATATTAAACTTAAAGTAAGCTATTTTTTCTTGCTGAAGCGCTTCATTCACAGTGGTTTTTAAGGATTTGTAGTAAGTCTTTTTAGTTGATAATTTAGTTCTATGATAATCATTTAGAGCTCTATCCCGCAATTTCATCATCATCTTTATCGTCTCAGTTATCCACGGGAAAGAACAGCTTTTAATAACAGATGACCTTATAGGCGCGTGAAGGTCGAATAAGGATACGACAATGTGGTTGAAAACGTCAACAATGTCATTGACGTCACCCATTGTCGTTAAAAGGTCCCATCTTACAGTCTGCAGATCAGTCTTAAAGCTTTCTACACAGATATGTTTAAGTGGTCGGTACATCATGGTTCGTGGTGTAGGTTTTACCCGCTTGATATTAAATTCGCAGACTAGAAGGCAGTGACCATGTAGGGAGCCTATATGATCAAAATTGATTTTTTTTGTTTGTAAGTTAGTACAAACAACATCAATGAGTGTTCTAGAAGTGTCAGTAAAATGAGTAGGTTCAGTAACAATTTGTGAAAGTTCAAAATAAGTTAAAAAAGTAATCAACTTTAAGGTTTTCCCATCTGTTTTATTCATAAAATTTATATTAAAATCTCCGAGTAAGATCAGATTATCATAAGAACCTAGAGAGTTCACTGAGTCCGTAATAGCGTCTAAAAATAAGTCAACGTCCATCCAAGGAGGTCGATACGCCGTGCCGATTGCTAGTTTTTTCCCATTCATTGCCATGGTGACCCACATCTGCTCGACAGCCCTGTGATCTGGGTCCACAGGATGAGGCCAGGTACGCACGTTATAACCTTGCCTTATATAGAACCCAACGCCTCCTCCACGTGAACGCACCCCGCAGGGGCGAGGCATATGTCGAAGTCGATACCCTGGCAACGTTGGTGCTCGACCTTCTTCACCGAATCTGAGCCACGTCTCATTTATTGCTAATAAATCGAGATCATGACGCATAACAGAAACAATAAAGTTATCGTGATTAGTTCCCAAAGAGCCTGCATTATACAAACCTACGTTTAGATGTTTATTTATCATTTTTAAAAAGTAAAATAACAATCAATGATATAGAATAAATGTTAACTAAAAATAAAAGTGGTATGTTATTTAATATTATTACAAATTTGATACTATTTGTACCCAATATTAATAAATTGTAATTTAAAAGTTGCTCAGTTACAAAGTGAAACCATTTGAAATGTAATAAATTATAAAATGTAAAGTAATTTATAGCAATAAATATGATAGTTAGAAATAATATACCAACAACAACATAAAGTGACAAATAGGAAAGAAGTATGTACGCATATTTTAAGAATAATACAATATAACAAATTAAATAAACATTCGTGAACGACATAATTTGTCTTACAAAGTAGCTTTTCTTAAAATTAAATAAATCAAACTTTTTCAACTTCAAAAACACGAGCTAAATCGTTTTCAGAGCGAATGGCAAATACTTGTTTCCCATCATCTTGTCGAGCAAAAATGCGTCCTCTTTTAGTCCATGAGTATCGCCAGTTTCGTTTCCGACACTCGTCGCGGACTTTATAGAATAAGTAACGGTTAATTCGTGTGAGCCGCTCATTAATATAGATACGTCGTGACAACGCCGAGGGCGACGCCAGTCCTAAGTCCGAAGCAGTCAAGTTGCGCCGCACACGGGCTGCTGACAGAAGTTCGTCACGCAGGTTACGACGCGAAAGCCGCACGACGATGCGGCGCGATCGTTCCACTGCCCCACCACCGCTAACGGCGCCACTCGTACCAAGTCCACCAATACGCTCAGCAAAAATTATGTCTCGCTCTTCAATGTTGACTCCCAATTTGGCAGCCAAGATAGTCACAATATGATACACATTTTCGCCCTTCTCCTCGGGAAGGCATCCAATGTCCAAATCTGATAATAATGCTTCCTGATCCTTCTCATTTATTTCTACCTTAAGTTGTGCTATAGTGTTCTCCAGTTCCGCCGTGTTTTTTGAGTCAGCCATCACTTTGTTCTGCTCCAGCACGTCCAGCCTACACTCTATACTGTCTAAGCGTTGCCCAAATCCCGCTATGGAAGTGCGAAGCTCAACCATTTCTCTACGCAGCTCTCCCATATATTCAGCCATCTCACGTCTCATGGCCCTCAGTTCACTCTCATCCTCTTCTGGTTGAGAGACGTTGGATGTAGAAAAACCAGCTACAGGCAGAGACACGGTTTCGTGTGGGGACTCATTTCCGCAAATGCCCTTTACTGGAGTAATGGTGTTATCACCCCTACGTACCTTCTTCTTGCACTCGGGGCATGCCCAGCTCTTAGACACAATAGCCGTTTCTGGTATCGCTACACACCCCCTATGGAAAATTAACGGGCACAAAGAACAGGTAGCGGCACCTATCGGCGAGAGAAACTTGCCGCACGCAGAGCATTTAGCCATAGTTACTTTTTACGATTAATAAAAAGGCAAGTGCGATAATTAACGCTAGATGTCGCAAGTTACACTTATTATAGTTGCACAGCTTATTGCCAGCGAGATGTAATTTTACTACCCGCTTTCGTAAATAAATGTTTACGCTACTATCACCTCTGATAGCCACTTAGTTAATGATTTATCACAATTTAGTCTACCTTTGACTACACAAACACTCTCACGAATAGTTTAAATACTAATGTTTAAGTTGTTAACACTTGTGGAAAGATTTATAGCGATTTAATATTTTTAAACATAAAAGTAAGTACGAACACGTAGTGTTGTATTGCCGTCTGAGACGTCACATTGTCACAAGTAATTGACTCTGAGAATTTTTTTTTAGGTAATTAAATTCTCTACATAAAAAAATCTAATTAAAATTAATCGTCAAATCCTTACAATTATACATACATACTACATACATAACTTCACGCCAGGTCCCTTGCGGGGTAGGCACGAACAACAGAGCGCCATACAGGCTTATTCTTACACACTTCACTTGTTTCTTTGACATTCCTTACAATTATGCCTTAAGCATATCGGATACCGAATGATGCCAGGATGCTATACAATCTAGCTACAGTAGGTATTAATCAGCGGTAAATTAAGTGTGTTTTACCCATGAGTGTAACACGGTCAACACTGACAAAACCTCAATGGATAAAACCCTCTTATAAAAAAAGTCAATGATTTGGGAGTTACAAGACAAAAACCCGCTCATCACAAAAATATGTAAATTTGCGACGATAGATCTTTTAATATACTATTGATTCAAATTCTCACAGTATTCTTGTTTTGGCAACCCACATAATATTTTCGATATATTAAAAAAATTATAGTCGACTTTTTGGTCCAGTCTATCTATCTATATGTGGTTTACCTAATATATAACTGCCCTTAAAGTTACTCAACCATCTCGTTTAAACCAATATATGTTAATTATTTTTAAGATGCTTCAAATTTACTCTAAAAATTTTACTTTATTTTTTTAAACAAACTCCAGAATTTTATATTCCTAATGTTGATATTATATGTCTCACTTTCGTTATTCAATTCCGATGAAGCTACCAAAGTTATCCGTGTAAACTAAAAATTGGATCATTCAATTAAATTTTATGTAATTTTAGGTTTCCAATTTTGGGTGTTTCTACCATATCAAATTGTTACCACATTACAATAATAATAAAATATGTTTTATAGCCATTCAATATTGTACAATTATAAAATTATAGGGAATTCAATATAGAACTATGATGATTATTAGAAAAAAGAAAATTTGATGTGTATGTTAAAAGTACGGCTATAAAGTTAAAAATAAGTGGTTTGGCTAAAAGGATTAATAGTACCTTTGTGTTATGGATAACCTAAAAAATATAATAACCCGTTTTCCATCAAGTGGGCCGTGCCTGTATGCTGAACTCTTGCAATAAAAACGGCCATCAGACCACAGGAATTTGTATTCTTTCCCCGTTGATGCACGGATTCAACAATTTACAGATGGTCCTCGCATCAACTAAAGTATTGACCATTGAAAATGAATCCTTAGAGTTTTATCCCCTCATAATTATTCTTTGAGTAAGTCCTCACTCACAAAAATATATGTAATGTATCACAAATCAATTTATCTCATGTCTTAATACTTTATTTACCTCCTCCGGCAGCCCTGATAGCCCGGAATGCGTCGTTAGCAGATCTTGACAATTTTATTGCGAACACCGTGTATTTATTGAAAGGCGACAAGTGCTCTCAAAATCTCCCTTACGCTAGTTATCACATTTTTTGATGTGAGTGCGGCTTTTTCGACCACTCAACAGGATCTTTTTATACAACTTTGCCCTTTTTCGCAGTTATATTAAAAATGTTCCCGAGTTGTTAGGCTTTGAAGGTTCTTTGAGTTTGCGTCGTATTAAGTTTTGTATGTGAAGACTTCTAAGATATGAAGGCTGTTAGGATAGGTATACTGTTAATTCGCGTGTATTTATTGAAATCATTATCAGCTGAGCTAAAGCAAATTTGTAGCAAATGTACGTAATTCACATTCTTATAGTAAAAGTGAAACACAGTGTATTGATTACTAAACAGACCTATTATTATTACACCTATTAAGTAATGTGATCTCTTGAAGGCTCTCTCGATCTCTCTCGTAATAAGATGTTCTTCGTAAGCTGGCAAGTATGTCAATAACACTTTTCGCCCTAAAAATACAAAAATTCCAATGATATAAGAAAGCGAATGTTATTTCTCTGTATTCCGACGTACATGTAAGTCATGATATTTTTATCTTTTTTATTCCTTTTTTTCTCTTTTTTCGTTATTCCTTATAATACAAACTAGTGGTCGCCGAGTGGTCGAAATTTGACTATAATTAATTTAAATTATAAGTTTAAACATTACTAAGGTTCTGTTGTCAAAGACAATACTTCTATGATCACAGATTTCGCCAAGGCTAAACTGTTAATTTGACTTAAACAATAAACAAAAGAGTATATAAGTGTGTGTCAATTACATGGTAGTGTGTAACGTTTTCTTATTGATTTAATGTATTTTTTATGCATAACTAACAAACAAAAATAGCATTCTTCTTCTTCTTAGTCGCTTCTTCTCTATATAAACTACTAGCGGCCCCGGCAGACGTTGTCCTGCTCTGAAAAAATAAAAATCTATGACCCGATCCCAGCGCCACCTACCGGTTCCAATTGTGGATTTAAACCATCCGGGGACCCACTCAAACACACAAAAACAAAATCGCTCCCAGTTGTTAAGAGGATTCTAGAACCCGATCTCAGCGCCACCTACCGGTTCCAACGGTATAAAAACTATCCTATCTTTCAAGTTGGATCAAACTGCACATGGTGTGCAAATTTGATTAAAATCGGTTGAGTAGTTTAGGAGTCCATCGCGGACAAACATCGTGATATGAGATTTATTTATATTAAGATAAGTGTGCGAAATTTCATACTCCTCCGTCCGCGCAATTTGCTTAAACAGGGGTACTAAAAAATTTTTCACGTTTTAATAATATATTGCTAGTTATTGAGTTATTGAGTGTAGCTGTGACGAAAATACTATTTATTTCTTAATTAATCCATCACCGATTATAGTTGATATAATAACAATATAATATGTTAATGATGAGTACGAATATAACATACGTGCTATGATATGATAATAATATGATAGAATATGAGATAAGTGACTATGCATGACAAAGCACATTTTTTTGCAAAACTCACAAGCTCTAAATATAAAAAGGGCGCACTCCCACACATGTCTCAAAACAATTTTCAATCGCATTATACTCTTCAAAGGTTTTCTTGGAACTTTTTCGAGTGCACATTTGATTCTCCCTCCCCGTATTGAAGTGCTGTCCACCAACACGGTTTCTCAATTTGGTAAATAGTTGTTAAGTGCCTGTTTCGAGTGGTAAGTAGTTTCGACAACTGAGTTTATTTTTCAATCTGCTAACTAAATAATGTTATTTAGTAGTTAGATATTTTCGATGACAAATACCTTTACTTTATAAATATGGATCTGTAATATTTGTTCATAGAGCAATATTGATACTAAAAACGCTTCTAAGATGTATATTGTTGGATGGAATCACAAAAAGAAATAAAATAGCAAAAACAAGAGGAGAAAATAAAGAGAAATATAATAAAAGCTGAAATAGCCCGAGAAAGTAAAAATACTTTGGCCAACTTGTTGGTCAACTGAGGGAGCAAATTAAAAAAGATCGATTCCTTTTTACCTTAAGCTCGGATGTGTTTAATTAATAATAAATAACACATGTTAAATACAAATCAAAATAAAATAATAAGCAATCACCATTACATTACTTAAAGCTCTTCAATCTGAAGTCTGTCGAAAACATAACATCCTAAGCAAACAGACACTTCACACCGGCTTTGGATTAACAAAAGGCGAAGTAAGTCTGAAATAATTTTCGTAGCCGCAGCCCTTTGAAAATTAAAGCTTTTCCTTTAATTGTTCAGTCTGGCAGACGTCAGCGGTATTGTTCCTGAAGTCATTATTGGATAACAGGGTCCTCCGAGTTACGGAGAGAAATTAAAATCGGTACTCTTAAATAAAATTGGCTCCAATTCGTAATATATTTTATGCCAACCTATCAAAAGTCCCAGGCAGTAACAATACTTGCCTTTTTCGGTTTCTGGTCGATTTAAATTAAATTATAATATTCCTGTAAATATAAAAAAAATGATTTTTATTTATTTTTTGTAATATCACGACATTAGAGTTTCAATGCTAATCTGGGACTTTGCCATTTTAAAAATGGAATAGTATAGTTGCAACGCTTTTTAAGCCGGATTAGCAGATGCGATATCGGTAATCTTGATCTGTAAGCTTCACGGTGTTTTTTACCGATCGTTGTAGGAATAGTATTTTTGGTTTAGTTTTACCTAGTCTAGACCAAGTCTCGCAACGTCGGACTTGACAAGGTTCGCCGTTGACGGATACGTCGTGGAGGACTATGTATATATCGAGGGCTTCATAATAAATGGGCGTAAAGAAAAAAGTGCAGTTTTACACAAGGGACAAAATTGTGAATAAAACAAAACCAATTGATAGTATAAGGCTGAAATTTGGATTACCCTTCTATTTAGGTACACTTTCATACCGGTAAGACTTTCTAAATTCTAACATGCATTGATTTTTGTAAACAAACAAAAAAAAAATCGTGTAACCCGGCGCGGACTCGCCTGCGCTCTGTCCCGCTACCATGGTATATAGCATCATGTTATACAGCCTATGAATCTTTCTGTTAACGTATATATGTATGAATAAAATTAAACTGTTCGCTTAAATTTAATCATACAGTATTTTTATTATTGTTCAGTTTAATCTAATTAATGTAATAAGTCGTACTTATGCAATAATAAATATATAGCCTAAGACAAAGGGTTTCAGGATATGAGACTATTATCATCAGCCATGTCAATTTAGTGTACTGCATATCAATGTAAGTTCATTGAAAACCTTTTTCTTATCTCAACCACTACATGACGAGAAAAAATATTTTTAATATACACAATATTGAAACTCATAATTAAATTCTTAATACCATCTGTACATAAATCCTTATGACGTATAAATGTGGTATTTGAATAATATTACAATTTGAAATCGTTGAAACGTTGAGCGGTGCTCGAATTTGCATTTTACAAAGAGTGACCCGCGTACCTATTCATAGTCACAGTAAAATACGTTTTAGTACCGAAACTTATCGTAGGAAATTATATGTATATTATCAAGTATGGTAAATGTTATGTTTAAAGAAACTTGTATAACGAACACTATTAAAAAGAAATGTATACTTTTAAGTTAATTATTTTTATCGTTTCAAAATTTCAGTTTATGAATCCGTCACACGCATTTCATTTTATGAAATCAAGCTAGCGTTTCTCGGCGCTACTATTTCTACCAGGATCTGGCACAATCTATATAGATACACATTCGTTTGCTCCAAACTTCTCAATTCCTATAACACATTGCTATATCAACATTTTCGCAATTTAACTGCTACGTCACAGATATGAAAACTGCCATGTCGTGGTTGTAACAATTCCTGACACGTTTCTTCTGTCTTTACACTTCTACCGCAATATATTTTATTTAAGCTTTAAAATAAACATTTGTAGCACGGAGGTTTATTTCTTCAGCGCCAACCTCTACCAACGTTTATAGAATTTTGTGTCATGTAAGAGAGACTTGACTAATGTGTGCGATATTATAAGACGTTTTTTAATTATCTAACAAATCCAAATTTATCTATATCATCATTAATAATTAATTGTAGTAGCCTAATATATTTCAACTACTATATATTTCTTTATTATGGCTCTTGTTTGGTACGTACACGACAATAGTTTAAATACATAGATATCAGTCTGCTTACCACTAAAATTAAGTTTATAGAATTGAATATTTATTTCATTACAGGATTATCTTGTTCCTGTCATTCCCCTGCTCCCCATGCGTTAGTGACTGTAACCAAATGCGACTTACTTATAGCTTTAAAAAATATCACTGATATACACTGATATCTGTCAATGTTTAACGTCATTAACATGTTATATCTCAAATAAGGCACTAAACCCTTGGCCAAGCATGTATGATATTATTATTACTAACACTTTGTACTGTGCTAACTTATTAAATAACACATCAACAAAGTGTCTGCCCCTTAATAGAGACAATAATAAAAGTGTTAAAGGACACTTTCTTAGAAAAATAATTTTAGTAAATTTAGGTTATATTTAAATTACTTATTAGTCTTTTTAGATTATATGGTAATATGTATGTGGTACTTTTTAAATACATCATTTATGAAAAAACTAACACTAGTATTATCCAAGATATAACATGGATTTTAAAAATAATTAGTTTTCATGAACGATGTTAAAAGCAGCTCTTACAATGTAACGTCGTGGTGTTTAAATACTGATTTTCCTATACTGTTATACACTTTTCACGTATGTTTTTCTAACTTTATGAACGATAGTGCGAGATATATGAGCAACTTTAAGCTTAAATCTTTTACATAGTTTTGAATAATGCTCACTTTTTCGCGAGTGTTTTTAAAGATTACAGTAAGTAGTTTTATAAGCTTGTTACTTCGAACGTAGCGCTGGTTCTCAAGACATTATATTTTTTCATTTAATATTTTTTTAGCTTATTTTACAAAGCTGAGACAGAACAACATATTATGTCATTATTAGTGTATAGCTCGCATTTGGAAAAATCGTATTCGTTTTAAAATTCACTCAGGAAACTACTATAAAAATGAAATAATATAATAATACTGCGCTTAACAAATTAATCCTTTTTTATAATTTTCCTTACTAGTTACATTTCGTGAATTGACTTTCATAGACTGCGGGTGCTTATAAAAAGATACTGCTTTGAATTATACACAAAAATGAATTAATTATGTGAATATTTAACTTTACCACCTTGAAACCGAGCGATTTACATTTGTGGGTTTATTAGGAAATATACGAAATACCATGGGAGTTAATAAAATTAATGGAGGCTGGAAGTTTTTTGGGTTGACCGGAGGGCCCGGGCAACATTTCTGGACGGTCGGTAATGCAGGAAAAAGTTAATAACGCTTGAAGTTTGCAGCCCCTGATGCAATTAAAAAAACACGAAACCTAACAAAGAAGCCTTAAAATAAATTAAAACTTCCTCGTTTTTATTTATTTTTGTGTAATTAACAGCTAAATATATTTGGTGATAGAATATCGTTTGAGTAAATTTTGAACATTTCTGTACTCACTTGTTAACAACGTCAAACAGTGACAGATAGCGTATATACACTTACGCACTAATGGAGCTAATCAATAACGGCGTTATGTAATTGGCTATAAACAAGACGCATCGATCTCAGATACTAACACTAACCAATAATAAATCTCAGATAGCGGACGGACATTAGGATAACAATTTTATTCTTGTGGAAAGTGATGGTGAAACAATCTAGTTCGTTTAAGAAGTTTTAGAAAAATGTAGAAGATTCTGGAAGGGAAAGGTAAGGACAGATACATTTCAGAAAGGGATAGTTGATGATCGAAAGTTCTAGAATAGAAGGTTCGGGAAGGAAAAGGCAGAGAAAGATAGATATTAGATTGAGGCATACATAGTACTCGTAAATAAAAGCATAACGAAAGAAGATCGAAGTTATGGGCTTCAGAAGATTCTTCCAGGTATATAACCAGCGTAAGGCACACCTACCGGGCAGCTGAGTTCAGTTCAAGACAGTGAAGCGACAAGTGCGATACGAAAGAGTTGGAAGAAAAGTTTGATAGAAGACAGTAACGAGTTTCATGGTGAATTTAGTGAAAAGTTTAGTGGACAGTTCAATGAAAGAGGAGTGTAGCATAGTTTGAGATAAGATCCAGAAGCAAAGTGTAAATTCGGAGGTGAGTACTGCAGTATCAGAAGGTGGTCTACGTGGTATTGTGCATAAGACAACTTATCGTCAGGACAGTGCGTTGTTAGTCGTGCGTATAGCGACGACCCTGCGGAGAGGAATCACGTATAGCTGTGTAAGTTAATAAAAGCGTTTAGTTAAAAACTGGTGTTTCCTTCCAATCTTCAGTACGTACCCCCGCTCGCACGTAACATTATATTATAATTCTTGTGAAGCGGGCACAGCACAAATATTGTTAAGAGTTGCAGGACTCGAATTAAAATTCCGTTAGAATTACTATTGAGTTTATTAGAACTATACAAATACGTATAACACAGGTACAAATATAAACGAACTCGACAAGTCCAAACGTAACTCAATAACACGCGCAAAATCCGTCACTAAATAGATTACCGAATGTGCACAAGTCTTGCTTCGCTTATGGTTATAGCTCAACTGTTCCCTCTCTCAATTGGGGCATTCCTTTATACTGCACAGATGCCATATGTCTGCCCGACCGCGTGGACCTAATTTCTTAGAATCAGTTTGTATTTTGGCAGTGATCACAATACAAAAATAGACCGTAAAAGATTACAATACACATTGGGCTCTTTTTTTAATCACAAATTTTAAACACAAAATAAACAAAAGAAGTCCAAATTCCGAAAGGTAATAAAAGGTATGCAGGTGTGAATTTGTCTTTGTCTAGACCGTAACAATAATATAAATAAATTAAAACTATTTTTATAATAAATTTTTATTTTGTTTTCATTTAAGTGTACTTTATCCGCCTTGTATACATATGTTTGTAATAGTACATTTTTTTAAATATATTTTGTATGTATTCGAAAATTATTTACAAGGAACTTCATGAACTACAAGGGACATCACGTGACACGAGAGTTCTTCAGCTTCCTTTATCATAGAAACTTTTGCTTGATAATCACCACACATGTTTTGGGTCAGCTCCGTACCCCCGAGGGTCATTACGAGGTTACTTAAGTAATATTTGCCCTGAAAATAATAAAGTATTGAAGACCTTCTTGCCTGAGATTAGACTGATCAACAATTTAATCAGTTTGATTGAAAGCTAGACAACTGGAAGGACGCAGCGTCAATCAATAACATTGAATATTTTAAATTTATGTTTATAATAGTACTTGTGACTAAAAGGCTAAATAAAACATTAACAACAATCGTTGGACAAATGACATCTTTGTCGTCCGTGACCACGGCCACTGAAAAGCAGCCGAAACGTCGGAATAACCAAATTCAAATAAATTACCGCGCTTAAAACCGTTAAAACATAGTTTTATCATGATGTATTCCAAACTTGTTTTGTCTTTCTAACATTTCGATGTACGACTGTAACGCCCCGTCTGCAGGACTTCCGGAGACAAAGTCTATTTCCCAGCTACACGCTTATTAAAGTCCTCCGCTTTCGTCATTCAGTATCGACTGGCAACTTGACACAAGATCATCAGGCTAGAGGGCGTCCAGGACTCGTTCACTCGATTAAACAAAAAAATAATAATTAATAAAGTAATTTACCGCTTCTATGGGACAGCTGGTCAATTTCATTTCCTTGACTGCTTCTGCCCACGGGGCGTCTTTATTTTGCAAACTCTCGCATATGTCTAGTGCAAAACTAGATACTGGTTCATCGCCCACTTCAGTTTCTTTTATCACTTCTACAACCATCTTAAAACATAGAGTTTATTCGTTATTCATAACTTGATATTTCAGCTGTGCTAGATTTTAAAATAGTAATCAGTTTTATAAGTATTAAAGCTTTTTTTATTGCCTGAAGCAGGCAAACAGGCAGACGTGCCACCTGATGAAAAGTGGTTACCGTCACCTACGGACGCTTGCAACACCAGGGGTGTCACCAACGCGTTGCCAACCTCTAAGAAATTTTGTAACGCCCTCGTTACTAAGCCCCATGACATAGCGCAAAAGGAAAACCACGGCGGGAAGTTCCCTCCAGATCATTTTTGCACGCGAATTAAATGTTCTAGTGAACCGCTGCGTAGTTGACTGTGTGTTGAGTGGGAGCTCGAGGAAATGGGGGTGAATATCTCGTCGCTGGCGTTGAAAAAGTGAGGCTCTGGCACCAGATCAAACAGTTCCTCGGAACAATCCTCGTTATACAGGCGGTAAAAAACGCAGAGGGACGCAAAATCTCTTCTAAGCGATTCTAAAACGCCTGTTAGTACGGGATCGTCGATGAAATAAATAAATGAAGTATCAAATCCTAGGAAATGAGTTTATTTTTAAATGTATATGTATTTATTGTCTTACTAGACATTTACTAATTAATTGTTCTTTCCAAAATATGTAAACACTATTAACATAATTATGATATTCATCGCAATAAGCTAACAGTTACTATTTTATAGTTGAGAAATGGCATATTATTGAAGATCATTTGTCATTTTTATGCTATGGTGTTAAATTTATTGGAACGCACTTTAGTACAATCATTTGGTAGTTTTTTTTACCTAGGAAGTTTTCCGGGAGTTTTGAAAATGGTATTTTATAGATTTTGATGTGCTCTTTCCGAGTTTCAAATTTGCCATCTCGTATCTTAAATGACTGAGTCACTATATTGGAAAAATGGCGCCTAATAGCAATGGCAATATCTGTCTTCCTACTCGTTTTACAATAAATATCTGTTACAAAATTAAACTAGAGAAAATTTCGTAGAATTTTTGTAATAACAATGTTTTTTTAAAATCAAATTGGTGTACATGTCACAAACTATACTACTAGTCACAAAAATAAATGGTATTAAAAAATGATAAATTTCAAGCTTTGCAGCATTAAATAACTCAGGGCTTTGAATTTATTAGGGATAACATAGTTTTTATTAACATAGTATAACCTTGGATAAGTTACTAAGTTTTGTACTTGTACAGCTGATTTAATGTTATTTAGTATGAAAATTGATATTATGATTATTATTTGTTTCAATTTCACCACTTACAGTAACTCCTTCGTCTAACGTAGCTAAAATATCAATGTTCCCAGTTAGACTCATTGCTTCTTCTCCATCAGAACCGTTGGCCGGTTGAAATTGAATTCCATCACAATTTAAAACATTATTCGTAAAATCTTGACATCCGGATATTACGTCATCACAAAATGCTGCATAACAAGCCTTTGGAAGAAGCTGAGTTTAAACATTAATGTAGGATTGCATCCTGAATCTTTTATTAATTATTAATTATATACCGCCTAAAGGCTTAGTCACATCATCGTATTATTTCCGTGGAAACTTCCGTCCTGTGGTGGATTAACAACTACTTTCTAGATACAAATAAATCATCATTGATTCTGTCCGCTATGTAACATGCGCTATGATGTACACTATAAGCAAATAGCAGATCGATTATCTGCAACGACGCCAGACTGCTGCATAGTTCTTGTGTCACTCTGTGATGATGCGACCAAGCCCTAAAGCACCATTTGAAATGTTTCAAATATTATACTCACATCGCCATATCCTTTAACAAGGCGACTCAACAAACCCATATACAGACAAAACAATCTAAATAAAGCCAACTCCATAGTAGATCTGAAAATATGTCTCGCAAAAGAATGGGTGTTAGTTATTGTCATGTCTTTTATACAATAAGCGATAGTGATCTCTATTGTTAATAAAATGATAGATTCGAATGTGATAAGAGCTACCAACAATAATTGTTCTGTAGTGCATAACAATACTGGATGTTATGTATCTACATTGTATGAAACACGACATGTTTTTCAAAATGAAACAAGATGCTTCAAATAAAATTAACATATTAATCGCATTCTCTTCTGTCGAATTCTAAGGCAGTAATTTTTGAAGTGAAACTTCTTTTATCGGCGTTGGAAAAAAAAATACCGTCATAGTTTTCGGTTACGCGTCACGACATCTATTAACAACTTGTTGCGTAGCAACGAGTTGTTGATAGATGGATTGTGAGACGAGCATTGTAATATTTCTTTACTTTTTGATTATTTAAAAATCATTTATTTAGTATTCTACATATGTAATATATATAATGATCTTATAATAACTAGATTCGCAGTTTACGGCACTGACGTGTTGCCACTTCAAAGATGCCTGCAGGCATATCTGGCCCCAGTTGTGAGTTACACACTAAGCGAGTGTGACGTATCAGCGACGGGCATAAAAACTTATTCAAAATGGTGAAATTTACTGTTAAAAGTTGTGTATCACAGTCCGAAAATGATAATAAAGCAAGTGAAGTTACCTTTCACAAGTAAGTTTGCTTAATTTTGATCGCATTATTTAAAAGAACATTAAACATAAAACAAAATAATATATCGTGCATTGTTTTTGTCATTGCTATTGCCAGTGAAACGAATTCAAATTTAAAAATTTTTGGAGTTTAGTTCATAAAAAAGTGAATGATGGAAGCGTGCGCCAGTATATTTTGTGTGCTTTAATAATAAAATTTTGGCAACGATTCTAATATGCTTATTAATTTTTTTATGATACTACATAGTTAATAATTATCATAAAATAGTGATAGAGCTGAAGACAGACGCCTTCCTATATAAGTTTTTTTATTACAAGTTTTCACCCTATAACAGTGTTTTAACTTTCACCACTACATCGACCTCGGTATCCTAGGCCCACCACATCAGCGTGCTAGCAAATATTTATTATATGTGCGAGGAGCTGCGCATAGACAGGACTATCAGTGCTGTAACCGCAATATAAATACGTATCAAGATATTGTTGGAACACAAATAAATAGAAATAAACTGTTATAACCACACCTAATTATCAAAACGATAACCCTAGTAAGTTTGTAAACCCCTGGGGGATGAGCGCAGTATGGCGGCAAACTGGTGGCGAGGTAAATCCTTCCTTGCTTCTCCTTCCCGTCCCTTTGCCTTCTCCCGGCCATCGCATCGCGCCCGCACAACTTGTCATGATATTAGTTTTACATTTTTTACGTATTTTTACTCTACATCTGACTACAGGCTAATTTACTACCTACGATGGGTAGCTTAATAATTAAGGTTTTACCAGAAAATTGTTTGACCACTCAGATAGAATGCGGTTCTCATTTTTGATGACTAAAAAGTGTTTCCATTGATTCATACTTTAGATGGACAGAAAAATAAGGATAAGGATACACACCACAATAAACTCTTGAATTTTGTTTGTACCAAGTGCCAAAGAGCAGTCGGTAACTAACTTTTTATCAACATACTCTTATAGTATTACGACAAAAATAATTCTAATTACTGTTTTGAAACATAATTAATACGTATTTGGAAAGTTAATGGTGTGACGTCATAACTCTAAGACTTGAAATTACAGACTGATTCGGTTAAAATATTCCATTTTTTTTAAAGTACCTGTGACATGTGGCACCTGGTATTCATGTAAAATTTAGGAACTTTCTGGAATCAGATTATTTACTGGGGAATCCCATTTTTTGTATTCTTCTTCCATTAATATGGCGTTATATCTAGACATAAATAGCATTTTGATGAAAGAAAACGATTATTTCATTAAATTTAATTATTTAGGTTGAAAGATACAGAACTGAAAGAACATTTTGTTAAAAAAACAATTCTTAACCCTAGTTTAACGTTTAACATTCTATCAACGAGATTAATCCTCTCAAGCTATATTATGATTTGGTGTAATAATACAGAATGTCTGTTTTTCATGGAGGCCCGAAAGATCATCTTTAAGATATTATACTATCCGCAGGAGTTAATTTGAGACCTGAGCGGAATGCGCGCTCCCGTCCTGACCCTCGCCTTCTTACCGCTTTCGCTATACCCGACCCCCGCTTCCTTACCGCTCTAGCCATCGATGCGTCAGTACCTCGCGTTTACGTCATCTGAGCGAAGTCTCAAGTTATCACTTGCGGGGTGTACTAGATAAGAAAAGTACTAACTAAAATGGTACTCATCGTTGCGGATAATTTCTAAATACTATTTCAGTATGACAGTAGACATATCATCGTTGGGTGTATGAAACAAAGAACAATTTCTCATATCAACATTAGAATAATGATTTATCGACAGGCAACCCTCCGTTTTAATATATTTTTCATACGGAACCAAACAAATGGGCCAAACTGGGGGCTATATCATTTCCAATATAGTAGTTTTATGTAAACGACGCCTACTTTTAAACTGTCGTAATTTTTAGATTCCGATTTTGCCTCCCCTCTCTATATTTGTTATCTAACTGGGAATAAATGAATATATTCAGGAGTTTGATTTACAACGTGTTTTTGTATGAGTTTTACCTACTCAAGTTTTATTGCAGTTTCCCTTATTTTTTGGTCGACCCATTTGTTTGAGTATGAAATGTTATCTACTTAGAACATGGAAGTACATTATTATTTTAATGTAATGTATTGATCATTGCATATTTGTGAACCTAAAGCCTGTGATAATATATTGATTTAGTTCCGACACTCTTTTTCAATATGAAAGTAAAAGAAACTTGTTAAGATTTTTAATATGATATTAATTATTTTAGAAGTCGCGGAAGGCCACGACACACCTTCCATGATCAAATTGATCTTGTATTAGCAGAAGGTGATGTCAGGAGCCTTAAGAACAGACGAGCGTGCATGACAAGAGCTATGAATGTCAAAGAAGCAAGTGAGATGTGTAAGAATAAGCCTGTAACAGAGCACCATTGCTCTGTTGTTCGTGCCTACCCCGCAAGGGACCTGGCGTGAAATTATGTATGTATGTATTAATTATTTTGTTATTTTGTATTGCTTGAACGCGCTAATCTCAGGAATTACTAGTCTGATTTCAAAATTCTTTCAGTTTTAAATATCCCATTTATCGAGGAAGGCTATATAGGCTATATATCATCACGCTAAGACCAACAGGAGCGGATCACCGATGAATATTGTTTATTAATATTTTCGGGGGTTTATTTAATTTACTTATTTTTGAACAATTCCACGCGGAGAAGTCGCGGGTAGAAGCTACTATGTAATAAGTGTAGTTATCGTTACTTAAAAATTACATCACCGTCACAGTACCTACTTGAAATTTATAAATCTTTGGTCAGTGTGTTGAACAAGTAACTAAGTTTTCCCTTCAAGGCTGCAAGCACATTGGCAGCACCTCTCGTATTGCTAATGTCCATAGGCAAATATGACCACTTTCCGTCACAGTTCGGCCGTCATCCTCTCTGATGTGCTTCAGTAATAAAAAAAAGTTGTGTAGCTAAAACATTTTCACATGATTTAAAAGTGTGACTGAGTACAAACATCACGACATGTGAATCATCAATGTATCTTCTGAGGAAAACGAGGCACAGGCGCAGCCGAGCACAGATAAACAGTCTCTAGGTATCGAAACCATAACGCAAAAATACATATGTGTTTTCTAATCTATCTATCTACGGATTTATTTATTTTTCATGATGTATAAACGTGTTTATTTTCAAGTATGATAATGTGTAAACGTAAGGAAAAATATATCATTTACGCTTCGCTTCAAATATTCTCAGCGGGAATCAAAAGACGGCAAACGATATTTTCACGCAATATAAAAGTCCTTGGTATGGAAAGTGTTATGTTATACTTTATTATATTGAAGTAAATAGTATAGAAATGTGAAATAACAAAGAGTGGAATGATGTTCAAGTATTAAACGTATGGTAAAGTACGAGTATATGTACTGTTGGCACTTCCACTCCCCTCAATGATTAGCACTCTATTAATTTATTGAATACGTTAGTGAATGCTAATATTTTCTTTAGTTTGTAGCCCTACAATTTTTCATTATTGCACGAATTCAGCAGAAAGGTAGACGGTCCACTAATGGAAAGCGGTTAGCATCGATTATGGACATTTACAACATCTAAGGTGCTACAAATGCCGGAATACAACTCAAGGTTGTTATAATAATACATACATACATAACCCGCAGGGGGGCTTTGTGGCGAAGCCTTAGGTGAGTAGCGACACCTCGTACCTGACTCCGGCGGCCAAGACAAGGCCCTCGCCTCCGTGCTTGCCTTAACCAGCCGGCACGGAGTAAAGATTGCTAGAGCTAAGACTCAAGCTCCAGGGGTGGAAGTGATAAATGGCATCACGTCAGAAGTAGCTTCGGTGAACCTGCAACCCACCTCTCTACACCCCTCAGCCACTCACACCCATGTTGCCCCTGTCTTCTATGGCATATTTTGGGGTCCATGCAGGAAGTGGAAAGTCACCCTCAATATTCCCTGAACATTGCGACGGACAGACGCTAGAGTCCCCATATTCCCAGACCCCTATTATCACTAACAGTTCACCCCATTAGCCCGGTACTTTTTGTCCTCATTTGCCACAATAGTCCTACACTGGCCGGGGCTTGTCCTTGGGTGCATTATTCTATGGTGTAGACAGGGATAATCGCCGGTCAGTGTCACGCCACATATTTACATTAAATTTGTCAAGGGGCCTCTACGTGTTGGCCTCCCCATGGCCCCATGCAAGCCCTCCCAAAATCCGGGCCATTTTTATGGCCCGTGGTCTTGAAAGACATACAACTATAATAATATTGTGTAGCTACTAAATAAAAACACTAAGATTAGTCAATATCTTGAATAAATTGACTGAATGCCAATTATTGGGTTGCGTATCAACAATGATATAGTTTACCCTATTAGTACACTCAAACAAAACTTTCCACTTTATGAAATGCAAATTAAGTATGAATGATTAAGTCGTCACGAGGGTCCCAAAAGTCATCGGGTGTACCCGTTACAAAGATATTCAATTAGTCGTAACGTATCATTTGCATAGGTGTCGGTGGCAATCAAATTAAACGACAGCGAGGAACTTCCCAAATTAAGTCATTTAACCCCTTGCGAGTTATATGATAGCCTGGTACATTTGATATAGAAAATCTTTAAAAACATTAAATTATTATTTAAGAAACATCTTTACTGTAGTAAATATACATTGTGCATATGTTATATTATCATTTATTTTTATTTGCAAAGGAATTTCTAATATTTAATTTCAAGGCTACCTGACCCGTCCCTACTTCGCTGGTCATCAGAAAAAAAATACTTATTATTAATCACAATCAAATGTACCCTATGTCACTCAGGAATAATGTGACTTTCCACTGGTGAAAGAATTCTCAAAATAGGTTTAGTAGATCCAGAGATTATCCCCTACAACGTCACAAACTCACAAACTTCACCTCTTTATAATATATAGATTGATGATTGGAATACAGTATAATTAATCAACTTGAGAGTTTGTATTACTGAATCGATTATTTACAATTCAGAATCAAATAATGATTACACGTTTTCTGATTTCTAATATAGGAAAAACATTCAAATACATTTTTGATTGTTTAACGTTCATTTAACATTCATTGTATTTATCAATTTTGAACGATTTATATGATCAGCAGAAAATTGATTTTTCTGTTAAAAAAACGTGAATCTCGGGAAACCAGATAGAAGTGATAACTTATACTAATCTAAGTTGAACTACAATCAAATCATTGTCAACAGTAATGTCTACCGCACACTAAACAGTGAGTAGAGAGAGGGGAAGCGTCTGTCCGTAATACGGCTTGCGCTGTGGGTTAGAGTGAGAGAGGAGGAGCCTGCCGACCTTTGCCGTATGCGTGAAAGAAAGGGAAACCAGACAGACTGGCGCCGTAAACCGTTACGTAACGAAGCTGTTTACCCTCCCATAAGAAGTTATTACTTCAAAATACAGTTCAATACAATTGTAAATAAAAAAACACTTTATACCTAAAAATGTACTTTTAACTACAACAATATTTTTAAAATGGTGGTTCGTTGTTAATAATATTTTAGAGATTAAATAAAAGAAGTATGTCTAATACCTATATGTTTTATTTTGTTATATCAAATGATATTCGTTATTTCACAATAGGGATCGGAACACAGTCATGTCAAAATACATTTTAATATGAAGTACATATAAACTAGCAGGCGTTAAAAATAACATATTTTAAATTACTTTTAAAATATTATAATGAAAATATATTTTAATTAGAATTTACACACTAACGATAAAGCTAGTTAATTCATTTTACTTATACATACTTATGATGTCATAATTATGTTCGTTTGTATAAAATCTATGAGGCTGTGCCTTTTTGTAAGACTACAGAAAGTATCCCAATATATTCTGACCGTGCGCTTCCCTGTAATGTTTCACAAGTAGATGTCATCAAAATTTGTAGAAAAATAAATTAATAGTGATAATCAGAATCTACAAAAATTCAAAACAAATTTATGAAACAACAATGGTAACATTGTTGGTTGTGGAGATTTTTTTAGAAAACTTCAAACATGACAAGCAATTATCTTTTAACAAATTTTCAATCAAAACATTTACACATAGCTAGTGTTAGTAAGTTATTATCAGACAGAGAGCATGTTTCACATTGCATACAGAAACAAGGAAAATTCAACGTTATATAAAACACTGATGATGAAACGAGAAATAATTTACATAATGTCTATATAACAGATTAATAATTTGCGCTCTTTGCTGCGTAACCTTGGTGAGTTAATTATCTATTAATTCCGATTTTACTGTAATATTTTTTTTATATATTAGAAAAAGATGTAGAAATAATAGATCACGTTTAAAGGTTATATTTAAAATAATAAGATCTTAATCAAAATTATCCATATTCATTAAATTATGTAAGTGCATCTTTTAAATGTTCACTTCTTCAAGTGAGGAGACTTATTTACCATTTTACTTACTTTAATAAACTTTATAGTTTGTTAAATAATGTTTTGTTTATATAAAGCATTAGTTTGGAATTTTATTATAGTACATGACACATATTTATCAAATAAAAATATTTTAATGAACGTTCAGTAACTAAAGGAAAATGATATTGTACACTCCAGTGCCAGTCTTTTCGTTTTCGTGGGTTGTTGAGTGGAAGAGGCCAAAAAGATACATTTTAGGATACAATCATTTAAACTCTAAAGGGTACCAAAGGTATCCCCAAATTGCTACAACTGTGATGTGCCAGATGATATTAATTACACTTGCCGATAGGGTGTGCTAAAAATACAAAAAATGGTCGAGACAAAGAAATTATAATACAGGTGATTATAACACTATCTTCGCCTTTCCCCTATCTCAGTCCGCTACAAACTTGTGCTGTAAGTTATTTAAGTATTTAAAAAAAGAATATTATTTGATAAAGGTGTTATAGGGGGGGGGGGGGTTAGCATGGTAACTCAATGACAAAACAACTTATAAAATAAAATATATTTAAAAAATCTGTAATACTATAGACTGTAAATTATAGTTGGCACTATTTTTTGTAACTAAACATTGATCTGTTGCATTGTAGACTGAATCCAGTCTGAATATTGGGCCACTGCAGTGTAAACACCAGGCCAACCGTCCTTACCACATCCATTTCCGAAGGAAACAATACCTACAATTTCCCACACGCCTTCAGGTCGTTTCCTCATAATAGGACCACCTGAATCACCTTTACACGTGCCTTTGTTTCTCAAGCCACCAGCACAAAACTGTTTATCCGTCAATTCAGCGTTAAGCTTACTGAACTTCTGGAAGCATTCTTCTTTATTGAATACAGGGAGCACTTGCTTCAGTTTTATCGGACTGCTTATACCTAAAAGAAAATAATTAGTATATTTAGTATATATAAGGTATTATTTTCACAACTTCTTCTACTTCTTAAGACCGTCCAATTTAGATAGATAGATAGATAACACTTTATTGTACACCATTACAAAAAACTTACAAACAAGTACTATTCTCATTGGGTACAAAGGGCGGTCTTATCGCTAAAACGCGATCTCTTCCAAACAACCCGCGGCAAGAATATTGCTGATTGGGAGTGGCAATGGTGGTATACATAATTATTTTACGATTACTTACATTTTAATAATAAATATATAACTATATACAATATAATATCTACTAATTATATAAAATTACATATTGTAGATAGATTTCCTGACCATGTTCTTAAATGTTATTAGGAATTTTGGTTGTCTGATAGCAACAGGCAATAAAGAGAATTCGAATGCACAAGGCCTCACAGGGTAGCGTGACATCTCTATTTACTGATTATCATCTTAAGTTTAGTTTTATCCGTGCAGGAACGGAGAAATAATACAATTTCCTATAGCCCGGCGGCCTGTAGTAAGAGACGACAAAACAACCCCTGAACAGGTGGTAGGGTATTTGCCTGTCTGGGTAGTTACCACCCGTGCTTTAGAGTATGCCGCCATAACATCTTGAGTTGTATTCCGGGATTAAGGGGCAGGTTCCAGACTCCCTTTAGAGAGCGGCAGCCTTTGGTGTTACAAATGTCCATAGGCAATGGTAACCACTTTCCATCCGGTGGGCCGTTTGCCAATCTGCTGAACTCATGCGTTAAAAAAAATAAGTCAACGCGTTATAATACTTGCATTCAATTTAAAACCTAGTCAGTGTTTATTATAAGCAAAATACCTAATGATTAAGTGGAAATTGATATACATAACGTAGACTGGGTTCGGTTAATGGTTACCTACTTTCTAAGGTTCTGCCCCATCCGGCGACAAATACATCAGCTGGTGGTTCTATTAGAGCGTTGCTTGGCATGCAGATTGGTTGCACGTAGACTAGAAAAAAGAATTTTATTTCATATATATTTTAAACGTATTTTTCGCAAACTGCTTATGTAGTTTTAAACAAATATAGAAGATTCATGGTTTCTGGATGGCCGTCTTTAATAAAAATAAAATTTCATGAACATACTAGTTTAAGAAGACCTTTCCAATGTGCTTAGCTGCCTTTTATAAAATGTCAAGCTCGTGGCTCGACATGATATTATGGAGAGGCGGTAGATTGTTATATTTACAAAACAGAATGCAACAACTTGGTATGGCGAGTGTTTTACGGTTATGCAAACAGCAAATAGCTCGTGGTACAGCGAGTTTCAGTTTGTCGAAAAGTTTTATGTTAAGCGTAGTGATATCCTCTTTATTTCTTATAGTTAATTTCTCGTCGGTCATTATCAAAACTGAAATTTTACTTTTACACATTTCAATATTTTCTAAACGTAAAATTTGTTAAAATATCATCAATATTGTTACTTTTACTTAAACAACCAAAAGTCGAGTTTAAGGTGACGAACACTTTCATTCCGCGACTGCACAAAGGGGCAACCTTTCGCCAAAAAGCAATATTTTTCACACAGCCTGTTGTAGGAGTAAATTATATTTGAAACAGGAGTGGTGATGATGTAAATTTGTTCAATGACATGAGGTCATTTAAAATGACGGTTAAAATTTTCTTCGAGATCAGCAACTCATTAGTATCGCCTTGATGTTGTAATAGTCTATCAACGATGGTGACTATTCATGAATAGACGACTTCTTTGCCTGATGACCAGCTCTTGGAGATGAAACTAAACTAAATGACAATAGGGGCAAGTTTCGGGTGGGAATTTAAAGCACACACGCGGCAATGCAGCCAGCCTTCTGGGCACGCTCCCATCTGGCAGCGATTTGTTACACAATCTATAACCGCTTGTATTTTATAACTTAGTTTATTCTAGCTTTTACTATTAATACAAATGAATACATTTTAATAAACATATAAATTTTAACGTTATAAAAAAAAGCACTGTTCATAAATAAATAACATTTGATAAAATGAAACAGTAGTTGCAGGGTATGAAATTTTATCGAAGAATAAATAGTGTTGGTTTTTACGACCTCAACTATTTAATCAAAATGCCTTATGGTTCTGCCACAAGTACTCCCTTGTTTGACGTCATTCAAAGATTTACAATTTGGCTGAGACTTCTAATTGAAGAATATAAAATTTGTATACTCATGCATACTTAATACATGGATATATTTAAAAATCAGTGCCATATTTCAAAACAAGAAGACATTAGGAATAATTACATGTATATTTCGCCCGTCTCGCCAACCGAACCAGGCCTATGTCATCTCGCTGGTTGCGGTTGCTGTCTTTGTAACCGGTATGAGGGTAGGCTCCTTGTACCGCTATTTCTTGCGGTGGGTCAGCACAGGCACCCTCAAGACAATCAATGTCAGTCTGCATATCGTATTCACCAAGGCGGACTGTTACCCTGTAATTTATTTTATTTGGACAACACAACAAACAATCAATAATTAATTAAAATAATAATTTAAAGTTTTCAATTACAGTTTACAACATAGTTTGTAATTATAAAACCTAGATTGGAATTCAAGCATGCTAACACATCAGTATCACAATTATATTTAAACTAGCTGTCCCGGCAGACGTCGTCCTGCCCAGTAAAAAATAGGGGTTGATCGTAGAGGGTTGAAAATTTAGGGTTGTATGTATCTTTTAATGCTGTATCATAAAAAAAAGAAATTAAAAATTTGTCTAAAAATAAAATAAAAATTTTTGGGGTGGACTACCCCTAACATTTAGGGGGATGATAAATAGATGTTGGCCGATTCTCAGATCTACCCAATATGCATACAAAATTTCATGAGAATCGGTCAAGCCGTTTCGGAGGAGTATGGCAACGAAAACTGTGACACGAGAATTTTATATATTAGATATAGTTGTAAGTACAATAATATAGGCTGTTTTCAAGTGGGCCTTTAAGCCAAAATCCTAAAACATGCGAATAGTAAAAAAATCTCAAAGGAAAATGGGGGTCGATTTTGACTAAAACTAAAGTGTCGGAATTTTTTTTTAAATCATTTATCATAAATAAAATCGGCTGATTTTGAAAACACATACTGTATTTATTATATGAAATCACAGAATAGATTGTAAAAGCTGCGTAACAACGTTTTCTAAATACACTTCCGTTTCATCAGCTATAGTTTCCACATTCAAGAATTCCACATTCATCCCTATTACGGATACCATATATGTAGTAACTAAAAATTGTAAAATAAAAATTAACAAAAGAAACCGACTTCAAAAGTTTTTTTCCATTAAAAAGGAAATAATAAAATATTCAAAAACATGCAGAAGTCGCGGAAAGCCACGACACACCTTCCATGATCAAATTGATCATGTATTAGCAGAAGGTGATGTTAGGAGCCTTAAGAACAGACGAGCGTGCATGACAAGAGCTATGAATGTCAAAGAAGCAAGTGAGGTGTGTAAGAATGGGCCTGTGTGGCGCTCTGTTGTTCATGCCTACCCCGCAAGGGACCTGGCGTGAAGTTATGTATGTATGTATGTATCTTGAAGTCGGTGCCAAGCAAATCATCTTTCAGTTTTACAAGAATTTTACTTAAAAATACTTACAAAGTTCCAACTTTTTTTAAGGCGGCTCCTGTTAGGCAATGAGCAGCCGTCAGTACGGTTCGTTGGTTGACTAGCGTACCTCCACATTTGTAGGTAATATTCTGGGTAGCTATCGATAAGAAATATGTGAATTAGATTGCGATTTTTAGAACGAAGTTCCTAATCTTACTGGGCCAAAATGCTGATCACTTAATATTATGACACAGTATTAAAATTTAATGCAATATATATAAGATCTAAAATAATATCAATTAGTGTAATATAGGCTATTTTGAAAATACTCGTAGGTCTTGTAATTGTCCTTTAACTATACAATTTCATCGTTGGCCTTCGTTGGTTTTCGAAACTTCGTTCCAACCAGGTGCTCCAAAGACACCTCATTAGTTTTGTTTGCCCTCAAAGGACTTTGTGTATTGTGCGGATAGAAATTAGTTGTGTGGTGCGTCGATGCTAGCTGTCCTGTGGGATGACTGGCGAAAGCAAGCCCATCGCTTGACCGCCGCGAGGAAAAAACCAATTAAGACGACGAGTGTGGTACCCTCGATATATTTGAGTACTCAATTATCATCATCATCATCATCCGAGCGTTAAATCCCGGTTGCGTTCGGAGCGTTCACTCCGACGCCCAGGGTCCGCTTTCCTGCTTTTTCTACTCCACTTCGCGCAGTCTTCGGCATCCCCCGTTTTGAGACCATTGGCACGCATGTCATCCTTCACGACGTCAAGCCAACATTTCTTGGGCCTTCCCCTTCGTCCGGGACCTGGCGGAGGTGGCATGGCTAGACATTTGTTCCCCACATAATTAGCCGGTCTCCGTAAAACGTGGCCGTACCAACGTAAGCGACACTCCTGCAATTTGTCTGCTATGTCACGGACATGAAGACTGCCACGGATGCGGGAGTTTCTGACACGGTCTTTCCGCGTCACTCCACACATCCAACGCAGCATTTTCATCTCCATTTGAGTACTCAATTAATTTAAGATTAAATTTAAGACTATACTATAGAACGTGCATGTGAACTGGCGATTTAAATTTTAAAATAACAGATTGGATAATTTTATTATTTTGTTGGGATTATGTGCAGTATGATTACCACATCGTAGTTCTTGAGATTGAGTTGAGAGATGAGTTGCAACACAATAAGTTACAGCTCATAGATGTTCTATTGATGGGCTCCCCGTTTTAAGGGCACATACGGTATATCCGTAATGCTTGTTTGAGGCATGGTAGCGGGACTCTTATATCCATTATCTCAATGTGTTAGTTTCATCACGGTGTTTACCTTGACCATCAGCACGTGATAAGGATGACAATATATGCTTCCTGGTCAGATTTCAAACTCATATCATTTGAAATACAAATGTGATAGCCATTAAACTTTTCTGATAAAAAATCACTTACACGTGAGGTATCCTAACAAAATCAGCCAAGGATACTCATCAAGATCAGTTACAGTTCCACCGTATATATTATTGTTATTCGTGTCTACGCCACATGTGTCTTGAGGTGCCGGATAAGCATCTTCTGGGAATACTGGATCCACTTTTTGCGGAATGACCGGTCTTGATGTAGTGGGCTTTTGTGTCACCTTGTAAAAAAAAATACGTACCTTAAGACTATGCATCAGAATGAATGAATACGCTTTATTGTGGTTTAAAAGATAACAGAAATAAAATTGTATAATACAATAAGCGGTTTTAGCGCTATTAGAGATTTCTTCCAGACAACTTTTGAATGGACAAAATGTTTGTCCACAGAAAATAAATTGAAATACCAAACAATAAATCACTAGTTTGATGAGAGTAAATTATTCAAACGCATTAAAGCTGTATTCCTACGGTTTGAATTAAATAAAATTTAAAACCATTTTATTAGTAAACTATTTTTTTCCAAGTACCAGTATACCTTTTTTTTTTTTTTTTTTTTTTTTTTTTTTTTACATGGGGAAATGCGTTGCCGCACCGTCAGCCGCGCGGGGGATCATGCGCGGCCGGTGTGTGGGGCTCCCCGACGCCGGTTCAATACGACCGGCTGCCGGTATACCCACTAAAACCCCATGGGAGCCTTCCTTCCGCCTAGCGCCGGGGTCGCGGTACATGCGTGAGCTTAACCCGCAACCCCGGCAGCGGCCGGCCGCCTCGTAAACAGAGGCGGCCTCTCCTGTGTGCGGGCCGGGGGAGATGGTGGTCCCCGGCCCTGAGAGGGACGCGCGGCTACCTCTCGCGCCCTCTCGCGGCATTAGTGCGGGCGGAGGTCTATATTGATCCCCCAGACCTCGACGCCCGCTGCCGCCGGGAGGGGGAGGCTGCAAGGAATACTCCTGCGCCATCACCCCTCCCTCTCCTTCCTCCTCCCCCGCCGCCTCGCGCACTCAGCAGCGTCAGCGGCGGGGGGAGTGTCTTCGCGATGGGGGGGGGAGGGGGAGGCTGCGAAGGATTGCTCCTGCGCCAACACCCCTCCCCCCTCTTCTTCCACCCCGCCCCCCCACCGCCTCGCGCAATCGGCAGCGTCAGCGGCAGGGGGGGCCTCGCGATAGGAGGGAGGGGGAGGCCGCGAAGGATTTCTCCTGCGCCATCACCCCTCCCTCTCCTTTCTCCCCCTCCGCCGCCTCGCGCTCTAAGCAGCGTCAGCGGCGGGGGGGGCTTCGCGATGGGGGGAGGGGGAGGCTGCGAAGGATTGCTCCTGCGCCAACACCCCTCCCCCCTCTCCTTCCTCCCCTTTTCCCGTCGCCTCGCGCACACAGCAGCGTTGGCAGACGGGGTCGGGGAGGATAGGTCGCCTGTCAGGAGGGCGGTGGTGGGGTGGACATCACCACCACCGTCCTTGACAGCCAGCGGAGAACACCTCGACGCTGGCGGTCGCATCGGAAAGGAGGGGCGTTTGGGGAGGAGGTTTGGTAAGGAAGGGCAGGCATTGGGATTTGGAGGCGGAAAGGTGGGACACCACTGTCACGGAGCGAAGGGGGGAATGTGACAGTGGCCGCTCGGGGCCCCGGGGACGCATCCCCTTGTACCGCTACCTGGTCAGAGAAGAGACCAGGGCGGCACCCCCTGGGGGAAAGTACCAGTATACCTGTTCATAATTTGACCTAGTTATGTAAAATGGAACCAACCCACATACATAGTTTTGATAAAAAGGCGTTTTTATTAAAATTTTGTAAAAAAAATTATTTAGAATATTGTATATTCTAATATGCAATATTCTATTATTTTTTTCCAAAATATAGATATTTTTTTTTGTATGCAAAATTTTAGTAAAAAGGCTTTTTCTCAAACTGTCAGTATATGGTTTGGTTACATTTTGCATATACAATTGATTTTTTTAATTTGCTGTCTAAATTACATGAATTTTATTACTAACCACTTGTTGCTTTCGTACTGGCAGTGGTCCGCAGCAAACTCTCGGTGTGGATCCTTCAAAACCGCACTGTGACTGCCTAAGGAAGCTAACCATGTCACTGGACACAGGTCTTTGTTCGAAGACTTTAAGCAGTTCATTACAGTCGTAGATAGAAGTGCAATTACTTGTGACTCCAAATGGAGTAACGCAGGTATCTGAAACTAAATAAAACACCATGACGCTGTTGTAAATTCTTACACGTATTGAGGATGGTATGTGTTACGATTGATTGGTAGTAATATGCGATGACGAGATGTACACAACTCGATTGTCTCGATTATTCAAAGGTCTCGATAACTCTCGATGGTTTACACACCTAAGCGATCGTTTATGGTCCGAGTCCGAGATAATCAGTAAATGCACCTATGAATCTACCTGATTTAGGACGGGTTACGACTGATCCTGTCGCCGGCTGGCCATCAAATAGACTAAGATGACTCGAAACAATTAAAATAATCAATTGTTCAGTTGAGGAGCGAGTCGATTTTTAACTCGATCGCAATTTAGGGTCACTTGCGATTCCTTGGATTGTTTAAACATCTTGGAATCGCCTACCTCTATTGTCTAGTCTGCCATTATTGGAATAATAGTTTTGTAGCTAAGACGACCACATTTCTTACTATTTATATGTTGTTGTGTATTTTATATCTTGATTCTGATCAAGATTCAAGAGGAAGCATTCATCGCTTAGGCAGTTTTTCTGAATGATTGTGAGTAAGTTATCACAAGCTGATCAAGGAAAATATCATGACGTAACGTACTAAATAATCTTGCAAAGAATGTGGTGGGCATACTATCGATTTTCTTAAACGTTCCCGGGCTGTTTTCGAATTTATCTAGAGTTCGATCTATTTAAAAAGCAACCTCAATGACATCACCCGCTGAGCTACTGCTGGCCAATCTAGACCCAATACGTGACGATGGCAAAAGATCGGCCGTAATGTCACTCCTCCCTTAGAAGATGGGACGGTCGCTAGTATGGAGTGCGGCTTGTGGCCCACTGGCCCCATCACATTTTCCAACGACCAAGGCAGGGACTCGCAATGCCGCCGCTTGAGTTAAAGACATCAAATGGCGCAAATATGAAGCATGAGGAAAAGGTACATATATGCGCCGATTGGGGCTGAAATATTGGTCCTGTGGGGTCAGTTGGAAAAGTGTTTCTTTAAAGACATCTGTAAGAAACTATTTGACACTACCCTTGAACAGAAGAATGGCTCATATTTTGCCCAACAAATAAGAGACAGAGACAGGCAGATGGCCTCCCTGATGGAAAGCGGGTATCTGCTGTGAACATTTGTAACACTAAAGATACCACCAATGTGCTGCCACAGTCTTAACTGAGACTAGAACCTGGGTACCAATGCTGGAACACAACTCAAGGTGCCATAACATAGGCATCATACTCTAGACTAGGGGCGGAAGCCATCCAAGCGGGCAAATACCCTACCACTTGCCTGTGAATTATTTTGTCGAATTTTACAATAGCTGCCAGGCCATAGGAAGTTGAACTCTTTCTCCATTCCTGCACGGATAAAATAAAATCCACTGTTATGATCACAGCAGATACCATATGCCAGAGTATAGCCTACGCATAATAAATAAAGTCTTATATAGGTAACAAGGATAATATATCAATACTTCTAAGTTTTAATTTAAGTAATACTTTCCCTTATAGAGTTGCATATTTTTGAATAAAAAGCATCTAGGTAACTTCAATATTTTACTACTTTGATATATTACTGTTCTTTCTACTTTTTCCAATTATTTGAAGATGGCACAATATGTCTTTTTCTTCCACACTCCTCTATCTTGACATAAGTACGACTTCTGTCACACCACAAATTATGTTATCTTAAAAACACAATCCGTCCATCTCTGATATAATTTTAATACCAACAACGTGACATCAATATTTTCTAAGATCAAATCAGTTGAATGTTTTATCGATTCTCAATTGATTTACTCTAAAGTATATAGCTTCAAAAAACTGAACATTAAGACATCATAAAAATAATGACGTAACCATGTAGGATTTTGGAGATTTCCAGAGTTAAATTTTTACTGGTCGAATACCACCTTCCTTGTATCATGATTCTGTGTACGACACATGTGCATAATATACAAAAAAAATATAAATTACTATTATTTAATACATACACAAATAAGGAAAACTCGATAGGGTATTAAAATATTCTTTACATGCAAGCACTATTTTACATTGTGTACCTGTTTTGATGTTATTTATCAGATTATTACTACCTGACTGCTCTATCTGGGATAATATTATAGCTAATTACCGTTTCCTGCAGGTGTAGCAGTGGGTTTAATGAGTTGTCTGCGCTGCTGGGACAATATCAAATTTATTGTCTGTGGCCAAATACGTCTCATTTATAGAGTTAAAAAGAATGTCGTTAACGAATAGTTAAAGTTATCTGTCATTACATACCCATTGCCACATCCGTATGAAACTTTTATAACCGTAACATTATCGCAAGTGTGGCCCTAGTTTGTTGCTATATTGTTATTGTATTGTTTCACGCTGACAACGTAAACGCACACCTGGTTTATTACTGTTACAGGCCGACAAAAGCAAAGGCAGACCTGTCTGCCATAAACCTGGTTTATTACCTTTCCCATATTTGGACTTCTTTTGTTTACTTAGTGTTTAAAATTAGTCAATAGCCGGTATTTATTTTCTGGCAGTCATTAGGTAACTGTGTCGAACTAATTCTTGTTGTTATTGTTTTGCGTTGAGGCATACGAAGCAGAGGTTGTATGTAGTTATATTTGTACCTGTTTTATACGTGTTTCTACAGTTCTAATAAATTCTATATTAATTCCAACGGCATTTTAATTCGAGTCATGTAGCTCGTAACAGTATATTGTTGTTGTTAATGTATATATATTGTTGTTAGTGACGTTAAATATTCACCGAAAACGTATCAGATATACACTAATCTAGCTATCCGTTAAGGGCATTATTTTTAAATCTATAAATAAGACGCATTTGGCCACAGTTAATAACTATAAAATTATCCCAGATGAAGCTCGAGCATTACAGGAAAATCAAATCGCATCAGCGAATCTGTGACATTCTCGTACAGATATTTGAGCTTTTTTGGATTCATTTTATTGTTGACAAGCACCTTTTAAAGACGTATGTAACTTGACTTAAACCGGTCTATCGAGTGTTTTGTTTTATATTTACTTAAGATTTCTAATAAAGGTATATTTACTTCTTAATTTAAAGATCATTACTATGTATATTACCTACCTCCGTATCAGTACGATAATAAAAAAGCAGGAGACCTGAACACCGGTTTAACGATGTTTCAAACCTGCCTATCCACTTTGAAGAAATCAAATGTTTTTTGCAAGCATTCCGTCTGTTACAATAAAAGTAGGTACGGTTTGACAATTTGTAGCAATTTCATTACATTCCGTAGAATTCTTTGTTAGTTTTTATTCCTTAAGTAACGGCGGCTCATAATACACAGCTGCATTAAACTCAATTAAAGCCACAGAATCATATTTACAAAAATATGATGACAAACAGCAAAATACAGTCAACAGTGTTAATAACAAGATATGGTAAAACCAAGTAATACTGAGAAAACAACTTACAAGCATAATTCCACAAAAGCGCTGACATAAAAACCACAGCCTGATATTTCATTTTTGATCAACAAATGAAACTTGTTCCCAAACAAAAACTAGTTTAATTCATAATTGTCACACCACTAATTGCTTGATTTATTATTTATAAATTTTAAAATTATTTATTAAGACGACCCATGCTATGGTCGATGATCCTAGACTGGTGACTGTAGATCATGTCTGCATGTTAAATACAAAACAACACTTTTTTTTATAATCGTCACTTGCTCCGTCGCGGTCTGAGTCAGTTATTTATTCGGTTTAGTTTGGTTTGGTTGTGTGGTTTGGTTAAGGAGCAAGTTACTTGGAACCAGGCTGGAGTATTATTTATTTAGTATTTTAGTAATCTTGATTTCAGCTCTAGGGCCAACTCAATCAGTAACTTACAACGCTCCAACAGAATAACGGCGTGAAACTGTTGGACTTGAGTTAATTATATTTAATACGATGAGTGCAAGTTTCGATGTTTCTTTCGTAACGTTTCTTCTTTCTTCTTTCGATGTCCCGTTTCCTCCACCTATCCCATTTTCTTGATCCCGTCACTTTATGATCCTTCCATTCCTATTGTCTGATCTCTCTTTCTCGTCAACCTATCCCCCTCTTTATCCCATCCTAATGGCTGGAAACTCATTGGCTTCAACCCTCATGGTGCAAAAGTATATGGGTGATGGTAACTTGATGGTACTTTCCAAGACCTGGGCCATCTGCCTGTATACCAGCTTTGCAATAAACAAAAATTACAAACCTCCGTGCAAAGGATTTGAGAGGAACGACGCCATGAGCTGAAGCTCATGGCGTCGTTCCTCTCAAATCCCTCAGGAATAGAATAGAATAGATTCCCTCAGGAATAGAAGAAGTGCATAGGGCCTCCGCCTGTCGCACTACTTCTCATACCCTTCGCTTCTGCGAAGGAAGAGGCCTCGAGGGGATTTAGTGGGTGTCTGCAACTTGGATTGGATAATCATAGCATATTTTTAGAAACGCTATGATTATCACCACCCTAACCTTTTGTTAGCCAGGAGAAACCCGATTAAGGAAAACAGACCACGATAAGCGCAAGCGCAAGGAGGATAATACGCGGCCCGTATGGGATTCTCCAAATCTGTGTTGGCATCAAAACCTCTAGGCATAACGTAAAGATGGCATTACCATTCCCCAGTTAGGGACACCCATTAATATCTGTGGGGGTTCCTTCCAGCGCCTTATGCCAGGGCAATGAGAAAGTGGAAGCTCATCCAACTCTGGGTGCCCTGGCAGGTTCCGACCCGAAGGCCACATACACTGACGGAGAATTATTACCACCCCAACTTTCACTACGTAGCGAATTCCATACGCCTCCGCCGCGCTTCTCTGGTGGTAAGTCCTCAACGGAATTTTCCCTCGTGATAAAAAGGAATAATTATTAATACGGCCAGGCAAAATTCTGATGTTTCATAAAGTGATAATCCATTTTTTTTATCTCAAATCCTTTACTAAAGGCTGTTTTACAGACAGGGAGCAAAATTAAAACAAAAACATCTCCGCAAAACATTTATTTTCTAGTAACAAAGAAACATACTTCTCTTCTCAATCTATTAAATCTTAACTGTTATTTACATTAGTAAACCTTAAAGTGAATTAAAACTGCGCTTTAACAGTTTTAAGCGCAGAATTTTTATTTAATTTTCATTGTCTGTGATAACGGCTACTGATAAGCAGCCGAAACATCGAAATAAAAATCAAATAAATAGTCGCGTTTAAAACCGTTAAAACGTATTTTTATTACGTTTACTACTCGAAAAAGATCTCGATGTGCAGGTTGCATCACGATATTTTCCTTCACCGTTGTTAGCACGGGTTACTTGTAACATTATGCACATTAAGTCAGAGAACTGCCCAAGTGGTGCTTGCGTTTCGGCCAGTTTCAAATCCGCGCCCTTTGAGCTTGATCGCGTGCGCTAGCCATTACGCTACTCACGACTTAGGTAGTTATTTTGTGTGAAATGATAGTGTGGTGTTCTTATATTAGTAATTATCGATATTCATTCACATAAATCGACTGTAATTATCGATAACTTATTTTATTTGTGACATGTACGTCTTTCAAGACCACGGGTCACAAAAATGGCCGGGCTTTTGGAGGGCTTGCGTGGGGCCATGGGAAGGCCAACACGTAGAGGCCCCTTGACAAATTTAATCTAACAGAACAAAAGTACCGGGCTATTGAGGTGAATTGCTAGTGGTACTAGGGGTCTGGGAATATGGGGACTATGGCGTCTGCCCGTCGCAATGTTCAGGGCAGACGGTGACTTGCCACTCCCTACATGGGCCCAAAAAATGCCATAGAAGACAGGGGCAACATGGGTGTGAGTGGTGTCGAGGGCTGGGCCACAGGTTCACCGAAGCTACTTAAGTCTTAGCTCTAGAGATCTCCACTCCGTGCCTGCTGGTTAAGGCAAGCACGGAGGTCCTTGCCTTAGCCCCCGGCGTCAGGTACGAGATGTCGCCACTCACCTAAGGCTTCGCCAAAAATCTCCCCTTTTATTTGTGACTTTATTATTAAGATTTCTCTCCTTTTTCTCAAATAAAGTTTTTCTTTCTTTCGTCTTCCAGATAGACTGTAGAACTGATGTTTTCCATTTTGTAATAGAAATGTATACGCTTTTTTTAAGCCATATATCAATTCATTATATTTCTTTGGCTCAAAAATCCCTGTCTCCTTTCAAGGGGAATTAAATAAAAAGCAAGTTTCAAATAAAAGTATTTTATTTTGTTTTTTCTAACGGCATTCGTAATTTCACAATTATGTTTCAAAATAAGTAGTAATAAGTAACACCGAAATTTGTAGGTATATTAAATAGAACCTTTAGTAGCACTTATTCATACGGATAACGAACTATTATATCCGTGTATTTAATTAAATCAATATTTTAAAAACAATACACATAAATTCAAAAAAAGGTTTATAAGACAATAATGATTCTTACTTTGTTACACCACTGATGTTAGACATGTTTTAGAAAATTTAAAAACGTGATAAACTATTATTTGCATAAAAACAGATACAATTAGATTTTCAGAGTAAATACTTGCATATAGATAGTGTTAGTAACATTTACATGTTTGAATAATCTTATTATATACTAGCGGCCCGGTGCGGTTTTCATCCGCGCTCTGTCTCACTCCCGTGGCATATAGCGTCAAGTTATATAGCCTATGACACTCCCTGTTAACGTAGCTTTCAAACAGGAAAAGATTTTTCAAAATCGGTTAAGTAGATCCAGAGATTTTCCCCCTACAACGTCACAAACTCACAAACTTTACCTCATTACCACATTGATTATGTTGATAGAGAGCGACAGACTGTCGAGCCTTTACCTCCATTTTATTGTAAGCGACAGTAGGACCCAAGCATATTTTTTGGTCGCAAAAGGTATTTTAAATTAATATTTTATTTTAGGATTTTCAGATTTAGTGAGATTAGGACCATACTGAATCACAAACTGAAAGTTTTAAGACAAAATTTAAAATATCTGTTGCAAAAAATATATACTTATCTCCAGCTGTCGCTTACAATAAAATGACGATTAAGGTTCGATACACATTTCATACGAAAACCAGGGATATTTAAATAATGTTGATATTGGAGAAGGTTAATAAACAGTCAAAAAGAAACAACCTTGTTAAGTTAATTATAATTATTAATTTAGACTCCGTCTCACGAAAGGCTTTCCGCAAACGGGGCGCTACAGTCATGCAACGAAATGCTAGTAACATACAATAATTTGAGAAACTGTTCACAAGAAGAAGAAGTTGTTAATATATTTAGCTTAAATAAGAATAATTTAAATGTAGATATTATATGTGGTATTCACAAAAATATCGTAATACATTAATATAGAAGCCATTTATTTTCAATAACTCATTAAATCATTCCCTCTCCAACAAAAAAAAAATACAATTTAATATTAATAAGTAGAACATAAATAATGTAAAATTTGCATCAAAACGCTTGACGAAAACAACATAACAACGTGGCCTGGCTATCTGTTATAATTAGTTACATTTTTGCCACGGGACTTTTTTCATGAGACACACTTTAATAGATTTTTCCACATCAGAAAAAAATGACAAAATGCAGTGTAAGAATGTCACGTTACTTTTTAAGATTATATTCATAATGATAAAAATAAATCAAAATTGCCTAAGTCATAAAAAAATATGCACATATTTTAAAAAGTTACTTCTTTAAATAACATCAAACACATTGTCCTATTTACTATTTTATTTTATTACAAACAAAGTTTTATTTTATAAACTTATAATAACATGGCAACATCCATATTGATATACAAATGTGGCGGAGAATTGATTTGAATGTTAGTATACCTAGGAGGCTGGATAAGGAAGATATTTGTTAAAGAATTCTACGCGAGGAAAGTTGCTTGGAAAGTCTTAGCCGCATTTAGTGCATAATTTTGTAAACTGTAAATTAAGTTAATTTTTATCACTAAACATTGATGTTTTGCATTGTCGACTGAATCCAGTCTGAATATTGAGCCACTGCAGTATACACGCCTGGCCAGCCTTCCTTGCCACAATCATTACCGAAAGACACAATACCTACAATTTCCCACACGCCTTCAGCTCGTTTCCTCATAAGAGGACCTCCTGAGTCACCTCGACATGCGTCCTTGTCTTTCAAACCACCAGCGCAAATCTGCCCGTCAGTCAGGATAGCGTTGACCTTACTGTACTTCTGGGAGCATTCCCTTTTATCGAATATAGGGACGACTAGCTTCAATTTTATATTGCTGCTTGAACCTAAAACAAAAGATTTTGCTTATTAGATTTTAATTTACATACCCATACATTTCCACATACTTTACAAATAGTAACATAAAGTAATTTCCAAATGTATAAAAAAATTATCATAATTTTTCTTTTTTGAATTGTATGACAAACGAGTTGTTTGGAAGTGAGCGCTAACGACTGCAACATAGTATTATACTTGTTTGCGATACAAATAATAATTAAAACTACGTTTTAACGGTTTTAAGCGCGGTAATTTGATTTTTTTGTTCCGACATTTCGGCCACTTTTCAGTGATCGGCCATGACCACGAAAAACAAAGATTAACATTAAAGATTTAACAATACTCGTTGACAATTTACATCTTTGTCTTCCGTAATCACGTCGGAATAACGAACCTCAAATAAATTACCGCGCTAAAAACCGTTAAAACGTAGTTTCATTACGTACACAAGTCGCGAAAACTTAAGCAAATATAAACTATCATAGGCAGACTTTACTAGAATTGTATAATAACATTTGATTAATAATGTTTACAATAAACTTTAACCTTTTACACGTGGGTAAATAATTATCGTTTAGCATAAAGCGATAAGTAGTTAAATCAAACTTCCTTATTAGATAAGAGAAAGAGAAAAATTTGCTTAAATCAATTTTGTATCAGTGTTCTCGGACTCAGCCATCTTTTTATTAATTTGTAATGTATTATTATTCTAAATAAATAAATAAATAAAAAAAACCTTTTCTTACGCGGCTCACATCATAAATCACAGATGTAGTAGTCGGATTCAAAAAGTTCAACATAGCAAAATACTGAGTACACAACTAGTATACAGATAGTTTTTTCTGTGTGTTTTGGTGTTTATTATAAACAAAATACTTGGTTGGTTTCGTGGAAATTAAACATAATGTTGACTGATAAATGGTTACGTACCTTCTAAAGTTTTTCCCCAACCAGCGACATATACATCAGCTGGTGGTTCTATTCGAGCGTTGTTTGGCATGCAGATTGGTTGCACGAAGACTAGAAACAAAACAAATTCTTAATACACAGTGGATTTCATTTGTATACACATCGGCAGTAACGACTTTTTGGATAAAACGACATAACACTAAGTCCCTTGAATTTAAAGTAACGACTGCCCTCGTCTCCGTGCTTACTTTAGCTAGCCAGCACGGAGTGGAGATCGCTAGAGCTAAGACTTAAGCTCTAGGGATGGAAGTGATAAATGTCATCACGTCAGAAGTAGCTTCGGTGAACCTGCAACACCCCTTAGCCACTCACACCCATGTTGCCCCAGTCTTCTATGGCATTTTTTGGGGCTCATGCAGGAAGTAGCAAGTCACCGTCTGTCTATTTTTAAATGTTACCTGAACATTGCGACGGACAGACGCGAGAGTCCCCGTATTCCCATATATTCCCAGATTCATTTCCTATAATAGTCCTAATCGGGCTTGTCTGTGGGTGCATTACTATATGGTGTAGACAGGGATAATGCCGATCAGTTTCACGCCACATTTACATTAAATTTGCCAAGAGGCCCCCACGCAAGCCCTCCTGATCTGAAATATTGGTTACAACGTAGAGCCTATATATTGGGAATGGAATAAGAAGAAGAAGGGAATATAAATACTTACATGAATATGTTGCCCGTTTCGCCAATCGAACCAGACCTATGTCATCTTTTCTGTTGCGGTTCCTGTCGTTGAAACCGGAATGTGGGTAAGCTCCTTGCACCTCTATCTCTTGCACTGGGTCAGCGCAGGCGCCCTTAAGACAATCAGTGTCGCTTTCGGTATTGTATTCACCTAGGCGGACTGTTTTCCTGCAATATTCATATAATTATTTTTTATAAAAAAACAATTCGTCAAAATATTTTCAGTTGACTTCTGTCTTTCGATTTTGATTAAGCAACTAAGTGTTTCGTGTAACCATAACTCTAACTTCAGAGTTTTGAGCACAGTCGCCAAGATGCTGGGGTGTAGGTCTTCTGTCCGATATATGTACTTCGGGAACTCCACTCCACTCCATCGATCATCAATCAAACGCATCAGCTTGTGTCATAGTTACATGATGGAAACATCACCGGTCAGGGCTCAGCGCTTCGTTTTATCTTTCCTGGTGCGTATTGCCGAAGAATGAAATGATTTCCCAGAGTCTGTTTTTTTGACAAATACAAGATAGGAGTCTTCAAGTTACGAGTGAAAGATACCATCTAGGTGAGCGTGCTACATCAGTGAGACAGTGGTCTTATACGAATCTATAGGAACTGTTATAACCGTCCGTTGAATGGAAATAACTAAAAAATAAAGGAAACATGATCCAGGCGAGGTCTGGGCTCAACCAGCGTCAGCAGTCAGTGCATCTCATTCTCTTATCCCGGTGACTTACTTATATAACAACATTTTCTTTACCCAAACATCTGAATGCTGCCCAAACTAAGTAGTTGATCGAAAGACCAACTAATAAGTTTGGGCAGCAATTGGACAAAATAGACGCTTTATATTTAATTCCCGGCACGGATCTCGAGTGGTCAGCGGAACAGTAGGAATTGCTTTGCAATTTAACGTCTTGAATGTGATGCGATTTATCATAATTACGTTTTATGCCTTTATTCGAGTGGGACAATACTTCAGACTTCAAAGATTCAAAATTTCACTTGTGCGCAGGCTACTATTTTTTATGAGTATTGACAGACTTACAAATACTTACAAAATTCCAACTACTCTATTGATCTCTCCTATTAGGCAATGTGCAGCTGTCAAGACAGTCCGTTGGTTGACCAGCGCACCACCACATTGATAGGTCATTGTTTGATCACCTGTCGATAATAATATATGCTTGTATGTGAATAATGGAATAATGTAGTGACATTAATATTCTCTAACCCTTGTAAGACCAGCACGATACGATCCCCTAGTTACATACTGCCGACATGACACGGGGACCGGGAGAAGGGATAGGCATATAGAGAGGAAGGAATAAGAGGAAAATCGGTAAATCTACACGTGATGCATGATTTTAAGTAATGGGGACTGGAGTGGGTGGGGAGGGATACTTAACACCTCTGCTACTCCTATGGTCCGGAGTTGTTGAACTTTTTTGGTAACCATAACCTTGCTTATTTTTTCACTTATAATATTGTATATATATCTTACGTCCAAAGTAGAGCAACGAAATCAAGTCCAAAAGAAAGCAAGTATTCAACGTAATAATAATTAAAATAACGAAAAAACAGCATCAGTCATCGAAAAGTCAAGAAAATACACAACAGAGTACATTGGCATACTACAAAAGAAATTTAATAAAAATCTTCAAAATAAAATTTAAACGTGCGACACTAAAAGCTGAAACATATATTTCAGTGTAAAAAATGGTATTGGTGCTGTTTACCAACTAAATTTTGTATTTATTTGGTATAATAAGTACAGTCAATCAGGGTAACTTAAGCTTTCCGTTTAACATTAGCCCATTTACTCACTTTTTACATATCAATTCTAATTATAGTGAATAAAGACTGATTTGTAACAATAAATAGAAGATAACAAGTTCCTATAAATAAAGCTCCTTTTCAAACACACTTATATTTAATTTTACTGGCAGCTCTAAATTTAAAAATATTTTTTTGTTAAACAGCTGTCATAAGATGGCGCCTTAATTTATTTATTTATAAAAGAAGAGCCAATGTTATCATAAGGCTTTAAATGTAAGAATACATCAAAATTGTATTGCCAGTTCTTATACTGGCAAAGTTACCCCGCTCTTAATATAACATTGACCCACAACTTTTTTGACAATTTTGTGAGATTTGCACTCTATGCTCATGCAAAATTATTTGAATTTTAATTGTAAACGTTTATAACCCACGGAAAATCCATATTTTTATTAATATCCATTAAAACTGAGACAATATGTACAAAATTGTTCGCATGGCAGGACAAAGTTACCCTGATTGACAGTAGCGATAAAAGTTCCTACTATTTATTAATATCAGCCCATAAACATCCCACTACTGGATTTGACCTTTCAAATTTTAAAAGTACGGGCAATATGCCCGCTACGCTCCTCAATATTTTTCATCAGGATGATTTCATTCACCTTCAACACGTATTCATTATGACCGTATCCATATTTGATCCGATTCACATTCTAGGTATTACACATGCGTATGTTAGCAACTAAGCAATCACGGCTTTTTACAAAAATGAATGAATGAATGAAAACAATTTATTGTTCACCATAAATAATTAAAACTGAGTAAAGTAAATGTTGAACAAACGGCCTTATCGCTTAAAGCGATCTCTTCCACGCAACCCCCTAAACTAAGGAAATAAAATAATGGCCTTACTTATAAACGTTTGTTAAATTTTAAGAAACTGCTTAGCAACTGATTAACGTAAATATTACCCATAAACTCCTCTTAAGAATAAGAGGCGGTGCTAAAGTAACTAATAAATAACTGTCAAAAATAACCAGCATCGAGGTAGTTTAAATGACTGCTAAGAGGCAAGATGGCAAGTTTTATTTGAAACAGCCATTGATTTGGGGCTTAAGAGTCTCTTATTTAAGAAATGGCTAATCCTTTCTTAACGAGATTATTATAAGTACGGCCCTTATAGTTCACCAAAAATTAAAACTGAGTAAAGTAAATGTTGAACAAACGGCCTTATCGCTTAAAGCGATCTCTTCCAGGCAACCCCCTAAACTAAGGAAATAAAATAATGGCCTTACATATAAACGTTTGTTAAATTTTAAGAAACTGCTTAGCAACTGATTAACGTAAATATTACCCATAAACTCCTCTTAAGAATAAGAGGCGGTGCTAAAGTAACTAATAAATAACTGTCAAAAATAACCAGCATCGAGGTAGTTTAAATGACTGCTAAGAGGCAAGATGGCAAGTTTTATTTGAAACAGCCATTGATTTGGGGCTTAAAAGTCTCTTATTTAAGAAATGGCTAATCCTTTCTTAACGAGATTATTATAAGTACGGCCCTTATAGTTCACCAAAAATTAAAACTGAGTAAAGTAAATGTTGAACAAACGGCCTTATCGCTTAAAGCGATCTCTTCCAGGCAACCCCCTAAACTAAGGAAATAAAATAATGGCCTTACTTATAAACGTTTGTTAAATTTTAAGAAACTGCTTAGCAACTGATTAACGTAAATATTACCCATAAACTCCTCTTAAGAATAAGAGGCGGTGCTAAAGTAACTAATAAATAACTGTCAAAAATAACCAGCATCGAGGTAGTTTAAATGACTGCTAAGAGGCAAGATGGCAAGTTTTATTTGAAACAGCCATTGATTTGGGGCTTAAGAGTCTCTTATTTAAGAAATGGCTAATCCTTTCTTAACGAGATTATTATAAGTACGGCCCTTATAGTTCACCAAAAATTAAAACTGAGTAAAGTAAATGTTGAACAAACGGCCTTATCGCTTAAAGCGATCTCTTCCAGGCAACCCCTAAAGTACGGAAAAAAATAATGGCCTTACATATAAACGTTTGTTAAATTTTAAGAAACTGCTCAGCAACTGGTTAACGAAAATATTACCCATAAACTCCTCTTAAGAATAAAAGGCGGTGGTAAAGTAACTAATAAATAACTGTCAAACAAACCAGCATCGAGAGGTAGTTTAAATAACTGCTAAGAGTCAAGATGGCCAGTTTTATTTGAAACAGCCATTGATTAGGGGCTTTATAGTTTCTTATTTAAGGGATGATTATTATAAGTAAGGCCCTTGGACAACAGTGGTGGTGAAATCAATAAATAATAAGAAACATTCAAAAATATTACTAACGTTTAAGATATCCTAGTAAAGACAGCCAAGCATATTCATCCAGGTCCGCTATCGTTCCTCCGTATATATTTTGGTTATCCGGGTCAGAACCACATGAGTCTTGAGGTGCTGGATAGGCATCTTCTTGGAACACTGGATCCACTCCTCTTGTAATGATAGGTTTTGATGTAGTAGGCCTCTGTGTTACCTTGTAAAAAAGTGAACATAATTATGGTTTATGTTTTGAAAATGCCAAAATTGAACTCTTCGGTTTAATAAGATCGAAATGTTTAATAGATATAAATAATAATATAATAATAAATAGATTAAGGCTGAATTTAGAGAGTCTGTAAGATGATTTAATTAAAAAATGTGAACTTAAAATACAGATGTTGATATTTTCGAAAATTGATTTTTTTGTTATATTCACGACTTATTTTTTACAAGCTTTTATTTAACTTGCAATGGATGTATCTATGTATGTAAGTTCGGGTGGAATGTTGCTAGTTAAATTTGACCAACATCCCGGTTTCTGACTGAGCTACAATTTTGTACGCATATGTATATCGCATGACAATGCAATAATATGGTACCGTGGAGCTAAACTAAGATGGAGTCGGAAGGTGGCCATAGGAATTCCTGTACTAAACAATATAGAACCGTCGTGTTTGGGCTTTTTTCACTTGTCTTGGCTAGCACTCTACTGCTACATGATATCCAGGATCAAAAAAGCTTGTATTTAAAAACCTTAAAATAAAACTTTTTATTTACTCTGCCGTCTAGTTTTGACTTAAACAAAAGTTAAAAAATAGTAATAAAATCTCTACAATTTAGGTTAGATAAATCATAGAATAATCCCGTTCACAGTTCCTTGTGTTGTGTTCCGGCATTAGTGACCAGGTTCCAGGCTCCCCTAAAGAGAGCAGCAGCGCATACAGACAGCGAGTTTGGAATCCATAGCGAGGTTCAAGTTCTCACTAATTTTATTTTATCAACCCTATACGTCCGTAAAATAATCGTGTCGGATCTTGCTCGCCTATGAATTGGTATGACGCTGTTCACATTTGTCGGATGTTGGCCTGGCAAAACTCTCCCCGCCTTCCCTTCTTCCACCCATCGTGAGTTGCGAGCTGCCGCAGATCGTATACACATACGAGTGTAGCAGCTCTAGCTTAGGTCGAGTCCGATAACCGACAAGTATATAGAGGCGCCGACACTCGATTAAAATACGGCGCCTGACACTCGACAAGTGGGAATGGGCAGTAAGCTAGGGTCGTGGGTAGAGTAACTTGTAAATTTTCAAATGTAATCTAGAGGTGTTTTTAAAATTTGAGGGTATTTACCAGTTTAAAATTCGTCATGGAAATCGCTTGGCACAACCGCTATTGAATAGCCATATAATAAAAATCTATAATGAATTACCTCCTACCAATAAAGACATAAAGGTATCTCATTTAAAAGTTAATATCATTTAAGATATTTTTAATTAGCATGTGGATAATTTCTATACAATGCAGAGTTATATGAGACATACACAACATCGACTGATTTTTGTACTTGACATATGTATATGTATACTTAATCTGTTTTCATGTTGACATTTATAGCTATGATAAATGCTACTGATACTGTAAATCTTATAAGAACAATTTGCAAGAAAGTCGATTTTAATTATCAAATATTCGGGTTATTTAGAGGCCAATATGTTCAAAATTCACATTCAACTGCTTAAAAGCACAAGCTATAATACTTGGCTGCTGCACATGCAAGCAATTTAAATTTTCATGAAATATTAAACAACTAATTATAACAAAATAAATATAAAAATATTTCCTCTTTATAATATTAAGCATAGATATATGTTTTCATGACAAACACCCATAAGAGGATTGTTTAATGGTGTTATGTTTAAAGCAGATACCAGGAAGTGTGTTTTATTACTTTTTAATATCCCAACGTCCTTGCTTGTTGCTAATGATGTTATAAGTTGACGACCTTATATAAGGTTAAAGTAATATGAATGAAACTATATAATTGATACCGTTGTATTAATACTTGGTCATTTTCCCTGTTTACATACATGTAAAAGGAAAGTTTAAAAAAATCACGCTTAGTCATGTAATATAGAAGTATCTTTGTTTGGAAGTTTGTGTGATCACTTATTTGGAGTATCTTTCTTCAGAGCCTTGAGAATGTACCAAATAGTTACATGACAGATATTACAGTAAACCATAAAATTGTCTGCATATAAACAAGCGATCACTATAATCTATATGATACAATCTACACTTTGCTTTTTTTTAAACAAAATTTTTGAATACAATTGAAGTTAAAATAGTGTCTTTAGATGATTAATATAAAACATTTTCTACAATGATATCTAAATTTAGGTATGGTTTAATTTTTCTAATACATTTAAATATTTTTAAGCAGTGTAATTCATTGCAAACATCCTGTACGTAATATACGTACTATCTTAAGTCGTATCGTACGTAATATCTTAAGGAAAAACAGTGTATATCGTTTTCCTATTACAATATCACTACAAAATAATTTAAACTATCGTTTAAGCAATAATTATTACGGTATTTTCCTTATTAAATTCGTGACGTTATAACTTGCTACGCTTGTGCAAGATCTATGAGGCTACGTCGTTTTGTAAGAAGTGTCCCCGTTGATTTGGGCTAGAAACCCTATTATTGTAAAAAAATATTTTATTTTCTATACTAATTTACAATAAAATACATTCATACCTAAAAATAAAATCTTAAAATACATTAAAAACTAAAAATAAACCTTTTGTTCTTGTGATACATCTGCCAATCATTTGGGATATGGAATTGAAGGATTACTACTGAGCAATTCTTACATTATTTAGAAAAATCTATTACATGACGACAAACGACGAAGTAGCGTGTAATAGCTACTTTTTATATTGACAATTGGCTAAATTCGACCACGCTACACTGTAAAGCTCGCAAAATTCTTAGAAGTCCCGTTTCCGTGGGAACTACGAAATAAAAAATATGCAAAATTTTTAAGTAAATCCCCCGACTGCTTTTCGAGTTTTGCGGACACACACTAAATTTTTAAATATTATAAAGATTTTTCTTAAAAGGAAGCACAGTCATCGAGTGCCTTAATAGCAGTGAAATTTACGACTTACCTCTTGTGGCTTTCGTACTGGCAGTGGGCCACAGCAAACTCTCGGTGTGTATCCATCAAAACCGCATTGTGACTGTCTGAGAAAGCTGACAGTGTCACTGGGTAAAGGCCTCAGTTCGAAGGCTGTCAATAGTGGACTGCAGTCATAGATGGAAATGCAGTTACTGGTCTGTCCCAAAGGAGTGACGCAGCTTTCTGAAACTATAAATAAAACACTTTAATTTTTTGAAAATTGTTATACGTGTTGTGAATGATTTTGAAATTGATTTGATGTTTGATTGATTCATAGTAATAATGGTCATTATTTATTTATTAAATGGCCATGTCAGAAGAAGTTTCGGTGAATCTGCCCACCTGTTTATACCACTTAGCCACTCACACTCATGTTGCACCTGTCTTTTATGGCATTTTTTGGGGCCCATGCAGGGAGTGGCGAGCCACCGTCTGCTCATTTTTCCATGTTCCCTGAACATTGCGACGGGCAGACGCCATAGTCACAATATTCCCAGACCCGTAGTATCATTATCAGTTCACCCGAATAGCCCGGTACTTTTGTCCTCATTTCCCACAATAGTCTTACATTGGCCGGGGTTTGTCCTTGGTGCATTATTATATGGTGTAGACAGGGATAATCGCCAGTCAGTGTCACGCCACATTTACATTAAATGATATTTTTGTCCATTATGAAATTCGCAAAACACACTAGATATGATCTAACTAAAAACATTACTAAAAACAGTTAAATAAACATTACATTGTATTTAATGTAAATGACCTATGCAACTCAAACTTGGCATAATAAAAAACAGTTGTGAACCTTGTAAATACATTTATTTTAATAATTTTTTGGCAAAGTCTTTATATGTGCTTGTTAGTAATTTGACGAAATAAATAATACAACCAAAAATGTAGTCACAAGGTCCTGCACTGAGGCCAACGATATGCATAAATTAGAAATATCGTGCGAACGAAGTATGTACGATGATTGAAGCGCATAATATCGAGCCTTTACCACGATTCTATCGTAAGCGACATTTGGACCTAAGTACAAAGGTATTTTAAACAATTATTCTGCGTTAAGACTTTCAGTTTTACTTAGATTACAACATTGTCTTAAAACAAAATTCGTTTTAGTTTTAAAAGTTTAGTTTTAAAAATACCTTTTTGCAAGAAAAAATATATTTAAGTCTAAATGTCCGCGTAAATGTTGTACTACAGTTTATATTACTTACACAAAAACTGAATTCAATTTTTTTACATTTATTAGTAACAAAGAAACTAAGTCCATATATTATAGTCTATAACAACTGCCCAGCAAATCATAGAGGCGAGTCGCAGCCAACCTGATTTGAAATAACACCATGAATGATATGTTGTTTATGACAACGTAGGCATTTGTTAGTGAATTGAAAAACGCGATTGCGACGCCACCTATTTTGCTAGCCCGTCTTTTCTATGGGAACAAAGTCATTTATCAAGACAAAACGTATATAAAATTATTGATTCGGGTTATAAGCCAGCTTATGTCTAATTTCCCGAATCCCAAGTCACCTCCCCCTAGATATGAGCTCTCTCCCTTTCGAGTTTCATTTAAGTCCGTTCAGTAGTTTACGTGATGCATTAACAGACAGACAGACAAAAATTCAAAAAATCACATTTTGGAATCTCCTGGTCTGTAGTAGTACCCCTGATTTTTTCACATTTTTAAACGCACTGTACAAAATCGAACCTATATTTCATTAAATACAATAAAATAATATAATAATGTCAGCCCATAAATGTCCCACTGCTGGGCTCGGGCCTTCCATTATAGGGGAAACGGACAGTATACCCGCCACGCTTGTCCAAGGCGGCTTCGCAGGTTTGACACATCGGTTATCTCGATGTGCAGATTGCATCACGATGTTTTCCTTCACCGTTTTTAGCATGTGGTAATTGTAACAATATGTACATTAGATCAGAAAACTGACTAAGAGGTGCATGCGTTCCGGTGAGGATCGAACCCGCGCCCTTCGATTCAGGGGCGTGTGAGCTAACCATTACGCTACCACGACTGTTTTCACTTATATTATGTTCAAAATAAAATACTAAAGTGTATTAATGTTAACTGTGTTTATTGTCTTAAAACGTAAATATAAAATGACGTTTTGGGTTTTATCATACTATTAAAACGATTAAAGTTCAAGATCATTGTATATATAAATTCCGCATTAAACAATACATAATTATTTTTTTAACTATACAATATTTTATATTTTAATTTTATCTAGTTATTATTAACTTGCGTTATGGACAGACGTTGATCTGCCCAAAAAAAACTAGAGCCCGATTTCATGAAAGACATTTTAAGGTTATTTTTTTAAACTTTCGGTTACGTTATTGAAGTTTTAGTAACGATTCCTAATTTCCTATTAAAAAGCCTATATTATTTAAGGATAATGTAGTGTTCTAATGGTGAAAGAATTTAAAAAATCGGTTTCGAAGGTTTTTAGTTATTTTGTTAAAAATATACAAATATTTTGCCTCTTTATAATATTAGTATAGATAAGGATAATTGTTGAATAATTTTATCCGCGTACTATATAAGATTATAGACGTAAGTACTTCAACGCCAAGTAATATTATTACAAATTAGAACGTAACTTTTCTACTTTCTTGTTTATTTTGCGAATTTAATTCCCAAAATAACATAAATTAAAAAAATATATTACCCTGGACAATATCCATATCCAGTGGATATGTTTGCAGCTTTTAATCATTTCACCAGATTTTTCCTTTTTACTTTATATACATTAATTAAATGTAAATCAAAACAGTAGTATTTCTCAACAAATTTTAGATATTAATTTATACTATAATTCTTGTCCTTTTCTTACTTACGTGTTTCTTATATAGAAGAAACAAATATAGCCAATATTCCAAAACCATTTATTTATATTTATTACATATTATTCAAAGACATTCTAATATCCAGAGCAACAAAACCACCGTTGACTAGTGTAATCTTATAATTTAAAAACGTGTTCTTTAAAAAATTTACCTGTAATAAGGCAAGTGAATACATAGTAAGATATAAGAACCGGTTGTATAATTATGTATGTATTGTACAAGAAAATCCGAGGCTATCTCACATATTCAATAATACTTTTTAATTTAGGTGGGTTATAGTCTTGAAGCTCTGTTAGCCCATTATCTTTTTTTGTTTTATAGATCTTATAGGCCACCTGTACCTGACTGCGAAGTAAGTACAAGATAGCTCCATTCTCCGGGCATTCATGACTATATGGGAAATACACCCGTGGGTATTCCCCAAACTAATTTAGGCTATACATTTTTGCATTTTTGCATTGTATTACTGGCCTTTCCCCTATAATGGGACGCCCGAGCCTAGCAGTAGGACATTTATGGGCTGTTATTATTATTATACATTTTAGCATATAAGCGGATGTTTACGTAATTGGCGGCATTAGACGTACAAGAGTTTTTTTTTAATTCAGCACTAATTATTGTCCTATTTGGGACGATCGGATGGGAGACGTCCGGTCGGTCGCTTGTGTAAGCTTCACGCCCTTAACTGGCAAAAATCACATACGACAGAAACAGGTGGCGTTTTCTCGTTTCGGAGGCCAAGACACATTTTGGGTCGCTGAGCCAACGTAGTTAATTAGTTACTAAAGATTTTTTCAAAACTCCTCGAAACTGGTTTCAATGTATATTAAGTAAACATATATCGCATAAAACACTTTTTATATTTTAGTAAACCAAACAAACGTTGTGAGAACTGTTTAATATTATCGTGGAAGAAGAATACAAAGAATAATAAAAGAAAGCGTTGTAAGTTTATTTTTACAAATTTTGACTGATGTGATAGAAAAAAGCATTTTATGTATTTTATTCATAGAGAGTTAGAGTAAGTTTAAACGCTTCTATAAGAACCACAAATATCACATTCTAACTCTCTATGAATAAGCCATGAATAAGACCGTAGAACTTTTAAATCGAGATAAGAATGACGTATAGCGTCATCTAGTTACGTGGGATTGAGGAGTTTTTCAGATTTACGTATTTTACAAGGCGTTTAAAGCTTCTAGTATTCTTTGACGGGTTTGTGTAATTTTAAACATAATTAATAATTAAATGAAAAGTTTGTGTTTTTGTACGTACACAGATACGGAAAACCCGAACCGGTATTAAAACAATTTATATGCAAAGACTATTTGACATTTCGAACGTGTTTTGTTGTTAGAGTTTAATATTTTTAGTTTAAGTTTAATTAGTACGGGAATGCGGAGTCGCATCTTAGGAAAGCCTGATTAAATACGTTTTATAGCCAGCTTGCAACCTTGGCTTGCATCTGCTTTGTTTATCGAATGGCTTTTATAGAGATCCAGTAAATTCTGATAAGATATTAAGCTACGTTTTAAGAGGTGGTGAATTCGATTAGGCTCCCATAGAGAAAATAATAACTAAACATAATTTAAAATTAAATAAAACTAAATTGAACAAATTGTTATTTTCTTCAGTTTTCGCAACTAGTACTACACTACATTTTAACGTTTTAAAGCGCAGTATTTATTTGATTATTATTGTTATGATGTTTCGGCTACTTTTCAGTAGCTATGATCACGGAAGACAAAGATGCCAATGATTGTTGTTAAAGTTTTATTTAACCTACCGCCAACTTGTTCATTTTAATTATTTAGTTTTAATTATTGTTTATAGTTATTATTTACTCTATGGGAGCCCAATCTAATTTACTGCCGCTTCGCAACATGTTGTGGCTTAAAGAGAAGAAACGACATCACTCATTGACACTAGGGATGTTTTTCTTTCGTGGTTACAACTATTGAAAAGTGGCCGAAACGTCGGAATAAAAATCAATAAAATTTCGCGCTTAAATGTATTTTTAACGTTAATTATGAATACTAGTCATCGAAACTTAAAAAAATACTAGTTTAACTCACTTAATTTGTACAGTATAATGATTACAAATTGCTGACAGTTAAGATCAGGAGTAGACGTTAACATTGGTTTACTAATGTGTCAAACCTGCTTATCTGCTTTGTACAAGCAAGTTTTTCATTCGCTACCACAGAAATAGAGTTGACCTGAGTCCAAGTTTTATATATAACAAGAGAGTCGTTTGTGGTTTGTGTTAATAGGGCCTTACAAATAAAAGCATTTGTAGTTAACGTAGGTAGTATTGTTCTTATCTCACAAGTTGCTGGAGTACCCACTCTTTCTTCTTTCATGTTCTCTCAATTAACTGGGCGTAAGCACAATAAGTCCTTTCCTTCATACACCGCTATTCTGACATACGTCACACCATAAATCAGGTCATCCATCACAACACATCTATCCCTTTTAGGCGTCTTTTACATTTGTACCCGTCAGTCTTCCAGTTTACCATCCAGAAGTTTCAGTATAACAATATCTAAAGCATACAAAACTGTATTCAATACGACAACCTTCAGAAAGGCCATTATAAAATCATGAAGATAATATCAATATACATTCAACAATGTTAAAAACAAGATATGGTAAAACCAAGTAATAATAAGCAAACAACTTACGAACATAATTCCAGAAAAGCGACGACACAAAAAACACAATCTGATATTTATTCATTTTGAACAAAAATATGGCACTTATTTTCAAACAAAAAATAGTTTTATTATTATTATTAATTCATTTCACAACACTAGTTGTATTAAATTAATATAAATAAAATCTTTTTTACTTAAATTAATTAAATATATAAAATTTTGTAGTGAGCCGACTAAAGCTATGGTCGGTGATCCTATACTGGTTACTGGAGGTCATGTCTGCACGTTAAATATAAACGAATACGTTTTGTTGCTCCTATCTGGTTGTACGGTCAGCAGACAAGGTATTATTTAAACAATGTTTATTACTACGCTAAATGCCCGATAAAGAGTAGTCTATGTTTTGAATACTGACAATTCATCTACTTCTCTCAAATCCTTTACTCTAGACTGTTGTTCGGGATAGTTGGCAAAGAGTGGACAAAATTGTTATTTACTTATTACAGAAAATCAGTCTTTGTTGTATAAACTTAAAAATATATCTGAATCGTTATTTTAATCAATGGCCACTTAAGCTCTTTTAGTTACTAGATATAGTTTAAAGTTACTTTTTACCTTCTTTTTTAATTTCTATTAAGTTTGTGATTTTGCGAGTTCAAATTTTATACTTTTGTCAAATTTTAAAATGTAACTTGTGTTAGTTTAAAACGTTAAAAAAATAGTTTATAAAAATACAAAAATAATGAAGTAAATAAATAACATCTGTCACAAATGGCAATTCATCAGAAAAATATCCAACCCTATTAAACAAACAACTGTCATGATTTGCGCTGAAATTCATACATACATACTATCAAGCCTATTTTGCATAGGGATAGGCAGGGACGATGAATCCGCACTTGCAATAATACGGACACATACCTTGCACTTCTTACAATCAGAAATATTGTATTGTACTATATGGTATCGTATCGTATTGTATCTACATAGAAAAATAGACAAACAAACTAATGGACATAACGATTACATGGTGTCGCTTTTTCCAAATTGGCTGTAAAATCTTAAAATCAATCTTAATTCAAACAATCATTTTATTAAATAAATACTTAGAAATAATCCCTTTAATATTAATTTGGATCAAGTATTACATTTTTTTTGCTAACCGTATAAGACTTGATTACAAATTATATATAAATGGTGATTCGAAGTACCTACGTCGCGTCTATGCGATCTTGTGATTCACGTATTTACCAGTTTTACATAGCGCTCAGGTTTTCCTTGTCATATCAACATTTGTTGCTCTCTGATTATAAGCATTATAACGTCATTCATTATTTTAATTACGTTAATTAATTGTATTAAGTGTTTGTGTGTGGGTCTTACGCACGAATTTTAAACCACACGTGAAAATAATCACATGATTAATAGTGAAATTCCTAAAACAATCCCTTATATACAATTTAAAAAAATATTTTGTTTGTTTTTTTTCATATTTCCGGCATTGGGAATAAACTATCAGCCCGTAAAGTCACACTGCTGGCTTTTTTTTAAACTATTGCCTGAAGTAGGCAAACAGGCGGACGGTCCACTTGATGAAAGGTGGTTACCATTTCTTATGCGCCTACGCGTTTGCAATACCAGGGGCGTACCAACGCGTTGCCGACCTCTTAGAAATTTTATAACGCCCTTCTTAAACGACCCCATATCGTAGCGCAGAGGGAATACCTCAGCGGGAAGTTCCCTCCAGATCATTGTTGTACGCGGAACAAAAGTTTCAGAGAACCGTTGCGTAGTTGAGCGTGGAAGCTCCAAGAAATAGGGGTGAACATGCCGTCGATGATGAGCGCTGCAGTTGTAAATAAAGCGTTGGCACCAGATCAAACATTTCCACGAAACACTCTCCTTTGTACAGGCGGTAAAATACGTAGAGGGACGCAAAGTCCCTCCGAAGGCTAAGCGATTCTAAACTGTCTAGTATGGGATCGTCGACTATACGTAAGGCACGACGCTGGAAGGAATCGAGAGGGTCAGCCCTCCCCAATATTTTAGGGCTTTTGACATCAATTATCACGATCTTTCAAATTGTAAATTATAACAGAGTTCACGTTAACTCTGAAAATCTGTCGAAGCGTTGCACAGTTAGGATGGAGTTGCATCCTTTAGCTTTGAATTAAGTTGCATCCCTTAACCAATCAAATATCACAAGAATAATGACGACGGAAGTTAAATGGGTACCAATAGCAAATATTATTTTAAGACATCTTTATTATAGAAGGTTAGATAGTTATCAGGCTCGTGTTCCGCAATAGTTAAAGATAAACAATTTTCGACCAGTTCAATCTCCCTTTTTTTAACGAAGTGTATCTGATTGAGGATTATCCACCGCGGGAAAAACGCTGTGAAGTGTGAAATTCGCCATGTTGAGGTAGCACTAACACCGCAAGCAAAACTTACTATTGCCACGCCGCGGTTAGGGGTACCCCGTAGGTCTTTTGCCCTTATACCAAGACTACAAGTATTTGGCCTAGCCAATTCGCAAGCCCTGGCAGGTGGCGGCCCATAAAACCTCTTCCACTGCTGGGAGGGGCAAGCTCCCGGCGACGTCATGCTCTCTGTGCGTGTGGCGGTTTTTAACGTGCCCCACGGGAGAAGAGGTGAGTGCACGTTGTACACCAACGTACCTCCATCTCGGCTAGCATTACGCACTCAAAGAAGAAGGTAACGGCGTCCCATCCCAGTTTGCTTAGGACCATGGCCCGCATCACGACCGGAAGCAAAGGTAAAATTTTGTATTGGCAACGAGTTCTCGGCGGTGTTCTGCCCAAGCGGGGCACACCTGGAGGTTGTTCAGCGCCGTATCCTGGTCGCTCGAGTGCGTCCTATGTGGCCGAGACGTTGACACTGCCGGCAGGATTGGTCCACAAATTTCAAATGCTCAACGGTATATTATCCTTCAATCTTCTATTGAGCATTCTGTTTGTGACATTATAGTAACCCTGGTTCTTAAAAATAAATCAAGTGAGATACTGTTTATTATCATACGAAACTTCATAGACTTCTTGTTATGTACGATTGTAGTGAGCTATGATTATGAGATCATAATTCTAAAGTAATTTGATAGTAGATATTTAAAAGCCCTCTCTTTTTAGACTACAGTGTTTTAGAATTTATTTTAGAACGCCCTAAATAGTCAAATTTCATCCTTTTATAAATCATTTTCATTAAGTTGCAGTTTTTAAAGATCTTTTATGCACTCGCTTCTCACCTTATCTATTCTCGTAACACCATTCCAGTATGAACCCAATTAAATAAGTCATAATCTTGGAAATGTCCCTTTTACAATGTTCGTAATGATCTGTCACTCTACTTAGATGTTAGTATCTTGATACTATTCATACATAATATAAGAAGCTAGGTAAGAATTTCCCACGTGTCTGTCCGAGCAAAATTCAGATCGGTAAATAAATATTATCATTGCATTTTATCATAGAATATTGTTACAACTTAGGCCCCGAAAAAGACAAATTCTACGTATACATCTGTTAAAGCACATTGTATTACCTGTCGGCATTTGAACTAACGGTAATTTTTTTATGATCGTCTTCTTTCGTTAACTTATTTATTGGCATACGTTTCTAGTGATTCTGGAAAACAGCCTTTTGTCCTATTTTACTCGCTCAGGAGTATCATTAACCAGATGTTGCAGATTACAAATACAAGCTAGTTCTAGGAAATTGTGTCAATGTTGCCGGCGGGCACATTTGCATTTGTGAAATATAAAACGACGGCCTAATTGAGAGAGGGGTCCGTTGAGCTACAACTACGATACAGGCGTGACGTGTGTACATTCGGGATTCTAATAGTGACGGACTTTGTGCGTTTTATTGAATGACGACCTTCTGCATTACGTTTGGATTGGTTGTGTTCGATTATATTTGTATCTGTGTTATACGTGTTTGTATAGTTTAATTCTAAAGGCATCTTAATTCAAGTCTCGTAACTCGTAACAATATTTTTTATATCCGTACAAAATCGGAGAAATATATATATTATAACCGAATATGCCCGTGATTTCGGCCACGTTTTCCTTGAAAATCCCGCGGGATTCCCGGGACACAAAATATCGCAGCATTTTAAAAAGAATATAAGCTATGGTTTTAGTGAAAACTCTGTCACGCTTATTAATAAAAAAAGACTTAATCCTAGAAGTAATTCGCCTTAAGGCCGAACTAGTTACTATTTGAATAACTAAGCAGTAAGTCAGTCGTAAGAATCTATCATTTAAAAATAAAAAGATCCATTTGGTGAATGGAAATGACAAGTAATGTTGACAATTGACATTTGTAGTGTCTAATTGATAAATGATTCCTAATTACAAACGTTACCTAAAATTTATTTGAATTTGTTTTGTAGTGCCTAGTTTTTTTCTTTTGCAAAGTTAAAATCATGCAAAAACCACTAAACATAAATCAAAACGTAACCGTTCTATTAATTGGGATGAGGAGGAAAGGATTTGTCAATTAATTCGTAATGTTGAACCGTGGTATTTCATCGATGATAATGTTAATAATGTTAGATTATACAAATATAATAAAGAATAGAATATACATTATTGTATAACATTAAGATGCAATTCAAGAAGTTTAAGTACAGAAGACAATAGGCAGTCTTATCACAAAAAGCAATTTCTTTAAGACAACCTTAGGATGGATAAGAAAAAAATTGTGTAGCATGTGGGTTTTGCATAATTAAAATAAAAAATATATATAAAATATATAAGATATTAATTTTAAAATAAAACTTTATTTAGACGCACTATTGAAGTATTTTCCTAAGTAATCTATGTTACCACCACCGCTTCGCAACATGTCACTTGAAGAGAAGAGCGCAAGAAAGTCTTCAACAACATGCTTATCTATGTGGCATTTGTATGAATTTTGGAATTTGAGCTCTCTTTTGTACCAGTGCCAGGGATACTTGTTTGCATATAACAGATATTGTTTTCTGACTCATTCCACTAAAATCTCCTGCATCAACTTGAACCCGTTAAGTAAAATATTTGTATAATACTGAATTTATAAGAAATAGATGAATACTGAAAGATGATCATTATTTCACTTACTTCTTCACGAACCCATATTCTTATGGCTGCTAAAATAGTCTCATATAGTCTACATGCCTTTTATTGCCAATGTTACGAAATTACGGAACAGTAGGACGCTTTTCAAAAACATTGAGTAGCATAGAGGTAAAGAAAAATTCATATTCAGTAGATGATACTCGCTTATAACAAAATTTGCTAAATATGGATAATATAATAAATAAAATAATTACATCGTAACAAATTTAAAGTTAATTATTTATCAATGGCGATGTCCTCTGCCAAAAACCTTGATGTCGTTGATTTAATGCCTCGTGTATAATACCATTGTACCATGCCACTACATAATTTACTTCAGGGAAATTAAAAACGCACACAAAAGAGTTAAAAATACAATTAATTTATAAGTCAATTAAAATTGATTACTACTATAAGTTATTGGGTTCACACTTTATCTTTTAACAGAGCTATCTCACTAGCTGGGCCCGTGAAGATATGAATATAAAACCCAACAGTCTTATTCATATTAAGTAAGAGTACGTTGGCTTGTTTAAGAACCATAAGCAAGCCTACAAACTCACTCTAACTCAATATGAATAGGACTGTAAGAGTACAATATATAACAATGCAAGATATCGAATTGAAACATCTACGATAATCCCTAAAGTTATAATTGAAACGTATTTCATAATGATGAGAAATTTTCAGACAGAGATAAAAATAATTACCTAAGGTATTATTACTAGGCATTATATAAATAGCAATTTTCTCTTACATACATTTTGGCATTTGTTTTGAAATGACTAAACACTTCAATTATAGTAATAAGAGGGTAGATTAACAAAAGATTAATAGTGTCAGTTAGGGCTTGTCATTATATCTATGCATACAATATCATATAAAGATATTGTATCTCTGTGTTTGATTTTATAATTAATTGCTAAAATCAGTTATTAAGAGTCCTAATCCAATTCGAATTAGTTTTCTTACATTAAAAACCCAATTATTGGAACTCGTAAATTCTATTCTCCCTTAAGGACATATCACCAAAAATATCAGCTTCTCTATATTTTCTATACGATGCATCATTTTCTATGCGACCCAGTGCCCAATCAAGCAAATTTGTCGCCAAGTGGGGCGCAATTTCCTCCTTGCAATTCGGTTAACGATTAACCGCATTAACTTTCATGTCTCGTCTGCTAATTGTATTGGCTCCCCAATTTCGAGAACCAACATTTGATTATACACTCGCCGGGATACAAAATAGTGTATTTATTGATGTAAATTCATTACAGGTACCTAACAGTTCAGTAATTATGGTATCTACTAATAATATACATTAATGTTAGTTCATAAATGTTACTCTACTCTGTTACTTATATGGACGGAGTCCCGTTCATTCCTTCAAAACACTGAAAGAACATAACATTATGAACTTTTTTTATTTTATTTTTATTGCCTGAAGCAGGCAAACAGGCGGACGGCCCACTTGATGGAAGGTGGATACTTTGCCTATGGACGTTTGCAACACCAGAGACGTTATCAACGCGCTGCCGACCTCGAAGAAATGGTATGACACCCTTTTTGAAAAGGTCCATATCGTAGCACTGTGGGAAAACCTCGACTGGGAGCTCATACCAAATCCCCACGGTACACAAGAGAAAGGTTCTACAGCAACATTGTTACATGAGCGAAGCGACTCGAGGAAGTGGAGATGAACTCCCAACCGATGGCAAGCGGTGCGATGGTAGAAGGGGACGAAGGCAGCATTCTAAACATTTCTTCGGAACACTCGCCGTTATACAATCAGTATAATACGCAGAGAGACGCGGAATTTCTCCTAAAGCCAAGGGTATCTAAACCGTCTATGAGTATGGAATCATCAACAACGCAAACGGGTCAACGAATAGAGTTCAGGGGATATACTGTGTAATGTAAGTACTGAAAATAAGCCCAGTGTCTTTTTCCTTAAAGAAATAGGTAATAAATCAAGGTATGTAAAAAAGGCAATGATGCTATATTTACTTCTGATGACTTGTGCATATACGACGGTTTATTATGCCGTTCAAAAAGCTGCACTACGCATGCTTGTTAAAGGAAAATAATAATTTTCATACAGATGATTACTCTCGAAAGTGAGACGGTACTTCACATCTGAACAGCTGCTAGTGTTGTACAAAACACAAGTACGAGCATGTATGGAGTACTGTGCTCACCTTTGGGAAGGCTCAGTCAAATATCAACTTGAACCACTAGAGTCGATTGAGCGGAGAGCCAGGAGGCTGCTTGTCAACAACCAGCTTTTCGATGAAAAAACGCAAAATCTTGAACATCGACGCAGGGTTGCCAGCTTATCGGTTTTCTATCGCATTTACTTTGGAGAGTGTGCAGCTGAGCTCTTCGATCTGATCCCGCCATCTCCCTTCCATCATCGGACAACCAGACGCACCGGCATGCGGCATCGATATATGGTGGATATTCCACCTATAAAAACGAAGCACATTGCATCTAGCTTCATCATACGTACCGTAAAGGAGTGGAACTCATTGCCGGAGTTTTTCCTGATACTTTAACCTGGGTGGCTTCAAGTCCCGTGTGAATAGCCTTATTTATACCTTCTAGGTAAGCGTGCTACATCCTAGACCGCATCTTCGCTCCACATAGGACAAGATTGTAGTCAAACGCGAACCTATACTACAATAAAAATCTCCTTGTGGCACTCGGGGTCTGCCGCGGTAAAGCTATTGCATAGCATTTTTTATCAACTATGCAATTATAATTATTTATTTATTTTTTATTAAATGCAGTATTTTTAAGCTATCACTCATTTTCTTACACTATTTTTTCATCACTTTCTTCATTAATAAATGCACTTTGTTTATTCATATTTAAAACACTTTATACACAAATTTTACGCGTACAGCTATTCACTAGAAACTGCTATTCACTGTTGTACATAGGTACACCTATGTATACATATATACCTTAGGGTGATCCAAAAAAATTATTATTTTTTCTTTTTTTCTCCAAACAGGCTCAAAAGTTTCTTTTGGGTGTAAAAAAATTTCTGTGGAAAGATGAGCCCTTAATATTAATATTGTCCTCATCGCATTTTTTAAATTCCCATAAGGATAACACAGGAAAAAAAAATTTAGCTTCTGATTTTTGTACCGTTCAAACGACTGGTTGACTGATAAATCGCTGTTCCAATCTTTATAGAGATTTGAACGCTCTACAAAAAAGGTCTGATAACATTTTTTATTTGTCCACGCGTTCAACAATTATTCAAGATCAAAGTTCAATTGTTCAAAAATTTGATCGACTTTTATAAATTACACCGAAACTGTTGGTTTCAGTGTCAAAATAAGGATCAAATTTTTTGACAAACAATTAGACTTCTGATAAATGTTGACCAATAAATTTTTTTTATTCAATCAAATAAATAAATCTGACAAAAAATTTGAACAATTGAACTTTGATCTTGAATAACTTTTGAATGCGTGGACAAATCAAAAAATGTTATCAGATCTTTTTTGTAGAGCGTTAAATTCTCTATAAATATTGGAACAGCGATTTATCAGTCAACCAGTCGTTTGAACGGTACAAAAATCAGAAGAAGCAAATCAAATTTTTCCTGTGTTATTCTTATGGGAATTAAAAAATGCGATGAGGACAATCTTAATATTAATATTAATAACTCATCTTTTCACAGAAATTTTTTAACACCCAAAAGAAACTTTTGAGCCTGTTTGGGTAAAAAATCAGAAAAACTTTTTTTTTTTTGATCCCCCTAATATACCTACATGTATACTTACGGGGCGCACATGCGGTTAGTGTGGCATTGTAAAGATATGATAGATACCTATACACCTACATACTTTCTCACAAACAGCTGAAACGTATTCGTCCGATTTCGGAGCAGCTCGTCTCGATCCGTGCGAGCTTCGTTCAGTCGTACCATATACATACACGTTAAGCGAACTTAGCCAACGCTCGGCCGAGCTACATGGTTGGCGGAGTGGGGGGTTGTAGGTTTTATTTTCGTTACGGAATTTATTGATTCGGTCACCGCGCTCAAAGCCTGCGATAAAAGCTATGTAATAGCTTAAAAATAAAAATAAAATGTATTAAAATAATATTCATTTAACTTACCTACAAATATAGTCAAGGGCACAAGCACTCAAGAGTGCAGAACAATTAATATAGATTATGTCAATGTTTTCCTTAAAATCCAAAAGTCTATGAGGAAAATGTTAATATTAATCGCTGGCTCGACGGTCGACGACTCTTGAATTTGAAATAACATTAACTAGCACATTTAAAACATGAATCGATCATAAGTTACATTGATCGTTTTTGACATCATTTCTATAGGTTTATATGTTGACCTTTTGTTTTATCTATATGTTGACCTTGATGTGACCTTTATGTCTTGCTAAAAAAGATGGTACAATAACTCTGTCCTGTAAAATTCGTCCTCTTTCGTATTTTTAGAGTTTCAACTCGAAATTGCAATTTTACCGAGTATCGTCGTAATAATGTATTGCGAATGATCGACAATACTAGATTTAGGAGTATACTAGAATATACCCGCGCCTTCGTGCACGCTTGACTTGAAATTCCTGCGAGAGTCTTGGGACAGAAAGTACCACAGCATTTAAAAAAGAATGTAAGGTATCGAACAACTATAAACTGCTACCGGGAAAATTCCCGCGGAATTCTCTGGATAAAAATATCAGATATGTCATTATATAAAAATTTTCTATCAATGAGTGAAAAATCACATTGGAATTCGATTTTTTTAATTGGGCCATTTTAAATCATTCCCAGAAAAATTCCAGAGTAAAAAGTAACACAGATTTTAAGTCTGTGGAATCTTGCAAGTTAAATTTGACCAACTTCCCGGTTTCCACGCTTGAAATTTTGCACGCATATATTTATCACGTGACAATAATATGGTACTATAGAGCTGATCTGATGATGGAGTCGGAAGGTGGCCATAGGAACTCTTGTACTAAACAAGATAACCCCGTCGTGTTTGGACTCGTTTTTGTTTTCTTGGGTAGCACTCTGCTGCTACATGATATCCTGGAACTCAAAAGCTTGTATTTAAAAACCTTTAAAAAAACTTGTTTTTGGTTTGACATTCAAAAATACATACAAACCAATATTTTCACCCTTCTACCACTTATCACTATTTTTTATATAAAATACTATTTTAATAATTTTATGCGTGGATGATTTAAATTCAAATGTGAACCAGTTAGATGGCGCTGCAAGCGGGTACCAGAATTTAGAAGTTTTTTGTTGTTGTATGTGTTCAAGTTTGTCCCGGAATGGTTTAAATTAACGATTGGACTCAATATGTGGCGGCCCGATTCTCCTCCTAAACGGTAAGCCTGTGTTTGATGAATTTTTTGGTTTGTTCAAGTGGATTTGACATTGTTTTAGAGTAACATTTGGTCCCGGTAGATGGCACTGGAATCGGGTTCTAGATTTTTTATTTTTCAAAGACAGGACAATGTCTGCCGGCTGCAACTAGTAATATTATGGATGTGAGAGCATTTGGTCTGACGTCTGTCTATCTATAATATTGTTTTTATCGCAAATCGGGCAAGTAGGAAGACAGCCCACCTAATGCCGCGGCCACACATTGGTGATATTTGCACCAATGTAGCGTATTGCACCCAATACTCACCAATGTGTGGATCAGTCTTTAGATACTATGTGAACGTTGCGTCCAATGTCCAATAGCGACGCGCACAAGTCGGTTCTTAAAACAAGTTCAAAGGCGAGAAGTATGAAAAGGGAATGCTTGTGGGTATCTTGGAAAGAATGCCGCGTGAACCACACATTGGTCCGTCATTCGTCGCGAGTTACGGCTACTGTTCATCATCGACCACCGTCTTGTCTTTTCTTGTTTTCTTATACGATACAAAGAATTTAATAATATGTACCTAAACCATAGGCGTAAGCCACTAGCCCAAATAAGTTACGGTCCATAGTCTTTCGCTCTGCATCCGCAATTAGGACAGGTCCAATGTGCTTGTCTATTTCCAGTATTTGGGTCCAAAGTTGGTATCGAAGCCAATGTATGGAGCAGTGGTGCAGTACAATATTGACCGTTTTAAAATTGGAGCCAAGCTTGGATGCAACGTTGAATCCAATCTGCGGCCGTGCCTTATGGAAAGTGGTTACCGTCACCTATTAAAGTTTGCCACACTTGGGGTAAGCCCAAAGCGTTGCTAGTCTTCAGTATAGGATTGAGGAGATGGGATGTTCTGAACCCTTTAAAGAAAATGTATGTACTTATTCATATCTTTATGCCTAAAATTCTTCTGTTCGTGTGTATGAACTCTTACTGAACTCCTCCAAAACGGTTGAACCGATTTAGATAAAATTTTGTGTGCGTGTGTGTCTGTGTATGTGTGTGTTCAAGTGGTTTTGTGAATGGTTTAGATTTACAATTGGATCCGGTAGGTGGCGCTGCAATTAGCTTTCAGGAGTTAGGTGAAATTATTATTTTGTGTGTGAGTGGGTACAAGCATGGTGCAGATTCACAATTGCACCAGGTAGTTGTAAGTAGTTGTATATCTAAAGCTAGAGTTTGTTTGCTTGAACGCGCAAATCTCAGGAACTGCTAGTCTGATTTGAAAAATTCTTTCAGTGTTAGATAGCCAATATATCGAGGAAGGCTATAGACTATATATCTATCTATATTATATAAGAATGTTCCAAAATTGGGGTTTTTTTTTACTTATTCCTTATCAACAATTCCACGCGGAAGAAGTCGCGTGCAGAAACTTTTTTTTTTATAAATCAGGACAATCGCTGCCAGGCCCACTAGCCCTGCTAAGAAATAAACTGTTTAACCTTTCAAAGTCTCATAAAACATTTTAATAAACCTATGTACGGTTCTCTTCCAATGAAATATTTACATCGATACAACAAACAAATTCCTACACAAATCGCTGGGATGTAACTAAAGCACGTATTCAATCGGACGCCTGGACGTAGACCAAGTTGGGTATTCTTAAAATCTATCGTAAACATCAAAAACACTTTAAATTGAATATTTGACATTTCTAAAATATTGCATATAAAAAATAGTTTGCGTATTTAACCCCAACCTGAGAAACAGGTGGAAAGATAGATAATATAAATTCATATTCCATCTCGTATAAGATTATTTTTGGAACTCTGTAAACAGATATTTAGTTTAGTACTTGAAATAAAAAAAGAAGGAGTAAGATCCAACTAAACAAAAAAGCTGTTTAAATTCTGGTTTAGTTAATCAGGAGAAGAAAAATTAAATAAAAAAACATTGTTTTTGAGACAAATTAAAAATAGTTTATGTTCCTCCCAAGATACAATCTATGTTGTCAAATTGTAGTGTTTAGTTGTGAAAAGTAAACAATGAGAGAGTTACTTTGTATTTTATATTTGGCATGGCTGAATTGGTCTTCACGATCTTAAGCAAAATAATTACAACAGGAAAACATGAGATCATTAGTAGACTTTCCGAAAATCATCCGATACATTACTCATCTTGACAGAGCATAATTTAATATGACAACATAATGATTAGAACCTTAGGTAATGCCAATGTGAAAAACCTCAAAACTGGTATAGGAATAATGATTCTGGAACTCACACAAAATAAAAGTATAGACGTAGTCTCTTAATATACATGGTTTGCGTCTGTGTGGTTAATAGTAATGTATCCTCTGGAAACTGTTCTACCTTTGCCCGTACTAATTCGATTATTTAAGGCTTGTACCAACGCCAACGTCGTTGAGAATTTTTCAGTACTGATTTTTCGGGTGATAACTGGGATTATGATGTGATGTGCATTCTTATTATAAATTATATATATAAATATTATAAAGTAGTAGTTAACAAAAAAATAAAACCAAATTATTTATCTCTCTTTTATAAAGATGTAAATATTTTTTTATCCAAATAAAATTGAAAGAGTAAAATGGTTCATGTCAATTATTTGGAGGAGATTTGGTGATTTGTTTTCCTAACTTAAAATAATAATAAAAAATTACGAGAAATCCACGTTACGTCTAATATCGTGAAGGTTTATAATACTTTTTGGTAAATTATTGATCAGCAAATACCAAGGAAATATTGTTTCGTTTGCAACCAACTTTCGACCCTTTGCGAAAATAGGAGCCTTAACACACTGCAGCGCGATCGACTTCCTATTCCAAAATCGGCTTCCTTAACCGGCTTTACTGTAAGATCTCGAGCTGTCGAGGTATACAGAGCCCCCGAGGCTTGGTCTACCTATTTTGTTTGTCTGAGTTTTGCAGTTAATCGCTTTAATTTGTTTCTAGTTGATTACTTATTGAATTAGTTGTGTGACTAAAGCTTGATTGATGTTTGCATTACCTATGTAAGTATTTGTTTAACTATCGACATTAGAAACTTAAATCGTTTTTTATCGTTTGGACAGTAATATTCCATTTCGAGTACCTATTATTATATAAGTAATCGAGTAAGTAGATGTCAGACCAAAAGATGAGAAAGACTTGGTAAAGTTAACTTACAATTTAACTGAAACAAACATAACTCAGTCTTAATCTTCGATTGGAAAAACAGAGCATTTGATAGTCACCTATTTAGATCTTGAGCGATCGGAGAATTTCTGTATCTGATTAGAGACTACGATTTTATCTTCTGTGATCACAGCTATTGAAAAGTGTCCAAAGCGTCGGAATAAAATCGAATAATATAGTAAAAACTAGTAGCGAAAACTTTTGAAAATACTATGTATTATAGTATACTAATATTGAAAAGGTAGGAATAGCCCCCTAGTTTGTTTGGGTGCACAATCTCGCAGACGCCGTGATAAATTGGCGATAGGTGGCATCGAATTGTGGTCTCTCCAACAGTCTCGAAAGCTTACGTAAATAACTCACAATGCGAGACTCTATTCACAATTGAAAGGTATCGACCTTTGTGGCTACTCAGCAATTTGTATTAAAAATTTTAACATGACGTTTTGATCAATAGTAGAAAAATCTCTAGAATCTCAGCAACTGATTAAATGTCTAAGAGTAATGGCAACTCATATTTCCGCTGGGGTTGAGCGGGCTTAGTCTTAACCGGCTGAACTCGCTGGAACGCAGAAGCTTTAGGTTCGATGCCTGGCATAGTAAATTTTGAAAATTAACTTTCTGTTATGGTATGTCCTGGGTTTCTGAGATCGGCTCCAGAGTAGTCCGTTGTATAGTACCCATAAAAAGCATAACTTGCTTAGCATGGCGATATACAATGTGTGTGCCTGTCTGCCGATAAACAAATATTGCCTTAATATCAAGGAAACCTAGATTCTTGGTTTTTGAGAGGAGATGTTCGCTTACTTACTTGTTACGGTGTGGGAATCGCTGTGACTCAACGGCCTGATTCTACCCCGGTGGAGGTAGGTTACCACTGTCGAAATAACTTCTAAAGCTCGAAGTATTTCTTCTATTCGCCTATAGCCAGGGCCGTAAGAAATGGTAATCTCGTCCACATTCGGTTCTCCTGATTCAACATATTGCTTCCGATGAGTGGTTAATAAATCGTATGTGATTCTAGTTACTTAGACCCAACTTATACATATAATTATGAACTTAAGTAAAAACTATAAAGTATTACTTTGTAAATCAAATTTTGTCTTGCTAGGTGCTGATGCTGAGTGCCAACTTTATCTGCAAATTGTGGAATACAACTTGTGTACATTTAAGAACCTTAAAGAAGTCTATAAACTTACTCTAACTCAGTATGAATAAGACCTTTTATGTTTTGTTATTTGTCTCGTATGTGTCGCCTTTAGAAATAAATATGTTCTTTCTTTCAAGATGTAAACCAAACTAATATAGCTACCGGATTTCATTTTTCTCTTATGCAAAAATACATATTTTCAAGGCAAATATCATTCCAAAAATATTGAAATATTGGAAGAAAGGAGCTTGGCATCACCGTTGTCAGTCGGTTATCGATGGCTTCTTAATATTATTTATGAACGCCTCCAGGTGGCCACAGTTCGCAGACTTGACGCTCGTACTATTTGTGCAAATACTGCCACACTACCTTTGATTTATGTTGACTTGGTACTTGGAGATGAGCTTAGAGACTTGAAATACAAGAAGAAAAGTCTTTATCGATCTTTCTATTTTTGTATATGAATTTTAAATTAAGTATAATCTCTTGCACAGTTCATTATACACCCATACATCTTTATATATACACTAAGATGTTCCCGAGAGTTCGTCCATGCTTGACTTGAAATTCCCACGGGATTCTCGGGATACAGCATTTTATCGGAACAAGTTAATTTTTATGCATCCGAACAACTTCAAATGGCTCTCGGGAAAATTCCCGGAACATTTCCGCGATAAAAAATCACACATTTTACTATTAATATCAGTTTTACTTCGGTCCAAATTGGACCTATGTTTAAACATCGGTCTTATTGACTCTTTAATCTGTGATGCATAATGTAAAACTCGTATAATCATTCTCCCGTAGACTTAGTTCTATAGATTTATGTGTTTAACTCATTTACGTGTGGCTTTTTTGTTACATCGATTTCAAATCACACCGATTCTCAAGAAGTTTCACATAAATAAAAGAAAAAAAAACTGAAAGAACGAGACGACATTCTATGACATTGAATGACTACATTTTACATTTATATCTATAGTATTAATAATTATAAACATGCCGTGTCTGTACATAAAATTTATTTGAAAAATAACCGGAATAGACTATATAAATAAACGACTTCTTAGACTTAACATCTTACTTTTTGTCCTAGGAATCCCGCCGCAAATTTTTATGTGGAATTTCAAGTCAAGCGTGGACGAAGTGGGAATATCCTAGGCCATTGCCAGGTGGTAGGACATTTGCCCGACTGGATGGCTACAACCCCTGGTCTAAACTATGTCGCCATAACAACCTTGATTTGTGTTCCGATATTAGTGACCAGGTTCCAGTTTCCCTTAAGAGAGCAGCAGCGCATTTGTACCACCTTTTGGTGTTGCAAATGTCCATATGCGATGGTAACCGCTTTCCGTCTGCCTGTCTGCTAAACTCCTGCAATAAAAAAGTGTCATATAAATCTATAACATCATACTGTTACAAATACTTCACGCAGAATGGGTGTAAAGAGTTATTTGTGATTCGATAGAGTTTTTAACTGTTAATGTCGGTCACATATTCATAGATGACGTACATATGTATATACATTAATGTGAATTTTCGATAACGGCGTTATTTTTAACGCTTTAAATTTGTCACATTCGGTCACGATCGGTCGATTCACACAGTCAATATCTCTAACATTACCGCAGGTGCGGCTGCACCTTAAAGAGTAATGTAGGTAACATGGGAGACTCGTTTATAGCCGGTTCCTATATCTTACCAACAGTCATTTGCCTTGATACCGGTTAAAGTTTGTTATTAGCTCTATGTAACTGATGTTAAAATTCAACCGAAGATGGTAGGGCAAGTAAACGAAAAGCAAGGTGTAGAAGCAGGCCTCAGACTTTACCATGGGTGTAACATCAAATTGGCTGAAGGTTCCGCGAAAAAAAAATCCATGCGGACGAAGTTACGGGCATAGCTAGTTAAACGTCAACAACAACAAATTTACTAAATATAGTAATTTTATGTTTTACTTAACGCCCGTCCACTTGAAGATGTTGTAGAAAGAACTCGGTTAAATATTTATTTTATTATTTTTAGAGTGAAGTGGGTTTTGCGTTTGTTAAAAATATATTATTTACTTTCTATTTGCGCAAACTTAATGTATTGTTTCTAAATCTATTGAAATATTTGCATAATTAACAAGTAAAATATATTTTTTTTAACTAAAAAAACCAACTTCACACTAAAAACTAAAGATAAATAGTTATCAATTTCTTTCCACAACATCTTCTAGTCGATGCCAAATAAAACATAAAAGAACAATAGAAAATGTACAAAATATAGTAATTTTTATTATTGATTTTTAGTGTAAAGTAGATTTTGTTTTTTGTTATTTTTTTTATTTTATGTATGTATATATTTGTGTGTGTCTGTGCATATTTTAATAATATACCTAGTTGTTTAAGTTACAAGTCATGTAATTAGCCTGTGGAAAATGTTGTTATTTGTATATTTATACCAATATAGATATAAATATACAAACATTGGTATAAATATACAAATAACAACCTCATAATCTTACATTATATCTCCTTATATATCTATATATCTTTATAACCTTACAATATGCAAAAAAATAAAGTAAAAAAACCGAAGCCGAAAGCAGCATCCATCGCCGAATGATGCTAAATGGCGCTTTGAACATCTATGACGAACCATAGTTTTACCACTAAAAGTACTAAGTAATAAAATATAAAGCTGCTAGCTTTCTAAAAACATAAATTATAAAATTACATAACATACATTAAAACTTTTATTTTTAAAACTCCTCTGAAACTTTACCAACAAAGCTCTTAGATTCAGAATTTGTCGAAGGCACATTAATTTGTAGGCTATTTGCTTTGAATACGTTCACGTTGAAAGCTTTTTTCTTACTCCCGGTACATTGATATTAATGGTTGTCGTTGAAGAATCGAACATTCGGCATAAATCAAGTGCTGCAGTGGCCGAATGGGATACGTCAGATCGTTTGTTTGTTGTGTTAGTCTAAATGGTTGGGAAACGCTCATTTCCTTTGTTTGAGTTATATTAATTATAACTCAATTATTTATATCTTAGTCGATGAGAATTATCATGTTTTCGCATTGGGAGTATAAGTGCGATTGTATGATATTTCAGTTTACAACTCCTTATGTGAAATGTAAGCAGCCTTGTCACTTTTATATCTGTCAGTAGATATAAAGCTTTATGATTCTTCTGTACGTGTGTTGACAGTGAACACCTCCTAAACGGCTGGACCGATTTGAATGAATCTTTTGTGTGTGTTCAAGTGGATTCGAGGATGGTTTAGATTCATAAATAATTCTAAAGTTCTAAATTTTATTTCAGGACAACTTCTGCCGGGACAGCTAGTGTATATAAATCACTAAATCACCGCACATTTTTTTTTAATTTGTTTCATACTACGTAATTCAAATATATTTTTATGTACATACACACACGCATATATATATATATATATAGTAAAATGATTTCAGGGGACAAATTTAACGCATATCGCATATAGTTTATCTTTCATAACAAAACAAGAATGTAAGGTTCATGATAATTCACAAAATAAAAAAAGAAAGTAGCAAGACGTATTAAGATTAAAACGTATATAATATTTCATTATTATTATTTAAATATACACAATTATTATTTTTGGTACATATATCATCAACTATTTTCCATATACTACAAAACGCAATTTCCTAATCTGCGTAGAAGGCCGAGATTTAGTTTTAAAAAAGTACAATTATTGCTGTAAGTTTAAGGTAAGTTTCAATTCCAATGTGTTTTAACCTAAATTTTGTTTAACTGTTCAAAAACTCAATTTTTACCATCAATTATCAAATTTATGTTGTATGTCTCTTTAGACCACGAGCCATAAAAATGGCCCAGACTTTTAGAGGGCTTGCGTGGGGCTATGGAAAGGCCAACAGGTAAAGGCCCCTCAAGAAATTTGATGTAAATGTAACGTGCCACTGGCCGACGATTATCCCTGTCTATACCACATAAAAATGTTTCCAAGGACAAGCCCCGGCCAGTGTAGGACTATTGTGGAAATGAGAAGAGACAGTACCGGTCTATTGGGGTGAATTACTAGATGTACTAGGGGTCTAGGAATATGGGGACTATGGCGTCTGCCCCTTGGAATGTTCGGGGAACATGGAAAAATGGGCAGACGGTGACTCGCCACTCCCTGCGTGGGCCCCAAAAAATGCCATAAGATGTTAACATGGGTTATCAAAACTATTATTATGACTTAGTGCTGCTGAACGAGGTCGCCAAGGTCTTCGAGAAGATCTTGGCGGAGCGGCTCGTGAAGCACCTAGACACCGTGGAGCCGGGGCTATCAGATACGCAGTTCGGGTTTCGGAGGAAGCGCTCCACGATGGACGCCTTCGAGACGCTGCGAACGGTGACGGACGAAGCCGTCCAAGCGAAGGACGTCGTTCTTGCAGTATCGCTAGACATAGCGAACGCCTTCAACAGCCTCCCTCATGAGACGATCAGGGAGGGGCTCCGTGCACACGGAGTCCCCCCGTACCTCACGAGGCTGTTAGGCGAGTATCTGCGAGATCGACACATCCTTTGGGAGGGCGGTGAGTCTGTCAATCACGAGCTAGGTCGGCGACGTGTCGCGTGCGGTGCGTTCCACAGGGGTCGGTGATCGGGCCGATTCTTTGGAACGTAGGCTATGACTGGATCCTTCGGGTGACGGTCCGGCCCGGGGTGGGGCTGATCTGCTTTGCGGACGACACCCTACTCACGGCACGCGCCGCGTCATTCGCGGAGTCCGTGGACGTCGCCAACGACGGGTTGGCGATAGTCGTAGATAGAATAGCTAGGCTGGGCTTGAGGGTCTCCCCCGCGAAAACGGAGGCCATCATGTTCCATAGGAAGTTTCGTAATCCACCCCCGGATCTGTCCGTTACAGTCCAGGGGGTGGCGATTAGCGTAGGGCCCAAGATGAAATATCTTGGGCTAGTCTTAGACGGGAAATGGCTGTTCAAAGCGCATTTTGAGCAGTTAGTTCCCAAACTTGTGAGTTCCGCGGGCGCACTCTCAAGGCTTCTTCCCAACGTGGGGGGGCCGGGAGGTGCGACGCGGAAACTATATTCTGGCATCCTGAGGAGTATGGCCCTTTACGGTGCCCCCGTCTGGTTCGATTCGCTTCACCGCCACAATCGAACCCTGCTGCACCGGGCGCAGCGGGTTCTGGCCGTGAGAACCATACGGGGGTATCGTAAAGTGTCTTGGACGGCGGCGACACTCTTGGCAGGCGAGCTGCCCTGGCCTCTCCAGGCAGACGTCCTGTCCAGGGTTCATCGTACCCAGCAGGATGCCCTAGCTAGAGGACTGACCTTCTGTCAAGTCAAGATAGAGACGGTCAGGAAGCGGGAAACCGCTTCCTGCCTCGTCGACTGGTCTCGTGACCTCGAACACCCTGCGGCCGGCGGCTTTACGGTGGACGCAATCAGGCCACAACTGGAGGAATGGGTTAACCGCACTAGCGGTACCCTCACCTTCAGGACGACGCAGATACTGACCGGACACGGTTGTTTCGATCAGTATCTGTTTCGCATTGTGGGCTGCTTGCCTTCTCCGGATTGCTGACAGTGTGGCGCACCCGATACGGCGTTTCATACGCTTGTCGAGTGCGCTGCCTGGGCGCCGCAGCGTTTCGAGCTCGAGACAAAGTTAGGAGCCGTCCGATCGCTCGGCGACTTGGTAACGGCCATGTTGTAGAGCGACGACCGCTGGGATACTGCGGTTTCTTTTTGTGAGGCAGTTATGTCTCTGAAAGAGGCCGCAGAAAGGGATAGGGAGCGAAGTCCTAGGGCGCGTGCTACGGTCTCTTCTCGAGGTCGCCGGCCTTCAGCTGGCACCCGGAGAGGCAGGTACGCGTATTACTTCCCTCCCTGAGGTAGGATCCGGAACGATGGGGGCCCTTAGCTACTAGGTAAAGCAAGGGACTTAACAACTACCCCCGTTTCGTAGTGGAGTGTGTTCTCCCAGGGCACACTTCAGCACTTTATGCGCTGGATCGACTGCTGCGTAACTATGTTCTACATCTCAGTCTTTCCTTCACATCAAAGCGCAGGGCCGCGAAGGGAGGAGGGGGTTTTTAGTGGGTATTGAGGTTGCTCGCCCGTGCGGCATCACTCGGAGTCTCCAAACTCCTCTGTGTAGTCCATAGCGGACGGAGCGCAAGTAGAGCATACAATTGCTAGCGTTACCGCCCCCCGTGGATTCGTGCCGTTTCCTAGTGACGGCCCAGAGAGTGCGTAAATCGGTTAGTCATTTTCCCTCGCCTCAAAAAAAAAAAAACTATTATTATGACTAAGAAGTTCTAGGAAAAATATAATTATTATGTTGATAGAAACAATTTTTTTAGTATCGATAATTGTGTGATAATTTAATGTTTTCCTTGAAAAGCTTTAAGTACTAGTCACAAGTTTCACATTTAAAAAAAACAATAAAGTTTCCCACACGCTTACTACCTTGAAAATCCCACCTGTTAACTTCGGTATTCCGGGCTTACATTTTTTCCTTCGCATAAATCTGCTTTAACGAAATCACAAAAAACCCTAAAAAAATGGTTTTACCATATTGCAGCAAGATGCAAAACGAGTTTCGTCTCCAACTGATAGGTACTGGGTGTGACCGTCCATGGGCACCTTCGACATAATATATTAGTAATAAATACAATATTCTAACACGGAGGTTTTACATCTTAGCAGCAACCTCCACCAAAGGAATATAAATAGAATGGCATGTCACGTAAGGGCGACTTGACTTATGTCTACGATATAAGACTTTTTCTAGCTATCTAACGAATCCAAATATATCCTTATCATCATTAGTTATTAATTGTAGTAGTCTATACATTTAAACTACTATAATATTAATTAACGTCCCACTCCTGAGATCAGGGTCTGAACAGGGGGGATGCAAATTCAAACTGCGCCGACAAATACACGATTCTTCATTAAGACAACTTTGACTAGTGAGAAGTACAGTATTTTGAGCACATAAATTACTTTTCGCGAAGCGCGTAGCCATAGAATAACAACCACGGAGGCTTAAGTGTCCCTCAGTGTCTGGTGGCTGAAATGATGATGATTGAGGTGAAAATATAGGCAAACGGGGGCGGCATTTTTCGGTAACTCCTCCCCCCCCCCTTGATAAAGATTCTGATTTTGTTTATTGTGGTTTGAAAGCAGTCTTTCTTTCTTCTATCTAAAATGTCACTGACTCTTTTGAAGTGATCGGACGAAAAGGAACAACGAAAGGCATTTGAGAGCATCTCATCCTTTTTTATTCCAAAAGAAGGAGGTTCTCAATTCGACCGTATGTTTTTTTAGACAATTTCTCCGTGAATTATAGAGCGATTTTATTTTTATTTATTCGAAAGTATACTCCTGAGGTGGTCTCATTGTCACCAAGTCAGGATCTGATGAATGTATCCCAGTGAAATTGCTAGCACCCCTCGAATATTATAGGCACGTACAATGTGTTTCATGCATTTCTTTGTAAAGCTATTCAAGTATTTTCGTAACAAAAAAGTAAAAAATACTTTTTTTATCAAAAAGCTTAACCAATTTTAAAAGTAATTTTTACTGTTGTGTTTGAATTGCAGTTCAGGATTGCGTAATTATTTTGTAAATATGCCAATTAATATTTTACAATACAGCACACATTTAGCTGCTAAACGAAATATCAGATTTAATAATAATAAGCGCACTCGAGATTGCACGTGCTGAGGTTAGGTGAGGCAAGGTGTGCGCGGAGGAAAACACGGTGTCCCGACGAGGAGCAGTGTTACCACTTTATAGCTAGATCTAGCCACATTATCGAAATAGTTAGCTACAAAGAAAAATTTTGGTAGCCAAATCTTTTAGCCACCATTTCTAGATACTTTTTTAAAAGTACCTATTGAAGTTAACACTGTGTCAATCACTTTATAATGTAATAACATGTTCGTAGGCGCATTCATAATGTTAACTTTAATTAATGTTTTTGGTAAGTTTTTCAGTCCCCAAAATTTTCGATTTGTAATCAAATTTTAGCTCAATCGGACACTGAGAAGTGGGTTAAATTTAGCTTCCAAGATTACACCCACACTAACTAAAAAAGCAAGTTAAATAAAAGCTTGTAATAAAAGGAAAACAGTTAAGTTATCCTACGATTTTTTCGTTTCGCCACTTTTGGCAACTTTTAGCATTATCAAATTCTTCCAATCTAGCAACATTCTATCTTATGTTTAGCAACTTTTTCTTTGGGCAAGGTGACAACACTGACGAGGAGTGCGCGCTTGCATTTGCGTAAGGCCGCCGTGGTAATCGGTCCTCTGCGGCTACAGTAATTAAATAGCAAAAAAATGATGTTTATGAACAATGTTGCAAAAACCATTGTATGTGTGACCATGAACTTCTTAACAAAATACATAAATTAAGTTAGATATATACTTTTTTTCAAGCAGAAACAACGGCTTGTTTATTTATTATAACTTTTATCGATTAACTTCTGTCATGGTAGAGCCATGCTGAAATGGTTACTCTGGTTACATATAGCTCAAAGCCGGCTCGATCGGTGTGATACCACACTCTTATAGAATATCGGCGTGAAACGGGTAGCTCTTCACGCTAATTTTGTATTACGTGATTATGTCATACATTCATAAATCCGATATAAATTTAATATACGACTACGCGCGTACTGAAATTATGACTCATCTATACATAGACAGTGTTTTGTTTGTTTGAATAATTGACAACATTGCGGGAATTAGGGGAATAACCTGTATTTATGAAATAAGCTTTGCGTATTAGATAAATTTGTAACAAAAACTTAATGGAACTATGAGTCGCTATAATTATGTATCTATCTTAAACTGCAAAGTAATTTATACTAATACATAAAGCTGAAGAGTTTTGTTTGCTTGAACGGGCTAATTTCAGGCACTGCGGGTCTGATTTGAAAAATTCTTTCAGTTTTAGATAGCCCATTTATCGAAAAAGGCTATAGGCTATACATCATCATCACGCTGGGACCAATAGGAGCGGAGCACCAATGAAGAATGTTTCAAAATCGGGGGGTTAAAGTTATTGTTAGCCCAAAGTCACTATTCCACGTGGACGAAGTCTCGGAAAGAAGCTAGTTGATTATAAAGAAGAAAATTTCTGCCAAATCCTTACATTTCCAGATTATTTCTACTAACAACCCCCATAGGTAAAAGGGAGCGAAGGGAAATAGAAATCATTATTTAACGTCAATGTTTAACTAGATTGGAGCCCGCAAATGGACCGGTAATGATTCCCAACCGATTGCGGGACGCAAACAACTAAATTAGTCCGGCAATACGATTTTATTTCGCTCTCCCTTTCATCAAACTTTTTACATTATTTTATATTCGACTCGAATATCACATATATGTTCTATTGAGATCTAGAATTCAGAAGAGTGTCACTCTCATATTATCCCAAACACGTTTATTTGTTTTGTGGAGAGCTTGAAAAGTGGTTTTTTTTAAACATCTATCAAAGGTTGTCGAATTTGTGTTAATCTCAACTTGATGAAACCATTTCAAATTAAAACTCGCTTGTTTGTCGTCAATACACATACAATTTAGTTGATGCTTGGTTTGAAAATAATAAATTTATGACTCCTTGACGCTGTCTCTATACACAAATTATCTAGAGAGATTAATATGTTTTTAAATAAAGATGTCCCTTCGAATTCTTCAGCAGACAGGCAGACGGTCCACTTGATAGAAAGCGGTTACCGTCGCCTATGGACCTTTGCAACACCAAAAGTGCTACAAATACGCTGCTGCTCTCTTAAGGGAGATTGGAACTTTGGCGTTAATGCCGAAACACAGCTCAAGGTTGTTATGGCGAAGACCAGGGATGGTAGCCATCCAGTCGGGCAAAAGCCCTACCACCTGGCTGTGGGATGTTTTGTCGCTTCTTACGATAGGCCGCCCGGCCGCAGGAAATTGTATACTTTCTCCGTTCCTGCACGGATACCACAATATATGCATATGTTTAGAATTTTCACGTGGAAAACCACGAGAAGAAGCTTCTACGTCAAGATTCCCCAGTGTGACATCTTCTAATTTGTCGTAACCAAGTGAGACAGGAATATTATGTATTTCTCCTAAATAGGCAGACCCAGTTATGAGATTGGCTGGATGATTAAGTTACATTTTATAGAAATGTCCAAGAAGATATGGGACTATTCGCATAACCCAGTTTACCTATTACATTGGTTTCAATCAAAACTTTCTTTGGGACGTAAACAGCTAAATTAATTCGCCTTAGATAATAATTCGCCAGGAAACTTTTTATTGATATTCTAGTTTCACTGAAAGCAAATAAACAATACTTTCTGTTCAGTAAATTAACTGATACGAATTACCTACATTTATTAATCTCGAGGTTAGTATTGATTGGCAATGTTGCAAGAGTTGTGTCATTTTCAAATAATGTTCATCCAAATATGGAAAAGGTCAGGGTAGCATAAATAGTACAAAACTCTATCTATGTTCTCATGAGACGATTTCAATCTGGTATAGTCTGATATATAATCTATAATATATTATAATACAATTGTAAAAGTATAATCTTTTGTTTTTTTAGACTTTTTTGTGTTTGCCCGTTTGTTCGCGATTCACACAAAAACTACTGCGCCAATTTCAATGACCGACACCAAATTCCCGGACTTAAAATCTGCAACACTAATGATTGCGGGAATCCCGCTGAAATTTTCTTGGGAGTAGTTTGAATTGGACAGATCGGAAAAAAATGTGATTCCGATGCAATATTTTCACTGATTCGAATTCTCTGTGTAAAATCTATTAATAGCAAGAGTACTTTCCGTAATCCTCGTTGCTTGCATATATATGCAGAACATGGATAAAACGTTAGTCTAAGTATACTAATATTTTGGATGTTCGAGGTAATCTCCGGTACTACTAATCCGATTAAGAAAATGCTCTCAACAGTAGAAAGCTGCATTATTTCCAAGTAACATAGACTATATTTTTTTGTGATTAATAAATCAAAAAGTAATATTTTTTTTACGTCCAACGAAGTGGGCACGGGAACGCCTGGCAAATATGTTACAGCAATATCGTTTTACGCAATAATTGCACAGATACTCGTTCGAGGCACTGCGGGGGTTTTCTGCGTCTATGAATGAAATAAAAATTAATTAAACTTAATTAAACCATTGCGTATGTATTTTTTAATAACGCCCAGCGTAATGGTAGTCGACACAGACTCGCTGACCTGTGCCCAAGCTAAAACTTTATTTTTTTCTTGTTATTTAGTTACACTAAAAAGGTATATTACATGGACGTTTTTCTCAAAACCGCTATTTTACAAATACTGCGTTTGCTATAAAGAGGGTAGAAATATAAACGGGTATATGATGTAACTTAACATAACTAATAACTCTTACTTACTTAATTTACATATTTATGTTATTTAGCGTAATTTTTTATTTAATTTTAACGTAGGTATAGCAAACCAGTTTATGTAAAACGCCAGAGATAAGCTATGAAAACATTTTTTTCCCTTACAATCATAACTACATTATTATTGTTAAGACGTTATTTATATCTACATAATACGCGAAATGGAAAATCCAGAAAGTTTCTGATAAGTGACGCTCGCTCTTTTATGCCATATGTGAGCAAGCTGTGTAATGAGCTCCCTCCCGCGGTTTTCCCAGAGCGCTACAATACAGGGCTCTTCAAAAAGGGCGTAAACAGATTTTTAAAGTCTCAACGAGTTAGGCAACGCATCGGCTCCATTAGTGTTGCAGATGGTCATGGGCTACGGTAGCCACTAGCCATCAAGTGGACCCGTCTGCCAGTTTGCCTATACGTATGCGTTATCTGCGCAAACGACATCTGTCGATCGGGTATATATTGTGTATTAGTACACATGCTGATTCCCGCGACTTCATACGCGTGGTGCTGTTTTTTAACCTATCCCACGGGAACTCTTTAATTTTTCGGGATCAAATGTAACCTATATGCTGACCAGGGATATAAGCTACCACCGCCCACAAATAAATATACAAACAGAGAGACAAAAAGTTTGAAAAAAAATCTAAATTAGTTCAATTTCACTTCTTACATCCCCTAACTAAGTATTTAGCACTTTTTTCATTGTACAGAAATCTCTACAATTTTATTATATGTATAGATTGCCTCTTTTTGGGTTCGTAATACATACATACATCACCGACACAATAACCGCCCAGGTAGTAGGTATTTTGAAGGTTAAATGAAATTTATTGTTATTATACTCATGTATAAAAAGTATATATTCTACGAGTATAATATTATCAATGTCTAAAGTCAAATCTGTCATTAAAAAACTTAAAAATTATTTGCTTAGTTAATGAATAAACTGTGAAAATGCATTATTGTGAATTTTTTGAAAAGATGTGTGATCTGTGATAATCATTTTAGTCTTATATTAAGAATTATGTTTTCATTTTAGTTTAATTAACTACAAAAGCGATTTTTTTAGCCTTTTTAAAATTATACTTTATTTCGTTTCAATGAGACAGAAGAAGTTTGTAAATAAATTTCCCACTTCTCCTCTCTCTATCTGTTCCACGTTCAATTCGGCCTATTCTATTCTCTCTTTCCTATTCTCCCTGACCTATTCTCCCTATCCTATTCTCTGAATCTTATTCTCCCTATACGATTCTTTGTATCCTATTTTGTTTATCGAATTCTTCCTGTCTTATTATTTCTATCTTATTCTTCCTGTCTTATTCTTTATATCTTATTCTTCCTGTCCCATTCTTTCTATATTATTATTTCTATATTTATTTTCCTCCCAAGCCATCCTCTTTATCACACCCTTTTATTCCATCCCTCCTATCCCGTTCCCTCTATCTCTTCCTAAAGGCTGCAACACGTTGGCTTCGCATCTGGTGTTACAAATGTTTATAGCCAACGTGTTTGTGAGATTCACAATAAAAAAGTTTATTTTTTAATGTAAAAATATAAAATAACTTTGAAAATGCCAATACCCCGGAGACATCAAAAGGAGCATCGTGCGTTATTGAACTTTGATAGCCATTTGCGTTCACGGACCGGCTTCAAACTGTTTATATGCGACGTAATACTGATTTCTTTATAGGTTCCTACTTTGATATTGCAATATTATGACTTTATTTTACTGAGTCTTATGATATCGATAAAAAAATTCTTAATGCACCAAGGCTTTTTACTTCATTGGTTACAGAAAGTGTAAAAATTCCTACGGTAAGTTTGATGAGTAAGTATATATATGTACTGGAAAATATATAAGTATATATATACACAAGTGTATATATAATATCAACCTATAAATGTCCCACTGCTGGGTTCGGGCCTCCCATTATAGGGGGGAACGGGCAGAATAGCCGCCACGCTTGTCCAAGGTGGCTTGACAGGTTTGACACATCGGCTATCTCGATGTGCAGGTTGCATAAAGATGTTTCCTTCACCGTTGTTAGCACATGGTAAGTTTAACAATATGCAAATTAGATCAGAAAACTAAGTGGTGCATATGCGTTACGCCCAGAAACCAGCGCCCTCTGAACTTGAGACGCGTGTGCTAGCCATTACGCTACCACAATTTATGTAGTAAAATAAATATACATTATTATATATACAAGCATGTTTTGAAGCATGATTCAAATGCAAAATGATGGGATAGTTTTGTTGAATTTCGTATAACCCGTTTCTTGGAGTTTTTAAATTCAGTCTTCAAATTGCGAATGTCTCGGTGTAAAATGTAGAGAGAATATATGTATAATATTATTATAATAGTAACGTTTGTATGTGGTGAACAATAGAGTGTTTTTATCTATTCTTATCCTTGCTAATGTATAAATCTAAAATCGGTATTGTCAATATTTTTCTAAAATAAATTTGTAACTGATAACCCATGACTAACGTAATATCATATGAATAAATAAAAATACATAATCACTAGAGAAACACCTCAAAAGCTAATCCTTAGCAAAAACCAAAAACCCTGCTTAAGACAAACAAACAATGCAAAATAATCCTAAATACAAGTGGCACCAGGTGTACAATGTATGCAATTAAAACAAAGACCACATTTAAGAGCTCGCTCTTTCGCCTCCCACTTTAGCACCTATATGGGTTTTATTTTATTGTAGCATAAAGAAAGCTCATGTTGTAAAGTCGAATACTCAAAACGACAATACTTTATAAAAACAATAATGTCAGTTTATAGACATCGCACAGTTTAGGCCTTTCTTTTTCAGGGGAATGTATACCTACAAAACTTGTTCAAGGCGGATTGGTTTGTTTTAGACATGAGTAGTTTTTGAAGTATACGTTTAATTGCGATTGTTTCTTGTAACCATAAGCACATTCAGTCATAACCACTGCCTAGGCATTGGAACGAGATGCAGGTGTCTTAGCCATCAAACTACAACGACTTAAATAACAGTACATTGTTAACCTATTAAAAACGACTTAATTAAACAAATATGATACAAATATGAATTAAAATTTACACAGATGTTGATTAACTCTTTGAAAAAGGGGACATCATCATCCCTTTTTGATAGACTTAATCAAACTAACTAGGTACTTCTTAAGATATAATCAGTTAAAATGTTAATGTCATACAGCATTATAATGTAACAAAATGTACATTAAAATTACCTTTTAATTTGGACAGTTTAAGTTTATCATATCAGGCATAGAGTTGCATAATAATGTTGTTACAGAATAGTGGACCCTACAAGTTGAGGCTTTTTTGTCATTTGTAATATTACGTGTGAAATATTTTTTTAACAAGAACTCGTTGTTTTTAGTATATAGTAAAGTCTGATATAAATCGTTTATATTGCTTGTGTGCCTTCGTAGACATAAAGGGGAATTAATAAGGCCATTTCACCAGCGATCCAGTAGACAGATAGTCCAAGCTATAGTGGATTCATATGATTAAGTAAGTATAGAGTGAACCTTACATATTGTGCGGTTACAGAAGCTAAAAACGGGTTTGGATATAAAACGTAATTGTTGTTAATGCTTCGAAACTATGGCATTTAAGATAATGTGGACTCTACGAGGTATTGAGGACGTGAAAGCCTTGATTAATAACACAAATTAAAAGATCTTACCTCATTTAATTGTACGAGTAAAGCTTATCAAGATCTTGATTAACCTAAACATTATACTTATTACCATTATATTCTACGTTCGAGCTTACATTGCTATTATTTGAAGACTGCGTTTGTAAAAAACATCTAAACTATACCTAACATTTTAAGAGTTCAGCCGTCTCTAAATCGATATTGATTAGAAATTGATGTTATCTATATTTTCTATATGAGCCCCAAGGAAAAGTGAACCGCCGTTAAATCCTCGAGATGGAGGCGCGCCCTCACGTAGGATGCGTTACAACCCCCCTCCCCCCACACGCAGAGAGACCAAGAGACCCGGGGCTTGTTTACCCCGGCAATGGATGACGACGTTAGGCCAACGTTGCCCTGGGATGAGGGCAAAGGACGGAACACCGAGGGGTTTAAAAGGATGTCGACTCGGGTGGCAATAGCATTTGCTTGCTGAGCTAGTGCAATCTCAATGTGGCGAATGCCAATCTCCCCACCACGTTCTCCCTAATATGGATAGTAATCAATCTTATAAGGCTATTTTACAAGATAGTGAGAGCAGGTAAATTGATCTCTAGTTCGCTTAAATGTGGGTTTTCCAGATTATTATTAATGGTAGGGTATTTGCCCGACTGGATGACTACCACCCTCGGGCTAGAATATGTCAACCTTGACTTCTGTTCCGAAATTAGTGACCAGTGCACTTGTAGCACCTTTGGTGTTTCAAATATCCATAGGGGACGGTAACCGCTTTCTATCAACTAGCCTGCCTATTTGCTGAACTAGTAAGCCCGCATAAGAAACACGGCAATAATCAGTTGGCAAATTGCAGCGCTTGTAAATGAGTCAGACTGCATTGTAAGAACGTAAGTCTCTGTACGATATTTGCTCATTGGTCACAAGAAAACTTATAATATGCATTGAACGATATTGAATGTAATCGATTCAGAAACCTGTTTCTGCATAAACTTCTATTTGCTATAAGTATATTGGATATTGGATTTTGTTACTAAGTGAGGTATTTATTTATCCTCGTCTAATCTGTTTTACAAGTGAATACCATTTATCTGCTTTGGGAATTATCTAAAACAGAATTTTGTTAATGTTTTCCTGTTACTGTATGGTCGTGGAAAATACTTTATTCAAATATTTTAAGTTTTTTACAATATTATAAGTTCTGTGCTTATTATCATAAATTACATATAGAAAAATACAGCTAAATTAACTTATATAAAGTTAATTGGTTGTTGTTATTAAGATTGAAACATTTGATTAAATGTGAGAAACTTTACTACGGCTAGGCTAGGGCTACGATGTATATGTAATGCTAGAATTTATTTATAATATACAAGTATAATACAATTGATTTCGAAAAAAAATCTAAATTAACGGTGTAACAAGAAGAGTAGTACAATTGACGGCCTTATCGCTATAAATTTATTATATAAGTTATTAAATCAGTTTTCAAATTTTTGTCTTTTTAATCAGAAGTTATTAGATGTTATACTCGTAGATATTAACTTGCGATAGGGAACTTGGAATATAAATAAATATTAATGTAAAATATACTAATTGACCCGGCAAACGTTGTTCTGCTATATAAAAAAGCACCATAGGAGGGTGAAAAATACTTAACAACGTATTGTTATACCATAACATATACAAATATCCAAAAAAATTCATTAAAATCGGTTTAGCTGTTACGGAGGAGTACGAACACCGTGACACGAGATTTTTATACATTACATAATGTATTGGCTGTCTCAATGTGTCATCTCAGAGCAAGCAAATTAAGCTAAACCACGGCTGGGAGCTCATTCTAAACAGTGCGCAAAAGAAACGTTCTAGAGAACCGTTGTGTAGAGCAAAGCTTCTCAAGGAAGTGGAGATGAACGCCCATCCGATGGCGTGCGGTGCGGTGGTAAAAAAAGACAAAAGCACCATTCTGAATAGCTCCTCGGAACACTCTCCATTGTATAGTCGATAAAATACGCAGAGAGACGCGAAGTCTCTCCGAAGGCCAAGAGTATCTAAACCGTTTGTGAGTATGGGATCACGTGACCAAAAGGCTGGCCTGTACTTGTGTATAATATAAATACTTGTAAAATGTACCTAACTTTTTTTAATAGTTAAATAAATTAAAAAAACAACATACGTCCTAATATTCTTAACTTAGCACTGAAATATAGTCACGTTAAAATAACTTTGCTAAAACATAACTGGCAGGCGTCGCCTTTTTCTTACGACCTAAGGATGCTCTCAACCGGCGATAAAACTGAATTCAAATGCACTGTTTTATCGTGCACCAACTATAAAAATAAAAAGAATGTAAAGTCCAACCCTCTCATCTGACGCCCAGTAAAATGGAATACTTAGATTTGCCCATCAAAGTTTCTGGCACTCAAAAATCCATTTGAAATATATACACTTTATACCTTCACTAAGGAATCTATAAGAGTATTGGTCGTTTAAGGAAGGCGCACATTGAAGTTTAGATTATCGCGGCAAGCTTCGTAAATTATTATTTTTTTGGTAGGTGTTTTTTTTGTTTTTATGTAGGTACCTATTAGTTTCAATTTAATTTTCATCTATATATAATTTATTTTAAGACTACCATCTTAATTAAGATAAAATAGTTGTAATCAAAAACAAATTAGTAAATATGTTGCTAATTGATAAAAAAATGTATTTTTAATACGACGATGATGTATTTTACATATCATCACACATTTGCAATAAACGGTAAAACATTGTCAAAATAATTAAAACCCAAACCCACAAAAAAAACACTTGCCAAACCTCAAGACTTTCTGCGCACACTGAAATATAACCCAAAAGACATAAGTAAACTCTTTGACACTACCCGTGACCAGAAGGCTGGCTCATATTTTGTACAATAAACAAGTATTGCCATACAGCGTGGCAATGCAGCCAACCTTCTGGGCACGCTCCCTGTTGGCAGTGATCTGCTACATAATGTATTTTAGTTTCAATTTAAAATTTAAAATCAACTATATAAGTCTTTAAATCCCCAACTTTATTGATATTTTTTTTTCTATTCCCACCCCTTTAAATGGGTACAATATAAAATTATTACAGTTAGGCATGTGGGTGAAGAGTTTCTTGCACCGCTTCTTCTCTTCAAGCCATAAAATTAGTTAAGTAAATTAGACTAGGCTCCCATAGAGTAAATAATAAAAATGAAAATTATAATTCATAAATTAAAATTAACAAGTCGGGGGTAGACTAAACTTTAACATTATATGACACTTACAATCTTTGTCTACACGAGACTATTAGTATTAGTATTACTACTACGAGACTACAGCTACTGACAAGTGACCGAAACTTCAGAATAAATACCGCGCTTAAAACTGAAAAACGTACTTTTGATCATATTTACTAGTCGCGAAAACTTAAGAAAATACAACAAAATATTTGTTTACATAATAGCTCGAGAGCTAAAGGGCCAAAAAGGCGGCTTCAAAACTAGCGCTGATGATAATAAGCAGTGTTCGTAGTTAGTCACCTGGGGCCAATTCTGCCATTGCTATCTCGTCAAAAACGCCGGACACTATCCTCTCAATCGCAGTTTTGCGTGATGTCAGTATTCTGTTAAGTTCAATGGCGCGACATAGTCACGCCACTCTATGTTAGTAAATATTTATAAGCGAAAAGTCACGGAGTAAAAGTTAAATAATTTAGTAGCCATTCAATATTCATTTCAGCTAACGCCATTTCTGCTGATATTAATACGAATTTTTCTTCATGATATTCTCCGGCGACAATATCGAAAATATATTTTGGATTTAGTCATACTCTGAATATCTTCGCAATACCAAGATATTTGAATAGCAGAATTGGGCCCCTGGTCCTATAGATAAGTGATATTAGCGCTAAACGAATACAGTAGAACCTCTTTAAGTTTAACCTCGATAAATCGAAAACCTCTGCACTTCGAAAAAAATGTACCTTCACTTCAATCCCCAGAACCTCTCTCGAAATGTGAACCTTCCATAGAAATAATTAGCCTCGACAAGTCGAATGTTTCCTTACAGAATTCGCTTCAAAAGTTGAAAACATAATTATGATAGAGGATAGAGGTTTTACTTTATAATTAAATTATATAGAGATGAAACTATATAAGTACTAGCTGTCCCGGCAGACGTCGTCCTGCCCGGTAAAAAATAGGGGTTGATCGTAGAGGGTTGAAAATTTAGGGTTGTATGTATCTTTTAATGCTGTATCATAAAAAAATAGAAATTAAAAATTTTGTCTAAAAAAATAAAATAAAAAAATTAGGGGTGGACTACCCCTAACATTTAGGGGGATGAAAAATAGATGTTGGCCGATTCTCAGACCTACCCAATATGCATACAAAATTTCATGAGAATCGGTCAAGCCGTTTCGGAGGAGTATGGCAACGAAAACTGTGACACGAGAATTTTATATATTAGATAATACGCGTACGTGTAACGATATGTTATTACCGTATTTTTTATATTCCATTGTTTTAGCGTTAATGCAGACTCGCACTCACGCCGTATACATAGAGTTTTGCAATCAAAAAACGTCCCAACATGTGTAATTTTTTGGGAAAATAAAGAAATTGTATGTACCTTGACTGCGTTGCGTCTAAATATACGTTCACCTTTAAACGGGCCTATTTCATCGGGTTTGCGCGTTTAGCGCTATTAAGGCCTAAGGTGGCATAGCATTAAAATTACGAGCAGAAGTAAGGGTTACATTCTAATATAATGCTTTACGTTTCATTGTTAAGGATATTAGCTATAAAGCTTTGTTATTGTATTCTGCTTGGAGCATAATATTCGCATACAAGTGCTATGCGGTTAGTTTTAATCGCTAGTCGTAACTGTTTACAGTAGCAATAATAATTTAATTCTGGTTTGGGATTGCAATGAACGGATCAAAACAACTTAATGTTTTGATATGAAATCTTGTTGGTAATTTGCATTAATGCTCGTGTGTTTGATATTGTTATTGGTTTTAAATTCGGACCACTAAGCTTCGGGGGCAATACAAAACTTTAGATAATAATTATCGCACTAACTAAGTGCTTGTCACATATAATGTTAACAAATATATTTATCTAGATTGTTTTGTATATACGTATATATATTACTATTATATTTATATATGTATTAAATTTATAAAATACTGTAAGTATGTATATTTAAATTGTACAGTCCTATATTTTTCTGCTCCACCTACATCGCCAGATTAGTTAAGAATATCTTTTAAGCTGGGTTGCCTGAAAGAGATCGCTTTTCGCGATACGGCCGCCTATTGTTTTGCCAAGAAGTATTGTAATTATACATTTTGTTTTTGTACTTGTTTTTTGGTGAGCAATAAAGTGTTATCTATCTATCTATCGCACTTACTGTTCTATTTCTGCAATTTGTATAATTATTATAATAATATTACAAGTAACCATTGTTTATACTCGTAACTATTATAACTAGTGGTCGCCCATGGTCGAAATTCGACCATAATAATTAATTTAAATCATAAGTTTGAACATTATTAAGGTTCTATTGTCAAATACTATAACTTCGATGATCACAGATTTCGCCAAGGCTAGTGTTTGACTTTAATATTAACAAATAAGTTTAATATATGCGAGTGCTGCTGAAGTATACATATGACTGCACTCCTTCTCTATATAAACTATAGGTGTACGAAATCTCATACTCCTCCGTTCGCTCAATTTTTGTAGAAAGGGGTGCAAATATTTTTGCACTTGTTTGTTTTACGTATTCATATATAGATAATTGAAACTTTTTGATGTAAAACTTTAAAAGATATTTATTAAAATTGTAATTATCAAAATACATACATATACCACACAACATACAGGTCGTTTCGGGTAATTAAAGAATAGATAACTTATACAAAAAAATTATCGCTTTCGCAAGTCGATTTCGCAACCTGGATAATTAATATTGTACAGTTAGACAATTAAAATATTAAGCCCATCACAAAATACACAATCGGAGTTTATATCTCAAAAAGACCCGAAAACATGGCGTTATCAATTCATGACAAATCATTTTAAATTTTAATGACAAATTATTGTGTCATTTGTTTTGTACATTCAGGCTGATTATTATGGTCAACATTAACAAATCAATAATAACGAAATAATATTAATGAATAATAATATTATTGTAACAAGGAAAGGAATCGAAAATATCCAAAAAAATACTTAACTTTAAATTTGATGCTAACATGAAAATATTTAAACTTCCCAATTAGACAATTAAGACGCATTCCCTTCGACTGCGCAGGGAGAAGTTCCGATTAGGATGACGTCATTCACCAGGGGTGAGATGACGCCATAATGTTCGCCCCAGATTTTAGGGATGTGAGTCAACGTATCATACTTTTCACATATACATAATTATATACAGATAAGTATTGCATTCATATTTCACAATATTGCCTATAGCTGATTACATAATAATTATATCTTCCACTTTATCTTGTTTACATAGTATAAAATAAAGTCGCTTTCTGCCTGTCTGTGTGTATATTCGCTAATTCCTTCTAAACCATGCTTCGTATTTTTAAACAATTTTCATCTTAAGTAAGATGATTTTTCACTCTAAGTGTAACACACACATGTAAAAAACTCAATTTTTTATGTAAGTAAATAGAGCTATTTATTATTGTGATTTGTTTGAATATATCAGTTTCGTCGATTCAACCTAATTGAAAGACAAAAATAATTAATTTAATATCGGTTTAAGTGATACCATAGGTCCTTCTCTAGTTTATGGCGTATTCTTAGTAAAAACATTTTGAGATAAAATCAATTAAAAATGAATATTTTTAGTTCCATTTCAATTTTGTACTTATTTGCCCTGAAATATATTATAATACAATTTCAGAAAGCGACAGAAGAATGTACGGTGGAATCATTCAATCATGTGGAATTTAGCAGCTTGGCAAAAACCCTAGCAACCCATTCTACTTCCATGTCGTCAGTCTCTCATCATCCAAGACTGGCGGTAAGCGTCCCCTAGTTCCACCTATCAAGGTCTTCCGATTTCTTTATCTAGCCCCTATCGGCGATCTTATGTATATCGTCGTTCCACCGCAAAACGTTTGCCAAACCTTGGTCTCTTCTACACCAAAACACGTCGTCTTCAACGGGCATCGGTCTTGCGACAGATGTGGCCAGCTCACTGCCACTTCAACTACTTATTATACTTCCATAGTTTTAAAATTTAATGACATTCTAAAAGTAGACTATCTGAACTTAAGATTAAGTTTGAAATTGAGCGACTGACGTTAAAAGATAATTAAACTATGTGATATTCTTATGTGCTGTAGCTATATTGTATTATATTAATTTAATTGGATTATTTACTGATTAATTAATGCTAGTGCGAGCGTCCTACCCATAATGACGTACGGTGCCGAGACGTGGACACTGACAGCGGGACTGGTCCACAAATTCAAAATCGCTCAACGGGCTATGGAGCGAGCTATGTTAGGTGTTTCTCTTATGGATAAAATCAGAAATGAGGACATCCGTAAGAGAACTAAGGTAACCGACATAACTCGCAAAATTAGCAAGTTGAAGTGGCAGTGGGCCGGTCACGTCTGCCGCAGGACCGACGGCCGATGGAGCAAACGAGTCCTGGAGTGGAGACCACGTCTCGGTAAACGTAGCGTAGGACGCCCGCCAGCCCGATGGACTGACGACCTGCGCAAGATCGCCGGCAGGGGCTGGATGCGGAAGACAGGAGACCGGGATATGTGGCGCGTACTTGGGGAGGCCTACGTCCAGCAGTGGACTGAATTTGGCTGAAGATGATGAGATGATGAATTAATGCTATATTGGCCAGGCACCATTACAAATTGCCTGTATTGTGCGTCCGAAAGGAGAAACTTTCGTCCAAATAAAGAACTCAACACCTCTGTAATTTTATGTTTGTGACAGTTCATACAATAAATGCTATTTTATTCCTAAAACTACGTATTGCTATAAATAAATCTGCAGGAGACGTTATATCGAAATAGTACCAATTGAAGACGTTGAAGCTCTGCAAAAGTTCAATTACAAAGATTAAAGGCTTCGAACTCGTCCGATTAGGGCCCTATCTTATCGAAAATAATTATAATAGGTACTATATAGCTTCAAATTGGACTTGAATAACCTATAATAAATACAATGTGAATAAAAGTAGGGTCCAATTTTTCATTCACCAGATAAAAGTTACGAGTGGAAAAAATTATAACCTGAGTATATTCAAAAGGGCAAAAATTGTCAGTTTTATGTAACTTTTTACCGACTTTAATAAGGAGGAAGTTCTCAATTCGTCTGTATGTTGTTTTTTTTATCCTACCATGTAATGTTTTATTCTATAAAATAACTTTTATTTGGTGATTGAAAAATCGGCCCTTAGTGTTGCAAATATATATAATCAAGGGGAAGAACTTTCCCTCGGGTGAGCCGTCAACCCATCTGCTACAACGTATCTGTTTGTTCACTGATTATTGTAGAGTATAAGTGGGCATGTTCTTTAAAGTACGAAGAAGAATTTTTTAAATATTAATATGTAGGTTTGCGTTTAACCACTGTCTCACCTGATGTTTAGTGATGGAGTACGCTTACCTAGAAGATACCTATACTGGCATATTATGCCACTCTTCGACAGAAAAAGATGACGCGAAACGCTTAGTTCTGACTGGTGGTGTTGCCACCATGTAACAGTGACGCACCAGTTGGGGATATAAGAATCTTCTATGGGGATAGAAGAATCAGCTCGCGCAATTCTAAGGAACACTCCCTAAAATGTATTCGACAAAAACATAATTAAAACGACGTTTTAAAGATAGCAATCGTTTTTAATTTAATATAACAGTCCATGAATGTCCCACTGCTGGGCTCGGGCCTCCCATCATGAGGGGAACGGACCGTATACCTGCCACGCTTGTCCAAAGTGGCTTGGCAGGTTTGACACATTGGCTATCTCAATGTGCAGGTTGCATCACGATAGTTTCCTTCACCCTTCTTAGCACGTGTAATTGTAACAATATGCACATTAGATCAGAAAACTACCTGAGTGCATGCGTTCCGGCCAGGATCAAACGCACGCCCTTTGAGTTAGGGTCGCGTGCGCGAGCCATTACGCTACCACGCGTCTAAATTTGATGTTTGGTAATTCGATCACGGCTCCATGGAGGATAATTCCTAGTATTTTGATTCCTTGTCTGTAATGTGTAAGAATTTAAAAACATTACAATAGCGGAACGGACAGTCAAATCAACTGATATACTTTATATCATATTACAATCATCTCAGTGTCACAGGTTCTGTACAAGTATACAAACTTATGAGGTCATCGTTTTATAAATGTAATTGTAAAATGAAGACTTTAAATGTTTTGATTTTACAATTAACAGTCTTACGTTATCTCGGAGGAAGAATACAATTTGTTGCGGCTAGACGGCCTGTCGTAAGGGGCAACAAAACAACCCACAGTCAGGTGGTAGGGCATTTGCCCGACTGGACGGCTACCACCCCTGTTCTAAAGTATGTCGTCTTAACAACCTTGAGTTGTGTTCCGGCATTGTGTTGCAAATAGGCGATGGTAGGCGTTTTCCATCAAGCGCCGTCTGCCTGTCTGCTGAAATCCTGCGATAAAAAAAAAAACTCGCTACTGTTCTAATCTGGTATATAGTATAATAATATAGTCATTTTACCCCGTACTTAATGTTTCCATAATGGGTTGAGTATTTTAAGGGGAATGGATAGTCTAAGAATGCAGGGTCTCAGACTGTCCATTCGACTCACTTATCTGATAACCATTTGAGACATATGTTTTATCAATTTATATTGATCTGTACCTGCACAAGATAGCTTGCCAATCGAAAACAGTTCATGGCTATTTTGAACTTTTAATAATTTTCACTCTTTTGTTAAGTGAACACATTTAGTCCATTTTTATCGTCTCCGCTACTAGGTTTTTTTCCCGCCACGTTTGTCCCAGGCGGATTGGCGGGTTTGAAACATTAACATTACAGTAGTACTGTTAATTGTAGCAATATGCATATCACTTTAGATTTGGTCATTTTGGTAATTTGGTCATTTTAGTCGATTTGGTAATTATGCGATTTGGTGTAATTTTTGTGTAGTTTTAATATCGGAAATAGACCTAGATACTTTTCATCTCGGAAGATGGGATAGTTTGCGATATAAAATGAAGTAAATGTACCGGGGGCAAATAACACTAACATAAAAATTTAATATCATGTAACCTGTATTAACGCCTGCTCTTTAAACAAGAGGGACGCAATAGAGACTGACCTGTGGCGGAGCCGCGGAGTAACTCTAGTTAGTTTATAAAATTTCCTAACTGGCGCATCGTTCCCGATCAGGATACAAACTAACAAAATGCGACTTCGAGACAAATGAGTCACTAGATATTGCACATGTTATCAGCTTTCAAATGCCTAAATCATACAGGCTAAATGATTTCTCCATTTTAAATATTACAACTGATAAGGAAACAAAGAAACCAGGCGTGACAAACCACTTGAACAAAATAATTGGTTACACGGGTAGTGTTATCAGTGAGATCTCGATTTACAGATTATGCCGGAAATCCGCGCTTGCATTGTACCGGGCAATGAGACCAGGCAAATCGTGCTTGAGGCATTAAAGCATAACCATTCGATAGAAATATACCCAGTAGTATCTGTATAGCATTATAAAGTACAGTGTAAACTCTATATAACAACACTGAAGGGACTGTGCATTTTATGGCGTTATAGAGAGTTATCGTTAAATGGACAGAAGTCTGTTATTTTTGTCTGATGTCTTTTGCTGTACCAGTGATTTTGTTGCATTTTTTTTACTTATTTTATTCATATATTGCGATATTAAGGCATCTTGGTGAGAAAGGAATTACTTAGAAATTTCGGTATGTATGATGCCGATAGTCGAATTTATTTACGGGCTAGGATAATAAAGCTATAAAAGAACGCAGGTGCGCAGTTTTTACTCAGTTTGGCAACTTAAAAGGTACTTTTTATTACTTAATTGTTGTAGTTATTAAGAGTGGGTGGAATGCTATATAGAGTGTATCATCGTATGGAAGACAAGCTGAATTAACCAAAGCGAATTGATTTCGAGGCTTAAGGGAGATTTTCGTTAAATCGAGTGACGTTATATGAAGTTTACACTCTATTTATTTTTTGGATAGCTACCAACTCTGGTCTAGAATATGCCGCCATGATTACCTTGAGTTTTGTTCCGGCATTATTGGCCATATTCCACTCTCCTTTAAGAGAGTAGCAACGCATTTATAACGCCTTTGGTGTTGCAAACATATATAGGGGATGCTAACCAATTTCCATCAGGTGGGCCGCCCGCCTGACTGCTAAACTCATACAATTAAAAAAACGTGCCAACTACAAATACTTGGAAAAAGATCAAACAACAAAACAAAAAATGCACTCTTCTTGATGAAAAAAGGTCGTAGCATAGATGAACAGACAGATGAACAAACATAAGGAATGTATAAAATAATTCCGTTCTTGCCACTTGCTTATGAAAACTAAAAAATGTCAATTTACACGTATTTAGTGTAAAAATCATACTTGCAAAGCGAGTGAATTGATATGGCATCGATTTAATTAAAAAATTAAGAATGATGTCTAACATTAACATACCACTTTCCATTAGTAAAATTTAGAGTTACTACTTAAATTCAATATTTTCAGTCTACCAAAATGCTTGTGCGACGTCTAGACATTAATTGAGATAACGTTTTAATCCCAAAACGACTTCACTTTTAGCTGATTCGAAGTAAGCTGAGACGATATTAATTATTTCTACAGTGTGATTAATGTTTTATTAGTATCATCTAGACATCAGTCTATTTTTTAAGCTATTGCATAGCTTTTATCGCGGGCTTTGAGCGCGGTGACCGAATCAAGAAATTCCGTAACGAAAATAAAACCTAACAACCCCCACTCCGCCAACCATGTAGCTCGGCCGAGCGTTGGCTAAGTTCGCTTAACGTTGGTAAATGGTACGACTGAACGAAGCTCGCACGGATCGAGACGAGCTGCTCCGAAATCGGACGAATACGTTTCAGCTGTTTGTGAGAAAGTATGTAGGTGTATAGGTATCTATCATATCTTTATAATGCCACACTCACCGCACGTGCGCTCCGTAAGTATACCTACATGTAGGTATATATGTATACATAGGTGGTTTGTTTTCTTATCGGTCACCACGCTCAAAAAGTGTAACTTGAATTAATATCAAAGAAAACAAAACTGCATAAATGAAAAATAGATAAATAATTATAATTGCATAAATTGATAAAAAATGCTATTCAATAAATAGCTTTACCGCGGCAGTCCCCGAGTGCCACAAGGAGTTTTTTTTATTTCAGGAGTTCAGCAGACCGGCAGATGGCCCACTTGAAAGAAAGCGGTTACCATCGCCTATAGACATTTGCAACACCAAAGGTTCTACAAATGGGCTACTGCTGTCTTAAGGGAGGCTGAAACCTGGTCTAATGCTGGAACACAACTCGAAGTTGCTATGACGGCATACTCTAGACCAGCGGTGGTAGCCATCCAATCGGGCAAATGCCCTACCACCTGGCTGTGGGTTGTTTTGTCGCCTCTTATGACAGGCCGCCCGGCCGCAGGAAATTATATTCTTTCTCCGTTCCTGCACGGATAGAATTCTATTCACAGATTTCTTGGGGTAGAGTCATGCTGGAAACCGGAATCTTGATTACAGCTATAAAACGCGATTAGTGTGATGCCGATGCCACGCTCTCACATACCATCGGATTGAAACGATTAGCTTTGAGTTAATGGTGGGACGTCGCGAACGTTCATCGTCTCCCAAGCTCTTACGGCCATGCTTAAAATCAGCTGCCCATAATTTCACTGTGGTAAATGATGGTGCCATACACAAAAGCCAACTCATCTTTGATTTACGTAGGCGTATTGCGTTTCAAAAACAAATAATCAATGACAGCTCGGTACTCGATTTTGTCCATTTTCATAAAAAGCACTCACTTCAACTCACTCGAAAGACTGTTACATAACAACTGCGCGTCCGAAATGGCTGAAACTTTGGTGAGTAACTGTTAACAGATGAACAACGAAATTCACTAGCTTTTGTTTACGAGTGCTGCTATCATGTTGACATGAGGTTCTTTAAGAAGGACGTTATAAAATTTCTTTGAGGATGGCAACGCATTGGCGACAACCCTGGTGTTGCAAACGCCCATAGGCGTCTGCCTGTTTCCCTGCTTCAGGCTATAAAAAAATAAGAACATTCCAACGTGGATAAATTCGCTGGCGAATCTTAGTGTTTTATAAGTATGTAAGTATTAATATATATTACTTGAGAAGAATTCAGACTATATCACTAATTCCATTGATATCGAATTGTAGACATTTATTTGGAATAAAGCATTTAACATGACAAAAATTATATTTATGTCATGTTGTTTGTTTATTTGTAATGTATTTTTCATCCTTCATTCGACTTCTGTTCTACGATGGCTCTATGCCAGGTATTCTTTAGCTTATTTTAACATACAATGAAGTTTTTCGCGTCGTTAATGCGACATTATTTATTTATGAGGCTAACCTAATATTGGGCGAGACTTGGAACGTAGACTTTGAAGTACAGACTTGCTGTTGCTTACATAAATTCATAAAGTTATGCAATCAATATTAAACATAACGGGACATTTTTATAATTCAAAGGGTTTTATCGTCATCTCGTGTGATAAGGCATTATTATCAGTATATCCAGCTTTATTATTTATTTATTTGGACAACTAAACAGATAAAAATCAGTAATTCATTTATATAATATAGTTTGTAAATTATTACATCTAGATTAAAATCCAAGCGTGCTGACACATCCATATATATAAAATTATATTTTCGCAAACAAAATTATGTGAATAATGTCCGTCGTTAAACACAAGTCTACCCTTTAATAGTTTATATTATAGTGTTTTTTTTATTTGGTCATTGACTTCTTTGTAAAATTTCATATTAAAAAAGAAACTACTCAAAGGTAGAAATAAAAATTAGCTAAGGTGCTGGCATACCGCGCAAAGTTTTAACGACTAGTATAGATAATAAAACTACGTTTTAACTTTACTATTCCGACGTTTCGACCACTTTTCAGTAGCTGTGATCACGGAAGAAAAAGCTGTCAAGTGTCAATGAATATTGTTAAAGTTTTATTCAACCTACTGCCATACTTGTTCGTTTTAATTATATTTATGGTTATTATTTACTTTACGAGAGCCTTATCTTGTTTTTTTTTATCTTTTTAATTTTGTATTAAGCTTAAACATTACAGGTAATTTTCACGACTTTTGGAGATATATTTGTTGATCACGTTACCTTGAAAAAAACTTTTATATCCATCTATCCTTAATCTTTGCATTTTTCACTACAGAGCTTTATAGCGCTAAAAATACTATATACGCCTTCCTCTTAAATATCCTTGTAAACTCAGTAATTTCCGAGAAAAATAAAAAAATCGTACACATCAGACGAACAGTCAGACATGGTGATTAAATAAAGGTTCCCTTTTTGTTTGTCGCTTTGAAACCTTAAAAACAACTCGGTGTAATTTTTTTAATTACCTAAAAGAACCTAAACCATTCAACTTTGACGTAGAATAGACGTACAATAGCTTTTACGTAAACACAAAATCATCCACAGTACAATGTTGTGCTAATCCAACTTCCAAATACTTCAATAAAGTCAAAAAAGCAAAGTCAGAGTTTCTCTGCATTAAAATACACTGTGCGAAGTTAACGCCCTGAAATGAAGGAACTAAAATCCATTTTAGAGAAAGTTTAGGCAAAATAAATCAGAAGAGCTCCGTTCATCGAACTTGCCGGGAACAATTGGCGCGAACATGTAAATTAAATCGAGTGGCTGTCCCGGGTCCTAAAGTCTCGAGTCCTTGTCCCGGGCAAGAGTTGCCAGGTATTAAATTAAATAATGGCATCCTATGTATATTTAATATTATAAAGAGGAAAGATTTGTATTTTTATATGTTTGTAATGAATAAACTTTGAAACTATTGAACCGGATTTTTTAAATTCTTTCACCATTAGAATGCTATATTATTCCTTACTAACATAGGCTATATATCCAAGTAGAAAAAAATAGGGATCACTAATAAAGCTTCAATAATGTAACCCAAAACATTTACACAATAAATGTCCACGTGTGCGAAGCCCAGACAGGTCGCTGGTGGATATTATAAATTTTTAACAAATTTAACACTTTTTGTCCGTGCAGGAATGGAGAAGAAAACATAATTTTCGACAGCTGGGCGGTCTTAGGAGGCGACAAAGCAACTCACAACCAGATGGCATGATATTTGCCTGGACGGCTACCGCCTCTTAACTAGAGTATGCCACCATAACAATCTTTAAATGTGTTCCAGCATTAATGGCCAGGTTCCAGTCTCCTTTAAGGAAGCAGCAGTGCATTTGTAGCAGCTTTGGTGTTACAAATGTAACCGCTTTTCATGAGGCGGGCCTTTAACTCAAACAATAAAAAAAAATATAAGTTTGGATTTTGTTTTGGTCTCACGCCAAAAGGAAGGTTTTTTAAGGTTTGCGTGACGTGCAATTTTTCAAAATATATAAAAGGAATATAATTACCTCTCTTTTTCTTCAAGTAAAGTCTTTTTTATTCTTTCTATTTTTGTATAAGTAAGAGGCAAATAGTCTTTACTTTTGCCTCCACTTAAACATTTCTGCACCCCGATGGAGTAAAAAATACTACTTTGTTCATCTCAATTTAATCCATGCTGTTACCGTGTCTTACAAAAATCAAGATTTCAATTTGAATTTTATACCCATATAAATTATACCGCTAGGCACATTAATAATGTTGATAATTTATATGAAGACTATTTTTTAAATCATGAAGAAAACCGACGCTGTTCGACTAAAATTCTTCACTGGCAACATTTACAGGGAATCCCTTAACATCTTCACAAGGAGTTCTTTTTACTTTACTAACAAGTTTCACTGCGTCTCTAACGTTTGTAAGACTGTAGTGGACCTGGAAATCCCTTGTTACAAACTTTAATACGTGTTCAATGTTCACACAAGTCGGTGCGTTGAATCTCCTTCAAGTTTCTTTTCTTTTTTTTACAAAATACTCTATGTAGCTTATTGGGTGTCTTAGTGTCCAATGAAGTTTGTCCTTGTGTACCTGTTTGCAGATAAATTGACAGTCTTTAGAATTTTGTTTTTAAACTTCGATTATGGGAAACTATACCATTGTTGCATTACCTCTTAAGCAGTTTTCCGATGCGCAAATTGTTACAATTACCACGTGCTAACAAAGGTGGCAATCTAAAGACATCTTGATGTAACCTGCACATCGAAACCAAATTTAATCAATTTGGTTGAAAGACACGAATTTATTCAATGACAGTGAACGATTCAAGTTTGTGTTAGTATGGATCACTTTGGTTGATTCATACAAATTAAAAGACAGAAATGAATCGTCTAATATCGCCATGAGATAACCTCTTATAAGCCAAACAACCATCGAAATACTGTAAACTGCCATACATTTTTAATATATCTCCCTAACAATAAGCTAAATTTAGACTTCTTAAAACTTGTTCCAGCGTCTTAAATGTGCTACCATGATGTAACTGAAATCCGATATGTGTTTTATAAATCATGGACAAAAAACAAGACTGATGTTAATCTTGACGTACTGTAATGGTTGGTTTGAAATCAGATCAGATGGCTTGTGCTTACGAGTAACTAAATGGTAGACAACTGTATGCATTGTCTGACATGATAAAATAAATATGGTAGGTACTTTGAGAAATCTAGTATTATATCGCAATACAAAATACAGGTCAGTTTATGCACAATGAAGGATACCGAGATTACGAATGTCTATCTACTGTTTTGCCTGCACAGCCCGAAAAAAACATTTAAAAAACACCATACTTTAAACACTACTGAAACAACCTTGTCCGAAGCATTTTTTAAATAGATATTTTTTATGTTCATCTTCAAATTAATTAGCATTCTCCACTTCATAGTTAGAACTGTTTTTACGACTTTAGAAGCGTCTATCTCACAACCTAGTTTCCCACTAAAAACATCAATATGTTGATTGATGATGTCCACACCTATCTTCGTTGAATACTGTTTTTTCTTGAATCTTATCTTGTTGATTTCAACACACTGTCGTGCATAGGTGTGTAGTATATGTACACTCCTCTGGAAAAAAAATAAGAAAGTAAAATAATACATCGATTTTTAAGTTAAAAAGTGGTTGTCCAATTATGAACCAACTCAGACACCTTCTTTAGATCAGGCACAACAACTTTGCTAAAGATCATCATAACATTATCAAATATATAGTTTACAATTCTATAAAGGACATACAGGCAAACATTCATTTTTATATATAAGATAAAGAGATATACTATGCTGGGTGATAATATTAACACATTCTTAAAATTACTTTCACATAACACTCTTTATGTAAAGAAAACAACTCCAAAACGAATGTCTTTAAACACACCTCCTAATGAGTTACGGCTCTAATGATTTCCCCATCTTAACATAATAAATCTGTGGAAACAAAGATTTTGTTCTCTCTTCCACTTAGGTCGTTCACAATAAAACAACATCCCATAAAATTTAGCTGTCACACATAAATTTCTTGTTATTCTTTGGAACGTTCGAGAATGGTTTTAACTTAGTGTGTTCTTGCCGTCAATTTATTCATTTCCAAGTCTAGCTTTTTATATTGTTCAGTGTTTTAATATAAGCGCGTTTGAATTACGAATTTATAGAATAGAATAGAAAACACTTTATTGTTCACCACATACACATACAATTTAGTATATTTTGAACCAAATTCACGCCATGACAAGCAGGTAATAACTACATTTAAATATTTTTTAAATTTACTATATTAGCCTGTCGCAATTTTCACATATTTCTAAAGATACTTATTATTTTCATATTATAAAATACCACTTTTCTGGAGTAAATATTTTGATCTAAGTCGGTTTTTGCTATATAATAGCAAACTATAAATATATAGGTAATGAATAATAAAAGTAATTATATATACACACACACACATTGTATCAAGCTAAGATATGCCTGTGTTATGGGTAAAATATATATATATGGTACAATGGCGAGCGCTGGAGTCAATCCCAAACACCTAGACCAGAAAAATAATGAAAAGTTTGTTTACTAGATTTATTGGAACTCGGTACTTTTGCGTTATAAATTAGGCATGCCAGCGTACACTACTAACTACAGAGACTGTCATGTAGATATTGTCATTTACTGTAGAATCCTTTGGGTATACTCTCTTACCAGAAACGGGTAAAATAAATATTGTACTAAAAGATTAAGTAATAATTACCGCTGTCTTTTAATCCTCCCTAATATTAGACACAAAGAATTATATATACTCTTTTAACTTACAACGAGAAGTCGACGGAAAGATAAATGTTTTTACATACTTTGGGACTATATAATTGATTTGACATCTGGCAATCTCTAGTTTGCCGTAAAAGCTGCTCTATTAATTAACCACGTTCAAGACCAGTTCTGGAAGCGTGACATCATGTTCCCGCGATTTTCGACAAGGCTCCTTTGTTCAGAAGCACGGCTTCGAAATTGTAAATCTTTCGGTGACAGGCCGGTACAAATCTGAGAAAATATTTTTCAACTTATTCTTTGTTTAAGGATCGTTGCGTCATTGCCATACACGCATTGGGGCTTCATAGACAACGCGCCATTGTTCAGAGGGAACAAACATTCAATAGTTTAACACTTTCATAAGCAACCGCGTGACGCCGAGTGGTCTCGCTGTTTTAACTTTGGTTAAACTCACGACGAATTTATTCATTTAAGACAGTGCTTTTCAATCTTTCTGAATACGCGACCCTTTTACAGGTTGAAAAATTTTATCAACTCCCTTGTGTCGTAGACAGACAAAAAGTTAAAAATTTAAAGGACTACGTTTATATTTTATCTCTATTTTGTTACTCATTATTATGGCTTTATACTCTGCAAAAAGTTGCTGAGCTTAGAAAGTACGAGATATAATTTAAATTGCCTTTTCCTTTTTGTCGGCGACCCCCCTAGACCCCTAGGGGGGTCGCAGAGCCTTGCTTGAGTAAGAATAAGTGAATAAGAATAAGTGACCCACAGATTGAACACTGATTCAACAAATACGAATTTATTTTAAGAATACTTCTTTTTTGGCTTGGCAATAAATAACTGTAATGAATGTTTTGAATAGAAACTACTTAAAAATAATAGTACATTATGGTACTAGTGTGTAACATTGGTGATTACCGCCGAGGCGCCATTGAGATTCGAGCCGTAGGCGAGGGTCTTAAGAGAGCCGAGGACGGTAATCATCAATACACACGTATATCATACGACGTTTTTCAACACACTTGTGAATAAAATAACAACAAAAACTCATTTTATTTAGTAGATAACAGTTTTCCTATGCGCGCGCATTGCGATCGGCCACAGACTAAAGGGATGAGGTTTTTTTTTTCGTGCATAGGATTTGCGCCAATTCTGCCACGTACAAAATGGGGAATTTAAAGTACTCTTTTATTACAGAGAAAAAAAAAGTTATATATGAGTGAAAGTTTTATTTATTAAACACGTACGAGTTAAAATTATCTATTTAAATAAGAAGTTGCATGAAATGAGCAAGCAATAGGAACATTAATTTATTTGTTCTATAGAACACGATTTTTTTTTAATAAAAACTTTTTTAAGAACAGAATAACTCAACCAATAAAATTTAAAAAAAAATCTATAACTCACTAGTGTGTTATAATTTATTTTACTCACAGTTTGATTATGGGTGTATTTAATTGCGGTGACCATAGAGCCACTTTATGAGCAAGTGTGTTGAAAATATAATTATGTGCCTGAATCTTCTTAAACCTCATCAAACACTAAATTGTAAATATAAAAAAATACTTAGACACTATATCCAATGATGATTATAGATAATCATTATCGAATAAAGATTTCAGAATTACTGTAAACCTATAAATGTATGTGATTATTGCTTTTTATAGTCACTTTCGTCGAGTTTGAAATCACAACGATTCTAAAGAAGTCATACTTCAAGAGGTGCTGTCGTTAAATACGGTAGTCTGCAAAACTTTTGAGGCAAAGTGTTTGTTAGCTAAAGCGCCCCTCACTGCCAACGATATGTGCTGAATGATGAAACGGTTTCACGGCTACAGTTGTTTGTACTGACTAAAGATAAATATCCACTCGTGAGTAGTCGTGAGAGCGTCGGATAGTCGGTTTGATTAAAAAGAAAAAAATGTTGATGGACCGCTTTTAATGCTGTTTATTTACGCCTATTGAGATTTGGTCGTCGATCAATAGTCAAACGATCGATGTAACAATGTTGTATTGATAAATATGAATAGTACGAGTCTATTATATGGCTTAGATAATTAATGATGTGATATAAAGAATTTAATGACCGACAACCATGGAATGCAAATCAAGAACTCTGTCTCATAGATCCCATTGAAATGAACCGCTCATACGAGAGTCATTAGTAGACAAGAAATTAAATTTATGATTCTTGTAAGCCTCATTTTAAAAATCTACAAATTTTACCACTGCCATGTTTGTATATTTATGAAATATGTTTATTTGTCAGAAACAATTTAACAATTTTTACGACGGCTAAAGACCTCTATCCAAACAATACTAGAAATAGTGAACGACTGGTTTTAAATATGGCACCAAAAACAACCCTCTTTACCAGAAACTGCTATAACATGTGCATTAAAGTCTATAATAAAATTCCAATGCACATAAAAGAGTTCAGGATTAATAAATTTAAAAATCAACTAAAGGAATGGCTTTTAAATAGAATGTTTTACTCGGTGGACGAATTCCTCAATTGTACATAAATAATTTCCTTGACTTATGAATGTTATTATTATTATTACTACTATTATTATTATTAGTATTATTGTTTGACATTTATCAGTATTTTATTTCATAATTATGATCCATTTAATATTATATAATTTAATTAAATTTATTAGAAACATTTGTATGCTCCTATGGGAGCAAAACATGTGTACATTGTGACATATATACCAACTGTTTGACCATGTTTTAAACAAATAAATTTGATTTGATTTGATTTGAATTAAATTAAATAATATGGGAAATTCCAGGCGGGTATGGTAACCTCACAGAACATAAATGAGAACTTAAGAATGATATTTTATCATTTGTTTTATTATTATAAAATACAATATTTGTAAGATTTTAGTTATTTTAAAGAAAGAATTGTGTTGGTGTGATAAATTTTTGCTTTTTTCATGGAATTTAAATTTTTGAGCTACGTTAATTACTCTATCATTTAGCACCAGTTTAAGATTTATAGTTAGTTTCACCAGTCAACTGATCAACTTAAACCCGGTTAATGAATTAAATCATAACAACCGACTCCTAGAAAGTTTTTAGTACTTCTAGAACATACATATATAACATCACGCGTGTTTCCCATGGGAGAAGGCAGAGACTATGGATCTCCACTTGCGACGATCCTGAAAAACAACTTTCGCTTCACCTACTTTCATTAACCTCTTCATACATGCACGTTTATTTGAAATGCTTTTTACCTGACCTCTGTTTAACAATTCTGATATTTGGTCATGGTGTGTCTAGAAATCTACTTCTAGAAATCTTTGTTTAATTGATAAGTAAGTGCTTAACGAACTTTAATCGAACTGCTCATGAACTATTTCGTCTGATGTCAGTCAAAAACACCAATAATTTGGCTGAGACTGCATTTAACAATTATAATCAAAAGTAATATCAAAAATAATATCAAAAATATTGTGAAGGCTCGAAAGGCCTGGTAGCTAGAACTGTAAAACATTCTTAAAACTAAAACCAGATTCTTAGACTAGCGTCTCTAGCGGTTTGTGAAAGGGCTCAATATTTACGACAATGTTGTTGATTATAATTTCAAATGGAGTGAACGGAGTACTTTCTAACAGGGTAAATAAAATAGCGTAAAACACGCGACTTGATATCGAGTGTATATTCTCTTAATGTTATCTGTTGACATAAAATGTAGAAGCTCCTTTTTATACAAAGGACCAAAAAGCTGTTTACTATATATATTATTTTATCTGCTACACATATGATCATAATTTCTGGAAAATATGTCTTTTGTGTATCCAAAATCGCAGTTCTAATAGACTATATAAACGACGAAAAATACCATGCGTTTTTTGCTTTCTTATCTGTTTATTCGGGATTCACGTTAAAACTATGGGGCAAATTTCGATGCGGTTTTCTCAATTCTTAGACTGAACTTGTACACTACTTTTTATCCTGGAAAGCTGGGAATGAATGAATGGAACCTCTCTATTGTTCACCATAAACTTAAATCTAGACAATTGATATGGATACATTTCTACTATAACAATGGGCGGCCTTATCGCTTATAGGAATGATTCAAAATCGCCAGATTGAAAAAAAAACGATGTCCAATGCGTTTTTTTCACTGATTGATAGCAAATTTTATGTAATAAAATGTGTGATATTTTTTATTTCGTGAATCCCGCGGGAATTTCAAGTCAAGGGGGGACAAAGTCACGGGCATATTCTAGTCCTAAATAAATGTGGCAGCCGGTACAGTTCTACGACGACGATTTACTTATTGGTAATATCGATATGTAGCTCTCCTCACAATGTTTCCTTCCACCGTCTGCTTATGGCACCCAGTTAGGTTTCAAACCCAGGTCAGTAGAATAAGATACAGGCGCCCAGACCAGTGTTAATAAAGGAAATATCGTTTACGAAATTTATCCTGCCGGGCATCGAACCTCTGCATTCCATTGAACTAGGTGGATCAAGGAGCGCTTATGGCCGCATCCTGTATCTATTCATTGACTTTCTGTGCCATTGGTTGAATTTTTACAAAACTTATATCCTTCAAGTACAGATAAATTTGACATAAACTTTACAGCTTATGTCAAATTTTAACTGATAGTAAGGCAAATGAACGGTCGGTAGAATAAAGAAACTAGCCCTTAGCCTAAAGTCCGCAGAAGTTTTTATTTTTCTTTACGATCTATATAATTAATAGAAATATATGTTTATAAATATAATACATACATTTTAAGCTATTGCATAGCTTTTATCGCGGGCTTTGGGCGCGGCGACCGAATCAAGAAATTCCGTAACGAATATAAAACCTAACACCCCCCACTTCGCCTCGAGCGTTCGCTTAACGTGTATGATTCGACTGTACGAAACTCGCACGGATCGAGACGAGCTGCTCCGCAATCGGACGAATACGTAAGCAGCTGTTTGTGAGAAAGTATATAGGTGTATAGGTATCTATCATATCTTTATAATGCCACACTCACCGCATGTGCGCCCCGTAAGTATACATGTAGGTATATATATATATATATATATATATATATATATATATACATATGTAATTTGTTTTCTTATCGGTCACTTAAACTTGAATTAATATCAAAGAAAAAAAATACTGCATAAATAAATAATTATAATTGCATAAGATGATAAAAAGTGCTATGCTATGATTTACCGCGGCAGTCCCCGAGTGCCACAAGAAGTTTAATTTCTTTTTAATATAATAAGTAATGTTGCTGAAAATTTGCTAATATTTATAATTATGCCGACTAAAAATGTGTTTTTGGTTTTATACCAAGTTATTTCAGTTTTGATAAACAGTTAAATATCTGTTTATTATTAGAATTTATACCACATACGGTTTGACAAAATAAAACAGCGAGCACAAATCCCGAAGCCAATAATTAATAGCGCCATCACTCAAATATGTATGCATGTAAGTAATTACAACGAGCAGCGAACATTTCTAACAAAGACGACGTGTCCTGAAGCGGTGCGGCGGTGTCAGAGGGGTTGCCACCACAGTATTTGATTTCTAGGTAATAATTTCATTATTTTACACAACTATTATTAATAGTAAAATAATTTATATGAATAAAACTAAACTATAATTAAACCCCTAGTATAAATATATACATTAAAAAGAAAAGAAAACGCTATGAACTATGAACGCTGGGCAGTGCCTAGAAAGCTGGCAGCAATACTTCGCTGTAAACAATAATTGTAAAATGAATATAGTGATAATATTTTATTTATAATATTTGTAACTAATATATTTAATAACTAGATATACATGCTATTATTACCAAGTTGATTTATAAAGCTATATTTTCATAGTCATATACTTGACAGTTTTTTTAGTTGTTTGCACATTTGTCTAGGGAAACAAATATATACTGTTTGGAAACAGCAGCATTAATGCACTTATTGTAGCTTTTAGTTGCGACTGATATGGCTAGCGGGCGCACACTTACAATGTTCAATAATTCTGAATTGACAAATTGTGTCTGTACATTTGTGCATATACGTATTTAATTTTCTCTCATCATTTCTTGAATAGTGTTTTTTTTGATATTATTATTAAAATATTATTGACCATAAATACAAATAAATCAACTAGTCCAAACTAAAATTAAATATATACGGACTAAACGCCAGCGCTGCAGTAATATAGTGAAATAAAAGCGAAATATAAACGTCATACATCAGGACTTGGGCATTTTAATTCTAAAGAAACAGATATGATAGCCCTCACGCTCATTCAAGAGGAATTGCAGTATTCTCCATATCCGTAGCATCGATAGCAAGTTTTCTTATTATCTCAGAAAAATAAAATACGTTGTTTACGTGTTGTAATAATATTCAAACTCATTATAAGAGACACACGACTGTCTTGGTTATAAAGGTATCACAGTAATTATTTTATTTTTAATAACTTCTATTTTAAACGTATTGGTCTATCCATTTCTATCTAACACGAAATTTATACCTTAAAATCACCGCATATTATCGCATATTTTCTAAACCCCCATGAACCGAATATGATTCTACATACGTTTTAGACAAATGTTGCTCACATTTTTTTTAATTGGTTATCTATCCCTAGATGCTAATGGAATCCTTGTAACGTAAACTTTATTTTAAACTCACTAACATGCATCTTACTTTTGCTATCATTTCAAAATGTGGGTACATTTAATTTCATATGCAATTAATTTTTTTTATCAAATCTGAGTGATACTGTGTTTATTAACACATTACTTTTGATTAAATGTTTAATAACAATATTTTAAGTTTCTTCGATTTTCATAGTAAGTTAGATATATATATAAAATCTATTTTATAGAATTCAAATAATTTCTCAAAGAATTCCGTAGAAAAGGAGCAACTAGCAACCCCGTAGGAGTGTCAGAAACAGGAATAGAATCGGATCCCCGCCGAGGTGTTTCCAATTTAAAGTCGGGAGATGTCTAACGCGACAAGATTTACAATCCGTATTAATTTAAAACATCGCCACTGATGACATAAGTGGTTATATTTGAAATTTTCAACTGTGCTAAGACATATTTGTATGGAGATTCTTGCCATGTAAATGTTTAGGGGAATTAAATACAATCGTAAATATTCAACACTGAAAAGATGATGAGCTGATAGAAACATACGGTTACGAGTTGCGTGGGACTCGAATTAAAATACTACAATACAATTACTATAGAGTTTATTAGAACTATACAAACACGTGCACGTACAGGTACAAATATAGCCGAACACAACAAATCCAAACGTAATGCAGAAGTTCGTAATTCAATAAACGGGCAAAGTACGACACTACTAGATTCCCGATTGTACAGACATCACGCCTTGATCGCAGTTATCGCTGTACTGCCCCTCTCTTTCCATCAGGCCGTCGTTTTATACCTCAAAAATACAAACGTACCCGTATCGTAGTCGACGTAATCCGCAACACCTGGCTAATGATGCTAATGAGCGAATACAATAGGCTATTCTCTAGAAACGTATGCCAATAAATAAGTAAAGAAAAGAAGACGATCAGCAAAGAATTACAATTAATTCAAATGCCGAAAGGTAATAAAATGTGTTTTTACAAATTAGAAGTGGAATTTGTTTTTGTCGGTACCTAAGTTGTAACAATACAATTTAGGTGTCTCTACGCCTTGGAAGAACAGGTATCTTTTATGTAAGAGTGCTCCATCTTATACTGCAGTTTCACTTGACATCAGGTGCAAAGTCGGTCTAATGCGAACCTATATAACACATCTACTCTTATCGTATACTAATAGATAAAGCGTTTGTTTGCTTGAACGCGCTTATCTCAGGAACTACTAGTCTGATTTCAAAATATTCCTTCAGTGTTAGATAGCCCATTTATCGAGAAAGGCTATGGGCTAAATATCATCACGCTAAGACCAATAAAAACGGAGCACCAATGAAAAATGTTTCAAAATCGGGTTTCTTTTTATCCTTCGAGAGCTTCCACTCCGTGCGCTGCGGTTAAAGTTTCGCAAATATCACGTGTGGCAGAAGTTAGCGTTAGACCAAAGTAACTATTAGGCGTGGACGAAATCGCGAGCAGAAGCTAGTAAATATTATATTCCAGTTCTTTTACTATTTCTATAACATCGTTAAGGTATAATATCAAGGTCTATATTCTAGTAAAGTAGGCAGTAGAGTCGTTAGTCAATTCAAATGACAAATTGTTTTAGAATGTAATTGTAATGCTTAGATTTCACCTGCAATAATGTTATAGTTATTGGCGGTGGTAAAATAGGTCTCATTTATTTATTTATAGTGCTAAAATTAACGCCGTTGTCTGTCAATATGTAACGTAAATAACGCATCACAAATAACACATTAAACCCATCGCTACGTCTGCGTAAAACGGGTAATAACTACAACACTATCCCAAATGAAGTAGTAGCATAAAAGTAGTGAGTTTTCTCAAGGCATCTGGCTGTTTTACGCTCAAGTTATTACAAATTGCATATCCCCTAGAAATTCCCATTACTTAAATAATTATGTTACCTTGTTGGTTAGTTCGATATATATGAGAATTATGACGTAATGTGTGTAAGAATAAGCCTAAATGGCGCTCTGTTGTTCGTGCCTACCCCGCAAGGGACCTGGCGTGAAGTTATGTATGTATGTATGTATGACGTAATTTGGCATAATATTCGAAAACCTTTTGATTTTGTTCAAATACTCCGTCTATACTGTTTACATGAAATTAAAAAACGAAGACTTTCTAAAATTTTCAACTTTTAATAGATTTGATAAAAACATTAATTTATATTTTTTTTTAAGTTAGAGAAGAATGATATATAACCCCATATACTTATGTAGGATTTAGGACTTTCAATGTCCTTTTTTATTAACCGACTTCAAAAAAAGGAGGAGGTTGTCAATTCTTCGGGATCTTTTCTTGTTTTTGTTTTTTTATGTATTTTTACCGATTACTCCGATATTTATGAACCGATTTACGTGATTCTTTTTTGTTCGACGCGGGATAGTTGCCATTTAGTCCCCTAAAAATTTGACGTAGTATGGCCCGAGTAGTTTTCATTCTATGAATTTTTTATGAAAAAATTTCCATTCCGTTCCATATGTACACCGATCACGCTAAGATTTATGATCCGATTTACGTGATTCTTGTTTAGTTTAATGCGGAATAGCTGCCATTTGGTCCCCTTAAAAATTAACCATAGTTTGGCCCAATAGTTTACATTTTACGAACATTTTTATGTTCCCGTTTCTTGGGAAATATATTTTTTAAGAAGCGCGACACCTTTCGTATGTCTACCCATGCATGCAAATCATCCAAAACTTCGTTTAAAAAAACCGACTTCAAAAACTAAAAAGTATAAAATAACTTATTTCTAAAGCTATGTATAATTATTAATATAAATTATCTTAAACATCTCGAAGTCGGTGCAAAGTAAAACATAAAAATGAATATATTTTGAAAATTACTAAGCACCGGCTTTAAGATGTTTTAGATAATTTATATTAATAATAATACATAGCTTCAGAAATAAGTTATTTTATACTTTTTAGTTTTTTAGTTTTTGAACTCGGTTTTTTTAAGAAACATTTTAACTAGACGATTGTCGTTTCTAGTATTTTCCGACCGTCATTGTATTGCTCCTGCAATTCACGAAATCGAGCGGGCTATACTTGTGCTAAACACAACGTGAGACCGAAATCGTACGCTCGCAGATCGCTCCGTCAGACACGCATACTATCACAATATGCAAGTACACGTTCAACCACGATTAAAGCTTACTCGCCTTTGTGAATTGCAAGAACTATTTCGTCAGCAACCAATCTCAATCCACTGTTGAACGTAAGTAAAGACGCCTTCCTGAATTGCGCAATATATCCTTGTTCTTCGCTATCTTCTAGAACAGACGACTTTCAGCGTAGAAACCGCTGATAAACATAGTGTAAAACGCCCACTAGGCATTTCGACGATCAGCAGAAGTCCGCTGGTAGATGCTGGATAAGGACAGCAGAGGATCGGGGTATGCAAGAATTATAATATACTATTAATTTACTTAATATTTAGAATTGACACTCAACATTTTTATAGCTAAAAAGCATAATTTAACTTCAATTTGCAATGTCTGAATCATTTAAGAATAATTAGTATCATCTCCATTTAAACGGTGCTTTAGTCTCAATTGCACACATGTGATTGCAATTTAGCCACAGAGTGCATAATTAATATTTTTTAAAGATACGGTGCGCGGCGCTACATCGTGATTGTTTTAAACATTATAATGTTGATATATTTTAATACGTCAGATGTTATTTTCAAAAGCACACATTTAGCTTACATTACTAATACTACAGAATACTACGTATATAATAAAGCAATGGTAGTCCACAAAGTTTTTTAAGCTATTGCATGGGTTTTATCGCGGGCTTTGAGCGCGGCGACCGAATCAAGAAATTCTGTAACCAAAATGAAACCTAACACCCCCCACTCCGCCTACCATATAGCTCGGCCGAGCGTTCGCTTAACGTGTATGTATATGGTACGACTGTACGAAGCTCGCATGGATAGAGACGAGCTGCTCCGAAATCGGACGAATACCTAAGCAGCTGAAGATATGATAGATACATATACATGTATCAACATATCTTTATAATGCAACACTCACCGCATGTGCGCCCCGTAAGCATACGTGTAGGTATATATGTAAACATAGGTGATTTTATTATTTTTTTATTGCAGGAGTTCAGCGGACACGCAGACGGCCCACTTGATGGAATGCGGTTACCATCGCCTATACACATTTGCAACACTAAAAGCGCTACAAATGCGCTGTTGCTCTCTTAAGGGAGGTGGAACGTGGGCACTAATGCCAGAACACAACTCAAGATTCTTATGGCGACATGCTTTAGACCAGGGGTGGTAGCCATCCAGTCAGGCAAATGCCCTACCACCTGGCTGTGGGTTGTTTTGTCGCCTCTTACGACAGGCCGCCCGGCCGAAGGAAATTATATTCTTTCACCGTTCCTGCACGAATAAAATTAATTAATAAAGATTGATTAATTCAATTCTGATATAAGAACTAGATTTCCCAGTGACCATAGAAAGATCTATGGTCTCTGGAGAAAAAAACACGTACTCTGGAGATAAATCCCAAAAAGATAAACCGGTGAACAATTCAACGTGTCCGTAAATACAGCCCTCTACTATATCCAAAACACATCTCTGTTGAGGAGAGCGGTTTTTAAGTGTCATCTAGGTGACGATCTTTAGAAGTAAAGGAACCACTGTGAAGAAAAAATAACTAATCAAAACAATTTAGTATTTCTTTAAATAAGTTAAGTTTTGTTTTATTGTATTAGATTATTAATTGTAAATTGAATTTGAATTAGACTCAAACTTGAGATTAATATTTAGTGTTTTACATTTTAAAAATCAATAACTGTGTAAAAGAACACAATAAAAATAACACTGCGACTCTGCTGGCTTAATGCACTTAAGAAACCAAAAGGATGAATAGCGGTCGTGTTGAAACACAATTTTCTTGTTTGACGAACTTGTCTAAGTAAAGCATTTTTTTTTCAATATCATTAAATTAGAATTCAAAAGTTTTTATTCAAATTAAGTTCCACTGGAGAAACCTTTTTGAAGGTCATACATATATGTTAAAATTTAAAGTTTATTTCTTTATTATTTATACAAAATTAGAAGTTTATGTAAAAGTTACAGAAAAAAATACAGAATATTGGTGATATACAAAGGCGAGCTTAACCTTAAAAGAGTTTTCTTCCCGCAAACCAATGAGCCTAGCGAGAAGGGGAGAAGCAAAACGCAGGATTGTGTACACTAAGATATTTACAATTTAACTACATAACATATAATATTAACAGATTAACAGTAATAAATTACCTGATGATGATAATGATTTTTCCGATCGTTTTCGGCCATGGCGACCACTTTGAGCGGAAGCGGTCAGATGCGCATGATATATTAACATGCACAAGGGTACGCGCGAGATAGGTGCACATGCTCATCCTTGTCCTTCTGGATCCAGTTGAACGGAGGCCGTTATAACTGGAGAAAGATTTGGATATATGGATCAGTATCATGGTGAGAAAGTCACAAGGAGCCAGTACCTTCTCACACTCCCTTAATCGCCTTTTACGATCCCCACAGGAAGATACTTAATAAATTACCTACAAAATACACTTAAGATACATATTTACATACATATAAGGATGTTTTAAGATAGATAATGTTCCTTGCCCTTTTTTTTGAAACTGCGCTCCGATGAACTATCTCGGATCGTATGTGACAGAGCGTTCCATAATCTAACTGCGTGGACAAAGTAAAAACCACTAAAACATGCCGATGAGTGTGTGGGAGTTTTGAGAAGAAGAGATTTAGATTTTTACTTTGTACACCGATTCGCAACATGTTATTGTTCTTAAGGAGAAGAGGTGGCAAGAAACTCCCCAGCAACACGTCTAGCTAAAAATTGTTTTTCTTTCTTCGTTTATATTTTTTATTCTATTTATATCGCAAGCTCTTATTAGTCGCCAACCTCATTTTCTGGAATTAAGGTGTTATTATAACATTTTAAATTTAAATATACAAATGTATGAAATATGTTGTACGTCCTTGTATAGTCGCTTTCCAATCATATAAATTCGTTACTTCTTTTTGTACCTATTAATTAGACGGCCGCACCAGTTTGTGAGCTGATTATGTTGCGGAAAGTTAATGATTTCCTGCATAAAAGTATTCATAAAAACTTTCATATCCCATGCGAAAACATGAGTAAGTTAGAGGGGCGGGCATACAATATGTAATAAAAAAACTCCCGTTACATCGTCCAGACTGCCCCATAAGAATGTTTAAAAAGCATGAAGTTGTATACAACGGGTGTAATTAGTGGAACTTTTAGGTACAAACAGAAAGCGAGCTTCAAAAACTTTTGCCTCGTCGAGGCCACTATAAAAACGCAGTTCGAAACATAACTCGGAGCGGCCAGACGAATCACGTACCCGTGAACTGCCATCAACATGTTTAATTACTATCAAACACGCGATCTTCGGCTGTCTTGGGTTTTCAGTAAAGTATTAAGATTGGTTTCCACTATAACGCGAGAAGCGTGCTATCAAAATGCAATGCCTGAAATGCAGGAGGTATCAACGCAATTCCAATTTTATTATAAGTAAGGAATATAACGTTGTTTTACGTGTATATCATAAAAAAATGAGATAAAGTGATATTAATGTATAAAAAGAGATGCTGGGCTTAAGCATCCATATTTTAGGAGAATAGAATACACTCGATTCGGGTATCCTTTCTGGATTAGCAGTTTCCACACATCAATAATCTTAAGGTGTCGATTTCTTTAAAATCTTTTCCTTTATCGACAGCCCGTACTAATTGTAACAATGTGTAAGATTATTACTGAAACTATGTGAATCTCAGTTGTATAGTAAATTGTACTTTATCATAGCTATATGACTTTTAAGCCCTTGCTTTTAGATATAAAAACTAACCAGAAATAATCTTATATAGCTATGTATGTAGGAAAGTAAATAAATAATTTGCCAGTCCTCAAACACGTATATTAAATAATCACAATAAAGTAAAAGAAAATAATAAAATCCTCGCCTGACAATATAATATAAACCACTCGTTGCTACGCAACCACCATCCTACACTCGGCCATCCTGCAAAATATCTGCCCTCAGATATTCTATAAACTTCCAAGAACATAAAATTAAATGTACTTACAGAAAATCCTATCATTACAAATGAAATACAATCTAGACTAACATATAAACAAACAAAGTCAATGACCCATTCTTCAATAAAAATAAAAACGAAAATTATTCTTATATGACTTAAAAACAAAACATTCACGTCGTCCATTCAATCAATACATTTCCATCATCTAGTTATTCATCATCTGGCCATTTTTCTATTTCATCCAAATAACCATCTAAGTGTCTGGAGCATTTCTTTCTGACTTTATAACACAAAATTATATCTTGAAACTGTCTCTTTCCAATATAAAATTTTACTTTAATAAAGCTTTTACTCAATACTTTTCTTTTAAAGGCAATATCTGCAACTCTATTAACTTCTCTTCTTCCTTTAAAATTACTCTTCTTAGTCAATATTTTTCTGTATTTCGTCTTTTCCTTCAGCAACACAAAACTTTTGTCAAACCCTTTATTGGCGTATTTTCTTTCCATAAATGTAGTATTCCTGCTCTTCAATGATTTTATCCATTTGAAATAAAATTTTCCCCCCTTTTTCTTTAAAATTCCTTGTTTTTTGTGCTTATTCTTAGCCTTAGATTTACTTGGTAAAATAATTTCAGTTTTTGAAGGTATTGGGATACTACTAGTACACGTTTCTGTAATAGTATCAGAATTTTTACATAAAACTGAACCACTGTTATCATTATTATAGTTTTGGCTGTTCAAGTCGTCCAGATTTTCAAACATTGTCATTGGTACATCACTATTTAACATTATACTAATCGCGACTGGTGTAATTACCTCTTGTTGCTCTATTATTTCGTTCTTTGCATGCCGATGCGTTTTGAAAAACCAATAATTTATTTGCTCTTCACTGATCCTACCGTCCTGTAAACCTTGTTTGATCAAATCCCTCGTAAAATTTTCTGGTAGATTTCCTCCTTTGCCTAGCTCTCTTTCTTACTCTCAAAAAATAATCGTAACTACTTTCGCCTCTGTTTCTTTTCATCTCATCTATGATTCGCTCCGTATCCAATTTTTCATCGGGGAATTCATTAAACAAAGCGATTTTTAATTCCTCGTAACTGCTGAAACGACTTTCAGTACGTAACCACAAAGCTGCAGTAGAAACCAAAGATCTTTTCGCAATAAGTAATACAAAATTTGGTGACAAACCGTATTTCTCAGTAGCTGTGTCAATCTGCTGTGCCCATCTTAACACGGTATATTCTGGATCGTCGCCTGAAAATTTGGTGACAGAGTCTTCTACACTCTTTAAATCAAAATACATCTTCGTCTTTATCTTCTAAACATTAATTCTAAAACATCATAAAAGAATTAGCTTACTCTTCAACATTCATCTTAAAAAAAATTGACGTCTTATAAATTTGTCTTCAAGCCATCTGCCTCCATCCCGAATGAATTTTGTAATATCCCGGACGATCTTTGTACTATCCCGGACGATCTTTGTACTATCCCGGACGAGCCCCCAAATATGTAGGAAAGTAAATAAATAATTTGCCAGTCCTCAAACACGTATATTAAATAAATCACAATAAAGTAAAAGAAAATAATAAAATCCTCGCCTGACAATACAATATAAACCACTCGTTGCTACGCAACCACCATCCTACATGTATTCTAGAATATCATATATATTCAAGATCTATTGTAAATTCGACAAGTGTGCTAAGCTAGAGCTAGAGTGCTACGTAGACGTAAATCAAAAAAATATTTTTTGTCGCAAAATGTATTTTGGAACTATTTTTTGTCTAAAAAACAGGCTTGTGTCCTGAGTAAGAATGTACCGTCATAACCATATGTATTTGAATAAATAGACGTATACGCAACATATCCTACACAATTATTAGCATATCTGTTTTAATGGATTATGAACCTTATCGGTTATAAAAGGAGAGTGCCGCCCATCGCAGATGCTCGTAAAGTGGGTGCAATGAAAAAATCGTAAAACAAAGAAGTGCTGTGGTGAAAATATGATTTTTGTGGTAACGTTCCTTTAAAGTTATAACCAAAAAAAACGCTAAGTACCGTTCACAGGATTGTGCATTTGGTTTAAAAAGTTTTATGATTTAGCTTTAATTATGAAGTGAATATTGGTTTTTTTAATGTTTAAGGTCAGAGAGGAGTTGCGATAAAATTTCAGGTTACAGGATTATATTCTGAACTTGTAGAAACACGTGTACTGTTTAAAAACACGATATTTTATTATAAAATAAACGTCAAAGAATGTGCCCAACAAGAACAAGATTTCATAAACATAAATTTCGATTAATTAAGAAGCGAATAAGAAACTCTTATTATATTAATTATACCCATATAATTTATAGTTATTATTCAACTTTACTTGGTTTTATTCTTATTATTATTTAGCTTGTTGGTGTTTTGAATTAAAGTACGTGTATAATTTGAATTTTAATTTTATACTGAATGTTATAGTTTATAGAGTAGTTAATTAAGATCTTTATATTTACTTTACTATATAAGCTAAGATTTGAATCCGATGCAACGATATTCGACGCCGTTATCGAAAGTACATATGTAATTATAAATGATTTTATTAGAATTTGGCCATGATTTAAATACAATTTGAATGTATCTAGAACAATATATCAAATACAGCGTTTCTAAAAATGCAAAAGAAAGAAAAAATCTTTGTTTGGTCTTTAAGCACATGGCGAGACACATTCAAAAATAAAATATAGATATTAAACTATGTAGGTATATTATTATAGTAAAAAAGAATTTCATGCGATAGTACCAAATACTCGTAGGTGCATCACCATATGCCAAGCAACGGGTGCCTAACGCTGGTTTTTATCTGGACACTAAGACGGTCGAATGTTACACTATATGTGTTACTAAGGTGTTTCAGAATACAGAGAACACTCCAAAACAACCAAACCAACGAATGATTCAATTGAAAATTTTAGGTATTTAAACTGAACTTCTATCTTCAATTTACGTATGTTTCATTCCGATATGTTAGGATTTAGAAAATAAATGAATATAAATTCATAGACTGGCTCAAACTAACTGGCGTGTGCAAATAATTGTTTAAACTGCTGTGAACATAAAATAATTAATCATTTCCCCTTTCAAATATAATTATGTGAAGGTAAGTCACAAAAGTGTCAAGTTTTGTTACAGACCCTTTCAGCTACCCTAAAAAGTGATACAAAATACCAATATGTTGACACAAATTGTATGTAGAACCTGATATTGGCTTCTTGCGTCTTTTTGATGTGACATCAAAAGAGACTGATCCTTTCCGGGCTGATACCTCGTTCATTGTAGTACTACAGCCTACGACTTCCACATTGTATATTTCCCTCACAACTTTTATGAATGGCCAGATTTCTTTATTACGCACAAATACTTTTTCTAATTCAATCTTCTGATCCTCAAGTCTATTTATTCGTTTCAAAGTAATTCGCCCATGAGGCAATTGGATTTTTTCTTTTTTACTGACTTCTCTACTAATAAATATGAAGATAAGTTAGTAGTCTTTCTTGTTTAATGACGAAAAATTGTACTCACGAACTTTAATTGTTATAAGTCGTAGACACTCATGAGCTAAGATATCTCATTCAAATCAAACGGATATGATTTTTTTCAAAGAGTATGAAACACTTAACCAGTTTATCAGTTTACATATCCATATTGAATCGTACACATCCATATTGGTGTTGTATGAAATCCACATAAACATCTGCGTATATACTGAAATAGGAAGGCCCGTTTTCAGCCTTGGGACATATTTTATGAGCTGATATTACAATTATATATATTTATATCTTAAAATAATAAATATTTATAATAATTAAATTTTATACTAATACATAAAGCTGAAGAATATGTTTATTTGTTTGATTGAACGCGCATATCTCAGGAACTACTGGGCTGATTTGAAAATTCTTTCAGTATTAGATAGCCCATTTATCGAGGAACCTACAGGCTATATATCATTACGCTAAAACCAATAGGAGCACCAATGAAGAATGTTTCAAAATCGGGGTTTTTTTTAACTATTCACGCAGACGAAGTCGTGAGCAGAAGCTAGTGACTTATTAACTAATGCAATAGAAGAAAACTTAGCTTAGTTATATTGTATCCTTTCCATAGTCCCTCAAGACTATAAGTAGAATGATGATGATTCTATGGGTAAGCTGCCCAGAAGGCTGGCATCGTTTCCTCGCTGGATCACCATACTAATCCGTTGTCCGATGTAGACAGCAGCCCTCTAATCATCCGAAGAGTTAATGACTCGTTTCAATAAATTTTAGTAGAGACTCATCAACCAAGTATAATTAAATTATATTTAGTTGATCGGATCCAAAAGTTTAGATTGCCGCCAGGGAGACCCCAAATTTCAAATATCAAAAACAAGATTTCTGATATTTGTCCTGGTCTGGGAATTACAATAATTAATACCAATTTTGTCCTTTATAACAAATTAAGATTTGCCGGGTCAGACCCTAGTAAATAGCCCAAGTTATTTAGAGAGAAAAGCATTCACACACACATTGCTAAAAAATTATCTAGGATATGACACCGGAATACATGTTTCGTTTTCATAATGTTTTGTATATTTTTTTTGGTAAGAGAGGTTAGGATCTTTAGTATTTTGACCACTAAATAATATATTTACAACAGTATTTCGCAGTCCATTTCACGTGAAAACCTAGTAACTAACAAAATATAAGAGAGGGTACTTGAACACTCGAGGGACCCAGTTCTATTGTTGGTCCACCTGTGTTTCCTTTAGCCGAGCTCAACACGACGAAATCCTTATTATGTCACTGAATGGGTTTCAAGTTACTGAGGGAAAGAATTCAATTATTCATAAACCTTTTTAATTGAATCGTAAATATAATAACTTGGTCAGCGCTACGCATTTATATGTTTGTAAAATAATATAACAGGCTGGACAATATAACAGTCTATGGCTAAGGCTGATATTAGACAGATCAACCAAATTTTATCAATAATAAAACTAAGTATGAACAGTTTTAAGCGCGGTATTTTATTTAATTTTTATTCCGACGTTTCGGTCTTTTTTCAGTAGCCGTGATCGCGAAAGACATAAGTCAAGTGTCAATGAGTAATGTTAAAATTTTTATTTACCCTACCACCAATTTGTTCATTTTAATTAAATAAAATATTGTTTTGTTTATTAAAATTTAGTTTTAATTGTTTACGGGTAGTTATTCTGTGGGAGCTTAATCTAATTTTACCGCCGCTTTTAATCATATTGTGGCTTTATTAACTACTAGTGGTACGTTCTAGTTACGCGCGGGTAGTTACGGAAATTTTTTACACCTTCGGTTACATTACATTATTGAAGTTTTGGAACCAGGTTCCAGTGTTCCTTTAGAGAACAGCAGCGCATTTGTAGCACTTTTGGTGTTACAAATGTCCATAGGCGACGGTAACTGCTTTCCATCAAGTAGCATTTGCCTATTTGCTGAACTCCTGCATTAAAAAAATAAACCAAAAAAGTAAAAAACTCGCACTCCTTTAAATCCTTGAAAGCCTTTAAATCATTACTGTTATCTATTATAATTGTTACATTATTATAAGCAGTTATAGTGTGTACATTTTATAAATAATGACTAAATTTAAAGTACTTAATTCAGTGTATACTATTACACGACGTCAAAGCGTCTGAGAATGTGTGGCACTTATTGACACGGGCTATAAAACTTGTATGTACATACATGTACATTGGAAACTGGAAGTGCCATAAATGGATAGCTGTTCGCAAACTGATTACGAGTCCCCTCCGTGCTTGAAGCTTTGAACAACAAGGAAAGGAGGCGATTTTCGAAACTGACTACGACTTAATGATCAATTCAAGCAAAGCAATATGGTTACTAATAGAGAAACTATTTTCGGTCGCTTAGTACTTGCTACTTTTCGGCTGACTTTAAAAAGGAGGAATTTCTAAATTCGACTGAGGTTTGTTACGTACGTGATTTCTCCGTCACTCGTTTACCGGTTTTTTTTTTCTATTCGAAAGTACCCCTGAAGTGGTTTCATGGTCACTAAGTCAGCAACTGATAAGTGGATCCTAGAGACATCGAGAGCAAACCTCGTAAAGGCGCGTACAGTATGTTTCATATCTTTTATTTTTTAAACTCTTAAAGCATTTGCGTAACTAATAAGTTGAAAATAAAAGAAAAAAAAACAAAACTGCCTTCAAAAGTAACTAAAAAGTAAAAAATAAATGTAATATATATATATATATATATATATATTACATTTGCATGCAAATATTTTATTCAATTAGCAGCTGTGAATTATTTACAATATTTTATCTTATTGAAGGAGCTTACAAGTACAATAAAATTTTTTTTTTAAATATATATAAACATGCCATTAAATTAAACTTGTACATGTAATACAAAATTAATAAATAATAATAGCCCATAAACGTAAGCTACTATTGAGCTTGGACCTCCCACTGTTGGAGAACTAACTATATACCTGCCACGATTGCCCAAGGCGGCTTGGTAAGTTTGACACATCGGTTATCTCAATGTACAAGTATCATCACGATGTTTTCTTGCACCGTCGTTAGCACGTGGTAATTATAACAATATGCACATTAGCTCAAAAAATGTTTTAGTGGTGTATGCGTCCCGGCCAGGATTCGTACCCTGTTGGCTACCACCACACACGACAAAACAAAATAAATAAGATTAATTAAATTCATCTCCTGCTCATGTCGTTAATACATATACACAACTGATACATTCAATGAACTAGCAAAATAAAACTTCATCAAAGTATTATTCTGACTGAAACCAAACTATTCACGTATAATATTGCAACCTTCATATGTCCACTTTGGACCTTATTACACGCAGCGCCCATTTAAAATTGAATCCGTCCCAGTTTTAATCCATATTCACATAGATTTTTAAACACATACCGACTGAAGGGGCCCTTTTATTCTCTCTCTTAAGTACACGTTTACGACATAACTCGTAAAACACGGATCACTGAAAATTTTTGATATGTAACTTTTCTATTCAAATGCGGAGTTTTACGAGGTGGACCATTATAATTTTACAGACATCATATTTCTTCCTGTCGCTGCGATTATCGCCGGTGTATCAAAGGGACTTTTTAATTTTACAACTAGCCTATGCTGATGACTTCACTTGAGTCAAAAGCCGAATTTTGTTCTGTCCAATTTGGAGAAGAAATAGAGGTGGTATTTTTGCGGATTAGACCGGTTTCGCTCACCTATTTTCACCTATTTTTATTCTTAATAAAACTACGTTTTAACGGTTTTAAGCGCGGTAATTTATTTTATTTAGGTTTATCCGACGTTTCGGCCGCTTTTCAGTTGCCGTGGTCACGGAAAACGTAGTTTTATTATGTGTACAAGTCGCGAAAACTTAAGAAAATATTATATTTTTATTCTGTTTAAAGTAAAAATTGTTTTATATAGACAATGATTTCACTTTGTTAAAAGAAAGGCTTTAGTTTGACCAAGATCATTCCTGATTTCAAGCGTAGATATGGTCTAGGATGGACCACACTTACCTAGAAAGTCGCCAATCATGTCATATATTATATAGGACTTGAAGACATACATTAGAATTGGATACCTTAGCAAATAAGTCGGTAAATGTATGCGATGCAGATAACGTTAGTAGATACGAAACGACTCGTACGAGACCCATCTGGGTAGAGTTACAAGGAGACTATATTGAAAATGAAAAATAATAAAATCTGAAAAAATGTCTTGTATCTTTGTTAGGTCGGAAACTTTTCAGACCACCTCGAAATACGTCCGATAGTCGAAGAGATACTGATATCCCATTCATATTGAGAAATGACTTTACAGCTTGCTGAAGTTTTTATTTGTTTGACGTAAACCAAGAATTGGAGTAAAGTATCGACTTTCACGACAAGTCTGAAGACTTTTCTAAAACTCAAAAATTTTCATTCTGTTCTAAAACTCAAAAATATTCATATTACATTTTATTATTAAAATAAAGCATTGCATGCGTCTCCGCTCCCATAAACAGATCGGACTGTACACGTCAAAATTCAACAAATTTTTAATATTATAATTAGTCTACGTAAATCCCCAATTTCGAATGTAGTGGCAATATATACTCGGAAATATATTCATACACGTACAAAGCCTTATTTAAAAAAGAAATCTATCGGTTCGAAATTTAAATTCACTTAAATTATAAAATCTAAGTAATGTAGGTAGATGTCAGTCACAGAATTGATTCAACGTATAGAAAAATGAATGTTTATTCCCTTTTAATCACTTCCCTTTTGCTGCTTACAACATTTACCTTCATCATTATTTACGGTTGTGTAATAAAATCATATTCATTTCCATTTTGAATGTTGCCTATTCCGACTTCGCAATATACGACGGTAATTATTTTTCTTTACGATTCTGCGTATTGACAGTCATTTTTGTTTAAATTAAAGTACCGAATGACTTTTTTAATTTATTGCATTACCTACTAGTAAATGTTACCAGCTGCGCGATTTCGTAAATAACTAATAAAAGTATCTCTTGTTTGTGTGTTAATTACGAAACATAAATTACTTAATAACATAATGTATAGCCGATGGATATAAATTGTGCGAAATCAATCCACACATTCAACAACCTAATTAAGAAACACTATCTTTAAATACAATGAGTTTATGATCAGTATATGTAATTTTATGTAGAAGTATTAATGTATGTAAGTTATATTTATATCTATGTATTATTTATATTGTCTACCAGGGCTCCCCCGTGGCTATTTTTTTTTTTTTTCTCTTTATTTATAAGAGGGTTTGGTCAGTATTGACCATGCCACCCTCATAGGAACAACACACTTAAATTACCTTCGCTTAATGCCTACTTTAACTAGATTGTATAGCATCCTGGCATCATCCGATAAGGGATATGCCAGGATACTATTACACGCACCAATTTCATGCAAATCATAGCCTAACAAATTACTCTCGGACTCGTTACGTAGCCGCGGTTCAATCCCTAACAATAGTTTTCTTCATGTTACTTACATACAAAATTAATTCGGTTTTTTACATAACAAAGAAATAAGTCCACACAGTCTAGATAACTGTCCAACAAAACATAGAGATGAATCGAAGCCAACCCGATTTGACGTAATACAATAGCATGTTGGTTATTACAACGAAGGTGTTTGTTATTGAATTGAAAAACGCAAATGGAGCGCCATTTAGTTTGCGAATCTGTGTATTCCATGGAAACGACATCATTTATCGAGATAAAAAAAACATACCGATCAAATTGAGAACCTCCTCCTTTTTGGAAGTCGGTTAAAAAGTATTCTAAGTTACGCCCCAGGATATAAGGTAGATCTATGTCGAGTTTCATTTAAATTAGTTGCGTAGTTTTGACGTGATGCTCTAACAGACAAACAGACAAAAAATCTAAAAATTGTATTTTTGTGATCTGCCAGTTCAGATTAGCCTCCCTGAATTTTTTTACATTCATAAACGCATTGTAAAAACCGTTTACAGATACTGTTGTTTGCATTGTAATATGTATATATATATATATATATATATATATATATATATATATATATATATATATGCGTTTTTGTACGTATATGTATATTTTTTCTAATTATATGTATTGCGTATAGTTATCATTATTTATAAACAAAACCACCGCCTATATTAATAATCAATCAATCTCTGCACGGGTTGCCTGGAAGCGATGGCTTTTAAGCACCCGTTGCACTATCTCTTCTATTTCTGTTTATCTATTCTTTGGTGTACAATAAAGAGTTATCTTTGGAGTTTTTGGCGGGAACTGAAAGGAGGTGTTGTGTAGTTTTATTTTCTAAAAATATGTAAAATTACTCTCTAAAATGAACAATAGTTGTAGGATATCGACAGTTTTTGAGTAATAATTATTGTTTTGTGAGAAATGTGAACTGTATAGTCAAATGTGGCCTTTTGAGTTCTCACAAGAACTCCGTTGAATGGCACTTAATGATTACCTACAAAAATGAAGAAGCTATATTGTAAACTAAGATTTGGCTTAAAGGTCTAGCTGCCAAGCCATAAACGTAAATAAGTAAATAAAATCTATTTTTATTTTATTTTTTTTATTGCAGGAGATCAGCAGACAGGCAGACGGCCCACTTGATGGGCAGCGGTTACCATCGCCTATGGACATTTGCAACACCAAAGGTTCTACGAATGCGCTGCTGCTCTCTTTAGGGAGCCTGGAACCTGGTCACTAATGCCGGAACACAACTCAAGGTTGTTATGGCGACATACTCTAGACCAGGAGTGGTAGCCATCCAGTCGGGCAAATGCCCTACCATCTGGCTGTGGGTTGTTTTGTCGCCTCTTACGACAGGCCGCCCGGCCGCAGGAAATTGTATTCTTTCTCCGTTCCTGCACGGATGGATCTATATCGATAATGCCAATATACCGAAAAAATGGCCGCGTCGCCTCGTTAAATTACATAATAATTACACATAAACGTTATAAGTGGGTTGAAAGACTACAGATGATTTCAATCAACACCTATAGTACTTCATAGCCAATAAATAGAATTCAAACATCAGCAAGTACAACCCAAAGTATCCCGTTAGTTATTTTAACCTTATTTCAAAACCAGATGACTCTAATGAGCTCCAAAAGCAAAACAAACAATACTTTTATTGCCAACACGGGTTGATTCAAAAATTGATCCAATTTATAGTCACATGATGTCATGAACGGCACCAGCTACAATAAGGATAAATATATACGCACCAACGACATGTGGCGAGGCATCGTGAGAACGTAATCACGAAAATCTGATTGAGAGATGAAAGTAGTTTCTTTCTAACTCTGAGAATTAGATAGATGGATAAAATACACTTCATTGGACACTACACTATTAAAGTTATTTGCAATACGTCTGAAAGCAGTAATTTCTATGCAGGAATGGAAAAGAATTCTAATTCCTGTGGCCGGACTGCCTATCGGAGAAGGCGTCAAAACAATCAACGGTGCAGGTGGTAGGGCATTTTTCTGTCTGCATAGCTATTACCTCTGGTTTAAACGATACTACCATAACAACCTTGAGTTCTGTTCCGGTATTAGTTGCCCGGTTGAATACAGTATCCTCTTCGATTCCGGCAACAAATTAGTAGTGCTTTTGGTGTTGCAAATGTTCACAGGCGACGGTTACCATTTTCCATCCCGTAGCCAGTCAGCCTCTCTCCTGTACTACAGCATTAAAAACAGTGCCAAATTGTGGTCTTATGGCTTTTAAGGGAGTTCTTCCAGACAATACAGGTGATGAACTAAATATCTTACAATTTAAATCACAAAGCTATGACTCTAAAAATAGCAGATGCAGTAACCATAGTCTAAGTAAACATACCTATGATCGAGCGCTAAATTATTTTTCAAATCGTAAGATTATATTCTCTAAATTTTAAGGTTCCGTAGCCTTTTTAACAAAAACGGAATCCTTATGAAATCTTCATGTCTGTACGTTCTTATATATCATTGTGTTACACGCCGACAAAGTGAATGCACACCTGCAGTTTATTACCTTTCCCGCATTTGGACTTCTTTACGTTTACTTTGCGTTTAAAATTTGTAATTAAAAAAACATCCTATTGTTACTCTACTCGTTTATGGCCGCAGGTGTGCAGATCAAATATTCTTGGAAAATTCAGTCCACGTGGTCGTCTGTTGTTTTAAATAGCTTAGTATATAACAATGCCTGAACGGAGGGGTGAGACAATCAAGCAAGGATTACGATACTAGCAAGACGTGTACATTCGATAAGCTATATACTGACCGACTTTGCGCGTTTATTGAATCGAGCAGTTTGTACTGGTTGTGTCCAGTTATACTTATACCTGCGTTACAATTTAACGGCATTTTAATTCGAGTCCCGCACTCGTAACAATAGTCATTTGTCTCAGAAACAAATGGGTTACCGTCAGGTTTCACCTGCGATTATGCATGATTGTGATCAAATGCGTGCAAAAATAAGGCGGTTAACGTATAGCTACATTATAACCTTTTTAGCGTCGCCTTATATTACATTACCTTACTGTTGCATCTAGAATGATGGTGTGGGTTTCACGCAGATGTAGCGATGGTTAAACGTGTAATTTTCAATGTGTTGCTCTTATATAGTTAATGATACTAAGTATTGATCGACTGCTGATATATACGGGCTTGCTGATATATCCATTACATGTATCCGTTGGGTTGTCCCCAACGGATACATGTAATGGAATAAAAAGTTCTAAAAGAATGTTGTGTCAAGTATCGATAAATTTCAATTTCGTTTCAATGTTACAGAATCTTTACTTTTGTGCTTTGTTTTATTCTCAATGTGCCGTATAAAGAATATCATGACAAACAGTTGACCAAATGCACCGAGTGTTGCGCCAAGTATCGATAATTTGTTGCTATGTAAGCAAGTCACGGCTTGCAGATGGCACCCAATTTGTTACACATTGTGCTGCATCGAATTGACATTGTTTCGGTGTAGGTATGTTTCAGCTTCATAAGGCACAATGCACAACTAATAATACTGATTTGATGTCTGGATATATATTTCCAATATCCTTCTCTTACATGCGTGTACAAGCTCTGGAATGAACTTCCCAAAAGAGCACTATATTACAGGACTCTTTAAAAATGGTTCCTATACATATTTTCGGTAAAGTAAGCGTGATAAGTTATCAAGCGTAGCCCATAGTCAGTAATGGATTTTAAAGCAATAAAGTGGGAAGTCAAATTAAAGGTAGATACTTGAATTAAAAAGGCAATATTTCAGATGTAATTTCTTATTTAAGTCAAGTGTCATAGTTTAAATCTAGGTTGGATATTGTTCTTTATAAAGTGAAACTTCTTGGAACTTGAATCGTATGTAGTGATTTGAAACTCGATGAAACGAAAAAGTTACACTAAAAAGAGACATACATATAAGTCTATAGGACTAAGCCTGCGAGAGAATGGGAATCATAGAATAGATTATATTTAATAATTTAAACACTAAGAACATACAGATAGAGTTGGAAATGTTTTGAAATTTTTCCTTAATACTTCAAATTTTGTGTTGTAAAGTTCAAATATATTATAACGATGTATTATATGAAACGTGACGTCACAAAATTTGAACCCCTCCCACCCCTTGTCACAGTTTCTTTTACTTCTACTGCGTGTGAACTGGACACAGACAGAAATTATTTATTTTGATATGTAACTATTTATTTGTTAGGATTTATTACACTGTATTATTTTGGATTTAATGACTACAGTTTGGGTACTAATTAAATAAAATGAGATTTAAAACCAATTAATGTTATAAACTGATACTGTCTTATCGAAACTTTGGTAAAAAAGAAATATTGTTTTTTAAAGACTAACAAAGCAAATGATAGGTAACCATTTTTTTATTGCATATGTTCAGCAGACAGGCAGACGCCCCACTTGATGGAAAGCGGTTACCATTGCCTATGGACATTTTGCAACACCAAAGGTGCTACAAATGCGCTGCTGATCTCTTAAGGGAGACTGGAACCTGGTCGCTAATGCCGGAACACAACTCAAAGTTGTTATGGCGACATACTTTAGACCAGGGGTGGTAGCCATTCAGTCGGGCAAATGCCCTACCACCTGGCTGTGGGTTGTTTTGTTGCCTCTTACGACAGACCGCCCGGCCGCAGGAAAATTTATTCTTTCTCAGTTCCTGCACAGATAATATGTAGTATTTAGTCAAAGTAACTAAATGGTATGCTGAATACAGCATAGGTCAATATAATACAAATATTCAAGACCAGATTTAGCAATGAGTACAAACCAATTAAGTTGACAAATCGTTCGTGTATTATATGCCTTACTCATTGTATCGAATAAATAACAGGATAATAAGAGTTGAAGGTTGGTTTTTATTTTTTAAATTGCATCGAGTTTGGAGTCGTGAATGTATAAGGCATTGAGCGCATGTTTTAAGTAATTAATGTTCACGAGTACATTTACTGATGGTTTAATGCGAACCGTACTGCATAGATTACGACCACAGGTGCATTATATTTTTTGATAGAATATCAAATTTATAGGTTTATAGCAGCGAAGGTAGTGATTAAATAACACTTCAGATGGCAGAGAGTAGTATACACTGTCGAGGGCTGATAAGTACTGAAATGAACTGATTTATTTTGGAAACGATAATCTTAAGTACAAAATTAAATGTTAACAAGTCGTACTGCTAGTACAATGTATAGCACTGTGTGTGAGCGGGACGGATGATGTGCCAGCGAGATAGAGCAACAATTAATATGAGCGCTCCCGTGCTGTGGTAGTCAGTAGTTCGTGGTCCGCTGCGATGACAAGACTTGTGCATCTCCCATAGGTTTATTGACCCACATTAATACAAGCTTTTTATATTTATGTCAACAAACTAATCCCTCGTCATACGTTCAAAGAATACATTTTCCTGCGGCCTAGAGGTCTGTTCTGAAAGTCCCTGGTCTAGAGTATGCCGCCATAACAACCATGATGTGTTCTGGCATTAGTAACCAAGTACCAGTCTCCCTTAAGAGAGTAGCAGCACATTAATAGCACCGTTGGTGTTACAAATGTCCCTAGGCGATGCTAACCGCTTTTCAATTTCTGGGCCGTCTCCCTGACCGCTGAACTCGTGCAATAACAAAAATAAAAATAAATGCATGCGCTGCCCACTTTCCTCGTCACATTTCGGGTAGTGTTACTCAGAACTGTAGCTGGTGCCCCATCCGTTTTACTATCGGACAATCAGACTCACCGGTTTTCATCACCGTTGCAAGGTGGGAATACCACCATTCAGGATGAATCTCTTTGCTTTATCTTTTCTGGTGTACTGCTGAAGTGAAGTGCATATCTGTAAAAAAACATTTTTATTACCTGTCAGCATTTGAACTAATAACATTTAGATTATTTTATGGTCGTCGTCCTTTTGTTCACTTTCTGCTTGAAATTCGTGATTAGAAAACAGCCCATTTTTGTATTGTAATCTTTTATGGCAGTTATTAGCCATGTATGTCGGATTAAGGCACGGGGACATTGCAGTTGCGCACTATCCAACGATGACCTAATGGAGGGGGAAGCCAGTCGAGCGATAACCAAGAGCGAAGCAAGACGTGTGTACTACAATCAGGAATCTTTTAGTGACGGACTTTGCACGTTTTATGGAATTACGACTTTCTGCAATACGTTTGGACTTATTGTGTTCGGTGTTTGTATAATTCTAATAGACTCTATAATAATTCTAACGGCATTTTAATTCGAGTCCCGTGGCTCGTAACAATATGATTGCAGTAAAACGGTCGCTACTTCAGTTTACACCTAATAGTTTGCTCCTTTCTTTTTAGAATAAATTCTACCACATGTCAAAACAAGAAAGATCAAAGGATTTTTAAATTTCGAAGGACTATTTTCTTAACAAGCGACAACCGATAACAAAGCATAAAGATGTCATTATTTCCCCGAAATCGATTAAGGCCAGGTCAATAATCGGCTACAATGTGCCGTTTGTTAGTTTCGAAGTTATGCAACACTAAGAAGCTAGGCTTATACCAAGAATCGTTCCAAGAAACGTGCTTCTTACAAAAACATCGGAGGTTTTATCGATTCGAACACGATATGTGAGCATAATCGAAATTCAGAGCATTGCTTTAATAGTTTGGCGATATTAATTTACTAGAATGGGTATCGAATGCCTTTGTTGAAAGTTCGATGACTGTGCGGTTTTGCTCCCATTTCATTAGATGTTGAAAAATATTTAGGAAATTTAATTAATAACTTCTCTCTTGAAGTTGAGTTTAGCTACTTGAAGTAATGTCTTTGAAAGTTAGCATGAATTTAGCCGCAGTACACTCACCACTCGCGCTTCAACTATCGCCTTTACAGGAAAGAATTATCTGGCTATTATATACTTATATTATAAAGAGGTAAATTTTGTGAGTTTGTGATGTAGGGGGTAATCTTCGAAACTACTGAATCGATTTAAAAATTATTTCACTGTTGGCAAGCTATACTATCCCCGGTTATAGGATAGGTAATAGGCTATCTTATATTTTCAAAAAAATTAGGGTTCCTTATTATAACTCAAATAGCGTGACCCAAGAAAAAAAAAGTTAAAATCGCGTGCGCTGCAAAAATATTGATGATAGAATAAAATAATCTACTGTGACTTTACAGAACACATAATTATTTACAAAAAGTGTCGGTACAGCATATGTTTAACTATTATAGTTTATAATATAAGTTTGTGACGTTGTAGGGAGTAATCTCTGGATCTACTAAACCGATTTTGAAAATTCTCTCACCAGTGGAAAGCTACATTATTCCCGAGTGGCGTAGGGTATATTTGGTTGTGATTACTAATAAGTATTTTTTTATTTTTTTCTGATGCCCAGCGAAGTGGGCACGGGTCAGCTAGTCCAGTATAAAAAGAACAACATATTATAAAGTATACACGTATACGCTGAGGTAAATAATAAAAAAATGTCTACGTTGCGTGCTAGTTTTACTTACTACATCTCAAATTTTAATGAAATGATAATGCATATCAACAAAGAATCGTACAAGTCATACACAAAGTCTGCCACCGCTTGCAAAGCAATTTTTATTAATATTAAAGAAGAAGTAATATCAGTCCACTATCGTATCAGTGCTGAAGATTTCTTTTCTAAGAGAATTGCAGAATTCATATCGGTAATCTTGACATGACGTAATGAATTTAGATTTCAGAGCAGAATAAATAATGCCTGAAAGGCTCTCTGCTCTGCCAGGAATGAACTCCCGAAAGTAAAAAGTAGTTTAAGTGATATAATTATAGCATTTAATTTCATGTGTTTCTATAATTCGACACATGCAAAGAGTAGATAAAGAAACGCGGTTTGTTCACAAGCATTCTTAAACATCTTCATTCAGAGCAAAATCCTTCTTTCCTTTCTTTGACTTGACTTTGGTCGATTTTGGCCCCAATGCCTTGTGCACTAATTATGCTAATGTCACCGTAGATACGAAAAATGACAGGTGAACAAGTGTTTGCTTTTTTGCCTAATTTTAGAATAGATTCATTCTTCATTCGTATAACTCATCAACAGACTTATTTGCTGCATGCTTCAGCTTATTGGTTAACTGTTATTAACAAATCTCCATAGACAAAAATCACTACGTTATAACAAAGAAGAAAATGATTCAACATGTTCTTTGTTACTCCACTTAACATGCGTCCTCTTGTCGCTTCGCTATAATAAAACATCGCAAAAAATATCAATTGATATATGGGTCATTGGTTGTGCATTATAAGTACGCACCTTCTGATTTACAGCGTGTACTTAATGCATAATAAAACAATCAGACCCGTCTCGCAAGTTTCGTCACAAAAGCAAATAAAAAATCGAAACAGCATGAGTATTGTATGGAACAAGTTTAACAAGTATCAAGAGAAGCTCATGAATGTAGCTTTATGCACTACAATATATGTATAAAATAAACATCTATTTCATCCAGATACGTTCAGCCGTTCTGGCGTGATTGTGCAAGAAACGCTTATCGAAACTCTGGCATTTATATAACATTCTCCTTCACATTTTATAGTCGAAGTTAAATGACTACATCAATTTTTGGGAATCATACAGCTGTTCCCAAAACTCCGCGGTGAACTCGTACCATTGTTCCGGACCGTAAATAATCTACCGCACAAAAAATCGGCCAACCCTTCATTGCCTCTTCCTTTTACGATTCAGAGAAAAGAAATAAAATATATGCGAGCCAAAACAAAGGGTATAAAAAAAGAAAATGACAGGGCCACACACTTTTCAAGGAGACGGAGCGTGCAAGAGAAGAACGACCTTACAAAAGAATTTTACGTCATGGATATTATTACAAAATTTTGGTATATCAAATATATATGAGTAAAGTAAAGTAAGTAAAGTCGTTATGGTTTTAGAGAAAATAATATTTGACTATTTAGAATGAAAGACAGCTGTCAGTGGCCTGCGGGCTGCGCTAATGGCTATGTAGTAAAAGAAAATAAATAAAATATAATAATCAAAGTCTAAAAAATGTTATCAATTGTATAAATGTCACCCAACCCGGTCGTTATAGTACTTAGGATTGGTGAGTGATTATTATGGTCAATCGCAATATAGTTATTTCAATGGAAATTACTGATATTGAAGAGCTCATCTGTCTGGAGAAATGTGCTAGGTATGTGGTATGCTTCAGGCATAGGAAGGCCAGATCAGGAAAATAGATAGACGTTTATGACTTAATAATTTACCATTTATAATGTGTTGTAAATAAATTGAATAAGACAGATGACATTTTATGGTTTATCGAGATAAATATTACAATAAATTGCGTAAATGCTTGGTAGTTCACGCACAGTAAAGGGTTACGTAAAATTAACAAAACTTCTGTATTTCATTTATGCTAAAATGGCTACAGACCTTTAAAATCTCGTAATTACCATGCATTTTCGTCAAAACAATAAGTAACATTATCCAGATAATGTAACGTTTTTTTTTTTTTATTGCAGGAGATCAGCAGACAGGCAGACGGCCCACTTGATGGACAGCGGTTACCATCGCCTATGGACATTTGCAACACGTAAAAGATATATCAAACAAAATATATAAAACTTTAACTAAAATCGCTTTATTAGTAATACATTATAATCTCTCGACATCTTCTTAGTTCCAAGTACGTAGTACATTTCAAAGTTGTTTACAAGTTAAACCCTGAATCAAACCGAGAAACCAATTAAAATTTCCAAACTAAAGTATGTCGAGAATCTTTTTCAAGGAGACAGGGCGAACACATAAAGAAAAAGCCAATGCGAAATTACCTATAGTAATTTCGCATTATGTAATACTCGGAAGGAGTGGTTTGACGGGATTTGTATGCAGGCCTGCTTTAAAAATAGCCCAAGGTTAGTTTACCGGCAGATCGGCAAGGGTGCCTTTGTAAGATCAAGGTCCACCGGTTTCGCAGGATGCCTATAACAACCATAAAGACGTGTATGGATGAATATTCACCACTCGCGTAGGTCGCACGGTGAAATTCCGTCATGCCTATAATTTTAAATGCATTCTTGATATTACATTGTAAGAGATATTTTATAAATAAGTGTACTTTTATTTATAATAAATATATTAAAACTTATTTTATTATTTGTGTTTCGATTCTATACTAGTAGTTTACATCTATAAATGGGAATGTTATCTTTTTGGATGTTTAGATGTTTGTTGGTTTCTTCTTCATGGTTTTGGGAATTGAGCTATAATCATCACTACATAGTATAAAACAAAGTCGCCTTTTCTGTCCCTATATCCATATGTGCGCTTAAATCTTTAAAACTACCCAACGAATTTTGATGTGGTTTTTTCCAATAGATAGAGTGATTCAAGAGGAAGGTTTATATGTATAATACATGCATCATATACTAAGGCAACATTGCTAATTAGTCGGAGCGGGCCGCTATGTTTTTATATACAACGTTCATAGTTTTATACCCGTGCGAAGCCGGGGCGGGTCGCTAGTATTATAAAAGTCTAAACATGCCGTGTCTGTACATTGAAGCTATTTAAAAAAAACACCTGGAAAAGTGTACCTATATAAACGACGGAGAAAACGATGCAATTTTTTAAAGATTTCTTGTCTGTTTGTGTGTTTGTTTGGGATTCACGTAAAAACTACTGGAACGATTTAGATCGATCGATTTCGGGATTCGATCGATCTCGAAAAATGGGATAGTTTCCGGGAGAAAAATATATTTGTGTTTCTGTTTATATGTAAACGTACGTGTTCTTTTACGTAAAAACTAATGCCTAAAATTCGGTATATATGTAAATTAAATACCGAGGGTGAACAAGTGATACTCTTCATCCCGGATAGTGGGATAGATTTTAGGATAGATTTATGTAAAGGTTATCCCAGAAAGTGGAATAAATAGGTTTTGGGTTTTTTGTGATTTGTCGTTTTGTTTATTTTTGTCAGTTTGTTCATTTTGGTCATTATGATCGATTCGACCGATTTCGTCGACTTGGTAATTATGGTCGATTTGCTCATTTTGGGTGATTCGGTCATTTTGGTCGATTTAGACATTTTAGTCGATTTGGTGGTGGAATAACGGAAATGGGCATAGAAACTTTTCATCCCGGGCGATGGGATAGTTTGCCATATAATATGATGTTAATTTTCCGGGGGCAAATAGCACTAACATAAAAATTTAGTACAATGTAACCTGTATTAACACCTTTAAACTAGAGGTAAGATAAACACATAATTCTTAGATGTCTTCAGATAAGCAAATATATTTCAAGAACAAAGCACAAAGCTTGTACAAAAATAAAACGGAGTAAACACTGCTTTTATTATTAAATTGGCAAAAAGTTACTGCGTATTGCATTTAAGTTATTTTGTTTCCACTTAACCTTGGCCATTTAAAAACGTTAATACGCCTCTGTTATTTTTGTACCATATACTTCCTATGTGAAATAGTCATGGTCAAGCTATACATTGTCATGGCGTTGCTATTTATTTAGACCACATTTGAAACCAATGTAGTCATTAATATCTGCTATTTAACACAACCAGCGTTTTGGAAACTATTTATTATTTGTATTTTTTTAACCGACTTCGAAAAAAGGAGGAGGTTCTCAATTCGTCAGGATCTTTTTTTTTCTTTTTTAGTTCGACGCGGAACAGCTTCCGATTGGTCCCCTAAAAATTTTACATAGTTTGGCCCAGTAGTTTTCATTTTATGAACATTTTTTATGAAAAAAATTTCCTTTTCGTTCCATATGTACACCGATTACTCTGAGATTTATGATTCGACTTACGTGATTCTTTTTTGTTCGACGCGGAATAGCTGCCATGTAGTCCCCTAAAAATTTGACATAGTTTGGCCCAGTAGTTTTCATTTTACGAACATTTTTTGGGATCTATATTTTTTAAGAAGCGCGGCACCATTCGTAGGTCCACCCATACATAGCTAGACACTAAAAAGTAACAAATAAAATTTAAAAACTTCGTTTTTAAATGTCGTCGTTCTTGAAGTCGGTGCAAAGTAAAACATAAAAATTACTATATTTTGAAAATTACTAAGCATCGACTTTAAAATGTTTTAGATAATATATATTAATAATAATAGCTTTAGAAATAAGTTATTTTATACGTTTTAGTTTTTTAGTTTTTGAAGTCGGTTTTATTAAACGAAGTTTTTAAATTTTATTTATAATTAAGCTGTACGATATATTATATGTAGATATTTTTACCAGCTGTAAATAAAAGTTAAATATTAATATTCAAAAGGGTATTAAAAATATTCGTGAAACAAAGACATGCACACGCCAGCCTTTTGGTCATGTGAGAGCTATATTCCATATTAATAGGTAGTCATATTTTCTAGCATTTGAAATACGAACTAGTTAAGTCTTTACTGAAAAAGAATAGGACTGACATAATAAATGGCATTCTTTTAACCGATCGTTTAGCATAGCTGCGTGCGCGCACCGTCCCCGACATTTTGCAGAGGCCTTGAACAGCCCCAACGCAGGTGCAGCCAACCATGCACCTGCTGGCAATATGCATTGACCTATAAAAGTAATAATTAAATAATTTATTCTTCAATAATTACCCCTTAGATATGGGTCAAATGAGGGAAATATTAGGGTTCATCACGAAGAGTAATTTCTTATTAAGATTCTGCAGTTTTGCATACATACATACATAACTTCACGCCAGGTCCCTTGCGGGGTAGGCACGAACAACAGAGCGCCATTCAGGCTTATTCTTACATACCTCACATGCTTCTTTGATATTCATAGCTCTTGTCATGCACGCTCGTCTGTTCTTAAGGCTCCTGACATCACCTTCTGCTAATAAACGATCAATTTGATAATGGAAGGTGTGTCGTGGCCTTCCGCGACTTCTGCATCCATTCTGCAGTTTTAATTCTAGAAAACACTTAAACGGATATTAATCAAAATTATTTCAATACACTTTATCTTGGACTCCAGGGTCATGGGATCCTGATGCCTATCGGTTTTATCGAGATCTATCAGCTCGTTTGATAGAAGTGACCAAAAGGCTCTGTGCTTAGACCAATACTTTGGCGCTACCTTCCAGCGAGATGGGCGCGAGCCGATCTATACCCAGCCGAAAACGATTTGGGACTTCCAGATTATTTGTTACATTTCTATGTACAATTAGTACATAATTTAACCTTTACTTTCCAAAATTGAGTAGTAAAATAAAATATATTAGACGTTTTTCACATGACTATTATTTTCATGTTGATGTTTAAATTATGAGAGCACGAGAGTGGATTATGCAGAATGTAACCTGAGGCTTGAAAGTAGAGTTCGTGAGAGGGATAACACAAAAACATGAAGGAGCCTACGAAAAAAGGCTTCATCGTCATGTGAACGTTAAGGCAATCCAACTGTTCGACACCACAAATCTAGTGCGAAGACTTAAACACTAAACCGTTTGAGATAGTGTAGTGAAAATAAAAACAGTTCGTAAATGCTGCTTAGGACACGCAAACATAAGAATACACTGTAACAGACAGCGACTAACTAAAGTGCCAATAGATACATTCTTACAAATAATTTATTCATTAAATTACCTATTTAGTAAAGAAATTGATATCGAATTATTGTTAAACATTAAAGAAAATCTAAAGACATTAAGCGAACGAAACGGAATAAACTGTCAAAAGATGGAGTTACCATTCGTAATGGTCTTATTGGTACGCTGTAGTGTAACGTTATATCTGACAGGTACACTAATTACACTAGTCTACAGTAGTTTTGTTGTCCTAGATATGAAAATGATTTTGGGCCCATTTATGCACACAATTCATGAAACTATCAATGATTTTCTTAGATTTGCTCTGATTTTTTTTTCTTCTTTATTTTCATTTTACATTACAAAAAACGAGAAATAAAGTAAAATTTGGTTACATCGAAGTAAATAAAGAGGAAAATGTCGAAAATATATTTTATATTTCCATAAAACGCCTTTTATGAGCTTTTATTTTATAATCTTTCAATCTCTTTTCACAGACCAGCAGTAATTAATTGTACAAAATATAAGATATGCAAAAATCATGAAAATACGAACACATTGAGAACTTACATACATACATACATACATAACTTCACGCCAGGTCCCTTGCGGGGTAGGCACGAACAACAGAGCGCCATTTAGGCTTATTCTTACACACCTCACTTGCTTCTTTGACATTCATAGTTCTTGTCATGCACGTTCGACCGCTGAACGCACCGCTGCTCCCGCACAAACCTTGCCGCGTCTTGTGTGTTGTGCCGCTTATTAAACCCGCTTTCATCAACCCGCACGTTGGAAGGTGCACGCTGTACTGTTCCAGCTGGTCCACTAAAAGACAAGAAGAAAGGATCAAGAAGAAGAAGTGCCTGCCGCTGCGAAGACGCATCGTTCGTAGCGTGTCTGGTGCGGCGTACCTTATCCTGTAAGTCCTTCTCCTGTTTATCCCCGCCCGCGCCATCATAGTTTTTTGGTGAAAACTATGATGATCTCAAACACATTGAGAACTTTCATGAATATATTCGTAATCTGGGCACTTGAAAACGTAAAAATTTGCGATGATATCCAGGGCAACAAAACAAAACTTTTTTTTGTAAAGCTGTTTTATTTAAATTGGTCCTTATGTGACACTTCAATTTGTACATTTACCGAGAAATCTCTGCAAAGCCGTTTTTGAAGCAATGCTTTGTAGTTCGCAAGGAATATTAATAATATAATCTATACTTGATGCCCAGTTGAACCCACTTGCATCTTACATTTGTTCACACTTCTTAACCCACATACCAAGTACTTTTTGTGTGCATCGTACTGTTCGCATGACTGATCTAAAGGAAATGAGGGTCTTATGTAAAGTTTTACAACTGCTGCCTTTTTTACACGTCTGTTTTGCGTTTATTGCTTTTGTAACTATTGAAACTAGAAGTCCACCTGCCTTCGCGTATACTTCGGCAACATATCCTTCAAATGACCAATTTGCGGCCTCTCTGGTAAGTAGGTGCTTCTTTGGAACATGATACAGTCTCGTCTCAGGAATTTTATTCAAGCAGTTAATCGCTTAACCGCTGAAGGGTGCTATCAGGTTTGAAGAGATTGGTATAAATTCCTCCTTCAACGTCGTCATTGTCTTATCCTGCTGTATCTGTCATATTCTAAAAAAAAAAGATGTGGAATTAGCTCCCTCTCGCTATTTTATTGGAGTGCTACAATATGGGGCTGTTTAAAAAGTGCGTAAATAGATATTTAAAATCGCAAGGAAATAGGCAACGATTCGGTTCGTAAGTGTTTTATTTTACATCTAATGCCGACTGCTACTACTACCGTTTGTTAGCTTGCCTACAAGCAACCATAGACAATACAAACGGACTAATCAAAATCGGTTAAGAGGCCAAAAACATAACGTCAATTACTACAACGTTTTCTACTTAAATTTGAGAAATTTCTGTTATATCTTCAGAACTCTAAATCTAATAGCAATAATAAAGTATATGAATCTCTTCTCAGGCCATACTGAATCGCACGCAAAAATTATGAATAAAATCGGTTCAGAAACAAACAAAAAAAGTTATGATTGAAAATCCTCTAAAATTTTAAATTTCTGTTTGATTTCAAGAATTTTCTGCTATATCTTCGGAATCCAAAGTTTGGTTACAAAAAATATTTACATAAAAATTGAAAAAAGAAACATGGTTCCGTAGCCTTTGGATACGACACCTTAAAAAGTAACAAATAATATGCAAATAAATAGACTTTAAACTGGGGATTTGTTTTTGCTTCAAAAATTATCTTTATACTATTTACATCAGTTTTGTACAAAATGAAGGTAAATAAAATGTCATAACAACAGATTATATATGATTTACAATCGAGTCCGATAAAACTTAGACACAGCTTTTGATTAAAGATAAAATCCCACTTTAACCTTGTTTTGGTGCGATGTCCTTGCGATTTGCCCATTTAACTAACACTTAAAAACATCTGCGTGAATTGCGTACAATTTTGATACACAAATGAGGTTATTTTTTAGTTTATAGTTTTTCTTTTTATTTGTTACATACAAGATATTATACGATTACAAATGAAATTGGTTTTCAAATCTTTGTGATAGTGTTTATATCACTGAATTTCACTTAAGCCGCTGGATCAATTTCGATGAAGTTTTTTTATATAATTAGCAAATGGATCAGGTAGGTGGCACTCCAATCAGGTTCTATATTTATATATTGGCAGAGCAGAACAGCGCTTGTCCGGCTCGGGACTTGTATATACAAAATATTTATTACATACTGGCCGACCCGGCAAACTTCTTACCGCCTTCATCAATTTAAAAAAAAACCGTTGGTTTCTGAACAACGGGACGAACATCAAAGGTTTGAAATTCAAAACCAAAAAAATGAAAATACCGCTATGCACTTCTAAATTTAATTTGATTTCTGAACGACTTTTAAATTTAATTGATTTCTAAACGGCGGGACGAACATCAAATTAATGTTTGACAGGTAATAGTTTCTAAGGAAAAGCGAAATTGTTGTTTTTACTATATTCCAAGCATTTTGTCATATTTACTCACCTTTAAACCTTCCCTGGACTTCCATAAATAATTCAAAATCAAAATTAGCCTCCAGCCGTTCTTGAGTTTTGGCGAGGCTAACGAACATAACCTAGTATATACAATTTCGGAAACGTATTTTCTCCTGAATTGCGCTCTTTTGTTCGTGCCTACCCTGCAAGGGACCTGGCGTGAAGTTATGTATGTTTGTATGTTTTTTCTATGTATGGTCTGGGTGTCTGGGATCAGACCCAGAGTAGTCCGTTGTAAATTACCCATAGGTAACACGAGCGTAACTTGCTTAATTTGGGGATTTACATGTGTATTTGTTTGCAGATTATTTATTTAATTTTGTTGATATTTTTTTTAATACAATTTATCCCGCTATTTAACAGTGGCTGTAAAAAAGTTGGGGCATGAGTCGCATGTATTGTATTAGCAATGGTTTGCAGTTTTCAAAACTTTTGACAGCAGGATGAATCATTTCCCAGGGATGAAAAGTGCTGTTTTCAACACTGTGATTAGACAACTCCGGGAATACTTTCAGAATATGAAAAATGACAATACTATGAATTAATCTTAGATTTTTTTTAAACCACAGATATATGTAGGTACAATAATTTGTTAATTATATTTCTATATAATTAACAAATTAATATACACCTGTGTGCTCTAATTAGAAACCTCGATAAGCTGCTTGTATTTATAAGATTAATTAGCCGAATATTAAAATAATTATTTAAATTAGAACTTCTTATCAGATACATGCATATTCATTATCTTAACTAATTAATTTTATTTCTCATGGAAAGGGGGAGCTAATTAGGTGTTGGATGTCATTTATTATTTAGGGGTAAGCAGAGTGTAATTAAGATGTTATAGATTCAATAAAAGTTAATAAAATGGGTAAGGGCTAGAAAGTCCGTGCGCAACGAAGCGTCCCGTCGAAGTGCTAAATATCAAACTTTAAAAAAAATAAAATTTAATACATTGAACATTTATAAAATTACATACTATTGAATACGATGTAAGAAAACTTAACTTATTTGTATTGTATTCTACCCATAGTCCCTCAAGACTATAAGTAGAATACTGAACCCAGATCACCGTCTTTTGTTATTTGACCAAGGCACCAAAATCAAAAATAATTCATAAATACCCCAGAATTAAAATGTGATTTTAAGTGAGGCCATTTAATTGATTTTTACTTTGAAATTTCGGCCACTTTTTAGTAGCCGTGGTAACAGAAGACTGCGAACGTGTACTAGCGAAAACTTAAAAGAATACCATGAAAATATCTCATATCTCTAAAGTATTTAACGAATATTAATAAAACCATTGTCGTGGAAAATATTTTTTAAGCTCTTTCGTCTTGATTTTTCCACTTCATAATTTAAAACTTGAGAAGAGGAGTAGAGTAGCGTAATGGCTAGCGCATGCGTCCCAAGCTCAAAGGGCACGGGTTCGATCCTGGCTGGAACGTATGCACCACTTTGTCAGTTTCTGATCGAATGTGCATATGGTTACAATTACCACGTGCTAATAGCTGTGAAGGAAATCATCGTGATGCAACCTACACATCGAGATAACCGATGTGTTAAACTTGTCAAGCCGCCTTGGACAAGCGTGGCGGGTATACTGTCTGTTTCCCCAGTAATGGGAGGCCCGAGCCCAGCAGTGGGACATTTATGGGCTGATATATAATAAACTTAATTAAAAAATGATTAGAAATATCGTTTTTTTAAAGTGATTAACGGTATCATACACTACTATTATACAGGATAAAACAAATTTTTAACACTTATGGCCTTACTTATAATCGTTTGTTAAATTTTAAGAAACTGCTCAACAACTGATTAACGAAAATCTTACCCATAAACACATCTTAAGGATAAGAGGTGGTGGTAAAGTATCTCATAAATAACTGTCAAAAATAACCAACATCGAGAAGTAGTTTAAGTGACTGCTAAGCGGCAAGACAGCAAGTTTTATTTGAAACAGCCATTGATTAGGGGCTTAAGAGTCTCTTATTTAAGAGATGGCCAATCCTTTCTTAACGAGATTATTACAAGTAAGACGTTATGTGTACAAACTGCATGGCGAGGATACCTTGTCTTTATTTTTTCGCGATTTCACATTATTGACAAATTTCCTTCATATGTTTAGACCTAATAGCTTCCAAGAAACATGCCTGGAAAATTAGACAGACGGATAGACTCCGACTAGATTCCGACGATTCGGCCACTTTTCAATAGCAGTGATTACGGGAGACAAAGATGTCAAGTGTCAATGAGTATTGTTAAAGTTTTATTTAGCCGACCGACAACTTGTTCATTCTTATTATTGAGGTAAACATCGGGTAAAGAAAACCGCCATGATTTTTTAAAACTGACTAAAATATGTGATAGACGTGCCAGCAAGTACACGCACTTTTGGGTGAACAATCGACATTAAAACAGACAAGTGAAAAGAGGTGTTTCTGTTTTCTACCCATTTTAGAAAAAATGGGTAGAAAACGGAAACACCCACAAGTCTAAAACAATAATTCCGTTTTCAACCCATCACAAAATTCAATTCCGGTTTCTACCCACGAAATTAAGTAGAGGCAGCAGAAAAAGTAAATTCGATCAAAAATATTTATTTAAAAAATTATAAAGTAAAAAAGATTGTTATACAATAAAAACTTGTTAAAGGTTTTCGGTATTTCAACTTCACTTTTGGTCTTAAATACAACTCTTGAGATGCTTTGACTCTTATTCCGAGCATCGAACAACGCTGTCTTCACATTTGCGAATTTAGGAAGTTGCTCTAAGATATCCAAAATACTTTCCTTTATTGTTAATACTTCTTCTTCATAGATTTGTTGAATAGGACTACCAAGGGAAAATTGAGCCTGTTCCTTTATATTATTCATTGAATTTTTTTATCAATAGTTTGGCATGATTGGGTACACAATTACTATTATGATCACTATTTTTAACAATAATACTGCCCCTAGTTTTTAAAATACTATAGCACACCGGTGCTTTAGCACATCTCCTCGCTATGGATCCGTCTTTATTAACTCTTCTCTTATAAAATTCTCTTCCACTATACACTAAAACTTGGGTGTTTCTTTTCGACACGGTTAAATAATAATCGGTTTCAATAATTCGGTTACCAGTAATACTTGAACTTTGCATGTCGACTGCACTGATAACTATTATTTAAGAATCATGTATTCTTGACTTGTGCTACGTAATAACTAACATAGAATAAACAAAAGGCATGCGAGATTAGCCGATTTTTTTACAAATATAGCTATCCTTTTTACTCTATCCTTGATCCTGTGAGAGGGACAGAGATAGCGACATCTTTTGAAAACTTGTTTTTTCATTTGTGTGTGTAAGTTATTATTATCCAGTGACGTCATACACACTTGCAGCTAACAAGTCGTTCGTGAACTAATATTGAGAAGATTTAAACATTTTAATATTGTGAGCTGTTTGTCTTGCAATGAATAAATATTTAAAAGCAAATAATGTTTCTGACCGTACTTCAAAACAATGAAAATTAGTAATGGGTTAAAAACTGAAAGCTTTTTGGGTAGAAAACGGAAAAAAATATTATATTTATTTTTGTAGGTTGAAAACGGAATAGATTTTGGGTTGAAACCGGAAAAAATATTTTTGGGTGGAAAAAAGTGGGTAGAAACCGGAAACACCCGCGAAAAAGATAGTTGAGCGATTAGTATGCATTCAGTCATACGTATCGTAAACTCACTACACCTGCATACACTTCATCCTTTTATGATAACTCTTTTACAGTGCAGACTGTCAAACTCTGCCTCTTACTGTCAGAGAGGGCAAAACATCGCTTATATTTAAGAACGCACTCAGAAAACACCACTTTTCCTTAAATAATTATGCCTAATTATTATATAATAAACTCGCATATTCGGTTTTTGCTTTTTTTGCGTAGATGAAGGTTATAAGTCGATACTAAATGACTACAGACCTTAGGCCATAGATATAAGGCATAATTAAAAAAATAAAGAGTTGAAAAAGGTGTTAAGTTCAGTTCAGTTTAAAATAAAAGTAAAACTTTTATCTCGATTTACTCAGAATTGGAATTATGCGACTTATCACCTTCATCCACTCATGTCTTCATATATGTATATACAAATATGTATGTATTTAATTTATAAAGTAATTTAAGTATGTGTATTCAATTTATAAATTATGTAGTTTAAGTATGTTCAATTATGATATACTTAATGATCTGCACCACCTACATCGCCAGATTAGGTTAAATTGTTATTTTAGTTAGGTAGCCTCAAAGAGATTACTTTGAGCGATACGGCCGCCTATTATTTCTACCATGACAATATTGTAAAAGTGTATTTTTGAAATTGTAAATTTGGTGAGCAATAAAGTGTTATCTATCTATCTATCTATATTTTTTTCAAGCCTCAGTTGAATGTAGGACTTCCAATTTTTCATTGTTTCGCATTTTTACTATAGCCACTACACTTTCCTGTCAAATATCTACAGTTATCTATAGTCACATAAAACAGACGGATGGATACGGCGAATACGAGGTACATTTTTGCTTCAATGGCTTTGAAATGGTTTTGAAAGAAATATTTTAGATTAGGAAGATAAATCATTTCCCCTCGCGTTCTTGTGAAATCTTTTGTTTCCTTCAAATTTTTCCATGATTTAATATTTAACATAACATGTCATAGAACTCTAGAACCATAATTATTTATGCATTTTTATTTCATTCCAATTCAAAAGCTATTCAAAGGTCACACAGATGGCGAGGTTCACAAACAAAAGACTTTAATAATATTGCTAAAACTCGTTTGGTTGAGACGTAGTTCCTTTGCAAAATTATACATGCGAATCTCAAAATCAAACCTGTCCTATAGATACCAAAATACATTCGAAATAAAGAACATTTGGAGTGCCATTCAGTTTTAGAATAGCAAAGTTATGTTGGTTATTCGAGTACACGTGTTCCGGTGTGCTCCCCAAGAAATGCACCTATCACCTGGGACAATTCGGACAGAAATTGGGTTATGTCGAATGTGGCCAGGAATAAAAATGGAGTTAATTCTTTTAATATTAAATAAGTTTTGATGATTATTTGTTGTAAATCTTGAAGTTTTACATTTTTAAAACGTCTACGAAATATTGAACATTATTGAGATACTTTTTTCAATGATTTAAAATAAGATGAATGCAACAGATGGCTGCATCGTAGATGGTTTTTCTTATAAAATCAGTTAATACACAGCCTTCTACAGCTTATCTAAACTGATTACCTACTTATGTAAAGCCTCTTTGCGGGAACAATTTACTTTTTTGTATACGATATTTAAAACTCCTATATCCTACTTTATTTTTTATACAAAATGTGTCTTAATGCACAATAGACTAAAATATTTTAAAGTAGCATTTTTTAGCATTTATCTGACAAAGAGACGATGTTCGTTCTTATAGATAAATTGTAGAGAACAATAATTAAAAGAAACTTTTAAATTCCTGGCCACCCTGCTTACTCCACTTCACTAGCGTCTTTATGCTGGGTACACACTAGCTCTTGCCTTGGACCGGTTCTTGGACTTTGTTTAGTCCTTTTGTATAACTCCCTTATTACCACACGTGCGCGCTTTGAGTCGTAATGAATGACCGGTGCTGGTTTATCGGTGATGTAATTTTTGAGGGTGCGTGTGAAATGCCCTTTGTTTTGATGTGCCGGAATTTTTTGATTAAGGAACGAGGACTCGTTTCTCACGCGTTTAAACGCTTCAACATATGATCATCGTGGCGTATCAGACCTCTGTTATTATCTTGTCTTCAGCCGATTAATGTCCACTGCGGGACGTAAGCCTCCCCAAACTGCACCTTATATCCCGGTCTCTCGTATTCGTTATCCAGCTCCTGCCATCAATCTTATGCGAGTCGTTGGTCTACTGGGCTAGTGGCTGACGTTCTACGCTACGTTAACCGAGACGCAGTCTTGCGATAGTCGTCACTTCTATTATAATTTATTTATTTATCTTTTACTTGACACCGCCCTCGAGATGTTGTAGAAAAAATATTTTTACGTACGAGCAGGGATACACGCATTTCGGATTGGAAGTAAACACCAGTTTTTTTAAACTAAATACTTTTATTGACTTACACAGCCGTACGTGCCTCTTCTCTGCAAGATTGTCCTCTCACACACAACTAACGACAGTCTGCTCCAATTATGAGATATCTCACTCGAAATACCGTTGCTTATATTGCATAGACCATTTCCTGCTACTGCAGTACTCACCACCGAAAATACCGCGCGTAGCTTGCTTCTGGATTTCGTCTTAAACTACGCTAAACTTCTCCTTCAGTAAACTCGGCACTGTCTTCTACTTAATTTTTCTTTCCACTTTCTCGTATTGCATTTGTGACTTTGCTGGCTTAATTGAACTACTGCGTAGCCTTACCTTACGCTGCTTATATACCACGAAGAATCTTTTAAAACTGCTATTTTTTTTCGTTATTATTTTATTCACTGTCTGTCCCTTTCTAAACATCTATGTATCTCTGTCTTTTCCATTGTGAACCTTCCAAGGTAGAGCTTCTTAAGAGAGCAGCAGCGCGTTTGTAGCACCTTTGGTGCTGCAAATGTCCATAGGCGATGGTAACCGCTTTCTATCTAGCGGGCCGTCTGCCTGTCTGCTAATCCCCTGCAATAAAAAAAAGCAACTAGAAAGAACTCGTTCCACCATCGCTCGCCATAATATTTTATTTTTTGCTTCTTAGTTACTTTTGAAGTAGGTTTCGTTTTTGTTCATAAAATATTTATTTATTTCTAATTTTAAGTTACACTAATACTTCAATAGCTTTGTAAAAATAAATATATGAACTACGTTGTACGTCCTTATAGTATAAGTTGCTCTTGATCCCTGGGATCCTCTCATCAGATTCTGACCTGGTGACACTGGGATCACTTCAATACTTATACTCTTTAGAATAAAAAAAAATGAATATTCAATCCACAATTGACGGAGAAATCCCGTAACAAACATACAAAATAAAATATGCAGTTGAATGGTGAACCTCCTCCTTTTTAAAGTTCTTTAAAAATAAATGAAGATCAAAATGCAACTTTTACAGAGCTATCTCTTTCAGATAAGCTAACTTACACTAAATCCGCATTACAACTTATTATCGCTCGCCATTGGTATATTTTTTATATATCAATGGCGAGCGATAATAATCATTATTTTTTTTTTTTTTTTTTTTTTTTTTTAGTTTGGTTCGCAAACTGGCCAACTCAGCTTACTTTTAACAAAACTAGGACACAGATAAAATATATTTGCTGACTGGCCTTCTTGGTGCGAACACATCATGCATTATACATAAGGCATTGAGTACATATTAATTTAGAAAAAAAGAAGAAGAAATATATAAAAATATAAAATAACGAAATATAAAAAAAAAATATATAAATAATTAACTTAATTAAATAATTAGCAAGGAGTGTAAAATTTCTTAATGTGCTTAACCGATGCATTGAAAATATCGAGCTCGTGGCACATATTATTGTATGCAGTACAAATTCTGTAGAGTGGTGACTGTTGACAGTACACAGTGCGACATGTCATTGTCATTATATTAATGACATGAAGCAAAAACTTTGTACCCTTTTTTACGAAAATTGCGCGGATGGAGGAGTATGAAATTTCGCACAGTTATAGTTTATATAGAGAAGGAGAGCAAAATGTTGATATTTTTTTCAATTATGCATAAAAAATACATTAAATCAATTTTAAAAAAACATTACACCCATTACCATGTATTTGATACTCTTTTGTATGTTTTTCAAGTTAAATTAACAATGTAGCCTTAGCGAAATCTTTGATTATAGAAGAATATAGTCTTGACAACAAAACCTTAATAATGCTCAAACTTATAATTTAAATTAATTATGGTCGAATTTCGACCACTAGGCGACCACTAGTACATATTATGGTTACGAGTTACAGGACTCGAATTAAAATGCCGTTGGAATTACTATAGAATTTATTATAACTTTACAAATACGTACAACACAGGTACTGGACACAACCAGTACAAACTGGTACAGGTGTGCATTCACTTTGTCGGCGTGCAACAATATATTAACTAATTTAAATTAAATACTCATCATCCAAAAAACACCTCGATTTTGAAACATTCTTCATTGGTGCTCCGCTCCTATTAGACTTAGCGTGATGATATATAGCCTATAGCCTTCCTCGATAAATGGGCTATCTAACACTGTTTTTTTTTAAAATCAGACTAGTAGTTCCTGAGATTAGCGCGTTCAAGCATACAAACTCTGCAGCTTTATATACGAGTATTAGTATAAGATAACAACTTTACTCCTCATTTTAAGGGTATTGACCGCGACATCATGCTCGCAACATTTTCCAAAACCGATTGGCGAGTTGCATATATTGATAATCTCGATGAGCAGGTTTTTAAAATGTTTTCTGTTGATCATAGTATTTAAAAGCTTAAATCTTGCCTATGGAGCCTCCTCCAAACCTTCTTTACTTGGATCACTGTTTCACTTTTTTTTAAGATACGACTGACACCTATCCTTCCTTTTGTTTGGTCGATAAACGCCTTTCTAGGTCTTCCTTTCCCTCTTCTACCTTCCATTATTCGAACATGTTACATAGCTAAGTATAACAAAATGCACATTAAGACAAAATTGACTAAGCGGCTCATGCTTACCAGGCACGATTCGATGACATAGTATTAAAATAAGAAGAAAGTGCTTCTTTAGCCGCTTAGCCATCCTTTAAATTTTCTTATAAATTAACCGCCAAGAACTAATCAAAGACTGATCTAGAGCTGGTTAGTAATTCGACTTATTGCGTTTTTATTTGCAGTGTGCTCTGTGACAACCAATTCAGCTTAGAACTCTATGTAGATGACGGTGGCAGTGTCTCAAGTTTCATCCTCTTGGTAAAGATAAATATTTACTTTCCTTATTAAAGGTTTTTTTTGTTTGAATCTCTTTTACAACGGGTTGTAAGTTTAGCAATGGCCTTGGACTCGGTACCACGCAACCGCCCGCTGCATTTCCCGCTCCCGCTACCGCGAGAAAGTGAAAATTCGCTGGGCACTTTCTCCCCACCGCGACGGCGGCGGGCGTGCGGCGCAGTGTGGTGTGCGGGGGGAGGGCGCATCGGCCCGCCCCTCGATGCACTCCCGCTCTCCCGCCGCGCGCCGCAAGGTCAGCCTCGCAGCCCCGCGCTGCCCGTGTGCAAGCGGGTGGCGCGGCGGCGGCGGCGCGGCGACGCGCTGCGCTCTTGAAATTTCGCTTTCGTTCAGCCGCGGTTATTAGTCGGCCGCGCGCGCTTAGGTAAGCATGTGTCCCGTGTGACGCGCTCCACTACTTCCGCGCGGCACGTTCGATTTCGTTGGCGAGTCGATCGCGGCATGGCTCCGCGGCGCCAAGGCGCGACCGGCGAGCGCGAGGCGGAGGATGTCCGCGGGTGCTGTGTTCCCGGCGAGTGCCTTCGCCCCCGGGAACCGGTGCGCGTCGAAGACGCAATTCGCGTGCTATGCAACAACGACACGTGCGCCGCCGGCCGGTACATGCACCGAGAGTGCTTCGAGCAATGGGAGGTCGGCGTTCTCGCTTATCTCAAGTCATGTGGCAGAGCGCGGTCGTGGTCAGAGCGTCAGCGCCACCAGAATCTGTGGACGAAAAAGGGGTATGATTTGGCATTCAAAGCTTGCGGTTGCCGATGCGGCAGAGGGCATTTGAAGAAAGATCTCGACTGGGCACCGCCTGGTACGACCGTCAGAACAGAAGAAGATAAGAAGCGACGTCGTCGAGCTAGGTCTAGCCGTACGCCGGCAGTCACAGACGGGCGTACCAGAGCATTCAGTCTCTCCAGCTCGGGGTCCTGCTCTCCGCCTTCCGCACCCTCAGAGCCATCAACGAGTCCCACTCACGCGCCAGCCCACACGGTCACTGCCACGAAGAGGAACTCGAAGCCGGAAATCGTTTCCGACAGGGTCAGGTAAGATATTCATTGATAAGTAATAAATAGGATTCTAGTTGGAATAATAATATATTAAGATAGGTTGGTTATGTCTGGCGATAATAAACATTCTGTCATTAATTACTGCAGCGCCTGCAACAAAGTTGCTATCTACAGTAACACTTCAACGACTTCATACATAACAGCTCCACACCAACATGTGGAGCATTGTAGCTATAGCACTTTTCATTATCAATTTATGTAGGTACTTACGTTAATAGCAATGTCCAACATTTTGTAATTCAAGATATATGTATGAATATTAAGAAAGGAAGAAACTAATATAATTGCTGGTAGGCAGGTAGGTACAAAACATATTTTCTGATCTGAGGTAGGTACAAAATTCTTTTTCCTTTTTAAAATATGCGATTGTAAGTTTATAATATGTTTTAAAGCCAAAACTCAATATCAAATTAATGCATATATTTTGTCTGTTTTACGTGTTTGTTTTTTATATGAAAAGAACAAATACTGGATAACCACTACATAATACTGCCACCACTACTTAGTAACATTTCAAATATTTAATGTGAGTTTCTTACTCAATTATTAGTATTCGACATTAGATATTATTACATAAACTAATATTTGAATGCAAGTTTATAATATGTTTTAAAGCCAAAATTCAATATCAAATTAATGCATATATTTTGTCTGTTTTATGTGTTTGTTTTTTATATGAAAAGAACAAATACTGGATAACCACTACATAATACTGCCACCACTACTTAGTAACATTTCAAATATTTAATGTGAGTTTCTTACTCAATTATTAGTATTCGACATTAGATATTATTACATAAACTAATATTTGAATGCAAGTTTATAATATGTTTTAAAGCCAAAATTCAATATCAAATTAATGCATATATTTTGTCTGTTTTACGTGTTTGTTTTTTATATGAAAAGAACAAATACTGGATAACCACTACATAATACTGCCACCACTACTTAGTAACATTTCAAATATTTAATGTGAGTTTCTTACTCAATTATTAGTATTCGACATTAGATATTATTACATAAACTAATATTTGAATGCAAGTTTATAATATGTTTTAAAGCCAAAATTCAATATCAAATTAATGCATATATTTTGTCTGTTTTATGTGTTTGTTTTTTATATGAAAAGAAAAAATACTAGATAACCACTACATAATACTACCACCACTACTTCTGTCATTTCAAATATTTAATGTGAGTTTCTTACTCAATTATTAGTATTTGATATTAGATATTATTACATAAACTAATATTCGAATGCATACAGTTCGAATAACGGTTCTCCTACGACTATTTCATTTAGATTAATATTTTATCCATCGTTTTGTTTATCTGAAACGAAGCTTTATATGGTCTATGATCTTTGTCTATTATTTGTATAAAAAGGAAGAAATATACTTTATTTTTATTTTATAGCTTGGTTTTTAGACCTTTAAGCATATATACTGCTAAACTGTCAAAGATATTGTAAATTAGTCTATTGATAATTCGTTTTAACTTGACGGATATTTTAAAATGCCAGGATGCAAGCTTATAAGAGAAGGGTGTATTTGGGTGCATCCAGTTTGAAAACCGGCTCTGCCCACGTCTATTGAATTTAGATAAGACTCGCTAGTTGCACTTAATGGGGTCTACACCTACATTGCATGCATCCTATTCTATCTACCCCTAACAAGTTTAGCTGGGTGGAACCGGTTCTATGGAATTCCATCCTGGCCACGAAGTTATTTTGACAAGGTGACTGTGTAATTTTTAAGTTGACCGTTTTAGCAAAATCCTTTATGTATTCATGTCCGTCTATCCCTCTGTGAGTCTGTCCTTTTTCTCGTTAACGATATATTACGAATAAAATTTGATAAGTGGGAAATAATACCGCAGACCAAGTAAAAATTAGAGATGGCCGTCATGCATGTAATTAAGGGTTGCAGATGTTTTCTTTTCAATGTAGGTACTTACCACTTTGTGAGTAAGTGTTTCGGCCACTTTTCTGTAGTCCTGATCATGGAAGACAAAGATGTCAAGTGTCAATAAGTAATAGTAATGTTGTTATTGAGCCTACTTGCTAATTTTAAGTATTATTTACTCTATGGAAGCCTAATCTAATTTCTAATTTAGCAACAAACAACCCACAGCCAGGTGGTAGGGCATTTTCCCAACTGGATGGCTACCACCCCTGGTCTAGAGTATGTCGCCATAACAACCTTGTGTTGTGTTCCGGCATTAGTGACCAGCCCTAAAGAGAGCAGCAGCGCATTCGTAGCACCTTTGGTGTTGAAAATGTCCATAGGCGATGGTAACCGCTGTCCATCAAGTGGGCCGTCTGCCTGTCTGCTGATCTCCTGCAACAAAAAAAAAAAAAACCGTTTTCTTAACATGTTGTGGCTTGAAGAGAGAAGTGACGCAAGAAACTCTTCAGCAAAATACCTAGTTCTAATAACGAAAAGTGGCCGAAACGTGGGAATAAAAAAAAATGCCGCGTTTAAAACCGTTAGAACTTGTAATTAATAGTAGAGTAGATAATATTTTCATGCTCACAATTTAAACAATTACAAGAAATGTACGATTAAAATATTGTCATGGTAAAAACAATAAGCGACCTTATCGCTGAAAACAATCTCTTCCAGGCAACCTAACTTAGAGTAAAGTTTTAAACTAATCTAGCGATGTACATGCATGTGCATTAAGTACAAAGTAAATAACTAAAAGACCTATACTGAAAGTATTTTATAAGTTAAATACACATACTTAATAAATTAAATGCATAAAAACATGGTTATTAAATATTTATAAGATATAGGTATATTTTTATTAATTAAGTAACAGTATTAGACTATAAGGCTTAGTGCTAGAAGAGGGCAGTAATGAATAGAACATGTTACAGCAAATAATGTTTGATTATTACACGTTTTCCAAATAATGTTTCATAAGGTAGCTAATATAAAGCCTAAATTCATTTTTATCCGTGCAGGAACGGAGAAAGAATACAATTTCCTGCGGCCGGGCGGCCTGTCGTAAGAGGCGACAAAAGAACCCACAGCCAGGTGGTAGGGCATTTGCCCGACTGGATGGCTACCACCCCTGGTCTAAAGTATGTTGCTATAACAACCTTGAGTTGTGTTCCGGCATTAGTGGACCAGGTTCCAGTCTCCTTTAAGAGGGCAGCAGCGCATTTGTAGCATCTTTGGTGTTGCAAATGTCCATAGGCGATGGTAACCGCTCTCCATCAAGTGGGCCGTCTGCCTGTCTGCTGACCTCCTGCAATAAAAATAAAATAAAATAAAAATCACTGCAAAACCAACGTGGCTTAATTGTAAGCCCATCACTAATAAATTGCTGGAAAAAATCGGTGATAAAATGACAAAATCACCTCGTGTCAACGTTACTTTACATTTACTAGGCTTGTGTATCCAAACAAACACAGTTTCTAATCTAATGTAAACTTATTATAAAACATGACCAATTATTAGTCTTCAGATTACATTGCTTACTGTTTTAATATACATAATTTATTAGTATATAATACATTGTGAAGGCAATACTCGTACTAAAAATTGACAATTAGATACGGCTTGTTAATTTAATACAAATATCAAGATATACTTTTTACCTTTACTGAATTAATTGCGCGTGTCAATTTCGTAGACTGATTACTTCGTCATAATAATACTGTCATGTTGCATTATGTACCAGTTTCATGGCCGTAACTTATAAAAAAAACAATAATAACCTTTGCTGTCGCACCACTTTAATAGGTGTTTTCGCCTAAGGCCCTTATAACCGAGTCATAAATAAAAAATGAGCATTTCATATAAATTGTTTGTCGATTTAGATATGAATATATAAAAGCAGTTATTTCCTTTTATAGTTGGTTGTTTTTATCACAACACTTCTCTGTTGCAAGACACAACATAATGTCATTCACACAATTATGTTCAATTTCATTTATTTGTTTAGATATGTAGATTTATAATATGAGAATTTTAGATAATATAAAACACTATTCCTCAAAATGCTAATATAAAATTAGAGCTAGGCATGTTGCTAAAGAGTTTTCTTCAAGCTGCAACATGTTGCGACGCAGTGGTAAATTAGTTTAGGCTCTCATTGAGTAAATAATAACCGTAAACAGGTATTAAAACTAAATCATTAAAATGAATAAGTTGACAGTAGGCTTGTAGGCACCTACTTTCTATAATAAATAAGAAAATACTTTTAATGTGCGAGTACACCCGGTGACATAATTTTGATTTTCTGCATACATGCATTTCACCCGGGTGTACAAGTAGAGTAAACCGTAGGTGCCTTAAGCTAAATAAAACCGAAACGTCGGAATAAAAAAAAATACCGCGCGTAAAACCTTTAATAAGTAGTTTTATTACATATACCAGTAGCGAAAGCTTAAAAAAAACACTATACTTTTATTTTTGTTTTGGCTGTCCAAACTGCAAACAGGCATTTTACATCAGTGCCTTATATCCCTGCAGGAAAGGAGAAAGAATACAATATCCTACGGCCGGCGGCCTGTCGTAAGAGGTAACAAAACAACCCACAGCCAGGTGGTAGGGCATTTGCCTTACTGGATTGCTACCACCCCTGGCCATAGAGTATGTCACCATAACAGCCTTGAGTTGTGTTCCGTCATTAGTGACCAGGTTCCAGTCTCCTTTAAGAGAGCAGCAGCGCTTTTGTATCACGTTTGGTCTTGCAGACGTCCATAGGCGATGGTAACCGCTTTTCATCAAGTGGGCCGTCTGCCTGTCTGCTGAACTCCTGCAATAAAAAAAACAAAAATTCGGTAATACATATCGTCGGCCATTGTTAAATTTTAATTCCGCGAGCCAGTCTGACCAAATTGGTGGAGCCCTAAAAATGCAATTTCGCCGGGCTTAATACATTAACTGAGCCGTTGCACATCTGGTTTCCGCTTCCTGGCAAAAGTGCGTTTTCCCGAAATTACTGCCAGCTGTCCGGTGGCAAAATTGTTGTTACAAACCCAAGTCGTTATCTTTTTTTTTACCTCTGTTAGGCCGAAATTACACGAGTTCACTTGTGTATTTCAATTTCGATAAAAATGGGGGAAAAGTGCAAAAAGAAAAATCAAACGAAGCAGTTCAATTGTGACTGTTTATTAAAATTTTAAATATGTAATTTAAATTTACAGACATTAAAATTAGAACATATATATGTAGTATGTACATCTTAATATCGTATATTAAGATCTTTTTAACAAAAACAAAAGCGACTTCACTCTAAAAACTAAAAAATAAATATTTTACCGACTTCTTTCTACAACGTCTTGAAGTTGGTGTCAAGTAAAACTAAAAAAACGACAACAAATTTAGTATATTTTATGCTTTACTTGGCATCGACTTCAAGATGTTGTAGAAAGAAGTCGGTAAAATATTTATTTTTAGTTGCACAAATACTTCAGTAGCTTTAGAAATAATATATTAAACACCTGAAGAAATTCTATCTGGCACGCGTATACAATTTTGCCATCTCAACCTTCGGTCTATAGGTTCTTCAACAAGAAATGCTTTCGATTTCCTTGCGATCCACAAATCAGATTCTGACTTGGTGACTATGAGATCATCTCAGTAGTTAACAATAAAAATTTGGAAATCGTTCCACAGTTGACGGAGAATTCGAGTAACATACCTACGAAAAATAGAAACCACCTATAGAAAGTGTAATACAGGCACGCGTATACAACCTTTTTTAAACCTTTAAGGTGCCCTTCCAACATCGGCTGCAGGCTGCGGATGCAGGCAGCACATGCGGCGGCTGCACGAAGCCGGCTGTGAATGCACGACTGGTTTTCTGTGTAGTAGTATAGATTTCTGTGAAAAACATTCCGAACGCGGCTGCGGCTGCACGTGCTGCCGAGCCTCGGCTGCAAGTGCTGCTGCGACTTGCAGCCGCAGCCGATCGCAGACCGGTAGTGCTGCGGCTGCAAGCCGATTAGCACGTAGTGATGTCACTCCAACCTTATTAAATCGATAATAATTCCTAAACTGATCGTCATCATACTTCAAGTGTTTCTTAATTAGTATTGAATAACTTCGATCAGTGGGTCTACATATTATATAAGGACGTGTGGCTACTCTTCTCTGGCTAGTTAACAATGACAACATATCATCATCATCCTCTTCCTTTTCTAATAAAAGATATAACATCAAACTATTCTCACGACTATTCCTCACGTCCGACATTCTGAAATATTGGAAGCGACTGGTCCCACATGCTGCCTGCCCCGGCACGTGCAGCCAGCCTCGGAATCACTCCTAGCTGCGAATGCAGGTAGCGGCGTGTCATGTGTATGATACCTGCATCCGCAGCCTGCAGCCGAGGTTGGAAGGGCACCTGTAGGCTGTCTCATCAACGTTTTTAATAAGGTATACTGTCGATTTCTCTGGGACCCACTCATCAGATCTTGACTTGGTGACTATGGAATCGCTTCGGGAGTATACATACTTACGAATAAAACAAAAACAAAATCGATCTACAATAGACAGAGAAATCGCGTAATATGCATATAAAAAATTAAGCGCCTGTAGAAAATGTCAGACACGTATACAAACTTTTTCCAAAAAATGTAAACGCATGGCTTTCTTTATAAGGGTTATTCTCGGTTATACTGGTTTACAATTGACGGACGGAGATAGCGTGTATGAAAAAGTTGGTTAACAATTTTCGTGGGTTTCTCTAAATCCTTGAAACCCACTCATCAGATCCCTGACATGGTGATAATAGGACCAATTCGAGAGTATAACCTACGGTAAAAATAAGTGTTGAAAATCGGTTCACATTGACGGAGAAATAGAGTAACGAAGATACAGATAAAAAATTGACGAATTGAGATTCTCATTTTTGAAGTCTGTTATAAATTACAACTACTTAATAAATGGATTTCCCCATTATCGTTACACGGGGACGTTCCCAAAACACTGGTTACCTTAAATACAGGCTAGTATGTAGGTCTCATGAGACTTCTACCAACAGTATTTCGATAAAGGCGGTGTGCTTCTGACACTAGAAGCCACAAATTGTATGCGCTGCTAACGGACGCATACTTGCGGCGTTTTAGATGCTCGTACTGTGCAGTTATATGTCAAATTTAACTTCATTAACAATTAATAACAATTCGCATCCTAACGAACGCATTAAATCGCAACATCTACGTCAAACGGTCAGTAATACTAGCATTATCTCAGACGGAGCAGGGACAAAACAAACAAATGCAGATTGGTTAGAAAATTCCCGACCAACCATGAACCGTTACGGCTATTTTTAAATAAGGTAAAAATAGGCAAACTTAAAAATAAATCCTGGCTTATAACTATATACTACGCGATATTTGATTATGATGTAATGTGAAGATTAATAGATAAAATGAAAGTGCGATGCATGTGTTAAAAACAAACCTGGGTTGGTTGGTGTTTACTATTTATTATCATGACTTAATCAATCTAGATTAGAGTAAGACTTGGAAAGTTGTTATCATCGTCATATCTAATATATTTATTATACAAATTGCAATTTACTGTTTTCTTTATTTTTATTAAGGTTTATAATACAGGGCCTTATACTTAATAATCTCGCTAAGAAATGATTAGCTATCTTTTAAATAAGATACTCTTAAGCCCTTAATCAATGGCTGTTTCAAGTAAAACTTGCCATCTTGCCTCTTAGCAGTCACTTAAACTACCTTATATTATGTTATTTTTGACAGTTATTTATGAGTTACTTTACCACCACCTCTTATCCGTAAGAGGAGTGTATAGGTAAGATTTTCGTTAATCAGTTGCGGAGCAGTTTGTTAAAATTTAACAAACGAATATAAGTAAGGCCAACAATGTTTAATTTTTATTTGATAAAATGCAATACAAACGTTTTTTCTTAACTGAAAAAATAAATTATATATGAATTATAGGATGCTTCACACATAATTCTGACAGCTCCCCCTATTGGGAGGGGGGGGGGGGGATTCAGTATTCCAACGAGGCTCGTCGTATAAGGCGGCTTGGTAAGTTTGACACATCGTTTATCTCGATGTGCAGGTTTTATCACGATATCTTCCATCAATGTTGTTAGCACGTGGTAACTATAACAATATGAACATTAGGTCATTAGGCCCAAGTGGCGCATACGTTCCGGCCAGGATTCGAACCCACGCCCTTTGAGTTTGGGACGCGTATGCTAGCCATTACGCTACCTCAATTTCACCACTATTCACATATCCACAATAAAATTTAAAACTATGTCTATATAATGGACAGGGTGTCAAATACACCATATTACAATAACATGATAGAAATAATTTTAATTACTGTAAAAATTATAAATAATAAGCTATTCGACTTCTTACAGAAATGACATAATTTGCAACGTTTGTACAAAATGTAGGTAGTTTCGGCGTTTTGTAAGATAATAAAAAGTCGTATCATATCAGTTGTTTTGACTGTCAACAATCTTATTGTTTGTTATGTCCGAAACTGCTAGGAAATAATTAAAAATAAATTTAGTTTTACTAAGTATATAAACAGCTGATAAAGCCTGAGCAAAGCAGCTTAACAGTTGACTATTTGCTGCCTGACTGAAAAAGCTAGCACTTAATACAAATAAAATGTAGTAATATTACGCATTTGTACAAAATTCAGCTCAAGCAATCCAAATTAATGGAGAACAGTATAAAATAAATAAACTTTCTCGGGATCGAATTGTTATCAATAATATATAAACCTAATTTCTAAGTATTCACAAAATTCGTTTTTTTATGTATAACTGAGGAAACTAACTATCGACTTCTTTCCCTGTAATAATGTATCTAATAATATATTTAACTTATTAACAAAGAAGAAAGTAGAAATTCCACGTTTAACAAAAATACAATTATCATAACAAATATCAAATAACTTGTTACTGTTTTACTGATACATAATTCAAAAATTCAAATCTATTATTATGCTTTTATATAATAATACACACATACACATACATATATAACTTCACGCCAGGTCCCTTGCGGGGTAGGCACGAACAACCGAGCGCCATTCAGGCTTATTCTTACACACCTCACTTGCTTCTTTGACTCATAGCTCTTGTCATGCACGCTCATCTGTTCTTAAGGCTCCTGACATCACCTTCTCCTAATACACGATCAATTTGATCATGGAAGGTGTGTCGTGGCCTTTCGCGACTTCTGCATCCATCCACTTGCATTGTATATCGGTTTAGTCATTCTTTCATCATACATTCGTTCCACATGCCCGAACCACCGGAGCATTCCTTTCCTTACCTTCACCCCGACATTCTTTCAGACCAACTCTCTTTCTTACTATATAATAATAAAGTATAATATTTCGTGTCTATCAATTAATAAAGTGTAAACGTCCGTTTAACTGATACTTACTTCATAAACAGAATGTTAGACATATTTATGCGAGTAGACGTTTTATGATGTCGTATTATTATGACCGAGTCGTGGGCGATTCTATGTCCACTTATTCTTTTTGGGATCTTAGTTGACCTACAAATGACATGAAAAATAATCTTGTAATATTCGAGTTTGGGTAACAAGTTTCGAATCAAATCAGCAAATGTATTTTACTAATTAAATGGTTATGTATAAAACATATTTGTATTTATTTTATCTACTGTTTTTTTCTGGGCTATTTTTCTATGATCGCTAGCAGATATTGCATTATTTTTAAGTTTTATTCTTATTCTAGGTAATAGGATATAATTATTAAAATATCATAAAATATTTAGTAAATAAGAATTGAGCAATAATTAAGATTATTTATTATAATTATTAATTCGTATTCCTGTTTAAATCTAAACAATTGTGAATATTTTTAAATTACGTTACTTTTTTTATTATATATTGTATTGCAAATATAACACGATATATACAGTGCTGTGATCAATTCAACTAATCGCTGAAAACTTTATACTACAATGAATTTAAATAACGGATGCGGTTAATTTAAATAAATTATAATTTACAATATATCTTGTATAGCGTCGTATTATTTAACATTTCCGTTAATATGACATCTTTATTTATTTTTATAACTAGAAGTAGTAAATTAAGCTTTTCGTATGCGCACACGCATCTCCCTGTTTTGAATAAGTGTTCTTTATTTGAACCAATATTATAATGTATAATGAATGTAATATAATTTTGTTTATGGTTTGATTTGTCTGATTATTTTGTGAATTAAATACTTAATAAAAAATAACTAAACGAGCAGTTCTTATATACGTAGTATTTTTGACCGTTAATTTTATTTACGTAATATTCGGGATGCGTATCTAATAACTGATCTAGTTAAAGAATTCAAATATTCCTATACTAATTATATCTATATACAGCTTCCTTAACAAAAAAAATACAAATGGGTCCCAAATCACAGTCAGTTGAAAACGTTCCCAAAACGCAGGTCGCGTCATGGTTTCGTTATGTCAACGTTATGCATTGCCCAAAATACAGCCCAGCGTTTTGGTCACTTGAAACAGTTGTCAATCGTTTTGATAGCTCTCGATAAAAGCGGTTGGCTTCTGGAACACATGGCCCCAAAGATTCGACACCAAATGCCTCAAATATGTATCCGCTACCAACGGATGCATATTTGCGGCGTTTTAGGTCCTCTTGTCAGGCGGTAGCTGGACCAGCTACCACAGCCGTATCGGGGAGATGGGACGCTGCCAAAGTGGAGTCCCATACTAATAATGGTCGTCCCATCTTCCATGGCACCAAGACATGCCTCTTGCCACCACCAAGACACAGTCCATTCGGATCTAGAATGGCTGGGATTCCGGTCGTCACAGGAGCCCGGCGGATAATGTAATTTAGTGCAGCATGGCGTGGTATTCTGCTGGCGCTTCTGTTGCAAGACAAACCATGGTGACCTGAATCACCGACTTTAATAAAGAAGGTATGTTAACCACTTTGGTTGCAACATCCAAACTGAAACAAGTAAGTAAACTGTGTGTGTAAAATTAATACCGAGGTTTTCACATATACCTTATTTTTTTTTTTTGTAATAATCAGCAAAAAACTACATAGTTTATATATGCCTAAGCTAAGCAAGTGACGCTTGTGTGATGGGTAATATACAATGGATCACCATAGTATAGTATATGGATGAGCATAGTAGTAAATAATAGAAAATTCATATCCGAAATTTACCATGCCCTAACTTGAACCCTCTGCGTTCCATCAAGTTCCGTCCGCTAAGACCTAGCCCGCTTAATCACGGAGGCCGTCAAACTCATTATTAAGTTGTAAAAACTCAGCGGCTCTCGAATGACTATTTAAAATTAAAACCGCTATGTATAATATCTACTGTTCTAATTTATAATTACCCAATTAATAATTGCATAGCTGGAGTAAACAATTTTGTAATTAGAAAAATTAATTTAAATTCTGGCAAACAAAAATAAAATTACAATTATGGTGTGTCATTATTAAACAGAGAGAATACAGTTCTCAAATGAAACCTGTTGTGTATAAAGTAATTTGGGTTTTAATTTATTAATTTATGCTAAATGAATAAAACGTCTATAAGCACGTGGATTCGATTTTATGGCCATAGCTGTAGACAGTGAGCTTATAAATACAGATCATTGGTTGTAGATATTGTTACTTTTTTATTGCCTGATTCAGGCAATCGGCGGATGGCCCATTAAATGGAAGGTGCTTACCGTCGCCTATGTACGTTTGCAACACCAGAGGCGTTGCCAACACGTTGCCGGCGTGTAAGGAATTTTATAGAAGGAAAACCTTGACAGGAAGTACCCTCCAGATCATTGTTGTACGCAGAATAAATGTTCTAGAGAACCGTTGCGTAGTTGAGCATGAGAGCTCCAGGAGATGGGGGTGAACACCCCGTCGATGTTTCTTTATACTTTTACCGAATTTTGTTATCATCATGTACCTCGCTTATGGCCTGGTGTTATATCTAATTAACCGTTCATTTGCCTTACTATCGCTTAGAATTTGACATAAACTCCATATAAGCAATATCAAATTTCAACCGATGGTCAGGCAAGTGAATGAATAGTAGTAATATATAGGAAGCGGCCATCAAAGAATTAGTATGTAGCTTTGTATCCAACAAGGTAATGCTGACAGCCTTCTAGATACACTGAAGAGTGACATATCGAGCGAGCCTTTACCGCTATTTTATCGTAAGCGACATTTGGACCTAAATATATTTTTTGGTCCAATAGTATTTCAAACTTTATTTTGTTTTAAAACTTTCAGGTTTTGATTCACTAGGGTCTAATCTAACTAAAACTGAAAGTCAGAAATCAAAATAATAGTTTTAAATACCATTTGCAACACAATATACTAAGCTCCAAATGTCGCTTACGATAACGTGGCGGTAAAGGCCTCGATATATAGGTTTGTTTTCTTTATTGTAATGAATTTAACTCATTTGTTTATTACACCAATTTAGGGATTGTTTCTCTACATCAGTATAGTGTAGGGTAGTAAGAAAAAAAACTTGCGGAATCTTTAGCTAGGCAAGACCCACCTTGAAGTAAAGGGATCTTAAAACAGTGTAGTGTTAAAGGGGTTTATAAAGCTTTCCACCTGGCGTACTCTGAATTGAAAATTTTCGTCCCTAATATTTTTTCATCTCCGTTATCTCATGTACGATATTTAAAGATGACAGATTTATTCGCAAAGACGAAAAAGAATATACGAACTTTGAAATAAACATTCATTTTTTAACATTAAGAAGCTGACTTGTTAATTGAGAACTTTAAACAAGTTGCCGGTTCAATGTGCACACAGCGTACACCATATCAAAACAGTTATGACATTACATTATGTACTCGTAATCAATAAACATGTTGAGCATGTGTTACCTTGTGTACAAAGCGTCTAAAGGAAATTACTAGTTTGAAATAAAGCAATTTGCATTCCACACCTACAGCAGTCGTACGTCCATTGTATACAGACACTTAAGCAATATGTATTGGATTAAAGAAAATATAAAACGGCGGCCATTTTGAACTTAAATTTACGTTGGAATTTTATGGGTTTTTTTAAAATCAATCATTGACTTATATGTCGGCTACATACGTAGTATGTGTACCGCCTAGTTACTCAACTTTGTTTTATTATTGATATTATAATGAGGTAAAGTTTGTGAGTTTATTTCTAGGAGGCAATCGCTTTGACTTATGAACCGATTTTGAAAATTATTCACCAGTAGAAATCTACATTATTCTTAAGTGACACAGGATATATTTGATCGCGATTAATAATATTTATTAATATGTTCAGCGCAGTGATACAGATATTAAGCATTTACAGTCCAGTTTAACACAATTTGCCTTATATGTTGTAATATAAGGTTTATATTGCCCGTTAAAAAAGTGAAATAAAGGGCTTTTTCTCTTTTACAAAAGTTAGACGGCAAATCCTTTATCGATTTGCTTACCGTCGAGAATTTATATTTTAAGTTTTAAAATAGTTTTAAATATTAAAAAAAATAGGAGACAAAATCAGGCAAAATCACTCATAACTCTTGCTTAAAATCAATTACTATAGTCGAAAAAAGAATGGCAACGGACAAGTGGCAAAACGAATCGCAATAAAATTTTGATAAAGTTATACGGGCAGATTGTTAATGTACTTGTCTAATTTGAAAACCTGCGCATAAAACTTAAAGTTAAAATTTTGTTACGATTCGTTTTACCACTTGTCCGTTGCGATTCGTTTTTCCATTTGTCCGTTGGCATTCGTTTTTCTACTTGTCCGTAGCGATTCGTTTTACCACTTGTCCGTTGAAGTTTCACTTCTAGGTACTATGTGTCCCAGCACACATTTCGATTTTTCGCAGGTTTTTAGTCAAAATGGCTGCAGAAGAGTGACAGGAACATCCAATATTGTATAAATGTGGACTAACCATAGAAACATTACAATTTTCAATTGATAAGCGTTGAAACTGGTTTGAATATTTGGTATCTGATCTACGAAGATTATAAATAGTAGGCGTGGCTGCTGGTCATAAAAAAATGCTGATACTCTTTTAAATTTGAATTAATAGGCATAAAAACGTAAATATGATATTGCTGTTAGTTTTTTTCTTTTTTTGGGTGTATTTATGGCTAAGATCTGTGAGATTAGAGTCATAAGCTTCATGTATGCTAATGATAATAAGGAAGTTTGGTGTTAACTTATACATGTTTATTCATGGCCGGTCCCTATGTCTTACCGACCGTTCATTGGCCTTACTATCGGTTAAAATTTGACATAAGCTGCATCCATACAAGTGATGTCAAATTCAACTGATAGTTAGGTAAATGAATGAATAGTAAGACATAGACTGAACCGGCCATACATAAGAAACCTAAAAGTAAAACAATAGTAAAGAAACAATTATATTTGATTTTAATCTTTGTTTATAATGGTTAGCGAATTTGAGTGTTTGTTGATTTGTTCTCTTGTTTAATTAATTTAGCATATAGAGACAATCTATAAATTACTTTTAAGTCTTAAAAAAAATGTTGCGAGACAAAACAGAATAAGATAATGATAGTTAGTATACCATATTCAGCTTAGTAAAAATTACTTAATCAGAATAGGCTATATATAATTAATAAGCCTAAATGGCGCTCTGTTGTTCGTGCCTACCCCGCAAGGGACCTGGCGTGAAGTTATGTATGTATGTATATGTATAGGCTATCAAAAATAAAAATTATACAGTACCCAAAGAATTTATCTTTTCTTTCACCTTCTCCTAATTATTTGGGGTTGGCACAGTGTCTTTTCCTTTTATACTTCTCTATTCTAACATACGTTCGCAGTCACATCACAAATCATACCATCCTTCACACAATCTCTCCATCTCTTGTTTGGTCTACCTTCATCTTGCAGTTTAACATTATTTTTGTCATGTGACTTTCTTGTCTCCTCATCACATGCCCTCCCACCTTAGTCTTCTTCCTCGCAACAAGAATCCTTTTGCAGCGGGAAAGATAAAAAGAATAAAGTCATAAATACGGAGTACTTACAGCGGGATACGGTCCCTTAAGTAGAATCCAGGAAACTTGAAGATGACCTATTTAATTAATGTATATCCAGCATTAACATAATTCCCTTAATTGGTTAACCGCCGATAAGAATAATACGCAAACGCATAAAGTCAACAAAGGCAAGCAACATAGTTCCCATGAAACTTTTTATTATTATTGTTTAATGATTAATATTACGATAACTCCTTTAATGATGAATGATAAGATAATTATGTTATTTTGTTACAAAAAAAGTAGTCTGGTCACGTTTGGACTGGCCTTGAGACGAGCCCACTGTACGATGTAAATATTGTTAAGGCTCCACACAACATATTTTTGTTGCTCAACAACTGTCATACCCGTCGCGAATGCAAGTTGCGTTTTCAAAAATAGACTCACGTTTTTAACAGCTGTTGGAATAATTTAAAAGTTAAAATTTTACACATTTGAGGTAAAGTGTTTTTTTATACATATTTATTAAATTTCTCTTTAAATACTATATAAAAAAGCTATATGATTAAAATATATATATTTTAAACTGATGTTTTTATTATTAATTCTATTATTATTGAGTGGAAATCTTTGATTATTTCATATGCTTTAAGTAAGGGAAACTAACTTTGTTGAAATCCTAGCACAATAATTGGAACACAATAATAATTGTTATATTTGATTTAGAACATTAAGTAATCCTTTTTTTTTTAATTTATGGCCATACAATAACAATAATATTCTATGGTTACAATATAGAAAATATTAAGATTGAATAAATTGGCTTGGTGCTGATATTTTGGGTTGCCAACAATGATATCGTAAGCTCTATTTTATTTAGTTTTGATTCAACCAATTTAAATTTAAACGAGAAATACATTTTTCGAAGATGGTAATATGGTATATTTTTCTATGTAGGTTCAATACAACAAGACTCTTATGGCCTACCAACTGTTCATTCGACTTGAGCTCCATACAAGTAATGTTAAGGAATGAATAGTAAGAAATAGAAATTGGCCATGAACCAAATTGAATTTAAACTAGGAGAACATTTTTCAAACATATATTTTTTATATGGATATCAATACACTGGGAGTCAATAGACGCTTGAATGGTTGGAAAGTGCACATTATTTCATTTGCAAAACTATTTTTCAAAATATTATTACAAGTCAGGGTCCAGCTAAAGCTAAAGCTTATTTATAGTATAACTAAGAAGATTATTATTTTTTAATTTGATGGGCATGTTAAGTAAACTCTGGCGTCATCTGCAGACATTGTCAGTGTCATTTTCTTGCTCTTTTTCTTGTTTATTTACAATTCGTTTTTTATTCTTTATCTACATTAAAATTTATGTTTTCTATCTCTACCATTCTATTCTACCATTATTTTTCACACAGTTTTAGACCTTTCTCTTAGTAGATATTAAAACAGCCGCGGAGGTTTTATAGGTACAGTTTTCGCCTATGCCTATTACGTCAATACCTAATCTTCAAGATTATCTTAAAATATAAACATTGATACATAAGTAGTAAAATACACAGTAAATTAAAAATAATTGTTTCAATAAATTTTTAGAACTATCATACCCTTAACGGAACGTCTGAGGCGCGACCACAGTGAGTCAGTTGGCAGTGGTGCGTTAAGTTACTACGTAGTTAAGTACTTTGTTTTATGGTGGGGAGGCCGCTTTAAGGATATCATTGCACCAAGTTACTTGTGGCATGGCGTCTTAAGAGTTTGCGTGTTTATTTTCACAAAATAATTCGCAATTTTTAAAGAGGTAATTTATAAATTATGTACATTCTAGCTCTTATTTTTGAGGCGGTTCGAAATCTAAATTTTGCAGAGTCTACACACAACAAAATATTTTGTAATTTAAAACCGTTTTCTGAGCTGTTGGTGCAACAGCGACGTAGAATCGGTATTCTCAGTGTGCTGCCCACAAAACAAAGAACTTTGTTACTGTGTTAAAGAACAAAGTTTTTCCTTAAAAGATCATTTTCGTACATCACAAACAGTATGAGCAATGAATTAATAATGCTTAAATATCATAGACAACTTAAGTCACATGTAAAGCTAGATGTTATAGTAGAAAATGTTTAAATATTAATCATCTAAAGATTTAACTATAATTTTATCCACAAAATTTATCTTGTAAAAAAAAACAATTTACATATAGATACTTTTTCGTATAGTTCTTAAAGGTTTAACTCCTAGAAGTTTTATTAGACCACTCCAAAGAAAAGAATATATAAATAAAGGATGTATGACTAAAGCAAATAAGGAACATCTGTTTGTAATAAAACTACGAATGTTCGCATTAAACGAATGAATACCTAAAGTCGATGCATAAAAACACTTGTCTAGGTATCACTTCAGTTTAATTTTATACCTATTATTCAACATTACGCATTTTAAACAGAGACACTATTGCAACTTTAGATACAGAAATATTCTACATTTTTAAAACGATACATCACTAGAAATAATTTCAAATTTTATATCCATATGACGAACTTAACACAGACTCACTCTTATTAGCAAAATATATTTCCAGATTTCTTTGGAACAAATCACCTACAGCGCTAAGCCCCCCGATTTTACTAGTTATGATATTGTTACTACTGATGTAAGCTACTTTCTACATAATAAATAATTTATATTCTCTATCTTTATTTTTATAAGTTTTTAAAGTAATGCTGTTAATTTCATTATTCTTCTACTTTTATGGATTTGCCCTTTAACTCGTCTGTATGAAATTATATTTGGATATATCAGTATAAGTTGTATATTACATATCATAGAAAACATTGAATTTTAACTCTCAAAAACATAATGATTTGGCGTTAACAGCTTTCCTTATTGCAATTAAAGCTGGAAGAAGCTGTAATTTACAGGTGCGAAACAAGATTGATAATTAATATTTCCTGTAAGATACGTGTGAATAAAGACGCACAGTCCAATCTAAGTTATTGCTTGTGTTATGATATGAAACAGGGGTGATTAATATTAAAATACCTAAACAAAACGTAATTATTCTAATTCAGCCGATTTAGACGAATGGATCTGTGTCACGTTTATTATACAAAACAGTCCAAAACACACTTATGTTTTGGCAAATATAATTCAAATGGTGTCTCCATTACATATATTTTAACAATTTTGTTTTGTATTACCTACTTTTAACTGCATGAAACATACCTACATGGATGACTCAATGCATTCACAACACTTGTGGAAATTTAAACATACATTCTTACATAAATGCGTACAATTTACTGTGACAATGTGTAAATATAAACAGTTGGGCAAGTTTTCTTTAGGTTTCAATAAAGCAGGAAATATCTCATTATAATTGTTGTATTTCTTTCATGCAATAAAACCTTACAATGTTGGTGTATAAACATTATTAGCTTTCTTTCAGTCTCTGCCAAATTGCAGTGTTTCGGACATACACTAAATATCTATCTACTTGGGTCAACTCGAAAATTTATACTACATTAATTTTGGCTTTATAACCAGGATCACTATTGGCCGGTTCCTATAATGATGTTACGAGCTGCAGGACTGGAATGAAAATGCCGTTTGAATTATTATAGAGTTTATTAGAACTTTACAAACCCGTCTAACATAGGTACAAATATAACCGAACACAACAAATCCAAACGTAATGCAGAAGGTCGTAATTCAATAAAACGCGCAAAATCCGTCACTATAGATCTCTGATTTTACACACGTCTCGCTTTGATCATGTTCTCGCTTGACTGCCCCTCCCTCAATCAGCTCGTTTTATACCGCACAGATGCAATGCGCCCGTTTCGTAGTGGACTTAATCCGCAACGCCTGGCTAATGATGCTAACGAGCGAGTACAATGGATAATAGGCTATCCGTAACAATAATTTATTATCAAAAAGAAGATGATTAGAAGTTATTAGTTCAAATGCCGGCGGGTAATAAATGTGCTTCTACAAATCTGTACGTGGAACCTGTCTTTGTCGGCGCCTAGGTTGTAACAATAATAATTTGTTTGTCAATCAACGGTACGAAGATTAAATGTTACAGCATATTATGCCATTATCCATTCTTTGGTCGTGCAAATATTTTAACTTAATATATGTACGATTATTTAAATTAAAATTTACAAACTAAAAATTACTTTATAATTAATTAATCGCTCGCGTTTGTTTCATAGGAAGCGTTGCAAAGTTGAATGTAAACAGTATTGCATTTTTTTCGTCTTAAAGTTACTTAACCCAAAAGATCCCAGAAGGCATAAGGCACACACTTCACATACTGAGGAAGTCTCACAAAAAAGCATGTAACAGCTACACTCTACATAAGTATAACTTTAGTATTAAAATTAGAATAAATTAATATAATAAGTTATTCATAAGGTACACCACAACATAAACGTCGTTCAATAAATGTCACACACACTAACAAAAATAACAAATAAGCGTGTATAAATACTAAAATTGTAAAGAAGGGTACGCAACTAGAGTCCGAAGAGTTATTAAATTAAAAAAAAACCCAGAAGATCTCTAATGGCACATTCCTATATCTTACTCACCGTTCATTTTCCTTACTGTGTGGTTGAAACCTGACATACAAGGTCCATATAAGTAATGTCAAAATTCAACCGACGGTAAGGCAAGACAATGAACGAACGACATAGGGAACCGGCCACACGTGCGGTAGAAGTATATTGGTATTGGTATATATCTATCGCGTTAAAACAAAAATGACGTAGGAAAAAAGTCAATTTGTATGATGTTTATGGTGTTATACAGTTACATTGCTCTTTAATCTCTTAAAGTGGGTACAATTGTCTTAAGTCCGTCTGGGTTTCCCGTCTGTAAGCGGCGGTGATTTCCGTTCCCATGGAGTAACTTAAGTAGTCGGCATGGCTCGTTAGCGTAGTTTGTAGGGCGTGATCGACGCAACGGCGCATGCCTGCATAAATTGCACCGACCAAAAAACCCTACTGAACCCTCCTGCATGCATCACTTCCCATCACTAATTCAGTCCTGTCACGATTGTATCTTCGACCTTGTATTAAGTGTTGGCCATAATTTACAATAAGGCCACAGTATAATATAAATACCAGTTGTTGTATGGCATAGTGTAAATAATTGGGGATACTGGCAGGTCGCGGCATGAGGAAATTTGTTTCGAAATGCCTACATCCAAATGTTTGTTCTCTTGTACGGTAGCTTTTTGCAAAGGATACAGTTCTACAGAGTAAAATACAAATGATTATGCTTTATTGTGTGTTAAGATTACCAGAAATAAAAATTTATAATAGTAGAGGCGGTCTTATTGTTAACGATTTATTTTAGACACATCCTTTGTACGGACAAGGAGTTTTAGAAGAACAGTGTAGGTGATTTTTAATTTAATACAATAGGAAATATGATGCAGTCATAATTAATTAAACTTAATAGCATTAAAAAATATAATTATATACTGACTGAAACGTGCCCACTTCGATGGACGTAAAAAATACTATCTCATATAGCCAATGTCACTTCAAGAAATTTCTTCATAGAAACAAACTCACATAAAATCACTTTATAATATTAGAATATATAGTATGTAAATTAAAACTTAAGCTTAAATTATTTTAACTATTGCTCACAACTAATTCTGCATTTTCCGACTAATTTATGTTATTTACAGACTTAATTAAATGGAATTAAAAAATTCAATCATCGCTATTCAAGTTTAATTAAATATTATCAGACTTTAGACTACGTACATTAAGACCTTGTAGCAAGTCTTGACCACAATAAAGGAACGCAAAGAAACTTGATTTTGCCCGAACAATGATGTTTTACATTTGCAGCGCTCAAAAAGTGCAGTGTCGCGTCATTTTACTTGCAAATTTTCGTGATTATGCATAGTGGAGGGGTATTTACGGATGCATTGTATGCATTGTGTGATTGTGCTGAATATGCGTGTGGGCACGCGACACGCACCACAATTCCCCAACTCCCTGTGGCGATTTGAAAAAGTTTATTTTATTCCCCTTTATGCCACGATTCCTTATCAATTACTGGAAGCACTTTAAATCTTGAAAATACATCTGGTGTTTAAAAAATAATATTAAATTTTATGTGGTTTCCTGTGCCCATTTATACGTAAATTTCTCAGCGTCTTGAAGACTGGCAAAGCAGTAACCGACCGTTATGAACAGTGAATGCTTTTTGTATTTACTGAATCGAACCATAAACTATGGTTAATATTGTATACAATTTTAGACTTCTCCTTCTTAAAGAGATTTTACCAAATAATCAAGTTATTTTTTTCTATAAAAATCACACTTAATCATTTTAATAAGAACGTAGTTTAGTACATAGTATTTCAAAACAAGTATGAAATTTACTTGTCAAAATAAATCAGTAGGAATCTCTATCGCGTTCTACTTAGCAGTGATTAAATTTTACACTACCGTTCTTTTTGTTCAGCGATTGTCTCCAACCATTATAGAATATAAGATCACATGAATGTGTTTACGAAATGAATTTATATTTTATCGTCCCTACACGTACATGGTCAGATCTGCAGTTAAGTTCATTACGCAGTCGACGGAGCAGGGACAATTCAGAGCGAACTATGCATAATATAACCATTAATTTTCAAAATGACTTCGAAGTTCTGCACTTGCCAGACGAGGCTGACCATCTCCGTTATACACATGCATGTATGGCCCGTTTGGAATACCATTCTGTGACTTTATTGATCTTATGCAATTTACTCGCAAAGCAGATGGTATTCGATTAACAATAAGTGGTCTACGATCCAATGATATTGCAGACTCAATGAAAATCTATGCGTGTGTGGGTTGTTTAAGTGTAATAAATCGTATTTTTAAGACGCAATTATGCGTAAGTTGTGAATGTTTGGCTGCTAAGACACTCGTTTCTGATTCTAAAAACGTTATTGCTACAGACCTTATATGAATATTTTTACAACGTGCTTATGATACAGAAAGATTTCTTGGCATAAACTGCATACCGAGGTTAAGCTTGAGACTTCGCATGTGTCCGTAATAGGGTACAAATTCAGTTACAAGAGCTAACATCATTCATCTGTCGGAGCCAAGCAGAGAGTGGAAGACGAAAGAAAGAACCATACTGCAATGTTTACGTTATTTAAAATCCGCTCTCAATATGCTCCCATTTTGCTCTCGAATCTACTCCCTGTGCTGCCAGTCTCTCTAAGTCTCGCTATAGTTCCATTTAAAAACAGATTAACAAATGTTTGAGCATTTGCAGTGCAGTGAGCAAGAGAAAGTTCGGGTAGGTTCAGGGACGAATGGCTATTTGCGTCCCGCGGCGGGCGATCGTCGATGCAATTAAATTTGTAAGCGAAGCTTTATGTTCCCGGGCTAAATATATGGCTATCGTGCGACGTTCCGCGCCGAGTCGCTGTAAAGGCCAACACTTTCGTTCACTGCATTCTGTTACTATGGTAACTTTTGTGTTCAGTCATTCAGTCCAGTAAATGTCCATAACACTACGTGCTTAGGGACCTCGTAAAATTTACTGCTTCACAATTGACGATTTTATTATTTCTGGAGATATAATACAATTCCGCATACACACCTATATCATTTGGCCAATCTCATCATCTTCGCGGTGCTCCAAAGTGCTATTCTGTCCGAATGCTTTATACATGGTCAAATACAAATATGTAAAGTTTCGACTCCTATACTTACAACAAGTATGTACATACATAATCAAAGATCTGAAGATTATGCAATCATCGTTCCCAATTCAGTAATTGCTTTTCTAAATTCGTCAAAATGTTTATTGCTTGGAAATTTAATTTTTCGCTTTAATAAAATTTTTGGAATATATGATAATTTCAGGAAAATTGCGTGCACTTAATTAAGTTACACGTGTCTAAAGAGATGAAGAAATCGTTAATTTGGCAACGCTGCATGTAAAACGTGATGGTGTTTAGGTCTATTAAATAAAACAGCTGTGTGTACGAAGTCCACATTAAGGGCCGCATGCATAAGGTTTCTTAAATTTATTTAGGAAACACAAAACGTATTTAACACCTTTAGATACAATTAGCGTTTTGTACAATGCAAAATTTGGCGCTAAATATGTTTAAAGAACTGTCAATACGTTTTGTGTAAAACGTATTAGGCAGTTTAATATGATTAACTAATTTTATTTAAAGGCGATCGTTATGTAAGCGGGCCTAAGTGCTGTATATGACTGTCATGTCTGACAATTATTATATTTCTTAAGTTTGAAGATATGTTACCAAAGAGTCGTTAATGATTAAATCTTCAATGATACTTCTAAAAGTATGAAATGCTTACTTAAATTGTTGAAGCAAACTTTGTTATAAAGGCACTCCAATCTACATTGAATTTGTATATCATGCGTTGAACATACTTACACTGCGTTTCCAGTTACTGGTTACTGCAGACTTATTATCTCATATAGTTATGATTATTTTTTTCTAAATCACAAAGAGTTGACTTTTTTGACTAATATTATTAATTTTCTTACATCCGAGCTAATATTGCGCAATAAGTTGACCAAGGTGAATTTTCATATAAAATTGATTTATATGATTTTTAATTAAAATGTGGCCGAGATTATTTAAATATTGTATTACAAATGATAATCTAGGCAGTTGGTAGCGAAGAATAAATGTCATTAAGGCGGGAATGTAAGCTTGGTGTAGCAATCGGCTGCCTTAGGCAGAGTTCAGTAGTTCAATGAGCTCGTACACCTATCGCGTTCATTGTCCCTTCACAAAGGTCAGATCTACGGCAGCGATCCAACGCTCCATCACGGCCGAATCAGCCGAACGGCGCGCCGCAGACAATGGAACAAATTTCAAATACACATAAAACCAATTAAAGAAATTGAGATGCTTCCGCTACGTATGTTTCTGGCAACTTGAAAATAAGTCCTAAGGCAAAGTGATTAGGCAACCTGAATTGATCTCACTAAATCAGGCATTTTGGGTCGCAGTTATATCTTTCATATTGTGGTTTTGGGTTTTGTGCACATAGAATACAGAGTTTGAAAATAATAAAAAAAACCGAGATTTTTTATTACCGTAAATGTGTTAATGATAGTTATGATATTTAATAAAGTAGTTCTCGATTACTCATGCTATCTGCTACTTTGTTTTCATATCCCTTATGTGTATATGTAGAATGAAAGATTTAATAATTCGTCACTCGATAATGCTTAACATAAATTGAAAATTACTCAGCACATACAAAAAAAATCAATAAAAACAAAAAATATAATTATGACAAATAATAAAAACACAAAGAAAAATCCGTGTAAAACTAATTTTTTAAACTGTTTAATAAACTAATGCGGGAATCGTGGTTTTATTTAATAGATAGTAATCAAGCATTAACAAAACCCGTTGCATGTAATGTTTCGCAGTATATGGTTTGTCAGTACTGTTGCCAAGACGGCGTACTATGTTTGCAGCACTAAAGATAGATCTCATATACGCGCGTATAGGCGAAGATAAGTGTTTAAATGCTTGAAATATGTACCTCACCCGTTTAGGAACACCGATTACAAATTCAAGGTCTCTATCTCACCATCACCAAGTGGTCTCAGGGGACTGTTTGTCATTTGTGACCCCAAAATGTCGGTTAAACTGAAAGGACAGATCTATAAATCCATCATGTGTCCACCTGTCCTATTCTATGACAGTGAAACGTCACCACAAAAACGAACTGCGTGCTACGGAGATAAATATCCTGCTGCGGATATGTGGAGTCACTCGGATGAACCGCGTTAGGAATTCTGGCACCCGCGGCAGCCTTTATCTCCATGATATAGCAGACAAACTGGAAGAGAATCGTCTACGCTGGTAATGCCTATTATTCCGGAAACAAATTTTATATCTGGAGATGAAATGTCCAGCCTTATCGCCAGGACCCTATATTTTTTTTAAATTTTTTTTTTGACTTCCGGAGTAAACCGTCAAAAAGCAACATAAGAAATTCCCGTGGCAGTTATGTAGCATTTAGCAGTTTTTCAGAGCTAAATTTTTAGTTGGGTGATTGACAACAGTAGATAGTAACAAAGAAGAAGAAAAGTGAAAGTGAGAAGAAGAGTGAATCAGTGACGGCATGGAAAGATTTCTCTGAAATATTCACGCACATTGGAACACAGAGTCCCGAGTCAAAAATAAGTTTTAATTATTACCATTTTTGTTTAATAACTGTATGTTAAAATTTCCCGTGCAATACGGTTTCAAATCCTCTTGGGTTTTGTACGTAGCACAATATTTCATTTACAGGAGCTTGCTTTATGAGCTCTGTCTGACTTTTGACTTCGAGTGAAGCTTTGTTCTGCCATCGTAATGGCCACGGGTAGAATTAATTACCCTTGATATTTTACCAAGAGCAGGGGAAACAATGCTACGGTGACTGAAAATTAATAGCAAAAAATATATTCAGTTGTAGTTTTGTTTTTGCTCATTCTTGGCTTTTATTACTCCAAAGTTTTTATTTTACAGACAATTAAACTTTTACTGCTACAGCAATAATAACTATTATTCTTGTTTTGTTAAAAAAATCGAGAAAATGAAGCTTCTGTATTTCGTTTTAGCACCGAGTGAAATAAAATAATTTACATATAAAACAAGCGAATTTATTATACGAAGAAGATTATTATCAAATATTTTTAAATATAACTTTTCATTTTAATAGAATATTTTTGTATACATACAAGCAGCTATCCGCGACTTTGTCGCAGTTATTTTTTGCTTCCCTAATTACTAAAACCAGACTGAGTCATAGAGAAACGTGTTCAGAAGATTTTTTAAACGACCATAGCAAATAATGCGATCGTTACAAAGCTGTTCCAGTAATTATACGTACAAATTACTTTGTTAAAGTTAGTATTAGTTAAAAATTCATTTAAAAAATACCACAAATTTATAAAAATAACAATTCTTCTTTACAATGAAGTAAAGATATGTATATTGCCGGAGAGATTTTTTGGCGTTTTTTTTATTGCAAGATTTCAGTGGATAGGCAAACGGCAAACATGATAGACAGCGATTACAATCGCCTATTGGAAATCTGCAACACCAAAGTTGCTACAAATGCGCTGCTGCTCTCTTAAGGGAGACTAGAAACTGGTCACTAATGCCGGAACACAATTCGAGGTTGTTATGGCGACATACGTTAGACCAGGGGTGGTAGCCATCCAGTCGGGCAAATACTCTACCACCTGAGTGTGGGTTGTTTTGTCGCCTCTTACAACAGGCTGCACGGCCGCAGGAAATTGTATTCTTTTCCGTTCCTGCCCGGATAAAACGCTACTTCGCCTTTAATGGTAACAAATATTTCTTTGGAAGCAGTGGTATACTCGGTACTTTTAAGTAATCTGTAAGATTCAATTTTGGAACAAATACAATCATTTTTGAGTTAAGCTAAGAAAATTTAAAATCTGGATGTCTTTTTCACAAAACCCCTATATATATATATATATACACTAGCTGTCTCCCGGCAGACGTCGTCCTGCCCGGTAAAAAATAGGGGTTTATCGTAGAAGGGTGAAAATTGAGGATTGTATGTATTTTTGTATGTTGTATCATAAAAAAATAGAAATTAAAAATTTTGTCTAAAAAATAAAATAAAAAATGTAGAGGTGGACTACCCCTAACATTTAGGGGGATGAAAAATAGATGTTGGCCGATTCTCAGACCTACCCAATATGCATACAAAATTTCATGAGAATCGGTCAAGCCGTTTCGGAGGAGTATGGCCACGAAAACTGTGACACGAGAATTTTATATATTAGATATATAAAGACTATGTATAAATATAGATTATAAGTGGACATAGATTAGTTGCATCACAGGTCAATGCACTGTTTAGATGAATGCGCTAGGGCCGTTTGCAATTATTCAAACAATTCAAACACAAATTACACTGCAATAGGCTGAGAATGACGTTTCTAACAGATTTATTGTTGCGTTGACTTGTTAACTTGATAGCGTATCATACGATACACTGGGGGTTATAAATAGTCCGATATGATACCGTTTACATAATTATGTACATTTGTTTATATTTATATTGATTGATAATGAATAATATGAGTATTCATTGTTGATAATTAAATTATACCATTTATTACTGTTGATATTACTTTAATTTATACTTTCACCGTTGACAAAAACATGATTGTGAAATGAGCTTGTGCTTTTCAGGTTTATTTGCTCCCTTCTTACGGCCCGAGATATGAAGCTATTTTTAAGAAATGTTATTAATTTACAGTAGTGAAAATTAAATACAGTGCTCTGCTTGCTTTGTTTAATTAGTAAGAATTCATGATTAGTATTTTTTTAAAGACTAATCATTTAAATCTAGACCCCCTTTTGCCAGTGTCATTCAAATCGCAAGTCTTTGACTGACGTCAACCAAACATATTTTTATGGCAACTTGAAAAGTAAAATTTCACGGAAAAATAATATTACATGAAGAAAATATTATTGTTCTCTAGTTTATGCAAAAAAAAACCGAATGGAATTATTTTGGCTTAAACAGACACGTTGAGAAAATTAATAGCATACCCTGTATGTAATTGCAAGTTAATTTCAGAAACAATTACAAACAATAATTAAATAAAACAAAACAATTAAAATTATTTTCGAATGTAATCATTCCAAACAAACGGGGTAAAGTAAAACAATGTTGCCAAAGGCCTTTTGAAGGTTGAAGAACTAATAATAAACATGCCCACACGTCTCAGACAATCATTAAGTAATTGTGGAATTGTTATTTAATTACTCAATAAAAGAACGTAGGTAGATTAAATTGTAATAACACCGATATAATTGTTCTCTGCAGGGTTTTACAGTATTGATTAAAAAAAAATACACCATCAGGTTTTTACCAACAGCATGCTATATCCCGCTTGTGTTGAAACCGAGGTTTGCTTGCTACTTTTTCGATATAATATACTCCTATATCCTAATATATTAGATCTTAATATATCTGTATGTACTTATTTTATACGTATATTATCGTCATTCAGATATTGTCGTAATTTTTAACAATACATGGTTGACTATCATTCCATGTATGGGAGGTAATAAGGTAGTCTCCCAAATTCAAAGAAAATTTTTAGCTGTGCCATTCTGAAATTTCCTATTAAAAACAAATATTTATTTATCAAAAAATGCAAATGTATTAATAATCGTTTCAAATCAAAATAAAGAATCTCCAGACAAAAATTCATTAACGAACATGTCTATTATATTATGTAATCCTAGTATTATAATTAGAAAAACAACTACATAAATGATGTTTATAGAATGTCTAATAGAATGCAAGCAACAGAAAAATATTGGAAATATAAATCACTCTTTCTTGACTTGCAGAACATGTAATATTTTAAGCAAAAAAATATGCTTTATTATGAATGAGTAGAAACCTGTAGGACCAATACCGCTCTAAACAAAGCAAATGCTGAAAATATCGTTTTGACCGAAGATTTATCTTTCAGGAACTCAAAACAGCTAGACTACTTGGCCACAAATGCCTTCAAATTGTGAGTAACCTAAATTTAAATATTATATTATCAAGAAAATCTCAAGGTTTATGGTGGTAGAAGTTTTAAAGTACGTACTACTTTAAAACTTCTACCACCACTAATCTTGGGATTATATTGATTAACATGACTTAATTAGATATATAAAACTTCAACATAGCAGCTTGCCCTACGATATGATCAAAGGCCAGAAAAATGGAGTATACATATATATCGTCGTTAAAGGAAAATTATAGCCTAAGAACGGATCCCTGACTGATATATTGTTGCGTGAGTGAGACTGATTTAGTAGCATCCCGAAGCGTTTTAAACAATCTCGCTAAACGGATTTATCATAATATATCATAACTCAAAATTTCTTTATTACGAACTAGTTATGAATAAATTATTTGCTACTTTACCTATAAAATGAATACACAACAACCAAATGTAATTATGTAGGTACCTTGGAATGCTGTTTTAGGATCGTGTAATATGCCTTGTCCGTGGACTATGAAATTATTAAAATTTGCATTGTGCCAGTAACGGTATAGCATCTTTACAAAAGTACAAGCGAATTAGCGAATATCTGTAATACTTTATAAACGACTATATAATGTTGAATTTACAATACCATTAAAATAGTTTATTTGTATGTGTAGTTTCTAAAGAATAAAATTAATCAATCAAACTATGTAGAAATCCAGAAAACAGGCTGATTTGTATGGAGCTATTTTACCCGCAAATTTTTAAGTTATCAATACATCGCGATTGGAATAGCAATGTATATAGTAGATTGTATATTGGTTAGTTTGTAAATTCTTGTGTACTCTACATACTATTTGGTAAATTATAGCATTCTGAAATATAATAAATTCTCAAACGAGCAACAATGTTTATGATTTTAGTCGGAAATATTTGAATAGACGTTTATACATTTTCTTCTTATCAAAACAAATAGTGTTGAATTTGCCTGCACTGAGTGGGCTTGCCAAATTTTTATGCCACTGAATAGTTCAAATTCTCTGTTACTTATGTTCATAATTTTAAATATTCCTTAAGAAACTACTCGTATCATTGAAATAAAAGTACCTAGTTCAAGTCTTAGGAAATTTTCATTATTATTAAGCTATTTGAAATTAAGAGATATGTTGTACGGTTCTCATCTTTGGAATAACTCAGCCGACCATCAGCCAGACGTGTTAGAGTTAATTGAAAAAAGAGCTATCAGGATTCTCGAACATCGAAACCAGAATAAATAACGGAAAGTCATTTGGGAACTTTATTGTACTAAATATCAAATTATCCCCAGTTTGGTATTTTTATAAACCAGATAGGTCAACATTCAGATCAGACTACAGATGCAGTGTAAACAACAGATATTCAAACAATTCACTTTCACATATTACTAATATGGATTTAACAAACGCCTTTCACAAGTCATTGCTTTATATATTCAGTTGGTATTCATGCTTAATTAAAAAGGTTTCTTAAATTGACTTCCGTATCGTAATATACCATTATGAACCTTCTATGATCCGTTTGAATGGTAAAATGTGTTCGGAAACAAAGAAGTCTTCACGCCAATTCACAAGTTAACAACTCAATTTCGCCATATATGAGCAACTCCCGTTATTTAGTATGTCTGGACGGTATACTGTTTTATGGCGAATTTGGAAATGTGGTTGGTTATTTCTGTTTAATTTTTATTTGATTTCGAGGTTGAAATGTGGAATAATAACGTAATCCCATTAACGGGGAAACGTTCTAGGCTCTGACTTATTCATTTTAAAGGAACAGATTGTTCAGGTTCAGCTTGTTCAGGGTAATAATACTGATTCCTTACATTGATAATCATAATATGCAGGTCTTCTCATGATCTTTTCTTTCACTGTCAATACGTGGTAAGCAGCATAGTAGGCCTGTATAGCAGTATTTCCCCCTTCATGTACTTTAAATAATCATCATCAACTAAGAGTTAAATCTCGTGCATTTCCACTACATACTTCTCCTCGCCATAGCACGCTCTTCAACCTTCCTTGCCGTGAAACCATTTGCTTGTATGTATTTAGATACTTTTGAAACAAGCTAGCATTTCTTGGGCTTACTGCTTCTACTAGGATCTGTTGAAAGTCATGTGACTGGGAAGTTGTTCCCCACAAAGGAATTCGACTCAAAACCAATTTCTACATGTACTCACTCGTGCACTATGTGGTTCAAGAAAAAAACCTCGATGTGCTTAAGGACATCCATTACGTCGTTGCATCTTCACGTCATAGACTAATAAGTACTAATAAGGATGTAGAGAACATTCTGCTTAATCCTAAAAGATATTAGTATGTATTTACGGTAATTGGTCCGCTCATTAGTGCGATAACAAAATGTTTGTCGACTGTTCGTTAAATGTCAGAGGTTTGACCACATCGGTGAGGCAGTAAGGAAACACGCGACATGCTCTCACAGCGAAAACGTAAACAAGGCCATCGATTGGCGAATAATGCGTCGCTTAAAGGCATCTTTGTATTTTATTATTTTTATCTACACTCGAATTAAATATTTACCTATATACTTTTAAAACTTTGTATATAAACCAATCTCGTAAGATACCCTTGTGTCTGTCCAATGATGTGGCATGTACTGTTTTTTTTATTTTTCTAATGTGCATATTTTTTCAATTACAACTTGGTGACGGAACAGGTAACCTTGATGAGGATTCTTGCATACAAGATATGCAGCGTGTGAAACCTGCTAATCTACCGCGACCAAGCGTGACGGGGGTGTACCGTTCGTTCATAAATTAGCTCTGGTCGAGAAACGAGCTTTTTACGGACTAATATTTTTATTGAAGCTATCATTGACAAGGGATTTTCACAAGTTCTTTATTTCGTTCGCGTACCATCTATTATTATTGGGATATTTCTTCTGATCCTGTATATGCCACTAAACACTTCCTAAAGCGTTAGAAAGATTTTGATAACTTTTTTGTATATGTTCGTATGGGTCCCGGTATAGTTTAGATTCACAATTGCCAATGGAATGAAATTGGTGGCGCTGGAATTCTCAAGATTTTAATTGTTTTGTTTTAAATCGGTTAATGTTTTTTTTTTAGTGTAGATATATTATTCAGAGTCATAAAAAAGTCAGACTTTAGTAAACATTTTATAATAGTATGTCTGTATAAGCATTTGAATGATGCTTTAAATTTAAAATTAAAATTGGGTCAAATATATCATTTATTATTTTTAGGATTAATAATGATTATTTTTATTTTTTTGAACTATACGGATAGAATCAGAGTAAGAATTAATTCCGCGGTGCGCGCGCGTCTACTGAATTGCACAGATTTTAAGAAATTATGTGGAGAAAAGTCGCAGACAGTTAAGTCCAGTGCGGAATTAATATTTATATTATATTAATTATATAATATAAGATTTTGCGGGACAAACGCACCGAAATATTGTAGTGCTCGTACGATACAAGTATCATTACTCCTAATCTTCAGTTTTTCTCGATTTCATTACATCAGTGTATAAAGCTTCGTTTCAATCTCATCCTACTATAACCTAAGAGTCTTCTATAAAAGTAACTGTGACATTATATGTATTTTCATTTCGATACAAAACTCTAAATAAGTAAAGTTTGCTTGTCGCCCGTTAGAACATTAAATAAACTAACCTGTGCCCTTTGCTTCTGCTTATCGATTTTAACGAGATCTTTATTATCGCTAATGTATTCAAAACAGAAACATAAAATATCGGTGGTTATTATAAAAATGTTCATTGTTAATGCTGGGGCCCAAAGAGGTTAGCAGAACACGATAAGTTATAAATAAAACGCAACAACTAATCTCGATTTACGGTCCATTTTGTATTAATCGTAAGCGACAGCGCTCTATATCTCATAACAATGTAGCCATTATAAAACCAGTTTTAATATCTACTTTTATGAATATTTATTATTGTACGACGCTAAACTTATATTGTACGCTCTTTGCGAATGCTCTTTTTTCTTACCATGTATAAATCACGATGAAGGCTGGAAATTAAGTGCTATTTTTAAAATTGATAGCATATACGAAAATGAAGAACCAACTAGAATGTTCCTTCTGTTTATTATTTTTGTTTTTTTGTGTTTATTTACGGAAAAATGACGAATGCATAATTGTGCATTACAGCAGTGAATTAAATAATGAATACTAACATGTTAATTAAAACTTGTCTAACGCTGGTGTGCAGCGAATTTTAACCGATGATTAAGATAAAATAATCGCTAAAAATGTATGCATAAACAGTGATTATGATTACGATTAAATGTCGGTGCACACCAGCATAAGAGTACAAGCTTCTTACATTCAAAAATGCTGTTTATTTGACCGGAAATCATCTCACACTACAATTTATCATTAAGCGTTGTTGTAAAATAAAATTTTAAACCGGTTTTAATTTAGATTAATTATAAACCTGGGGCGCTATTTCTTTTAACATTTTAAATTATGTCTGAACGGTTTGACTGATTTGTAAATAATTAAGCAATTGTGGCTGCACGATGGTCATAACGTTAGTATAAATCTTTTGGAAAATTTCTTGTATCGTTTATCGTATTTTCTTTGCCCGTATCGAAAGGACATAGGTACGTTGTTTTATATCCAGGGCTATATGTCGCAGAGACGTATTAAGCAAGCCCAAATGAATACATACTACCTACTACATATGTAAACTCTTTTTTAAACAGCCAGAAAGTGTCTGTGCACGCTTCGCTGTCCATAAAGGGGTGTTGGTGCAAACCCTGACGTATGACAGGGAATGTTGGGTATGGCAAAAGAAGCATGAAAGTAAGATAAACGCAGTTGAAATGAGAGATTTGAGAAGTATATGTGTAGTGAGTATAAATAAATAGTTTAAAAAAGGGAACGTAGATAGAAAGAAGATGCAATAACAAGAGTTAAAAAGTAATGTTAAGGTGGTTTGGACATGTAGAGAGAATGTATAAAAGTAGAATCACAAAAAAGTGTATGACAGTATAGTCAATGGTAGACTTGTTGCCAGTAACCGAGACGAACACACCATGATCAAATATCAGAAGTGTTAAAGAGAGGTCAAGTAAAAGCATCTCAAATAAACTTGCATTTGTGAAGAGATTAATGATAGTAGATGAAGCGAAAGTTGTTTTTCAGAATCGACGCAACTGGAGATAAACAGTCTCTGCCTACTCTGATGGGAAGCAGGCGTGATATTATGTATATATGTGATTTGTTCATATCAGTTATTAAAAACTAAATATATCATTGTTTATTTTTGTCACATATGACTGTATGAATCAGCTTTGATGTTTTAAGTATTAGGGTTGGTATTCCACGAAAATCCAAATAAGGCTTCGGGTTCAGTTTCGTTAGACGATAAGATCGATGAAGTAAGTAAATGTACAATAAAGAAAGTGTAAGTAAATCAAATTGTCAGCTTTAATGTAATGCGGATGGATTTACATCTGCGTCAGATCAGTTACTATTTCGTTACACTGCTAGATAATGAGGCTTTAAGATAAACTCTACATTGAGACACAATTAATAAACAATATAATAGAAGTAAAAATACAAGTGATAAGTAATTTGTGTAAAAACCTAATGAATGTAAACGACAATGCAGAATTAAAAATATACTCAGACAACGCATAATATAAGGTTTATGATTTCATTAAAAAAACCTCTGAGATCGTTGTAAGAGTTGGCTCGACAACGTCAAGCTGAGGACTGCGTTTGTTGGTAGATGATGACTGAATATAGTCAATCCTGGAGTAAGATAGCGTAAAAGAACGCGAGGGCTGGACGTCGTGCAGTAGGACATGCCACCTAATCGAATGACAACTGAGTAGGTTACGGAAGAAGCATATTACGAATTACAACTACATAATAACACAGCATAAAAACACTGATAAAAGAACACATTGCTGACATGAGACACAATGTTTACAAAGTTTGCGACCAGTGAACACCCGCTGGACACACCCAACTACTACATCAGATTCGATAAATCACAAATCTTCGCAAAAGAGAATCGTTTCATACCTAGAATGATGCGTGAGGCTATTTAAATAAAAAAAAAACACCCAAATTTCAATAGAGAAGACGGTCATCATCAAAACTATTAAGATCCAAACTTAGCAAAACCAACTGCCAGACCTTGAGACACTGTAAGCTCTTTCTGCGTGCACCGGAACACAAACTTGATTGATAATTTATTTTTCTTTTTCCTTCCACCCATTTTAATGGTATATACAATTATAAGATATTAGATAGATTAGATATTAGAAATTATTAGATATTTGCTGAAGAGTTTCTTGCGCCGCTTATTCTCTTCAAGCCACTACAAGTTGTAAAGCGGTGGTAAATTAAATTAGGCTTCCATAGAGTAAATAATAACCATAAATAAAATTAAAACTAAAAAATTAAAATGAATAAGTTGGCGTCAGGCTAAATAAAACTTTGACAATACTCATTGACACTTGACATCTTTGTCTTCCGTAATTACGGCTACTGAAATTGGCCAAAACGTCAGAATATTAAAAAGTAAATAAATTACCGCTCTTAAAACTGTTAAAACGTAGTTTTTACCTGTTGTGATTATCATTTTAATTTAAGCATCATAACAAAGGAAGTGCAATTGCATGTACAATTTTAATTTAAATCAAGTAGCTAGTAAATTAAAAGAATATATTTACGTCATTTAATTTTAAGAAATAAAATTGAAATTTAGATCAGATTTCCTAGCAGTATCTACGAAAATCATGAATAGTTATGACTTTATTTAAATTTTCATAATAATTTACTGGTAATATACTCAGGTAGATAAAATATCTGATGATTAGCTGTAGTATTTATTATATTATGTTTTAACTACTAGTTATTTTATCTCGTCAGATGGTTGTTGGAGTATTGGGGACTGAGCAACGATTGGTTTTGATTTAATATTCGTTGTATTCATTATATTAACATGCTACTAATCATTTCTTGTATATAATCATCAGCATAATTTACATTTTATTTTAATGTCTTATTTATTTATTTTCCTAGAAGAGATCAAATTAATAATATAGATAACACTGCAATATCAAATAATTTTTAGTGAAGACGAGGCGACGAGACATGTGTTGACTAATGCTCAATCATTTATTGCACATATTGTGAAACAATATTAAGTGCAGTTTTAAGTGACAGGTTTCATCAAGAAATTCTTAATGATTCTAATTGGGCGATGGATTAGACAATATTGAGTTGTTTTGAGTATAGCACCGCCTTCAGTAGTCGTTCACGAGGCTTATTGCTACGGCTTCTCTGCCACAATTACTAGAGAGATGAACGCTTCATCTTTCACACTCTACTCAGCTTTTTTTAATACAGTTTATCTAGCAGGTCTCCACATGCTGTAACACTTGTATATATATCCCTACTTTTCCACTGTAATGAAGACAGCTATGGATCGATTGCCTCGTCCCCTTCAATTGAGCTAATTGCCCCATTATTTTTATTACCAATTTGTTTCAGTGAAGAAAATTTCCAGTATAATTTTTCAATTAATTGCCAGAGGTTGGTTGTCTGTTATAAAAAGAAACAAAGTTTTTTTTCCAAAAGTTACATTTCGATTGGCCCTTGAGACCTTGTAATTATTTACTAATTTAAAATATTATTAGTTGGATTCATTGTGATATGACTAATATTAACAACATTTCGTTTGACATTAAACATCAAATATTGAGTATCTTTGCTATAATCCAGTAGTTGTTATTTCTAAACTTTGCTTAATATTTAGAGTGGAACGTAGAAATCAGAGAGAGAGAGAGAGAAGAGACAGAGAGGGGGGAGGGGCGGGAAGAGAGATAACACTATTGAACACCATTACAGAAACACAGAAAAACCTATAACCTAACTTCAAATATATTCTAAATGTGCACAATGGGCGGTCTTATCGTTAAGAAGCGATCTCTCCCAGACAACCCGTGGGAGGAATAAAACAGATTCAATTTGGCAAATGTGGTATCCATAAATATTATACGATATGTAGTTACTTATATTATATTTTATTCAATTATACAGTTTTTTTTCATTTCACTATTTCATTTACATACTTTAATGACAAATATATGAAAATAAATTTTATAAAGGCACATAATGTGTACGTACATGTATTAATATGTGTTATATTCTGTAGCCATATAGTTATTTTAAAATGATTTTTGTTTGTGTTATTATAAAAATAATCCCTGGGATGCAAAAAATCTAGCCAAGAACTAAAATGTATTTAATAACGACGACGGTCTGGATTTCATATTAGTTCTGGTATGATAAATTAATCAATTTATAAAAAAGTCCAAAACTCTATCTGAAGACACTGCTTATAGTCGTTTCAAAGAAATATTCGACTGATTGGTATCCGAATATTTAGTTCGCAATGTTGCGTAAGCTTTATGGCTAGCAAGAAACCAATTCGGTGCCTTTGTTCTTATCACGGCGAATTTTTGGAATTTTAATGAGCTAATTTTAATATGTCTCAAGTTACAATCAAGATTTTGCATTGTTCAAGTTTTAAATTTTATTTTAGTTATGTGACTTTATGTCTCTAGACCCAAAATGTTCTTCGTATCGTGGCTTCTTGTGTTGGGTTTCTTAATTCTAGAAATTCTCTTGACTGAGGATAAGGTGCTTACATTGTCGCTTTAATTGTAAGAAGGTTATGACATTGTTATTGAAATAAATTAAATAAAAATCTGACAATCCATCTGTTTATGTTACCCTTGGTAGAATAATGACATTTTTCGTATGGAGTCAGAACTGAGAGGACGCGCAGTACGAAGGCTTTCGTCTTCAAGATAAGGATGATTGTAATTTTTTAGTATTCTTCCATGATACTAATTGTCAAAGAAAATAAATGAATCGTATATAAGGTAAAACTGAACAAACTTCCATATGTCTATGTATGAACGTGAATTTACACCAGTTATGGTGGTAATATGGTACAACACATCTTAAGCGACTAACAAACAATAGTTATGTAAAAGTTAATTATACATACGTATATCGGACGCTGCAGTTTAAAAAAAATAAAATAAATAAAAGCATATTAAAAAAGCATTTGCTACAGTCATAATAAATAATGTTTTTTTTTGTTTTCTGACGTCCTCTATGGTTCAACGGGCTAAACCTTAGCCGGATTACCTCTCTGTAACGCAGAAGCTTCAGATTCGATTTCTGGTGTGGTAAATTTCTGAAATGTAATATGACCAGGGCACACACCGAGACCACAGTAAATAACGGAGAGAATTCACAAAAAGTTGCGTAATTTGGGGATGTAGAATATGTGTCTATCTGTCGATTGCTATTAAAAAAAATTTACACACTTATTAAATAACAGATTTTATGACAGCCGATAGTATCAAATTAATGCATATGTAAATATTTTCTGATTATGTTACTAGACATAACAATGTCTAGTAATGACACGATTAAAATGTTTTTCAAGAGGTTGTAGGTATTTTGCTGTGAAGCAGTTAGCTTCGTGCTGATTGTGTTTCGTACATTAGTGAGTTCTTTTGACCGATTTCCTCTTCCTTCTCCTATACAATATTTCCTATTGCAATCCCATATCCTCTCTATCCCTTTCTTCCTGTCTGATATCTCTATCCTAAAGGCTTACCACTTTCCACGAACTGGGCCGTCTGCTTGCTTATCAGCTACGCAATCTATACATCTATACAAATAAATAAAGAAGTGTTTGTTGTCAAAATAATAGCCTTTTACAAAAGACATACCTCAGGGTCTTCTTCCTTTTTATCAATCAATGAGGAGGTTAGGGTCTCGAGGTTTTACCTCTTTACCCTGGATACAACTCAGTGGGCGGCTACCCACCGGACTGGGTTTGGAGCCTGTGAGTCTTCTCCGCATGGCGATGTCTTTGCAGTAGCTCTCGTTGGTCATTCAGTGGCTTTGGTGGCCATCTCGGTCTTTAGATCTAAATGCACATGAAAGTATATACGGTACTTATATCAAAAAACCAATTTATAAAATGATTGTTCTGGCTAATCTTTGAAATGGCTGGACCAATTTTAATGGGACTTTCACTAGCAGGTAGCTGATGTTATAAAGTTTAATTTAGGCTACTTTTATTTTAGAAAATAAATAAATTGAAAGGCTAAAGCGGACGTCGCCGTCGCCGCGGCACCGAAAGGATAATTAAATTTAAATTTCAGGCGGACGAAGTCACGGGTAACAGTTAGTAAAAAAAACTTTAGTGTTCACAAATATGCCCAATTATGTAGGCGTGGCGTCGGATTTAGCTGTTATAGCGAAAATCGTGAGCGAAATAGCCCAGACGGTTAAGTAATCGAATTTAGTGGGGCCGCGGGGAGCCCATTGTTCCGTCGAGGCCAAGGCCTGGCGTGTTTACATCGCGAGTTTCAACGATGATGCATATTGACATTCATATCGCACCATATTATTAATATACGTTCATACAGATAATATATGAAGTAGGTGTATTTTGTGTTATAATTGTATTAACACGGACAAGTGAATTGCGTTTTACTCGTATTTGAATTGAAAACATGAGTGGATGAAGGGGGTATTCTGCAATTGATAAACATGAAAAGACCAATTTATATTGACAGTCATATAGCTTTGTAATATAATATTGTTACGAGTTAGCGGGACTCGAATTAAAATGCCCTTACGATTATTATACAGTTTATAAGAACTATACAAACACGTATAACACAGTTACAAATATAACAGAACATAACAAATTCAAACGTAATGCAGAAGGTCGTAATTCAATAAAACGCGCAAAGTCTGTCACTTTTAGATTCCCGAATGTACACACCACACGCCCGTATTGTATTCGTCGCTCAACTGCCCCCCTCTCTTCGTCATGCCGTCGTTTTATATTTCACAAATGCAAAAGAATCCGCAACACCTATTCTCCACAATAATTAGAAATATATGCCAATAAATAAGTGAACAAAAGAAGACGATCATAAAAGGATTACAATTAGTTCAAATGCCGACAAGTAATAAAATGTGCTTCTACAGATCTGTACGTGGTATTTGTCTTTGTTGGCGCCTAGGTTGTAACAATATGAACACAAAACTTATAGAGCCCTGCCTTGCTTATTGCACTTGCACTAATCGTCATTTTTGGGTCTTTCATGTTTTTGTAAAAATGGCTTCCAAGGCTAATCTACATAAAGCTTGAATTGTTTTTATTGTCTTTTAGATAAACTAACCATTACATAACATGAACATGTTGTTAAGATATCTAGAGATATGTTTACCGGGTTCTCTCGATACTCTTTCGCAAGTAGTGTTTTAATTGTCTTAGCTCAGACAAATGAGCTACGGGTTGTCTAGAAGAGATCGCTTCTTAGCGATAAGACCGTCCATTGTGCACATTTAAAATATTTTTAGGCTATAAGTTCTTCTGTGTAAATGGTGTACAATAATTATCTATCTATCTACAACTTTCTATTTTAATCAAATAAGTTAGTGGAAAAAGATATCTTGCAAGTGGTGAACATTGAGAAAAGAACAATGTTCTGACACTCATCGCACCATATTACGATATACATATAGATAGTATATGAGCACGAAAAACTTATGGAGGTGTATTTTCGTGTTATAATTGTATTAGCACCACTGCCGATGCTTAATCGGTTTATAGCATTCCTTCTTAAACAAGCATTTTATTCAGTTGACGATTATTTTTTGTGCTTAAATAACAATATGATTATATTAAAATGTCTTCCTTGTGAATAGTTTTTTAAAATTAAGAATGTTTATTTTAAATTAGAAATTATATAATTTTAATTATGACTACATATGTATATTTCAGACACAAATGTTTTTTGTTAATGAATTAATATAAATATAATATAAAGTTGAAAATGAAAAGATATCTTTTTAAGAAACACATGTACAATTTGTAGTCTCTTCTTGGAATCTTAAGCAAATTTCACTTACATCAGAAGTTTCCGCTTTTCCATAACTTTACATTGTATTGTATTTAAAAGTGAAATTGGATGTGAATGTTTCATAATAAAACTTAAAATACAATGTACACGTAAAACATTGGAATGTAAAATATCTTGCTAATAATCTCTGAAAAATCTCATAATACAAAGAATTAATTTATTTTTCAACAGTAATTAATACATTGTTCGACTCTGAATAATGACGACATTAATACTAATAATAATTCTCAAAAATACATTTCCATATAAAATTAAAAACACGTTTAATTACAAAAATACATTATTTTTTAATTATTGAATAATAAATAACTCATTAGAAATAATACATACGTTTACTTCCTTTTTTTCCTCTACGTATTTAGTAAGCAAAACTTTTATACGACCAAAAACAATAAATCTGCTGTTTTTTTTCATCACAATAACATAACAAGCTAGCTCCGTTACACGTGGAGCTCTGTTTTTGTATATAACACAAACAAAAAATAGTAGTTATACATATTTGAATTTAGTATAACAGATTGACCTTGGTTAGCGAATTCATAATACGATTGTTCCGAAGGCAGTATACTCATTAATTTACTATTCATTAAATACACAGCTGTAGATAGCAATTAAAATATCGTATTTACAGAATTCTACAATTAATTGTTGTTGTAATTACAATAATTTTCAAGTAACTAGCTGTCCCGGCAAACGTCGTCTTGCTCGGAAAAGCTTCAATCGATATGCTGACAACAGCGCCACCTACCGAGTCCATTGTTTTATTGTACTCGTTTATGGCCGTTGCGGTCGAATCATTAGCCATGTGTTACGGATTTGGTCGACTACAATACGGGCACATTTGTATTTGTGAGGTATAAAACCAGGGCCCGATGGAGTGAGGGGATAGTCAAGCGAGAACCACGATCAAGGTGAGACGTGTACTTTGCGCGTTTTATTGAATTAATAATTACCTTCTGCATTACGTTTGGATTTGTCGTGTTCGGTTATATTTGTACCTGTGATACGTGGTTGTATAGTTCTAATAAACTATAATAATTCCAACGGCATTTTGATTCCAGTCCCGTAACTCGCAACAACTGAAATTTTGGGCGTATTATTTTGATGAGAAATAAAATGTTATCTATCTATCTATCTAGTTTTACATTTTAGTACAGTGTTATTGTGGGACTTGTGAATAAACGCAACAATAAATCCCAATTAACATTATGCTAAATTAATTAACGCGTCGTGTTTCGCAGCGGTGTTGCAATGCAGGAATATGAAATCGCCTACGCTTATGTATTGACCATTGAAATAGGATAACGTGGGCTCACCATAAGCAGTAATAATATTAGCTCAAATGTTCCACTGATGGCTTGGAACCTGATCATTGGAGAAATAACTGTTGTCCACTGATGACAGATCTGAAAGGAGAAACATGTACCTATTTGATAAAAACGTACATTACGCGTGAAACGAATATTTTCAGTTCCTATAATATTTGAGGGGTTTTGTCAATGTCCGTGGGATCCACTCATCAGCTCCTGACTTGGTGACATAGGGAACACTTCAGGAGTATATTCTTTCGAATAAAACAAATATTGAAAATCGATTCACATGGAGTAATCCCGTAACAAACATACAGAAAATAAATATACAATTGTATTGAGAACCTCCTCTTTTTTGAAGACTGTTCAAAATAGTCATTTTTATATAATTTAATTAAATATTAGACGTATCGGTACTAAAGAAGTTGTTATCGCAGGTTCAAAGGTGAACATGACAAGTATTCGCATAAAGTGAAACTTTATACTATAGCTTACAGCTACCAGTATATTTTTTTATTGCATGAGTTCAGCAGACAGGCAGACGGCCCATCTGATGGAAAGCGTTTACTTATTACCTATAGACTTTTGCAACACCAAAGGCGTTACAAATTCGCTGCTGCTCGCTTAAAGGAGACTGGAACGCGGCCCCTAATAGCAGAACACAACTAATGGCTGTTGTGGTGGCATACAATACCCTACCACTTGGCTGTGAGTTGTTCTGTCGCCTCTTATGACAGGTCGCCAGGCTGCAGGAAATTGTATTCTTTCTCCGTTCCTGCACGGATATTTACATATATGTCAATTTCACTAAGCGATTCTCCAAAGGTGTCCGCTTTAGGACCTCTTTAATTGATATATGCAGGTTTCTATACGATATTTTCGTTTTACTTCACAACTGGATGTAGGCCTTCTCATGTTTCTTGGGCGTTTAAGAAAGCGGTCGTCGTAAAGAACATGTGAGATCTAAGATTAGACTATGACATTTGTTCTACTCTGCCTGTCATTGTTTTTACTAACTTCAGGTTAAAAATCTCACATTATTTCAAAAACTACTATTAGTAAGTTGGATCTTGATCTTGGCTCAAAATCTTCTTCATGCGTATTTTATTTCCGTATATTTATTTGGCTATGGTTAAGTTTATGGTTACCAAATAATAACTTGTTTTTCAATTTTATTATTTAAACCAATAGGATACGTTTAAAAGTATTTTCTAACACCTTATTTTTAAATTAAACTTCTTGCACAATATAAATGTTTAAAAGTCAGAGGAGACCGTGGATTGCATCTTAAAAAAATAGCTCGACACACAGACAGATGGATATAACGAATTTATTTGGAATTACCTTATGAGTCAATTAAAAACTATACCACAGCCAAATTAGCGTTTAAAATTCGTTTCATTAAGGCCTAACAGTTATTGTGGGGCAGTGTATGCATTTTGGCGTTTAAATTAAAGGTCGCAGTGGGATTTCGCAGCATTAAGTAAAACGACTTGTTGTGAGTTGTTCCCCCATGTCACGCCATTCCCTTTACCCTGCGTCGATAAATCAATACTTAGTAGTGCATGTTTGCATTGGGAATAACGTTAAATAGTCAGTCAAAATCGCTGCATCCTGTCGCCTCTTACTACAGGCCGCCCGGCCGCAGGAACTAGTTTTCTTTCTCTATTCTGGTGGGTACCACCCCTGGTCTAGAATATGCCGCCATAATAACCTTAAGCTGTGTTCCGTGTTTAGAGAGCGGCAGCACCTTTGGTGTTACTAATGTCCATAGGCGATGATAATCACTTTCCATCAGATGGGTCTTCTTCCTGTTTGCTAAACTCATACAATATAAAAAAAACTCCATCTTAAACCGATATTTGACAGATTATTACTGGCTCTGAAAATGGAAATGATCCATATAAACATGCAAGGCAGTTCAAGTTCAGCAATCATTCAAAGTAGTTAAAATAGTTGCATCTCCGTTGTCGAAACCATATCTTAAGACGATATTGGACAGTCCATTTCTGGCTCCGAAAATGGAAATGATCCATAAAAACATTTGAATCAGTTAAGGCAGTTAAAATCGTTGCATCCCAGTCACTTTAATCGAAACTACGTCTTAAGCCGGTATTGGAGAGTTCATTTCTGGTTCCGAAAATGGCAAAGGTCCATAAAAACTTACTTGGATCATTCAATGTCGTTGAATATCATCGCTTTTTGTCAGTTCTAACTTTAATATCGAATTGATTAAAAATTGATTGATTTTTGTCTAATATCACCATTACTTGTTTTAAATCTTCTTCATCAAATATATTGATATATTACAATAGTTTTAAAGATGTTTTCATAAGGTTATTTCATTGTCTTACCCAAATAATTTAAGTTAAGTTTAAGTAAGTTATGCAGCAAAAGTTGTGGGTATTATTTCTAATCATTTTAATTTGCGATAACCAGTTTTTGATGATGATACATCATGAAATTAAGTAGTAAGTAGTATTATCATGTAGATTATAAATATAAATCATGTCTACTACTGAATGTGAAACCTCTTTAAACTTGCGCCACACATCCCAGTTCTCCTCTTTCTTCATTCAACCCCAACTACCTAGGTTTTCAGTCCACCGGACTTAATGTCGTCCTGCGTTACGTTTGCCTAGATGTATTTTGCATTTTAAGACTATGAAAGTATTAATTCATACAATATTGTGTGGTGCCGCTCTGTATTACGTTATTTGTTAATATTTACCGTCATTAAGAATATCGCATCACAAATAACGCATCACAATTAAACAACATCGCCATATCTGGATAAAGCGGCTTATATCTGTAACATTATCGTAGATAAAGTCACATTGTAATGCAAAAAATAATTGGATAAACAAGGGAGTAAAATCAATATTTATATGTCGGAGCAAATGTTATTTCAGTCAACTATTCGGTTTCCGAATATTATACCAGAGATACAATCGAAAATTCTCTCATGGTTCTTCATCGTCTTTTCTTAATGTCTGTAACTTGAGATACAGTTGTATCCATATATTGTGTCGACTCCCAGACACCTAACCATAAGCATGTTTACGACGATTGAAATGCAAGTTTGTATGGTGAATGCTAAATATCGGGTATAGGTACAAATTATGTAAGCGAGGGTCATCGTAAGAAATTTCGAAGCACGTTCGTTTCACGCATGCTTGAATGGCGCCCCAAAGGCACCTTGAGTCGCCTTTGTTTGAGCCACGGCATCTTTCTGTATCGCTTAGTGCGTTAATTGTCCTATTATTTGTGTCGGTATTTCATCAGTCACCTATAATCAAACAAAAGTTTTCCGGGTGACTTGTCATTGGAGTGTCTATAACAAGTCTTAGAAGAAACATTCATCGCAGTCCTGACATGAACTACGAATATAACAGTCAGTTACTTCAACTGCTAGGAAAGGGATTATCGATGGATCCGTAAATGATAGCTAACAAAAGAAACAATAAATTCCAGTTTCCCGTCGTCGTAATGCGATATATATAGCCTTTTTAAAAAGGGGTGATGAAATTTTATTTCGAGGCTTAGTAAACCCTCTGATTTGTTTTTCTGAGTTTATACGCGGCAGTAACCACTTTGAACCAAGTGGGTTGCAAACCGACCTGTTGTACTGCAGCTATAAAAATGTCTACGTTTCTGGGTATTTTCTAGCTTCCTTTCGTTAAAACAGCGATAATACGTGACCAAGCAAACCAAAAATCTTCTTCTTCAGCCAATCAATGTCTGCTGGACGTAGACCTTTCCAAGATGTGCCAAAATATATCGGATCTTCCGACTTTCTGATCCAGCACTTACCCGCGACTTGAAGGTCATCATTATACCGGGCTGAAGGGCGTCCTAAGCTACGTTTACCGATAAAGAGTCTCCACTCGAGGATTTGTTTGCTCCAACGTCTGTCAATCTTACAATAGATATGACCGGTCCATTGCCGCTTCAGCTTGCTAATTTTGAAACCTATGTGGTTTTATTATGTACTAAATCTTCAAAAATATAGAAACTAGTCCGAGTAAAAACTGTTGCGTTTGAATTCCAAAATTCACAGCTAATTACTTCATCTAGTTTACTCCGATCTGCCCTCTAAAGAAAGTTTTATTCTTTAACAGAACAGGTTTAGTTGCTAGGAAATGGGGGCACAAATTTGCATAAACCTTGTTTATTTCTCAGACTCATAATAAACTTTGCAGGTTACTGTGAAAACACTTATCTGTGTTTGTAGTTTTAATACTCGTCTTTTATTATGTACGAGATAAAACATGACAACAAATACTGACGCTCCTTGAACTTAAAAGATTAATATTCTTTCTCTTATTCTTGCTGCTTGTTGTGTCACTTTTATCTCTGTACTTCGCCTTTGTCGATTATTAATGTCAGTTGTCAAATGCCAATGTCAAAATCAAATTAATAATTAATTCAAAAAAATTAAGAAAGGTACTGGCAACTAATGCTGATATTAGGCGCACCAACCAAATTGAATCAATTTGATTGAAATGCTCAAAACTGAAAGGAAAACGGTATTCAATGCCATTGGATGCTTCAAATTGGTTTTTATATGTATTTTTGGTTGATTCATCCAAATTGCAAGACAAAAGTTAATCTAATATCGGCTTAAGATTAAGTGTGTTTATATTATTTCTGTCATTATAACATACCTTCATTAAACATAAATAGAAGATTAGAAGAATAAATTTAAAATATCAAGTTCCAATAATCTGATTAGAACGAGCTCGGTGTTAAAGTTATTTCAATTTTATACCGTTTAATTTTGCGATCTAATCATATAATTAGTTATTTAGACGACGGTACAAGAAAACATTAACTTTGGGTGACTCGTGTTACCAAGCCGGTTGTACGTGGGCCGCATGAATGAGAAAGTCAGCAACCGGTTTCCAGAGACTGCTCCCACTGAGGTGCCTACTTTCAAATCACAATAGACATTCGGCTTATCTCTGCACTAAAACGGCTTCTGTACCCTATATATGCGTCATTGTTCAATGTCGATTCATTTGTGAACATAAAAACTGCTAGCGTCGTTTTATTTCGTATTGCAAGTGAAAAATAGATTGTAATTTACATTTCAATGATTTCAATGTTTTCAAATGTGACACGCTTTTAGAGCTTAAAACAAACGACATCGATTTTACCGATAATAGCGTAATTCGTTTTAAAACGCATCGATTTTTCTACCAATGAAATTTAAAATAATGAATACATATGCCGAATAATAATTTATGTACTGGTTAGCCTTGCGACGTCTGTTTGTTGAACGCAAATGTTAATACAACTCGCCTCTACAAACATAAGTGTGTTGTTGAAGAATATTCATTGTCGTGGAACTGCAATTGCTTTTAGCACTTAAGTAATAGTTTGGTGTGTACCGCTTGACGTGTTATCGTTAGTTAACCGCGCCTTTACAACCACGAGCTATAATCCTAAATAAACATTAGATTTATCATAAAGCTGCTTAAGCGCTGATTATTTTCGTTCGAATGCACACAAGCAAGCGCGACGCGAGCGCATACCCCGCACTTCTGATATAAAAATCAACTCGACAAAAACATCGTTATTTTTATACAAGCCCCAAGGCCAATGCCGCCATATTGCATTCGTTGTATATAAACACATAAACGCATTTATGTATACCGGCGCTAGTGATGCGATTGAGTTCATGAGTTGATTTGGTTATTTTTTATCATCTGTTTTTGTCACGCATATTAATTATACTAAACTTGTTTTCCCGCCGCACTCGGAGTCGTTTAATGGTCCGTTAACATTCAAATCAAAATAATTTATTTGCTTAAAACATGGTTAGTAAAAATATTAGATGACAATATATTGTTAATGTTTCACATGTTTTTGCCCTTTCAGGCATAGAAATAGTGTAATCCACTCAATCCACAAACATTAATTTTATATTATATGTTTAAAGCGGAGAATAAAATCAAAGTTTATTGTATAAAGTCAGTAATATAATTGAGGGCTTTTGTCTAAGTATTAAGTTAGGATCATGATCATTCTATAACATCCATGACTCGGTCTCGCACAGCAGGATGAAATTATGTAAAGAAAATATGTTATGAGATTATTGTTTAGGTAAATACATACATCTTATTATGTAAAAAATCAATTGCTGTTCGTTAGTCTGGGTAAAACTCATAAACGGCTTGACCGATTTTGATGAAATTTTGTGTGTTTGAATGGGTTCCTTGAAGGTTTACATTCCCAATTGGACGCGGGAGGTGGCGCTGCAATCAGGTTCTACATATTTATTTTTTCAGGGCAGAACAACATCTGCCGGGCCCACTAATCTTATATAATATTTTTCGTAACTGTTAGATACTTTTTAAACATCGAACATACGTGTACATTAAATGAATTATTTATCCGATGAAATGACAAATGAGATAATAGATAAATAATTCATGAAAATGACAAGTGTTTATCATTTACTATTTTGTGTTGTAACAGTTTACTACTGATATTTTGCATTTGGAATAATGTTAACATAATGTGGTTAGGGTTACACTTCTTTGATCAGTGGACGAAATATGAAAAACCTTCAATAAATTACTCAATTAGCATTAGATCATTTTCGGGATTCCGTGACAAGGTGGCTAAAAGAGAACCCTTCTGTTATAGGAATTTCGTCATGTTCTTCTGTCCTTTCATCTGCATTTCATAAACATTTTTCATGTCGGTGCTAAATAACCCAACACTGTGTTTGTGCGCGCTTCTACACGCACTTGACCGTATTTATCATTTTATTTAACGGTCGCCATGCATAATACACATAAGATTCTTTTAATATACTTATCTTTAATAAAAATTGGAGTAAATTATAAAATAATCATTTTGGAAATTTAATAGATATTTAAAACTACACACCACGTTTAAACACGAACACGTCTATTTCAATGCACAAAATTTAAGGTGTATTGCCATTGAAACATATTAACATTGCGAATTACGATAATAATATATAATAATAGCCCACGTCCCACCGCTGGGCTCGGGCCTCCCACTATGGGGGAACGGATAGTATACTCGCTACGCTTGTCCAAAGCGGCTTGGCAGGTTTGACATTGGTTATCTCGATGTGTAGGTGTCGTCGTGATGTTTTGCTACACCGTCGTTAGCACGTGGTAATTGGAAGAACATTCACAGAAAACAGCCCAAGTGGGGCATTGGTTCCGGCCAGAATTCAAACACGCGCCCTTTAAATTCGGGACAACTACCCATTACGCTACCACGACTTACACCAATTACGAGACATCGAAATAAATATCGCCGATATATCGGAATCGGGTGCATCCCTATTCTTAATGTATATAGATCTGTCAAAATATGTACAAGCGGACTCATAAATATTGAGCATAATAAATTCACTTCTTACATTGTATCCATTTATCGTAACTTATCACGAATGAAACATAAACAATTTAATTTTTTTCTCAGTTCATCATATTTACCATATAAGAAGAATACTTCTTTGATGTTATTACAAACAAAAACTGATAAATGACGAAATCGCAGCTGTTATCTGGTACTCGTGTATCATTTTTTATCTGTATATACCTACAGTATTCACAATTTTATCAGGTAACATTTGAAGCAGTAAACATAACACAACGAGTATACTATGTAAGTTAGTTTGTTTGTGTTTTTCAGGATGTTTAGCTACGCTAGGTTGTATTTTGCTACTATTAATATTGGCAATATGGTTGGTTACAAAAGATTTTCTTATAAGCTTAGTTTAGTTACCTTAGTTGTATGTTATACCTCATACTTAGGTACTTTCTAAGCTCAGCAACTTTTTGTAGAGTATAGAATAGATAGATAGATATTTATAATTATAAATATAGGTAACAAAATAGAGAAAAACATTTTTGTCGTCTTTTAAATTACTAACTTTTTGTCTGTCTAAAACCCAAGGGGGCGCGTATTCAAAAAGATTGAAAAGCACTGTAATAGAGAGTAAACATTTTCAAATGAAACAGAGTTGTTAAATAGAGACTTAAAATGAATAAACAAAACTTTAACCGCGATTTCGAGTCGCAGTTGCGTTTTATTTTTAGTAAACAAAACCCTTGTTATTATTCTTGCATAATTCACAAACACACACAACGACACGTAACCGATCGTATTACATAAGTGGGTTAGTGTTTGTTGCCGGCGTTTTTTGTTGATGAAATTAAAGTAACCCATTGTGCGGCCAAGGTTACCCCATATTTAGCGGAGCGAACTTCCGCCGACTCACTCGGCGCTGATAAACTTGAATTTCAAACATTTCTAAGATCTCGTACGGCATACTAAGTCATTTTATGGTGTTTTGATGGAACAGAACGCATTTTTGAACGTACACAGTGCTGGATTGTAATACGCGATTTTTACTTTTTTTATATTATAGCCAACGTGACCGTAGTGTTGTAGTGTACTGTCGATAGTTGGATATCGATAAAATATTTTTTATATTATAAAAGTGAATGTTTGGATGTTTGTTGGTACGTCCCTCATTGCCTTAGAAATTAACTGAGAACAGGGATTATTTTAAATGCGAAGTTGATAAACGGGCAGATAGTCCAGCTAATGGAAACTTGTTACGAATTGGGTGGTCGGAACACTATCCCAGGTCAGGGATGTCCTAATTGCATTTTTGGCCTCGAGAGAAAGGATATTTTTCTCAGATAAATATTCTATGCACTACATCAATACCTGTAAGACATTTTAATTTTACCCATTGTGATGTCATGATAACTAACGCTCAAATCGAAAAGTATTTCGATCCTGTGAAATCGATGTATTGGAAAATACTTTTTAATTTACCCAGATTATAAGATATCAAATTATGCGCAGAGAAAATTTGATTGCAGTTCGATGAAATGTCAGTCATATCCATAACTGCAGAAGAGGATCACACTAAGGACATTGATTTCAGAAATAAATGTAAAATAAAACTGTATAATACATTATGAAATCTGACATCACACTTTTCCAGAACAGAATATTATTACAATATAATTTACAACTGTTTAAGCAATGCATTATTGTGATAAAGTGAGCATGAATATTGGTAAAATTATGCATGAATGATATGTATTTGTAAACTTGCATATATCATATATAATTTTCGTATATCGTATGTCTTGAAAACTCGAATAAGAGATTTAGAGCTCTGTGAATTTCTTGTTTGCACCACCATTATTATTTATAATAAATACACATTAACATGATTATATAATATACGCGTTGACAGTATCGTGCGCTGTATTTTTATGATATTTAGGGCTGGCATACATCAGTTTTCGGATCGTCATGAAGCTGTCTGTATTTTTTGTTAACCCCTGTACTTCAATATCTTTTAAATGAATATTAAAGTGCAACATCAGATATTATATACTAGAAGCGTTTATATCCATTTTTTTCTTAGGCTTTGCATGTTTTGTACATTTAGTAAATAATGACCACAAGCAATGGTTAGAAAAAAAAAGAGCCTTTTGCTCTTGCCTTACCTTTTGGCTTTGCTAGTTAGGTAAATATAGCCCATCGGCCAGATCATAATAAAGAATGGATTGACGCCAGATTCATCAACATCACATGAGTAGCTTAAGGGTAGAATATACATAAATACACAAGCATAGACTCTTAAAACCATAAGACTGAATTTAATCGAAAAAATGATAATTAGGTATTTGAGCTAAGTTTCGATGCCCAATTTCCACTTTCGCCTATGCCATACTTCTATCCTATCCCTATATATTCCACGTATCTGATCCTCCTTTTTTACCGGGAGGAAATTCGTTCGATTACCCACCGCAGGGGAAACGCGATGAGGAGTGTCGTATTCGCCGCGTTGGGGTGGCACTAGCTCAGTTAACAGGTACTATTGCCGCCCATGTAGGGCCCGATACTCGTTAAGCTGAAGGGGAGGGAGAGAGCCTGCGGAGCAGAGTGGATTCCTCAGTTTTTCCGCTCCGCAGCCTCGCTCCGCTTCAATGGACTGGCATCCTCAAACCCTTCGTTCTGTTCCGTCCTTCGCCTTAATGCCAGGGCTAAGGCTATATAATCTCACCACTGCGCGAGAGTCGGATACTCCTATTTCCTTCCCTTCCATCCTGAAGGCTAGCAAGGCGTTGGCTACGCACCTCTTGCAAACAGAAAGAACAGAAAAAACAATTTTGACTACAAAACTGATCGTAAGACTTTTTTTGCATTTTCATGGTCTATGGCACATATATGAAAATATTATATTTGGTTTCGAAAAATCTCTACCATCAAAGCTGATTTTAATTTTAAAATACGTTTCCAACAACATTAACTTGTTTAAAGAGTAAGATAAGATGAAAGAACAAAAGTCACGGTAGCGTAATGGCTAGTGTTAGCGTCCTTAAACTCAAATAGCGCTGGTTCGAATCCTGGCCAGAATGCATGCACTATTTAGCAGTTTTGTGACTAATGTGCATATTGTTACAATTACCACGTGCTAATAACGGTGAAAGAAATTGTGGTGAAACATACACATCGAGATAACCAATGTGACAAACCTGCCAAGCCGCCTTGGACAAGCGTGGCGGGTACTCTACTTTCCCCTATATTTGGAGGTCCGAGCGCAGCAGTGGGACGTTTATGAGGTTGTTATCATTATATTAATACGTAAAGCAAAAACTTGTACCCCTTTTTACCAAAATTGCGCGGACGGAGGAGTATAAAATTTTGCATACATAATTTATATAGAAAAGAAGTGCAGAATGCTAATCTTTTATTCAAATTATGCGTAAAACATTAAACCAATAAAACGCTATCATGTATTTAAAACACACACACCCAGTATATACTCTTTTGTATATAATGCGTAGAGATTTGTCTCGTGCAGCACTAATAGTTCGCACGTCTCGAGTCAGCCTGTCTCACATTCGCAATTTAAAAATGCAACCCTACTTTTTTTATCTGCACGCGAATGTAAACACAATGTTATGTTGACACGCCCGGCGAGATACGAAAGCCGGTATCCAATTCTGTTGGCCTTGACAATGAAAAAAACAAGTTTTTGCGCGCAACCTTGAGACTTTATTTTGCTTTTTGCATCGCGCATAGCGTAGATTAAATTCAAAACATGCCGTATTGAGACCGGGTTATTAAGTTTTTTTGCATTCATGGTTAAATACAATAGTCATTTTTTTATGGAATAATCACTCTAGATAAATGATTTGAAAATTTGATCTAATAAATTTTATGAAATCTAGTCTGGTATCCAATTATAGGATTTTATTGCTTAATGGTGGAAAGGGATCCATTAATTTAAATAATCAAATATTACAACTTTCAATATTTGGCAATATGTAGATTGAATTTATACTAATATTATAAAGAGGGTAAATTTGTAAGTTTGGATGTTTGGCGTAATCTCCAGTACTACTTAATCGATATTGAAAATTCTTTCACCAGTGGGAAGGTAGATTGTTCCCGAGTGACATAGAGTATATTAGATTATTATATATATTATTAGTAATATTTTTTGATTTTCTAATGACCTCAAGTGGGCACGGGCAAGCTTGTCAAATATGTAACTGGTGGTGCCAGGGTAAAATTTCAGGTCCTTCCCCACCTCCCCTATAGCACACCACGTGGCGGCGGTTGTACTTTGTATTGCCCTACCTCCTGGACTGGTGCGGCCTTCGATAGTATAGCTCAAGAGCAGTGGACGGCAGGACAATTAGATCAATCGTTGCATCCGATTGATGATATGGGAAGGAAAGTCATGCCACTAACCTTGACCTCCCGAAACTGCACTTCTCCCAAATCGGCAAGCCTGGAGACGTCTGGCAGCGGTCGTTGAGGTTTAATTTGATTGTTGCACACACAGTGGATTAATAATGTCTTTTTTGTGGTACATAAATTCACACAATGGCGGTTAAATATTAAAATAGGTAGTTCATGACTACGGCGCGGGTCGTTATACGCGCGCGGTCAGGTAGGCGACTTTCGACTTATTGTCGCGGTGGTGCGGATTTGTCCCTCCATTCACATCACGTGACGACACAATGTCGTTGGCCAATGAGCCTCATTAGCAGAGCACAGATCGGAAGATGTTGGCGCGACTGACTTCATTCCGATTATATGTCAAGGAGATGAACCAATCGAAATAATTGGCCTAAACAGTAACAACAATAACGCTCCACGCAAGAATAGCGCACATCCTTGTACGAGGCACTGCGAGTGCTTTCTGCGTTCATGAATTAATTAAAGGCTAATTAAAACCTTGGTATGCGTGCGTGCGTGCGTGCTTGGGTGCATTTTATTGACGCCCAACGCAGAGAGCACGAGTCAGCTAGTTTAGTAAAGGTGCTTTTTATGTGCCTTTATACCACCGTAGACAATTGACATTAGTGTTAAACGAATAGATTGAATACCTATGTATGCGAATTATATAATACTTAACGTAACGATATGTCATTCCATACAATTTCTATTGTGTTCGTTTAGCGCGAATGCCACTTGTCTATAGGGTCAGGTATCGATCATAACAAAACAATAGGTATAATAAGTACAAGACTGCAAAAATATACTACATAATTATTTGTTTTCCGTTTAATCAAATAAAACCGCCTAGCTCACTAATTACTTAATTAAAACTTTCATTATTTAATCAAGATTTCAGTTTTAACACCCCTTTTTTTCAATGGGGGTTAAAAAATTCTGGTCGATCGACGAGTATAATAGGTGTAATTATTTGCTCTACAAAACGCTATAACAATCGAAAACAATATAAATTAAGGATAGCACGGTAGCACTAAATACTACATGTAGTGTAGATGATAAAGGGGTGGGAGGGATTCTCAATTTCGTGACATCACATTTCATATATTATATCGTTAAAATATTTAAGCTTTAAAACACGAAATATGAAGTATTAACGAAAAACTTCAAAACCGTTTCCAACTCATCTGTATGAGCATGTGTTTATATTATTAAATATACTGTTTATATTCTATCTCATTCTCTCGCTGGCTTAGTCCTATAGATTTATTTGTTTATCTCTTATTATTCTCGCTTTTCAAATCACAATTCTAAAGAAGTTTCACTTCAAAAACGCTTTCAAACAACTTGTTTGAACTAGACAATAGAAAGAAAGAAGAAAGAAAGAAAAGACGTTTATTTAGAAAACACACAACGAGACAGACATGGAATGAATTACACGGTACGGTGATAAAAAATTAGAGTAATAATATATAGAATCGGGTACTCATTTTTTTAGTGGAATTGTAACTGTTCACTCAAGTAAGAATTTGTATGATGCTGGTTTGTGATATGTTTGTAATGTGGTTGGTTCCAAAGGTCGCCTGGAAGATATTGCTTAAAGCAATATGGTCGCTAATATGCTTTATTATATTATTTAACACAGCGTTACATTTATTACATTGGTGTACCATAATGTGTATTGTTGTTGTTTCTAATATTCCAATTTGTTTTTTTACAACTAGCCCTTATACACCTATCCCTTAAAAATAAATGATGATAACCCTTGAGTTTGTGTTATTTATTTTTTGGTCTGAATTAAATGTTTGACCTTGAACAGCTGTAGGGCACGGGTGAATAATGATTAACGCACTACGTACATGGTGTGAATTTATAATAAATTTATGCATGAGACAAGTGAAATGTAACGACTTGTTTACAAAGATTGTATCATACAAAATTCACACACCTCTGACCTATATCATTAATTATGTTTTCGAGTCCACCGTGCCAATGCTAACTATTTTTATACACGTGATGTAAATAGTAGGTATAACACGATAATCATCTTAATCATGACTTTTCACTAATAAATTAAATTTGAAACACTTTGGCTTCTTTTTCATGTGTATTTTGAAAATTACAATTTGACACACATTGTAATATTACAAACTGAAAGGAAATGGAATGAAATACTTCAAGGTTTTAAGCAAAATCTCGTTTGAGTAGTGAGAAATGAGTTTACACGTTGCAATAAGAATTCCTTTGCTTCACGCCAGTCAAAGAGCTAAGATTGGTGGAAGGTTTCATTTTCTGAAGGTTCGGTACTTATTTACTTAAAAATATTATTTTAAAACTGTTGGCAACACCAGCATTCAAATTCTGAGTATTCTGTGTGTTCTTTTGTTTTTTCTTCGTTCGTAGTTGCGTAATGAATTTGAACCTTTTCTCAGTACTTAAGTATTTCAAACCTAAATATCAATATGACATCCGCTGACAGTCCACTGATCTCCAGGAAGGAAATCCACGCCAAGTATTCTCACAAAAACTTTTTTAGTCGTGAATACTTGACATTAGCTAGCATAATGTGCGAAGGCATTAACACAAACAATATCTTATCATCATTTATTTGATTACCTTTTTGCTATGACTTGTGGAGTGTATAATTGTCTTGTGCTGCATTTTATAAGTTACACTCTTATCAACGTACTACTTTTTAATTTTATTGATAAAATGAATTCTACTTATAGTCACATCATTTAAATGTAGTTCGAAATTTGAACATTAACCATATTATTTGTTATCTTTGCTATTTTGACATATTCGTGTGTTACATGTCACACGAGACGTTTGTAAATAATATTCGTAGCACTCAGTAACCTGCTATTCGTGGTTGACTGGTTTCACTTTCCCTTGTTTGTTAGTCAAGGTTAAGCTGATATTTTAATTAATTGCACCTGATCTATATAAAAAAGTTCATATTATTGTTGTTAAATAACAAAGAAGGCGATTTAAATGCCAATTGAATAATAAAACTTTTTTGCTGACGCTGAAATATGTACGCCTTATTTTATTTGTTATTATAAGTGTATTAAAAATATATTGAACATAAAATATGATGACAAAAATATCCGGTTTGAAGGATCATTCACCATGACCCATATAGAGATTCCTCATTTAAAAATAGAACCCAGCAATGCTAAGAATTTTGTATTAAAGACAGGTGTGTGCTTTCTGAATAAATGCAGTAACTCTGTATGTCTAACTTTGTAACTATGGTGTAGGAAATTCTGAAAAAAAGTAAAAAATAGAGTCTATGAAAATATTTTCATCGAAAATTGTGTCGAAATCGAGCCCATAAATAGATAATGAGTGAGATAAAAATACCATAATTATCTATTAAATGCGTGTCTGTGGTTCGGTAGCCAAATGATGAAATAAACGTCTAAACGAAAAATGCAATTTCTCACCTCTACGGAACTCTTCATTGTGTCTGGACCAATACTGATCCGATTTTATAATATCTGTTATTGCATTTTTGTTAATATATTTTTCATCTCTTTCACAGAGCTGGTGCTGGCGCAAATGGTATATTTTCCCGAAGACTGGACTTTTCTACCTTCAATCTTCTGCCGAAGCACAAAGTGAATTCTTATCAAATTAAGGTAAGTTCAAAAGAGTGAAGATTAATACCTAAATAGTTTTGTCTGTTAGAGGTTATTAATATATTATGTACCAACGAGTATATGAGGAATTAACGATTGATAATTTTGATTGATATGATACTTTTAACAATAAGGGGTGCTCTCAGAAAGAAAGCGGTAACGCATTCGAGCGTTCTGAGTTCCGTTCTGCGTTTGTTGTATTGTGTTTCGTTGCATATAGGTATGTAGTTTATTTTAGGAGTTATAACTCGTTATTCTAAATCTTTTAATTTATAAAAAATGCAGGCAGTTCAAAAATGAAATGGATGAATTTTGTGACAGATGATAATGTAAAGTTTTGTCATATAATAGAGAAGTAGGAAATTTCCATACATTAGAATGAATATTATTCGTGTAAAGACTTTTTGCATTATATTATTCAAATAATACTTTTCAAGTTTTCAAAACATAGTAAAACCATGAGTTATATTTTCATTGTGCGATTATTTAACTGGTTTCTATTTAACATCCAATTTACCAAGTTATGGTTATTCAACAATGGATGAGAAAATGTATGATAATCATAATTGTACAAAGGTTATCATGATATATTTAATATATTTGCATTCTTTAGTATTAAATCATAAATAATTAACGAAATAATTATACTTGTAATCACATTTATAATAATTATACATAAATTTTTCCGTTCAATTTTTTCTCCCGCGACTTTGTTAGCGTGGAATAGTTGAAAAAAAGTAAGTTAAAAAACCCTCCAATTTTGGAACATTGGCGCTCCACTCCTATTGGTCTTACTTATAACATTCCTCGATATATAGACTAACACTGAAAGAATTTTTCAAATCAGACTAGTAATTCGTGAGATTAACGCGTTCAAGCAAACAAACAAACAAACTCTGCAGCTTTATGTATCTACTAGCTGTGCCCGCGACGTCATCCGCGTGGAATTTTTTTTCAACCCCCCCCCCCCATTTTTAAACATTCTTCATTGGTGCTCCGCTCCTATTGGCCTTAGCGTGATGATATATAGCCTATAGCCTTCCTCGATAAATGGACTATCCAACACTGAAAGAATTTTTCAAATCGGTTCCTGAGATTAGCGCGTTCAAATAAACAAACAAACAAACTTTTCAGCTTTATAATATTAAGTATAGATTAGTATATGATTTTCACAATGTAAACAAGGCCCAGATTAATTTTTAAAGTATTTATAGACAAATTATATATTTAATTATTACACAGTGGTGCTATATTTCACTATATTAATTATTAATACCTAATAAGTATTTTGAATATCGCAAGTTATTACTCTACTTATCTGTTTATTTTTATTTAAAAAGCTCTTTTATTTGCAACTTAAGGGAGTGGTTAAATTACGAGATCTTACAGGTGATGTGCTGTTAGTCTTATTTTCGAAAAGTGTGTTATATTAGTTAAACCGAAGAGTAGTCATGACAATTGATGTTTTAAATAAAAAAATATGTTTATGTGGAAAATTTTATATTTTTAGTCTATTATTTTGTTTTGCTCTCCGTTGTTTGGCATTAGTCAATGATATATATATATACATATATATATATATATAAGTTACCTAATAATTACCACAAATGACGAAGTTGTATGCCCTACGTCCTTGGCCTGTTTTTTATGTGCGAAGAACGAAAACACTTCTACAATTTTATACGACTTATAATTCCGATCAGGAGTTTTCGTTTGCGCAGAAAAGTGCAGACTGGTTTCCCATGTGTCACTTATCTATATTAAACTTTATTAGCAAGCGACAATAGCAGTTAGCTATGTATGCATACTTCACTCAGTCCCGCTTACACGATTTGTACACACTGTCGCGAAGCTACTAATATTTGTCGACTGTCCAGGAACGTCAGGAAGAATTATTCGTTTTGTAAAACATTTCTCTACCTTGAAGTTAAATAAGCTTTAAGTAGCTATTTTAAACTGTCTCAATACTTAGTCCTGTATTTCACTCGGACTGTAAGGATACATACGTCGTCTACATAATCTAATCTAGAAGGTTGACAATAAAATATTTTTATTGCCGAAAAGGTGCGCTCTAAAGTGAAAGTTTGCTTTTGTTGTCGGAGCCATAAAAACATCGCGCTGACAGTTTTCGCGATAAAGCGCTGTCAACGCTGCTGGGTATGTTTTCACGGCACACGTAAGATGCCGTAATATAATCAGGTTTTGTAGTTTCAAAATAAGCCTTCATGTTTAAATATTTTTTCGGTGTTATCTAATTTATTGAAATAAACTAATAATCAAATTTTTGGCTAGCTATCATATGTACTATATGAGCATAATATTATTATGTACCCGTATAATTATTGCAAGCATAACAAAACCTGTTAAATAGTGAGTAATGGAATTCTTGGATTGCTATACATACATACATACATACATACATACATAACTTCACGCCAGGTCCCTTGCGGGGTAGGCACGAACAACAGAGCGCCATTTAGGCTTATTCTTACACACCTCACATGCTTCTTTGACATTCATAGTTCTTGTCATGCACGCTCGTCTGTTCTTAAGGCTCCTGACATCACCTTCTGCTAGTACACGATCAATTTGATCATGGAAGGTGTGTCGTGGCCTTCCGCGACTTCTGCATCCATCCACTTTTGCATTGTATATCTGTTTAGTCATTCTTTCATCATACATTCTTTCCACATGCCCGAACCACCGGAGCATTCCTTTCTTTACCTTCACCCCGACACTCTCTTTCAGACCAACTCTCTTTCTTACTTCGGTATTACGAACGCGGTCCGCGAGCGTCACTCCGCAGATTTTGCGCAGTGCTCGCATCTCGACCGCGTTTACTTTACTTTCGTGCTCTCTATTCCATACCCAAATACAGATACGGATTGCTATACAGCTTTTGTTTTTTTTTATAGTCGGTCTTAGAGTTCGAAACATATTGATGAAAATAATTTTTTTTATATTTTTTATCTAGTAAAGTACTGTCAAAGAAAAACCCGCGCAACAAACTTCACGCGAACATATTTTTTCCATTTATATTTCGTATTCTGATGCTCTGAGAACTGCCAGCTTATCGGAGGTACACTGGAGTGTGCAGTTGGGTTCTTCGATCTGATCCTGCCGTGACACTTCCATCATCAGACTACCAGACACACCGGCATTCGGCACCGATATGTGATGGATATTCCACCTATAAGAACGTAGCGCTTTGCATCTACCTTTATCCTACGCACCGCAAAGGAGTGGAACTCATTGCCGCAGCCTGTCTTTCCTAACACTTACAACCTGGTTTCCTTTATGTCCCGTGCGAATAGGTACCTTCTAGGTAAGCTTGCTCCATCTTAAACCATATCGTCACTACCCATCGGACGAGGTCATGGTCAAACGCGAACCTGTACTTCTATATAAAAAAATACAATACAGGGAAATTGCGTTGTTTTCATTAAAAGCAAGAAATATCCAACAGCACCGTTTATTTATAAAATAGTAACCAAAATTTTGAAAAAATAAATTGAATTGCAATTACATTTTAAATTTTCAAAGAACTCTGGATTCTCTTATGGCTTACATTAAATAAGCCTTTTATCATATTTTTTTCAATGACCGTTACATGGCGTAACGAACGGCACACAGTCTACAAAAATAATAATATTTATAAAGTAATAATACAGTAACGCGTATTTTCAAACATGACTCAATTTGCAATTACAATATTTACATGATTACGAAACTCTTGCGGTATTAAATAACAGAGACACGGAGACAAGTGCAAGAAAAATAAAATAAAAGACACGATTCTCACACGTTGCAATTTGCAACATTGACGAAAATATTTCTTGGTAAACAGTTTCGCATTTCACGTGTGTTAGGGGTGTATGTGTATAAGTTGCGAGAAAGTATTATTGCTTATATTTTCTATTTTGAGATCCCCTCCGCGGTTTTTACAGAATTGGAAAGTCCCAACGAGGTTGGCAACGTGTCAGCTCTATTGGACAAGTCCATAGGCCTCAATAGTATCACATTATCAGGTGGAGTCTGCCAGTTTGTTAACTTGTAAATATAAAAAATATAACTGGTTATATAATGTGTATAATCGGCAGATTTTTTTTTCCATGTTCTCTGAACATTGCGACGGGTAGACGCCATAGTCCCCATATTCCCAGACCGCTAGTACCACTAACAGTTCACGCCAATAGGCCGGTACTTTTTGTCCTCATTTCCCACAATAGTCCTACACTGGCCGGGGCTTGTCCTTGGGTGCATTATTATATGGTGTAGACAGGGATAATCGCCGGTCAGTGTCACGCCACATATTTACATTAAATTTGTCAAGGGGCCTCTACGTGTTGGCCTCCCCATGGCCCCACGCAAGCCCTCCAAAAGTCCGGGCCATTTTTATGGCCTGCGGTCTTGAAAGACATACATCATCGGCAGATAAACACATATTGTATATCCCCAAATTAAGGAAGTTACGCTTGTGTTATGGGAAATATACAACGCACTACACTGGGTGCGATGGCGATGGTGCGATCCCAGAAACCCAGACCATAGTAAATAAAGGAGAAAATACGTTTCCGAAATTTACTATACCAGGAGGAGAATCGAACCTGGAGCCCCTCTGTGTTGCAGTGAGGTAGGCCGACAAAGGCTTAGCCCGATCAACCCCAGAGGCCGTAATTATTAGTTAGTAGTACTTATTAGTTCTTGTAATAGGCGAAAGCGAGCGGGCTTTACTTGCAAGGCCGGCCCTAGCTTTTTTGCCGCCGTAGGCAAACTCAAAAAATGGATCACTGAAGCTTAAGAAAAGTTCTGCTTAAAAATATATTATAATTGAGTTGAGACATCAATATTAATCTAAATTTTATGAACGAACCATTGTTTTATTGAAACACAAAATTTACATTTGTTGTTTTGGGCCTTAGTAGTTCAAGCGTTTTTGCAAACATTTTTGTCGCCGCAGCCAATTAGCCTACTGGGCCTACCGTTACTAGCTGCCGCTTTTTGCTAACAACACGCATCGGTGTGTGCGTGAGATAAAAAGCATTATGATTGGACGACACTTGATCACATATTATTCGCATTATGACGAATTGGTCATGTTTAAACTTGTCACATGTCTATAAATATTTAGTTTTTAATATTACGCAGATACATGAAAATAATTTAGTATACGAACGGTTCTGTTAACATTTGTTCGCTAATTTATTGCATAAAGTTGTTACAACCTCATGTAATATTGTTATACTTGTCAAGTAAAATACGTACTTTTAACAAGGAAGACGTGTAAAAAGTATAACCAAATTTTACTAAGATGAAACAACGAATTTTAGATTAAACGAGTCACTGATTATGGATAACAATTCATGAATCTGACTGACATAGCAGTGATTAAATTGCGAATGTCACTGTTTTTATTTAAAGCTGTATAGATGCATAGTAAATAATAAATTGTTAACATTATATGAAAAAAAATATTGTAGAATAGGGCTGCGTTCGAACATGATCTCGAATGTTGTTAAGCGAAATTAATGTTTTCTAATTGCCGCATAAATTTATCATCCTCTAAGCTACCAGAGTTTGACAGTGAGAATAAAACTGCTTTCTATAATAAACAAAATAGATACGCACACTGACACTTAAGTTAACGGCATCTTCATTTTAGATAATATGTTTATTAAGGATTATACTCGTAATGTTATTTCACCTTACAATCGGTAGAAAGTTAACATGTACAAAGTTCATAAAATGTTAACTGAAGGAATATAAATAAATTGTCAAGAGTATTATCTGACCACTAATCCTTTTGAGTTTATAATAAATAAATATAATTGTATTGAAGTTTAACCTCTCGAAAAAGGCAAAAATACATTCGAAGTACGTAATGGAATCATTTGACATGGAAATAAACAAGACAATATTTTTCTGTTGCTGTTTATATCTCGGAAACATCGTTTGAGTCATAGGTTTGTTGCTTTATCTAGAATTCTAAGCACATCTGTTTCGCTATTCTTCTATTTGCGTGCAAACAATGTGTTCTTTCATTTTATTCCGTTGCCACGAATTATTATGCAATTGCGTCTTGCTGTGTTTAGTGCTTGAAGTTTGAATAGGATTATTTTTAGCTAGTTTTATTACTGGGATGAGTCGTTCCAAGCAACTATTGTGTTAGTATTTCCTTACCACGTCTCCCACGTTAGTAGTCCTTCCTTCAGTAAGATAAAAAGAAACCCTAATTGAGTCGCTCCACTGTTTGTTTGTATGTGACAGACAATTGTCCCAGTAAGAGATGAAATTTGACATTTGTGTAGAAGTATGGTGAATCTATAAAAATGTAATGTCAAAGTGAAAATTCATTTTTTTAATATCGCAAAGGGGGCCGAAGGAAAAATTTAAACCTAAAGAGAGGTGGCAGCAATTGCAAGGGTATCTCTTAATTACTTCAATGCTTGTCTTATACTTCAGAAATACACCTTTTATAACAAAAAATACACGAAACTAAAGTAACTTAAAATATATTGTAAATTAGTTAATATAGACTAACAAATCGGTGACAGATGGAAGCGTGTCGAGAACGCCGGCTACATTGTCACGCTGTATGGCATATGCGGATTCGCCGAGCGAAATACCAATCAGCCTTCACGGATGGACATCAAAGAATTTCTTGCAAATTTTTTTGATCTTCAATGTTTATTTACAAAATTGATTATCACTTATATTTCACATTTTATTTTTAGATATAATCGAAAAATAACCACATCGAGTTCGCTCAAGAGTTTAATAAATATTCAAAATATGTTATAATTCTTCAAACTTCTACAGCAGAGCTTTGATATACCCATTTTCAGCGAAACGGGTTATAGACCAACAACACTTACCCAAAACGTTTTTCATTCGGTCTTATTTCGAATTTGCAACAACAAAACGTTTAGTAGCTAAGCGTATTTTTTAAAATTATAATTTATTGTAAATAAGCGAGATAGAATGACAAAGATTTTTAAAATTAATTTACATCTATGTATATATGTTTACAATGTCATTTTCCTAACCCCCAAACTAGGTGTTTCTTGTAAATTAGTTATAGGTTCTCATGGGTGTGTATTACAAAATATAATTTGTTAAACTTGTGAGCAGATATTAGTACAATTAAGATCCAATTTTACTCAGTAGATATTCAGTTTCATTATATGTTAATTTTTGTAAATGTTCAGCAAGCATCTTTTTGAACTGACAAAAATATATAAAACTTAAAAATAAACGAAATTATAAATAGATTAATTAATATAAAGAATGTAGCAAATCGCTGCCAGAGGGAAGCGTGCCCAGAAGGCTGGCTGCATTGCCACGCTGTATGGAAATGCTGATTCGTTGCGCGAAATACGAACCAGCCTTCTGATCATGGGTGGTATCAAAGAGTTTCTTACAAATTTCTTTGAAGAAACCCTTTGCCGATGGACCCCACGGACCTAAAGTTTCAACTCCAAACGGCACAAATATGTAACCCCTTCCTAGGGTTCCATATTTGCGTCGTTTGAGATCTTCAGCTGTTGAAGCAGCGTTGCTAGCCCCTAACTTAGTCAGTGGAAGATGAGATGCCGCCAGAGTGTCAACGCATGTCGCGTCCCACACAAGCGGCCTTCCCATCTTCCAAGGAATAAGTGACATCCCATCCGGTCTCTTGCCATCGTCGCGCACCAAGCCATTCGATTCTAGGATGGCTGGTACGCCAACGCTGACAAGAGCTCGGCGGATGATGTCATTGAGGCTGGCATGGCGAGATCTTCGGCCAACACTATGTAGACATGATAGTCCGTGGTGTCCATATGAATCCATCCAGCATCTTTTTTAATTTTGAATAAAGTAAGGTAGTATTTTTTTTGTTATATAAAAGCGTACTTGGGGAGACATGTCGGCTGGCAAAGGTTGTACATTTAACAGATACAACACTAAATGCGTGACCTCTGCGCTTAAGAAAAACATTCGAGTCCATGGAGAGGTCTGAATGACGTCGCAAAACTAAGCGAAGTATGTGTGAACTCGGATCGGCTACTACTTAATAACTACAATAATATTATAAAATATTAGTTAGTAACAAGATTTGTTGTGGTGCGTCGGTATCTAATCTCCTCGGTCCTTGAGCCAGTTGTGTGTCAACCGACGGTCAACGCCCTCTTCGAGCCCGCGTCTATTTTTAAACGACTATTTGTTTGTTATTTATTACTGCACATACACGCCAGTTATATTAACTGTGGCGATAATTGAATAATAGTATTCGTGTAATACAACTCGAAGGCCATAACCATCGATACCCGTTGTAAATTATTGTACTATTCGCTTCAAATTTTAAACTTCATTTTTTTAAATTTACACTTCTATTCTTATTAGAACACCACGCTACTAATATTTTTGGTAAATTATGCAATCTTGGGATAATTCTATTACGTCTTTTTAAATGAAGCATTAAACATAAAAGTAAAAAGCTGTTATTTTGACATTACAAGACACTTCAACCTTATTTGTATCGATTATTGTTTAAAAATAACTAATAAGTCATTTGACTGACACTAACTTTTTGCTAGACTTCATCACTGTGACGTACAAAGACATGGATAAATGCATATGACATTTTTACAAAAAGAAGTTGTTTTTGCACAAAGTGGCTATGGAATCTTGATAAGATTTGGCTCAAAGGTCTTCGTAACTAAGCCATAAAATAAATTCAAATTTCTTAGCTTTAGGCGCTCAATATAATTAGGAGGTATTTGAGATACTATCAACACCCGATCGTGTACCGTTGGTCAAACAAGAATGGCGTATTAACAGATTTTATTGTGATACAATGCGCACAATTACTGTCTCGCCACGATACACGACTGGTTCATTAGTGCCCTAGCCCTGTAGTGATTGCGTAAATTCATTTCGTCGCACAAACAATTCTTTTAGTGACGGCCACCGGTGAGTAATATTATACCTACAGAAGGTCTATGTTATATTGTATAGCGTATTTTATACATTCATGAAAGATAGAGAGCGGAAATAGTGGTGGTTGTTATACTTATCATTCACCATTATGCGTAAATTGCACCACATTCAATATTAAAAATTTATCAATTCCAGCCAAGGATTGTCTGGAAGAGGTGGTTTTTTAGCGACAGGGCCGTCCGCTTCTTTTTGTACCATTTCTGGGCTCCAATACTGTTATTAAAATACCATCAGAATAGTCGACCAATGGCATCATGATGGCTATGTTTACAAGCTTTTATGTGACTTCGGATGGAATCTTGCAATTTAAATTTGACCAACTTCCTGGTTTCCGATTGAGGTGAAATTTTGCACGAATATGTATATCGCGTGACAATGCAATAATATGCTACCATGGAGCTGATCTGATGATGGAGTCGGAAGGTGGACATAGGAACTCTTATACTAAACAAAATAGTCCCGTCGTGTTTGGGCTTGTTTGACTTGTCTTGGCTGGCATTCTGCTGCTACATGATATCCAGGTTCTCAAAAGCTTTTATTTAATAAAAACCTTTTTTTAAAAGCTTATTTTACATACAAAACAACCATCATGACGCCAGTGGACGACCCTCCCATCGATTTCGCAATAGCAGAATTGGGGCCCTGTTTATCGCTTTGGTGTACAATAAAGAGTTATGGTAATCTATTTTCAAATATTTTTATATACAATTTGCTATATCCGATTATCTATACCTATATATATAATAAAATTGTAGAGGTCAAATTTCTGTACAATGAAAAAAAATGATAAAAACCGAGTCAGGGTGTTGTAAGAAGTAATTTAGATTTTTTCAATTTTTTTGTTTCTCTGTTTGTCTGTCTGTTTGTACCGGCTAATCTCCGAAACGACTGGACCGATTTACATGAAATTTTGTATGGTGATAGCTTATATCCCTGGTCAACATATAGGATACTTTTGATCCCGAAAAATTAAAGAGTTCCTTTGGGATAGTTAAAAAACCGCACCACGCGGGCATAGGCGCGGGTAGAAGTTATCGTTTATATGGCAAAACAACGTTTGCCGGGTCAGCTAGTTATTATATATTTTTGTTTCACATATGCCTTATATCAGATATACAGAGTTCAGAGTAGTAGAGTACTACTATAAATTACGTCTGGAAACAGGCCTCTTCGCTCATCTTCAAAGCTGTAGATATTTGTTTACATGCTATATACCCTCAAATTATTAGTGGCAGCTGATTTTCACTTCGATATAATAGTGCAGTGACGGCCTAGATATTGAAACGGTTGTATGTAATGAATCAGCCACTGAATACGTTCACTGGGTTTCAAGGTAGATTCATATTATTCTGAGGCGACAACGAGCTGAGATACGTTCGTAATACAGTTAATTAATTGGTGACGTCCATTTTTATATATCCATTCATACTAAGTCGAGTGATTACGATATCTATACATATAATAAAACTGGAGAGGTCGAATTTCTGTACAATGAAAGAAATGTTAAAACCGAGTTAGGGGGATGTAAGAAGTGAATTAGAACTAATTTAGTTTTTTTTTAATTTTTGGTATCTCTGTTTGTCTGTCTGTTTGTACGGACTAATCTCCGAAACGACTGGACCGATTTCAATGAAATTTTGTGTGGTGGTAGCTTATATCCCTGGTTAACATATAGGGTCTTGATCTTCTGATCCTAAAAAAATTCAAGTTCCTGTGGGATAGTGAAAAACTTTCCACACGTTTCTCTAAAATTGCTACAGATAAATTATATTAATTGTGTAGTCATAAAATAACACATATTTCTACAATCGACAACAACCCTTTACTACATAGAAAGTGTTAAGACGAATTTGTTATAATATTGTTCCAAAAATAAAGATAAAATTGTTATCAAGGTTCCCGGCAACGTCAGGGGATGCGTCTGGGTTGAAAATAGGCCCAATATATAAAAACACGATAAAAATGATTTACGAAAGCTACATGAATACAATTTTTCATTTTTATACCTTAATTAATCGTTTTTGTCTATTTTCTATGACCAATGTTTAATACTGCTGTTAAATTTATACGCGGGTGTCGTTACGCTACTGCGCGTACGCATATTGAATCTACCTTCTGTCCTTTTCAACGTTGTATTCAATGACATATTCCACGTTCTAATGCCAAACGCAATGAGCGGGCGTTGACCTCACTCACATTCGATTTTAACTCGAGGAAAAGTTCTACGGAAACCCAGGCCCGTAATATAATAATAATAATAATAATATAATAATATAGGTAGATAATCGGTATAACATATAATGCAAAGGCCACGCGACCTTGTAATTCCTAGAATAACACTTTAATTTCGGTAAATTGTTTATTACCTGAGGCAAGTTTGGGCTTGAGTAATAAATCAACAGTAGACTGTTTGACCTGTTATAGCTGTTATAAAATGTAAAAAACTGGTGCTGAGAATTTAATTAGCGCCTCTTTTATTTGTTAATTGAATGAAACAGTAATACTATTAGGAAAAATGATCATAATAAAATTATATTATATATTTATTTATATTATGGTTTATACCTCGATCAGCATTGTCATTCAGCGAGGCAATGTGGCCAGTCTTTTGGGCACGTTTCCGACTGACAGTGGTCTGGAACTAGATTTTATGGTTTAATTTTTGTTTGTATATATAGTTTATTATTAGTTTGATTTGTTTTTGTAGTGGATGCACTTACCACGTTTAGTCGTAGCTAATTTTATATTATATTTGCTCGAAATGTACCACGATCCTGGTTACCACAAGCTCAGGCTTTCAACTCAATTATTTGCTTACATTTATAGTATTTCAATTTATTTCTATTGGAAGCATTTGTAATAAATAAAACTTGTATTTTAACCTAATTCTCATTCGTAAACAAAAGCCGGTCAAGTTCAAGGTCAGCCTTTTGGCATTTGACTTTTGACGTTTGACAAGTGCTAGCGTATAAAATACATAGCAAAAACTTTCTTTTAATCTACGGTATGTTTTCCATTCATGTTTAAATAACAATTTCTAATCATAAAACAAATTACATATAAATATCTATTTCAATTTCCTTATTTATTTAATACTTTAATTTATCAGCTACATCATATTCTATTTTGTTACTCAATGCCTATATGCCTCTGTTAGCCAGGACGTAAAGATTTGACCAACCAATGAGAGACGAGTATAAAAGTCGCTCTCATTGGTGGGAATTCAAAAATGAAAGTAGACACCGTTTTTTGAATTGAGTTAGGCAGAGACCATTTTGTACGCCAAAAAAGACACTTTCAAAAAGTGAAAATAAAAAGCCAGTTTAAGATTGAAGTAATATTTATTCAAGAACCTGACATCACAACAATAATATCATAGCACACTCTTCATTTTTAATTAGGAGCTTGGGGTAAATTTTCTTATTTGTATTTATATTACTTTATATTATTATTTATCTGTCTTTAAGCAGACTGGCAGACAGCCCACCTGATGGAAAGCGGTTACCATCGCCTATGACCATTTGCAACACCAAAGGTGCTACAAATGTACTGCTGCCCTCTTAGGGCAGACCGGAATACAACTCAAGGTTGTTATGGTGGCACACTCTAGACCAGGGGTGTTCAGCCATCCAGAGGGCAACATATCCACCTGGCTTTGGGTTGATTTGCTCCTCTTACGTTAGGCCACCCGGCTTCAGGAACTTGTATTCTTTCTCCGTTCCTGTATGGATACAAACCTCCATACAAATCTCTATCAAGCATTACATAGGGTATTAGTGCCCGTATATCGTGCCAAGATTAGTGTTTATAGCTGACGTTGTTTAAGCAGTAATACAACTGTAAAATTATGAAGGTTTCCCTTGGTGTTACAAACTAGACGTTGTCACGCGACGCTAAGCGAAAACTGCTATGCAACAAGACAATATTACTGTTATTAAAGTGTCAGTTTAAAGTATAAAATATCTTAGTTAATAAGACAATATCTATGATTTGCCTACAACTTAGTACATACCTTAAGATGAGGGTCAAGATCAGGTTCTTTTGAATTTGGGTGTTTCTTTCAATGATGAAATGATTTCAATGTTAATTTTATATACTTTTCATACCCCAGACTCAATTTAGTAGGCGCTATTCTTAAGTATGTTAGTATTCGAAATTTACCCGATTTCGTGACCTTTTTTAATATAAATAAATAAAATATGAATAGAAATGCCGTTGTCTGGAAGAGATCGCTTATTAGCGATAAGACCGCCCTTTGTAATCTATATATCTGTATATATATAAGCAAAGTTTGTTTTCTTTGTCCGAGGTAAACTCGAAAACTACTGGACCGATCAGCATGAAACCACAACCATTCGACGCGGAATTAATCGTAGATGGTTATAGGCTATATATTTTTCAAATTCTATGAGCCCTTTGCCATGTTTTCTCAATTTGTTTGTTTATTAATTTATTTGCTCCCATAAAACAAAAGAGAGGCATTTATCCTTGGTTCATTTGTTTTCTAGCTCATAAAAGAGGAACATGATTTAACATAACCTCTATGTTAGAAACAACTATAGTCATTTGTTCATGTTTACACTACTTTTTTTATGTGAACCTCAGAGGAAGAAATTAATTACGAAATTCACGTTGCCTAATTTTTTAGCTACTTAAATAGCGCTCTCCATGCGGATGATTTTCACTTATAACAAACTGTGATCCGTTTTTAAAAATTCTATAATGTTATTCGCCCGGCGAAGCAGGCGGGAACGGCTAGTAACTACATATAATTTTAGTCTTTAAGTTCGTGTTTGTATTGGTGTATAATAAAGTGTTATCTTTCGTGAAAACCTTTTTTTAATAGAAATTAATTAATTATCCCCAGTAAAGAACAACTATGCTTTAATACACGAATGAAGAAAATGTCTTAAATTATCTTGCGTGCAACAACTGACGTGGTTGGTGCGGACATTTACCGCCAAAGTAGCGACACTTGGCGCTTACAATTCTCACAGAATAGCTTTTAGATTACTGCAAATTATCTTGAAATACTATCTAGACTGACATCATCACAACGGGTCAATGAATTACCTTTACCTACATTATTGACTTAAATTGGCAGCACTGTCTTGAAGGCAGTATCCTATAGAGAGAAAGGTTTGAGTGAAGGCTGATTACGATTAGTCTTGTGTTTAGTTTTTTAAGTATTTTTACGAGTTACGGGACTGGAATTAAAATGCCGTTGGAATTACTATTATTAGAACAAACACGTATAACACAGGTACAAAAATACCGAAAACAACAAGTCTAAAACGTAATGCAGAAGGTCATAATTCAATAACACGCCAAAGACCGTCACTTTATAGCTTATCGAATGTACAGACGTCTTGTCTCGCTTGTGCCTATCGCTCGCTGGAGTGCCTCGTCTCTCAGTTGGGGCATTGTTTTATAATACAACTAGAGTTTACCCCGCGGCTGCGCCGCGGGTTAACCTCTAGTGCGTGTTGCTTGTTTAAAGAGCAAGTGCTACAGGTTATATTATATTACAATATTTTTATGTATTTGCCCACGGAAGATTCACTTCATTTTATATCGCTAATTATATATACTACCCCCGTCTATCTGTCAACAAAATAAATTACAAAACATGACCAAAAAGGCCAAAATGGTCTAAATGACCAAAAGACCACAGTGACCGACATGGCTAAAATGACGAATAGGCAAAAACCACCAAAAAAGCCAAATAATCAAAATGGTCAAATGACCAAGAGGCCAAATGACCAAAAGGCCAAAATGACCAAATAGGCCAAAATGACCAAAAAGGTCAAAATGATCAATAAGGCCAAAATGACCAAATAGCCCAAAATGACCAAATAGCCCAAAATGACCAAATAGGCCAAAATGACCAAATAGGCCAAAATGACCAAATAGGCCAAAATGACCAAATAGGCCAAAGTTACCAAAAAGGCCAAAATTACCAAAAAGGCCAAAATGACCAAATAGGCCAAAATGACCAAATAGGCAAAAATGACCGAAAAGGTCAAAATGATCAAAAAGGCCAAAATGACCAAATAGGCCAAAATGACCAAAAAGGCCAAAATTACCAAAAAGGCCAAAATGACCAAATAGGCCAAAATGATCAAATAGGCCAAAATGACCAAAAAGGCAAAAATGACCAAATAGGCCAAAATGACCAAATAGGCCAAAATGGCCAAAAAGGCCAAAATGACCAAATAGGCCAAAATGGCCAAATGACCAAATAGGCCAAAGTTACCAAAAAGGCCAAAATTACCAAAAAGGCCAAAATGACCAAAAAGGCCAAAATGACCAAATAGGCCAAAATGATCAAATAGGCCAAAATGACCAAAAAGGCCAAAATGACCAAATAGGCCAAAATGATCAAATAGGACAAAATGACCAAAAAGGCCAAAATGACCAAATAGGCCAAAATGACCAAAAAGGCCAAAATGACCAAATAGGCCAAAATGACCAAATAGGCCAAAATGACCAAATAGGCCAAAATGACCAAATAGGCCAAAACGACCTAATAGGCCAAAATGACCAAAAAGTTCAAAATGATCAAAAAGGCCAAAATGATCAAATAGCCCAAAATTACCAAAAAGGTCAAAATGATCAATAAGGCCAAAATTACCAAATAGGCCAAAATTACCAAAAAGGTCAAAATGATCAAAAAGGCCAAAATGACCAAATAGGCCAAAATGACCAAATAGGCCAAAATGACCAAATAGGCCAAAATGACCAAATAGGCCAAAATGACCAAATAGGCCAAAATGACCAAAAAGTTCAAAATGACCAAAAAGGCCAAAATGACCAAAAAGGCCAAAATGACCAAAAAGGCCAAAATGACCAAAAAGGCCAACCTGACCAAATAGGCCAAAATTACCAAAAAGGCCAAAATGAAAATTATCCCTTGTCCATCCTCAGTATTTAATTTACATACGTGCCGAATTTCAGCCAAATCGGTCCAGTAGTTTTTCCGTAAAAGCATAACAAACAAACAGACAAATATCATTTTATCCCGGAAACTATCCCATTTTTCGGGATAAAAAGTATCCTATGTTCATCCTCGGTATCGAAAATATATATATACTGAGTTTCAGCCAAATCGGTCCAGTAGTTTTTACGTGAAAACGGAACAGACAGACAGACAGACAGACAGACAGACTGACAGACAGACAGACAGACAGACAGACAGACAGACAGAGTTACTTTCGCATTTATAATATTAATAGGGATAATAGGGATGCCTTTTATTAAAAGGCCACAGAGTATACTTATCAAGCAATAACACTATGATACATAGTTCATTAACAAGGTGGAGTCTTGTTGGAATATCTAATAGTTAAGAAATTAATTCTGATTCGTGCTCTTAGTCTACTCCTTTACATACTACATTGATGTTTATATTATAGCCTCATTGACTACACGCCGGTGATGTTATATTTAAGAAAAAAACTTGCTGAATTGTACTATACATTGAAGCACTATGTATGTGTATATTCCCTTTGTAGTGTACAGTCTATAAAGTTTTAATAAAATGATTATATCGAAGATAAAATCAAATCAAATCCGACAGGTTTGAGATTAATGATTTCTGATATACATCCAAATTCTTCACCAGTATTTGCTTCGTCTATAACTTTATTATGTACTTAATTCAATTTAATTTCCATCACTATAAATTTTAAAAAATCTTAAATGAGAAATGTAGCTTGACATTATTAAGACTATCAATTCACTCGAAAGATATGAAGAGAAACTTACATGACTAGTTCTTAAGTATGATTGATAACAGCTACATAGAAGGCACGTTTTCGAAACGTGGCCTTAAATCTATTTATTTCTATTTATGGTGTCCTGCTGTCTGCCAGTATATTGATTGCAATGGACCGGTCGTATTGCATCGTCGAGTTCGTATTGCAATGCATTCGTAACGGTGTCGCATTGTCATATATGAATGGAACGTCGCTTCGTGTGTGATCTTGATATGCAGGAACAGTATTAAAATCGACTCAGAGATTTTGGAATTCATCAGATCATCATCAGAACTTTCGATTGTACTGTCTTAAAATTTCTATGACTTCGTTGTAAGAAATCTTCTACGTGGGTTTCTTCGAAGAAAGATTTTCATTCATTTTCGATTTGTTTTAGTTTATTTTGAGTAGCCTGTCCTATAAGTATCCAGGTATCTGTCCATCGAAATGTCAAGTGTGCATAGTAAATATTCGGCTCCGTAATATAGAGAGGTTTGAATTTAGCAGCAGGACATTGCGGGGCTGATATAAGTACTATTTACATCCTTAAAGGAACTTTTCGTTATTTACTATGGTCTGGATATCTGGGATCGGCCTAAATGATCCGTAGTATATTACCCATAACAATATCCCTACAATGTTTGTGTTTGTCTGTCAATTATATTAAAATATTTCGAAATATTACTTCGCAACTGAAATAGGTATTTTCATCTTTCCAGCCCATTGCTAAGGGGCCATCCATAAATTACGTCCACGTTAAGGGGAAAGGTTGACGAAGTGTGACAAGGCATGGGAGGGGGTCCTAAATTTCGTGACGTCACATTTCAAAATCTAATATATTGTTACTCAGGTCCCGACAAAAACAAAATCCGCCTGCATATCTGAAACAAAGCGCATTTATTACAAGTCGGCATTTGAACTAATAAATAATAACACTAAGATTATTGTAATTCTTTTATGTTCATGTTCTTTTGTTTACTTATTGCCAAACCGCCTATAGTTGTATTGTAATCATTACCCAGGTGTTACGGATTTTAAAGTACAAGCTATTCTAGGAAATTCGGTCCATGTTGCCGGACGGACATATTGCATTTGTGCTGTATAAAACAATGACCCGATTGAAGGGGGAGGCAGTCGATCGAGAACCACGAGCGAATCGAGACGTGTGTACTACAATTGGGAATCTAATAAGTGACGGACTCGCGTGTTATTGAATTACGACCTTCTGCATTACGTTTGGATTTGGTGCGTTCGGTTATATTTGTACCTGTGTTATACGTGTTTGTATAATTCTAATAAGCTCTTTAATATTTCCAACGGCATTTTAAGTCCCGCTAAACTCGTAACAATATTTAAGCTAATTACGGAACTGCTGTTTTAATTTAATCATTTCTTAATGTAAAATTGCAAAATATATAATGTCACACTAGGCAAGGAGTCAAAGGAATGTGATGAGCTGTTACAACGACGGGCGGGGTCGAAAATCAGGAAATTTGTGTGACATCATTTGTGGATGACCCCTAACTTAAAAACTCAGGTTTCGAAACCGTTTATATATGAGTATGTATAGGTCTTTAATCTCTTAAGCTCAAGAGTAGTGAAATGTATAAACAAATCGCATTTATGAAGAACAAAAGCGTTCATGGAGCGCGTTGGATGATGTGGCCCGACGTGGTCGCACAAGTAACTAAATCCGACAACTGGAGTTGCCAGGTAGCGAAAAGAATATAAAAAATATTTTCTTAATTTTGATAGGTAATGAATAAAAAGTATTTTGTTAAATAAAATTTATTTTAAAATGTACGCAACTTATAGGAAATTATTTTACAAAGTCACATTTTTCATTTAAGAATGTTGTAACGCTTTTTGCAATGTCAATTTTTAAATACGAGAAACTATATCTGCTTTAGTGTTTTAAGTAAAAGTTCTAATTGTGCGTTTTGTTTAATACCAAACTATGGCATTATATTCCTAAGAGCTTGAAATAATAAAAAAATATATAAGCAACAAACAAATAAGCTGGTATGGGTAAAGGTATATGTGAATTTATGAAATAGGCTTTCCGTGGCAATTTTATCTTAAAGGTAAATTAATAATTACGCAAAGGATATGTGGGGTTATGATAATGGGTAAACTGAATTACTTGTTTAAAGAACCTATTTTCAGGAATTATAATTTTGTTTTTTTCTATTTAAACGCGTAAATTTGAGGCTGAAAGCCAGCTCAAATTTTACATTGCATAATTTAAAAACAAGTATTGCTTAATTTCTAGCGTTTAATATTTTAATTTTATTTTATTATTATCTATGGCATAATTAATTTCCATAGTAATGACATTTATTATTTGTTATAAATAAAAAAGGTCTCTCGCTAATTTAGAAAAGAAATAGTAGCCATTCATCTGGCAACCCCAGACTGGACGCACGCGGCTGCAACTCGACACCGCTCTCAAGGCTTCCCATGTGGATTAACACTAAGTTTTTCTTTCAAATCGTTATTCCCCTCGAGAATAACACGTAACAGAGCGCTTTTTGTTCGTTGTGTGTTCAACATGTCATAATCCAAATAATTGTACTTTGTAAATGTTTATTTATTACCACAGGGTTGTTATGATTTCTGGATATTTCTTTTAGCTTTCAGCCTGAGACTTATGGATATATTATGGATGTTTGTTTTTTTTATTATAATGGGTAACCAACTAACATGTTGTGTAACAATACGCTTATTAATTTGTCTAATGTAGCTCACTTCATGGCATGGTTTGCCAACTTTTTTTGAGAAAAATAACGTTTAACATAAATAAAATATTTGGACTAATAACAGAAATGGGGTTTCAACATGTTATTTATATATTTATACCTTCTTTGAACACACTATTTTTGTGTGCTTCTAGCACACACTAAAATATTTTCAATTATCCTTAAAATTTTCCAGCTATCTTTACATTCCCAAATTAGGTAAATGAAAAAGCACTTCATTTTTTATTAAATTTATAGATGACTTGCTGTACCCGTCTTCTCGCTATTTTAGATTCGTTTCTGAAAAAACTGTTTCAATGAAAGTTCGATCGATAATAGTTCAGTAATTATCCATATGAGTGTTTCATTTTACACATCACAGCGAAGATTGGAAATAGAGTTTTCACATACTTTATTTTGATGCAAAAGTAAAAATATATATTTTACAAAAAATTAAGTAGGATACCTTATTATAAAGTGTAGTTGGCAACCCTATATACATATCCTTTTTTAGTGCAAACAAAGCCGCAGGCAAAAGCTAGTGTAGGTATAATTTTGAGAATCTTCTCAAAAGGCGGGTACACCGGATCACAAAAGAATAGATGTCTATCTCATACTCGTTTAAACATCGAAAACAATGGATGAATCAACCCGTAGGTGGGTTTAAGTTATGCTGTCAGCTCTTCATCATCCGCTGATGTACAGCTGAAATGAATCTTGATTTTCTCAACGAACCGTAAATGGTTTGAAATGGGAAAGTAGCCGAGCTAATAGATACAATAGGGCCGGGTAGTTCTGTGGTGCAACTTTCCTTCAACGCAAAAAGTTGCAGAATGATAGCACAACATGCAATAAGTTCTTACTGGCACATGTATTGATAGTTTCGTAAGAACTAGACGGCCGTAATTACTCCATTGAATCGACGTTCGAATAAAGTTTTTTTAATCATTTCATAAACGTGGTAATAAGTTAACTGTGTCTATTTATAAATTCAAATTAGATAAATAATATCTGCTTATTTCACATGAATACTTTTTTTATTTCTGAAACACAGGAGACAGGCTGACGACCCAAATGTGATGGAAAATGGTTACCGTCGCCTATGGACATTAGCAATACCAGAGGTGCTACTAATGAGCTGCACGCCTTGGAGGAGAAACTAGAACCTGACCACTGATGCCGGAGCACAACTCAGTTTTTATGGTGGCATACTCTAGATCAGGAGTGGTAGCCATTCTGTCGGGAAAATGCCTTACCACTACATTACCTAATACTAATTCCTGCGGCCGGGCGGTCTGTCATGAGAGGCGACAAAACAACCCACAATCAGGTGGTAGGGCATTTGTCCGAGTATGCTGCCATAACAACCTTGAGTTGTGTTCCGCCATTAGTGACCAGGTTCCAGTCTCCCTTAAGAGAGCAGCAACGCATTTGTGTTGCAAATGTCCATAGGCGATGGTAACCGCTTTCCATCAAGTAGGCCGTTTGTCTGTCTGCTGAACTCAAGCAATAAAAAAGCAGCTTTTAATTTGCTTTTATTTTGCATTTTTAAAAACATTTACTATGAAAATCGTTTTATATCTAAGGTTTACATAGTGTAGGGAGTAAGCAAACATAAAATCTCAGTTCAATTTCAATTTTTTTATAAATATTAAGTTTCTGTTGTAATTGATACTCGAAAAATATAAAAATATTCAATTTCAATATTAGCACCTATGAAACCTTATAAAGCGTATTGCGAAAAACTTGCGAGATCTGTTGATGGATTGATCAACTTTTTTTGATATATTTCGACAAGTATTTTACTGGACAATATCTATATATGGGTGTGCATTGGAGCTGGTTTGTATGTACTAGACCATTTGGGTAATTTCGAAGTAACATTAAAATTTTCCAATGCAACAGTATGGCTAATATTTAATGAATATTTTAATAGAGATTCTCCTGACAGTTTTTAATAGAGATTATAAATCATTTAGTTCTATCTATTAGGAATGTGCAAGTCCCTTGTAAAAGCTGGATAAGTAAAGTGGTGGCAGAGGACTGCTGTTTATGGGGGTATCGATCGACCTTCTTTCACCTCTGCTTTACACAGTGGTTAGGTTACAGTCCTGCTTCTCTGGGTTTATACCAATCCGGCACACTAGCACGTCATGCTGTAGTGAGTCTGTTCAAGATATCGTGACGTCGTTACTAAGTGTTTTGTCTCTTCGGAACGTAGGTAGGTTTAGTGGGTAGGTCGTCGGCCTCTACCATCATTGGAAGAGGGACTAATATTATACGAGAGTCCCACACGCACACGTACAGGCGACATTAGGTACTGCATTTGGCCTCCCTCCGTATCCATAGCCCGTGTATCTCAAGAAAAGACATTCCCCGGCGTTATCAAAATAATAATTAAAGCGAAGCAATGGGATATGTGGTGTTAAGGGAGGCCTTTATCTAGGAGTGATCATCCGACAGGTTGCCAACGCATTGGCTTCGCCTCTAGTGTTGCACACGTCTACAGGTTACCTAGGTTTGCCTATCTGCCAGCCTCGGAATCACAAAAGGATATCAATATAATTAATTATCTGAATAATTCATTAACCAAGATAAATATATATGAATACGTTTTATCCTGAAAAATAGGGTAATTGATCGGCCTCTATGGTTGAGCGCGCTAAGCCATTTGCCGGCTCAACTCGCTCCAACACAGGGACTCCGAGTTCGCTTCCTGGCATGGTAAATTTCGTAATCGAACTTTCTGTTATTTACTATGGTCTGGGTGTTTGGCCCCAGAGTGGTCCGTTGTATAACTTTACTTGCTTAGTTTGAGGAAATATAATGTGTCTGTTTGTCTGCCGATTATTATAATTATCCACATGTTTATTTGTTTCCAAAAAAAAAACAAAATCCGCGGGATAAGAAAAACATTAGGCATATTAGTTATAAGCTTATCATACAGTCGTTAATATTTTCTTACGAGCTCTTAACACTTGGTGTCTATAAATAACAAATTGGATTAACATGCTCGACCAATTCAAACGCTACGAGTGTATTTCGCAATAACCCATAATTCAATGGCGGTGTTGAAACATTAATTGGTTTAAATATCATCATGATGTGTTTAATTCTCAACGATTGCTTGTTATAATATTATTTTTATGAATAGCAATTTATTTATGTTGAATTTATCAATTATGATGTCAATCTAAATATTTTATACAGGATGTATTTTCCAAGCGGGCCTTCAGGTCCTAACTCTAAACTATACGAAATAGCGAAAAACCATCAAACAAGCCTTGGGGCCGACGAGCCCTAAGTTCTACCATTAGATTTTTTTATAATTAATTACTGTAGACTGGAATCGAATCGCTTGTTTTGAAAAAAGAAGTAACACCGGTTTTATTACACCAATCACTTTCTGTGTAGGAATGTCAAACCAAGGGAAAGGGTTGTTCTTGAACAAAATGTTCTATTTTCCATGCCTTACTTAAACAGGTGAGGTTTATTATATTCTATATACAAATTATGAAAACTATTCTGTTTTTAGTAGGTACCTATAAATTCAAAGCTCATATTATTTTACCCCAATCAATAAAATCAGTCAATGGATAAACATTGATTTCCTTTAATTGAGGTTCGGTAAATGACCGGCGCAGTTTCATGCTTGATTACAGTCCTTTAATTCAAATTGGAGTACTAAATCAAGAGCAAATAATCATGTGTTTCTAGTGTGAGTTAGCTGCTGAAGATTTAACAATATGATTACAGTTAATTTATTTGATGACTTTTTTGATTGTATGTTTTCCCCTTATGCTACATCTGCGTGAAGCGGACTATAGCTACTCCTATATCATTATCCAAGATGAAGCAGACTGTTATACTAGAAACGTTAATCTTGACGTTGACGAGCATTGCAAGCCCATATGTCATGTTGTCAGTCCTTCGACTGTTGCGTAACTATGTTCTATATCTCAGTCTTTCCATCACAAACAAAAGCGCAGGGTCGACAGGAAGGAGGGGGTTTTTAGTGGGTATTGAGGTTGCTCGCCCGTGCGGCATCGCTCTGAGTCTTCCACACTCCTCTGTGTAATCCATCGCGGACGGAGCGCAAATAAAGCATACTATTGCTAGCGTTATCGCCCCCGGTGGATGCGTGCCGTTTCCTAGTGGTGGCCCAGAGAGTGCGTAAATCGGTTAGGCGTTTTCCCTCGCCTCAAAAAAAAAATGTTGTCAGTCCTATTTTTATTTAGTTCGCAGAATATTATTTACCAATTTGTTGACAATTATTGTAATAAGATCAGTGCTTAATTGGCATCCCATTTGCCTACGCGCATAGTGCGGCCGCCGGGCAAGCCCCGCCCACGCTACGTCGCCGCTGTCTCTGCACTCTTGCACAGATATCATGAACGTTTACATGCTAATCAACTAAACTTCCTTCCGGACTATAATTAATTAATGCTCAGGATTCTATATATCATTACCAGAATATTCATGGCCGTGTTTATGTATATTGTACATAATCAATGTCATAACCATGTTTTCCAAAGACTACTAGATCTACTAGGTTAAGTTTGTTAAGATGTGTTTAATATTCGTCTACACAATAGTGTAGACGATACACCGCGACATATACAACATGATCAAATAGCATAAGTGTTAAATAAGAGGTTAATAAACATCTCAAATAATGTACGAAATTTTTAATAAAATAAAATATTAGTCAGGTTCGTCACAAGTGGAGATCCATCGTCTCTGCCTACTGCCATAGGAAACAGGCGTGATAATTTGTATGTAGGTATAAAAGTGCAGGTAAATAATCTTTGGTCTACCATCATCATCTTCTACATCTAATCGATTGATTGATTCTCAAGGCCTTGAAGAAAGAACGTATAAATTTCCAAACAGAATAAATTTACTTTCACGTATGTATGAATATAATATTTTAGCAAACCTAATTAGTATTTATTAGATTTCCTAAACTATTTAATATAAATCATTTCCTTCTTTTAATTGCTGTTAAAAAATAAAAGCAAACATCTTTACAATTTCTGCTAGAAATATAACTTCAAAATGAAAACCGTTTTACAAAGCTCAGTGTTAGCAAGGACATAAACATCATCGCTTGGCGTTGTATTTCTCTCACTGGAGAGTTGAATTTAATTTAAATAACTACTTATTCAAAGCTACAACATAGTGGTAATACAAGTAGTAGTTACTAGAATAGAACTAGAGCGGTCAATGATCTCTGGTCTGTTATTATTATCGCGATAACTAGTGTTATAATGTTTGGAAAACATTGGCGTGATTCCAGGCGATAATAGTCCGCCTATTACCGCATTAATAATAATCTTAAATTATGCGTGTTGATTACACAGTGATGATTAGGAGATCGGTGACAGTTTCATACGCGTCATTAGTAGCTTCGGTATCAGTTTTGTTTATATTTTCCGGACAGTCTGCTATTGAAGTTTTTGATGACAAATTGAACTATGCAGTTTAATTTTGACTGACAGATTGTTGTGGCAGGCTTTGCATGTTGATTACACAATGATGATTAAGAGATCGGCGACAGTTTCATACGCGTAATTAGCAGCTTCAGTATCAGTTTTGTTTATATTTTCCGGACAATTTGATATTGAAGTTTTTGAAGACAAATTGAACTATGCAGTTTAATTTTAACTGAAATCCTGTTATGATGCAGGCTCTGCGTGGTGATAACGAAATAATGATTAAGAGATCGGCGACAGTTCCATACGCGTCATTAGTAGCTTCAGTATCGGTTTTGTTTATATTTTCCGGGCAGTCTGCTATTGGAGTTTTCGATGAGACATTGAACTATGTAGTTTTGTGTTAACTGATAGATTATTATGATGTAGGCTTTGCGTGTTGATTACAAAACGATGATTAGGAGATGGGTGACAGTTCCATACGCGTCATTAGCAGCTGCAGTATCAGTTTTGTTTATACACATATTTTCCGGGCAATTTGATATTGGAGTGTTTGATGAGAACTCAAACTATGTAGTTTTTTGTGTTGACTATCAAACTTTTATGGTGCAGGCTTTGTGTGTTGATAGCACAATGATATTTAGGAAATCGGTGATAGTTTCATACGCAAACGTGTCATTAGTAGGTTCGATATAATGTTTATTTTTATTTATTTGCTTTACCAACAATTACCTACACTAATACTGAGGATGTTTATAGCTTTATAAAAAACATACAAACGCAGTAATTACTTATATGTAAACATACATGTAATTTGATATTATGTAGTACGAAAAATTATACTTTATTAAAAAAATAAGGCCTTAATAGCTATTAAATTTCAAACACATAAAAAATAAAATATAGAAAAACTCAATTAGTAATGTGAGATGTAATTAATTAACGATATTTGTAATATGAATTTGCATGTAGATCAGTAATATCAGAATAAAAATGTATTAGTTTACATAGTCTAGGTATGGTAGAGTTGGCACCAAGAACAGTGAGATGTAAAGGCGAACAAAGAGGTGTAAAAGTCGTTTAAATCTACATATAGATAAATATATAAATAAAAGAAAAAATAATTTACTGAACAAAAATTTCTTAAACAAGTTTAGCAAATATAAACCATTCTTAAATGTTTATCGCTTAGTCTAATGCTCTTAGCAAACGGCAATAAAACATCATTTTTTCGGTTATCTCTATTTACACGTAGGTGGTATTGTCAAGAAAAGCATTTGGACACAGTAATTGCATTATTAAAACCTAGCTGACATTATTAAAGTATCTAAAACTTGAACAATGGTCGAGTATTTAACGATTTAACGAGTTTGGCAGACTATCAAACCTCTAAAATGCTATTGTTGTTTTAACTGATGTACAAGTTACTAATACGTAAAGAATGCGTGTATTTTCTGCTCTCTAAATATCTAGTTTGGTGAACGTTTTTCATACTTTCTTTGTTCTAATAATTTTAGCAGGTGTATGGAGAGTAATGAGCCGATTCGTATATACAGTCTTTATATTGAGATCTATTTGTTCGATTAATATTTTAATTAAAATTTTAATTAGTAATTAATTAAAACTTTCATTGTCGTAAGCAGCTGTCAGCTGTCATGCATGCTTCTATATCTAATATATAATTTTGTGTATAAATACTATAGTAACTTTGTTTGTTACTTTTTCACAACTAAATGTCTGAACGGATAATAATGAAATTTAGCAAGACAACAAATTGTATCCTAAAGTAGGATATAGACTGCCGTTTGTCTCAGAAAATCAGTATTAAAGGAAGTGACGTAGAGAATGAAAATTTGTATGAGAAAATTTAATTATGTTGTGAATATGAAAAGTTCATGTTTCAGTTTTGGATAACAAAGAAATACGTGATTGAGCGTTACACTTGCGTTTTTAATTCAACCGGACAGTAAAGAAATAGATGCAAACGCAGTCGCGGGTAGTTACTAACTGGGTATTTGACACATTATACAATAAATTCCGAAACGAACTACAGAAAGCGATCAAGCATTTAAAAACCTCACTATAATCTTTCAAAATTTCATCATAGAAATAATTTCAAGTACTGTTTCAACAAGTTACATTTCTCGTTAACAGTACTATGTCATACAGCAAAACATCCATACAAAATCAATAAGGTTGTGATGTTATTTAGGGTGATAAAAGTATATCTCTCTGTTCATTTCACTGTCAAGTGCCCCATTATGTAGTAGTTTGTTGAATACAGCTTTTGAAGTATCAAAATGCGTTGGAGGTAATGTGGCTTTTTATTGCTTTATATTTTAATTGCTAGTTTAATGTAACTATATAAATATGATAATTTAATGACATTGACGCTTATTCATTTCATTTAATTATAACTTAGAGGTTTGAACATTAATTTATCCAGAGTCAAGTAATTCAAATTATGTTAGCTCTTTAAATCATAACGTAAAATGCGGCTAAGTCCGCTATCCAGGGTTTTCTTCCTCTTTATTAGAATGAGGAGGTTGGGGCTTCGAGGTTTTTTGGATTACTACTACAGTTACTAGTATAAAGTGAGACAAATCTACTGATCAAAAGCGCTTCTAAGGAGGTTCAATTAGTCAGCTTATTTATTTTCGTAATGTGAAACCCCTTAGTGGAATACTTATGTTTTTTTCACATAAATATTGGTTTTACCGCATGTTCCATTGGGTCATGTGTAATTTTTATCTTTGAAACTTATACTTTCGAATGTATAGAGGCTTCGGGAATGTATTTTTTGAGCAAATGTGTTGAAAAAATACTAGTCAGGACTACCATTAGCAATAAAATATAATGGTTAACCTGTTACAACTAGTAGCACTTGGCGGTAACCCTGAAGGCGGGCGGGGGTCGATGCTCGCACGCGACCCACTTGCATGCAGCGTGCGCTGCAATCGTGCGCATGACTCGATCGCGAGATTTGCAAATTTTAAATATTATAATCTTGATACAGTCGGATACATTTTTATGAGTGACTTCTGAACTTCTGGTTGATTTTAATAGATCGAATTTATAAGAGTTGTTTTTTTCGAAATGACCTCTGTTCAAATCTGCTTGGACATAAACTTTTTTTTGTTACGTTTCTCTGTCAGTATGATATTTTTTCTGTTCAATAAATTGTTTTTTTTCTTTACCTTGATCAAAAGTCGTGCATATGGTTGCAATTTCATAATAATCGGTTAAATTCCAAGGCCGTATAAGGAATGAAGAAACATTCATAGTTACATTTAGTATGGAAATTGATGTTTTTATTGCTTGAGCTCGACCAGGCAGACGGCCCACCTGATGAAAGGAATTACTATCGCTTATGGACAATTTGTAACACCAAGGTGCTATCAATGTGCTACTGCTCTCGAAAGGGAGACTGGAACCTGGCCACTAACGTCGGAATAAACTCAAGGTTTTTATGGCAGCATACTCTAGACCAGGGGTGATAGCCACCCTGGCAAATACCCTACCACCTAGCTGTGGGTTGTTTCATCGCCTCTTACGACAGGCGGCCCGGCCGCATGAAATTGTATTCTTTATCCGTTTCTACATAGATGTAGTGCTGAACTATTATATTATCCCAAAACACTCGACGTCGAAAACTTTTTACTTCTATTCTCTACTAATTTATCATACTTGGGCTGATTTTTCAATCACCAAATTAAAGCTATTCCGTGGAATAAAACACAACAAGAGAAAGAAAAAAAATGCATTTGTACGAATAGAACTGTTGAATTATTTCAATTTTTGATTTTAGTCAGGTTATAATTGATTTGACTGGTAACTTTGAAATGATGATAGAAAAATAGACCCTTAATCAAATATATTTTATTACTAACCTACTATTTCAAAAATAGGCTAATGATGACTTACTTAAACGTTATTATTTTTGAAAGATAAATTTAATGAATTCACCCATTAATCAACACTTTATAACGGGCTAATAAAATAATATCAACAAAAATGTACGCAGGAAGTGACTGCAATAAAATAAATTAAATCATATTAATTAATATCACACATCCTTGCAAGCATTACGTAACGTTTGTTAACGCTACGTACGTACGTACGCCTGCCCGGAAAAGCTTCAATCGATATGCCGACAGCGGCGCCACCTACTGGGTCCAATTGTGAACTAACTCAGAAACCTTCTTTGGCTCATGCACAACAACCTTGCTAAAGATCATCACACGATCAAATTTATAGTTTACGATTCTAAAAAGGACATACAGGCAAACATTCATTTTTATATATCAAGAAGAAGATAGAGCTTATCACGTGGCTTTATTCGGGTGAACTCCCAATACATTTCCGAGAAGTATATCATAATATTATTGATGATTACCGTTATTACCTTTATAATCGGTAAATTGGATATTTATTCACTTAAAGTAATTGTATATAATGTGAACAACTTAATATTTACGTTTCTCTTAATATGAATTACATAATTACACGAAAGAGTTTATCTAGCAGAGCCTTAGAACTCCACGCTCAGATCGTAGGGTCTTGAAGCTATGACCTTGCATAGTACATATATCGAGCTCTTAAAATGCCTAATCGACAGTTTAAGTGATCGGAGTTTATTAGTATAGTGGTTTCGTTATAGTTTAGTATCAAAATCTTGCTGGCCAGATATTACATTAAAGGGCGATTTTTCAAACACTAGATAAAAGTTATTCATAGAATAAAGTCTAATATGGAAAAAAATGACAGTTTCATGGTTGTACTTTTACTGAAGTTAGAAATTATTCAATTGTCAGTAGTTTGAACACCTTCCAGTAGAATAAATATAAATAACTAACAATGAATTAGGTTTAGTCAATGTTTTCCACATTGTAGTAGTTTATCATTTATAAGGTAATAGAGGAAACTTCATTTAAATCTAATCAATTACATTTCGTCGTATTACTTTATTAATATAATTTAAATTAATGTAAATAAACACAAAACAATGAGTATTCGTTATTTTACATCAATGGACCATTATCCGGCTCTCCATGACAAGAGCTATGAATGTCAAAGAAGCAAGTGAGGTGTGTAAGAATAAGCCTGAATGGCTCTCTGTTGTTCGTGACTACCCCGCAAGGGACCTGGCGTGAAGTTATCTATGTATGTATGTATTATTAAAAATTGTACTGGAATAATAAGAAACGCATGAATCGTCCCTGCGTTGGCCACACATCGTCTGCAAAACATACTACACGCACAAGTCGCAATTTGTGAATAGTATAGTACCCACAAAAAACTGATTTTCCATATGATTTTTAAAATTGACATTGCGTAACATGTATTTAACAGACACATTTATCCGCGAGTTTCCTTATATGGTCCAATTATGATTAATAACAGCGTATACTGAGATATAATCGCGGGCTAATTGCGAGGTGTGGTCCGTACGTTATTGGCTTAACAAATTATTATAACTAGACGAGATGGTTGCGTGATCGTGCGCCTGCGCATGGATGGTTTTATTCAACAACGCGTCAGTGATTTAAGATTGCTGTGTTAAAGGCATAAGTATAATTATATCTGACTATATTACTCAGATTTTACAATGAAAATCAACTAATTACCTCCACATTTTTTTATATTTATGAGGAATATTAATTTTGATTGTAAAAATATGTATTAATATAGAGTAGATGGTAGAGCAATTTTCGAAAACTTGAGTTTTAGTATAATATTTACAGCAGTCGAAGCACCCTTGCTCAACTCTAACGTGAAGTTACTTGTGATGCGCCGACGCCGTGCAGTGCAGATAAAAAAGTTGTTTATTATTTCTTGCTCAAAATGTACGTTTTTTGCGATCTAATTATTGTTTTTTTTTTATTTAACATGACACATACTTGTAAAGGGTTCATTGAAGTATAATTGTCAAGAGTAATATAACTGTTAATGTCACTTTCTCGGAGCGTCGTGTCTTAGTAAGTGAGGTTGGCATAAGAAAGAAATATAGCCTCTTCTTAAAAACGGCACCAAGTTATCGATGAATCCATGGCCTTAATAGAAGTGAATTATAACGTAATCAGTAGCAATTTAAAGAGAGATATTTTTTATTTAAACAATAGAAACATTATCTTGTTAGAAGCTAAAGGTATAAAGTTGTTGATGATGAAAAAAGATGTTAATTTCATAAATATACCATCTATGTATGCATGACATACTATGATGAGTTCTGATGAATAAAGCTTTCCTGTGCTTATACAGATAATTTTACATACTTATTATAAACTTTTATTACAATCAAATCTCAGTATATGTGGGTAACAGATGGTATAGGTGTTTCAAGCTAATTTCAGTTGCAGCGTATTTATGAAAATTGGTACAAGTATTAAAAAAAACTCAAATTAAAAAAAAAACGTGAACTATTGTTTTAGCGGAAATCGTATCCAAATGAGCTCATTTTTAAGCCACTACTGAGAAAATCTCACGGGATTCTTAGAACATAGAAAGGAAAAAGATAAAGTTTATTGATTATTAATTAGTTTTGTATGTTGTTCAAATAAGTAAAAAATAGTTTATTTTCATTTGATACCAAAATGTCCAAGGTACAACCTGTACTGGCCAAATTACGTCAGGTCTATTGTCCTTGGACAGTTTTCTCTTTTTTATAACGGTTTTTATTTCCAGCTTTATCGAAAATTCACAGATTTTGTCGATATATTATATAGCCGAATAAGTGTTCTTACCATATATGCATATTTGATAGGTCTTATGCTCATCGCTCAATTTTTTTTAAACGAAAATGTAAAAAAGCTTGATCAGGTTCCTCTGTATTATTATATTAAACTTTATTGAGATAATTTTTAAAACGTTTCAATAGATTTAATAAAGAAATCGACGAAGAATCTGATTCTGGAAATTTTCCAATCTTTTTAATTATTTTAACAATATTTAATTGTATTTGGAATTACTACATATTACTATACTAACATTGTTAAAGAGCTATTAATCAAAATTTATCTTTATGGTTATAACAAATGACGGTTATAAAGGACACTCAGACCGGAAATACCTACTTACCGATCTCATAAATTCTGAATTGAGTTAAAATTAAACCCACGTAGATATAGGTTGAATCAAGGCAATTATTTTGACAATAACGCGCACCTCGCTATCAGTTTGTATAATAGACAGTTTCTCGGAGTAATGTCACTATAGTTGTGTTTAAAAAATATTATACTTAGCATATCAAAAATGAAAAAAAATTCATAGCTCCTTTGTATCAATCTCTACAGTCAGTGTTCAAAATAATAAAAATCATGCATGCCCGTATTTTTTCCCAAAATTCACTAAACCATCTATTAGATAATAACCGGTACAAATTGAAAGACTCGCGGCCTGCAGCGTCTAGTGCATTCAACAATACTTTTGAAATTGGACGTATTTTCTATAAAACATTAAGAACAAACTTAGCCCCGTCTTTTACCGTGAATATGTGAACTTTCAGAAGGGAAGAAAGTAATTGGATCTTGTAAATAAGAATGCGTATGTTCTTGCAAAACAATCATCTCTTTTAGTTTACGAATGGATATTGTTAAAATAAGTATGGTATGTTGGTATAATTATGCAGTTGCTAATTTAGCTTTTAAACCATGTACATATCTCCAGTGATAAGCTGCAAGGTAATGAATACAAATACAGCATGAGTTTAATTGCATTAATGCTCATTTGTACAATGTTAATGTGCGGAATAATAATACATAGGTAACTAATTTGTTTATAATAGCTCATTTTCACATTAATTATTTTATACTCACTTCTTTAAAACATTGAAAATACAAAACAATAGATGTTTTTAATCCCTAAAATTTCCGTTTATATGCATGTATCGTTTGAGCGGCTATTCATGAAAAAATTTCAGAAACACTGGTGCAAAAAATAATCTAATAAATATCCTTTATAATTAAGGCAACGTATAAAAGCGGTTTTTAATTTAATTTTGACAGTTTATTTTTAAATTACAGCCACTTAATAAGTTCACTTCCCTTCACAGAAATTACAACTATACCTAATATTAATACTAATCTAGCCATAAATTGAAACTTAACTCAATAAATAAAAATATTATAATAATAGTAAGTTAGTAAAAGTCCATTAGAAAGTTCCCCTCATTTTTCCAGTCCGTTTTGTATACATTTCCCACAACCCTACACTGACCTCAATTTGTCCTTGGGTGTATTTCTACATTATATAATCACTAATGAGAGTCACGCTACATTTAGTGTTAAATTGTCAAAAGGGTATATAGTAGGTAATACGCTAGCCGTTACATCCAACCTTTAAAAGCTAAGTCTTTGAAGTCCGAGCCACTTTTCAACGATATACATAAATAGCAAGTTGGTAACATCTTGAATTGCTTGTTCTTTTTATGATTCTATTAAGGTGAATCACTCATCAAGTGCTTTGATTATTACTCATAAAAAAAATTGAGCCCAACATCATAGTTAATGTATTGTTAAAATTACTTTGGATATTTGTATTCATTTGCTCCTGCTTCACACTACCATATTGTACCAAAATAGGAATTTGCATTATTTCTTCTATGTTATAAAGTAAACAGGTCATGTACAACGATTTTGTTGCAAAAATAGCGATGCCTACGTGACCCACCCACACGTTTCTCGGCTTGACAGTGCTTAAGTCACGATTTACTTCTGCGAATAAATATTATGAGAACAAGTCATTGATAAAGGAATTACACAGTGAACATGTTTGTAGTTTCTGATATTTCAATTTATGTTGTAACAAACATCGCTCTATAATTACTTTAAAAATTTATAAAAAAAGTCTACACTACACACATAAAAAAAATAACGCATGTTTTTGTGTCCGCCACTCATAATCTCAATTGTTTCACAGTTATATTGTGAGACGGACAGTTCAGTTTTGGGGTCATCTGGAAGGCAAGGTTAAACTTGCCTCAAAAAAGCTTGGTGTGCTAAACCGGTCTAAGCAGTATTGCACCCCGCGGCAAAGACTTGTGCTTTACAAAGCTCAAGATAGGCCGCATATGGAATACTGGTCACACTTATGGGCTGGAGCACCCCCGCTTACCAGACTGACCCTCTCGACTTCATCCAGCGTCGCGCCGTTTGTATAGTCGACGATCCCATACTAACAGGCGGTTTAAACCGCTTAGCCTTTGGACAGACTTTGCGTCCCTCTGCGTGTCCTACCGCCTGTACAACGGAGAGTGTTCCGAGGAACTGCTTGATCTGGTACCAACGCCTCATTTTACAACCGCACCGCTCGCCATTGACGGAATGTTCACCCCCATTTCCTGGAGCTCCCACGCTCAAGTACGCAACGGTTCTCTAGAACGTTTATACGCGTACAACAATGATCTGGAGAAAACTTGCCGCCGAGGTTTTCCCTTTGCGCTACGACATGGGGTCGTTTAAGAAGGGCGTTATAAAATTTCTTAGAGGCCGGCAACGCGTTGACAACGCCCCTGGTGTTGCAAACGTCTATAGACGACGGTAACCACCTTCCATCAAGTGGGCCGTCCGCCTGTTTGCCTGCTTCAGGCAATAAAAAAAAACACATTATTAATTTATCATCCTTCCCATAATTCTCGCCTATGTACAATTGTACGTAGAATTATAGATCTAGAAGTTTTTAAGAAAAGTGACTGCATTAAACAAATACAACAGCATGGAAGGATATAACGATTTATAAATGTTCTATTTTGCCATAACGTCACTTAGGCTAAATATATATTTACTAGAATATTTCAAAACCCACCAACAAATAAAGCTATCTTTATTTCCACAAATCCGCTAGTTGCCGACGGTATTTTTTATTCGAAGCCGAGAATCGAGACGATCGCGAGAGGACCATTAGCCGTATTGTTATTACCAACATTCCCAGTAATGAACCGCTCGTTTTCGTCCTTTAATATTACCGCTTTTGCTCCCTTTACTCACTGTAATAGCGCTCGAGCTTGATTTCACTTCATCTCATCGGTTTTGTACTCCTCTAATTAATTCCATTTACTTTCAGAGAGCTCCGTTTTTAGTGTGCAAATTTTAATTTTAAATTCTTTAAATATTTCAATTGCATCTGAATGCATGCTGATGAGGTATGAAACACCGTGATATTGGCTTTCGGAGTGCCTCTATCCAGACCAGTCTGCCGAGAGAAATCGCATCACTTGTTTTTCCAATCCGACTACCAAATATTTTCCAGCGATTTCCTTCCATCCTGCTACACTGAATCTGGTGCTCGACGAAGAGCCATTTACATGGAAACTTAGTGAAATATTCACATCAGCTGTCGATTGTCACGTTATATTGAGATATTCAAACTTTCTCCGCAGTGGTTTGGTGCATCTTATTTACATAATGAGATGCCTGCCATTGTGCTGAGGCGTCGGCGTCTTATCGCTGCTAATATTAGGTTTAATCATTCAACTCTTACAAAAGAAATGCTCTTTATTATTTGAATGCGCTGTATAACAGTACTCGATCGTGACGCTATGTAGATATGCGCTTTCGCCCACGAATTTCTGCCACAAAGGTTAAGTTCAAGATTATTTATAAAACAACCCAAGCCTAGTCGCGGTGCCTATTGATCGTCTGGTGTACGCACCCTAGCATATTACGGTAGGTTAGTATGCCCGCAAATCGCGTTCGTTCCTCCCGGAACGCACCGAACACACCCGAAATTTTACATCCCCGGCCGTTATTGATCGTTCTTGACATTGAAATGGGAATAGAAGTAAACAGCTGGGAAGTTAGGGTGCGTGTTCGGCCCTCGTCCAATCCCGTTCCTTGACGAATCAGCCTCGGCACATTAGCATGAAAGAGTAGTCGTAGAATGTATAAAATCAAGGAAACAAGTAATCCATTATCTAGTACTGTATCCGTAAATATGCTTGTTTGCTTTGATCCTTTTCACGGCTTTAAGAATGAAAACTTACGTCATGAACTACATATATTATATTCAAATGTCCTTGAAATAAAGACACATAAATACTTTACTTGAAAATGTTCAATGTCGTCTGTTCAATACAGATCTGAAATTAAAGTTCACTAAATATATTATACTTAGATCAACATGTGACCACGACTATCGCAAATTGCAAAACAGCCAGTTAAAAATAAAATAAAATGCATGTGCACCATGTAAGTTTGAAAGCCTAAAATATAAATTTTCTTATATAAGCGAAGAAAAATAGATTCATTGGAGTTTTTGTATCACTTCCAGTTAACAGAACTAACTAAGAAAGTTTGTTAGAATCCGTCCTTTTATGTGTTTCAATTTTCTCTTATTCGTCTAGATTCTCCTACTTTGTTTTGATAGCATAATTCACACAGGTTACATAGCTTTACATTTCCTTCTAGTCGCCCCCGCGGAAAATTCCTATATGTCCTACGAAATAATCTCATTTTTAATTTCAATTATGCCAAACAGCAAAATCGGTACTGTGGTTTTTTCGCAAAAACCTAATTAATACACAGGCGTCGTTGCTTTCTAATATATAAATATTATGTGGTAACCCAATGGTTAAGGTGTCATTCCATTAATGTGAATACGAACATTAAATCTCACTTTTCATACTTAATATGCTTGATTTTACAATAAGACGTGTAGGTGATGGTGTCGATATATATTTTTTATTCGCCGTCTCCATTATAGGTTAAAAAGAGATTATTGTTTATCTTTTCTTTTTCCTTCTTTAATTTTAATGAGTTAAATAACGGGGGGGGGGGATATTTTTTATTTATTTATTTCTTTTTTATGAACAAAACTTAAAACTATTTTCTTTTTATTATATACATAACTATTTTATTATATTCTTTTCCTTGCTTCTGTTACAGTCTTTGCATTATCTATTTATTACTTATAATCTATTATAGCTAACGAGCTACACATTTCCTCTTATTATTATTTTTTACATTTTATTTTGTTAGGTATCGATATTCCAATGCGTGATTAACGCATGTTGTGCAGGACAGGTATATCGTCTCCATTACTCAGAAATGTGGTAGCCCAAGCCCAGTAGTGGACCGTTTATAGTCTGACACTATACTCGTACAGCGTTTAGATTATGCGATTAAACGTTATGTAGTAATTATGCACAAGGGCCCTAAGAAACCGGTGGCGTTCCAAAATCTCATTTATATTCAGTGCGGTCGTAGTTTGAATGTTATCTAAAATCCGTGTTTAGGTGTTGGTAGGGATTGCTCTAATCTCTAAACTTAACACGTTGTGGAGTCAACCGAAGCTTTGTTCTCGGGACGCTTCGACGCCTTCTGGACCCATATTCGTAGACGGGAGTGGATTCTTGTAGTTTCTATTTGAGATAAGTCGATAAGAGTAAAGTTAGGATTTCGGTTGACTATTGTTATTGTTAGGTCTAGAGCTGTAAGATTAGTCTCTTAATTCATTACTAAAAACATCATTGCAGTGATTTTAAGTCGCCGCTGGTACGTTTTGCTTCGTTAGTTTTGCATAACAGACGTTATTTGGTTTTTCTGTTAAAAAAAGATAATTAGAATTTTTTAAGAATATAATTCTGTGTACCTATGTAAGTATGTGGTATAAGGTATTTAAATTAATAGCTATTTTATGCTTAATTTTCTTTCAAAATACTTCATTGAATTAGATTTATTCGTGTAAGTGATGAATTACGTTCAGCAGTAACTAGACAAACTAAAAGTATATATTTTCATATCTGCTTTGTTGTTTTTTTAAATAGCTTTAATGTACAGACACGGCATGTTTAGAATTTTATAATATTATAGATACAGCTGCAATATAATCGATCGAATTTTCGTCCGCATGGAATAGTTAAAAAAACTAACCCTTAATAAAAAAACCCCCCGATTTTGATTAAATTCTTCATTGGTGCTCCGCTCCTATTGGTCTTAGCGTGATGATGTAGCCTATAGCCCTCTTCGATAAATGGGTTATCTAACACTGAAGTAATTTTGCAAATCGGACCAGTAGTTCCTGAGATTAGCGCGTTCAAGCAAACAAACGAACTCGTCAGCTTTATATATTAGTATAAGATTAAAACGGACCCTTTTGAACAGGTTTTCCGATAGATCTCCTACAAGACTAAATTAGCTGCAGGAATACCCAATTAGATGAACAAAAGTAAAATAAATTCATTCCTGCTAGCTTTATCGTCGTAGCAAAGTTTTATCACTGCAGTTACTACCACAATGAAGTACTAAATACAGTTAAAGAAAGAAGGTTTACGGTAATAAACTTACATACTAAAGCAGTAATGTACGGAATACACGAGAGGATAGCATTTAAAGTTCAGATTTCACAGTCCATTATTACAATAATACAAACGAATGAACCATCCAATTGAATTGGATATCGTTAATGTTTGCATGTGTTCTTCAGCCGATATAAGACGGTTCATTTTGGTCTTGCAATTTGGAAAAATCAATCAATATTAAACATAAACTTGAAACATTTGGTTAACTTAGTTTAGAGGGGTTGCTTAGATCACTTATTGTACCTAATTTTATTTTTTAGTGCACAATAAAGTGTTTTCATTCATTCATTCATTCTATGTCATAGAATACCGTTGTATCCTTTCATTTTTATGCCTTTCAACTGAATTGTTTTTTTGTTGATCTGTGTAATATCAGCATTATTCTACTAAAAACAACATTTAAAAGCTTTGCAGGGTTACGCTGTTTTTTATTATTTTTTTATTGTAGGAGTTCAGTAGACAGGCAGATGGCCACTTGATGGAAAGCGGTTACCATCGCCTATGGACATTTGCAACACCAAAGGTGCTACAAATGCGCTGTTGCTCTCTTAAGGGAGACAGGAACCTGGTCACCAATGCCGGAACACCACTCAAGGATGTTATGGCGACATACTTTAGACCAGGGGTGGTAGCCATCCAGTCGGGCAAATGCCCTACCACCTGGCTGTGGGTTGTTTTGTCGCCTCTTACGACGGGCTGCCCGGTCGCAGGAAATTGCATTCTTTCTCCGTTCCTGCACAGTTAAAATGTTTGTTGGACGACTGTATTTTTTACTATCTTTTTATTGCTAGAATACAACAGTCTAATAACCTGATGTACCTAAAGTCTAATGACGACAATCGACATTTGAAACGCAGGAATTTCATGACAACCTTAAAACCCACAATATAACCCTGTGAGAAACCCTCAATGGATGCTCATTCCAAATCCGTAAAGTACACAAGAGAAATATTGTTGAGAATTTTTGAGTACTGGAGCGTAAGAGCCTAAGGAACTAGGAGTGAACAGTGAACATTCTAACGATGGGGCGAGTCTTGCGATAATAGAAATAGGATAGTGGCAACTATAATAGATATTTTTCTTTGGTGGTTCTTCCGTCATCACGGCCACTGAAAAGTGTCCGAAACATCGGAATAACCAAAATCAAATAAATTACCGCTCTTAAAACCGTTAAAATGTAGTTTTATTATGCAAACGACGTGTGAAGAATAATGCACGAATTATCAGAATGCTTACATATCGTGTATCACAGGTGTTACTTGGAAAATTTCTTATCATTTCATATAATACTTTCACATTCCTTAAGTGTTGTCTACGACTAGTTCCACTGCTTGCATTTCCTGTAGATATTTTCTTACTAGTCACTACTTATTTACTCATTAACCTGACTGATAACTTTCTTGCCTAATACCTAAGTTTTTCTATTTCGAGTTGCTATCATTCTTTAAGTAACTATTTTGAGAGTAGCGTAGCCATTTTGGCAAAAACGGGATCTTTATAAAATCACTATGTTGATTCGTTTCTTTGTTTATCATCAGTTTTCTCCAAAATTACTAGTTATGAAATACAGAACGATATTATAATAATTAATATTGTGACATCCAAAGGGATCGCTAGTTAAGTTTCAATGTTTGTATGTTACATACATATTATTGTGTAGCGGTATTATTTCTGAGATATCGGATAGTAATACTCATCATGCTGGTCTTATGTGGATTGTTAGGTTTCATACATCAGTTATATCATGTGCAGGTTTCACCATTACTTAACATTTTACACGTGGTAATTGCAACATTAATCGTATTAGATTATCTAAGCAATACATACTTCCTGGTCAGAATCAGAACTAACGAGCATTGAGAGGAAATGTGCACACGTTATCCACTAACCACTAAGCAACCACTTATTGTAATCATTATAGGTTCATTTGTAATTTTGACACTATCAGAGTATGCTATTATTTATAGACACATAATAATAGGTTTGAGGAGTTGTCTCTATTGCAGTAAAACCAGAGCAAATATAAAAGAGGTCGTGTGATGACATTTTCGTTGCAGAAAATCGAACCTCATGTCTAGAGATCTAAGCGACAAATTAAATTAGAAAGCAATTTCCTAATTGCATTTCCTAACATAACGCCGTTTTATACAAGAAATCAAGTCCAGACCTTTGTTCTAATAAATTTAATGGTCCGGTACAAATTCTAAAAATCTGTAAGTCTGAGACAATTGCTTTGAAAGCTCGTCTGAACCCTTGAGACGCTGGACACTTGATTTTTTTAATATACCCCTGAATCTTTTAAGAGTTGTGAATTTAGTATATTTTTTATATGGTGATACGAAAAAATAGATATTGGTCGGAAAACACACTGTTTGCATGTTCTGTCTATAAACGAGGATAACAAAAGTAAACTCTTTATGCTTTATCAAAACTATTTTGGCAAACTTCCTGCCGTATTATCTCACCTAATATCTTTATTTTTATTTTTATATGTTTGTCTCGGCTATTAAGCCACCCCAGCCAGGTTATTTGGACTGGAGACCTTAGTATGGCATAAATATTGTTCCATTATGAAGTTAGTCTCCTTAAGAGCAGCAACCATTTGTGCACCTTTTTATGTTTAGTTTATGATTTATATTATTATTTATAATATTATTCTTTCGATATTTTAATTCAATGTTAATTGAAAATGATTTAATTTGTCCGGGGTTCTATTCGTTGCATAATCAGCATTAATTTCAAATTCAATCAGTTTCAAATCCTCGCTACGGTTCGCAAATCCGATCAAAGCGTGCAAAGCTGAAGACACACCGAGATGTTACTTGAATACTGATCAGATCTCACGAAATTATTCCATTAGTTTCACAGCTGCGATAGAAAAATTTATAAATAAAAAATGCGGACGACGTCTGTTCCCGGTGCATTCTATAGAATCACAACACCTCCAAGTTAAATAAGTGATCACCGGCCGGCGACGACGTGATCAGCAAGCCAAATGATTACCACTCCGCTCCGGTAATCACCTGCCTTTTCGCACACAACAAATCGCATGCGATCATTTATCACACTCTAAATTACTACTTTAACGCATCATTATTACTCTTAGACACTAATGTGTTTAAAAGTTGCAAGTCGTGCGCATGCGCTATTTAATCTTGAATATCTAACGTTGTATTGTATCATCTAGTCAATAAATGACCGTACCATAATTACCGTTCGTTTAATTAACAATCACGAGTCAAACAATTGGGCAGCTATAAATTTAAAATTGGAATGTAAAGGTCGATAAGTTGGCCGTGATGCAGCGGGCGGCGGCGAGCGCGAGTCCGCTAATCGATCGATGTCTGTGTGCACACTGCTTTCTGGCTGCTGCACCCGCGCTCTTACTCGTCTCGCTCGTAACCAGGCGATAACAATACACCATCCTTGTCAGTACGTTATTCATCGCCACTAACCACCCGGTAGTCGGCCGCCTCCCGCTATTCCGCCTTATTTAGACAGAGCACTATCTAATTTATGTTTTAAATAGCACGTTTTCAGTTCCCGCGGGAACAAGACAGTAACGATCATTGTTGTGACTTTCGAGATAACAGGTTGTTTCGAATTTGCTTAGCTGCAGTTCGAATTAATCTCACTTAGAGTAATAGTTCGATCTTTCACTTATGGAATGTCCATCTGAGCTTGTCATAGAAAGCTTATTGGAGGTCTACTTTCAATTGTTGCGGGACCTTGATTTGGGCCTGCAAACGTGTCAGACGGCCAGCATAGGAATAGCGAGTGGTATTTTGTATCATAAACGTGCGCCTGCACCGCAGCCTGCTTACATAACGCACCTGCCATATCAGGCGCACCGCACCTCACGTTCACTCGCCCATTCTATAAATTACTCATAGGTCATAGACCTTATCCATTTTTCAATTTAGCTCCCATTCGGCTTATCGATCATGGATTCTGCTTGTAGAACGAGATATAGCACGTCGTAAAGAACAGGATTACCCGTTTGAATCCTTTAAACCTGCACTTATCCCGCTCAAGAGCTTCTAAGACAAATAAATACTCTATGAGACGACGCTATCTGCACGAAATCTTTGCCGGAATTCTTACTCTGTAGTAGATTTAAACTGCGTCCCTTGAATTTACTTTCTTTCGTATCTGTCCGTAAATCCGTCAAAGCCAAACAAATCGGAGATCACAGTTTCAACGAACCGCCCATTTACGACATTATAAAACATTGCGTTCAGTAGGTACTTTAAGAACTTCATTGTTGCCTGTTACATAACTTTTTACCTTAAAAGTTTCCGAATCAGCTCCTTTGTTCTTTCTTATTTCTTTATACTTATAAACTAAATATTGAGTCAGACAGAAATTTATGTCAAAAACACAAGCAATAAGCGTCCTTTGCCAGAAAAATATGTTTCTCTCCATCGAATCAGACAGAAATGTTCGTAAAATATCAGGTTGCTACAAACAACAATGTAAGTTGTTAGCCCCCGCCTAGTCGTGGTTGGACGATAAATCTTGAGCCGTTGCCTTCGCTTAATACTAAGGATTAAGAGCGTCGAACATTGGGTAACTTGGAAACTATTTAGCTTTGGAAGGCATTATATTCTGTCAAAATATTGGTCCAAATTATTCTTACATACAAATTTTACAAACATCTACTTAAATGTTTTCTAGCGAAGGCAAACAATACAGGGGGTATTGCGTGCCTTTAAAAGTAGCTCTTAAGAGTAATATTTACTACACCACTAAGATTTCAACTAATCTGATATTTGAAATCCAATATTTAATTATGGTAAGTTCAACGCCCTTTTGATCATGATTGTATGATTATTTAAATATAGCTTTTATATAAACACTACAACACCTGTCATTGGACTACTGCCAAACTATGATTCAATCTAATCGTCAGGCTCCTTTACCTATTTCTTTAATAGATATGTCAATCCATATTTATATATGTATATTTTGAGTGATGAATTATAGATAATTATATGTATTAACTTTATAGATTATATTATATTTGACTAAACGAAAGAAAGAACAATATATTGTTGCAATAGGTGTACCTAGTATAATTAATAAGCTGTTGGATATCTCTTATAAAATTTATAAAACGAAACAAATTTCTTACATAAACTCATTCCATGAATCTGAACGAAATTTTTACATTTTACAAATATAAAATAGTGTTTTCTAAGATTTTTCAGGAAATATAAAATAAAAGATAATTTTTGAGCAATAACGTTTATTTAAATCTACAATCACGGTTACTAAAATGTAACCAAAACGTCAGATTAAATATGAAATACTCGTAGTAAACTAATAGTCACTCTTCATGAACTTTAAAATGTAGTTATGAATATAAAACGAAATCGAGTAACAGGCACTCCATAATGTTTGAAGTACAAATTTATATTGATTTTTATTTTTTATGTTTACAATAAAAGGGTGAATCTTTTCAGTGTTGTTTAATAACGTATCATAGTAAACGAAGTATACATCATCCTGACTATTCCCGACCCGCAATACGAACTCGCCTGCATTAGATTAATTGTTTAAATTAATAACAGAAATTTAATTACTTTAATAATGCAAAGCTGTTCTATTTCCAGCTTTGAACGTCTTAATTAAATGCAGTCTTTTTTGTTTGTCGACAACTTCAGTTAACGACGAAAAATAAAGTCTTCTACGACTGAAATATTACCTACAGAATTGTCTTGGTGGGTAGAACTGGTATTGAAGAAGTTTAAAATTTATAACTTAGTGGCTAATGTAACCCGCCTCTATTAAACATCAATTTGATTCAAATCGTGGCTGAGAATTATTATAAGACGGATTTTTACTGAATTAATGTGCATATTTCAATTACAACGTGCTGATGGCAAAGGGAAAATTTGTGATGAAACTGGCACATCGAGATAATTGAGACCCATCAAACCACTGGGTCACGTACCAGGTATATTCCGTTTATTCTACACAGAATGAGGCCCAGTAGGTTTCAGAAGCCCAACAGTCTACGTATAAAACACCTGCTACAATTTTCAGTTAGATAGGAAGATGATCAAGAGTTTATGGCTACTTAATGAGGAGGTATGAGTCATGTGACAAAAAACATGTAAAACTGGACGATAGATCCCAAATGTAAGGTAGACCAAAAAAGGAATGGATAAATTGTTTGAAGGTTGTCATCATGATTTAAAGTTTAACAGCGGAGTTTAACAGAATAAAGAACTATGGAAGAAACGACAATCTTAAGTTCCGACAGTATTTGGGATAAGGTGTAAGAAAAGATTCCCGAAAAGAAATTTTGAAATCTTAAATTAGAATCAAAGTGTTTCGATTGACTATAATAATAAAATCATTTAAACACGTTATGATATTTCTATTAAACCTTGGCTTCTATTGCTTAAAATACAAACAACTAATATTAATTATGCAAAGTATCGACTAGACTTCAAATTGTGCAATGTATGTAAATTTGTATTCAGTATTGGAATGCGTAAAATCACAGGTCAATATTTGGATTGTTTCTTCAATATGTGGTTTCAAATATGATTAATAATTTGGAAACATCATTATTTAAAAAAAGGATGTTTATGATTATCATCAGAAATCAGGAAAGGATTCAATTATGTTATTGTCTTGTAGTTTTTTTTTATAATTCCGCAGTCCTTGCGGTAGCACGAACACAGAGCGCCTTACAGGTTTATTCTTACACACTCATTGCTTCTTTGACATTCAGATCTTGTCATGCACGCTCGTCTTTCTTAAGCTCCTGAATCACTTTCTGCTAATACACGATCAATTTGATCATGGAAGGTGTGTCGTGACCTTCCGCGACTTCTGCATCCATTGTAAATGTAAATTGCTAATAGGATAACAATACTAATAGGACTTTAAATTAATAAAATTCGAACTAAACTGCAGACATGTGTTACATGTTCGAAAGAAGCTTTCCTTTTTTTATAGCCTCGCAAGTATTTATTCCGGCTATAGGTTTTTACTTAATCTACTCTAGTTTGAAGATATCATACCATCATATCTATAATAAAATTGTAGAGGTCGAATTTCTGTACAATCAAAAAAATTGCTAAAAACCGAGTCAGGGGGATGTAAGAAGTGAAATAGAACTAATTTCGTTTTTTTTTTTTTGTTTCTCTGTTTGTCGGTTTGTCTGTCTGTTTGGGCCGGCTAATCTCTGAAACGACTGGACCTATTTAATGAAATTGAACTGAAATTTTGTATGGTGGTAGCTTATACCCCTGGTCAACATATAGGATACTTTTGATCCCGAAAAATTAAAGAGTTCCCGTGGAATCGTTAAAAAACCGCACCGCGCGGCCGTCCGCGCGGTGCGGTTTTTAAGCGACTCCGTAGACGCGGTAGTATTACAATATGATTATGTCACGATATAGTTTTGTTCACGGGTTGGACCCGGTAGGTGGCGCTGCTATCGGCATATCGATTGAAGCTTTTCCGGGCACGACGACGTCTGCCGTGACAGCTAGTTACTAATAAATTCAATGTGGCTTGCCTAACGCTTAGGCATCACATTCAGCAGATTCGACTAACCGTAAATATTTCTCACGTCTAATATCGATATATTTTCTCACTATAATACCTCCATGTCGTTAAAATTATTTGAACATATTATTAAATCCTTATTAAATCCATCATGAGTCATAATGGTTAATGATTGAAGTGAGGTTAACACTAAAAATCAGAGTTATACTGGTGCAAAGTACCAGCATAGTTTTATGATGACAATGAGTCGCCAAATTGTTGGAAATGCGACGTACAATATCTTAAATTTAATTACAAAAATGTGTGAATTCTATTTTTGTTTTTGTATTGTCACTTTCCAGTCAAATAACTTCTATTTTTTTCAATATTTTTTTTATAGTTAACAGAAAGCCTTAGTGTTTGTTGTAAGCCCTTTATTAAAACTCATATAATCGTTACTGGAATGAATCGCGATTAACGACTGCCTCAGTAATTGAGGCAAAACTCCACGGTTGAGTATAATGAGTTATACGAGCGTGTATAATTCTTCACCGCTGAGATCTACTGTGTATACACTTAAAGTTTTAGTACAATTAGATTAACTATAAATAAGCAAAAAATATCCAACTAACCTTAAATTCATAGACGAAGTTTTAACCTTCATCGAGAAGACCATTCAAAACAACATGCACGAACTTAAACATTTCTCACAGTCACAAACAACCTTTGTATTTTGAAACGACAAATAACGTCGTTAAACTGGATAGTAAATCCTTTGGAACAGTAATTTGTTGCATTAATTTACATATCAGTGTAATAATGGATTCGTTATTATGGGATAGGAATGCAAATATTCACTCTAATTTGAAGGCAAACTGCTCCATGCGAAGCTATTCGAAATAAATTTGTCTAGGAAAAGTTTATATTATTGCTTCTGTTATTATGCGAGCCTAGTACTCGTATACATTTTTGTAAGTTCACAGACTTTATAGTAAATAATCAGTCAAATCCAGCTGAAGCCGGGTTAGACTCGATTGAGCTTCTCGCCACAAAGCTGATAATATAATGACCGTCTTTTCGGTTAATTTTGAAAACTTATACATCAATACAGAGTTAGACATCTATCGGTTTTCTATGGAACATAGCCATAAATTATTCTTTTTAATTACTAAATCCCTTGTTCATAATAGTTTGAGCTTTATAGGCTCGTTAACAAAGGTTTTATTCACAATCGCATTCTTAGTGTGATTATGAAAACATTTTAATAAACACGTATAACTATTATGAATAAATGGGTTGCTCTATTATCTCGGTAACTGTGTGTGCATTTTCTTCGATCTAATTGTAACTTGACGTACGTATCATGAGAAGAAAATTAGTATATTTACTCGAATAACAAGTTTCAAATTCAATTCATTGCATCCCAAATTTTCTGCTATAATGATAGTAACTTTATACTTAAATAAAATGCTAGTAACCTTTTGGCTATACTTTTATTATTATATAAATTATTATTTAAAAACAAATATTACGAAGAATCAATTAAGAATATTCTCGCAAACTTTGCGGCTTTATGCCGTTGAACTGAGTAATAGGCTTGAAGTCACCAGCTACGTACAAGCGATCACGTAAGTACCGAAGCGTTAACTCGTTATCATCACGGCGATACTTAAATGAATAGCTATTGAAGGTTTTATCACGAAACTAACATTTTGATGGGCCTGGCGGCGATAATGCACGCTTACATAATAGTACAATGACCGATAGAAGGCGACCTCCTATCGTTTGTAGCAACCTAGTACACGTAATGCGTAATGAGTTGTAATGGTTGCTTGCATGTTACTAAGGCTATATATATATTGTTTATCAATAAATCATGTAGTGAAGGCGTTATTATATACGCATATGTCTAATTTTGGGGCCTATTCAATAGGGATGCGGACACATGTTACCATAAACTCTAGACTTATTACATGAAAACAACTGGCGTTAAAGCAATGTCTACTTTTCAAACAGTAATTAATTCGCTATTTGACTGTTTTTTCTTGTACGTGCTTATAAAGTCATAAGTAGTTACGCTCATACAAAATCTAAGGATATGACGTGTTGTAAATTCATAAATTTCAGTTGATTTGACGAAGAAGGATGCACAGTAATTCTGATTTAATAAATTGAATATTTCTAAATCAATAAAGATTGACGGTCTTGTTCATAAAGAGGTAGATAGAGTAAGTTTGATCATTTTTTCATGATTATTAAAGAAGCGATCAAACTTTCTCTAACTCATTAATAAGACCGGTAATTTACGCTATAGTATCGTATTCTTTCGATGAATATTTGGAAAAATATGAAACAATTAAATTTTATGATTAAATTTGTAATCGAAATATTGACATTTTCGTCACATATACGAGGTTATAGTACTATACATAAGTATAGCATTTTCCTGCTTAAGTACCTTTAATATGCAATTCTGTCGTCGCTATATTAGGTTTCATGGAGTACTTTCGGAATTTGAGTAAAGCAATATATCTGGTGACTTTAATTACTATACATGTAGGTATGTTTGTTATCAGACAAATCTTTATTACGTGAATTCAATGACGACTATGAGGACATCTAAAGTCTACAGCAAGTAATCTTATATTAATATATAACGCTGAAGAGTTTGTTTGTTTGAAGGCGCTAATCTCAGGAACTACTGGTCTGATTTGAAAATTTATTTCAGTGTTAGATAGCCTATTTATCGATAAGACTATATATATCATCACGCTAAGATCAATAGGAACGGAGCACCAATGAATGTTTCAAAATCGGGGGTTTTTTAAATTACTTTTTCCACATGGACGAAGTCGCGGACAGAAGCTAGTTTAATATACAATATCCTGAATAAATAGTAAATGTATTTATACTATTTACAATATTATATTTACATTAAGGTCGCCGGATACATGTTAATGAGAAGTAGAACACATTTGAATGAGTTAATCCTTAATGGTGTAAACTAACTTGGCAGGTTATACACTTGAGTAAAATTATACGAACTAGTTACTTTATAGACAGGGCATAGAAGGTCCCTTAGACGGCGTACTGTGCGTTAAAAGTAAAAACTCTTGTTTATATAATTCCTTAACAATAAAAGACAATTTTGAAGTATTGTCTCTGTTATTCTAAAACTGCTACGCGTGGTCTCCGAAACAGCTTAATGAATTTCAAAGAAAATTTTAGAGGTTAAGTAAAGAGTTTTAGCTTCAAGTTTATCGACTGCATTCCATTTCGATCTCGTACGGAGTTTAGAAGATACGGATATAAATATTTCTAAGTCTCGCACCCGCACGCACGCAACATACTCAAATGTTCACACTTCCACAATTATAAATATATATTGAATAATGTTTTATTTTATGTATGTATAAAATTATATGATCTCTGTCATACAGGCTTTGCAACAGGGTTCTTTACAAGTCATATCTCGCTCAGAGAATATAACGCACTTTAGCACAATCTTTTGTCATAGCTTTGTCTTCAACATCGGAAATAATGTTAGTGGCCGAGTCACGCAAATGTTGCCCAAGGGTTTAGGGTGTTATTTGAAATTGCATCTCGCATCGCATTGTTATTAACACTAAACATTGACAGATAGCTCTGTATATGTATATACACGAATAATCTAGATTATCATTAATGGCGTTATTTTAAGGCTAATAAGTGAATTGCCTTTGGTCACAACCACTAACAGTGTCAATAACCCAGGTGTAGCAGGAGTATTAGAACGGTTTTAATGTACTAGTAGGCTTTACGCAATAAGTTTATTTCTTTACAATTTAAATCATAATGTATGGTTTATATGAGTACAACCGATAAAACTGGGTGTGTAAGAACAAAAAATATGTGACTGGCGATTGCTTACATTATAACTCAATCCATTAATTACTTAATTTACAGTTATTTATAAAGCAAACATAAACCTAATACGTTACTTCTATGTTTATGTACACTAGTGGCCCGTTCCTGTATCTTAACCAGCCGTTCATTTACGTTACATAAGCTCCACACAAGTAATTTCCTCACAAAAAAATTAAAGGTGATGAGGTAAGTGAACGAATAGGAACTGGCCATATGTGTGTATGAATAGTATAGAATTAATGAAAACTTTTTACTTACTTACTTTAACTTAAACCTAGATTAGATATTACAGGTATACCAAAAAAAGTTAGTGCTGGTTGTCAGACTATGCTTTTCTGACGTATTTATTCCTGCTGACCACGAATCTGTAGTGAGAATCAGCTCAATGAACAAATAATCGAGAAAAACTTAAAAGTGATCACACGACCGAAAAAAAAGATCGCGATTGTGATGGATTTCTTGGGTTTTTCTCGATGATTGTGCATTGACTCCCAATTCTCATTTCAGATTCATGTTCAAGGGAAAAAATACTCTAGAAAATGATAGGTCAGCATACCCAGCATATACAACTTGTTTTTTGTAGACTAATTAATATGGATAGGTACATTAGAACAATGGGCGGCCTTATCGGTCGCAACGTTGTTTTCCAGGCAACCCGGTTGCTAACGAGACTAAAAGAAAATTCAAACAATATTTGGTGATGTTAAAATTAATACTAATAACGATCAAATTAGATTAATTCAAAATGTAAACCGCTGCACAGTTCCATGCGGCAATTTGACAAAACACAGTACTGTGCTGTGCTGAAATTATTCTACCATAGTACTTCTGATTTTCGTACCTTAGTACCAGGCAATTGGTGTGTCGTTTAAGGTACGTAACACTATTGCATGAAATAAATTCACCTTAGTCCTTTATAGACTTAGCATTAAATTGCAAAACTGACAGCAAGCCAAATAAGACAACGATGTAGAAAACATTTTCTTATGGTGCGTTTTAACGCAGACCTCTAGGTCTATCGTAAAATCTAAAGTAGGCTTTGTTAGGTTTATGAAGCTTTTAAACTTAATACGGAAAGGGGGTTCTTTGATAGAGAGATCAGTTTTTTATGACTAACTTTTCGCTGGGGAACATCATATACTAATATATAAAGCTGAACAGTTTGCTTGAACGCGCTAATCTCAGGAACTACTGGTCTGAAGTATATCATCATGGTACGACTAATAGGAGCGGAGCCCCAGTAAGAATGTTTCGAAAGCGGGGTTTATTAATTACTTTTTTTAAGCTATTCCACACGTACGAAGGCTCGGCAGAGGCTAGTAATAAATAATATTTACACTTCAACATCCTGCTGCTAAGTTCAGGATATGAATTAGTAGTGTATGTTGTTCTATGCTTAAAACGGCATTTATACAGTATACCGCAGCATGACTTGCTGTCCTGTCGGTTGGATAACAACTCCTGTGGCGATCTTACCGACAATTTATATGGAGCGGTGGAAGTTATTACAAACTACCCGCAGATACACTACACTCACCACATTTTTTCAAGTAATTCCACATATTGGACCTTCGAAATGAAATTCTTACAATATATACTCACTGTCAAGGTGCAACGTGTTAGTTGTAACAATCCCAGCGCATCATAGGCCTTTTGTGTATCCTCAGTTTCTCAAGCTACTACCAGCAAATACGTGTCGGTTGTTTGAAAATTTTATATCTCATTCGTTGTCCTCTCCGCTATGACATGGGGTTGTTTAAAAGGGTTTCATTTAAACAATTCCAGGCGCCAATGACCATTTTCCATTAAGTAAACCATTTGACTAATACTGGCAACAAAATACGATGAAAAAAGCTGCTTATGGTTAGGATGAAATGCGGGTGCATAAGCTACTACGACTAATTAAGCTATTACGACTTACAGGGCTTTAAAAAAAATATTATATTACTAAATCGGCCAAGCGATGGCAAGGAGTTCTGTATAGGTGACAAACTTGTTAAGGGATCTTAGCTAGGAGCAAAACAAATTCATATAATCATTTCGAAAACTTATTTATCTTCTTCAAATCCTTTAAAGTATTTTACGTCCCATTTTGATTTGTTTTAACTAATAATGTTGTAACTTTTCTCTAAAATAATGAAATATAATGCATGTTACATTCATGTGCAATACAGATAAAAAGTGTCGTTATCGTGTAACCCGGATTACATCCCGGATATGTCTACAACATACTCAGATTTGGAACACAGAGTTCCCTGTCGGATGATATGTGTCTAACACGATTATTTATAAGCCCGTCATCTGATTTCCTCTACCGTGAACAGGTAAACAGTATCTTGTGATCAGGTGAGAGTGTTTTTGGAGCGTCAGCGTTTCGAGTAAAAGCAACAACCACATGCTTCAGCACAGCCTTAATTGATTTTTGAAAATCAAGAAGAATTAAATTGGTAACATTAGGCAGATATTTTATTGAACTTTAAAGAATGTAAAATTCAAGTGTACACAGCTGTATAACGATTTATGAAACTTTAGACATAAGATATCTCCATCAATAAATATTTTTAAAACGAGACTTTAAAAATATGTAGCAAACCTTATTAACTAAATAGCAATGTTTCTATGTTAATAAATAATTTTAATATCATGAAATACTGTCGTTTCCTTTTAGTTCTGTGCTTTTCAGCCAAATTCATTCAATTTGATTAATCACCATTATATAATATAATTTAAAGTCACGTAAATATATATATTTGGATTACAAATTCGATCATACATTTATAATAGCTCTTTAAATAATTCTTCGATTTCTAAGTGCGATCTTAAAAGCTAGATACTCTAGAATATATCACCCACAGCTGGTTCATTTACAATCACACATACCCGTTATTTATAAATAATTAATTCCAACTTAAATCAAATAATTACATCAAACAAGATAACGTAAATCCATTAATAATAATTATGTTTATATTGTGTCAAAAGCCGTAACATAAATCTGGCACAAGCAAATACGTGCTGCGCGTGAGTTCGTTCAAATCATACATTGTACGTGATTTGTTAGTAAGACAACATTTAATACGTTATGTAAGGGTCGTTTATAGGGCTGCCTAGTATATAGTTTTCTACTATAATAATAGTTTTCTTTATTAAATGTAAAGGGACAAAAATAGGTTAGGAGTTTAGAAGAAATCATTAAAGGCCAGCACTAAAAAAATCTATAATAATAGGAGAGTGTCGTGCCAAAGAAAAAACCAATGACTAGGTTATAAATGACGAGATTTTTTTTTCTTTTAACTGGATGCAGCTCCAGAGTTGCATACGGCTTTCGGGGTTCATTTCGTGCCGCCTGAATGTATACTCGTAAACAGTATCCTGGACGCGCCGTCGCTGCACTTTCCGTGAAACGGGCGTTTGCAGTGGAGCGGCGGCATGGAAGGCTAACAATACAGCATAATAATTCGCGGGGCTCCCGCAGCGTTTACACGCGCTCTAAAGTGTAATCATAAAAGGATCTGGTCGAATATAATTCAACATAAATAAATAGAAAAAAATAAAATTCACAATAATATAATATGGGAAAATCTTACGGATCTTCCAAAGTGGGTTACTGTAAATTACCTAACTAATAAAACAACATTCAACGACTCAACGTGGTTTGGCTTGGCCCTTCAAACGGGGTCCATCGTTAACGACGATTAAGCATCTTGGAAGTGTACATACCGTACAATCAGAATTACTCATGTATGACCATTTCCGTAGCAACGCTAAAAATATCAGGCAGTAAATATGAAACTAATAATATTAATGTTGTTACAATTTGGGCCACCTGCATATTTGTAAACAAAGTAGTCATTAGCCAGGTGTGATTCTTATAAATTCAGTCTACAGATATATTGTATTTGTACATATAAAGCAATGGAGGGTTGAAGTAGTGCGATGCGATGCAAGCGATGACCACAAGCGAGGCAAGACGTTTCACATTCGATAATCTATATAGTGACGGACTTGCACGTGTTATTGAATCGTGCATTACGTTTGTACCGGTTGTGTTCAGTTATATTTGTTATACGTGTTTGTATAGATCTAATGAATTCTATAGTAATTCCAACGGCATTTTAATACGAGCTCTGCAACTGGTGACAATATTAATATTCAGCATAATTTTAGTACTAAATTTCAAGGAAGTTTAAATTTCGGATTTAGAAGTCCTGTAAATATAAAATACAAACGTAAAAACGTCATGAGATATTTGACTTGTACCATCCTTAATAGGTTTATGTGTGTTGTTGGGCCAATAGGTTCGCCTTGAAGCGGGCGTTATCCTCTGCGGCCGCGATACCGGGCCGTGGCTTATCGTATGCGTCGCGGTCGTACGTAGTTAAGGGCTAGGACGTGTTAGACGGCGTGTAGAGAACTGGGAGCGAATTAATCACTATGACAACAACATTGTTAGCGATGTCATAATTAGTAGAAAATTAATAATATCACTTGCATTATAAATTATGAGCGACTATTTTAATTACGTACCATTAATTAAGAAAAGCAGATTTTTGGCTTGGAATATAATATATTCTTTTAAAAATATGCGTCATTTTTTAAAGTACCTACTCTGTTAATCGTTTTAATAGAACTACTACATTTACACAATTATAAAATTACATACTATTGAATACAATGTAAGAAAACTTAACTTATTTGTATTGTCTTCTACCCATAGTCCCTCAAGACTATAAGTAAAATACTGAGCCCAGATCACCGTCTTCTATGGGTAAGGTGCCCAGAAGGCTGGCTACGTTTCCTCGCTGGATCGCCACACTGATCCGTTGGCCGAGGTAGGCACCAGCCCTCTGATCACCTGAAGAGTCGATGAGTCGTTTTGATAAATTTTGGTAGAGGCTTATGGCCTCAGGACCCCACGGTCCAAGCGTCTCGACAGCAAACGGCACAAACATATAACTCTCACTGAGGTTGCATATTTCCGCCGCTTGAGTGATTCCGCTGTTTCCGCCGCCGAACCGGCCGATCTAGACGTGTTTTGTAAATGGGATGCGGCCAACGTGTCTACGCAAGTCGCATCCCACACCAAAGGCTTACCACGCTGCCAGGGAATCGTATCGTATCGTTAATCGTTTTAACATGTTCACGAACATGTTAAATAATAAACATAAATAACGAAATAAGTCATTCCGGAGCATACAGTATCTCCAGTAAAGCATTTTTTTCGAAATAAAATAGGTCTATTAATTGAATACAAATAATTTAATCAAGTTGTGTTTATTTAGACATCTGGGCACACTATCCAGTTTTTTGTAATTTATAATATTTTTTTAGCGAATATATTTGTTAAGTTTTTTTATATGTGTATGTATTAGTCTTATTTTAATTTTTGTTTTTTTTTTATATATAGCTTAGTTTGGAATATAATTTATTCTAAAACTTCAATATTCTTGAACATAATAAATAATTACGACTCTTAGAAATAGTATTTAATATATTCTTATTAGCTACTTTTAAATATTTACATCATTTACTATGTTCTTATATTTTTTACTAATGACAGTTATTCAAACGAAGTTTCAGTAACAACAATATAAAAGTAATAAATATCCCAAAGTAATACATATTTCCATTGGAGCTCTTACATTGTATACTTTACCCTTGAACCGTCTTTACAAGGTTCCACAGTACAAACATGCGTGTAAACATTAATTTTATTCGCTTATCATATATACGTACAGCGTATGGACCGTAAATACCGCTCCGCTTATCTGCTCGTTTATCGCTTGCTATTGTATACGCAACCTTCGGCTGTTTACTCACTGCATTCGTGTGTGCAGTTAATAACTATGATAAAAAGTCTACTTCGAATTCTCGAAGCGTTCCGTTTTATTGATGTTAAAATATATAGTAGTATTAATTCGTATTCCATGTGCTATACGACCTTTAAACATATTAAGGGCATACTACCTACTCAAACATATCCTGTTACCAGTGAACATCTTTATTAATAACACCTATTACACGAATAAATCATAAGATTTAAATTATTATTATTTGTGCGGTAAGATGTCTTTGACGACCACGGGCCATGAAAATGACCGGGACATTTGGAGGGCTTGCGCGGGGCCATGGATAGGCCAACACGTAGAGGCCCCTTTACAAATTTAATGTAAATGTGTCGTGACACTGACGGGCGATTATCCCTGTCTACACTATATACTAATGCACCCAAAGACAAGCCCCTGCCAGTGTAGAACTATTGTGTGGGAAATGAGGACAAAAAGTACCGGGCTATTGGGATGAACTGCTAGTGGTACTAGGAGTCTGGGAATATGGGGACTACGGGGTCTGCGGGTCGCAATGTTCGGGAAACATGGAAAAATGGGCAGACGGTACCTCGCCACTCTCTGCATGGGCCCCAAAAATAACATAAAAGACAGGGACAACATGGGTGTGAGTGGCTAAGGGGTTTAGAGAGGTGGGCTACAGGTTTCACCCAAGCTACTTCTGACGTGATGCCATTTATCACTTCCACCCCTGGAGCTTGACTAAGGCTAAGGTTAAGGCAAGCACGGAGGCGGGGCCTTGGCCCCCGGAGTCAGGTACAAGGTGTCGGTACTCACCTAAGGCTTCGCCACAAAGCCCCCCTGTGGTACGATGTATTATTATTATTATTATTCATCCAGCCATTTTATTTATTTTTTACATTATAATATTTATTATTATAATAACAGCTCATAGATGTCCCACTACTGAATGGATGGAACAGACAGTATACCCGCCACGATTGTCCAAGGCGGTTTGGCAAGTTTGACACGTCCGTTATCTCGATGTGCAGGTTGCATCAGGATGTTTTCCTTCACCGTTGTTAACACCTGGTAATTGTAACAATATGCTCAATAGGTAAAAAAACTGCCTAAATGGCGCATGTGTTCCGGCCAGGATCGAACCCGCGTCCTTTGAGTAAGGGACTTGTGCGCTAGCCATTACGCTACCACAACTTTATTTTACATTATAGATATTTAGAACCTTAACCTTGAATCCTTAAAATAACTAACCAAAGAACAAAAATATTGTTTATAGGTGAAACTAAATGCTCAGTCGATAATTCAGTATGGGTAGAAAAGGAACCAATAAATTGCAAAAATAGCCTGGTTTTCAAAACTATATCCCAGATGACTTATAGAATATCTTTGACAACCTAAATACTGATATGTTGAATTATATTTATTTCATTTGTAGATATATAAACTCTCACTTTTAAGCACAACTTAACGTTCCATTGAGTGCTTAGCATTGGATAAAAAGCTTGTTACCAACCGCATTGAACTGCTGTGTTTCAAGACTTTCTGTTTGATTATTGCGTTTTCTCTATTACAGAGTAATGAGTTGCGAAACTCATTTCAAATCCTAATTAGATTTTGACCATTAAAATGCTACATTATCTCTGAGTAACATACATACATATACATACAATACAACTTCACGCCAGGCCCCTTGCGGGGTAGGCACGAGCAACAGAGCGCCAGTCGGGCTTATTCTTACACACCTCACTTGCTTCTTATTAATTTATTTTATTTTATTTAACTAATTTGATCCGTGCGAAGCCGGGACGGGCCGCTAGTCATAAATAAACCAACTTGATACTTGCACAATGTCTGATGTAATACAAAAAATAATCAGCAAATATCAAAATTACTTTTGACATAACATTGAAATTGCTCGAGTTTAGACAAAGAAGTGCCCCTATTATTTTGTACTCTATTTGGCCATACTCTACTTTTGGAAATTAAAAGAAACTACATTCTAGCTGATTTTGTTCAAATAGCTTTATCTAAAGGTTAGTGATCAGTAACCGCGGTGGTTAACAAGACTACCTTCATATAGTAGATTTGTGGGCGATATGAGGGCGAATGTGTTTAGAGTTCATTCCCCTGTGTTTGCGGCTATTGTTTTAGTAAAGAGAACAGATAACTAGCCCACATTGATCTTCTAATGCGTTGCGTGCCATTGATGTTGAAGGCGGAGCCGTTATTTGACTGGTTCTGGCATATGAATTATTAGCTAGGCTTAAGCCCGTATTTTAGAACGATAATCAATTATTAGTAGATCCCTTTTAATAGGACTTTGGAGTCCAAAATAATCTGGCTTGACCTAGGAAGAAATTGTGTTTTGACATAGTGAGAAATTCTGGCTTGACGTAGGGAAGGATTCTAAATTCTTCTGTTTCAATCGGATACATTTCGGGGAGTGTTCCTTAGAACTCCACGAGCTGATTCCTCTATTCCTATTTTACCATCGGACAACCAGACGTACCGGTTTGCGCCACTGTCACATGGTTAAAACACCATCAGTTAGAACCCAGCGTTTCGCTTCATCTTTTCTGGTGCGTACTGTACTTCTGAAGAGTGGAATAATTTACTGTAGTCTGTTTTTCTTGACAAATACAATCTTGAAGTCTTCAAGTCATGAGTGAAAAGATTCAGGTAAGCGTGATCCATTCTAGGCAGCATTATCATTCAACATCAGGCGAGACAGTGGTCAAACGCAAATCAATTACAATTAATTAATACAACTAATTGCATATGTTTTGCATTAATTAAATAAATATTTATACGTATATTCTGATTCTACTGAATTCTGCAGTTGTTACTAGAATATGATATTTGTTTACTAATGAACTTCCTTTATATAAGGAAATATACAACATTGTTATATATGAAAAATTATTTTAGTTTCATATTCTATACCTAAACTTACCCATAAGAAATAATTTGAAGGTACACCTGTTGAGCTATATTTTTAAGTGAATTGTAATTTGTGTATTTTGAACAGCATGTGGATATTAAAGATAAGAATAGTGATAATGCTTTAATCTATGAACTACAAGGAATTATGTTTCTTTGAACAAAGTGCAGCTAGGGATATTGAGTAACTAATGGCCGGATCCTATATACATTACTATTTATACATACATATATAACTTCATGCCAGGTCCCTTGCGGGGTAGGCATGAACAACAGAGCGCCATTCAGGCTTATTCTTACAAACCTCACTTGCTTCTTTAACATTCATAGCTCTTGTCATGCACGCTCGTCTGTTCTTAAGGCTCCTGACATCACCTTCTGCTAGTACATGATCAACTTGATCATGGATGGTGTGTCGTGGCCTTCCGCGACTATTACTATTCAGTGACATTATATGTATTACTATTTATTGACTTACCTTGCATGAGTAAGGAATTTGACATTACATACTTGCATGAAGCTTATGTAAAATTTTAACCAGTAGTAACGCATAAACAAAATACAAAAGTGAATATCGTGCATATTTACCTTGTTTTTATTTCGCTAACAGACCGAAGTCAAACGTGTCTATTTATTTCTAAAACATATTTTAAAGCAACAGTCATGGACAAAGAAATAAGATGCATGGCACGTAACGCGAAGTCAGTCGTGCGACACTAGCGGACATGCCTCGTTTAGCTCAAAAAACTATGAGTTTGCAAGTATTTTAAAATATATTATTTATTTTATCATTAGCCAACCGTGGTCCATTCCTGGACATAGGTCCCCAAATTTGCGCCATTTGTCTCGATCCTTCACTGATCTTATCCAGCCCCCACCGGCGACCTTGCGGTAGTGTGGTGGTCATATTTTTCAAGATGGCGATAAGACTCTCTTGAAGAACTACAGGCTGATCTCGCGTCTGCCCCACGTCTATAAGCTGTTTTTGAGGATCGCCAATAACCGTCTAGTCATTAGATTCACGAATTCTAGTCACCAGAACCGGGTATCGAAAAGCTACAGCAGGGCCATCCATACTGTTCGGCAGATTATACAGAAGATCAAATCAGCCGCTGGCATTGGGAACTGCACGGAATCTTCGACTCTATAGACATCTGCGATCTAACATTTTTTATACAGATAAAAAAATAAGTATAAGAAAACTTTTTATAAAGAAATGTGCTGCTTTTTACAGGCGTTCGTTTAACTATTAGCGGCGTTACATGTAATCAATTTTGGGTATTATTGTATTTATTACCCGTAATACAGAAAGAAGAAAACTATAGTGACAAACCCTAGTAACTGGGGATTGTTTTTCACATTATTCAAAAAGTACTTCAGAAAAGTTATATTTTTAATAAATAACGTTATTAATTGTTTATTTAACTAATTAAAATAGTCATTCATGTATTTTTAAATAGTTAAAAAAGTCACTTATGAAAAAAAGTTGTGAGAGATTGATTTGTTATTTTGTTTTTGACTCCTATTTCGATCTATATTGAAAGATAGTTTTTTTTTCCTCATCTTTCGCACTTTCAATTTTTAATAGATTTCATCCAAAATAATAAATTTTAAATAACAAACATCAATAAACGAAAGATGGATCTGTGGCTTCTTCTAATCGTGTAGGACTTAGGAGCTTTTTAGGATTATATTTTATACCACATGATAGTCATTCCTAATGTTATTTCTCCATGTTTTAAATACAACAGGCAACTATCACCCTTCGTGCCTTCTCTGAAGCAAGTGTTCTGGATGTCAAAATGTTTTTTTTTATTGCTGAAGCTCGGCAGACTGGTTGACGGCCCAACTGTGATGGAAAGTGGTTGCCGTCGCCTGTGGACATCAGCAATACCAGTGGCGCTGCCGGCCTTAACTTTGTGTCCGAAACTGCGTAAAAACAAGTTGAACCATATCATTAATTACATAAAAATTAAAACACTGGTTTGTTATCGGAATAATGTTGTTTATTTTTAGATTGTAACTGAATTATTGTTTATTTATGAGTGCTTTTATAATATTATTAATTGTGTTAATTTAATTTGTGCAATGGTCATTTGATAAAACGCTATTGTAATTTAACATTCAATAAATGATAGGCAATTTAATAGTATAAGTAAGTAATACTAATTATTATTCCGGTTCGGCGCTTTAAGAGAAACTTCAAAGATTTTTTTTCTATTGCGAAGCTCACAACCAGGCAGACTGCTCAGCTCTTTGGACGTGGTTACCGCAGACCTAATTACGTGGGGAAGAAATATCTAGTTATGTAGGGGAGGCCCAAGAAATGCTAGCTTGCAGCAATGCTAGCATTGCAGCAAGCAATCCTTGTGATGGATGACGTGCGTACCAATGGTCTCAAAATGAGGGATGCTGAAGACCGCACAAAGTGGAGAATAAAAAGTAGGAAAGCGGACCTTGGATGCAGCCAGGATTTAACGCTTGGATGATGATAATCACCGTCGGCTATAGACTTTTGGAAGACCAGGGACAAAGTCAACGCGCACCAGTCTTTAGGATAAGATAAAGAGGATGAGATAGAGGGTTTAGACAGGAGTAATGGAATACAGGGGATGGTATTGAAATAGATGGTTAAAATAGGGGCAGGGGAAGTGAGCCATAGCATCTTACTCACTATACAAGACTAGTACATGGCTAACCGTTTCACGATATTTTTGAAAGTATAATATCACTAATAATCTTTTACACTTGCTAAACGGATCACTGTCGCCTTACCCAAAGCAATAGGTTTCACCACTGAATTATTATCGTACCGTAGGAACTCTGGACTAGAAATCGTAAATGCGCCAGTATGAAAGCTAATTTACTGACAATTAAAATGCATTGGAGATTATGCAAAATGGAGAAGTTAAGTAGGGAGATTGCATTACCTGTTATTATTAACTACACATCTGGTTGTAAGGTTTAAATAAATTAGATTTTATTTAAATAATAACGAATTATCTATGGTCTAACAATTACAATATGTACTAATGACAATGTAAATTCACAGTATCATATGTATGTACCTTCTAGATAAGTGAATATACCTACCATATTCACCCAAACTCTATAGTAGTCCCAACGTACAATTTTCTTTGCACTGTTTTATTTCACCATCAGTATATTGCCAATTCTATAAGTATTATGATGTTAATTTGACTAGAATCCGTGCAGGAACGGAGAAAATACAATTCCTGCGGCCGGCGGCCTGTCGTAAGAGGCGACAAATAACCACAGCCAGGTGGTAGGGCATTTGCCCGACTGGATGACTACCACCCCTGGTCTAGAGTATGTCGCCATAACAACCTTGAGTTGTGTTCCGGCATTAGTGACCAGGTTCCAGGCTCCCTAAAGAGAGCAGCAGCGCATTCGTAGCACCTTTGGTGTAGCAAATGTCCATAGGCGATGGTAACCGCTGTCCATCAAGTGGGCCGTCTGCCTGTCTGCTGATCTCCTGCAAGAAAAAAAAAATAGAAAAACTGTTTTAGCTACAACAAATTCCGAACCCATTTCATTGGAGTGTGAAATTGGTAGTTGTCACTGCCTAAACGACTGCAATGGTAGAGGTAATCGAAAGAGCCTTTCTTGCACTCCAAAGTAGAACCTGAGAGGTAACTACGACTAAATGTAAAGATGTTAAAAAAGAAAGAGGTAATTCCAGAAAAGGCTTCACTCTTACGATATCCATCACAGCCGTTGTTGGGAGCAATCGCGTGGGCAACTTTGCAAAACAGCCAGATAAAAGCCGCCAGGGTGAGACGATCCAAGTGCACTTAACCTACAGGTTATCGGGGCATGCAAAACGGTCGGTTAGCAGTCGTATCTCATACGATAGTTGTTATCTGTGTTTTTTTGCGTACGTACGAAGAAATGATATTTTGTTGACAGCTGTCATTTTTGACAGATAATGATTATTTGTCGCATTCCAGGATAACTGAAGCGTAAATATACAAAAGTTTAAGTAGTATATGAGCACGAAAAATAGGGAGAGTTAAATATTTAAATTTTAAAGTGCCGCGTTCTACATGGTAAGTTATGCATGAGATATTTTTTTACATGCCTCTTTTATCTCAAGCTTATGTTTTCTTTGTATGGGAATAAATGTTAATAAAGTTATAGCCGAAAGATTGCTATTTCACTAGTTTCTAAGTGAATTTCCAAATATAAATAACTAATTAGACTTATAGTCTTGAGGGACTATGGGTAGAATAGAATACAAAAAGTTAAGTTTTCTTTTATCGCATTCAATTATTTATAAATGTCTTCAGCTTGTTGTAAGTTATATGTAATATATTAGTAATAAATATATAAATAAATATTGTAAATAAATTGACTTACTGACACTTAGTTTTCTTTGTATAAATGTTTGTTTTATATAAAAATAATAAAATTTAATGTTAAAAGAAAGAACTCTGATTATAAAGGTAAATCGGTTTGCAGCATTACATCGTAACTATACTATGTAAATCAAGTATCCGTCATTTTGGACTATAATAATCATAAACATCAAATATAAAGTAAGAATGTTTAGATTCAACGATCAAAGTAACAATAAATCAATTATGAAAATGAGATTCATATCAGCCATTATATTAGAATAATCAAGGAACAATGAATGACGTAACTCGTATATTATCCGTGCTAAGCCTGCTTAGTTATCTGGCGCTAGACGACTATTGGAATGCAAACAAACTCCTATGCACCGTTTGTAATATGTCTAAGGGCAGCTTTCATAAGGTTGCTTAAATGTATTTAAGAAACATAAAACGTATTTAACACCGTTAAATACAATTAGCGTCTTGCAGAGTGCAAAGTTTGCCGCTAAATATGTTTAAAGAACTGTCAATATATATTTTTTAAACGTATTTAAGCAGTTTAATATGATTAACTAATTTTATTTATGGCTATCGTTATGCAAGCGGCCCTAAGTATTTATTTCAATAAGGTTAAACTAAATTATATTTTAACAACTGTAGCTCACGCCCTTATATTCACTACACTGATTTAGAACATGTTACATGTTTGTATTTCTTATTATACCACACCCTATTTTCAAATCAAATCATTTATCTGCTTAAAAACATAGTAAATAAAAACATTAAATGACAATAATGTTATTTTATGTTTCACGTGCTTGCGGGCGCAGCCGCACATAAACTCAAAGCGCAATACTCTCAAGCTGATAAACTGTCCTTGCAATTTCAACATTTGTTTTTTATAGAAATAAACAATAATTGTAGGTATGTAAATGATATCAAGTACAGACTTGTTCCATATAAAAGTAGATCTTACAAAATCAAAAACAATAAATAAATAAAAAAAACCGACTATAAATAAAAAAACTTATTTCTAAAGCTATTTTTAATTATAATACCTTATTTTTAATATATATTATCTTAAACATCTTAAAGTAAACAATACTTTGTGTTTAAAATTTGTAATTAGTAAAACAGCCTATTGTATATTATAATCTTTGTGCAGTATAAAGCAATGCCCCAATGGAGAGATGGGCAGTCAAGCGATAAACAGCCGCGAAGCAAGACTTGTGTACATTCGGTAATCTATTTAGTGACGGACTTTGCGCGTCTTATTGAATCGTGCATTACGTTTGGAATGATTATGTTCATTTATATTTGTACCTGTGTTATACGTGTTTGTATATGTATTTTAATTCGAGTCCTGCAACTCGTAACAATATAATCACACAACTTTACAACATGGCGTATATATACCGAGAAATTGCAAATCTTTATCAGTATTTATAACTCAATACTAAAATGATAAACTCATGTGTTAATCTTGGTTGAACCACATACCTGAATTAAGTAACAATCTCTACTATTAACGCTAAGTGTTGACTCAGCTGCGCAACGCGCGCACGTGTCTTGCGACGCTGATCGAGTTATCACCGTAACCTCTCTAGAATAATCATTATGGTATCCAGGAGGTTATTACTATTAAGTATTTGCTATAAATATTGATATATGCAGATATAAATATTAGCGATAACTCGTTTATAGCAAATATAGGCATTTCTTGCAAAAAATTAAACTGATTTTGTATATATTTTTGTTTATAATGTATTTACAAAAAACTTTAAATCGGTTCAAACCGAATTTTATGGGAGTCACGTCACTACTGTTTTCCGAAACATGTTTGTGTAAAAAGCCTTTTAGTTACATTTCATAAGAAATTTGATTTTTTAGGATGATTATGTCATAACACAATATAAAATCTAATAGGTAATGACGTTTCGTAAGATGATAGACAGAGTATAAATTGATTTGATTAACAAATTATACGAGGTTGATTTTTAAGCAAGTAATTTTTCTTACATAATTTAGACTCAATACCATAAATTTTATCCTTTAATCAAAATTTTAGGGAAGCATCGAAATTAATTAAACAAGTGGGTAATAATATCAGCCTATAAACGTTTGTTGCTGGAACCGAGCTTCATCGAGTCTATATAAGCAGTCTCATTTCTGTCTTCCAATTTAAATGAATCAACCAAAGTGATTCAACCAGAATATAAACCTGAATTATTCAATATCGTTGAATGCCGTGATGAGCTGTCAGTTCTGTGCCTTTCAACCGAATTCTCTGAATTAAACTTTCTTACCTATCAAGAAAGGCAAGAAAGTTTAATGTAAGAGAACAGTGGAAATATAAACAAAAGTATCGTTCGAAAATTCAGCTAATATACCACAGAAATTAAAGAATATAATTGCTACTGTCTATATGAGAGGTTCAATGTTTATCTGTTTCCCTAGAATGTAATTATCGCTAGCGATAATTAGTATGCTTTTATTAATTGCATTACCAAGCAGCTAATTAGTAAAAATGGTGCTGTTGTTGCTAGATAGCTTTACGTTTAACGTCTCAATTGCATAATTTTATATTACTTGAACGGGCTGAAATCATCGGGTATAATAATAATATGTTCTTTTTACTTTATTTAACAATAAAGAAATTTCATTGCTCTCCCTCGTATTTTCCAAATGTTCTAGAAACTACTAAAATTCTAGTATTACAAATAATATAATTAAAAACTTAACGCTGATAAGCTCCAAAATCGTCAATGAATAGATAGCGCTATATGACATTTTTCTCGCTTTTGGAAATTTTATTTAGACAAAATTAGGCAGTTTCTTTTATTGTATGAGTTCAGCAGAAAGGCAGACAGCCCACCTGGTGGATAGCGGTCACCATCGCCTATGAACGTTTTTAGCACCAATGTGCTGCCGCTCTCTAAAGGCAAACTGGGACCTGGTTACTAAAGCCGAAATACAACTTAAGGTTATTAGCGGCATAGTCTAGACCAGGAGTGGAGCCATTCAAACGGGCATATACCTTACTACCTGGTGGCTGTGGGTGGTATACCTGCCCAGATAATTTAATTTCTTTCTTCTAATTTTGAAAAAATCGTCAGATTTTTTCATAAATCATTTTATTGACTGCATAAAATAAAATAATGTATTTTATAACTGATAGGCAGTTAAAACAGCCACTTATATAAATATTGTTGGTTTATTTGATTACATTGTTGTTCACCCTATTTCTATCGAAACCCGAATTGCAAAATGGGAATTAAGTCGTTTAATTATAGCTTTACTTAGTTTAGGTATATTTTAAAAACAAATTAGTCAAAATTTTAAAGTATTTTTTAGGAGTTATTCAAAATTCCCTTCTTTACTGAGCGATTGTTTTCTAGAAATCTTATTCCATGCAAATATATCTGTATTTTTAATTTAATAAAACTATGTTTTAACGGTTTTAATCTACCGCGATTGCAAATCGCAATCGCAACGAAACAAACCGACTTGACTGATAATTTCTTTTATTTTTTTCCTTCCACTCATTTTAATAATAAAAAATTTAGAACTAGGCATGTTTGCTGAAGAGTTTCTTGCGCCGCTTCTTCTCTTCAAGCCACAACATGTTGTGAAGCGGTGGTAAATTAGATTAGGCTCCCAAAGAGTAAATAATATCCATAAACAAAATTAAAACTAAATAATTAAAATGAACAAGTTGGCGGTAGGCTGAATAAAAACTTTGACAATACACGTTTGACAAATGTCATCTTTGTCTTCCGTGACCACGGCAACTGAAAAGCGGCCGAAACGTCGGATAAACCTAAATAAAATAAATTACCGCGCTTAAAACCGTTAAAACGTAGTTTTATTATGTGTACAAGTCGCGAAAACTTAAGAAAATATTATGTATTTTTAATTTTTAGAATTAACATAAGGAGAAAATACGTCATACGCATGTAGGTATACGGAAAAATAAATATTTTGGTAAAGTTTGACTGATTTAGCAATAATATAAAGCTTTAAGCGTGTCTCAATTTATTCGTTTGTATATAATGACAGCAGTTTTTAACACTTAATAAAATGATATCAATATAAGAATAATTATTATACTATCTAAATATATGTGTATGAATACGAATGTGCAGAACACCTATAATACTAATTTACTGGTCTGCCGACGGATATCAGTCAAGTAAGTACTTCTGAGTTAAATCAGCGATTCTTTTTTCTACCGAAAACCGTCGATAATAGGAAAACGAGCCTTTTTCTGTCTCGTATGTCACGAAGCTCCATTATTCCTTTCTCTTCATAGCTCTGAATATTTTGTGCTTTATTACAATACTTGTATGTATAGTGATTGTAAAATTTATTTTAAAAATCTTTAATTATGATATCTTTCTTAGTGTCTGTGTAAGTCGTATGAAAATTAATAGTGACTTTTGGCCTTAAAGCTAAATTAAAATATCTTGTTTTCTTAAAACCAGCCATAAAACATCATAGCATGTTTTATCATTAAATTTTCCTTGGCACTAATGAAGTGGTGCCAGTATACGAGCGAAGTATCTATGAAGGTATATAAGTATCTAGTAATTGACATAACAATACTTGCGATAAAACGAACTTAAGTAGTTTTCCATGTACGCAATGGAAATGTCTGCGGCATTACAACTTATACGACCTCCCACAACTTTCTAATTCTTTCATTCTCTAACATTTTTCGTTTGGTCGAAAATGTTGTACCAGAAAATAGAGTTTTCCTCAATCAAATCAAATGAGATACTGTTTATCATGTAACAAACAAAATGCTGGAGTAGTAGATTTTATGCAAGCACTAGCTTCTGCCCGCGACTTCGTCGGCGTAGAGTAGAAAAAAAGTAAGTTAACAACTTTGAAACATTCTTCATTGGTATTAGGCTATTATTGGTCTTAGCGTGATAATATAGAGCCTATTGCCTTCCTCGATAAATAGGCTATCTAACACTGAAAGAACTTTTCAAATCAGACCAGTAGTTTCTGAGATCAGTGCGTTCAAGCAAACAAACTCTTCAGCTTTATATTAGTTTTAGACAAAAAGTTCTAACGTCATTTTTTGTCAAGTAAAGTAGTGTATTGATTAGGGTTTGAACAGGAACTATAATTAAATCTTATGTGATATTTAAAATTAAAATAATAACAGGATGCTTTAACATCACCTCTTTTATATAGACGCTGTTTTAAAATTTACTGTAATATTTGTCATCTACGTTTTCGGTTTCGTAACCTACATCCGTCGGTCGTCCCAAATGTCATGGAAGAATAAAGTGGGAGGCTGACCCGTATGAGCTTCAAGCCTATAATTGTCAAGAAGCACAGCATAGAAAAACGTGGCGTTTTCTCATCATACTCAAGACACATTTTGTGTTGCTGAGTTACTAAAGAATAGAATGATAATAGTCTAGTAAGAATATTACTTTGAAAAATTTTACTCTTGCATTTTACTCTTTTATTTCCTTATTCATGCAGGAACGGAGAAAGAACACAATTTTTTGTGGCCAGGCGGCCTATCGTAAGAGGCGACAAAACAACCTACAGCCAAGTGGGAGGGTATTTGCCCTACTGTATGACCACCACCCCTAGTCTAGAGTATGCCGCCATAACAACCTTGAGTTGTGTTCCGGCATTAGTGACCAGATTCCAGTTTCCCTTAAGAGAGCAGCAGCGGATTTGTAGCACCTTGTGTTACAGATGTCCATAGGCGATGGTAACAGCTTTTATCAGGTGGACCGTATGCCTGTCTGCTGAACACATACATTAAAAAAACAAAATAGATATCAAAAATACCGCTAGACTTTCAATTAACATTTTATTATATTAAACATATTTTATAGACCATTTCAGGTCCCGCTCGTCATAATTGTCATTTTGCTAAACATCAACAGGACGGTATCAATAATTGTGTATAAATTTACGACTCATTCATTGGCAAACAAGTTTGTGATTGTCAGACAGATTTTAATAGAAAATACCACAGTTGACGACCGAGTCACCTCATCAAAAACTCGTCAAAGCTCCAGGACACCCACTCTCCTCGCAACTGCGTTTTTAACATCTACTTGAATATAAATTTTATTTTCACTATTTCTAGACGGAATAATGCTTGACACATCCTCCCTAGACAGTGTGCAATAAAATAATAACGACATGACTTTGTTGCATAGTTTTACAACCGAGAGGAAGGTGAAGATCTCGCACATAATATCAAACACCGGTCAAGTTCGTTCGTATCTCAGATAATGAAGAATTCTGCAGTGACAAAAATCTATTTGGCCACGAAAAGTAGTACCAAAAATATTTATCCTGCATTAAGGTATAAAAAGATGTTACATTGAATGTTGCTAGATTTATGTATAATAGTCATATTGTCAAAATTTCTTCTTACAAGTAAAGTTTGAGTCCACATTTGATAAAAAGATATTTAGGGCCTTACTTATAATCGTTTCTTAAAGTTAAAGAAACTGCTTAGCAACTGATTAGTGAAAATCTTACCCATAAACTCGTCTTCAGTCGAATATTTTGGGTACAAACTACGTTAATCATTCAAATTTATCTGTGCTCCTCTTAGGTAAACAACAAGTAATACACGTTTATAAGTGAAAAAAAAGATGTTAATTGATTAGGGTCTGATTCTGTTTCTGTTACTTAAGAGATGCCCAATCGTTTCTTTACGAGCTTATTATAAGTAAGGCCATTAGTGTTTAAAGCCTTATACAATTTACACGCATATGCGTTATTTTTTTATTTCAATTCCTCTTTCCCATGATGATGTCTACATCATCATAAACCTATAAAGCTTCCTATGTTGCCATTTCGCCAAAGAACCCTAAGAAATATCAAGAATATATTTTGTTCGGTTCGTCAAATTTCACATAGCATTGAAATTCCTTTACAGCTTTTCCGAGTTTAACGGTATTCGTATAGCGCGAGAATAACCAGGTATACATGTATGGAATGTTCCAGACCCGCTACTAATTCAGGCGAGAAAATATCTTCATACACAAGAAATTGAATATTTGCGATATTTTCACACTAGCACATTTAATGCATGCATTCGCGAAATACTTTAGACTCCGCGCATTTCTTCGAAGCGCTCATCTTTGCGAAGATTAACAAATTATTCGCTTCATGAGTTCTTAAAGTCGCGTTTAGTATCGGCATTTACAGGGTTGCAAATGTAATAAACGTTCGAGATTAACATAAACCGCGGAGTGCTTTTGAGCTCGAATACTGATGAGGAGACACGCTAGAAAATAATACTCGCTATGATATTAAAACTCATTCCTTTAGAGAAAAACCTACGTCACATCGAAGCGAACTTAGAGAAGATTTATTGTATTCACAAAAGATGTAACTTGTCTGTCCCCGGGCGTCATCTTATCGAATTGTTTTCATTAAAATATTGTGATGAAAAATTTGAAACCTTTGCTTTTTAAAATAGAATGGAAACCTTTCTAACGTATTACTACGAAACGCATTTTCTGATATGAGCACAAAGGTATTAAAGTAAGGCTCTCAGACAATGGTAAACATGGGTGCAGCGTAACACGGTAGTCTGGCAAATCTATCGGGGGCCACAAAAACAATCTGGTATAAACTTGCATTAACTTTTAACATTTAGAAATAAAATCTTGTCTTTTCGCGATTTCACTACAGCATTTATGTAACGGTGCATGTATACATTACAAACTCCTACTAAATTTAGGTCCAGTAACTTCTTCGAAAAACAGTGGCACACAATGGTAAACGGATGGATGGACATAACGATTAGGTAAAGGTTTATTTTTCCTAAAATGGGTAAACTTCCATATGAGTAATTATAAATGGCCCTTAAGAACAATCCAGATATATTCCCGTTGGTCAGCCATCTGGTTCGCAATGCCTGCAAATATAATTTGAACTCAGAGAAATGTTGACAATATAACTAATTGATAACATTTGGTGCTGTTTATTTAGAGAAACCCACAGAACAATTTCAAGGTATTCATTGGCGTATTTTTTTTTACAAATTGTTTGAAATAAATTCCTTCTATTATGAAACTTTACTTATTTAATAATTGAAAGTAAAAACAAATTTATCGCTCTTGATTTTTAAGTTAGCTTTGTACGAGTAGTATGAAAATCGACTGTGACGCTTAGCTTAATATATGCTTGCCTATGATCCGAATGAAAATGTTGTCCCTTTTAATTCGGGAAGTTTTAATGTGTGTACATTCGTCGTGCGGGACGCCAAGTACTGACGACGTTTCAAGCACTCTTCAAACCTCTCCACTCCACTTTGAACGAGCACTTTCCGCTCTTGTTTGAACATCGCAACAAACGAACACGTCTGCGATTAAATTTGTGCGGGACCGAATCAATGGTATCCATGTTGACATCATTTGTTTGTGTTCCCAAGATTTCCCTGTAATTTTACATTCGCTTCTCAAATATGTCGCCACCGTAAACGTCAGGTATTACTGCTGCCAAGTTCCTGTGCACTATGTAAATTCAGTCGACGTAATTAGAATAAGCTACGCTCGTATACGGCTTTCATATGGGCCAGTCTGCGCACGTTAACAGCTTTTAGACCAGACTGAATAGCATTCCATAATTTTCCTACATTCCCTGCACCGGTCGTTACCATCTCGATCTTACTACCTACAGTGCTTACCTAAACTCGTCAGAAAGTTTATGTGCCGGTTTATTGCTCCGCCAACTCATAGACGATTGTAAAAGGCGACAATTGCGGGACAAGTCGTGATCGGATTGAGTAAATAGCAAGTAAATAAATAGTCTGTAGAACATTCATCAATCTTAAAATACAAAAGTGCATTGTGCAAGTTAGCACTCCATTGCGTCGGGTTCGCCAGCTATGACCTGCAACCTCACTAACAGCTGTCGTAAACGTGACACTTAACAATTTAATTGTCACTCATTAGTCCTAAGGCGACGAGTCAAGCGCCACTTCAATTAACTCTGTAATTCATAGACGTTTCATTTACCAGTCTGTTGAGTTAATATTCACCGTTGCTACCTACAAAACGCTGTTAGGACTCAGAGTTATCAATCATAGCGTATCTGTGGCGTATGTCGACCGAGCTGCTGTCTGTGGCATTGGATCAATCACTCTAGTCAAGCACAGACTGTTCCCGTGGTCAGTTATTTATCACATTCAATATGGATGCCAGTTGCTGATGAATACAATTGATAAATACCGCATATTGGGATTGCATCTGTACAGTCAAACATTGTCAAATACGACGTGGAGTTCGGTTGCGAGATATCGCTGGCACGGTGTTTGCCATGCCGGATGGCCTGCCCCGCCCGTTCGTCTCTTGGCAAACTGCACTGCACTGTGCTGCAAATCATACTGAGTTTGTTTGCGTAGGTCAACGCTCTCGCCGGTTACGTTTTATGTGTTCCTGGTGTCAAGACGTCACTCTAATAATAGATCGGAATGTTAAGCGTCAATAAACGCACGTTGAAATGCAAAAGTTCCTTATGCATCTTGCATGTCCAGTTGTCGTAATCCAAATCGTGTACTGCATAATCAGGCGATTTCATTGAGGTTGACGCAGTACGCCAGACTATCCAAACATAGAACAATACCGAATGAATACGAAGGGAGCAGATAATTTATGGGCGTAGTGTTCGACAGTTCGTAATATTATGTTTAATTAAGTCGTACCGCGGTGCCTATGCTGCAACAGCAACTCGTTAAACTTTCATTATTATTCGCTCTCACAAATTGCTTGTACGTGAACGAATTGTGCTCACAATCGATCTCCGCGGCGCTCGTGAGCCTTTGTTTGACTTCGACTCCGAATTCAGCGTAATTGCCTTTCAGCCTTTCATTATTCAACTTTATGCAGTCATTTACTTGTGTTATTACGTAGGGAGAGTTGCCGCGGTAAGTGTCGTGGGTGGGATGCATTAATCGTAATATGTAAATGTGGAGGATATGAAATATTGATATTACAAGCGAGGTTTTCCAACATTGAGTGAAGGAGGTTGATGTTGCTATTTGTTTTATGAATTGGATTCGATTTTTAAGGAAGTTGTTCTCTTTGTTTTAGATTGAGGACGAGGGTAACCATGGCAACGACGACACGCGGCTTTCATACTTTCAACATTGGCTGGACAGCACAAGCCGCGGGTTTCGTGTGCTTTGTGCAAGGAGACGCTTCATGTCTTCGATCGCTACCCGTTGGTCGACGGCACTTTCTTTTTGAGCCCACGTCAACACACGAGCAGTGCTGTCGAGGTAAATAAAGTCGTCATATGACTTGCTATTAAGTTATGCTTACTTTCAGGCTTTTTTTGTGCTGTGCCGCAAATTTTTTTAGAAAGAACTTCATAGGTTTTGTTCTTCATAGGTCCCGAATAGTGCTGCGAAAAGCGTTAAACCACGTTACTTTTATATCGGACTATGCTAATTTTGTCCGGGACACCTAAATTGATGACTTCTTGGTGGTTAGCACATAAGTCGTAGTTATTTTAATTTTTGACAGTCGAGTGGTTACGAGGTCTGAGCAAAAATTAGAATGTAAGTAAATAGTTTTAAATTTTTGAATATGAATTAATTGAAATATTAGTGCCGAAAGTTTTATTAAAATATTTATTTCATTTCGAACAGTCTACCAATTATGCATTTTGTTTAATAACAAGGCTACTAATTTAGAAATTCAAAGTTAGAAAAAGAGTCTTGTGAAACGTGCATGCAATTAGTAAATTTAATTTATTATGAATAACACACTACGTGATCAAAAGCCAGCAGCTTAGTGGTTAGTGCAGACGTGTCCCAAACTTAAAGCGTGCAGGTTCAAATCGTGGCCAGAAAGCAAATCAAATCCGCCTTAGAGAAGCGTGGCGGGTATTCAGCTTTATTCAGTATTTTATTTATTTTACGACTTTAGAATCGACTACCTGACCTGACCTTTTGACTTCAAAATGTGATAAAATATAGTTATGCTTTTGGAAGACCAACTATATATATTTCGTAGTGACGACACTGCACACGCATATGTACACTAAATTTGATTTTTTTCTTTTCCGGTATAAACCAAATTCAGACTTACCTCAATATTATCAGTATCTAGTGAAACCAAACGTGTTACTAATTTAACACGTTTGGTTTCACTAGTTACTAGCAAAATTTATTTATGAAATTTACCCTACCGAGAATCGAACCCAGGACCTCTGCTAAACCATAAAGGCTGTTAAAAATAAACAATAATTAAAAGTTAGTTTAGAGTTTACCAAGAGCGGTTTGCATCTAGTTTATTCTACTATAAGTTTAATATATATAAAAATACAGGTTTCAGCGGTGGGTGTCCAAAAAGGCGAATGAAACAAATTAGTTTGTTTTGCGAGTTATTAAAAACAATAATTGTGACGTTACTCTACAGGTGAAAGTGGAGGGCCGCACACAATACCTAACGTGCGTGTGCATGGGGTGCTTGGAGAGGTGCGACCCTGAACGCATAATCCGCTGCCGATTCTGCGGCCAAAAGTGGGATGGTTCTTCACTCGTCCTCGGCACAATGTATTCCTACGATATATTCATGGCCACGCCTTGTTGCCCGGAAAGACTGAAGGTGAGTTTTCGAAAATTCCTATTTCTCAGCAGCATATTCTTAATATACATTGATGCATCAACAATACATGAATACAGCTTTACAAATGGCAGTTTATTGTTGATGGCAATCTTGTAGTATATGAAAGAAAGAATGTCAAACAACTTCTACGCCTTAGAAAGGCTTGTCAAAATAATTAAAACTACTGACTACTGATACATGACTTCAAAAAGCATGTTTACATATTTGTTTGTTAATTATTCACGGTCTGAATGAAATTTAATAGATGTAATTGATAGTTTAATATCTCGGAAAATGAAATACTTTCCATGGGTTACAGATTCAGCCTTAATACGAACACCGAGTATAGTCCGAAAAATGAAAACTAACATTTCTGTGATTCAACAATCATAACTGCGTCTTAGCTTCCGAAACGATAGACCTGTCACTTTCCAGCACTGCCTTTGGCCAATATTGACTTTGAGGTCAGGCAGGTCACGATATAAAAACCAAAAGCATTAAAAATAATGATTTTAGATTAGACATTAGAGATAACCCTTATGAACGTAAATATAAATAACCATGCCTTTTGTCCACAGTGCAACAACTGCTACAAGCCCCTCCTTCACCCACAGCAGCGGCTGAACTACTCAGACTACTCACACCCGCTGACGTGTCCACATTGCCGCGTACTGGATACCCACTTCGTGAAGCCGCTGTCCTATTGCTTCACGAAACGGGCCTTTCCACTGTTCCAACAGTGGCCATAACAGTCGGCGGTGCCGGGGACCTCACCCGGCACCCCTCCTGCATCCACCGACGTGTGGAACATGGCGATGTCGCCTCCGCGTCGAGCCTCACCGCCTGCTTTGCGTCCCGTGATAAACACGAGCATGGCGTCGTCTCGCATGCAAGAGACACCCGTAGAGGAACCCGCACATAAGTATCTCACACCGACCCTTGCGAGTATCACGGAGTCGTTATCTCTTCTTGGTTTAAGCCCGGAGACGCTCGCGATGAGTTTAGGCGAGTCTTTGGCTGAACGGTATTTGGCGACGCTCAGGCCGAAGCCGGTTGAGCGACCTGTGATGCAGTTGGGCGGCTGCGGTATACCCCGCCGCACACCGCTCACTGACCAGTCCTCACACCTTCAGCTGTTCTCCAACGATTTCATCGACTACTTAAACCAGATCGCGTAAACGAACGATCGACGCAAGCGACAGTGGGCGAGTGGACTCTTAAGTTTCAGTGTTATCTTATATCTCTTTGAACTTTTATCGCGTCGAGTCGACGCTAGTAATAATTTCTGTTAAATTAAGTTGGTATTATTGAAAATATTTTTATGCGTCGGTTTAGGTCGTACTATTGATTTTATTTTATTTTATTCTGTACTTTGTTGATTAGACGTTAATTTTTTTTATCGAAAATAATTAACGGTGTAGAGATGCCAGAATTGCATTTTTGTTTTTTGATTTCGAATAAAAAATTTCAATCGGGGATTATATTCCTTTTGAAGGAGCTAACGGCGAGTTTATAAATTATTGATTACCTACGATTTCAGTGATAAAGATGCCCTATCTGATAGGGAGGTCGGGTGGTGTGTTGTTTAGTTCAATTTAGTTTATTAGTTATGTTTTATTTTAGCAAAATTTTAAACCTAACTTAAGTGTTATACAATTTTCGTAGGTTTATTGCGAACTTTTATTTCCTCCCACCAAAATGGCACTTTGATCGTGTAAGAACTTTACTTGTACTGGAGATGCCATGTTAGGTTATCATCGTTCATCATTTTCATTATTTTTTTATATATTGTCTTTCATATTACCTTAATTTAAATGATAATAAATGATAGGGGATTTATAATTATAAGTCATTGCTGTGTCACCAATAATATGATTAGCATGTATAATGTTATTTATAAGGCATATATTGTATAATTCTTGGTTATTTCTTACGTCTTATGCCTCAATGACTAGTGGATTATAAAGATTATAAATTATGGAAAAAATATATACATGTTTGGAACAGTGCCATATCAGAAAAAAAGTTTTAAAAATTTGGAGTTTTTGAAGAAAATATATTTAATGAGAATACACCACTAATCATTGAGAAATTTATCATTTTGTTTGTTTTTAGTTTTTATAAGTATTTGAGCTTTTTTTGGTTTTATTCATCCTTATACTTTGGCTAACCCAATTAGGCTAAGAGTTTTCTTATTAATATCACGATTGTACGTTTATTTTAAGTAAATAACGCTTTTATATAAACTAAGCGTGTATAAGTTATGTGCACATTTACTCATTCACTGTTTAACGTTAACATTTTTAGGTAAGGTTTTTATACATTTGATACTTATTACTCGCAAAGTGATTACAAGTGATAAAATCTTAGTAATAGTGCGTGTTTAGTAAATAAATTTTGGAAATAATTAAAGTGGTGCGGATAGTTAGGCGAGTGATTTAGATATACTTTACTACGACGTAAAAGACCGTAGCCTACAGAAATTACTTTTATGCTATATACAGTGTACACATACAACAAAGGATATTGAAATTCAATCCTCTGTTCTTTTATATCCTAAAGAAATTCTCATAAGTACAATCTAAAATAATCAACAGACGCCTTATCTGTCAATATTTGAAGGAAAAAAAATGTTTTTAGCTTTTTTTCTAAAGAAGTTTGTTTTGAATACCTTCCTAAATGGCGAGCAGAATTTAAAAGAAATTGTTGTTTCAGATCAAACAAGAAATTTAGATTAAACTTTCGCATATGTTCCATTACCAATAACTTGAATATAAATATTTGTAACTATTACTGCCATCTAGCGAGTATTACAGTAACATGCTACCGTTGTCCCAAGTATTGCGGGAACGGTTAATTAAAATTAAAAATATTTAATAAAATATGAATTAAAAATTACACTGAAAATATGTATATACATGTACATGTGATATATACATGTATGGCTACGGTCTATAGTAAGAGTGATAGGCGATTCCCGATTCGCCACAGTTAGGCAATAACTCTAATCAAAGACTTGACATTTTATATAGTTTAAAATATTTGCATTGTCCTTCTTGAATCGTGAAACTGCCATTTTAACTTTTACTAATCTTAATGACTGAGGTTTTAATGTGGAGTTTTATTTCAACCTTTTCATTTTTCAAAAAACATGAATATTTAGATTCCGTACTCTGTTCAAACTTTTTGTATTCATTAAAAGTCTGTGTCGCGTTTCGAATTATAAGTACAAGAAACAATATTACAAAATATATGCAAATTTACTATAGTTTTTTTTATTAAATTACTGTCACAGCTTTATTTGAAATATATTTATGCAATGCTCGGGCTCTACCTAGTATAATGTTAAAGCTGTTAACTGTACCAAATACCACTTATTTATATCGTTAAAATTAACGCTCAGTTACATACAAAAGTTATCTATCAATATTTAACGTCAGTAATAATAATAGCAATTTCAGAACACAGATAACGCAGTAAACCCATCACATGCGTGAAACGGCCTACAAATGTAAAATTGACAAAAATCAGTAAGGTAACCAAAATTCTACTTTTCCTATGTCAGACGTAGTAAACATTTGGTCATAATAATATTGAGTAAAATAACTCTTATCATAATAAAACTCCATATTGAACTTCCGTTCTTAACTTGGACTGAATACGAGTTGACTCGTATCTGTTGCGTAGTTGGTAGGGTAATCATCGCCCGTCATCGTCTCTCATCGCTGGCACATCGTCGCGTCATCCGCATCACTGCACATCATTAATCGTCATCATCTGGCACGGTTTGAGTGGTAGGCCGACTGGTTGCTATCTTATTTTTCTTATATAATCATTCCAAGTGATATTATACAAATTATATTTTAATATCCTGGCTACAACATTTCACGTATTGACATAAAAATCGATTATTTTTCCAAAAAATCTGAGGTATTAGTGATATGTATTAAAAAATCGTTACCTATTGTAAAAACAACATGTGACTACGATCACGTACGTTTAATGCAAATAATTTTCCTGTTCCAATATTATATATTCCGATAAATTAGTAAAAACTTAGCAATCAAAAAAATATTTCCGGATAGTGTATGACAAACTGCTGATAATAAAACCTCAGTATACATCATAAATGTAACATGAGTTAGATCACGTAGCGTAATATCATCGGACGATAGCAACCAGTTGCCTTGTATGGTTGTAATACCTCTGTAATATTTTAACTTAGTATCCTCTGCTTTAAAGTAATTCTTTAAGATTGAAAATATTATCTGAAGAACAACGCCCTTATAGCAGGGCGTAATATATTTGTAAATATGCCGTTAATCTACTACACGCAGATGCTTATCGAATCGTATTTAATGAGATATTATTGCATATATTAGTTTAGCCGTAAATCGATAGTACATAATTTCAACAATATCAAAGATCCCTAATATTATTTTAAATTGAATTATGCGCGGCGCGATCGCGTTTCATATGTTATACAATTTTTTAATTTTATCGAAGTTTGCTCGTTCGAATGATATAGAATTATATTTAAAAAGTTTTATGTACATTTGACGTAAATGTATGTGTGTATCCAATAAAGTATTTGAGAAAAAGTGATTAAACGAGCTGTTGTTGGTATATTTAGAAAAATATAAAAAAAACCAGATCATCTGATGGTGACCATGTACAAATAAAAAGTGAAACGCGGTTGCGGCGTGTCCTTACTTAGTAAAGCACACGAATAGATATAAAGTCATATCCCATGAAGAATATACAGAGTGACAGCCATTTACTTACACCTCACATAATATATAAACATTCTCTTGTAATAATTTATCTCTCATTAAAATATATATTTAACAATGAGACTTCCAAAAATAATAACCGCTGTTTCTCTGTATAACTATTTACTCATGCGGTTATATTATTTAATAGTCAAATACAGAGCAATCTACGAGATATATTATCAATTATAATAGCCATATTAACTATGACTCTTAGATGTATCAACACTCCCAATTTCCTGTACAAAAAATAAATGCTATATAAAAATTTGCGATGCATAATATAATAACACTATATATCAGAGTCCTTCAACAACAATGAGGCTGTTTATTTTATATAATATAGATGTTTCCATATTAAAATGAACAATACCTCTCTAGATACAAAAAAAATAGCAAATTATAGTAAAACAAATCATAAAATGGATTTTAGAAGATAAATCTACTTGCATAATAATTTAAAATATTTCTTCAGCAGTATGTTAACTATACCTGATTTTTCATTTATGGCTCATAACAACGTAGATATTGCAATATCGAGGACATTTACAATGTTCCTAAAACCTCGGTTATAGCCTTTATGAGTGGTTTGAAAACCGATACAAAAGCACTTACGGTTGTGTATATACATATTAAGGGCTGGCACCAGTCAAGTTCTCGAAATATTTAGGTTTTCGTTCTCTCAAAAGACGATATATATTCTTGGTATATGTTTGATTATTCATATTTTAGTAGTTATTCGTTCAGTTTGAATATTTCAAAATAATTACACAAACGTTGCCAACTTTCTTAGTTTATTTGCACATATTTGTTAAATTTTTGTAATATTTAAATGACAATTTATTTAGACACCGACATTCGAATTTTTTCTTGTTGAATTTTAATGTGGTGTAATTTAGTGAATTGCTTAAAAGTACAAAGAAACAATTTGTTACTTTTGCAAATTTTAATATTAAAATAAATCAAATACATATTAGATGTGGACAGTGAAGTAGATAAAATCTTTACGAAATAGTTGCTGTAAATCCTAATATTAAACCGCAATTGTTTAAGTATAGTGCAGACGGACGAGTTCTATTCATTTTGTTTAGAGATTTTTTAGTTTCACGTTGATTACATTTTAGGAATGAAAATTGTTAATTATTATAAAAAAAATAAACTTTAATATCTTATATTATTAATTTTCAATTTATTTATGGTACATTTTATATGAAAGGCTAATAAAATTCGTACATATTTATATGTAGGAGCACTGTGTAAGGATAACATCATCGGCATAATATTAGTTGACCGAATAAGCAGTATGTCTCGCTTTTGAATATAGGTTAATCAAATCTTATTTCCTCTGTAGTTATTATTTAGAAATGTAGGGATTTCTTTAAAATATACGGTATGAAAGGGATGAATGAATGTGGTCACACTTAATCATTAAGTTTAGTCATCTCATTCGTTTCATTAAACTTTAAGCTAATATATTACAAATCTTTATTCAACGTCATTATTCAAAACATTTTATGTCGAACATTTTGTATGTGACAGTTGTCATTTGCGAACAAAAATGTCCGTGAAGAATAAAAATTTAACAGTGTGTTCTAACGTGTTATGAAGAATATTGACGTTAAATAAAGATATTTATCGTGTTTGTACTCTATTGGTTATAATAACCTCGTGCCAAGCGAGTTTTGTTATGAAAGTGTACATTCTGGTCATAGGTGGTTCATTCACGTTCCACTAATTATAAGTATAATGAAAGTAACTTAATAACTAACGATGGTTTAACTAAATAGCCTCCAGTTACAAGCTTTAGTCGTCTATCAAGTTGTTTCAAAGCCGAGCTGTCACAGCACAAAAGAAATATTTTCAACTAATTTCACTAACATAAATAACATTTGAGTATCAAATTTAGATATATTATTTTTTATGCAACGAGGTCATATAATTTATTTAAAATCGTTTAAATTATTGCTTTATTCCATTTTATGTTTAAGACCACTGATATTAAGTGTTCTGGGTTTTGTTTTATTTTTTACTGAAAAATGGAATAAACTATTCTTTGGTATTTAACTAGTGATTACTCGGCTTAAAACCAGGCGTGTCCACTCAATATCTTTCTGTTATATTATATTCGTCCATAAAGCATTATCCGTGTCGTATATATTATGTAAATGACATAACCGTGTCAATAACATTATAGTTAACATGAAGGTGTTAATTAATTTCAGAATAAAATTACTATCAAAACATCATAAAAAGTAAATTCCACGATTTTTAACAAAGTAATTTTTCCATAATTGTACACTTTTAATTCAAAACTATTAATTTTAATTAAACAATATTAAACTATATTTTAATAATATAAATCTCCTGTCACGATGTTTGTCCGCGATGGACTCCTAAACTACTCAACCGATTTTAATCAAATTTGCACACCGTGTGCAGTTTGATCCAACTTGAAAGATAGGATAGTTTTTATACCGTTGGAACCGGTAGGTGGCGCTGAGATCGGGTTCTAAACTTTATTTCTTCGGGCAGGACAACGTCTGCCAGGACAGCTAGTAGAAATATATTTATATATTGATCATTATTTTAATTACATAGAATGCAATTATAGCAGAAATGTATGAGTGGACAAATGCTTTATTTGACAAAATTTTATAGCTTTGTCACGGACGTCTTGTAATAGACGAGGCAAACCCCCAAATTCGGAAACTCGAGGAAATTCTTTCAGATATTACTGATATTCCTTGAAATAACTTCAAAACGGGAATGGCTTCGAAATGCAAGAGGCAGCTTGTCAAAGGCCCGCCCCCGCGTGGCATTCATTCGCAACAACATTCGCTGGAGTTAGAACCACGCTCAAAATTTCCAACGCATTGGCTGAATATAGTATACGGCTGTTATTGGTTAGTGAAAAAAAGCAAATCAGAAAACTTGTTAATTATATTTTGATACTCGATGTTTTCTACACTAATGTAGTAATGTATTAATCTTTTGTATTAACTTGTATAATTAGGATTAACAGCTCTCGGTCGCATTTACTAGTTCGAATGGAGCGGACGGAAACGCGTCTTAACGCAACTCCGCGCGCACTTTGACGGATCGTGAACGGATATTTAGTGTATTAAACTAACAAATGCGATACGACAGTGAAAGGTGATATTACACTCATTAGAAACGAACATCGCTGCATAGCAAATGTGTTACCGGGACGCGGTTCTCGGCACGCAAGTCTAAACGATTTCGTAGTAGCTCTCCAGCGCACATTTTGTAGGGACGTTCTAAAAATTGGTGATAATCTTACGAATTGGTTAACGATAATAATTAAGTTATTGCGTGGCAATTAGAGTAACGTTTTTTTACTACGTAATGCGCGGGGTGCATCAGGGTATGAGTGTCATAATTTGTAATAAATTTGATAAAACAGTAAAATAATAAAAACAACTTTTTGTACTTTCGTAAAGGTAATGAGTAATTTAGTGATAATGATTTTTCTAATTATATGTGTAATGCGTAAACTAAACATAAATAATATACTTTTTTTACTGGAATTGTAGATGTAGTATTTTTATAAGACAAAATGAGACCCAGTTCTCGTACGTGTATCACAGCGATAAATAGGTATTGTGTAAGACCGCTTGTGTGTCTAACTTTAAGAAGGAATCTTTAATTCTTACGGCCTTACTTATAATAATCTCGTTAAGAAACGATTAGGCATCTCTTAATGAAGAGAATCAGAATCAGTCCCTAATCAATTAATATCTTTTTCATAAACGTGTATTACCTGTTTACCTAAGAGCAGCGCATATAAACGAAATTTAAATGATTAACGTAGATTGTACCCAAAATATTCTACTAAAGAGGAGTTTATGGGTATGATTTACATTGATCACTTGCTGAGCAGTTTCTTTCAATTTAAGAAACGATTATAAGTAAGGCCCATACTGTTTTGTATAACACGCATGTTAGAAAGACGAGTGATTACTAATCTCGCTGAAAGATTCTTTCTAAAGTTTAGAAAGCAAAGCCAGGTCGTATATAGTTAGACTAGTAAGTTTTGATATTTGTGCATTTTCCATTTAATTGAATACTTTATAAAGAGAAATATGAATGTGTAAGAAGAAACACTGGATTTGAAACCTTTTATACTGTAAACCAAGTAACTTGATCCAGTTTTAAAAGTCTTTAAGTCCAGCTTAAGAAAGGTCATGATTAAATGGTAAATGTACTGATTTGTCTGTCTTTTGACAATTTGTCTTCGCTATTTAATGATTTTTTCAACATTATCAATAATGTATGTCTGAATGGATGATAAACTTAAATATTATATTTTGATGTTTCCTTTGGTGTGTAGGTTATCTATGCACTTAATATTGAGTGTGGTCATGTCCTAAGTGTTTTTTCTATAATGATTGATCTCTTGTTTATTTACAATTTTGTCTGGAATATGGTTAGAGAGAACGCAGTTCAACGCACACTTGCTTTATATATCCGTTTTCGTGATTGGGCGAGAATGACTTTCCTCAATGCGATTATATCATCGCAAGTGTGCGAGAAACTTTATGACCGATGTTTTGATGTTGAGAAGCTCAGATGGAAAACGCCAATTGATTAATTTTAAGTATAATAATAAGTGCTTGAATTATTTGTAAGTCATTCAAAATTTCGCTATAAAATATTTAAGAAAAAGGAATCGTAATTATTTTTAAATCATCGATGCGTTTCAACGTATATTTTTGTACATCAAAGTCGATGCGTAAGGAATTGGCACAAATAAAAATATAAAGTATATATTCTGATTAAAATTAAGATAAAAAAGTTCCATTTTGTAACGATTTAAATTATTAAAGGAAAGCTATTAATTCGTAACGATAGTGAGCGTTGTATTGTCTATATTGTAATGTTGGAAGAGCGAAATTAGCTATAAGGTTGTTTCAGAAAATTGTAATAAAACTAAGGAGGCGAAAAAAACATGTTATATTTTATACTTGATACGATATTGGCCCCACCGCGTGGCGCTAAAGTCGCGCGGTGGTCCTTTGTGTTACTTTACGAAACTAGTTTGTAAGTTTACTCTTTAAAAGAGTTTTCGCAGGTAGTAGTTATAGTAAGCTTAGTGTTTTTTATACCGGCTTGATGTTGTGACATTTATTATTAATATGATATCGATGAATCGCAGAATTACCGAACAAGCTGCCAACACTGATCAATAGCAGAATGTGTAGTGGGTATTTGAGACATTGAGTTGTTTACGTTTAAACGACGAGCAGCATTCCTGCATTTGTGATCTTTACCAAAGTGTTGCTGTTCGCAAGCATATCATTTTATACGACGCTAGATACATTTTTCGGTACAAAAATCTTAGTAAAGTTTTTTAATTCTATTCGATTAATAATTATATTGTTAGACAATTCTGTGTTGGTGGTGTCGTGACTAGGTTTTGGGTGATACTGTACTTGAACGCCAGCCGTGTCTAGTCGATACCATCGGCTTATAGTAACAGGTCTTTTATATAGAAACTCTTTGATGACAATTAATTTATGTCATTTAGAAACTGCAACGTCAGAAAAATATCTGACAGTGATAGACCAGTTGTAAGTCACACAAACATATGCCAACAAGGCTGTGTCTCTACCTTAACTTCTTAATTACAATTCTGCATCAGTGTATGATGAATGTATGTATATTCCAGACAACCAATTTTAACGAATTAATTGGTCATTAAGGAGGTCATTTGATTCAACATTAGCAGACTAAGATTTAGAACTCACAAGAAATCTATTTTATAGTCATGAATACATTTTATCATAAATACATTTATCTCAGGTATCTTAGTTATGTCCTTACTTGTGTATCCAATATAGAGCTATTTGCTTATAAAATGTATCTTACCGCGTCTGTTAAACTCTCAACTAATCGACAGTTTTACCACGGTCAAACCAGTGATTGACAAAGAACCTGTATTGATAAATTGGTTTTTATCATGGTTATACCGTTGTCATTAAGCATAAAAAGACAGGTAAGCTAGTCATGTTGTAATTTGTCGTCTATTAAAGCTTTCATCTAGCTGTTCGCCCGGCCTATATCTGTAAATTTGGCTCACATAAGTCTCTAAGGCTAGATCTGCACTACGATTGTCAATACTATACTCCTCATTACAGCCGAGACAGGTGTCGATATAGTTCATGCTTAGAGTTCGAGACGGATGTGTGCAAAACTTATAGATAAATGTAAGGCCGGAGAAATTCTACCAGTTCATATAAAATGGTTCAGTAAACAGTTTCTATGTAAAAAGACTCTTAAGAGACGTCACGGTTCAAGCGGTTTCAAATAAGTCCTATCCCAGCATCACCAACAAACCTGAATTTCAGTTATTTAGCAGAATTATATTATTGTCTAGTATTTCCGATTATGTTACGTTTTATATTGCTTATATTATATATTATGAATAACAATGTTTATTAAGTATTTAATATTCATTTGATGAGGACCTAGTCGATTCTCTATATATCACATCTCCCAAAGTACAAATTCCTTGTTGTTTAGTCCAATTTTGTTTGACTGTTATTGAATGGAAATTATTTTAGCGAGTGTACCCCTTTTGCCGTGTCTCGTCGAGACAAAATTAACGTCTGACTAGAAATAACCTTTACTATAAAAATAAAACTACAAATTTGCGCTTACACTGGCAAGTTTCATTTTATATTTTTTAGCTAATAGAAAGCCTTGTGCGATTGTTGCAGCTGATAATAATCTCTGATCAATTCCTTCGAATCTTTTCACTTATATACTCTTAGCTTTACATAGATCCATGTTGCTTTGCATATTCTGGCATATTGACCGTAAATACTTGTCTTCACAGATTTAGGATATAGTGATCGAACTGCATGCATAATTCTCTAAACAATCTAGAATTTGGAGGGTCTCCTGCACTTGCATTTGTAAACCTTTAATCAGCAACATTTTTTTATTGATACACAAACACATATTCTCATAGTTGACTCCCAGACCAGAGTCAATAATGGAAAGTTCTTTTATCAAATTTATACCATATTCCAATGAACTTAGTTTGCTAGAGTAAATACTCTATTACGGGGCCGTCACAGGTATAGTTAGCCGTATGTTTTCTAATGTAATCGTGACGCCATCCACGATTGTCTAGAAGGAAACAAAATAAGTTGCCCGTGTAAGCATTTTTAACAAACTTTATTGGCTATAGCTTTGAATTCACTCGAAAACCGGCAAAGGGCGGTACTGTTGTAGTTTTACATATAAAAACATATAGTCGGAATTCATATAAAATTCCGCGAAAAATACATTTAATAAAACGTAGCACATTGTGCACGATATTACAATTATGTTTAGCAGCTTCTAACTTAAGTTTTAGGATAATTTTTAATAATTTCTCTACTTTAGTTAATGCACAATTAATAACCCAATAAAAATAAGTAATTTTTCGTTATTTTTTTTTATTTACTAATTGCTCTACTGCATATATTTGTCAATGATAGGAGTAATATCATGTTTGATAGTCATTGTAATTTCTTTTTATTTTACATACAATAGTTTTTAGTTACTTGTAATCGCCTACTACACATTATCCAATTTTAAAAAAGCTAATTTAGCATTGAAAATATTTCGTAATGACACTATACCTAAATACAATGAAAAACCTTTATAAAAATAAAAATTATAAAATATTTTAGGTGTTTCATTTAAAATCCTTTTCTATGTTAAGTTTTCCCCGAGCAGACGTTAAGGTAATCGGATTTCGTGTTGTCGAGCACAACGCTTTATACTTTGGAGTTTTCATTAAATATTAAGTTAAAATTAAGCATCTCTCAAGCAAGTTTGAAACTATAAACGATAATATTGTCTTTTACGTAAAATGTTTGGTTATAATACAAACCGAATATGAACATATACTTTATTAATAACTTTACTCGTCTAAACATCGAACCTATTCCATTATTATCAGCCGGGATATTATCCGGGATAAAAAATGTCCCATGTTTAAAAAATCATTAATATTACATGGTAATATCTTAATTTCAAAATACCCGAAGAGAATAAACAGCCACTTTCAAATTTATCACTGAAGGTAGCATGAATTTCTACTTATAATAAATACATTATTGACTAAATTCAAATTGGGTATGGTTGACATACCTATTTATAAAATGTAACTTGTAGTGTTCGTCAGTCTATCACAGTCCAGGTGAAAGTAACACTCCCAGAGCTAAGGCCATTCATCCCGGTACTCCGACTTCCTTATCTAGCACTTACCGGCGACCTGGCGTAGGTTGTCAGTCCATCAGACTCGAGGGCGTCCGACACCACACTTACCAGGGCGCAGTCTCCACTCCAGGACTCCTACGACAGACGTGATCGGCCCACGACTGCAACTTGTAGGGTTATATTAATTTTTCCTTCGAAATAAAATATATTCTTAATATCAGGTCCCCTGAAAGACATTGCTTTAAGCAAGAAGACTGACTTGGTTTTATCATGTCAATATTCTAATTGCACATTTTTTTATAATTGTTTATAAGCGTTACCTTCTCTACTCTATTTCTAATTAAATGCAAATATATTTAATTCTGGTACTATTGAAATCCATGTATATAGTGACTCATCACGATATCTCAGGAACTATAATACCTATAGACTTGAAAGGCGTGGACCTTCCATTCGCCAAGTAAAGGTCAGCTAAGAACGGATTTTACGGCACGTGAAGCGGGCGGGTATCAGCTAGATTAATAATAATCTTATACTTTCTCTTATATCGTCTTATGTGAAACGCATTGTGAATAACATTATATTGTTATTTCTCAAACTGTGCAAATAGTCTTGAAGTCGCCTGATCACAGGAATGAAAATACTACTTGTCGTCCTTGGGAAACTATTTTTTCCCTGCTGTTAAAAACTGTTAACCGCAGATAATATATGCGACTCATGTCCCAACTTTTCTATAGCCTCTGAAAGAAGAAGAAAAATATAGTTGACGTTTGAGATTTTTTATTATTTTTCATTTTAAGTCCCCAATAGCTCGACTACGTGGTGTTTCAGGATTATCTATTCTTTCTGGGACACCTGTATATTAAAACAAAAACTTGCATTCTTTTTTATTTTAATATCTGTCCAACCATGGTCGTGTTATTTTTATATTATTTGATTCTTTACGTTTTTATTTTGTTTCTTTATATTATAATATTTTCTCAAGTTTTCGCGACTTGTATACATAATAAACCACCATTATTGACCACGGCCACTGAAAAGCGGTTGAAACCAAAATCAAATAAATTACCGCGCTTAAAACCGTTAAAACGTAGTTTTATTTTTATGTTATGTCAAACTATCAAAGAAAGTAGTACATATCAATATCTAAAACATCTTTCCTTTAGTTCAATCTATATTGAAAAGAGTCTACTACCCACATAATTCATACAATCTCTATTAGTATCATATTAAATTCTCGGTACTAACCTAAAATAGACATTAAGCGTTAAAACTGTACCTCATATCAAGGCTTTGATAAAATAAATTTCGTTGTAACCAGCCGTTATCAGAGACTATAAATCTATTTAATGCGAGTATTAACCGTATTTAGTCGCTGATAGTTAATAAATATAGATCTTTCGTGCAATTAATGTGAGTTTGGTATTATCTTCGAATACTATTTAAATATACCGTTGCTAGAACGAAACATTAAAATAAATTAGTTTTAACCTAGCTTTAAAGATTCCGCTTTCCTACTTTTTCTTCTCCACTTCGCAGTTATTTAGGCATTCTGGATTGTGAGCGTATAGGCAGTTAAGGGCTCAAACACAGTATGCATCGACTGCCGACAAACCTGCGCCTGTCGCTGCAGTCCAGTCGCCGGTCAGCAGGACACTTGCTAAATGCACTATGCAGTTCAGTGCGCGGCCGGTGTCTACTGTAACCACACTGATTAACCTCTTTAGTCGTCATATATATCAAGATATATAATATTTTTGAATAAAATTGATCGAACGCCTCGGAAACCGCTGGTCGTTCCACTACCACGTGTTGCGATTACTTTTTTATGTTTATTGCGTAAGTTCAGTATAAAGGCGAATGGGTCACCTGATGTTAAAACCGTTACTATCGCCTGTAGACATTTGTAACACTAAAGGTGCTACCAATGTGCTGCCGCTCTCTTAAAGGAGACTTGAACCCGGCCACTAATGCCCGGACACAGCTTAAAGTTGTTATCATTACCTAGACCAAGGGTGGTAGTCATCCAGACGGGCAAATTCCCCTACACCTGGCTGTGGGTTGAAATGATTGACGCTAGAAGTGTCATAAGCAAACGTGCAAGGCTTGTACGTACATAATGTATGTATGTATATAAAAATATAGGTTAGACCAAGATATTTTTATTATGTTTGCTTAAAGGCAAACTGGTTGACTGGTTCACTTGATGGCAAGTGGCTACCGTCGCCCATGAACATCTAAAACACTATGGTAGCCGATGCGTTGCCTACTTCGTTGAGACTAAATATCTGTTTACGCCCCTTTTGAAGAGCCCCATATTGTAGCGCCCTGGAAAAACCGTGGGAGAGAGTTGATGTAATCCAGGCAATATTTCCAGAAGCACTACCTCGTTGAGACATTATAGCAGACTTGGGGCCCAGTTGAGCTGAGTACAAATATTTTTAAAAATAATTTATAAACAATTCCACTATCCTACACCACAGACCGAAATTATAATAAACTACAAATTACATCGCATTGCACAATCCTACTTACAACCAATATCATTCAGTAGCACTAGTAAGGGATTATCCCGCTCCGCTATCTACTGAATAACGAGAGGGTATTTAAGCTAATCTCTCTTTAGCTAATTAGAGATAATACTAGCATTTCTCTGTAGCGAACATGCGTTTTCGTACACGGGATTCGGAGTAGTTTTAATTTGCATTTATGCTAAAATATTCAGGAAGGATTTGCCTAATCGCCCATTATTTATTAGGTAAACAACTAAATATATATTACTAGATGTGCCTACGACTTTGTGTTCCTTCGTAGCCTGAACATTGCAAGATATTGACATGAATGTACAGAAATTTAAGGTAATCCTGCTTTAATTCGTAAAATGTTACCTGAAATCAATTCACCTGTTACAGAGCCTTTTTGAGGCAAATTATCCAACTGACACACATCCGAAATTAGAAAGAGACACTTTAACATTATTAGATCAGGAGTTTTATTATATCTATTCGTATGATATGTTGCAGCGAATAAAATTAAGTAGGTACGTCATGTCTTTATTATCAGTATAATAATATATTTCTTTCCTTTCATTGTGCCTCTGTCTTATTGAATAAGCACTTTTGCTACAACTCCATTAATTCCTCAAAGTTATTCTGTAACATACTTCTGTATAAAACTTATAAAATAAAGAACTTGAGATATATAGAATAAGAAGAAAAGAGAATAAGAAATATAAAGAGAAACAATATTTAGCTAGACAAGTTGCTGGAGAATTTCTTGCTGCTTCTTCTCCTTAACAGCAATAACACGTTGCAAAGCGGTGTACATAGACTAGGAAATAAAATTAACGTTTGTGCTCCAGTGGAACTTATTTTGAATATTTTAAATTTAATTAAGAAGCGTGAAAAATCCTACGTAGTTATATGAGGCTTTCCTCATATAACTACGTAGGATTTTTCACATAGTTGTATATTTTTTATCAAACCAAGAAGTTACTTTTTTTCATGTTATCGCTCAACATAACTAAATTGTATACAATACTGTTAAATACGGGAGTTTTTGATAGCTATAGTTTATCTAAGTGTCTATAAACCGGTGTTGCACACGGGCGACATGCGAAAAGCAATAAAATGGTTTTATGTTTTATGCAAGTTCACATACAACACCCTGGAGGTATCTTGACCACCCATTTATCTCCCAACACATTATTATGTTACAGTAACATTACTTCAAACTGCACTGTGTAGTTTACATGACACTTTTGAAGGTTCCCTAGCTTTTCTGGTACAAGCCGATTTTTTATGAAATTATCATATGCATCTATAAGGTAATCAGCTAATTTGTGACTCATAGACAGGTTCTTTCATTTTCATTTGTATTTTTGAATATAACGCCTTTGATATAGCTAACAAACCTTAACCGCTCATGTAGACGGCACCGTTTCCGCTCTGCTATTCTATGTATCGACACCTCCAAAGAACACTACGCCAACTTAATTTCAGGCATTTTCTGTTTTAAGGGAAAAGCATTAATTAATTCCTGTTTCTTCCTGAAAGTAGAACCCCTGAAATGTCTTATTAAATCTACATACATACATAGTTACTTTTTTGTTTATTGTTAAAGTTAAGTTAACAATGTAACCTTGGCGAAATCTGTGATTATAGAAGTACAGAAGTATTTTTGACAACAGAACCTTAATAACCTTCAAACTTATAATTTACATTAATTATTATGGTCGAATTTCGACCACAGGCGACCACTAGTTTTGATATTTGTTCAAACTCGAAGTAGCAAATGCAATTTTCACATCAATCGATATATCGATAAATGATAAAATTGCATTTTTAATTTACGCATTCTGTTCTTTTGTATATTCCATCGAGTTGTGCCGCGCCTATCCTTGTTTACAAACTTGATTGGATTCGTGTGATTTTTTTATTTGTACAATCTATTGAAATTTTAACCATTTTGCAGGGAAAAAATCAGATCGAGTAATCATTCGTGCGTCCACTATTGTTTATCCATTGGACGGTTTTCAAAGAAAGCTGTTACTCGTGCGTGAAAATCGGCGGAAATCTTTTTTAGGCTACTGTTTGGATTTCTAATTTACAATAATTCTATTATTTTTTCTAATAAAGTATAGAATAGATATATACTTATTTTTAGAATAGATATATAAGTTATTGCATAACATTAAGATTACAATTCAAGAAGTTTAAGTAGAAGAAAATAGGCTATCACTAAAAGCAATTTCTTCCTAACAACCTTAGATGGATTAGAGAAAAATTGTGTAACATGTGGGTTTTTCAATATAAACAGAATAAAAAAATGGCAAGTATAATAGACATAGAAATAACACAAAAAGATTTTACTGACGGGTGGAGTAACTAGTCTTGTTATTTTTGCCGTACATAAAAAAGTAAAACCCGTTTTGTAGTGATTTAAGGAAACCTCATCTCTCAGTTCATTTCAAACCCCTGGGCTGTGAAAGGGTAACGTTGAAGTTGTCCTTGTCAGAGATGATCACATTCGTAAGACTGCCTAGTTCGACACCACATATTTTGAAATTTCATATCAAGAAATTATTAAATTAAAACAGCAGTTCCGTGTTTAGTTTTATTTATATTTAAATTATATTTTAAACACCGCTCATTATTGCAAGAGTTGGAATTGTTTCAAAGGTTTTCAGGTTAGTCAGGTTTAAAAGTTCAAATATTGTGTTTTAAAGCTGAAATATATTTTGTAGATTTTGAAATATGACGTCCCGAAATTAAGGACTTTCTCGAATTAACATATTACATAATTTAAGAATGGTCCCTAAGAGTAGTTGTATGGTCAAATGGTGTGACTTAAAGAAGTAATAAAAAGACAAGTATCGTTCAAAACACTCCTCATTATACGACTGTAGAAAACGCCTAAGCAGTTTCTGAAAGTCAAACATATTAAGTCTGTGAGATATCAACGACCTCAGGAACAGCGTGGCTTTGAATCAAGCCTAGGGAAATAAGGTGATAATTAAATAATTAAGCCGGCGTCACAATCTACATATTATATATCGGAGCCTTTACCGCTGTTTTAGCATAAGCGACATTGGACCTAAGCATGGTTTTTTGTTGCAAAAGGTATTTAGATTATATGAGATATATAAGATTTTCAGGTTTAGTTGAATTAGACCCTACTAAAACACGAACAGAAATCCTTAAATAAATCAAATTTTAAAATACCTTTTGCAACATAAAATATACTTAGGACAAAATGGCAGTAAACGCTTGATATGTAAATAAGACTCTCTGCCAACATGAATTACCCACTGAATATATATATTATGTACATACATTATTTACTAATTATTCTAAAGTTAATAAAAAATGGTTTTAGACCATAGCGTAATAAAAAATATTATAATAAAATATATAATTAATTACTGTTTAAACAATTATTAATTCGCAATTTGCTCGTAAAAGTTATCACGTCATAACTTCGTACGCTCGTAAAAATTCTGGGAGGTTGCGACATTATGTAAGATGACAGCATATCAGTTGATTTAACTGCCATCTTTCCTATGGCAAGTCTATACTAGTTGAATCGTATAGTTCAAGCCTTATTCAAAACAATAACAAAAAATAACTATCACTAAAGCATTAAACTTTTTATGGTGAGACATGAAAAAAATAAATTCCACCAACGACATTATCAGCAAGCAGCCACCGTCTCCGTTTATGGTGCGTAACAAGCAATAAAATTGGGGTCCCATCGTTTTGCAATCTACCATCACGACCACCTTCTGATGAACTCCCTAAGACTATCTTTACCTAATCTATGTTAATATATAAACGTGAAACTGAGTTTGTTTGTGTAGTGCTATTTTTTTAAGTGAAAACTTCTTTAGGCGTGCTGAGCCGTCACGCCGTTACGTTCGACTATGTAACGCTCGTGGGATACGTTCGGATAAAGTCGGCTCAAGTCGACTAAGGTAGTGATTACGATATACTTAGTCAACGTGTCACTGTTATACTCGTTTGAGCTTTACTCATCTTGAAGAAGTTTTCACTCCTGTCGTATGATCTTAAGCACACTGTAAGCTTTTTTTATAGTATAGTACAAGTTTGTGTTCAGGCAAGACTTCGTCCTATGTAGAACATAATATGTTCTACATTCTCCATAAGATATTATATTATAATATCTTATGGAGAATGTAATATGGTCTAAGATAGATCATGTTTATCTAGAAGGAACACACAGGACTTGAAGACACCCAAGTTGTAAGTATAGGGAAAACATATTCCGGCAATGAGTTTCACTCTTTGGCGGTGGTCATGATTTAGGTGGACGCAAAGCGCCTCATTCAGTAAGTGGAATATCCACCATGTATTGGCGTTACATGCCGTCTGGTTGCCCAATGTAGGAAGGGAGACGACGGGATCAGATTTAAGAGCTCCGTTGCACAATCTCTAAAGTGTATCCGAGAGAAAACCGAGTAATAAATAACCCTACGTCAATTTCGAGACTGAATTTTATCATGGTATAGATAGTAGTTGCCAACCAACCTCTTGGTTCTCCACTTGCTGAATGTGGAGGGATTTTATGAAATCACGTATATACGTATTTTATAGGACGAGGACATTGTAAAACAGAAATCGTTTGCTTGTGTTTTTAAGCTTTCACTATTTAGTAAAATGTGGCCTCTCGAATTGCGTTAAGAACTAATTGACACATTTGACAAGGTTTTATGGATTTTGTTCCTTTGCCTGCTGAGTTGAATAAGAAAAAACTTTGCAGCTAAGGATGCACGATCACAAGATGTTCAAGTTGATTGTATCTATCTATTGTTCAAACGCTCGATAGTTCTTACCTTTAATCGATGGAATTGTCTTACAAGTAAGTTATAAGCTGTTCTCATCCACTGGCTCGAATCAATATAATCAGAAGCATCTCGATTGTTCAGTCAAGAAATGGAGTAGATTGTCGACTCAATGTAACTTTGAGTCGGTTGTAACTCTTTTGATTGTTTGAGTAGCTCGGAGTTGATCGCTAATTGCAGCTGATATAATACATTGCTTACAAAGCAAACCCGGAGCTAAAAGATAGTTTGTCAATAAAAATTTTACTATTGCATACAGTGAACGATCGTCACGTAGGACGCGTGGTCAGCGAAAGTAATGACTCGTAAAGTTTCTGGCGTAAAATAAACGCAGGTAAAGGACCTCTAATCTATACATAGGCATATGGCAGCCTCATCATCAATGAGGGATAAAAATAAAGCATCATATTTTTGAGCAGTCTGTTAGGCAGAAGAATGAAGTTTTAGTATTTTTTTCCGTGGGAATGACATTTTTTTATAGTTTTCTCGCATTTGATGTCTAAGTTAAAATTTACAAAATGTAATAATTTCTTATTTTTTGAAAAGTAAAGAATACTTTCTTACGCTTTGATTAAAATTTTATTGTCAATTGATTATTTACTCTTATATTCGTAGGTGTATCGACTACTTCGTTCGCACGAGATCTGAATTTTATACATTGTTTATATGTTCTGAAACCGACAAGACATCATACTGATATTTACACAGAAAATTAAGATTACTCAAAATTTTCATTAATATTCGTGTCGCTGTTTCAGAGCCTGTTCGAGGTAAATTTTCAAGCAGACTGAAACACGTAAAATGTAAAACTTTAATTAAAGATTACGCAAAGTATCACTAACAGATTTCACTTAAATGTTAGCGTTTGTTTTTAAATAATTTAACGCTTGATTGATATTTTAATAAGTATCTATAGAAAGATAGGTTATGTCATATAGGAGGAATAGAAGGTTGTTATCTATTGTTAAGGAATGGCGGTCGAATACCTGTTGTTTGTGATGCATTAAATGTTCGCGATCGTGGTGTCTATGATCAACCAATAGATTTTGTTTAAATTCAAATTAGACAGAATTGCGAACTGATTTTCGCACCTCCCATAGTGTTTTATTGTTAATTCTTTAGTATTGTTACAATTTGGGCCACCTACACATCTGTAAACGAAACACATTCATTACCCGTCGGCGTTTGAGCCGATAACATTGAAACTCTTTCATGACTATCTGCGTTAGTGACGGACTTTGTGCGTGTCGTGCATCACGTTTGGACAAGTTGTGTACAGTGATATTTGTACCTGTGTTATACGTGTTTGTATAGTTCTAATAAATTGTATAATAATTTCAACGGGATTTTAATTCGAGTCCTGCAACTCGTAACAGTATTGACTAATTGTGCTATAAGTGTTCATTTCATGAATACCATTCCCGAGCTGCTGGTATCAAGAAAACAAAGCCGAAGTGTGCCTGATGGTCACATATCACCTCTAAGGATGGGGATGGTAACCGCAGCAGTGGGACCGCGGTCCCCTTTTCCACGAAGGTGTGGAGCATCCATTGTTCCTGGTTTTTAATGTATTTACTACCAACATTTTTTTTTTAAATTTAGAATAATAAAGAATACCCTATATGTCTCCATATCATAGTAGACTAATGGTGAATGTTTGGATAAAAATAGGACTAGCCATGAAAAAGGTCTGCCGTAGACGGGTGACACAAAGGGGAGGAAAATTCGTGTTTTATTTTTTTCAAAGTCGATGTCCGTCGGGTTTTTGGCTGAAATCTATAAATAGCTTCTTTGTGTTTAACGGATTATGTCCACCGCATAATCATTAAATAAGTGGTTACGATAAGATCACGTCCGATGATTAAATTAGTTGATTATCTTATTTACTTCTAACTTGTTGAAAAATCGTAATTTGCGGACATATTAACACACATTCCGAAGTGCTGGTGACGACATAGTGAAAATTTAAACAGACAGATAAAACTCTAAAAGTTGAATTTTCGGAATCTCTTGGTCCGATTTTCCCCTTTCTTTTCACCCCCTGATTTTTTTCACATTTTTATTTTGATATTACAAACGGACACTTCAATATCATTTATCTGTGTAGATATCGATTATAATAATTTAAATTGTTATTATTTACTCCTTTACAGTAGTGCTTTTCAATCTTTTTGAATACGCGACCCCTTTACAGGTTTAAAAATTTTGGCGACCCCCTTAGGTCATGCGTAGACAGGCAAAATGTTAGTAATTTAAAAAACAATGTTTATGTTTTTTCTTTATTTTGTTACTCATATTTATTATTAGGGCCTTATACTCTGCGAAAAGCTACTGAGCAGAGAAAGTACCTAAGTACGAGGTAGTTTAAATTGCCTATTTTTATCGGCGACCCCCTAGCAACCCACAGTTTGAAAAACACTGCTTTACAGTAATACACGCTGACACACTTTGAAATGCGCTGTCTCTTACTGTTAGAAAGGCCGAAATTTAGCCTCTATTAATTTAAGAACTCACTCAGAAAACACTGATTTCCTTAAATAATTATTCTTCATTCTTATTGTTCAAATATTGTCAATCCTGATGTGTACTGCTTTCTTGTGTGCAACAAAGATTATTCTTTTCTATGTTGCATACTATTCTATTCAAAATTCTAACAATAAGTGATTACTTCTACATTTAAGCAAAATAAAGCTTACCAATACTGCAGCTCTGAATAAGACTTACAAAAACTTTTTTTACGTCTTTCCTATGACAAAGGGTCAGATTTTAAATAGAGGGTGTGTCAACCCCCGCTGCGCTGACGGAATTAGCCAAGTCAGGGCCAAATTAAAAAAGAAATCAGGCGAAAGTTAATTTCAAAAGTTTTAATTACGTTTATTTTTGTCATCAAGCAATTCCACCTTAATTAATTAAGAGGAAATAATGGATTTTTCTCGAAAGTACAAAATGGAGATTTCATTGTCGTGCAGTGCTCGCCATCCACTTCCTACAAATACAATTTTTATAAGTTTTTTCTTTGTTTTATTAATGTTTTAGTTTAATTAGTTCTTATGTTTCGTTGTAAAATTTATTTGAAACAACAATAATGTTGTTCGCAAATGATTGACGGCCTCTGTGTTTGAGCGGGCTAAGCCTTTGCCGGCCTACCTCACTGCAACACAAAGGCTCCGGGTTCGATTCCTGGTATAGTAAATTTTGGGAACGTATTTTCTCCGATATTTACCATGGTCTGGGTGTCTGGAATCGGCCCCAGAGTGGTCCAATGTATATTACCCATAACACAAGTGTAACTTGCTTAATTTGGGGATATACAATGTGTGTGTTTGTCTGCCGATTATTATTATTATAGATAGATAGATAACACTTTATTGCTCACCAAAAAAAAAAAAACAAGTACAAAAACAAAATGCATTATTACAATACTTCTTGGCAAACCAACAGGCGGCCTTATCGCTAAAAGCGATCTCTTCCAGGCAACCTAGCTTAAAAGAAATTCTTAACTAATCTGGCGATGTAGGTGGAGCAGAAAAATATAGGACTGTACAATTTAAATATACATACTTAGAATATTTTATAAATTTAATACATATATAAATAAAATAGTAATATTTATACGTATATACAAAACAATCTAGATAAAAATATTTGTTAACATTATATGTGACAAGCACTTTATATTAATTAACAATATTACAATAGATAAATAAGTAAATGTATTACCTATATATTAGACATATTTATTTAAAGATAGATAGTGCTTTCGAAGGGAGTTCCGAAAAGAAGATAATGTTTTGGCCTCTCTGACAGTAAGAGGCAACGCATTCCAGAGTTTGACAGCCTGCACTGTAAAAGAGTTACCGTAAAAGGATGAAGTGTGTGCAGGTGTCAGGAGTCTACGATATGTGTGGGAGAAATGCAAATTGTGAGAAGTGGAGAGGCGAAGGAAATCAAAACGTTCCTTAAGGTATGGAGGACTATTAGGATTAAATAGTATATTATAAAGGAGAGTTAGAATGTGAGTATTCCGGCGAAAACGAATAGGAAGCCACTTGAGCTTCATACGAAATTCAGAAACATGGTCATATTTTCGCAAACCAAATATGAACCTGATACAGAAATTCTGAAGTCGCTCAAGTTTATTTAGCTGTTCTAAGGTTATGTCTCGATAGCAGGCGTCAGCATAATCAAATATGGGAAGTAGGAGCGACTCTGCAAGCATAATTTTGGTGGTAGTGGGCAAGAAGTTTCTCAGCCTTCTAAGAGACCTAGACGATAGAAAAACTCTGCGACTCAATTCGGACATGTGGGGCTTCCAAGACAGTTCACTATCGATTACTATTCCCAAGTTTTTAACTGTTTCACTCAGAGGGATAGTAGTACCGTCAAAAACAACCTTCGGTAAAGCTGGCGAGTTTACTTTGGCTCTCATTCTTGGGCTACCGATGACTATCACTTGAGACTTTTGAGGGTTTACTGCGAGACCAAACATTGTACTCCAATGATGAATGTAATTCAGATCGAAATTAATTCGGTCAACAGCATTAGGTAAGTCATCTGGAGCAGCTTGGGTGTAGATTTGTAAGTCGTCTGTATAGAGGTGATAGGATGAAGTCAAATTATTGGAAAAGGAGTTAATGAACACAGCAAACAAAAGTGGAGATAAAACGCCGCCCTGCGGAACTCCGGCAGCTAAATTGCACCATGACGAAAAATCGTCATCAACACGAACTCACTGCCGGCGTCCATGCAGGTAACTGTGAAACCAGTCCATTAGTGTTGGAGATATGTTAAGACTGCGAAAAATTCCGAGCAAGATATCATAGTCAACATTATTAAAGGCACTACTAAAGTCAAGCAGCGATAGTATAGTCAACTTACCGTTCTCCATACCATAACGGATATCATCAGTTATTTTTAATAAAGCTGTTACTGTGCTGTGACCTGCGCGGAACCCGGATTGATAGGGATTTAAAAGTAAATTTTGACTGAGGAAGGTACTCAATTGTTTATGGACTACGCGCTCTAAAGCTTTAGACAGAAATGGAAGAATGGAAATTGGACGGAACTCTGAGAAGGATGTAGGGTTAAGTTTTTTAGGGAGAGGAATGACCTGCGCCTCTTTCCATGCTACTGGAAAGATGCCACTGGTTAATGCGGAATTGAATATATGGGTGATGATGGGATTGATGACATCTAGGATGGGGATAATCATATTACGACTGATACCATCGCTGCCGACTGCATTTGAAGAAATAGACTTAATAGCAATCTTAACATCACAATCAGATAATGGGCTAAGAAAAAAAGAAGAATGTGAAGGAGTTGGAATAGAAGAAAGATTTTTCAATGTATTCGACTTTATAGTATTGTCAAAGTTTGAAACGGATGAGAAGTATTGATTAAGGTTATCAATGTTGAAGTTTTTTGGGACAGAATTTTGCACTGACTTACCAACTCCCAACGATTTTAGAAATTTCCATATCTTAGACGGATTACCATTATCAACTGATTCATGAATGTACCGGCGTTGTGCGTCCCTACACACTCTATTACAGCGATTACGAATAGTTATAAAAGCCAATTTGTTGTCAGTGGATGGATTGACTTTATATTTGGTTTTGGCCAGAGATTTTTTGCGAATAAGTTTCTTGATGTCATCGGTAAGCCACGGTGCAGGAAGGTGCTTAATTTTAACTCTTCGCTTGGGTGCATGTGAGTCATACAGTTTTAATAGAATTTAATTAAATACATGCACCTTTTCGTCAATAGTAACTGCATTGTAGACCCCCCGACCAATCCGACTCACGACAGTCCTTAAGTAGATTATCCGAATTAATACCACCAAAATTACGTTGCAGGATAATTTTAGGCTTAGCTTTTGGCGGACGAATATTATACGAAAGAAAAATCAGGTCATGATATGAGAAAGCGTCCGCCGGGCACTGACCATGTGTGACGACGTGTGGGAGTGAAGATACAAGAATCAAATCTAAGAGAGAAGGAATAGAATTAGGAAAACAATGAGTCGCTTTTAGCGGAAGGATGGTCAGGCCTGAAGCTGTAACTAGGGACTCGAGGGACGTACTACGATGATCACGCTTAAGAAGACATGTGTTGAAATCACCCATAATAATAGTGTGATTATAAATAGGAACTAAATTTTCTAGAAGATTTTCGAACGATGTGAAGTAATTGATTCTAAGAGAAGGGCTATAAAACACACCAACCAGTACCTTTGTTGAGCATAGTTCTACCTCAATAAACAGATGTTCACCAGCAGGAGGAGGCTGTGGAGACATGCTAACGATTGAGTAAGGAATGTGTGATTGAAGATAGATAGCGATACCTCCACCACCACTGCCGGTACGGTCATTCCTTATAAGCTGGTAACCAGGTATGGTATAGGTACTTGAGGGTAGACAGGGTTTCAACCAGGACTCTGAAACTAGTATAGCATGTATACTTTTTGACTAAACGACGCCAACATATCTATAAAGTGAGCTGGAATACTCTGCGCATTTATGGGAACTATATTGAAGTTAGGTGTAACATTTGAAAAGCGCGCCTCAAGGAGATCGTTTAACGACGGGTTACTGTCACTATAAAAACTGTCAAAAGAGCAAGACACATATTCGGCCTCACTTTCAGTATCGCTTGAGATATTCATCAAATTATTATAATAATGCTATATATAAATTGCAAAAGTTATTAACTGTATTAAATAAATTATATGATATAAATGTTAGAAAATTATAAATAAAAATTTAAACAAATTGCTCACATTTCACCTACCAGTTACAAAATAAAGTAAGATAATATTATAACAACACAAACATGAAAAACAAAACCGTAAAAATAATTTTAATGCGACACTTTCAAACGTATTAACTAACTTATATTGTAGGTTTCTGAACGCACCATCAATTATCATCAGAAAAAGAAAAAAGGAAAAAAAAAGTAAACAATGATACCGTAAATATAACCTGTGAATTATAAAATAAAATACGACACAGAAACATGAAATAAATTTACCTAAACTAAACACGTCTTTGAAATATAATAGTAGTTTCTTTAATATTACTAATGTAAGCCATAAAGATTGTGCCGAAAAGTTGGAAACATAAACTAATTTAAGTGTCACACAGATTGTTATAAAACGTATATAAGAAAAGAATAAGTGAAGAAAATAAAATAAAATATCTTCTAATGAGCCATAGAAACCAATTAAGATCACTTTTTGGATGTCGTCGCAGCCCTTCGCGTTTTAGTAGCAGCAGGAGCATCCTTATATGACTGCGGCTCTTCCCTTGGCAGAACAATATTATCCAAGTCAGATAGCTGTTTAATACGATATCGACTATCATCAGCAGCCGTTACAAAGATTGTACCGTTTTGTGTCCAACACTTGGATATACCAAAGCGTTTTCTGGCCTCCATGAAAGTATTATGTCTCATCTTTGTAAGGAATTCAGAAACTGTCACACCAGAGCCTTTGAGTTTAGACTTAGCTGACCAGACTGTATTGCGAATAGAAATATCACTTAACTTAAGTAGAATAGGTCTGGGTCTCTTCGATGAAGTTGGGGGCTTTCCCATCCTGTGACAACGACGGATATGTTCCTGACTAAAATTATCCACCTTTAACTTGGTGACAACTAACTTTGAAACTATGTCAACAAGATCTTCTTGTTTGTCTTCGTTTACTCCATGAATCAGTAATATCTTCCTCCTGCTATACATCTCCATGTTATCAGTGGATTTTTGGAGAAGTTCCATTTGAGATTGCAGTACCTTTAAAGTATTTAAAGTAAACACTTTGAATGTGGCAAATTCTGCTGCTAGGGAGGATAAAGTTGTTGAAGAGTGCCCTTTCTGTAGCTCACCTTCAAAGTTGTCCATGCGTTGCTTGAAAGAAGTAACAAGTTGTGACATGGTATCTTGCAAAGTATCCATTATGATCCAACAGTGATAAGTCTCAACAAATGCTTGTGTTGTTGTTAGGAAAAACTGGGATAGGTGAGTTCACTATACACTGAGGTTATGCATATACTTTAAATAACTAATATGATAATAAAACAATATAATTTAATTTAATTTTGAAGAGCTCTTTCAAAAACGTCTGACTTTTTCAACACCTACCCACTTTTTTTTTATTATTATTATTATTATTCTGTTAGAGTATATAATAACATATCCCTTTATAAACCGACAAGTTACATTTACAACCTACCTGAAATGAATTCAGTAAGTACTAACTACCAATGATGACAAACATTTTCAACTATATATGGAACCTTTGTTTTCGTAATGTCCATCTGTTATTAGATTTAATTTTACTCAGACACTACCGGATGCATTAGATGAAAATTGTAAGAAAACTCTAGTCGTTATATATACATACAATGATGTACTAAATCTGCAAACACCTAAAAATTAGCGACTTTAGCTATTTGGTGTTTAGGCCCTCTGTCACCCCTCAAACTCTTCATGGTTTCCGGATTAGCGCGCATTTGCTCAATTTTTAATTACTACTTCATTAATACCAACCACATTGTGCTTATAAGTTGTCTTTTTACTCAGTATGTAAATAAATATAAAATAAATAGTAAATATTAATGTAGAAAATATTTTAAATTAACCGTCCAATTAATTAATTTTTAATGTTTAGTAATATTTTTATATTTGCTTTAGTTCAACAATAATTTAGTCATACACTTGTTTTGTTAATATAAATTATAATTTCCTTTAGCCTACATCTGTCAACCGTCCAATTTAATAAAATTGTTACATAAAAGAAAAAGTTTTTCTACTAATATCTCACACAGTTTTACTATCACATGGTTATACATTTGTACTGCTTTCAAAAATAAAAGAATTATTTGGAATACCCAATTTGATAAAACCGGAAAATCTGCAAAGCAAATCCTAAATACGTCATTCAGCTTTACAGCACTTTTTAAAAGTTTGCAGTCTTAACTCTGCAAGTAGGATGGCATGAGTTTGCTCAAGGGTAAGGGTCCTCCAAAGCTCTTTACACCTTCTCACTTGTTTTCGGTGTGAAGAGCTCGCTTTTATGCCTAAGCACTGCGAAAAGGGTTCCGTAACTACATTAAAAGCGTTAGTTGTTTGTTCGTTTGTGCAATACAAAAGAATAAGGAGAGCTTTACGGTCTTATCTTAATGCGTTACCTGTATTAATTTTACTGATTGTGTTCAAATGCGTATTATATGGCATTAAAAACACGCGTTAACGAATACCTACTTCCTCGCAACACCAGCATTTAACAGATACACTCTACATTAGTATAAGTTTAGTATTAAAAATAAAATAAATTAATATAGTGAGTTATACTTAAGGTCGTACACCTCGACAGAAAAAACACTAATTTAATGTCACGCACAAGAATCAAAATAACTATAAGCGTGCTTAAATTCTAAAAATTAAATCTAGAAATTAAGTTGTAACAAAGGGTACGGAACTCGAGTAAGCAGAGTGGTTAAAAAAACGAATACCTACAATAGTTAAGTTCACCACTACCACCTAAGTTATCGGTTAATGTTTAACATAATTAACAATGACGCATCTCAAATAATGCATTATATACGGTTTAAATAACGACATCTACATAAAGTGGATAAAATCATGACCATTATGTTGTTCTTGAGATATATTTTTGAGATATATAGACAACACTTTATATATAGATATAGAAAAATACAAGAGATAGATACAATGGGCGGCCTTATCCCTAAAAAACTATCTGTTCCAGACAACCCTTGGCAGGGATTAATGGATTTTTAATACTGACGACGGTGTAGTTTATAAATAATTATAAATGATAAGTATATACATTAAATATAAGTACAAAAAAATATAAATATAAACATAAACATATATAAACATAAAATCACGCCTGTTTCCCATGGGGGTAGGCAGAGACTATGGATCTCCACTTGCGACGATCCTGACAAACAACTTTCGCTTCGTCTACTTTCATTAACCTCTTCATACATGCGCGTTTATTTGAAATGCTTTTTACCTGACCTTTTTTAACAGTTCTGATATTTGTTCATGGTATGTTCGTCTCGGTCTACCGGCAACAGCTCTACCTAAATATAAATATATATATATATATATATATATATATATATATATATATTTATATTTAGGTAGAGCTGTTGCCATGTTATATATATATATATATATATACATATATACATACAACAGTGTTAGATATACAACAGAGAAATAATACCTCTGAACCTGATTTTTAAAACACTGTAACGATTTGTTATATATACATGGTATTTTTGATTAAAGGTGTTTTAGATTTCTGAGGTCAAATAAATACTACCTACTTGACGAAACTGGACCCTTCGTAAACCGCTATGTACTCAGTAGATTTTTTTATTTAGGAAGAAAACTGTGTAATATTGTATGTTTGTAGCAACACCAACGTCTTTGAGGGTTTTTCGGTACTGACTTTTCGGGCGATAGAGGGGATTACATAGACGCAATTGTTTTTCAGATGCTCTTATTTCATTTTGATTAAACATCCTAGATTGCATCATCACTCAACATCAGGTGAGGAAGTGGCCAAACGCAAACCTATACTTCCATAAAAAATAAATATAAACAAAAATGTAAATTGAAAAAAAAATACAATTATTTATCTCTCTTTATAAATATGTAAATATTATTTTATCCTGTTTGCTAAGAATTGAAGCAATAAAATGGTTTCATGTCAATAATTAAGAGGTGATTTGGTGTATTTTAACTTAAAAAAAGTACAGAAAAATTACAAAAAAGACATTTTGCGATATATTCACGATATTTCACGAAGATTTATGATATTTTTTTGTTCAATTATTGATTTGTAATTACGAATATTTTCGACCTTTTGCGGCAACAGGAGCCTTAACGACAATATTGGTGAATAACGATCGAATGAACGAAGGAATATGTCTGTTGCATGTAATATTTAATAAAATAGCGTTGCAACGTTTTCAATGTGATTTAATGCTCATATTCTTTAGTTTGAGGCGAAGACGATTTTTTAAATTCAGCGAACGCTGTAATAATATTTCACTTTTACGAGCGGCGGGCGGGTGTAAGATGCGTCTGCGACTCCGCCTCGGAAATCGTTGGAATGGCCATATTATCTTTCGCTATCATTCCAAGTGTATTAGTTCATATTCATTCTGTGCTATACGTAGCTTGAAATTTGTCCCTGAAAACAGTTTATGTAGGTTTTGGGGGAACTATGATGGGTGATGCATTTTTTTTACTTATTTATTTTTTGCTGAAGCACAGCAGACAGGTTAGAGGCCCAATTGTGATGGAAAGTGTTACTGTCACCTATGAACATTAGCAATGTCAGAGGTGCTGTCAAAGTGGGGCCTTGAAGAAAAGCTGGAACCTGGCTACTGAGGCCGGAACATTACTCATAGTTAATAGCCATCCAGTCGGGGAATATCTACCACCTGACCAATTCTTAGTTTGAATTAAAAGAAAAAGGTATATATAATTACTACTGCGTCATGTTTCAAAATGAGATGAAAAAACGATTTCTAATAAAGAATACCTTATAAGTTTTTGGGGCTAATGTATGATTTATGTACGTACAAAGTGGTTATTTATTCCGTTAAAAGTTTTAAACCAAGTCTAAGTAGATTTACGGGAAAGCTATGTCCTAAAATTGCTTCATTATACCAGGTACTTATTGTAGGCTGGTTAAAATCTTAATGATTGTTATTTTTAAAATAGGGGTTCCAGAATGAATCAAAATTCTAGGACTGTTTTCAAATGCGGTACCAATTACAAGAACTTGCTTGGCACATTGCAAAACTAATTTTATTATAATTGTTTCCTAATTATCAAATGTACATTTATATGTGTGTCCTATATTAATTTCCATACTCTAATAAACCCTCTTCAAGGTTGGTTTTAAGATAAACGGTAGTCGGTATGTCCATTCCTAAAATACAATCTATTTTTTATTCCTTACTCGTTGGCTCAGCGACCCAAAGAGGGTCTTGGCCTCCAAAACGAGAGCATGCCACTTTTCTCAGTTTTGCGCAGTTTCTTGCCAACTATTGGCTCTTAGCTCCGACACCTCAGCGTCTTTCCATCTAAATTTGAGACGGCCGACCGGACGCCGACTACCGTCCGTCCCAAACAGGCTTTCCTCACGCTGCGCCTCTCCCATCTGTTGTATGTCACTGAGCCGTGAAGGCGGTGAGCTTTTACTTCTCCTATTATGTTAGCTCGGCCACAAGATTCTCAATTTTGAGGTGGGTTCGGACCAACTTTTCCTTCCTTTCCGCTACTAAAAGCTGGTTCTCCTCCTTGAGGGTAAGCGTCCAAGCTTCGCATCCATACATCAGGATGGGCTGTATAGCGGTTTTGTAGATCCTGATTTTGGATTTTCTATTTAGAAGCTTGGACAGTACCTTATGCAGGGTGCACAACAACTAAGGCGTTTTGTATACGTTATATCCTCGCGCTGGCCCTCACGGCGTAGAGTAGCGTCCCCCGGATGGCGGATGGGGGGTCGGTTAACGTCCCACAGGGAAGAAACCTACTGCTGCGAAACCGTAAATGAGAAATTTTAATACTTGATAAATTCAAATCCGTTCAACGATTTGGTCGTCAAGACAACAGAGACAAGAGACAGAAGTGATTGTTTTCGCTTGTAATGTATATAAATATGAAGTGTTACTATAACATAATTAATTTGTAGAGGGTTCGAATTTATACAATGAAGTTAAAAAAGAGAAAAATGTCAGTTGGTCTTTTTTTACGGTCTTCAAAACTGAACACATTCAGAAACATGTTTAAATACATTAGAAATATAATATTTTGTAATTTTTTTGAATGTGATCTTTTATATGAAGACACAGCTTGCCTTATTATGTAGAATTTATAGCACTAAAACTGATACAAATACAAATGCTAGTGAGCCGGTGCGGACGCTTACATGCATGTGCGCACACCCGCACTCAGCATAAAATCATAATATTATTATAATAAAGAAAAAAAAATACAATGATAAAACAAAGAAAAGAAAAAAAAGAAAATGTTAAATATTACTGAAGTCTCAAACGATTTTGTTACAAAAATTTCTTAATTTGTATTTAAATGAAGCAACAGAACCAAAATATATATCTATATCGTTGCGGATTATAGTACAACCAGATGTCATGCGTTATATAGGGGAATGTTGGCCAATATTAGTCCTGCAAGTAGGTAAGCAAAAAGTTTTTCGATTTTGAACTCGGCTACCATGCGTGGTACAGAGAATAACATTTTTCCAAGAGTGTCTGGGGAATCGATGAGACCATGTAGTAGTTTAAAGGCAAACAGGATATTAGCGATCTTTCTGCGGTTTTCTAAAGAAGAAACATTGTAATGTTGTAGTCTTAGGCTATAGCTCTGTAATCTATGGCATTTATTGTCCAAAGACGTTACTTGATACATGAAACGTTTTTGCACATGCTCTATCCGTCCAGAGTGAACCTGATAACTTGGATTCCATATGACACTACAATACTCTAGAATACCGCGTACAATCGAATTGTCTTAATTCAGACCAGCAAATCCCAACAATACAACAGTTACAATTTTTATGTTTTTTTCATTCAAGCATCACGTGAAAACTACTGAGCGTATCTAAATAAAAATCAACACAGAGCTAAATTATATTACGGGATATCTTTAATCCCTATATAACATATTTTCCGAGCGGAAAACGAATATAACCAAAAAAGTGGCGCTTACGATTTTTTCCATGCTGCCGTTACGATCTGAGAATACATACATACAATTACATAATATTCTGAGGTAACGGTCCACTAACACATACGTCGGTGTTATAGCAACTCGAACTAAGTCTCACATAATATAACATAGCTTTCACATAATAAATACGTAACTCGGTGTCAAATATATAAAAAGATGTTAAACATTTCATAATGTGTAAAACGAATTTGTATGTGACGTGTAAACACGTCTACAAGCATTCATTCCCTCGGCTACCAGCGTCAATTAGGTCTAACATTCCGTTTAGAGATGCTAAAAAAGGGTCGTAACATAAACTTTTTCAATTTTCACCTGCAGTTATAGTCGCGTAAAGTGAGGAGAACGGCCTGGCACAAGTAAATATTTCCAGAAGGTTGATGACGCCTGGGACGTAAATGTAGTGACTTGACAGTGTTGCCAACGTATTCTGAACGAATTTTGCATTTTATTTCCTAAACAACTTTCTCTTATCTCGACATATTATGTAAAATAAGTGTCAAGTTATCTATCTAGTTATTATTTCTCAGATTACATATATACACTACTATGAAATGTATATACGTATAAAATTATTGATAGGGTCATTAATTTGACTTTCTAAGCGCTTTGCAGCTTTGAGTCTTCTGTTTGTTTACTAAATAAGTTTTATACTAATATATAAAGCTGAAGAGCTCGTTTGTTTGGTTGAACGCGCTAATATCAGCAACTACTGGTCTGATTTGAAAAAAGTTTCAGTGTTAGATAGCCTATTTATTGAGGAAGGCTATAGGCTATATATCATCACACTAAGCCAAGAATAGTTGAGCACCAATGAACAATGTATCAAAATAGGCAAGTTTTAAAAACTAATTCCATGCGGACGACGTCGTGGGCACCGCTAATATGGTAATAAAATGTTTATTGTTTTATTGCTAGATCACAGAAGACAGGCTAACGTCCCAACTATGATAGAAGGTGGTCGTCGCCTACAAAGATTTGCACACTAAAGTTGCTACTGTGGTGCAGCCTGGGTGGATAGCACATCGGTATGACGGATGTAGCCATAGCCATCTAGACGGGCATATACCCTACCACCTGCATGTGGGTTTTTTTGTGACCGCTTACGGCAGGCCACCCAACCATAGATATTCGTATTCTTTTTCCGTTCCTGCATCAATGAATGATGAAATAAAATATATTAAATATTTACATTGTGAAATAAACATATCGTGTAATTGTTTATTATGTATCAATTAATTTCCTTTTTGCACTACCTATACATTACTTTTAGTGGATACTTGACGATCTAATATGCCTCTTAATTTTGGGTTTTGATATTAGAAGAATATTATGAGTATTTTTACCAAATATATTGCGATAATTAATTTTTTGGAATTTAGTTAAAAAACAAGCGAATTCATTATGTATACAACGAACAAATAATAACATCCACTAAAGAGACAATTAGTGGATGTTGTCGTTCGTTGGAAATCCTAAATGTAGGTACATATCTTCGGTAAAACTTAAAAAGTTGGCAACACACATATCTGATAGGACGCGCTCGGTATAAAATGCATGTAAACACCCCCTTTGCGGAGCGTTTTGGGACCAAATGTTGTCTACCATTCTCCTCGCAAATTTAGACGTAGGTGTCGCTTAGATATTGTAATATGTGGTTGGGGAGAAATGAAATGTTTAATTTAGCCAATCTTATATTATTTTTGGAATATTACAAGAAACTTAACAATAGATTTAAAACAAAAGGAAATAACAATTTTCAGTATAAGAAATACTGAAAAATACATTTTTCAGTATTTATTATGTACGTACTTAAAAGTCAAACTGCGGCAAAAGCAACCAACTGTCAGTCCTGTGATGTATGTAGCTTCAATTTGTTCTCTAATTCTGAATGTCTCTTCCAGTGTCCGTAATTATTGTTACTATTGCCACCTATAGACTGTGAAGGATAACATCATAAGAAACGTTGTACATCAATCTTACATCTTACTTGGGCCGCTTGCATGAGGTTGCTTGATTTTTTTAAAGAAACACAAAACGTATTTAACACCCTTAAATATAATTAGTGTCTTACACATAGCAAAATTTGCCGCTAAATATATTTAAAGAACTATCAATACGTTTTGTGTAAAACGTATTTGAACAGTTTAATATGATTATCTAATTTTATTTGAATCCGATCGTTATGCAAGCGACCCTTAATGTCATAAAAATCCGCGAAAATTAATGAAAATTCTTTACTCTTTCTTCTTACAACTTCAGACACTTAACGTGCCTTTTGTAAAAAAACTAGCTGCCCCGTCAGATGTTGTCCTGTCCGGAAAAGCTTCAATCGATATTCTGACAGCAGCGCCACCTGCCAGGTCCAATTGTGAATCAACTCAGAAACCTTCTTTGGCTCATCCACAACAAGTTTGCTAAAGATCATCACATGGCCAAATGTATAGTTTACGATATTAGCATACAGACAAACATTCATTTTTATGTATAAGATGTATTATTAGAAATAAATAAAAAGGCTGGCCTATATTTAGGGCAACGAATAAGCGTTGCCATACAACGAGGGAATGCGGCCAGCATCTTGGGAACACTCTCCACCGACAGCGATTTGGACTACATCTTTTACTTGGAAATATGTTTAGTAGTATTTAATTTTATAGTTTAGTTTAAATAAAAAGGTAAGTACATTTTTATACAATCATGCATTCGCTATATGAATCCTTAGCAGGCATATTTACACAAAGGTTGAACTGACAAAATAAATTTCAACTATCTACAGTTAGCATTCACAGAGGCGAGTAAGTAATCATCCTAATGGCTGTCGGATCATGTTGCGTTGAATTAGTACTCCTTCAGCTCAATCATTGGATTGAAACTGACCAGACAGACTCTTAGCAAGGGTTGTTCCACACGCACTATTTATATATATGCCATTTTGAAATAAGATTTAGCCCTATCTGTTATTGTGGTAAATCGTTATTTGTCTATTTAATTATGATAAATGTCATATTTATCAGTGAATTGCACAGACGGCATAAATAAAGCGACCGCAGCGCCATAATCTTTTTTTTATGTTTGCGTATAGGCAAACTGGCAAACGGGTCCACTTGGTGGTAAGTAGCTACCGTCACTCATGGACATCTGCAACACGAGTTGAGTCTTTAAAAATCTGTTTACGCCCTTTTTGAAGAGCCCCATATTGCAGCGCTCTGGGAAAACCGCAGGAGGGAGCTCATTCCACAGCTTGCTCACATATGGCATAAAAGAATGAACGCCAGTACAGTGGATAACTTCCAGATGTCGAGGAAGTGTGGATGAACTCCCAGTCGCCGGCGAGCAGTGCGGTGGTAAAATCGCGATGTGCCAAACCAAACAGTTCCTCAGAACACTCCCCATTGTACAGACGGTAGAACACGCTTAGAGCGCGTACGTCTCTTCTCAGACTTAAAGATTCTAAGCCGTCTGTAAGTTCGGGATCGTCGACAATCCGGACCGCTTGGCGCAGCAAGGAGTCAAGTGGGAGCAGCTGGTATTGAGGGGCCCCAACCCAGACATGGGAGCAGTACTCCACATTGGGACGGACTATTTATTATATATTTCTTTCCTATATTCCTGCATCGCAAGGAAAAGATGTAATTTATTGGGATTAAGAGTATCTTAAGTTATATGCTAGCTCCGTATTGAGTTTCATTTAAATCAAATAAGTCGTTTTTACTTTATGCACTAATAGACAGACAGTCGGACTGACGGCAAAAATTGAAAGAAGCATTATTTTTTTTATTGCAGAAGTTCAGCACACAGGAAGACGGCCCACTTCATAGAAAGCGGTTGCAATCGCCTATGGTCATTTGCAACACCAGAAGTGCTACAAATGCGCTGCTGCTCTCTTAAAGAAAACTGGAACCTGGTCACTAAAGCCGGAACACAACACAATGTTACAATGAATGCATTTTCAAAATCTATTGGTTGATTAGCTCTCCTTCCCTTTTACATTCAGCGTGCAAGTTCAACCCCTTTACTTATATTATATATTGCTACTTTATTATTTATTTAATATAAAATTATTTATCTTTTACTTAGATAAAATTGATTTTTGAATTTATTATTAGCGCCTAAAACGAAATACACTCGTAAATCGCCCAGTTGCACAGACCTTATCTAGTAGATGGATTCGTATTACAAATCTATCCTTTAAAAGTTATCTTTTAATTTCTATATTGCTTTCAGTAGTTCGGTAGTCTGCTACCCTTTTATACGATGGATTGGCTTCGCTTGCGTTTTATTACGAAATTGGTTTTATGTTTTTACAGTTTCTTTTATATTTTACAGACGTACGTAACTGCAGTTTTATTTTTAAACTAAAAATGATATAAATCAATTTGGAATCTATTATATTTTCCTCGATTACAATGCTTTAGTTAATATTGTTACATACCGACAAAATACGCACACCTACACGTCGTAAAACGCAGTTTATTGCCTTCTAAGGTTTACAAAATCATTTTTTTATTCTGTGTTTAGAATTTGTAATTCACCAAAAATGCTTTTGTTATCGTACTTGTTTTATGGCTGTTATTAGTGTCGAACTAATTCCTGTTGTTATTTAATTGCCAAGCTTTCCAGATGTGCGCATTAGCTCAGTGAACGCGGCCCCTTTGTCGGTATTATACAGTTTAGTATAAAACAATGCCCGAACGGAGGGGTGGAACAGTCAAGCGACGATTACGATACTAGCAAGACGTGTTACTACTTTCGATTAGCGACATAGTGACGGACTTTGCTCGCGTTATTGAATCGTGTAGTGTGAACTGGTTGCATCCTGTTTTATACGTGTCTGTACAGTTCTATTAAACTCTATAGTAATTCTGACGGCATTTTAATTCGAGTTCTGTGTCCGTAGTCCGTAACAATATTATCTCTTGTTATTCTTATACAGTTATCACTGAATTATAAGAACCAAGGCTATTACGGGATCTTTCAAAATGAGTAAGCTAAAGATTCAATAGGTCGTTCACATTTGTCGCAAAACTGATATCCGCTGGATCAGTTGACTGCTGCAGTAGAGACCAGGTCTCGACAAAGGTTCTGTAGTAAGTTCCCTAGCCCGATGGATTGATGTCCTACGCAAAGTCACCATCGGAGGCTATAAGAAAAGCAGAGAACTGGGGTTCTGAGGCGAACACTTGATAAGTTGTAGAACGTAGGTTCAGAATTAATAAATTGAAGTATATTATGTGCGACACTTATCAAGATAGTTATTTACCGGGCGATAACCATTTCATGCGTGCAGGAACGGAGAAAGAATACAATTTCCTGCGGCCAGACGGCCTGTCGAAAGAGGCGACAAAATAACCCACAGCCAGGGGGTGGGGTATTTGTTTAGAAGGCTGCCATACCTAGTCTAGGGTATGCTGCCATAACCACCTTGATTTGTTTTCCAGCATTAGTGGCCAGATTCCAATCTCGCTTAAGAGGGTAGCAGTATATCGGTAGTAGAATCTGTTATACTTTTTCCATACTAAATTATTTCACACTAAATGAACTGATAATATGCGCATAGGTATATATAACATAACAGTTATATAAAAGGCTTAATTGCTTTGTTTACATGACATACATAATCGATGGAACGATTAATACTTATATATAACTTGTTACTACTTAATCTTTACCTTATTATAATACATATTGTATTATAATAAGGTTAATTATCATAGCTAGTTAGTAGTTGACATTATCTTTAAAATAATTATGTATATAGGTATAGCTCATTTAATTTTATCTCCATGTTTTCCACCATTCCTAAAAGAATCTTTATGATTTGATGGACCATGGGTGACTTTCGGAGCCTAAATCAGCCATCGTTCACGCTAACACTGCCAAGAAAGGGTTATGCAGTGATTCTGCGTACTCTTCATTCTTAAATGCCGAGTTTTATATATTACTACTAGCTGTTATCCGTAACTTCGTCCGAGTGGAATTTAAGTAGATTTAATTTAATTTGCCTTCCGGCGCGGCTACGGTAGCGTTGTGCGCGCGTGCCTTTCAATTTTTTTTCAAAAATAAAAGCAGCCTAAACTACTCCTTATAACATCAGTTATTTGCTAGTGAAAGTCAGATAAGCGGAACAAACAGACAAAAATTTCAACTGTCACAACAAACTAAAAATGTCAATGCAAATAATTGAATAGCTTTAGAAATGACGGACAAATCGTGTAGTAAACATACAATTGAATTGACAACTTCCTTCTTTTGGAAGTTGCTTAAAATAATTCCCACTAATTAAACCTGTTAAAAATTTCAATAAATTAATATAAGAAATTGGTTTGATTTCCTTCAAGGCACGAAACTTGCCAGTTAAAACGTAACGCATCGTTCTCACGTATGGATGAACCGATAAAAACTTCGTAGACGCTCGAGGGTAGTCATTAAATGGAAATAATTTACTGCTAACGTGATACCTATGAGTTACGTTAGTTAGTTCGTGTTAAATCAACTGCAAGACTGAAAGCAATCAAAGAAAATTCTGCAGTGAAACGGTCTTTTTATTGCATGTTTGGGAGTTGGAGTAGATTTGAACACTGTTTTTTTTGTTTTTTTTCGTGATGAATGTACAAAGAGACGTAAAATGAAACCTGTTAAAAATAAAGTATTATTTAGATGGATAAAGAAAACTTTTAACTGAGTTGTTTAAGACATTTTTTTCTAACGAAGGTTAGTCTGTTTGAGAAATATCGCGTTTTGCCTACGGTAGGGAATGTGAGGCCTATATCCAGCAGTGAACAACAGTTAGGTCTGTTGTTGTTATCTCAAACAGCTGTCATCACAACGTTTTATAAACGTAATAACAACTTGTTCGTTACTTCGTAAGCTGTGATTATAAGCTAGCCTAGTCTTTGATATTTTTTCACTGCCATCAAATAATATCTAATTTGAATACGGGCAAGAACTTTATGCTGTGGGTGATAATTACTGTCGTAAACAAACTGACGATAATAATAGGCTTAAGACTGTCAGAATTCTTTTCATTGGGTTCAAGGGTAATGGCATGATTCATGGCTGCCACGCCAAAATTGAGGGTATGTAACGCCTTTTGTCTATTAGAAACAGGTTTAATAAGGTGTTGAACATAACGCTCAGAAAAATTAAAGGTGTACTAGGATAATACTTAAATGGTACATCATTTGCTTATTGTATAATAAGTTAATTACTGACTAACGGGGTAAATATCAGTATCAATTTTCTTATTAAATCACACCAACACTTAGGAAAGTCGTTAAAACTAATGAGATGACTTTTGGAATCATAAACTATGGTAGCTTGGTGGATAGCGGTCTAGAGTCACAAGATCGTATTTCAAAAGAGACTTGGGCAACATCGTGCCGGGAAGCATGCATCGATTAGACAGTTTTATGACCTAACATGTTTACAATTTGGTACTACCTATGCGCTGACGATGAAGGAAAACGTCGTGATGAAACCAGTACATCGAGATAATCGAATTGTCATTTCAATCTACCATGGGCATACGTGGCGAGCATACCGTCTGTTCTCCCAAAGAATGGAAATGCTGCAGATGAACAATCGGACTTTATAGGCTGTTATGATTGTATGTCTTTGTAGACCACGGGTCATAGAAACGGCCCGGACATAGGAAGGCCAACACGTAGAGGCCATGACATATGCCATAGAAGACAACATGGGTGTGAGTGGCTAAAAGGACGAGAGAGGTGGGCTGCAGGTTCACCGAAGCTAGTTCCGACGTTAAGCTCATACTAATCTCTTCAACCCCTGGTGGTTGAGTTTTAGCTCTAGCGATCTCGACTCTGTACCGGTTGGCTAAAGCAAGCACGAAAACGGGTCCGAGGTGTCGCTACTCACCTAGGACTTCGCCACAAAGCCCCCTGCGGATGCTATTATGATAATGTATGTCTTTGACGACCACGGGCCATATAAATGACCGTAGAGTTGGAGGCTTGCGTGGAGCCATGGAAAGGCCAACAAGTTGAGGCCCTATGACAAATTTAATGTACGAGTAAATCTGGCGTGACACTGACGGCGATTATCCCTGTCTACACCATATAATAATGCACCCAAGGACAAGCCCGGCCAGTGTAGACTATTTTGTGACTATTTTGGGAAATGAGAAGAGAATGTACCGGGCTATCGGGATGAACTACTAGTGGTACTAGGTGTCTGGCAATATGGGGACTGTGAGGTCTGCCTGTCGTAATGTTCGGGGAACATGGAAAAATGGGCAGACGGTGACTCGCCACTCCCTGTATGGGCCCCAAAAAATGCCATAAAAGACATGGGTGTGAGTGGCTAAGGGGTGTAGAGAGGTGGGCTGCAGATTTACCGAAGCTACGTCCGACGTTAAGCTCCTGGCGCTTGAGTTTTAGCTCTAGCGATCTCGACTCTGTACCGGCTGGCTAAAGTAAGCACGAAGACTGGTCAGAGGTGTCACTACTCACCTAAGACTTCGCCACAAAGCCCCCTGCGGGTGCTATTATGGTTATTATTATAGATATTTTGTCTGTAGAAAGAAGACTAGAAAGTGTTTTAATAATTTTATTTTTAAGGCTTTTATTCCTAAATGAATGAAATAAAAGAGCAGCAGCGAGTTGCAGTTGTAGAGTATTTCGACTATAACATTAATAGAGCGCTTTTATGTGCTTAATTCTAAATTCAGAGCCCCGGCATTCCGATTCGCCTTAATTAGATAGCACAAAATGGTATTATTGCACCGATTATCTGACTGGTGCAACTGCAACAGTCGTCTTATAAGGGTCAGTACATACCTGCCAGATGCAAGAATATTTAAGAATAGTTATTACACTATTTTATGATGTTTAAATCTCAGATATCTTAAACCACATCTTATGTTACATACGGTAGAAAGAGTTTTATATTAATTATCTAGAGATATATCTATAATTCTACCCAAAAACTTATCATGTAAGAAAACTAAGGTATACATAACTCAGTACCAAATATAATATCACTTTTTCTCTGTCTATCACTTACCAAATATAAGCTTCTATTTTCTGCAACAAACTTTCTTGCATTTTGAATTAATTACACCACCCTTATACAGACACATCTGCATACACTCGCATTCGCTGTTATGGCCGCTTGAGGTGACTCCTACACGACATTACAACGTTAATTGTACTTTCATTGTACCATCCAGAGATAGTTAGGCAAGAAATTAAAAGGAAGTTACAGCCAGCAAGTCGACATTAAATTGTTATATTTTAAGTAGTTTTCCTAGCAGTTCCGTCCGCGTAAGTAAACATTATAATATTAAAAGAAGGCCCCTGCCTCCGTGCTTGCAGCCGGTGCGGAGTGGAGGTCGCTAGAGCTAAGACTCAAGCTCCAGGGGAGGACGTAATAAATGGTCTAGCGTCGGAAGTAGCTATTCTTATCCAAGTACTTTGCCTACACTTGCAATTGTTTACAAATTATAGTATAACAACACCTGGATCTTATGTCCCACGAAACTTAGCATTTTTGGATTAAATAAACAAAAGCATATTTAAATCATTATTGTTAGGAGTTTGGCGGGACTTGAATTCAAATGCCGTTAGAATTATTATAAAGTTTATTAGATCTACACAAACACGTACAACACAGGTACAAATATAACCGAACACAGTAAATACAAACGTAATGCAGAAGGTCGTAATTCTAAAAAACGCACAATGTCCGTCACTAATAGATTCCCGAATGTACACACGTCTTGCCTTGATCGTAGTTCTCGCTCGCTGCCTCTTCATCGGGCCCTGGTTTTATACCTCACAATTACAAATGTGCCCGTATCGTAGTCGACGTAATCCGTAACACCTGGCTAATGCTTTGGCCGCAAGCGACCATAAACGAGCATAATAAAAGAGCTGTTCTCTAGAATAATTAGTAATCGCATACCGAGAAATAAGTAAACAGAAGAAGACGGTCATAAAAGAATTACAATTAGTTCAAATGCCGACAGGTAATAAATGTGTTTTTACAGATATGCAGTTGGAATTTGTTTTTGTCGACGCCTAGGTTTTAACAATATTTATATATTCTATCTGCGGTAGATGCAAAGAAAAAACATACATATTAAACATATACATCAGAACCTTGTCTCAGCCTGGCGCTGCACTAATTATATCGTTACTAGAGTTTACCCCGCGGCTGCGCCGCGGGTTAACCTCTAGTGCGTGTCTCTTGTTTATAGAGCTAGTGCTAAAGGTTATATTATATTACATTTTTTATGTATTTGCCCACGGAAGATTCACTTCATTTTATATCGCTAATTATACCATCCCCCGTCTATCTGTCAACAAAATAAATTACAAAACTTGATCAAAAAGGCCAAAATGGTCTAAATGACCAATAGACCACAGTGACCGACATGGCCAAAATGACGGAGTAGGCAAAAACGACCAAAATGGCCAAAATAATCAAAATGACCAAAGAGGCCAAACTGACCGACATTGCCAAAATGACCGAAAAGGCAACAGTGACCAAATAGGCCAAAATGACCAAAAAGGCCAAAATGACCAAAAAGGCCAAAATTACCAAATAGGCCAAAATTACCAAAAAGGCCAAAATGAAAATTATCCCTTGTCCATCCTCAGTATTTAATTTACATACGTACCGAATTTCAGCCAAATCGGTCCAGTAGTTTTTCCTTAAAAGCATAACAAACAAACAGACAAATATCATTTTATCCCGGAAACTATCCCATTTTTCGGGATAAAAAGTATCCTATGTTCATCCTCGGTATCGAAAATATATATATATACTGAGTTTCAGCCAAATCGGTCCAGTAGTTTTTACGTGAAAACGGAACAGACAGACAGACAGACAGACAGACAGACAGACAGAGTTACTTTCGCATTTATAATATTAATAGGGATTAAGATTGATAACGGTTTCATGAAATTAATTTAGAAGAATATGTTTTTAGATTTTGTGAAGCATTTAAAATTAAATTACTTTTGTAACATAACCCATACTAGTATATAAATACGAATTAAGTTTGTATAATACGTTTTCACGGTTAAAGGGATACCGACAAGGAGATAAATTATTTTATATTCGAGAAGGATCAAGGCTGGAAGGTTATCTTTTGTTTCGTGAAATATTCTTTAAGAACATTTTAATAGGGGGAAAGAGATGTGTATAAGCTACCCATAATTCCTCAAGTTAAGGATATGAAAATTCATATTAGGCTTTGGATATATTATACTTTTCTTATAGTAATATATAAACAAAAAATGCAGTATTAGATAGCCTAATTATCGAGGAAAGCTATAGGTTATATTTATATACCATCACGTTAAGACCAATAGTAACGGAGCACCAATAAAGAATGTTTCAAAATTTGCTTTTTTTTAACTTACTTTTTTACTACTCCACGCGAACGAAGTCGCGGACAGGAGCTAGTGTACCTATAAATTTTGTTTGTTCCTAAAATTGGAAATTGCGGTAAACGTCACTCTTATATATTTCAACAAATTGCAACGAGTTAACAATAACTTGGAAATATTACTAGTCGTTTCTTCCTAGTCCTTATTACTAAATGTAAATAAGAAATCAACAAGGACCGCCTCGATCTGGCTGCGGCTTCCGAAAAGTCGTAAAAATAATTTAATACTACCGTCTGCGTCATTAGTGCAGCGTCGGTGCTGCATACGCCATCTGCCGGCGTCATTCGGATAATGAATGTTTAGTGTTTTAGATATTATATTTTCTATCGATATGGTAAGAATGTATGACACACATACTTATACTGTTATATACATACATAATTATAAGGTATGTCCCAGTGCATATTTTCGACGCAATTTTTGTATATAATGTCAAAAACATACTGTTTCAAAAGAAAGAAATTGAAATAAACCAAATTTATTTTTTGCAAATACATTTTGAGTCCTTGCGTGATATAATGAATTATTATCGTTTAATAATGTAGAAAGAGATTTTTTTTTATTTAACGCAAAATAATTTTCGACGTTTCTAGGGGTGGTGCAATCCAAACATTTATTTACAAATATATTAAACAAATATATATATATAATCTTTAGTTAACATACATTTAACACAACAATAGGTATAGCTATACGAGTATAACACATACCGTAGATTTCTATCTAAAATTCAACAAGTACAATATTTTCCAAAAGGAATAAGGTGTATGTATACTAGGTAATGTATATTTTTATAGATCTAATTTAAATTATTAACAACTGGTATATACTGGTATATTCTTGTGTCGTGAAGCACATTATTATACAGTGAGCAATAGGCAATATAATCGGCCGACGGCTGATAATCTTCTTTAATTCTTGACAGTATTATTTACTGTCAAGAATTCAAGAAGATCTGTCTATCTTTACTTTTATATTCATGATATACGTATTAATCATCATCATACCGACGACGACGACGAAGACCTCAACCGGCACAATTATGGATCGTCAGGAAGAGGGTACATATTTATGTACTTTGGGATTGAACCATTGGGCCGTAGACTCCATAAGCAAAGATTTTCTTTAAAGACCTTTAACTTTTTGATACTACCCGTCATTAGAAAGCTAGTTCGTATTTCTCCTAGCTAATAAGCATTGCCATACAGGGTGGTAATGTAGACAGTCTTCTAGAACGCTTTCCGTTAGCAACGATCTTGAAATTGAATTATTGAATTTGAAATATTAATTCTTGCACAAAAGTACCTGTATACAGGTGGTAAAATGTACTAAACTGGTATTTCTGGTCATAACTAGAAATGCTAATACAGGATCTTGTCGTCATTATTTACATAAGAAGTTCCCACTTATATATTTCATTAAGTACCTTTTATGTTTTCATTTCATTCATATATCATTTAAGAGCATGCTCTTGTCGGTGGAACCTCTTCCAATCTTCTCTATTATGGGCCAGTCGTTTTACTTCTGTGTAAGACTAAGACTAACTTAGATAAATTAATATGATTTGTCTATTAATTATTGCTTAAGTCTGGTTTTAAATATATTTAATGGTATTGTTTTTAACGGTTTTGGTAGATTATAAATAATTGCAGTAGCCATTTCGTAAACACTCTTATTGAACAAAGCCGTATTATATCTATCTGCTATATTATCTATAACCTCAGATGTATTTCTACTTGGACTATATTTTATTGATGTATCATTATTGTATAATATTTATTCATCATACATTTATAAAACGATAATTCCATTAATAAAAGAAACACTCACACTTACTTAAAATTACAGGATATTTACCTTGACCTTCAAAACGCCCTTCATCATTCAAACCATTAGGATCTCATCAGATAAGTGAACGAGTATAAACACAGCACATCAGTCACGTCTGTTACGCTTTGTCTGCAATATTGCTGGTCACGACGCTGTCATTAATATAGTCTTAAGCGTCAATTACCACCGAAGCTCACTGAGACTCGCAGTGAGTGAGAATATTGCTGGATTCTCTAAAGTAGGGGATAAAAAGGCTTAGCGTTAGCTTTTAGATGGGAATAGTAAAAATAATGAGATTAGCACTCTCACGTGTAATTCTGCCTTTTCATCTTAAGCAAGCTTTTCAAGTTATTACTATATTTGATTCTATTTACTGTTTATTATAGAATAAATTTCCTGCGGTCGAGCGGCTTGTCGTAAGAGGCGACAAAACAACCCACAGCCAGGTGGTAGGGCATTTGCCCGACTGGATACCATCCTACCATGGCTACCATCCTTAGTCCAAAGTATGTCGCCATAACAACCTTGAGTTGGTTCCGGCATTAGTGACCAGGTTCCAGTCTCCTTAAGAGAGCAGCGCGCACTTGTAGCACCTTTGGTGTTGCAAATGTCCATAGGCGATGGTAACCGCTTTCCATCAATCGGGCCGTCTGCTGAACTCCTGCGATAAAAAAATACTGTAATAGTATGGTAATTAAATACTCTGGTTCTCAGCATCATGCATGCATGCTCAGCATTTCATGGATATCTCACCGAACAAATGCTTCCATACTGATAGAGCTTGAGGTTGGAAATCACCAGAGGCTATAGCAGGGTGCCGATAACGTATACTGAACTACTTTGGCCACATAGCCCGAAAGAATCCGGTGGATGATGGATGGCAAGACATGTGGTCACTCGAAAATTCGAAGGCAAAAGACCTCGAGGAAGATTTCCAAATAGGTGGATTGACTAGATTGTTTACCAGTTAGATACTTCAATAAACTTCCACCGTGCTCGGAACCGATTTCGGTGGAAGAGGGCAATTGTGCACTGGCATCAAAGTTACAATCCTCAGCAGTGAGGGAACGACTTAGAAGAATTAAATACTCTGCATCCTTGGTGTGTATTCTTCTTCTCACAGTACTTCGTGTACCTTAAATCCGTATAGTTCAGAAACTCATTTAAAGTACACGTTTTTATTGAATTGCTAGAAGAATTAGGTAAACTTTTACTTGGTCTCCAAGAAGATACAGGGCTTACTCTTTATTGCCAAAGTTATCTTTATAGTCGTATCTTGTTTCTAAAACACATACGCAGAAAATATATTAAAATGGTTACATACATTCGGGTTGTCTGGAAGCGATCACTTTATAGCGATAAGAACGCCCATTGTGCGCATTTGAAATATTTTTTGGCCATAAGTTTTCTGTTGGTGTACAAAAAAGAATTATCTGTCTATCAATTATATTCAAGGACAAAATAAAACAAAACAAATAAACAAAATCACTTCATTTGCAAAAAGGCAATCCTCATAAAATTGTCAAGTCTATTTGTCCTTTTGTCATTGTATGTCTATATTATACTCATATAATATGTATCTGTATATATCTATATATATCTTACAATCTTTTTATAAAGACACCTCAATAGTATATTTGTCATTACAATGGAGTTAGAGTATTTACTCTAACTTCATTGTAGCTTCAAAGATTTCCTTTGAAGCGGTCTTGTTTCTGAACTAAAATATGGAAAATGGAAGTATCCTATAATTCGTGTAATTAATATTATATAGATTTTATTATTGTTGAACCTAATGATTAACTGTTGGACATGTAATAATGAAATAAACATATATTGCAGAAAGTGCAAATTGATTTGCTAGAAATTTGACTGTACCTTTTATATAACTAAACAGTAAAAAAATCACATCGTATTTTTTTTTCTCCATTTTCAATCATTCTCTGAAAAATCCCCGCTGGATTCTCTGGATAAAAGTAGCGTTAGAGTTTAAGTCTAAGAATTAGCTGACGTTCAACGGAAACCGCATCGAAATCGTCCCAGTGGTTTTTACGTGAATCCCTACACACGGACAAACAGATGAGAAATGTAAAAAAATGCATCGTATTCTCTATCGTTTATATAGTCATTCCAGTAGTTTTTTTTGTATATTGTTGCTCTCTATTTTCTTTTTTAGTTACTAGTCTAAGTTTATAATAACCATATATAAGTTATAATAAGACATTGAATATATAAACCCGTAGCCAATAGTAGACATTAAGTACATGTTTTAAGTTAAATTTCTTATCGTTACGGGAGCGTTGGAGAGCTTTCAAAAGTGAATAAATAAGACTTTATCGGTGTACGGTGGCACCCTGATGTGTCGCATACATGTCTCAAGGCTATAAAGATATCTTTTGTTTAGATAAATTACTAAATATACCTCCTCTACCAACTGAAATAAGGTATGCTTCATATTTTTCAGTGATTTATAATACAATGGTTAAAAATAAAGTATTAAGTTGGGAGAAAATATTACCACTGTTTTTAAGATTTAAACAGTCTTAGAAGAAATCATCTCCATGTTCTTCTATGTTCTAGATCATTTGAGAGCCGCTGTAGGATAGACATGGACGTAGATCCATCGACCTCACACACCCGTTACTGTCGGGTTATAGCCCGATGAGTGAAAGCTGGGATAAAGAGTTGAAAAGCAAAAGACCCGACCTGCCTTAATCTAGCTAGAGAAAGCAAGAAGATACTTGTGTCAGAAAATGAAAATGTAAGTATTGCTGTCTGTGTGTTGGCCAGTGCCTGTTTATAACCCGGGTTTTACTGCATTTTTAGCTTTTTTTATTGCAGGAGTTTAGCAGACAGGCAGACGGCCCACTTGATGGAAAGTGGTTACCATCGCCTATGGACATTTGAAACACGATAGGTGATACAAATGCGCTACTGCTCTCTTAAACTAGCTGGTCACTAATCTAACACAATCATTATAGACATACTTTAACGAAGGGTGGTAGCCATCCAGTCAGGCAAATTCCCTACCACTTAGCTGTGGGTTGTTTTGTCGCCTCTTATGACAGGCCACCAGGCCGCAGGAAATTGTATTCATTCTCCGTTCCTGCACAGATGATATTATTATTATTATTAAAGATTATCTCGATAAATAGCGTCGTTCCTGTGTGATAGCCGAATATGTTATAGAGATATAACGATATTCGGCTGCTATCCGGTATTCGGCCTATTCGCTACTTCTATTCGGCATTTGGTCGTATACCGAATTATACCATATCGTGAATAACGTACATATTACTTAAATATACATATATATATATATATATATATATATAATATTTCATTTGAATTTTACGTTTCAGTCGGTTTTTAAAGCATCAGAATCATATTTCATGCTGATATTTTTTATTAAAAACCCTGTTACGCGCGAATATTCACCTTACGGCCACCATTTGGCAGCCGAATATTCGGCGCTTCGCCCAGAGGCCAAGATTTGGTATTCGCCAAACCACTATTCATGACTCTCTACTTTAAAGATGACGCTGCAGTCGCGTTTTATGGTGCGGAAGTTGTAATTCACTAATAGTGACAATGTGAACGAAGTTTCTGTGGCATATGTACCTACAAAAAACTTTTCCATTCGAAAAGGGCATTGTCTAAAAATTATACAAAAATCTCTTTATCGGAGCACACTAAAGTGTGTTCGTAATTACTAAAGTATCAAGTTTACAGACAGCTGACAGTTCCACCTGCGGCTGTGAAGGTGACGCAAGGAAGGGTTCGTGACTCCCTGTTGTTAAAAATATTACAGTGTCATTATGATTAATTAAATAAGGCCAATATTTTATACTCATGCGCTAATTGATACTTAAAAGATAATTATTTAAACGCACGGCGTAAAGGAGAGCAAGTAGCCTGGTTGTTTTTATTTCTTACAAAACAAAGCTCATAGGTTTTTAACGGATGTATTACTTTATGACTTCTTCAGCGACCGTTCACTTAAATCCTATTGAAAGTTAAAAATTATATACGTTTTTCACATGCCTCACTATCTACTTTCAAGGCAGCAAACTTGAAAGTGGAGAAAGAAGTGGGCAGCGCGAGTATATATTTTTAAATATATTCCGTTTATATGAAGTTTTCTGACTAACTCAATTAAGGTAAAACGAGGGCGGCATATGCTGTTCATTACTTTGGCAATTGTTCGGTCCTTGGCTAGTACAAGGTAGGTAGAATATCGCTCCATCAATTTTGCTGTCTACCCTCTTTTTGTGTGAGGCGACGGCCAATGCACAGCGGGGTAGGAGCAGCCATTTTCGGACACTTTCTGTCGACGTTTCACCAGACGACAACGCGCCGTGCACTCATCATTTTTTGAATACCGTCATTATACTCGTACTTATTGTGATTACTGGCCGTGCCAAGAACTAACTATATGTACTTAGACTTTGTCAAAAGTGGTAGCTCTAAGGTGGAGTTTAGTGCCACGTGCTGTTCCTGCGAGTAACCTGAACCGAGCCAGGAGAGGGCCGATCTCAAGGTTGGTGGAGCTTCTACTTTTCTAGTTCAAGGATCTAGGGCATATCTCTCTCATACAGTCCATTAAAAACTCAGTCAGCATTTTATCTATGGGCTACAGCGCCCCACAGCAATCTTCTCTAGTTCTGGTCGCGATAGAGTTATTTGATTTTGTATATTTTTTTGGATAAGGCTCTCTATTACTTATTTCTATCGCATAATCGGTGTTTTCCACGCTTTCAAGATGTGACGCGAATTTCGTGTGAACATTCCTTTCTGTTGCAAAATCTATAGACTCAACCATAAAGCAGAGGTGAAAAGGGCAACTAGGAACCAGTATCTAAATGTTATAATTGGGCCCATAATTTCTTAAGATAACAAAACTCGCGGCTCACGTTCTTTGAACACGATTTAATTAAAACAAGTTACATAAAACGACAGGTTGGAATACACGTAGCATTACAGATCTTATCTATATTAATATAATTTGATTAAAGCGTTTTATGCACCTGATAGATAGATAACTCTTTATAACTTCTATATCTTAGTTATATTGCAAACTCCGCGTGACTGATTGAATGGTTCTTCCATAAAAAATCACTTCTTTATTATCTAACTACTGAAGTTTAGTATACAGAATATAAAAATATTAATTTCTGTAAAAACAGTGATAAAGTAAATCGCAAGTAAATTATATTGATGTAAAACAGCGAACGGAAAACATATATATCTGACTGGGTAGCAGCTAAGATTTTATTATTTATTGATGTGTATACGCAAAGTAGACGTCTGCCGCGATCAATATACGTTTTTAAGACTATAATAAATATAATATCAATGGAGATCTGGTCAATTACTTTAATTTTTTTAGTATATTCAATATTGTCTGCCATAAAGTAAAACCGCGCGGTAATGGCCTAATAAGCCTACATTTTCAAATATCAAAACGGCAGCCCTGGTCAAATGGATTTAAAATTCGTCAAAAATCGGTACTCGGCACTCGTCGCGTCCACCACTTAGTGGTCCTACATATATACCTCAATGTACATCAGGTCTGGTTAAATACATACAGGTAGCCGATCACTGGCTCTTAAGCTATAAATGACGGTAAAAACTGTTCAAAAACCCGTTGCGTGTTTTCAGGAGTTAGCGGATATACAAATAGACGTAGTAAGCGACTTTGTTTTATACTATATAAAATAAGAAGATAAGTATTCAACATTAAATTTGATTGTATCTTGAGATCAATCAAATCTCTTCTTCAATCTTGGCTTGTAATAAAACGTTCACTGTAATTCAACTAAACTCAGTTTAAATATAGTAATAAGTAATAAATCTAAGTTTTAACAGTTTTAAGCGTGATATTTTATTTGATTTTTATTCCGACATTTCGGCCACTTTACAGCCATTACCACGGAAATTATTATGTGTACTAGTCGCTAGAAGTAAAGAAAATCGTTCAAAATATAATCTTATATAACAACATAGGAGCAGTAATCATTATTTTCGAAAGAAAAGGGCGGGCGGAGGTGAACCCACGCCACACAACTAGTTTTATACTCACCTGAACAATATTGTCCTTTAAAAATAATAATCTTCAAGAAATTCGAGATAAAGGTATCAAATTAATTTTTAACAAAGCAAGCTCAAATATAGCCTCGCATTTTTCTTTTGTGGCGCATAACAATGAAAATTCGTTTGGAAATTCGACTATAACGCTCTAAGCCACGGCGGGGAAAAGCATAATGATTTATTTATGTCAATGGGCTATATTCTGAAGCGGTGTTTTCCTTAGCAAATTGGTTATTGTTCAATGTAAAGTTCTTTTATTACGGAATTGTTAGTAAAAGGAGAGGTAGGCAGTTTTTTTTTTTCAATTACATCACCCTATTGCCGATAATAAAGGAGGAATTTACAGGGTAATCTTGAACTTTTTATGAAAACAGTCGTTTCCGTTTTTAGAGGGTGGTTTTAAATTTCTCTTATTGCTCTGGTACTGTTTAAACAAGCACAGCATTATGTTACATAATGCTACGTCCACATTTATGAATATATTTTTACAAGTAACTAAATCAACAATTTGTAGCAGTTGGTTAGAATCAAAACTAAAATTCTATTTTCGTGGAAAAGAGCGGACTTAAAATAAGTAAGGTATTTTACTTTTAAAATATCATGTTAAAACGATTTGACTATCTGTATAATAATAATAATAATCGCCAGACCAACAATAAAATGATTTAAAATGATCAGATTGAAAAAAAAAAGTGGAATTCCAATGAGATTTTTTACCGATCTATATATAGCAAATATGTACTAAAATGTGTGACACTGTTTATTAAAATCTGCGGTATTTTATATTCCGGTAATCCCACGGGAATTTTCTTGGGAGCGGTTCAAAGTGGCCCGGTTGAAAAAATATCGGATTCTGATGTAATATTTCGCTGATCGATAGCAAATTTTGTGTGATCTGTGATACTTTATATCCGGAAGTCGGGTGGGACTTTTCCTGGGAGTGGATTCAAGTTGTTAGGACACATATAAATTCCAACGAGGACGAACTTCCGTGCGAATCCTATTTTTAAATAAAAACTTCAAAGAGTATGAAAAAATAAGGTACTCTACGAAAACAAAATTAATACGGATTGTAATGAGGACGGTAGATATTATTATTAAGTTTTTAAATACAAGGAAAAACGCTCCATCGCGTCTTGTTACTCGCACCGCGGTAATAAAGTTGTTGCATTTTCTTTACACAAGGACGTCTGTAACGTCTAGACTTTGCCATGTGTGAAATAACCTGGCGAATTGAGAGACTAATAAACTTTAAAGGAAGGACATAAAACTAATGGCATACGTCACTCTGTCGTAAAGTGCAGTATTAACAAAGTGCACTACTCATTTAGATCTTAGAACGTTTGTATCACTTGTGTAATGTCTAATACGTAGGTGAGTTAAGAGTCAACATGACAGAATGACGGTTCTTGCTGCAGGAAGATTTAATTTAGAACCACCAAGATAAAGCTTTAACTGCATAATGTGAAATGTTTTAGTATTATATAATTTAAAATTTACAAAATTATATATAATTCAATTAATATAAATTCAATTAAAATATTTGTACCACCATAGCCACAGCTTACTTCCCCAAAATCCCATCTTCCGTATCCCACATGTCTTCTATCCTATCTCTCCTGCTTAGTCTCTCTCATCACCTCATTTTTTATAAGGCAGGGGAAACGTCTGTAGGCGACAGTAACCGCTTTCCATTAGCTAGGCCGTCTACATGTTTGCCATTAAGTGGAAAACTTAGAGAAAGTTGAGACTCCAAAACATAAAAGGTTTTCAACAAAGATTGGTTTAAACAAGATTTGTAGTTATTGAGATATGTTTATATATTTATATCACGGAGTATTTTCGAACATATGCTTTTTAATGGTTCCGTAGACGAATTATAAAAAAAATGGGCGTTTATTATTTCTACAGAACCTTTTATTGTGTATAATTGAGCGCCTAGAGAGACCTTTAGAGAATCGCTTAGTGAAATTGACACCTGTCTAGATATATTGGTAAAATAGAATATAATTAATTGCACAAGATTAAGAAAAATTACAGAAAACAATAAGCGAACTTATCACTAAAAGCATTTTCTTCTAAACAACCTTAGGATGGATTAGAAAAGTTTGTACATTTGGGTTTTACATATAAAAATAGATATATTTCAAAATAATCATAATATAATTGTATAGAGTTACATAGATATTGGAGAGATAAAAATTAATTAGTGGGCTTTAGAATGCGCATTAAAAATAATCCTTCGAATTTGCTATTTGTAAGACCGCACAAAATCGAATTTATGTTGACACTTGTCATGTTCGTCATATGAATCTGTGAAGAGGTACCTCTTTAGGCCCAATGATGACAGTTTGTGTGCATTAGTAAGTACATGGTGAATTCATAATCTATATATTAATACGTGAAGCAAAAACTTTGGACCCCTTTTTACGAAAGTTGCGCGGACGGAGGAGTATGAAATTTCGAACACTTATCTTATATATATAATCTCTGTAACGATGTTTGTCTGCGATGGACTCCTAAACTACTCAACCGATTTTAATCAATTTGCACACCGTGTCCAGTTTGATCCAACTTGAAGATAGGATAGTTTTATACGTTGGAACGGTAGGTGGCGCTGAGATCGGGTTCTAGAATCCTCTTAACAACGGGAGCGATTTTGTTTTGTGTGTTTGAGTGGGTCCCGGATGGTTTAAATCCAATTGGAACGGTAGGTGGCGCTGGGATCGGGTCATATTTTTCAGAGCAGGACAACGTCTGCTGGGCCGCTAGTAGTTTATATAGAGAAGGAGTGCAGAAAGCTATTTTTTTTCATTAGACATAAAAAATACATTCAATCAATAAATAAACATTACACAGACTACCATGTATTTGACACACACACGCATATATTCAAATTAACAGTGTAGCCTTGGTGAAATCTGTGATTATAGAAGAATAGGCTTTGATAACAGAACCTTAATAATGTTTAAACTTATTATTTAAATTAATTATGGTCGAATTTCGATCATTGGCTTATAGAAATTTTTCGACATGTTCTAAATTAATTGTGGTTGAGTAGAAATGTTTTTATGTATAGCTTCATCTTTTAACCTTAGGTTGAATCTCCTTTGATTAACATATGAAATGTATAGAAACCTCCACGTCGTATCGAACTTATAAACTTTAAAGCAATCTCCTTTCTTTATATGAGAAGTTTAGTTTTCTTTTATGCAACTGGCATTTAAAAGTTTTCTCATTTGAATCTCAATAATATAGAAAGTTGATTTTAGTTTATATTTACTCAAGCGATTTAGTTAAGCGGATTTAACTTCTATTTCTTATGCGAAAATGTTTATTTTCTTGTTTTGAATATCGCAAACTCTGAAATAGATTTAACATTTAAAAAAAGTTTAGTTATAAATCAAGTAGATTTTGCATTATTTAAGTAATTAAGAACAAACTCACATTCGTATATATCATAATACTAATTACTAAGGTATGTATATAACTTTTATCTGATATTTGAAACATCAATCTTAAATCGTGTTATCTATAAAGTTAATTAAATTAAAGAAATATTTAAACGTTCTTTGCATTAAAAAAGTAAATTAAGTAATCTTTTCCCGTCATCTACGAGTCATCATGATTGAGTTGCGAACAATGAATAGATGGATGGATAACATAAGTTATTTACCAAAAACAAGTTGCAGACTGTGAAAACAAAGAAAAAATATACAGCGCTACCATGGCAGTGTTTATCGCTTGAAACGATCTCGTAGACAAACGTTCGGGTTGATTGAAATTTGTTACTCAATCAAGACTATCTATTTGAGATTTTTTCTGAACTAAACAAAAATAACTTTATATATATAAAATAACTTTATACTTGTAGGTATTTATCTATAATATTATAAAATTATAAACAAGTCGCGTCTGTACATTGAAACTATTAAACAAAACACAACAGGAATATACTATATAAACGACGGAGAATATGATGCAATTTTTTATATTTCTTGTCTGTTTGTTCAGGGTTCACGTAAAAACTATGGGGCCGATTCCGATGCAGTTTTCACTGTCTGGCTGCGAGTTCTGATTTTTCATCAAAATCTGCGCTACATTTTATCAGGAAAACCCTGGCGAGAAATTTCCCAAGGGCAGTTTCGAGTTGTTCGGGTGCATAAAAATTAACTTATTTCGACAGTTTTCACTAAAACGATAACTCACATATTTTAAATGCTGCGATACTTTGTGTCCCGGGAATCCCATGGGAATTATAATAATAATAATAAAAACCGAGCCAGTAGTGGCGACATCCTGACTCGGGCAAACAAGGCCCCCGCCTCCGTGCTTGCCTTAACCAGCCGGCACGGGGTGGAGATCGCTAGAGCTAAGACTCAAGCTCCAGGGGTGGAAGTGATAAATGGCCTAACGTCGGAAGTAGCTTCGGTGAACCTGCAGCCCACCTCTCTACACTCCTTAGCCACTCACACCCATGTTGCCCCTGCCTTTTATGGCATTTTCAGGGGCCCATGCAGGGAGTGGCGAGTCACTGTCTGCCCATTTTTCCATGTTCCCCGAACATTGCGACGGGCAGACGCCATAGTCCCCATATTCCCAGATCGCCAGTACCACTAACAGTTCACCCCAATAGCCCGGTACTTTTTGTCCTCGTTTCCCACAATAGTCCTACACTGGCCGGGGCTTGTCCTTGGGTACATTATTATATGGTGTAGACAGGGATAATCGCCGGTCAGTGTCACGCCACATATTTACATTAAATTTGTCAAGGGGCCTCTACGTGTTGGCCTCCCCATGGCCCCACGCAAGCCTCAAGTCCGGCATTTTTATTCTCTGGTTTAATTATTTTTTAGGTAATTACAAATACAATACATGTACATATTTATGCTAGTAATTTTGAGATATTGAGTTGTCGTTTGAACTAGACAGCTGTATTTTTAATTCATTTTTTTTTTTTTTTTTTTTTTTTTTTATTTTTTTTTTTTTTTTTTTTTTTATTTATATATTTAATATTTGAAGTCAAGCTTGGATGAATTCTCGGGCGTCTACTAATGTTACTATACAATCAGTGAAGCAGTGAAATACGAATGTAATGTGGTCCTGTAACGCATTGTATTTTAAATATATTTTCCAAATTGACGGCTTTTCATTTCAAACATAGGTTTAAAGTCACCGTCACTATTGTTTTCTAATACGGACTTAAAAAGAAAAAAATATTAACCGTACATAAAACGTATATGCAAAGTGCATACAAGGGCATACGGATATATCCACACTTACATTCCAGATACTACACAATGCAAATATATACCGTACAAAGTCTAGCCTCCGCTTAAGTGATATTAGTGGGCTCGCTCGTTCGGACAATGGAGCATGCCGACGGCCGGAGCGAATGCAATATCCAACTTATGTATATTTACGGATTTTATACATAAAATGTACTAGATGGACATAAGTAAATCACAAAATAATATATACTAGTAGCAGCCCAGTGGTCGAAATTAATTCGACCATAATTAATTCAAATTGGAAGTTTAAACATTATTAAGGTTCTTTTGATAAAGACTATATAGATATACTTCTATAATCACAGATTTCGCCAAGGCTACACGGTTAATTTGACTTTAACAAAAAACAAAAGAGCGTGTGTGTGTCAAATACATGGTAGCGGGTGTTGTTTTTTTAATGGTTTAATGTATTTTTACGCATAATTAAAAAAATATTAGCATTCTGCACTCCTTCTCTATATATAAACTAGTGTAAGCGAAATTTCAAACTCCTCCAACCGCGCAATTTTCGTAAAAAGGGGTACAAAGTTTTTGCTTCACGTATTAATAACATATTATTATGTATTTGTTACATACAATACAAGTTTGTAACATACAATATGTATTTGTTAAATTTCGTATATATATATATATATATATATATATATATATATATATATATATATATATATATACGTATATAAATACTAATATTATATAATACTGATACTTTTTGTCGTTTCAAACACGATTCTAAAAAAGTTGCACTCTAAAAATAACAAAATTTAAGTGAATTATGTATGGATGAGGAAGACAGGAGACCGGGATATGTGGCGCGTACTTGGGAGGCCTACGTCCAGCAGTAGACTGAATTTGGCTGATGATGATGATGTATGTATAGATCATCTACCTAGTTTTAAATTACTGATTTTAGATGTTTCTTGTCAGTTTCTCTGAAAGTTTCTCTCGAAAAGATTCCGTAATGGTTTGATGAATGAAAATTTCAAGAGGAAGAAGGTATCCTTCAGTTAGGTCAGTATGTTACAATTATATCTCATAGGGTTCAGAAGGTATTCATATGAAAGTCCTACGCTAACAAAGTGGCGGCTACATATTTTACACAATAAAATTAATTTTTAAATTGTAGCTGTTACTACGGCGTAGTCGTTTTTACGCTTACTCTGTATTCGGCTCTAGATTTTTCCGAGATAATAATATCTACATGTCTAACTTACGCTTTTTAATGTGAATGTTCTAGTCAATATACATAAATATATAAACTAAGAGAGAGAGGCAGAGAAACACGCGCACACCGCACAGCTTACAACTATAGCAAAAAGTGTCGTTACAACTTTTGGTCTTAATTTTTTCCGTCTAGCCCCATTTCGCAACGCGCGATAAGGAATTTCGTTCAAAGAATTGCTGTTCGTTTGTCTCGCTAAAACTCGAGAAGGGCTGGACTGATTTGGCTAATTTTGGTTTTGAACTATTTGTGGGAGTCCAGGGAAGGTTTGAAAGGTAAGTAAATATGAAAAATATTATGGAATATAGATAAAACAACAATTTCACCTTCCCTTACAAAATATTCCTACCTGTTAAACATTTGATGTTCGTCCCGTCGTTTAGAAACCAATAAAATTTAAAAGTCGTTCAGAAATCAAATTTAAAAGTGAAGTTTTTATTGATTTGGTTGTGAATGTCAAACATTTGATGTTCGTCTCGACGACGAGACGAACATCAAATCAGAAATCAACGTTTTTTATTTATTGATTCTGAGGCGGTACGTAGTTTGCTGGGTGAGCTAGTATATAAATATAAATAAGGTATTTGTGCGTGCCGTGTCATTGTTTCGTACAAGTTCCGACGTCGACCGCCGCCGAAACGTATCACGCTGTCACATATCAGTGGCGGCGGCGCCGAACCCAACATCTGCTTATTACCAAAGCATTCGAGTTTTCGAATATTGTTCCTTTCTTGAAACGATCGTATAGAAAAGGGTATATTTAATTTGGTTGAGATATAGTTTGGTTGCTGGTGACGAACTTCGGAGATACTTATTAAATAGACGCATCACGCGTGAATTGATACATAGATTATCGAGGGTATTTGTGCTATCACTAGTAGAAATGCCTGCCCTTTTAAATTGATGTGTAGCATGTGGGTGGTTACAATAACATCTGTTTTTGAAGTGAAACTTCTTTAGAATCGTTGTGATTTGAAACTCGATGAAGCGACAAAGCGACATCAAAAGGAGATAAGATAAGACATACATCTATAGGATAAAGTCTGCAAGAGAATGATATACGAGTGTTTAAAATCTGTGCTACAGATATTCTCTGAAGTTTCACTTCCACTGCGTGTGAACTGTACACACACACAGACACATTTTTTTGGATTTTAAGTTTTTTCGAAGGAAATAATAGATGAATGATAAAATATGGTTGTTGGCAACACTAACATAGAATTTTATTACTTGCAACATTGTAGTTGCATTTGTTTTCTCTTAGGTTCGGATTGTGGCCGAAGGCAGACGCCTTCGTATAAAAGTGATTTAATTACAAGTTTTCACCCTATAACAGTGTTTTATCTTCCACCAATACATCGACTTGGGTATCCTAGGCCCACCACCATTAGCGTGCTAACAAATATTTATTATATATGTGCGACGAGCAGCGCACAATGGTCATGATGAGAGAAAAGGATAAATAAAAACTAACAATTTCAAATAGGTTTTCTGTGACTTTGGGTTGCAACTCCAATATGACTGTACAGTAGACCATTATCATCAAAATACAATATGCTTAGCAATTCTCCTCAATTCTTTTAAAGCAAAGATATTTTCCCAAGTCACCAATTATTTTGGGCAGCATGAAATATTCAGCATATCTGTACAATAATTCATATACTGTGTTTAACGCGGACAAAGCATTTGTTTTTATATTTATCGTACATACTTCTGAGACAGGAACTTACTAGAATTTATATTTGAAGTGATAACTTATGTTCGTTACGTAACGCGTTACAGCGCCAGGCGGTCTGGCTTTCCTTCTCGGGTTTTTTTTAAATTAACTAATCTACGGACTCTAGTTCCGTATCCTTTTTACAACTTAATTATTGTTAGAGTTTTTTGAATTTATACGCGCTTATTGTTTATGTGTTATTATCTGTGACATTAATTTTATGATTTTTTGTGTTGTGTTGTGTACCTTAGAAATAACTTTTTTTTTTAATTTTAATACTTAACTTATACTAATGTAGAGTGTATCTGTTACATGCTGGTGTTGTGAGAAAGTGCATGTGCAGTGTGTGCCTTATGTCTATACCTATATATATTATCTTAACTAGTGCCATGTATGCTGTATTTTCTTTCTGTGCCTAGATTATTAATTTTTAGGCTCTTTGTGTGTCTTGGTTTGTTTGTGAATTGTGCGTGTAATGCAATGCAGTGGTATTGCGCGTTGGTGTGAGTAAGTGTATAAGTTTTGTTGTTTTTGATTGTGTGTTTGTGACTTTGTGTGATGTTGTAATTTATTATTTAATTATCGTGACACGAAACATTAACATAAACATTTAATTTATCACTTCTGTCGGGCGTCTAAGACCCAGACCGTTGGTTTTTTCCTGATACAATGTAAGAGTCTAAGTCATATGTGAATATATGTATACAACTAGATAAGCGTACTGCTTCCGCTGCATACAATAACTTGACACCAAGGTGATGAAATGGGAACATATTATGCGATTTTTGTAATAATTTGTGTCGAAAATTATATTTCATAATAAACCCCTACGATGCATAGCATTTTGCACACGGAAATTGAGCGGTTGGCAAGCACCTAACTACCTACCTACTCACAGTAGTGTCGTAGATTTGTTGTACGTCCGTGTCGAATATCACACTTGTAACCTGTTATCATAATGACGTTTTTCTCACATATTTATGACTAGCTTCTGCCCGCAACATCGTCCCCGTGGAATAGTAAAAAAAAGTAAATAAAAAACCCCATTTTGAAACTGGTTGAACTGTGGTTCTTCATTGGCACTCCAGTCCTATTGGTATTAGCGTGATGATATAGCCTATATGCTTCTGACATGGGATATCTATCATAAAATCAGATCATAACCGCGCCCTTTGAGTTTGGGACGCGTACGCTAGCCACTATGCTACCACGATTCACCAAGTATTCGAGTACAATTATGAAAATGCACGATTACAATACAGTCCTGGTAAAAACAATAGGCGACCTTATCGCTTAAATGAATAATTAACCCTAATCTGGCGATGTAGGTGGTGATGAAGATTATTAGATAGAACTAAACCGATATACTTATACTGCATATTGTTACATGCCGACAAAGTGAATGCACACCTGGTTTATTAACTTTCCCGCATTTGGACTTCTTTTGTTTATTTTGTGTTTATAATTTGCAATTAGACAATAGCTTCTTATTATTGTACTGGTTTATGGCCGCAGGTGTGCAGTTTACGGTTTCTCAGAAACTCCAGTTCACGCGGTCAATTGTTGCATTGTACAGTTTAGTATAAAACGATGCCCAAACAGGGGGTTAAGGCAGTCTAGTGAGAACTACGATCAAAGCAAGACGTGTACATTCGATGAGCTATATAGTGACGGACTTTGCGCGAGTTATTGAATCGTGCAGATTGTACTGGTTGCGTCCAGTTATATTTGTACCTGTTTTATACGTTTTTTGTAGTTCTAATAAATACCATAGAAATTCCACGTCATTTTAATTCGAGTCCCACGCTCGTAACAACATTTAATACAACGAACAACCCTTAGCAATTTGGTGTAATGAAGCGTGAACAGAAAAAGAATAAACGCTATTCCTAAATTCAATTTAATATAATTTTTAATACCCGAGCTGAACAGCGACACTCGATCAGTCATATAATTTTTATTATTTTCCCTCTTATCTCTAAGATTAATTTCGCATCCAACTATAAAACTCTAATTTCGACGTCACCACATAATGGATTGGAACGTCTGAGACCTCGAAGCAAAATTTAATATTATGTTCGACGATCTCTGAGGTAAGTAGGTAGGAAAAACCTGGTGGGGTTAGCACGAGGGCAGATCTCACGAAACGATATTCATTGTTCAATTTCTTTTGTAACTTATCTACTTACACAAAACCGATTCATATTTTTAACTGCGGAGTAGTTACATAATACACATAGATATGTGTTATGTATGTAAGCTTTGTGATGACGTTGACACATGAGTATTTACACTGACATTTGAGTATGTACCTAGCAGTGCAGCGACAAGGGAGCATAGTGGAGATGAATAACGTACTTTTGCTTTTCGAATCGATAGTTCAGATAGTTAAATTACAATTTTTTCTTATAACTTTATACTCAGTTGTGTTTGTAATTTGCTTCATTTAAAGTGCAAAGACGATTTAATTTTTATAATAAGATAGTAAGCATGAGCATTTAATTGTCGATTCTCTGTTTTTAGTTGTACTACTTATTTTTTTGTATTTTTATATACTTATCTGTATTTAATAATAAATCTTTTTTAGATGAATCAATTGTGTTATGCTTAAAAAAAATAATCATGTCTTATATGTATCACATCAAATTTTACATTTGTTAAGAAGCGAAATCTGGGGAGTTAAACACATATTATTTTCTATGTGGTAGAGCCATGCTGGAATCATTATCGTTTTTATATTACAAAGTTCAGCAGACATGTAGACGGCCCACGCGATGGAATCCGGTCCCATTACCTATAGATACATGTACCACCAAAGGTGCTAGAAATGCGCTGCTCTCTTAGGGGAGACTAGAACCTGACCTCTGATGCCGATACGACTCAAGGTTATTTTTTGTAAAATATTTACGGGCCTTCAGACCCCTCTTCACCTCTAACATATTCAGAGCTTTTATACAGCTATTTTAATATTAGGTGTTCCTTTCTAAGTCAAACCTTTGTTTAATACATCTTACATAATATATTACACACACACGCGTTATTATATATATTCTCTATTACATATATAACGTCAGAGGTTACGGAACCCTACATCACCTCGTGCTGTTGCGCTTCACGGCCTCTTTTACCAGCCGCAAACAAAACCGCTCCAACTTAAGGTAGTTATGACGACATATTCTAGACTAGGGGTGGTAGCCATCCACTCGGACAAAAACCCTCCCACCAGGCTGTGGGTTATTTTGTCACCTTTTACAACAGGCCACCCGGCCGCAGGAAATTGTATTCTTTCTCCGTTCCTGCACGGATGGAATTAATTAAATTATTATCTTGATTATAGCACTCATTCCAAAAGCTAGTAGTGCCTTGCTTCCCCAAACGGTAATGCAAACGTCTATAGGCGATGTTAAACACTTTTCATGAGCTGGGCCGACGCCGTTTGCCAGTATGGCAAAAAATGTCGTTTGGACATAAATTCTCCAGTTAAGTAATAAGTCGTCAATTAAGTGGATCTTCGTCCAAGTGATGATGGAGGCTTAAGTGCCAGTTATTTTCTACAATACAAATATAAATTAGGCCTAATTGCAAAACAGTTATTCATAGAATAAAATAGGACACGAAGAAATTAAAAATGATAGTTGCACGAATCAAATACCTGAATTGTTTCGCTTTTAATTCAGTCAATAGTAGATACCTTAGTTTTATCTATTGGTGGTCGAATGAGTAAATGTGCTTTCGATCTAACCTATCCGTATGATTGTCGTGGGATTGTGAATTGTGAAAAAGTCACGAATCCCAGCGTTTTGTCTAGACGAGAGAGACGGCAAGAGACGCCCGCCCAGCAAAGGGCTCTCAGCCCATGTTATTAGATTTTGATGAGTTGTTGACGGCGATTTTAAAACTTTTATATAGACACACTGGAGTTTTATTTGTGTAAATTGCCTTCGAAATTCGATGAAATCAATTTTAGTTTGTAAACTGCTTATTTTTATAAATTTATTTTATGATTTGGTTAATAAAAATATATGATGATTCGCAATTCTTATTTTATTATTGCATGAGTTCATCATCATCAGTATCATAAGAAATATGGTTGAAAAGATTTCAATAACACTGATTAATTTGGGGCTATATGAACCTCAAATTGGTTTGCACTGAAAGGGCATCGTGAAAAGCAGTCGCGTCCGTCCGATTACAGGCTTACAAACGCGTTCGCGCTGAAGCAATACTCAACGTAAGCTCGTATCCAGGTTTATTTAGAATTAATGACCCCTTCGTGACTGAGCTCACTTTTCATGGCCGAGGGAAAGTTTTATGGGCTCCTGGCATATACGAGTATAGCCCATGTCGTACGGCGGCTAATCTGTTCAACAGCTTTTACTTTGATATGATTTGTTGGCGCTGCCTGGCTGCCTGCGCCGCGTCGTTGTGGACGGAGGGTGTATGATTGAAACTGATGGATTACTTTTATGGATGTGATTGAATTTATATTTATACGAACCTTTTTGTTATTTTTAGTACACGCTGTGTTTAGATGAGTTGTTTCGTTATCAAATGTTTCCTTATTTTTGTTACGAGTGCGGGACTCGAATTAAAATACCATTGGAATTATTACTACAGAATTTATTAGAACTATACAAACACGTATAACATAGGTACAAATAACTGGACACAACCAGTATCAACTCACGATTTAATTACACGCGCAAAGTCCGGCACTATATAGCTTATCGAATGTACACGTCTTGCTCGTATCGTAATCGTTGCTTGACTGCCTCCTCTCCGTTCGTGCATTGCTTTTTATACTAAACTATACAATACATCAATCGACCGCGTGGACTGAATTTTCCAAGAAAACGTAATCTGCACACCTGCGGACATAAACGAGTACAGTAACAAAAGGATTTTTTTAAATTACAAATTTCAAACACAAAGTAAACCAAAGAAGTCCAAATGAGGGAAAGGTAATAAACTGCAGATGTGCATTCACTTTGTCGGCGTGTAACATTATTGTTTGTAGTAATAGTTTGACGTCAGAAAAGCTAAATCCTTTGCCATATTTAAAAATTCACTTGGGAAAAATTATTTTATTCTTACGCAATAATGTATGTTCATTACGATACTTTAGACTGTAAACTGCTGTCCATGTATGTTATTTTTATATATATTTTTCTTTGCTGGATAAAAATTACAGGCAATTCTTTTGAATCAGGTTGCTTGGAAGAATCACTTTTAGCGATAAGACCGCCTTGTGGTTGTACCGAGTAACCATTACCTTGTTCTGAATTTTTGATTTGGTGAACAATAGAGTATTGTTTGTCTAATAGTTTATCTGATACTGAGTGCAGTATCGGTAACATCAGCAGCATGTTTTTCCGCACTTGTGTTCAGTGGAACACGAGTGCAGAAAAATATCACACCGCCAAGTCAAAACTCTGCTCCAAGCTCTTAGATTCAATACTTCTTTCACTGAGACAATGTTACGATGGTAGATAAAAGTTTCCTAGTTCCTGTGTATAAAATGAAACTTTAACAAATACAGTAAGGAAACAGACATCTTTGATACACTCGTACATAGCGAAAAGAAGCGGGGAGCTATGCACCGGACATGAGATGTCTCGCCGAAGCAGTACATATTTGGAGAATAAAATAAACAGCGAATACTAATATGCAAGTGGATTGCGCTGTTGTGTTGCCTGTTGAATTTAAAATAAAATTTATGCAAATATAAAATTTGACATAATTAATCTTTACATACTAAATAAATATTTGGTGATTTTTGCTAAAATATTTCGGGTTATTTGGAACACAAGAACTAAACCGCCGCGGATTACCCTACATATATTATATATTCTTACTTTGCGGTTACTTTATCTATCAAAGCATGGTAATTTATCCTATAGGATAAATAAACATATACATTAGGGTGGGTCAAAAAATTTTTTTTAAGTGACACGGAAAATACGGTTGCTAGACACCTTAAAAAATTCTCACCAAGCATGAGCTCTTTATTTTAATAGGAAGACCCTCCGCATCGCAGTTTGTATTTTTTTCTCAGTCCAATAGAAAAAAATTCATACCTCATCATTTATCGATTGAACAGAAAAATGTTCCGAGAAATTTTTAGGAAATTTAATACTCTACAAAAGGTATCTTATATTTTTTCCATAAACCTCACCATTTGAAAGATATTAAGGATTTAATATTGATTAATTTAAGACAAATTTCATTTTTGTTTATGAATTTTATAACTCGACAATAAATTACTTTTACAAAATGCGCAATACAAATTTTTGTTGGAAATTAACTGCTCTATAAAAATGGTTTCTTATGTTTTGGCGATGAAATTAACCGTTCAAAAGATATTCATCATCAAACTTTCATGGGTGCGGATTTTAAAAGTTTTTGATGAGATATTCGAAAAATTTCAATTTAATTTATAAATTTCATGTGAATTTCATTTCTTGTCATTAATATAAATATTATATGAGTTTTATTTTTTCAAAATTGGATAAAATACCAAAATAAGTGTTAATAGTTTTATAGACTGTTAACAATTATGTTGGTATTTGTCTATTTTTTTATTACATGAGTTTAGCAGATAGGCGACGGCTCACCTGGTGGTAAGTAATGCCATCGCCTATGGACATTTGTAACACTAAAGGTGTGCTGCTGCTCTCTTAAGGAAGACTGGAATCTGGCCACTCATACCAGAATACAGCTTAAGCTTGTTATGGGGGTATACTCTAGACCAGGGGTGGTAACCATCCAGGCGGGCGGGTTGTTTTGTCGCCTCTTACGACAGACCGCTCGGCCGCAGGAAATCGTACTCTTTCTCCGTTCCTGTACAGGTAAACTAACGGATAGATCCTGCTTTCAAATTGAAACTTTGAACCTTGTAACACCATTAGTATGTTTGCACAAGTCTGCCTCTATATCCACTGACAAGTTTTTGAACGTTTATGAATAAGTAATAAGCCCCCGTCTGCCGCATCAATACCGCCGGTGGCTGAATGCCAAATGCTACTCGTGACACTTTCCACTTTCGCTCCTTTTTTCCAAACCGCACGTTACTGAGCTACCCGAAATACCTCTAAACTGAAAGGGAGTGGCCAATTATCTACTTTTACTGTTAGTCCCCGCGAAATTTTATAACCAATCTTTTACTCCCATATTATACACTACACTTATTTCCCTAAATAATCGTGTCCCTACACGTTGCAAATGATGGCCGTGACTTTCGGCTAAATATTTCCACTCACTTTTTATTATTACATCAGCTTGACACATAAATATGAGACATAAATATGAAAATCAGCGTAGTGTAATCATTTCATACACAATTAAGTATTTGGCAGGCGTCTATTATTAATCAGAATTTCCGCAAATTGCTAATAACTAATCTATAATAATTTGTAAAGTGAAGCGGATAAATGTTTAAATTTTTTGATATTCACCTTAGGCTTTTATCTCAAAAGTATTTAATAATTTGTTTTATTTTGATTTTAAGTCACATTTTCATGAATATACGCTATTTTATAACAACCTTGAGTTGTGTTCCGGCACTAGTGACCAGGTTCCAGGCTCCCTAAAGAGAGCAGCAGCGCATTCGTAGCACCTTTGGTGTTGCAAATGTCCATAGGCGATGGTAACCGCTGCCCATCAAGTGGGCCGTCTGCCTGTCTGCTGATCTCCTGCAATAAAAAAAAAAAAATTCTTATCGGCAACAAACACAAAAATATTATTGGTATCCAAAAGGAATTGCTTTAAACGATAAACCCGCTCTCTGTAGAATGGTTTACTAATTTTGTTTTTATAAAACTAGTTTTAAGTTATGTTTTAATTATTTTATAAAATAATGCATCTTTAAGATACAACATTACAATTTAGTCTAAGAAATAAGATTCATAAGTAAATTAATTCTGATTTAAATACTAGATATATTAATTAATAATTATGTATCCAATATCTCGTTTCTGAATGTCTCGATACATATACATGTTTAGCACATTACACTACATTTTATTAACATGGTTTTAGACTAATATTTTTATGTACCATGTCATATGCAAATAAATAAATAAATTTCATAAATTAAGTGGTTTGACCCTTTTAATAAATAAATAAATATTAATACTAATATAATACTATTTGTTTTTTTTTTAAATTAAGTTGTATTGTTATTATTATATTATTAGTGTAGGTTTATTTTAGGTTTAATTTTTTACTTAATGATTGTAAATATTAGTTATAACATTTCATACAGTAAAATTACTATATTTTTCACCTTAATTTAAAATAAATAAAGGTTCTTTACCTGTGATTTTTTTTTACGAAAATATTTACATATTAACAAAATAACATTACAATGATTAATGTTATTAACGTAATTATAATGATTAATGTTTAAAGTATATTTTATATAATACTAATAGTTTTTATTTAATTCATTCAGTAATTGATGGTATTTATATAGTGTCAATATTCTACGACTAAAATAACTGCCGTATACAGGTGGCCTTGTCCACATAATAACGATTTCTGTTTGTTATTTGCCTGGTGGGTAGTACTCAAAAAACTCTATAAAAAAAAACATTTGACATCTCGCATCTGAGTTTATTTACGTTAAAACATTTCGTGCGGCTAATTTTCACAATGAATTGAAGGTTACATTTAAGTTTTACCCTCTCACATTTGCGAAATACAAAAAGTGTGGAAAATCTCTTTATTCATGTCGGCTTTTGATCGTAAGTGCATAAAAAGTTCAGAATAGAGTAAAAAGTTAATTCGATGTAATGATAGTGTTGAAAATAGCATCAGTTTATACAAGGTTTATAAAAATAATCCATTGAATAGAATATTTGGCGTTGACGTTGAATTTTCAACGTCAATAGTAGTTTAAAAAATCTTGACGTGAACAACAAAATTCAATTATATAGGGATTGAATTCAATTTAGAGTCGTTTCCAATTTTAGACTTAAAATCTAATGGAAAGTGGAGACGAAGTTTCTAAATTAAATATCAAGCTTTTTAGACATGTTAATAGAATATAAACTGCTAGGTAGTACATACATTTATGTACATGTTACTTAAGTTTGAATTGAATGGGTATTCTTCCACAACTCTGGGGCCAATCGCAGACGATAATAGGCAAATAAATTTACATTTATTTTTTAATTTACCATACAAGAAATTGAACTAGGACCTTTTTGTCACGGAGCTAGGCTGACAAAGGCTTAATTAAGCCCTCAACCGCAGAAGTAATCCATATTAAGTCCCATATAACCAAACCGTAATTTTGAAGTTTTCAAATTCATTGTAATTCAAAAATACAAGTTTATTTCAGGTATGCTGATTTTTTAAAGTGCTAATTACATAATAAATCAAAGGCTTTAATAGCATACTGCGGCTACTACACTATATACACGTAAAGAAACTATACATACTCCATTGAAATGTTACATGAGCTTTGCATTTGTTAGAGAACGCAATTTTATTTTTGGGACATGTGTGGGGGGGGGGTTAATAGAAGCTTAACCTCAAGTTTGTGGGGTCGCCACCTTGTCCCCCGGCCGCCATCTTGGAAAAAGGGGTGAAAACACTTTTTTCGCGATATCTCGGAAACTATGCGTCTTACAAAAAAATTGTAAAGTCATAATTTGTAGCAAATTGTTTTATGTTTTATATAACTTTTTGCCCTAAATTAAAAATTAAAGCAGTTATAAACAAAAAAGTGAGGAATTTTTTATTCATTCCTAACTCTTTTCTTTACCATAGAACTTACCAAATTTAACTTATCGAATGTTAAGCAGGTAGAAAATATCCCCCGCTTTCCTCGCCACCTATGAGGTACAGTCCGTAGTCCATATTCAACAATTGTTAGTAAAAAAGGTATATACATATATGTGCATATATATGATGGCTTATCAACTTTATCGAGACCTTTTATGGCGATTTAAAGTAGTCTCGCGTGACCAAAGGGTTAGCCTATAACTAGGGCAACGGAACAGCGTTGCCATACAATGTGGGAATGCGGTCAGCATTTTGGGAACGCTCCCACCGACAACGATCTGGAGTATATTTTTCACTTGTAAATAGTATGTGTGTACTTGTAAATGTTTATAATAGTATTTTTTTAGTGTATTTTAACTTTTAAGACTGCTGGGTTTATAATTTACTTTTATATATTTTTAAAGAATTTATATGTGTATACATTTTAATATTTAAATTTGGACTATTCCAAGTCTTACTACGTACTAGTACGTTTAATTAAGGGCTACGCACTTATATCTCTGAAAAGGAACAAAGGTTTCCCATTACCTATTTTTGTTATATAGCTTGATATAGAGTATAAATGTATACAAATAACAATCAATAACATTTACTCTTAAAAATAGAAGATGTGTTTCTTCAACTTATATTATCTATCTATACACAGGTATACCTGTGTGTACCTTCTTTAATATTATTATCAACCTTCAAAGGGTTTCGTCAAACATTCGAAGTGAGTTTGAAATAAATAAAAGCGAAGCGTAGCAGTATCGTTTTTGCGTGGGAAGTGGCGTTTTTCGATGTATATGAATAAGTAAGCGGAGCGCAGTCTGCGTTCACGATCGATATGCATTAACCTCCACATAAAAATAGCCTCTCCCTAGAATTTTCTTGCATATGTGCATCTAGTTTTTTTTATTGTAGTACACATACACGTTGGACTATGATGGAGAAGATAATGTACGAAACGGGACTCCAAGCTCATCTAGATTCAATTTGTATAAAAATGTCTTCAACCCTTAAACAGTGTGTAAAAGGCCGCGCGGTCTGTTCCTTTATCTGTTTTTTTTTAGCAGCAATACCAGAGCTGTTGCCAATGTGCTACCGGCCGTGAAGGAAAAACTGGGACCTGGCCACTGACGCTGGAACACAATTCAAAGTTGTTATGGCAGCATACTCTAGACCAGGGGTGGTAGCCATCCAGTCGGGCTAATAACCTACCACCTGGATTATATAACAACATCATATAAACGTCCCAGTGCGTGTCTTGAGTCTCCCACTTATTGAAAAATACACAGCATACCCGTCACGCTTGTCCAAAGCGGATTAGGGGTTTTGACATATCAAGTATCTCTTGTGCAGGTTTCATCACAATGTTTTTTCACACCATTAGCATGTGCTAATTCCCATGTGGTAATTGTAACAATATGGACATTAAGGCAGAAAACTATATAAGTAGCCTCCACTCAAGATTTGAGCTTTTGCGTTTGGGACGCCACTGTGCTAACCACAAAGCTATAATGTATGCTATAACTAACATTTTACAGTAAAATAAAATAACCAATGAAAATGCATCGTCAGTTCATATATTTAATAACATCATTAGTATCATCATCGTTCATTAATCAATCAATTAATACACAAATACAGGGTTTAAGACGTAACTATTAGCAATCCCAAGCTTCTATAATCCATCCAAATTTTTCAGGATTTCCAGTAACAACGCCGTTATGTCCCCACAATATTCTATCACCAACTTCGTTGGTAGCACGACCCAATTTTAGGGCTTGGCCGTATTGTTTATTGTAAATATAAAATAATAAGAAACCATTACTCATGATAGGATCTAAATACCACAGATGTCTGTCGGTATCAGCTTCTATAGCACCCCAAGCTATATGATCTCCAGCCTCATCCTTCTTAACTTCAAGCTTCATATATCTATTACTGTCAGTGTTTACAATTTTGAAGAACATACAATCATCATCACAGACGGAAATAAATTTCCAACTAACATTGCTACTTGTCTTGTCTTTGCTGTCTCCGAGACATTCTTTATCATTATAATAGTCTGCTTCTAAAGCTAACTTTACAGCTAATCCATCACGTTTGTTAATTAGTTTTATTTTTTCTTGGTTCAGGATTAACTTTAACTCTTTAGGAAAATGGTCAGTCAATACATGTTTCAGACCTCCATTTTTAAGTTTATAGCCAAATGTTAGAACGTTCCTATTGTTATTTTCTAACAGTTTCTTGACAACTCCAGCTATGATCTCACCGTTATGGCTTCTATGTAAAGCTCGAGATATTGTCAGAGCAACGTCATAGTTGCGAGTTACGACACTTTTGTACAAAGGTTCACCCAATTCGCAAAAATCTTGTTCATTGCTTTCACAGTCGAAAATGATGTACCCTTGTGGCATTTTGGAAAATTGCTTCTTTTATAATAAAAGGTTTCTGAAAATTGAAATACACTATGGGTAACTTTTTATAACAATAAATATTCTCGAAGCGGCTTATAATCATTTTTCTAAAATTTAAATTGATCCAGCTTAACTAGATCTCTATCGCAAAACAATGTACCTAGAAGACTGGCAGCATTATCTCGCTGAATACAAAATAATTCTTTAAGCGAGGAATTAGTTAATCGCCCATTTCAGTCGCCTGTTGCCTAAACCATTTCTTACATTTTTAAATAATTTATATCCACTTGACTTCCACGGATCCGAAGACTCCACCCAAACGGCTCATAAATGTACCATGTTGCGAGATTCTTGTTATTATAAGATTATTTCTCTAGTGAAGTCTAGTGTGTCAACATAAGTAATTTTCCAATCTAGCGATCTTCAAAAAAATGTTTTCATAAGTTTCTTATAATATTTCAATTGTTTTAAAATCCATTGTAGTGTCATTTATACCTACTCAATCCGATTGCATATTTCCTCAAGTATTGATCAACAATTTAATTTTGATAGCTTTAAGAACAATTAACTCTAAAATATTAAATTACTGAAGTAACTTAAGCAATTTGAAAAAAAAATACTTTCTCATATTTCTTACAAAGTATTCCTTATTAAATCTTCATAAATATAACGACATCATGCTCGCTTATTTATACTGAACAAGATGATTTTCCACCACTAATTTTTAGTTTTTATACGACTTTCCCGCACCATTCCTAAGACCCGTATTGTGTATAATACACATTTGTCCCAAATTTTATTCATATAGACCCATAATCTGTGGGAAAATAGATGTGACATGCATAGACAAATGGATGTACGGATGGACATGCCGATTTCCTAGTGTCGTTTTTACAATTTGACAATGGACCTCCAAATTCGCCTAAAAACCGGCCCCAGTAATCAGTGAAACATATTTAGTTTAAATTACGTCTGTAATTCAAGAATTCTTAAGAAAATAATAAATAATAAACCCGGGTGGGGTAAAAAGCACTGGGCTGAATATTAGCCTCGGCCGGTGTCACACAGCAGACGCTTACGAGCCTCTAACTTCAGCACGCGCGCACCACATATAAATATATTCATTGTTGTAATAACCAAGCAATAAATCATATTAACATAAACGTTCAACCTTTACACATTTTTTTTTAATTTACTCTTTTAATATAATTAATGAATTGTAAAGTATTTATAAAAATAAAAATACTTACCACCTCCCAAGAACAATTGAATTGTTTTCTGATGTATACCAGCTATTTATATAAAACGAACTTTGACTGATAAAATATTATCAGTTTGCACACGTCTTAATTGTGGTCTGGGAAATACCTATATAAAATTGTTTATATTAGAAACAATGGCATAAAATAGTAAGATACAGAATGCCTACTAAGCTCACGATACTTGATAAAAATCCGCTTAATAATTGAGAATTTTTGTGTTATAATTTTATTTTATTTTTTAAAATTTCCAACAGCTTAACTATTAAGTTCAACAATAAACTCGGGTGGGGTAAAAAACATTGGTCTGAATATTAGCGTATTGCATTTAATATAATTAAAAATAATCCATTATTTCTTTTTTAATTTACTCTTTTTAATTGTAAAATATTTATTATTAAATGCTTATAGATTTTAGTAGTATATACTTAGCTATAAACTGTTTGTTTACCAAATAATATAAAATAAATAAAAATAATATAATTACTTAACGAGACCGTTTCAAAGGATTTACTGCTAACTCTTTACAATGTTAAGCTTCTATATGGTACTGTTTTATGACAAACTAGACAGGATATTGCAACATTTTATAAAATATGTTGTAGCTGAAAACAAATTGCTTAATGTTTTTTAATCGACTTAAAATGTGAAGATTCCCAATTTGTTGTGTTACTTTTTGATGAAAAATCGTCAACAATATTATTTTTAAACCGACATTAATCATTCTTATTGCGTTGGGTTTAGTATAGTTTCAAGATCTATTATTTTATAATATTCTAAAACTGCTACGGCTGTACATTGAAGCTATTTAATAAAATACAACGAATAGACTATATAAACAATGGAGAACACGATGCTATTTTTTGTAGATTTCTTTCTGTTTGTTCGGGATTAAAGTAAAAGATACTGGGCCAATTACCATGCGGTGTTCTCTGATCGACAGGAGATTTTAGAAATCTGCGCTCCTTTCATACTGTGAATATCGCAAGATTTTTTTGGGAATGATTTAAAATGGCCAAATTAATAAAACATATCGCATTCCGAAGTGATTTTTTCACGGATCGATATCAAATTTTATTTAATAAATATGTGACAGTCATTATTCCGGAAATCCCATGGCAATTTTCCCGGGAGTGGTTTGTAATAGTTCGGGTGCATAAAAATTTGCTTATTCGCAGGAATTTCAAGTAAAGCGCAGACGAAGTCGCGGGGTTATCCTAGTCCTAGTATTATAGTATAAATTCTCGAAAAAATCTAATTAATGTCATTAAGGTATTGTTCTGTTTATGACACTCCCTAAACTAGTACTGACCTAATTATGATCAAGGACCTGCTGAACTGGACTGGACTTGGACTAGGAAGGCATACAAACTTCGTGCAGGATCGGAAAAATAATACTAATTCCTGCGGCCGGGCAGCCTGTCGAAAGAGGCGACAAAATAACCGACAGTCTTGTATCTGCCCGACTGGATGGCTACCACCCCGGTTTAATATGCAGCCATAACAACTTTGAATTGTGTTCTGGACATGGTACTTCTTTTCCCTGCATACAATTTTTTAAACGTCAAGAACCCAAGATTAATTCCTGTTTCACCCTGTTCGGTTATTAGTACAGGAAATCCTCTACAAATTCGCACTCGCGGATAAGTTTCGAAAAAACGTGTCAGACTCGTCTTTGTCCCTGAAATCTTTTGTTAATAAAAGTCTAATCCCATTTGAATATAAGTGCTATCGTTAGAATCGTCCAATTTAAGCCATGGAATTTTAATACCAGTAATTTAAGTAATTTTACTTTCAGCTAGCAAAATTTTCACACTATTTTTCGTGACTATAAGAAATAAAACTTGTGACTTTTCGCTTTTACTTTAAACCTAATAATTAATTTGGAGCAAAGACCAGACTTTCTCAGAACTTAAATTTGTAAAATTTTCCGTAATTTTCAAAGGCAAATATATTTTTGAATTATTTTAAAGAAATAAAGAATTCGGCAGCCACACTCATTGTATATGCCCAAGCTAAGCAAGTTACGCTTGTGTTATGTGAAATACACATGCCGGATCACTCTGGGGCCTATCCCAGATACCCAGACCACAGTAAATAACGAAAAATTCGTTTACGAAGTTTACCATGCCTGGTATTGAACCCGGAGCGTCTGCGTGCTTTGAATGCATAACTATAGAGGCAGTTTATATCTGTCCCATCTGTATCTATTTTAATTTCATGAATTTGGACAAACTGTATGAAAGATAAAATAATAGTTAATAGATTTTTTTTGAAAATACCTTGTTTGGATGCGATTATGCAAGTTTTAATTAAGTAAAAAAAACTAGACAAATGAATTATTTCCGTTTGTATTGTAACGAGTTGCGGGACTCGGATTACAATGCTGTTGGAATTATTATAAAGTTTATTAGAATTATACAAACACGTATTCTGGTTGTAAAAAACCTAAAAAGTATAAAATAACTTATTTCGAAAGCTATTTTGAATTATAATATCTTATTTTTAATCTATATTATGTAAAACATCTTTAAGTCGGTGCAAAGTAAAACATAAAAATTACTATATTCTGAAAATTACTAAGCACCGACTTTAAGATGTTAGTGTGTGTTAAGTGTTAGTTAAAAATAGCTTTAGAAATAAGTTATTTTATACTTTTTAGTTTTGAAGTTGGTTTTTTTTAATTGGTACTTTTTAGTGTCTAGCTTTGGGTAAGCCTACGAAATTGCCGCGCGCCTTAAAAAAATATAGGTCCCAAGAAACGGGTCAAAGGAAATTAAATTTTTAGGAGACCAACTGGCAACTATTCCGCATCGAACTAAAAAAGAATCACGTAAATCGGATCATAAATCTCAGAGTAATCGGTGTATATACATAAAAAAACCAACCAAGTTGAGAACCTCCTCCTTTTGGCAGTCGGTAAAAAATGGTACGGAACTGGGGTCCATAGAGTTGTTAAAAAGTAAATCAAAAGAGTATACTAACTATATCCCGAGTAAGTACATGAAACTTTTTAACCCCATAAAGGACATCGTTTGCATGGGATAGGTGAAAGCTCAAACAGTTGGTTGTATTTTATTTTTCTAATGCCGCCGTTGCAAATCTGTAATAAACACATCGTCCTCTAGGAAGAAAATGTCACCAGCACTAAATATTTTTTATTGACATGTTGTTTCTGTGATAAATAATCATTTTCGGTCAACACTATCATTAGTGTTCAAAAGTTACAGGAAGTGGTGGCCCATAGATAAATGCAAAACGAATATGATAAATTAATATTTTAAAATACATTTATGTAACCATATTGTTACAAGCTACAGGACTAGAATTAAAATGCCGTGGGAATTACTATAGAATTTATTACAACTATACAAACACGTATAAATAGGTACAAATATAACTAACGCGCAAAGTCTATTACTATATCGCTCATCGAATCTACGTCTTGCTAGTATCGTAATCCTCGCTTGACTGCCCCACCCCTCCGTTCGGGCATTGTTTTACAGTAGACTGTACAATACAACAATCGACTGCGTGTACTGAGTTTTTCCAAGAAAACGTAATTTGCACACCTGCGACGGGTAAACAAGTCCATTAAAATAGGCTATAGACTAATTGCAATTTTTAAACACGAAGTAAACAAAAGAAGTACAAATGAAAGGAAAGTTAATAAACCAGGTTTATGGCAGGCAAGTGTGCATCCACTTAATGTTGGCATGAAACACTATTAAAGAAAAACTTAACAATATTTACACCTCTATGAGCATAATGTTTAAATTATTAAAAAATAATTGAAAAGGGAATAAAACTTATTAGGAAACTGCTGTTTTAATCTTATAATTTCTTGATGTAAAATTGAAAATATGTGATGTCACATTAGAGAGGGAGGTGTCTCACGAATGTGACCAACTGTGACAAAGACGGTGGAGGGGTCAACAAATCATGAAATCGTGTGACGTAATTTGTGCATGGTCTCTTAGCGAGAGATTATATTATGGATCTGTTCCTCTAGCGTTAATTTATGTTACGAGCTACACAGGCTCGAATTAAAATGCCGTTAGAGTTACTAAATACTTTATTAGAACTGTACAGACACGTATAAAACAGGTACAAATATAACTAGACACTGTATAAACTGCACGATTCAATTACACGCGCAAAGTCCGTCACTATATCGCTAATCGAAAGTACTACACAGGTTTTGCTAGTATCGTAGTCGTCGCATGACTGCCCCACCCTTCCGTTTGGGCATTGTTTTATACTAAACTGTATAATGCCGACAAAGGGACCGCTTTCACTGAGTTAATCCGTACATCTGGCAAGCTTCGACGCAATGCAAAAAAACAAGGATTAGTTTGACACTAATGACGGCCATAAAATAAGTACGATAACAATAGGATTTTTTTAAACTTTAAACAAGATTTAAACAAAAGAACTCCGAATGAAAGGAAAGGTAACAAACTGAGTTTTACGACAGCCAAGTGTGCGTCCTTTGTCGGTATGTAACATTTATTTAATCTTATTCTTAGTATGATATTCAACAAAACTAACCAACGTTAAACTTGCTTGTAAACTCTAAATTGTTTTCTTGAAGATTTACAAAGCCAACTAACATTAGTAAAAACAACAAATACCAAAATAACGTAGTCTGGAGAAAGTTAAACATTCTAGGAATAAACTCTGAGAGAAAGTTTTTATATGAACCCTATTTTATTGCATCTGTAAATATTTGCAACCATTAAAACAGTCTTAGATATTCTGAATGAGAATTTCTTTGAATGTGACGGTGCTAGTGGTATATGAGTGGGAGTCTTTGGATTTTAAGTACTGAAGACTCGCGTTTGATTCTCAATAGAGTAAAATTCGAAAACGATCTTTTATTACTATCATTATCATTGTACGGATACAAAATAAAAATTATTAACATTTGTTAATGTCTTCAAGAAGTTTGGAAGGAAACACTCATTTAGAATAGAGTTTCGTACAAACATTGAGGGTACCGATTCTCCGTTCGTTACCATGGTCTGGGTGTCTGGGATCGGCCCCAGAGTGGTCCGTTGTATATTACCCATAACACAAGCGTAACTTGCTTAATTTAGGGATATACAATGTGTGTGTTTGTGTGCTTATTATTATTATACAACGTTTGCCGTTTTAATCTTTGAATTCCTACATAATTATAGCGAATAAGACCACAGATAGAATTGATTGCAGCTATGTGAGAGCGGTCGCTCCGCGTCTGGAATTGTACGTCCGCTATGTCAGACAGTTGGACAAGATTTCAGACGCATTGTTTAAGTTATTCCCGGCATCTACCCGTTTCCGGGAAAACTCGCTCTAGGGTTGTATGATTGCATACCTCTGAAATAGTATTATAACGAAAGAAATATACTGGAAATGACAATGCCCGTGCTTTATTGAATTGTATAATGTTTAGTTTCTCTGATCTCCCTAGATGACACTAGTATCAATACTACATTATATTACGTAGATACGTAATCTATATAAATTTATATGTAGAAAGATATAGCTAAATCGTAACAGTTCAGTGCCTTAAGTTATTGTGTTTCAAATGACGTGGGTTTTAATCGGCACAGTAAAATGTCTATAAAATTGTCGCAGGTGTAGCTCTACCTTAATAGGAACTATTTACATAGGTTGATGTGGATTCTATTCCTAAAAGTCTTTTAACCCATAATTCATTTATGTTGTCCTTTTCGTAATACAAATTAGTATTTTAAAACATTCCGAGCTTTATCAAACTATAAACGAATTTAATATTTACACTTACAAAAATAACTAGAAGTTACCTAACGAATCGATCTAAACTATCATAATACGATATTTCGCCTCGTGTTATCCTCAGATAAAGTTTTCCAAGAAAACCTACTTGATGTGGTTTAAAATAAATCAATAAAAATAAATATAAAACGCATCTAGAGTATTAATGTCGTAACTCTGAAATAATGTGCGCCGCGAAATATTTATTTTTACATGCGATATATAGTAGATTATCCTGTGCCGTTGTCCATTGTTATTTTTCAATCCATGTATATTAATATATAATGTAATAAATGTGAAAGTGACTGTTGTTCGTTACTAATTCACGTCTACACGGATTTTAATGAAATATGGCAAGAATTGATATTGTATCTTGGGGAACGAAATAGGGCATATTTTTCTTAAAAAATAATAATCTAGAAAGGGCGATATATATGTAAATTTGTATTGGAAGCCATTGGTACCATATTCACTCTTAGCTGGTGGCTAATATCATCCATGGAAAACTGATATACTAAAACCAGATTTCTACATACACACATATACTTACTACGATCCCGATAAACACTTTTCGCTTTCATCTTTATATATATAATTCTTCTGCACGTGTGTTGACAGTGAACTTCTCCTGGACGGCGGGACCGATTTGAATGAACTTTTTTGTGTCAATAGAAGTGGATTCGAGGATGGTTTAGATTCACAATTGGGCCCTGTAGATGGCGCTGCAATTTGGTTCTAAATTTTATTTCATCAGGGCAGGACAACGTATGCCGGGACAGCTAGTATATGTATTTTTTTTTCTTCATACTTCAAATCCTTTTCTCATATTAGAAACAAGACTTTTACCATTAATTAGACTATTTAATAATATTTGAATGTCTTAGACAACTTAGCCACATTTAACGTTAGATAAAATACAGTAGAAAATAATTTATATTAATCATCTAAAGACACAATGTAACTAAAAATTTATCCAAAAATTAGTCTTGTAAGCAAAAACTAGGTATAGGTTTTTATATTTTACTATCAATACTTTTACCCTACGACCTTGTATGGAGTTTGACTGTGTATGTGTGTAAGAAAATTTTAAATGGTAGTAAGCCAGTTGGCACAATTTTGAGGCGGAAGACAATGGGAGAATTCAATTGGGCTGGGCAGCATTATGTAAGCTTCGTCAAGTCTTTTCGTGGACTAACCCGCAATACTTGAAAACGTAAATCTAGACGTAGTAGATGAAAGTCGAGACGTGGACATTGACAGCAGGGCTGGTCTACATACTCCTTGTTTTCTTTTATTCCAAGGCGCTCAACGGGCTATCAAGCGAGTTATGTTGGATGAGGACGAAGATCGGGGTCTATAAGACCTATCTCCGCTTGAGGCTGACCTACACAGCTCCGGCGTGGTGGTGGTATGCGCTGTGTTCGGCTTCCAGAAAGAAGCTGCTGCAGGCGCAGCAGAACATCGCCTTGCGGGTGTGCACGGGCGCGGGTCGGTTCGTAAGGAACGACGTGATCGCCCGCGATCTGAGCATTCCCAGTGTTGAGGAATTCGTGGCGATGTCGGCGCGTCGGCTATTCGACCGCGCCGACAACGGCCGCCACACGCACCTCCACGGGATTGCTCCCCTACACGCGCGACCACCTGATCACGAGACCCCAACATGGCTACCGACCCCCCGTGACCTCACCCGCCGGGGTTAGGGCGATGTTGAGAGGTCGCGAAAATCTCCAATGCCGCAGACAGGCCACCAGACGCCGCAGATGGCCACCCAAAGCCCGTGATTGCCATCGAAAGCCGCAGACTGGCCAACCATGCCGCAGACGGAGCCAACGCGAAGCCCGTGATGGTCACCGAAAGCCGCTGATTGGCCAACGTGAGCCTGCCGACACACCCCTGTGTGTCTGGCGGCTCCCGAACCCCGTTACCAGGGGGTAGTTGCCCCCTGCGAAATCAGACCGGGGTAAAGAGCATTAGCTCGAGGCGGCTACCTACCTACCTACCCCCTACCGGCTCTGCCCCATAAAGGTGGAGTTGATGACCAACTGAGAGATGTTGGATGTTTCAATTGTGGATAGAATAAGAAATAAGGATATCCGTAGGAGAACCTAGACAACCGACATAGCTTGCAAAATTAGCGAGTTGAAGTGGCAGTGGGCCTGTCACGTCTTTCGCAGGACCGATGGCGGATAGATCAGTACGCCTTCCAGCTCAATGTATTGACGACCTATGCAAGGATGCTGACCATCAGCACTGAATGAGAAAGCGAAGGATCGCGATGAGTAACGCCGGGTTAGGAAGGCCTACGTCTATCAGTTGACCATGGTAAGCAGAGGACAAGGCAAATTAATCTATAGTAAGATATAGAAATCCAGTATGAGGGAGCCAACTTTCTTGAGCCTTCAAATATCTATTTACGCCCTTTTGAAGACCTCATTGTTTAAGCACTTTGGAAAAACTGCACAAACGAGTTCATTCCATAACTTTTAATAACAATAGATAAATTACTTAAAATTCGGGATGTCGGCGGCACAACCGTCCGTGTCTTGGAATTTTTAGCTACCCTCATATTGCGTGCCCACTGCTGGGCAATATTAAAATCCCGAATTTGACACTGAAAAGGTCTTAAAAAATATACTTTGTTGTTTATCATTTTACGAAAAAAAGTTGACATTCCAGGGGTATGTGGGATTAATATTGACAATTTCAATTTGTTACGTACAGACACTGGCTATTACAATTTTATATGTAGTAAAATCGATGAGTCAATTTCATTGCGCTAGTACAAGCGACCTCGACGAAACGATTTGTATGAGTCATTTCTTTATGAATCACACTACGAAAAAACTACTGAATAGTTACATGCTGAAACCTAGATTGGTACAGATGACCTAATAAATAGACTTGTTTTTGAAACGCACATTTTCTAAGAAATATACCTGGATATATTTTCTATATTTCTGCTATGCTGTTGCCAGATGCAACAATTAAAAGGCCCGTCGTACTATTACCATAACCTACAACTATTGTTATCTCGACCTTCGGCCAGCTTGAGCTTCCCCTGACAAAGGGTTCCCAACCACCAATATGCCGTCGAGAGGAGGGCGCGACGTGTTCCACACGCGTTTAACTCTCCGCCCATAAAACGGGACTTTTTGTCACCCAACATCGGACCTGAGTAGAAGAACGCCGGGGGTTATGCTTCCCTCCGGCTGCGTATATGTACCTATGTGCCCCCGCCTGCCAAGTCACACCGAGTTGGTCGAGCCTCCACTTTCCCATAAGGCACAGGAAGGAACACTGACTTTTATCCGTGCAGGAACGGAGAAAGAATACAATTTCCTGCGGCCCGGCGGCCTGTCGTAAGAGGCGACAAAACAACCCACAGCCAGGTGGTAGGGCATTTGCCCGACTGGATGGCTACCACCCCTGGTCTAGAGTATGTCGCCATAACAACCTTGTGTTGTGTTCCGGCATTAGTGACCAGGTTCCAGGCTCCCTAAAGAGAGCAGCAGCGCATTCGTAGCACCTTTGGTGTTGCAAATGTCCATAGGCGATGGTAACCGCTGTCCATCAAGTGGGCCGTCTGCCTGTCTGCTGAACTCCTGCAATAAAAAATAAAAAAAAAAAACTGAGGGACTTTAGTGGGTATCACTAACTCGGGTAGCAATAGTATTATTTGGGGGTGCAGTACCACCCCAACGTGGCGAGTGCCACACGCCCCTTCCGCGTTTCCCCAGCGGTGCTAAATCCTCAATAGGAGTTCTTCACGTAAAGAAAGCGACATTGCGGTTGGCTGAATAGTTATCAGCCGCTATTCCAACTGCGTCAGACCAGTCCTCGAATGAACCACCTAGCCGGCCAACTGCTAGTAGTGCATATGATATTTAATTTCAGTCTGATTGTTAAACGTTATCTATTTAGGTATCTTTCCATTAAAAAATTAAATAATTATGAAAGTGAAGTCACAAAAAAGAAAAAAATATTAATATTGGAATTAAATAAGAAATAGAAAAAAAATATTTAGAAAAGTTTCACAAAAGGAATAAAATATTAAGTTCTAAAATAGCCGACAGACAGCAACGCGTTTTCTTCAGAAGTTAGATTTTCTTATACGAGCTGTTTGTGAAACCAGTCTTAGTGTACACAAAAAAAGTCTTTTTGTTGTATTCAAAGGAATAAATGGAAACATGGAAAAAAGCTCGGAATGAGCGTAGTATTGCGGTCTGAGTCGGTACTCGCTACCTATACAAGCGGGGATGCTTTAAATTGACTATCGATTGCGTTTACTCCATGTTTATGTCTGGTTTTAGTTTTGTTTTCCTGAATTCTTTATTTAGAGTTTGAAAAGAAATCATTCTTTTAAAAGTACTACATTCGACCAAAGAAATGGTCAAATTTCTTTGTTCACTGCTGGCCTCCTTACAAGCCCGAGCGAGGGTCATCAATGGTGGGTGTTCTTCCATTTTTAAATTCGGTGAACCAATGTAATGTTCAAATGTAGAATACTGTAAAATATTTGATTTTAATTAATAGCTTTGCCAGCCAGTATTAACTTTTTTCGGTTCCAAAGAGTGGGGTACAAACTCTCTCTTTTTATTCAATGACCTACGTATACACTGTTTTTCCTTACATCATTTTCGTATATTACAAACACGATTTTTGCAGTGAGTGACACTGTTTAATAATGTTTAAGTTTTAATGTCTTAGATACCTTAAGCCACATATAAAGTTAAATACATTACAGTAGAAAATGTTTTATAATAATGGTCTAAAGATATTTTAATTGGACAAAATATTAGTTACCTAAATTGTGTTAGGTAACTAAAATACACGTACCTATATCGCGTGTGATATATAAAAAGATGTATTTAATTATTTTTATTTCAGAATGTAAAGCTTTGTCGTGCCCACTCGAGTCCCTAAATTAGTGTAGTACAAGGATTTAAAGGTTACGCGAGCGAAGTCGCGTGCAAACCCTAGTACAAAATGAACAGAAACATAATGTGGCAACACAGAGAAAATACTCTCCATTTGGAGGCTGTAATATCGTCGTATGAAAGTAACAGAGGCGGCCAACGATCATTTCTACCGTATTAACGTTATAAATTAGGACGTTAACGCTCGTTCCACACGAATAACCGTAAAATGTCTGTAGCGGTCATTTCGCACACTTGCCGGTTGGTACGCGACTTATGCGCCCCTTATTCTGCACAATGTGCTATTCTTTGTTTTGCAAGATATCGGCAATAAGTGAATATGTCACACTTTTATGGCTCTTTTATATTACATTACTTGAGATGCTTTTTTTAAAATAACTATGGAGTCTATAGTAGAATTATTTTCTCCGTGCAGTTTGGGTGATAAATCAAACTCGGCCTCAGTCCGGCTAGGGCGGTGAGCATGTTGCGCGGGCGCAAACTCGTTCTTATCAAAGAAAGATTATCATTCTTATAAAAAACATTATTATTTTTTTGATGTTAATTTCAAACTTAGATATAAGTATTTATATTTATTTTTAATATAACTTGTTACATTCTAAACTTTTGTATTTATAGTTTTTTAATACATAGATACCTAATTAATAATTTATTTTAAATCATTATTATTCTTATTTTAATAAATACGTTGTTTTATCTATTTTTTTCTTTCATTTATATTACTAACCCACAAAATGACAAAACTAAATACACTATCAATAACGCTTATCGACAACAATAATGCGTATCACTATGCCTGCCCATAAGGCCCGTGAGTGGAAGAGAGAGTGAAATACTGCGATTATTTATGACCCAAACTGCACGGAGAAAATAATTCTACTATAGTTCCGTACCCTTTTTAATTTTAGAAAAGGTTTAGAAGTTATGCACGCTTTTTTGTTTCTTTTGTTATTGTGTGTGACATTTAATGAATGTATGTTTGTGTTGTGGTATACCTTGAGAATAACTTATTATATTAATTTATTCACATATAATACTAAACTATTACTAATGTAGACTGTATCTGTTACATGTTGGTGTTGTGTGGAAGTGCACGTGCAGTGTGTGCCTTACTTCTATACCTATATATATTAACCTTTTTCACTAACTATTATATATCCGCGCAAGGAACGGAGAAAGAATACAACTTTCTTGCGGCCGGGCGGGCTGTGGTAAGAATCGATAAAAGAACCCATAACCAGATATTATGATATTTACCCGTCTGGATAGCTACCTCCCCTGGTGGTAGAGTATGCCGCCGCCATGACAGTCTTGAGTTGTGTACCAGTATTAGTGCCCAGATTTCAGACTCCCTTTAGAGCGCAGCCTTTTGACCTTGCATCAAAGTATATCTTCTCGTAATGTACGTAGTATGTTTTATACCATTTGATTTATTTGTGAATCATAATTCAGTGTTTTTTACGTAACAAATATGTTTAAGATCGCAAGTGATAATAATTATATGATAGTACTTATTTATTACAAATATAAAAGAGAGTTTGTTTATGTGATCTAAACTTTTCAATTCTCTGGTTGCAGCTGTAAGAAACTATATGTATATGTTACGGCTAATACCCGAAGTGCGGCTACACCTAGTTCTAGCCGGCTAAAACTAGGTGTGGCCGCACTTCGGTTTTTAAACCTAGGTGTAAAAGATTTGTTCACGGCTAATATTAGGTGTAGCCGCGTCTTTCCATTCTGTACAAGGCCAGAACGCAAGTGTATGTAACTATCAGGTATAGATTGGAAATAAGTTTTTTACGAAGTTCTTCCAATCCAAGAGCAGTACGCAAATACTGCCAGTACACATAAGGACTAATCGTGTATGTTTTGGAAAATTATTTTTGGGTGGTTATAAAAAAACATAACCACCAAGGCTATATTAAAAATGAAAACATGTTACTACAGACCAACAGACTCCACGTAGGATTGGCTACATCTAGTTGTAGCCAGCATAAAGAAGGCTATACCTAGTTTTAACCAAATGAACTCGGCTACACCTAATGTTAGCCGTGAACAAATCTTTTACACCTAGGTTTAAAAACCGAAGTGCGGCTACACCTAGTTATAGCCGGCTAAAACTAGGTGTGGCCGCACTTCGGTTTTTAAACCTAGGTGTAAAAGATTTGTTCACGGCTAATATTAGGTGTAGCCGCGTCTTTCCATTCTGTACAAGGCCAGAACGCAAGTGTATGTAACTATCAGGTATAGATTGGAAATAAGTTTTTTACGAAGTTCTTCCAATCCAAGAGCAGTACGCAAATACTGCCAGTACACATAGGGACTAATCGTGTATGTTTTGGAAAATTATTTTTGGGTGGTTATAAAAAACATAACCACCAAGGCTATATTAAAAATGAAAACATGTCACTACAGACCAACAGACTCCACGTAGGATTGGCTACATCTAGTTGTAGCCAGCATAAAGAAGGCTATACCTAGTTTTAACCAAATGAACTCGGCTACACCTAATATTAGCCGTGAACAAATCTTTTACACCTAGGTTTAAAAACCGAAGTGCGGCTACACCTAGTTATAGCAGGCTAGAACTGGGTGTAGCCGCACTTCGGGTATTAGCCGTGACATATATATAACAATAACACAATAAATACAATTCTAAAATCAACAGAGAAACACAAATTGTATATATAATTATGTATTATGTATAACACAAGCGTAATGTGCCTAAAATTACGCATGTGTTATTGACCTTTGGTTTAAACGTCTTGAAAGTTTGTTTAAGAAAAATAATCTACTGAGAATAAAACAGGGATTTTCTATATTCTAGCGAACAAGGCGTATAAATTATTAAACACGGGGGCCTTATGGAGTCACATTTACACAATCATAAAATTACAATTCATTTTGCTACTTGTCACGTTCATAGTACGAATCTGGGAAAACAGCCACTTAGGCCTCCAGAAGGCCATCAAACTATGATTTAATTTAACACCGAAAGCTATGAACTCACGCTACTTACTCATTTTAAGAACAACGGCTATATTTTAATAAACACTTTTAAATGAATATAATTTTATTATTTTCCATTCTCTATGCGCAATAAAATCCACACTGAATCCCATTTTGTTTCATAGAATGCAACGAAGGCAATCGAATACCGCTAATGGGATGGTACAATTGAAACTGCTCGGCGGAAAATCGGGCAATAAGTATGCATCACGTCGACGGTCGCGCTGCCGCTTCTAGACAACTCTGGCTCTCTGGCTGGATATCTCGTACGGGTTGCCAGTTAACGCCGATAAACGAAATTGTTTATATAAATTAGTTAAAAAATAACCATTGACTCTATGAAAAAGATCTAATAAAGGGGGCAACGTGTTGTCCAGGTTAATCGACAAAATACTTATACTCCTAGATGGTAATTTGTCAAAAAATCTATTTAAATCGGCATTTCTAAATAATTTGTTTTATTTTACTTTTGTACATACGGTATTAAAGTGAACATAATATTTATTACATTACATACATTTTACAAGCTTGTATTTAACTTGCAATGGATGTTTGTATGTATGTTCCGGTGGAATTTTGCAAGTTAAATTTGTTCAACTTTACGGTTTCCGATTGAGCTGAAATTTACCACACATATGTATATTGCGTGACAATGCACTAATATGGTACCATGGAGCTGTTCTGATGATGGAAACGGAAGGTGGCCATAGGAACTTCTGTACTAAACAAGATATACTCGTCGTGTTGGGCTCGTTTTACTTGTCTTGGCTAGCACTCTGCTACATGATATCCAGGATCTCAAAAGCTTGTATAGCTTTTTTAACTTTGGGTTGGCTGTACGATTAATTGTTGCCAAAATTTAATATTCTCAGTATACCTATATATTGCAGTAATCGTCCGAAAAATATACAATTTCCCTGTAAAGTAATGTTGGCAACACTATACCGTAGACTCAATACCATTAGTACAGCTAGTTCACTTACAATACGTGTTCTCAACGTGGCTAGAACCACTGAAATATACATGTTAGCAATAGCAATGTAAGTGAAAAGATATCGGATAAATCCAGGATTCCTGTTATGTATATTAAGTAATTTAAATCGAAACACCGTGATCTAGTTATATGCATAATTTGAAGGTCCTCAACGACTACAAAGGAACTTGAAATATAGATAACTTTAATAGTTTAAATAGCTTTAAATTTTACGACTTTAGAAAATATCAACTCGAAAGAACTATTTAATTACTAAGTTACTTCTTCATAATATAAACTTTATATTGATATTGTTACGAGTTGCGAGGCTCGAATTAAAAATGCTGTTGGAATTATTATAGAGTTTATTAGAACTATACAAACACATATAGCTCAGGTACAAATATAACCAAACACAACAAATCCAAACGTAATGCAGAAGGTCGTAATTCAATAAAACGCGCAAAGTCTGTCACTAATAGATTACCGATTGTAATCGTGGTTCTCGCTCGACTTCCCTCCTTCAATAAAGCCATCATTTTATACTGCACAAATGCAATGTGACCGTATCGTTGTCGACATAATCCGAAACACCTGGCTAATAAGTCAGCCGCAAGCGGCCATAAGTTAGTGTAATAAAACAATAGGCTGTTCTCTAGCAACGTATGCCAATAAATAAGTAAACAAAAGAAGACGACCATAAAAGAATTACAATTAATTCAAATGTCGACAGGTAATAAAATGTGTTTTGTTTCAGATAAGCAGGTGGATTTTGTTTTTGTCAGGACCTGAGTTGTAACAATATCTACCCTGTTAATAAAAGTTTAATGTCTGTCTGTGATTTCAAAAGAAATATCAGGATTTAAAAGAGTAGTAGTATACAGTAGTACAGTAGTAGTAGTAGTAGTAGTAGTAGTGTAGTAGTATACTACATACTTATATAATATAATGGATAAACAATAGTAATGTCTCTGGTGTTGCAAATGTTCATAGCTGATAAAGCACTTTCCATCATAATATTTTATTAAGTTTTCGCGACTAGTATACATATTGAAACTAAGTTTTAACGGTAGCGCGGTAATATATTTGATTATTCCGACGTTTCGGCCACTTTTCAGTAGCCGTGATCTCGGAAGACAAAGATGTCAAGTGTCAATGAGTATTGTTAAAGTTTTATTTAGCCTACCGCCATACTTGTTCTATTAATTATTTAGTTTTAATTTTGTTTATGCTTATTATTTAGTCTATGGGAGCCTAATCTAATTTACCACCGCTGCGCAACATGTTGTGGCTTGCAGAGAAACGGTGCAAGAAACTCTTCAGCAAACATGCCTAGCTAATATATACCCGCGGAAAAATAAAAAGAAATTATCAATCAAGTTGGTTTGTGTGCCGGTTACGCTTAAAACCGTTTAACTTAGTTTTATGACACATTCCATCAGATGATCTGTCCACCTATTTGCTGTGTATTCAAGCAGTAAAAAAACAGCTAAATAAAACAATTTGCGGCCCGCGGTTTCTAATACGTCTAAAAGGTCTATATATAAAAAAGGTTAAGTATCGCTGTTTTGAACGTAATCATTAAATACTGTTATTAGTTTTTTTGTCTACGTGTCGGTTTGAAATTTTATCTGAAAAGGATTTCAATGATAATTTTACGCATGAAAATGGTAACTTGTCTTTAATTTTAGTGTGTTTTGTTAAGGCAGGGCCCCGAAAGATATAAAAATAAAATATATCTCGGGCGCAAACGTTGTCAGGGGCACAGTAAGTCCTACAAAAGACCCCTTTACATTGACAGGTTGAAAACAAGCTTCGTCTTAAAATAATTAGGCAAACAATTTGAAAGTACACAAAAGTAAAGGAATCCTTCACTAATTGAGAAGCGACGAGAAAGAAAATGCGACGACAAATATTTATTTCAATCAACGATATGTTACTAGCTCCCAAGGTATACAAACCTACATAACTATTTAAGTGATGTCATAATATTTTCAAATAGGTATAGTTTGTTTAGCCGTGGTAGGGTATGCGTCCCAAACTAAAAAGGGCGCGGGTTCAATCCTGACAGGAACGCATGCACCACTTAAGCAGTTTTCTGATCTGATGTGCACATTGTTACAATTACCACGTGCGAACAACGGTGAAGAAAAAACATCGTGATGCAACATGCACATCGTGATAACCGATATGTCAAACCTGCCAAGCCGCTTTTCCTCTACAATAGAATGCCCGAACCCAGCAGTGGAACATTTATGGGCTGATATTATATAGTTTTTTTTAGTTTGTTATCGAATTAATTCTAAGATTTCAGTTTCTTAAGGTGCTGAAAACTGCTGAAAGAGAAACGACAAGATTGTTCAACACACCTAGCTAGAATTTATTATCGCATTAATTTTTATACATAACACAATAGTTTTAGAAAATTAATGGAGTGTTACAGTGTTATAGTTATTTAGAGCATAACTTATTCTGAACTGACACTCTAGTAAAGTTCTATATTAAATATCATTAGCGTTGTGTCGGATACAAATTCGGGCACAGCAATTAACTGAATGGACCTTGTTTGCTGAAAATGCGGCTTACAACTTCTCAAAATATGCGTTTTACTTTTAAGACACATACATCTTACAATTATATATCTTAAGTAAATCTAGTAAGTCACTATTTCTTCTAAACATTTTTTCATTCTATCTTTCGAATAAAATATTTTATTAGTAAAATATTTTGACTCATTCCTGAGCATTAAAAAAATCAACAAACGTTAGTTAGAATCAAGCCTTCCTTTTCAGAGGAACTAGTTGTTTACACGCCACACCGGTTAAAAGCAGAATGAGACGAGTTCACTCTCTCTTTCTCTCTGTTTGTGTGTGTGTTTATGTGTGTGTGTTTTCAAATATCTATGTAAACAAACAGACACACATACGAGTGTTATTTATGTTCTTTATATTTTTAAATTTATTTTAGGTAGGTTTTTATACATTTGGAACCTTAACATCCCTTACTAAGCGTGCAATTGACAAGTCTCTGACATCGGAGAGATTCGAGAAAAAGGGTTCCTTTGCTTTTCCTCGAGAAAATTTGATTGAGTGGATATTTAAGCCCTTTTACCTTTTAAAGTCGTATCTAATTAACATGGAAAGAGGCTAATTGAGTATTTATTCGTGATAAGTGGAACGAAGAATGGATGGAATGTGGAGAAGAGGTACATTGGCGTTTTCTAAGGTTCTCATTAATTAGGTGGCAGAGAAAAACATTACCTTTCATCGAATTTGTTTTAAACTAACTTCTTGAATATTTTGATTCTACATTGAATTCAGTGTGAGAAAAATTAATTCAAAACTTGGATTGGTTAGCTTATTTTGAGACTTAATATTATAACCTACTTTATCTTGAGAGCCAGAATCACACAGGCTATAGTGCTTTTATTTTTTATCTAGGCGTTGTTCGCCCTGAAAATCCGATCCATCCAACGAAATGTCCATTCCAGCATAATAAGTAATATAATATGTATGGACTCATGGAACGATAATGGTATCGGTATAGAGACTACACAGCAGTAGTACACACACATAGTAGTATAGTCTCTACAGATTTTATCTGTCGTTGAGCGGGCGAAGCCAAGATGGCTTACCTCACAGCACGCAAAGACTCTGGGTTCTGGCTCGACAAAGTAAATGCACACCTGGTTTATTACCTTTCCCACATTTGACTTCTTTTGTTTACTTTGTGTTTAAAATTTGCTATAAAGAAAAACATTCTATTGTTATTGTACTTGTTGATGACCGCAGGTGTACATATTACGGTTTCTCGGAAACTTCAATCCACGTGGTCGATTGTTGTAGTATAAAAGTTGTTAGAATAAAACTATGCCCGAATGGGGGGGTTGTTGAGGCAGTCAAGCGAAGATTACGATACGAGCAAGACGTGTGTATTACATTCGATAAGCGATATAGTAACGGATTTTGCGTGTATTATTGAATGGTGCAGTTTGAAATTACAAAGGCCTTTCAATAAAAAACAAATCTAAATCATTAATAACTGAACATAACATCATAATTAATAGCCAGATTATAATCGAAATTACTAATTTAATTGACATAACGATTAAATTGTTCAACATTGTAACATATTTAACAAATGGAAAAAATAAACTAAAAAAGTAAAGATGAGTAATACAGTGGTAATATCAAATAAATACAGCCAAATGTGTATCGGCTACGTAGAAGTAAATAAAGTTCAAAATTTTAAAGTAAATATAAAAAATGATAGACAAATGTTTAGAACGAAATTCGTCTAAGTAGCGGAGGAACAAAAACTTTCTTATTTTTTGATCCCTAAAAGCCTTTTATAACGAAATTCAATATTCAAAACACCCATAAAATACATGTTATTGATAGAAGATGTCATAAACATGCATTATGTGTGGTGGTCGTCACACAAAACGGGGGCGAAATGCAATAAAAGATCTGTAATACATTTTCTTTTGTAGATTTTACGCTTGACCGTACATTGAATATTTAAAAGTGGCTCGGGTCCTTCGTAGATGGAATTGGAGGGTCATCGGGGCTTCTACAATATATTTGAATATCCATTTAGATACGAAAATACGGCTTCGAAGGTATCCAGTGAAATATTGTAGAGATGTTATTAGTAAATACTGGCTGGACATTGTATGAATTGGGAATCTATCTATTTGTTACTGTAAAAGGTAAATCTTACATTTCAAAAAATCTTGCGATTCACCAACAAGAATTGGTAAATGTAAGAATTGGGCTTCTGTCTTGTTTTATAATGTTGTATATTTGTAAATGTTGGTTTTAGGTATAAAACAATTCTATAAATTTCTATGTGAATTTTCTAGTAGTCTAAACTTTACATTTATTAAATTATTATTATAATACATTAAAGGGGACGATAGGATTGCGAGATGTAGCTAATAGTCGCGTGGTGAAGTAGACGTAGTAGGCTTTGATTTAAAGTAAAAGGCATGTAGGGTGCCGCTAAGTACCAGAACCTTATCGTAGCGATTTAATCACTGTTTATAAGTGGTAATATTATGTTCAGTAATAGGAGACATAACTATTACAATATATACCGGGTCTATGAGGTGCGAAATTAACAATTAGCACAGCGCCGTTGTGATTTCTATCCTAAAGGTAAAACTAAAACTTAGTATGTACCGTATTTTGGGATTTACTAGTAACATTTACTTTTTTTATTTAAAACATCATTTTGGTAGAACAATCACACATAAGGTTTGCAATCAATTCACTATTAAAATTTAATAGTGTTTAAATGAATGATGAACCTTCCCTAGCGACTTCGATGCGCGCAAGACAACTTGTCTTTGTATCGGAAGACTAAAAGAGAAGGCATTTTAAGTCAAAAATCTGGAAAAAAGTAAAAAGGAATGTAAGCATTAGCACCTAATTAGCAAACGGTGACTTTAAAGAAAAGCTGTGACATAAAGGGGTGTGCGGATTAACAATTCAAGTGGCGACTGAGGACGCTTCCTTATTAGGGCTGGCTCCTTTAAAAAATAGGAAAATACCTATTTTTAAGAAGGAAACTTCATATTGTCGAAAAAGCTGTCTTAGCATAATTTTATTGATGACTTCAAAGAGAAGTAGGTTCTCAATTCAACTGTGTGTGTTTTACGCAAGTTCTCCGTAAATTAGGGACCGAGATTTCAAATTTATTTATTTATTTGAAAGAGCATACTCCTGAGGTGATCCCATTGTCACCAATTCAGAACCTGATGAGTGGATCCCAATGAAATCGAGTGAAACCCTTGTTGAAGAGCGCCGGCACTTACAAACAGGTAAACTTGTATACGATTGCCAGTAGTGCAATTTCTACAGGCGCTTAATATATTTTTAAAACTATTCAAGCATTTGCGCAAATAAAAAATAGATATTTTAACAAAAACAAAATCAACTTCGAATTAAAAAGCAAAATATAAATATTTTCTATAGCATCTAGAACTCTATGCCAAATAAAACATAATACAACAACAACAAATTTGCAAAATATAGTAATTTGTTTATGATTTACTTCACATAACTTCAAGATGTTGTAGAAAATAAAAATGTTTGTTTTGCATTTTAGTTACTTTTAAGGTCAGTTTTGTTTTTTGTAATTGTTTTTTACAGGGAGATTAATTCCTAGCACCATTTTTTCAGCAGTAAGTCATATCAGCCCTAACCACCTCTTTCGGTGTTCCGTCGTCTAATTACGACACTCTTCTCGTTTTCAGCCTGTTTGCTCGCACTCAACGCGAAATTACGTCGAGAATCCTCGCGTTTGTGTCAAATAAACTATCATGAAGGATGAGGTGTGATGATTTTTGGTGCGATTCCTAAAAACGCTGTTTGAAAATTCTACTTTTTTACTTAACTATATTTATTATATATCGTTTGTTTTTTACAAAAGAATAATAAAGGATCATATTTTTTATTCTTATTTCATTGCACTTCTGAGGAATTAACAAGAACTTTACTTTCAACTGACTTACATTGAGTCAGTTATTGACTTCAAATTTCGAAATAAGTTCTAACTCAAAACTGGCTTCATGTAAATAGATTTAGAGTCAATACAGCACTGTCAAGTGAGTGCTGACTTCGATATTCCCAATTGAACATTTTAAAGTTAGTCCGCTCCTATCGGTACCCGCAATGATTCCCCCGTTCCCACATGAATCCTCGGCACCTGCACCAACTATACTGGTCTCGTAAACGATGAAGTCAGCAATAGGGCAATTCCTGCTTTATTTTTAAAACAATTAATTCTTTTAATCTTGTTGTTGAGTTGAAAGTGACCTATTTAGGCACGAAATGGTTTGGCACATAAACGTAGCGAGGGCGCTAATAATTGTTGGTTAAAGAAATATTATTCCTTACTTTTTAGTTCCGTAAATACTTCAATAGCTTTAGAAGTAATATATAATATTAAGCACCTTCAGAAATTGTACAACTCGCACGCGTGTAGAAATTTGCTATCTTAGAATATACACTTACTCTTCGGTGTATATTATATATATATATATGCTCTTCAATAATGGTTCCTCTCGGTTTCCTTTTGATCCACAAATCCGATCTTGACTTGATGACTATGGGACTACCTCGAGAGTCAAAAAATATTTGAAAATCAGTCCACAATTGATGGAGAAATTGCGTAACACGCGTAAAAAAAATTAGGCGCCTGTCGAAAATGTAATACATACAACGTATACAAACAACCTTGTTTTCGGAAAAATATAGACTATCGGAGTTTATTAATAAGTGTTACAGTAATAAAAAACGTGTGCGTCTCGGGACTTCCGACAGAAGTGATAACTTGCGTGAGAGAAAGGGAGGCCAGACACACGGCACCGTAACGCGTTACTTAAAGAAGCTGCCCTCTCATAAGAAGTTATCACTTTAATAAATAAATATTAATAGTATCGATGAGTTGAAATCGGACGGTCCGTACGCACTCCTGTAGTGACACAGACATACACATTGTATATCCCTAATTTAAGCAAATTACTCTTGTGTTATGATAATATACAACAGACCACTCTGGAGCCTATCCCAGACATCCAGACCATAATAAATAACTGAAAGTTCATTTACGAAATTTACCATATCAAGAATCGAACCCGGAGCCTCTGCGACCAATGAGCTCAGCCGGCAAAGACAGCCCGCTAACCACAGAGACCGTTCGACAAATATTTTTTTTAATTTATCGAGATATCACATTATTAAAAGAAACAGGCGACATCTATATGTGTGTTAAAGTCTCTCCACATTATTTCGAAAGCCTCGTAAGAACACCTCGAGAATGCCAAAAGTGTACAAGAAACGTTAATTTGGACCTGATTTTATACTCGCGTTTTCTCGATGCTCCGCGAGAATGTGGAATGCCTATAAGACTGAGGTCATTCCACGATCTATTTATACTGTACAACAGGAAATTTCTGCCTCGGGAATACCCATTAAAACTTTTCGTTGTGTATTATCTCATTTAAAAAAAAGATATTTCGATATCTTCCGGTAATTCCCCCAAATATAAAACGATAACGTAGATATCGAACATTAAACTATAAATAAGTATTATCAAATGTACGGTAGTCAATGCCAAGTTCTGTAGAATTTGGCTACGAAATCATGAAAAGAATTTCAAAATTTCTATCTTCCTATATCAAAAACTACTAGACGGATTTTATTCAATCAAATTTTCGTTAAAATTATTTTTAACAGGAGATTTTCCTGCGGCTTCTGCGTGGGTCATATCCTTGGAGGTAATTCTATTTTACATATATAACAACTTAATTAGGTTTTTTATACATATAAACCTTCAGTGAAAAATTACGTAACTGATGGTGAAAACCGCTCAAAAATCCTGGGGTTGGTTTAGGAAGAGTTAGCGGATATACAGACAGACAGACACGGAAAGTAACTTTGTTCTATATACTACGTAAAGAAGATCTATCTCAACTTTTTCTAATTTTTCACTTCATAGTTCAAGAGCCAGCGGAGAATTAAAAAAATTACGACTTGGAAGCTAACATTTCTTTACATATATACGTACTAGCTGCGCCCCGCGGTTTCACCCGCGTGGTGATTAAAATTTGCCCTGAAATATTTAGTTTTGTTTGTCTTATTAGAAGTTGTGGTAGCGTAATGGCTGGCGTACGGGTCCCCAACTCAAAGGGTGCGAGTTCAATTCCTGGCCGGAAAGTATGGTGCACTTAGGCAGTTTAATGACATCATGTACGTAGTATAATGCTATCTCGTACTAACGGGCTATTGAGATAAAAAAGTTATTCAATATTGACCCGGGATATAGCTGTGATGAGTTTAATTTAAATCTGTTTATCAGTATATACGTGATGCTGGAACACACAGACAGACAAAATTTCTAAAAGTAAATAGTAGTTTCGAAATCTTCTGGTCCTAATGGACCTGTTTTTTTTTCTTTTTTTGAATTCATTCTACAAATTCGAACCCTCTACAGATTTGTTATATTATACCTACGTAGACAGATAAAAGATAGGATATAGATAATGTAATTAAAGTACTATGTACTATTATTGAAAAAAAATAACCCTCAGTTATAAGTATAGCTACCACCCTGAATTTCTAGTTGTTTTACTGTTACATTATCTAACTCTAGCGCTTAGACTACCTAAACCTTCTATTCAACCATAAGCAGTTTCTAAGAAATCTAATAATGACCTACAGAGAGAGCGAAACTGTAAGTGATATGGCAATGGCTGAGAAAAAAATGAGAATATTTACAACATGTAACAACAACAGTTAAATTATATTTTTCAAAACTTCAATACATGAACTAATTTAGTATGCAGAATATCAAACACGGCCACACTGATTAGTAACGGGGCTATATGAGTCGGTGATTTCCCTACATTTGCGGTTAGTGCGTAGGCACTACAATTCTGCAACTAGTATATACGTTATCGATCATTACCGTTATTTGAGTTGTTACGATATCACTTGGAAATATTAATTGACAGAATGTAATACTTACGACAAATCTGTATTATACAAATTTTAAAAATAAAAATTACGAATGTTTCACAAAAAAATATAATTTCGATTAAATCATGGATTTTTATATGTAGAAATAATTTTTTTCTTTTATTTTTTTTATTGCAGGAGATCAGCAGACAGGCAGACGGCCCACTTGATGCATATTGAAACAGAAATACTAATAAAAATAAATAGAAAAATAAAATCAAATTTCTGTGAACATGCGTATTTTTTTAATTCATATATGTATATTTATTTATTTAAAATCTTTACATTTTTGTAAAATATATAAAAAATACTTAACTTTATAAAAATAATATCTACTGCATTTTTATTTTATAATAATATAACATATAAATGTTAAAAATAACTGGTCTCCGCGAAGGGCCTAGAGTCCAAACTACTGGTAGTTAAGACCCCAAACACAGGGACCTCCACACAATGCGGCCCGTGCACAGTAGGAACACCTACCTTCTGTACCCGTCCTTTCAGCCATAAATGGAGCGAGAGCCTTTCAAGGTAGCGGTCAAGGCTCATCGCTATTAGTCCGTTCACGGATACCACTATCGGTGCTTTAATTGTAGACTCCAGTTCCACGTGGTAGTGATTTGTGAGCAAGATGAATATATATGTAGATATATTTTGAAATATGCATAATTTTAATATTAAAATATGTGAAATAACAATTGATCGTTAATAAATTCAGTCAATTTATATCTTCAAAGATGTGGTAATGCGCGAGTAAGATAGGGAACTATATTTTGGTAGCCTCTTTCTTTCTTTTTAATTCAGTACTTGTTGAAACATCTATTCGTCTTTAAAGAATCATTATTTAGCACTAACCGTTATTGAACCATTTAACTAATTTGATGATATCATAATTAGGTTTATTAATGCGAACGCCTTATTGTTTAACTAATCTGAATAACGAAACCTCACATGCTTAACACTTCATTTTTTATCTCTCTATACTATACATATTATATTGTATGAATGAAGGCTAGTCCCAAATTTTTTTTCAGGGTTACAGGGGCAAATAAAATAATATATTTTTGTCAAATTTGTACTGTAGAGTAAAAATTTACAACGAAAACGAACAAAAGACAAATGAAAAAATTGAAAATAGTTATTTTAACTTACAAAATTTAGTGTTTTTCTTTAAAAAAAATGTTCTGATTAAATAGCACAAAGCAAGAAAAGAATTACTCGTAGCACCACCTTTTTTCTATTGCATGAGTGCAGCAGACGGTAGACGGCCCACCTGATGGAAAGCGATTACCATGGCCTATGGACATTTGTAAAACCAAAGGTGTTACCAATGTGCTGCCGCTCTTAAAAGGTATACTGAAACCTGGCCATTAATATCGCCTGTATTAGTATAATCAAGCCTGTATAACGGTATACTCTAAACCAGGGGTGGTAGCCATTTAGACGGGCAAATACTTTACCATATGGCTGTGTGTTGTCTGTCGACAGGCCGCCCGGCCGCAGGATATTGTATTCTTTCTCCATTCCAACACGGATATAGACCTTGTCATCTTGTGAAATTTTAGACCGATTTATTAAAAAAATGCAGAGCTACGTTTTGTTTCTGGGCTGTTGACATTTCTAGTATTCGTCATCTATGACATCAGGATACCTGTTGCGGCGGCGCTGGATTTAGTGATAAGCGAACTGTATCAAGTTTGCGGGAAAGAAGTTTGGACAATTTTTATGGGGAATTTTAAAACGGGCACGCACTTACCTAGTTAATGGAAGTGGAATGCGGCTCCTCTTCTCCACTGTGCAGTTCACACACCTTAGCGTACTATTATATTTATAGTATTTAATTTTACTGCTATATATTTAATTTATGTTTATTTAGTTTACATTAATGGTGCGGAGCGATTACTTATATTTATGTAGAGCGGGCGCGGTATATTTTAAGTATTTTATGATCTTTTATTATTTATTAAGCGGAACGATTTATTTAATTTTAATGATATGACACGAATGACGTGACGTGCGAAAAGGGGAACGCGCCGTCAGATTTAAAGGAAAAATTTAAATTAATAGAAGAAAAGTTTATATGTGTCGAAAGGAGGTTACTTGGCGATACCAATACCGATATATATGATACTAGTATTTGTTTTACTATCGATACTAGCAAAATAAATACTATACTGGCAATCACTAGTCTTTGGATGGGCAGTAGTATAAAATATGGTACTTATTCACACCAGAGTTCAGACTTCTTCCAGACTTCATGATTTCTTATTATTTTGCTAAAACACTTGGTCAGTTTTTGACGTCACGTTTCGCTGTTGACCGTGTATTTCATTTCAACATGCATGTAAGTATATGAAGTGTTCTAATTTAAGCCTATAAACTTGTTACGAGGTGTTGGAACGTGTAGTATAGAAGAACTATTCAATACTTATATTTTAATAGCAAGTATAGTGTTTAGTTACATTTTGTAGACCAATTGTTCCATGCTAAATAATACAGACATAACTCGGTGCACGAAATGTTAAGTAGAATTTTGATTAATGAAAACATTTCTTTTTAAAGTAAAGTTTTACGTTATTCCTTTATACTACGATACTATAAGAAGTAATTGATCCTTGTGGTTGGCCCTTGCAATCGGCATCTTAAATTCAGTATATATATTTTTTTAATTTGTAGCTTGGATTCCCAAATAAATCAACCAACTTTTTAATAAGCTTTGGATACTGTATTACTTTTAAAAATAAGATAATATTTCCATTGTATGCAAATGAACCATCTACAATATTTAAAGGATTTTCCCCGTGCCCAATAGCACTGTACAAATTACAGCTTATTAGCCATGACCGCACTTATAGTAATTAACATTTATTAGCCATCTTCAAGAAAAGGCGGAGGTTTTCAATTCGTCGTGTAAATATTTTTTTATGTATGTTCGTTCCGCCTTAACTTTTTTGTGTCTGAATCGATTTTAATGACTCTTTTTGTGCTGTATTCACTACAGCTTCAGAACTATTTCATAAAAATTTCATTGTAATTGGATATCATAAAATAGACCGTATATCAATCAATTTACTTATATTATAAAGCTGAAGAGTTTGTTTGTTTGAACGCGCTAATCTCAGGAACCGCTGGTCCGATTTGAAAAATTCTTTCAGTGTTGGATAGTACATTTATCGAGGAAGGCTATATCATAACGGTAACACCAATAGGAGCGGAGCACCAATGTAGAATGTTTCAAAATCGGGAGATTTTTTAACTATTCAACGCGGACGACGTCGCGGGCACAGCTAGTATACCAATATAAAGAGCGTCATAAAAAATTTCTAGCAAAAAATAAAGCGAATTCAAGAGTAACTGAAAACCATAAAATATAGTATTTCCTACAAGTCGCCGAAGTGGCAAGTAAAATCTAAAAGACAACAATAAATTTGCAAAATATAGTAATTTTTATGTTTTATTTCGCACCGACTTCAAGGTGTTGTAGAAAATATTTATTTTGAAGTAAAACTTCTTTACAATCGTTGTGATATGAAACTCGATGAAACGAAAAAGCGACATTTAAAAAAGATAAACATAAAAAAGATAGACATACACAGACAGAGGTACGGACATGAAGACATGATAAGACTTCCGATTTTTATTTTTTATTGCAGGAGTTCAGCAGGCGGGTAGACGGCCCACTGCATGGAAAATGGTTACCATCGCCTATGGACATTTGCATCACTAAAGGTTCTACAAATGCGCTGCTGCTTTTAAGGGAGAATGGAACCTGCTGACTAATGACGGAACACAACTAAAGGTTGTTTTGGCGGCATACTCTAGACCAGTCCAGTGGTCCATCCAGTCGGGCAAATGCCCTACTACCTGGCTGTGGGTTGTTTTGTCGCCTCTTACGACAGGCCGCCCGGCCGCAGGAAATTGTGTTCTTTCTCCGTTCCTGCACGGATAGATATTGCCAAAAGGCTATGGGACCTTACTTATACTTAAATATGTTTTAAATTTGAATTCTGATTATATATTATTTTCTTATTTTTCATGTTCCAGTCGCAAAATAAAAGGTGCTTCGGAGAATATAGGTGTCCAAACTGCAAACGAAGTTGGATGAGCGGCAACTCTTGGCCTAATTATGGACAACGATGCACGACTTGCAATATTAATGTGATGCCACACACACAGGTACTTCGAGTTTTTTGATTCCCTGTTGACAATAAAGAATATCACATAGAAAATTATCGTGCTGTAGTTTCAACTTTTTTAATTAACAGTGGGGGAATGTATTTGGGTATTTCCTATTTCCGGCGCCCGGGGAGATCACCGAGAGGTATGTGGGGCTTCTGACGGCCGACGCTTTTCCCAAGTTTTTGATAATAGAAAAAGTTGAAGCACTGACTGCCAAGGTATCTACTAAACCTTCCAGCGTGCCTCTGCATCGTACTGAGACGCCACGGGTCCGTGTGGTCTGCCGTGACGCCTCGATGCAAGTCCATTAGTAGGGGTCTCCCTGGGACCTGCACACCTCGCGACACAGGATGTGGCATATTGGGAGGGTCCCCCGATCCTCCCAACTCCATTGCGTTATCGGGAGAAGATGGGTAAAGCGACGCCTGCGACCCTTTTTCGCCGTCTGCGACAGTAACATTATCGCAGATGAATACCCACCGTCAAAGATATTTTATATATCTAATATATAAATACTCGTGTCACAGTTTTCGTTGCCATACTCCTCCGAAACGGCTTGACCGATTTTGATGAAATTTTTTGTGCTTATCCGGTATCTATGAGAATCGGCCAACATCTATTTTTCATCCCCTAAATGTTAGGGTAGTCCACCCTAAAATTTTATTTTTTTTTTAGACAAATTTTTAATTTCTATTTTTTATGATACAACATACAAAATACATACAACCCTAGATTTCAACCCTCTACGATCAACCCCTATTTTTTACCGGCAGGACGACGTCTGCCGGGACAGCTAGTTACATATATAAAGATTAATAAAGCTAGGCGGTTATTATTAAGTCATGTCAAGTCATATCAGGAAATCCAGTAAAATTTTACTGTACATTACACACGTAGTACTTACATTGTAAGAAGTTATACAATTTTGTTATCTTTGAAAGTCCGTCTGTCTGTCTTTGTATTTCATAATCACAGAGTGCCAACCGTAATGGGTAATTATTTGCGACAGCGGTTATATATAACCTACAGGTGAATTTTTCCAAGTGGGTCTTCAGAGTCAAATTCTAAACTATATGAAATAGTGAAAAATATTCAAAGGAGTCTCAAGGGTGCTTTTAAAGAAAACTAAAGTGGTGTCATTAGATTTTTGAAAAGTGAATTACTCTAGTCAGGAATCGAGAATATGTTATTTCTTTTCTCATTTTTACACCAATGCATACTGTAGCTCGTAAGGATCAATTTCTGGGAAAGAATGCGAAGCCTTAAACCACGGGAATGGGTGATTTTCTAATAAATAGATTAATATTTTCAAGTATTCACTCTTGCCTTAACTTATCAATTATATTATTTTTTGTAGAGGCCGTTAGAAAAACCAGATGGGTTGGACAAAAGCGATGCATCGAAACCACATCGACAAGAACTCTGCGAAAAATGCAAGAAACTGGGTTATTTTGTGGAAAAACTTACTACTAAATAACAGTTATAATATTTAATTTCATTAAACCTACAAGACATTATTTGGATATATCATATAATTCAAGTTCATCGTGTCGGATCCTGTCCGATTTGTCTGCTTTGAATAGAAATTATCTATTTTCACTAATAATTTGTTATTTAATGTAGATAAAAACAAACAATTGCAAACTTACGTACGTACACTAAAATGCCAATAGATGTAAACCAAAATAATTACTTAAGTGGTTTCTAACAAAAACAAAGGAACTCACTGTCAATATATTATATATTAATACAGATAAGGATAGAAAAAGTGCCATGTATAATTATGTTTATACTTTTAATTAATTAATAATAAAGTACCTAAAATTAATCTTCATTTTTAACTTTAACTCTAATTAGCTTTTTATTGGTTATTTACTATTTAAATTTCCTTTTATATTTTCACATTAAGCACAAAAACTTAATATTAAATTATACAGATATAATACATCCTAGACATATACATATTTTGATTTTTTTTCAATTTCTAAGAACATGACTTTATTTATTGGTATACCAATATAAGATAATATATTATCATACAATACATACATAACATACAATTAAATAAAAATTAAATGTTTAAAAACCTTACTAGGATATAAGAAAATTTGTATGCTAGTAAATGGCGAAACATTTTCTCACTAGCATAAGATCTTGATTTTCATGTTTCATACAAATAAAGATTTCATTTCATTTCATAGCAGATATCTTAATAGTATGATGATAAACAGAGTAACTCCATTTAAATTGCTCTAATGTATACGCATAAACAACGAACCTATTTAATTAGTGCCATCACTATAGATGACCACAGACATTGCTTTCGTACTTCGCAATTATTCTTGAAGGGTCCAAGAAAATGGGTCTGACCGACAACAATTCGACCACTGCACTCCTTTTGAATGTGAAGGGGATTAATTTAATTCCTACTCACAGGGTAAGTGGAAGTTGCCTAAAATGTTAACAATATATCTATACATTTAATAAAACTGTAGAGGTTGAATTTCTGTACAATGAAAAAATTGCTAAAAACCGAGTCAGGGGGATGTAAGAAGTGAAATATAACTAATTTAGATTTTTTCGTTTCTCTGTTTGTCTGTCTGTTTGTACCGGCTAATCTCCGAGGAAGACTGGACCGATTTAAATGAAATTTTATGTGGTGTTAGCTTATATCCCTGGTCAACATGTAGGATACTTTTGATCCCGAAAAATTAAAGAGTTCCCGTGGGATAATTAAAAAAGCTTTAATTACTTAAACAGCTTATAACAGCCTGGAAGTAATTTCTCTGCTACGTAACAGAATAGAAGCGGAGATTTTGCCATTTGATTTGTTCAATGTTTCTATAACTTAAAGATCGTTCTAACCTAATAAAAGTTATGAATATTGTAATTTAATAAACGACCAATCAGAGCAGAGCATATGGCGGAGCGGGATCAGACGCCTTCTATACTTTGAGTAGTATCTACTTGGGTAGACTGAGGAGTTTTTGTGAAATTTTGTGGCATATTCGGTTGATGGCAATAGGTCGAGTTGGACCATGGAGTATTTTAAAGAAAGTACTGATGTTGGAAGTATGAGCGGTGCCCTGAACCCGCTGCTCGGTCTAAACTATGTTAAAATGTCTTTTAAATTTAAATTAAAAGTGTATAAACCGTTGGCCATGTGTTTTATGCTCGCATTTAATCCTGATGACGCCCACTAAACCCGCAATAACTAAAGGAGATGTCGTCAGAACGAGGCCGTTCTACGACATATATATATATATATATATATATATATATATATATATATATATATATATATATATATATATACATATGTTCCAAAAGGCTCGGTAAAGCAAGCTACTACTAATTTCGTACATCAAATTCAAATTAAATTAACGATTAGTCTCTAGAAGAAATATTGTAAATAAGAGAACCAATTTTCTTCCACATGTTTTATTTCCGGATAAACTTATGTAATAATTGCAACAACCCAGAAGCGTTTATGGTAATAAAAGAACAGCATCTGGTCACTTTATTTATAATCATAGAACCTTACGGCTGTAACATTTTATACAACGCTTCTGCACAAACATTCTTAGAACACCTCCCCATCCCTCGCAACAGGTTTCTACAGTATCAGAAACTTAGCAAGTTGGCACAACCGATAGCGGATTTAGTTATTGATAAACTATTTTAATTAAACGGGTTATGAATGACACAAATTAAATACATTATTGTTTGGAAATTTTAGGTAATATTTTATACTAGCTGACCCGGCGAACTTCGTACCGCCATATTTTCTGAATTCCCAAAAGACTTTGTTTCATGACACAAAAACAAAATCACCGTAATCGGTCCAGGTGATTAGAAGGATTCTAGAACCCGATCTCAGCGCCACCTACCGGTTCTAATTGCGAATCTAAACCATCCGGGAACACACTCAAACACACTAAGTCACTAGAATCGTTCCTGGTGATTAGGAGGATTCTAGAACCCGATCTCAGCGCCACCTACCGGTTCGAATTGCAAATCTAAACCATCCGGGAACCCACTTACACACATTCATTAATTGGTGCTCCGCTCCTATTGCTCTTAGCGTGATGGTATATAGCCTATAACCTTTCTCGATAAATGGGCTATCTAATACAGAAAAAAAAATCAAATCAGACCAGTAGTTACTGAGATTAGTGCTTTCAAGCAAACAAACAATGAAACAAACTTATCAGCTTTATATATTAATATATATAAGATAAAACTCTCTCACCGACATCACACTTTTTCAAATTCTCTGCTTCTATTATGTTACGTTGCAGATAAATTACATTCAGTATGTTTTACGCTGTTTAAGAAATTAAAGGTTTTTAACTATCCCACGGGAACTGCCAACATGAAAATAAAATGTAGTAAATACCGTCTATACATAATTCAGAGTTTTTGGATTATAATCTACATAATTACCACATCATATTAGAGATATATATTGTTACATCATGGTAAATTGAGAACTACTCCATACAAAACAGGCGCTAATCACAGAATAAATAAAAATATAACATTATCATTCAATTCAGGAAATGGCCGATTGTATCGTTTAGAAATAAGGGGGTACATAACAAAATTAATTATTAACCTTAAAAAGAAAACATGACAAGAGTAACTATGCAACTAAATAAATTTAACACTCAATTGCTATTTAAATTATTGCCTGTGCTGCTTTTATATCAAATTAAATCAAAGACAAAACAAAATGAACGAGTTTCCGTGTCATTATTTTTGCAGGCTGCGTATCTCAGCTAATATATGAATTAATGATTACAGTATTGCAGGTGGCAGACGGCTCTAAGTCTAATTTGAATGAGGGTAAATCCGTTCATTAACGACACATTTGCATAATCGCCGCGAGGGCTGTTTAAATTTGTAGCTACAGACAAAAATATTACACCCAGAGATTTAAACTCCCTTACCTTAAGCTTACGTTCCTTTATTCAAAATAAGTAGAGTGAAGAAGCCGTGTAGAAGACTTCCGCATCGAGGGTCCCTCTACAATAATTATGTATACAATGCGGATAATTGTAAAATCTATTCAGCCCGCCATTGATAATAAATAAATAACTTCTGTAAATATATTAATTTCTAAATATTAATGTAGATGTGATTACAATATTTTCTTTTTAAATTCTGTAAATAAAAATTATAACTCAATAATTTAAAAGTTAAAAATTAACATGCATAAACACACATTCACCACACTGTCGCGCGCGCAGTACAATTTCATAACTATAGGCTTAGCAGATTCTGAAATAATGTTAACACACAAAAAGACATCAAAGAGACCATGGACTCCCTTTTAACTTTAGGTCGTATAAAACAAAAACGTAATAATTTTTTCAGTAAAACATATTTTATGACATTTATAAACTAAGCTTTTTAGGCATAAGTAGTGCATGTATATGTACATTTAATCTAAATAACATATCGATTATAATCGTATATAAGTAATATTATAGATGAAGTTCGCTTAATTAAAAGCATAGACCCTTCTCGGCGCAGTTCCGGCATCGTTTCACTAAGTTATATCAAGATTTGCGACCTTTTCAAGACTAAGTCATAGGAGTTTGACTAAAATTTTGTGGAAATTACATCTATCATGACTTTGTTCTATGACAATATTCATTACTTATTTAAAATGATTTTAGTGACGGGTGTCAATCCTAACGGTAGCAAGCAAGAAAGTATCAGGGGAAGTATACTCGCACTGCTAACTTCCCTCGCCGCTTTGCGGCTTACTGCCGTGAAAGTGGGCATAAAATACACGAGGGATTAGTCGTCATAGAACCGCGACATGTAATGGACACAGTCACCATACGCATAGTTTTTAGGTTACATTGTATTGTATTCTTTCTTTTATATAATATACTATAATCTTGGTTACCGCTCGTTTGGTTTCACAACTCAATGTTTCACTTACCTATATCTACATATTGTCTAAGCACTGCTGCATTAACACTAGCTAATTGAAGCGATTCTCTCATATACAAAAGTAAAACAAAAGGTTGTTTGAAATTGAGGTTTGCCTGTTTGTTTTTATTATTGTAGATATGTAGATAACTCTTTATTGTACGCCAATACGAAAATAAATTAACAGATTAAAACTAAGCTATGTGTAAAGCGATTACCGCGATCACTAAAAAGCGATTTCAACAACCCAACTATCTGTCTTCTGTTAGATACATTTCGGGGAGCGTTGCTTAGAACTGCACGAGCTGGTTCCTCCATCCCCATTTTACCATTGGACAACCAGGCGCACCAGCGCTACCTTTACATGCTGAAAACACCAAGCGTTTCGCTTCATGTATTTTAGTTCACACTGCCGAAGAGTGGAATAATTTGCCGGAGTCTCTTTCCTAACAATACAATCTTGAAGTCTACAAGTCACGAGTGAATAGGTATCTTCTAGGTAAGCTATTGATCCATAAATAAACCCGAATATGTGTGTTATATGTTGATTTTTATCTCAAGTTACCGATAAGAACTTAATACTGTATTACTAACTATATAATAGTTACCACTTAACGTATTTCGTTTTCTAAAGATGAAAAGAAAAACACAAGAATTTTGGAAATGTTTAAAAGTCTATGGCTTGGGTCACCCTCGAAATGTCAGACGCAACACTTCCTTTGCTGACCACTGAAGATGTATTTGGATCAAGGGTCCCCACCGGTCATTGCGATGCGTTAAATTGACTGGCAGCCGTACAATCTTGTAGTTACTTGCTCAAGGGACAACCAAGGAAATTAATTATTGCAATTATTTTAGATCCCTAATAATTTTGGATTTTTATATTATTTATTTTACTATTTAATGAAATTCACTTTATGTCAAAAAATAATCATCAAGAACAGCTTTAGTTCTTATTGGTGTCTATGAAACCAAAGAACTCAATAGTAAAGTTAACCTGCTTTTCTAATAGTTAACTTTTTTTATTTCAAATTAAATAAAAATTAATAAATAATTATTATGAAAGAAGTCACAAAATATATTGTCATTGTGACGTTTAAGCGCTGTTTATCATTATCTTTTACGATAATCAGTATATTGATAATGGAAACAATGTTGAATAAACACAAGTAAGTTTGTTATAATGACAATGTCCACATTTTCACAAGTTACATGTGAGATATAATAAAAAAAATATTGCAGAACTTCAGCAGACAGGCAGACGACCCACTTGATGGAAAGCGGTTACCATCGCCTATGTACATTTGCAACACCAAAGGTGCTACAAATGCGCTGCTGCTCTCTTAAGGGACTGGAACCTGGTCACTAACGCCGGAACACAACTCAAGGTTGTTTTGACGGCATACTCTAGACCAGGGGTGATAGCCATCCAGTCGGGCAAATTCCCTACCACCTGGGTGTGGGTTGTTTTATCGCCTTTTACGACAGGCCGCCCGGCCGCAAGAAATTGTATTCTTTCTCCGGTCCTGCACGGTTAAAATAGTCGTTTACATTGCAGATACTCGCTGGATTTTAAGAAGATTGCCAAAGCAAGAATAGCAAGTAGTGAGTTAATGAAAATACCACTGCATGAACGCAACAAGTTAGAAAAAGAGAATTTAAATCCAGTTGTTATTAAAACTATACAAAGAAAACCATTGAAAGTACACGATACGGAACCTAGAGATGAAAAAATGCGTAATCCTTACGATATACCAAATCATATGAGACTTTTCAGTCGCCGAGAAACTCACAAGAAAGTAAAGCCAATTCCTTTTATAATGTCAGAACCACATACCATCTGTGATACTGATGAAACCTTCTATAAAGTTATAGAAGGGAGGCCTTTGCGACAGTTCGCCGATATTAAAGTTTACATGCGTAATATTAGAGATATTACTCTCTTTCGAGCTAATACTGCTTATTTAAAAGACCAAATCATTCAAGTAGATACCTACATTGTCGACGAATTGAACCACTGTGAGAAACTTTTTGACTATTACTTAGAATGTAAATAAGTAATTTCGTCCAGTTCGCTAAGCAAAGCTACGACATAGCTAAAAATATTCAAATGATTGCTGAGAAAAAGGCCACTGCATTGGCTAATGTGGTAGAAAGTTTAGAGTCTTATAGTTTTAGATATGTTAAGTTGAAAAATGAACTGTCAGCTATAGCAGCGGTTTTAGAAACGCTTTCGAGGTATCGTTCTTTTCTCGTACACATGAGTCCAGTCACATGGCAAAACATTTATAACAAACCAAAACCCATGATTTCAATTTGTATTGAACCCGTGGACGAAGCAACAACATCAAGCTCTACTATAATTTAGATCTTTATAACAAAGGCGTTGAAGAACAATTGCCAGCTAACTTATTTCAAAGACCAGCCCAAATGATACAAATTTTTGATGACATGAGCAAACAATGTTTGAATTATATGCAATAAAAGTTTTTACCAATGATATTTTGAATTCTGTCCTTAAAAGTCATAATAAATTAAAAGTGGCTATCCTCGATGAAGTCTCTGAAATGAAGGGCTTTATCGATATATATAAAAATTACATTAAATGGATGGAAGACAAAGAAATAGAATATAAGAAAATATTTTTTCGTATCATAGGAAGTGAATTCCAAAAATTATATGCTTCATATGATAATATAAAACTTCTCACCTGCATTAAGTACGTCCATAACCATATTTTCAAAGAAACAGAAGATCCAAAAGATAGTGCTTTCGCACTTATGCTACATTTAGAATCTCTTTATATAGACCTTTCCTCTGGCTTAGATAATTTGGACCAAGGAGTGGTAAAGGAGGCTAAAACAGAAATGTTTTCCGAAGATATAAAAATAATGAGAAGAGCCTTCAAAGCCCAAAGAACTATAAGAGAATGTGATATATTGAAAAAAGCATTATATACAAGCTTTGAATCACCACGTAGTAACGCTAAGAAGTAAAAGTTATGAATTAATCAAAATATTTACTTGTTTTCCTTAATAAATAGTATTATTCAATTATTTGTGACTTTCGCGCATTTATTACCTTGAGCAATTATTCTAAAACGTAATCTTATACGATATTGTAGAGTACGCCGCATTATGTTTCGCGCATTCACCCCCAGGGACTAAACATGCTCTCATGAATATCTTTCCATAACAGACCAAGAACCGACGCTGTAAAAGCAACAATGTAAATTTAATCCAAATTCTTACCGTAATAACGCAAATTTCGCCTTTACTACGGCGAGATGGTGCTCGAAGCCGAAACGGGAATGGTTTCGGGTAATGCTACTTAAGACAGGCATGGTAGCTCAGTAGCTAGGGAACTTCTCATTATAATGACGTGTGTTCGATTTTACAGAGCTTACCGTGTTTAGACTTTTTTACTCTAATAGATAGATAGATAGATAACACTTTATTGTACACCATTACAGAAAACTTACGGACTACTAGTAATAATTTAATTGTGTACAAAGGGCGGTCTTATCGCTAAAAAGCGATCTCTTCCAGACAACCCGTAATGTCTCTTTTATACATCGATCGCGTCAAAGTAACAGCAAGGATTTATTTGTGTTTCATACAGCGGCTCAAATAAATTTAGTTGACTTTTGGACAATGTGGTGTACTGTAGCGGCCAGCGTTTAACGAGCTGACCGGGATCTTGAATAAGAGCCTGGGTTCAGGAAATATAATTATAGTTTGTATTATCAACAAAGAAGCACATTTTACAATGAATTGTTCAGCTCGCAGCCCGATACATTTCTGTTCTCGATTGTTTTGGGTGGCGTCCGATGAATTTAATTCAAAAACATTATATTTCTTAGTATAAATGACGACTAAAGAAGTTAGCCGTTACAGTAAGTACACACCATTGTTCGGGAACTAGCACTCCGGTGTTCGTTCAAACACCCGAGCCAAGGTGTCTGGTTAAGTTTTATCTAAGGACACGAAAATGGCAGGTGTTGGAGGGCTCGTATCTATCAGAACCTGTCGGGGAAGCCATATTATGTACATAATACATATTGATGGTATCATTCGTTGAAGAAATTTTTTTACACGCTTTGAATAAATATGTAAAGGTTACAGTCGAGTTATCGGATATTAATTTCTAATATTATCAACGCAACAATTGTGTACTAGTGTCAAATACAAAATCCATCTAAATTTAATTTTAAGAGTGAACGCAATGTAATCAATTTGCAGTCTCGTTGAATATTGAATGAAAATGAAATAATCTGCTTTCTGATTACGCCCGGGCTCCTCGCCGCGCACAAAAAGTTCATATTGTGTCAATTTAACTTCTAATCACTTTTTAAATACGTTAGCAACGAGACGTGCGCCCGATCAACGAATAAATTTGAATTTATTAACAAACTGATTTGGACCCCGCCCCTTCGCTGACAATGCAGGGGGACACAAATTGATTTCAGTGCAAATTCTTTACACATTTCGGACCACTTTCTTACAGTAATTTATATTTCGCGCAGACCACACCCATTTTACTTCCCTAACTTTTAAAGTCATTTTAAATAATTCTATTGGGAAATTAAGAAAGAATATTGAATTAGCAACAAATTCACCAGGCTTGTTGGGTATACAAGAAAAAAATATGTAAGAGATATTTTGCTAATAATGATTCTTGAATTCTAACATAAATGTAGCCAATATGCATAGCGTAGTACCTGAGAGACATTTCACTATACAATACAATAATATATACACAATGTGCTTTTTAAATAGGAACTCATTAATAGTAAGTTTATAGAAACCTATGAGTTTATTGTTAATTGAAACCATAAAATGCTTCTCATACAGTCTTTATACTTAATAACTCTAGTTAGATACATTTTTTTTATTGCCGGAGTTCAGCAGACAGGTAGACGGCACACTTGATGGAAAGCGGTTACCATCGCCTATGGACATTTGCATCGCCAACAAATGCACTGCTGCTCTCTTAATGGAGACTGGAACCTGGTTACTATTGTCGGAACACAACCCAAGGTTGTTATGGCGGCATACTCTAAACCAGGGGTGGTAGCCGTCCAGTCGGGCAGTAAACTTTAAACTGAATTTCAACATAAACTATTTACTTCTTAGGCGATATTTTTTTTATTTATTAAGGGCAATAAACAGATATACACTAAAGTTACATAAGATAAATAGTTATTGGTACTATTCAATAAACTGATTTTCTAAGTCATTTTAGAAAATCGATTAATTGAATATCTCAAATAACTCGTTAGGGGTACGATAAAAATATTTAATAATCGCGAAACAGGAATTCTTTGATGCTCAAACGTTTATAGAAATTAAATTTATTATTTAAACAAAAGTGCTGTGAAATGCCGGAGGTTTAATGCACGCATTCCTTTGTTATTAAACCGGTGGAGCGTCGGATTTAAGGGGCCCATACACTATCCTGTATTGCAGTCCTGAGTCCTTAGTGCGAGTTTTGTTATACTCGATCACATTCAAGTTATCGCAATTTTGTATGGCACGATTTATGTATCCCTTCACGCTCCAAAAAGGCGGTAAGTGATACCCATACAAAATTGTATTACCTTGAACGTAATCGCATAATAGAAAAAAACCGCACTAAGCACACTAACTCCTAAAACAAGAGGCATTCGCATGTTCGGTGTTGTCGGACGCAATGCAGACTGCAACAACATTTACGATCCTGCATTACGCAGCGGGCTGCAACGCAGGGCCGTGAACAGGCCCCCTTTAGTCTACTTCAAGCCAACAAAGGAGGCACTGAAGCGATGATTGATAATTATTATTGTTTTATTATAAGCCCCGTATCTGGAAGCAACGTTCGCGTATTTAGGAAGTGACGCATTCATGCGTATTAACACTGTAATGCTATTAAAATGTTTTGATTACTTTGATAAGGGTATTTATGATGAGTTTTCTAATTAATTTTGCCACGATCTGGATAATAACAATATGTATGTTATTTTTTATAATGTCTCATTTACATGTAAGTATAAGCTTTAAAATTAATTTTAAGTGACTTATGATCGGCCTCTATATCTTAGTATTCATTCACTTGACTTACCATCAGTGGTCATTACTTGCTTATGTCAAACTTTAACCGCTAGCAAGGCAAAGAAACGATTAATAAGATATCTTACCAGGAAGTGGCCATTAATGCAGCATGTAAACTATGGTGGTTGTCGAAAGTTGCAATAATGTCGACCTATAATTTATTTGTATACTTACGTCTTAATACTTGTCAACTTATTCAGCCAATAACAAATTAATATTATTTTAGTTCATGGAAATTTCAAATTTGGTTTATAAATGGCTTATGACTTTCTATATCGTATGGACGTGCATTAGAATTGTCAATAGGGGACCGCACAGTCAGTTCAATATAGATAGAATTATAAAAAAAAATATAATAACATTTATTTTGTCTCTCTCTCACACACACACAAACACACACACACACACACACACACACACACACACACACTCACTCACTCACTCACCCACTCACTTACACACACACACAGACAACCAATATCAGAATCTTCTGATACAGGTATCTAAAGTTAAGGCAGAAACTTGAATAAAGAAATATTATTATTATTTATTATTGAGTTCAGTAGACAGAGAGTCAGCCTACCTGATGGAAAGCGGCTTCCTTCGCCTCTGAGCATTTGTAACACCAAAAGTGCTAACAATGTGCTGTCGCTCTCGAAAAGGGAGATTGGAACATGGCCACTAATGCCATAATGGCAAGGTTATTATGGCGGCATACTCTAGATCAGGGCTGGTTGCTATTCAGACAGGTAAATACCCTATAACCTGGCAGGCTACGAGACTATGTATAAACGAGCGTATCTACTTAATCTATATAAAACTACTGTTTAAAAAGTAATAAAAAGCTTTTTTTAAAGGTTTTAAATACAAGCTTTGAGATCCTTTTTTTGTCAACGCTGGGGAATGCGTTGCGCAAATCCTCAGGCCCGGGGATGTCACTAAGGGTATGTGGACTCCGGCTGCTGGTGCATGCACCGACCGCCAGACTACCACTAAACCTTCCAGCGTCCCTCCGCATCATGATGAGCGCCACGGACCGTAATCATGGTATGACTGCCGTGACATCTCGATGCAAGCGACAAGGAGGGTGTCCTGAGACTTGGACACCCCACGCACTGGGTGGCTCGTCGGACGTCCCTGACCCCCGTCCCACTATGTTATACGGAGAGATGAGCAAAGCGCCGCCTGTGAACCCTGTTCGCCGTCTGTGACAGGGTCGCCTGCTCGTCCTCCTCCTGTTCTTTCGCAGCCTCCTTCTGGACATAACGTCCCGTAGAAGGAGGTCACGCTAGCCATTCTTCTCGCTGTGTAGCATCTGGTCGATGACACTAGACAGCGAGAGATCCTACCGATGATTGACATCAGGTCATGCCGTTGGGGTCCCCAAGCGGCACATTCTTCCAGCGTATGGCGCGCCGTGTCGACTGGCGCACTGCATTCGTGGCAGTCCTTTTGAGATCCTAGATGTCATGTTGCAGCAGAGTGATAGCCAAGACAAGTAAAATGAGCCCAAAACACGACGCGTCTATCTTATTTAGAACAGGAGTTCCTATGGCCACCTTCCGACTCCATCATCAGATCAGCTCTATGGTACCATATTATTGCATTGCGCATTGTCACGCGATATACATATGCGTGCCAAATTTCAGCTCAATCGTAGACCGGGATGTTGGTCAAATTTAACTTGCAAGATTCTGCCCGAACTTACATACATACATACGTCCATTGAAAGTTAAGTAAAAGCTTGTAAAAATTACTTCTATCATGATTTTAAAAGTTATGATTTTATTTTAACACCTGTTCTTTTATACTTAAAAATATATGAATTTATTATAATATGCGCATCCCTGTTACCAATGTATATATATATACTTATTTACGTATATATTATATCTATTGCATACCTACACCCATCCGTACCGAGATTTTTGAATTCAAAGGTTGTCTGGAAGAAATCGCTCCCAGTGATAAGGCCGCCCATTGTACTTATCATTATGATTGTATGTATTTATTTTGTAACATTGTGTGCAATAAAGTATATTCTATTCTATATGCATGTGTGAAGAAAGCCAATATTCGAAAGACCAGCTTGCACATGACCTCACCTTTTAAATCCATTGTTCAAAATAAAATTGTTGATTGCATATTAAAATTGATAACATCAATCTTAACCTATTTCATCATAGCAAAATATTTATAAAAATAAGGTACAAACGTAAAATTTACATAACACCTGCTCTATAATTGATATATTTAAGTGCAAACATAAATTAGGCCTTTAGATTACGGAAGTAGATGTAATCAATAAAAATCATATTTGGGTTTTGTTTATACATTATCACACTAACCTTGTAGTAGAAAATTTACCATGATAAAATAATTTAAATTCTAGTAAGAACAGGTGCGAATAGTATTAAAAATGTGTTAATGTTTATTTATAATATTTGTTAGATTTATAGATAGATTGGTTTCAAAATTATATTCGTTGTTTTGATTGATTTTAATAGATATAAAATTTATTACAATTAGCCTGTTCACAGAGATATGCGCTAATTTAGATTTGCATTTGTGTAGCCTAAAATAAAACATAAAATATTACTATATTTTACAATTTGTTCTTGTGGTTTAATTCTTTATTTGGCACCGAGTTTAATGGGTCGTTGAAAATATGAAAATATTTATTTTTGGTGTGTAGTTTCTCTTGAAGTCAATTAAATTTATCTAGAACATTTTTATTGTATTGTTACGAGTTGCAGGACTTGAATTAGAAATACCGTTGGAATTACTATAGAATTTATTACAACTATACAAACACATATAACACAGCTACAAATATAACTGGACACAATCAGTACAAACGTAATTCACGATTTAATAACACGCGCAAAGTCCGTGACTATATAACTTAACTAATGTACATCTTGCCTAGCTTGCGATTATCACTTGTCTGCCTCACCCCTCCGTTCGGGTATTGCTTTATACAAATACAATATCGACACAATACTCGACCGCCTGGACTGAATTTCCAAGAATCATATCTGGCTAATTCCTACCATAAAGGATTGCAATACACAATAGGCTGTTTTATAATTACAAATTTTAAACACAAAGTAAACAAAGAAGTCTAGATACCGAAAAGGTAATAAACTTCAGGTGTGCATTCACTTTTGTCGGCGTAACAGTATGATTATATAATTACCACATTATATATATAATATTATGATATCAATGGAGTCATAAATCGCGTCAAAACAACGTATGGCGCCCGATCCGATTCGCATTTGGCCACGCATGATGGATGACCTCCAATGCTAACGACACTGCGATGGTAGGTAATTTTAAGGGTGAAATGACATACTCCATTAATCTCCTAACCCTTGATCCAATAACAATATCGGAGATAATATACAAAAAATATTCTAGTGTAGGCGCTGTAGTAATCTACGAGGTTTCCCTGGAAGTAGATTGTTACACGAGAGGTGAAAGTAACCCATTTAGGAGATGATTTGGCGCATTAGCGCAGCGAGGGCGTTAATAATTCGAGTACCTAAACAGGCATTTCACCTAAGGTAAACAATCTGCTTTTCATTTCGAATATGAGGAAAGTAAATAAAAGCTAATCAGTGAAACAAATAACTACTTCTCTAATAAAATCAGGCGTTAGATGCACATCTAAATCTGATGAAATATCATCACGTACGTCACATATGAAACGTCAAGTTTTTTCTGTGGCATTCTATCAGCAAGTATTTTTTTCTAACTAATGATATTATATAGTTAGCGCTTTATGTAAATTAAATAATAATCTAGTGAAAGGTAATTTCTAAGTATAAAATGATGTTACAAAATTGTTAATATTTTTTATTACAATTTATGGCGCGATTTAGTAGTGGAAGTTGGAACATTAGTCGCATGTATTATCTATGGATCGCATAGTTTTTAATTTTTTTGACAGCAGGGAGAATAATTTCCCGAGGATTAAAAGCGCTATTTTCATCCCTGTGATTAAACAACTCCAAGCGTGTTTTCAGAATATGAGAAATGAAAAATATATTTAAACTTGATCTTGGCAATAGAAAAGCAGAAGCTCCAATCACCTTGAGATATGCCCGCACCTCACTCAGTTCAGGCTTCCAGTTCGTAGAAGAACTGCGCACAGCACGTTTCCACCTCATGCTGTTCTTTTCACTAACTTTTCTTTTCACAGTGTAAAATACCGGGTACTGCCAACACAATCGTAATTACACTTATTCTTTCAGTTAAGATCCTATTTATAATCTTTTTTTAACTGCAGGAGTTCAGCAGATAGTCAGACAACCTGATGTTAAGCGGTTACCATCACCTAATGATATTTGTATCACTGAAAGTGCTACCAACACGCTGCCGCTCTCTAAAGGGAGAGTGGAACCTGGTTACTTATGCCGCCGGAACATAACTCAAAGTTGTTATGGCAACATACTCTAGACCAGGGGTGATAGCTATGTAGACGGGAAAATACCCTACCACTTGCAATGGTAGTTTTGTAACCTATTATGCGCCCGGCCGCAGAATATTTCTTCGTTCCTGCACCGATAAAATTAATTGTGATATATATAAAGTTGTCAAAGCATATGCGGAAAATTTATCAAAAAGCTGGTCCCAAGCGAAAAATAATTATGAAAAATTGAACGAAATGCACAGGCAGAGGCAGGGGCAAAGCGAGACAAATGATCCAAGTCCGATATTCATATGTGAGAAGGTGCACGGAAGTTCTGATATTAAAAATGTAATTTAGGAGGGTATGCTGCGAAGTAAATGTCAAACGTTATTACTCAACGTGGTTTTGAATCATTTAACTTTGAAAACAAGTGATTCATTATATCAAGTACTAGGATATGCCCGCAACTTTTTTACCGCCCGACGTTGACATTGTAATTCTCGGAGGATTCTCGAGACAGAAAGTATCGCAGCATTTAACAAAGAATGTAAGCTATCGCCTTAGTGAAAACTATTTTGGAATAAGCTATTTTTTATGTACCCAAACAACCACAAAATGCTTCCAGGAAAATTCCCCCAGGATTCCCAAGATAAAAATATCGAAACCGACCAATATACGATCTTTTTGTAGTCTATGGTCTGGTAGAAATCTAATTCGAAACGATAATGTGCTGTGAACACATTAATCGATCGATACAAAACTTTGACGTACTGAGATTTCGACAGTCGAGTCGCTCCAAACAATAGATACTATATATCCATAAAACTTCATCTTCAAGAAAGTCGAAATAAAAATCAAATCAAATATCACACTTTAAACAATAAAAACGCAATTTTAGTCCTCTTCAACCTTTCTAAAACCTTTCTGAAACTTAAAGCATAAAAATGCTCTAAATGTGCACAATGGGCGGTCTTCTCTCTTCTCTTCCAAACAACTCGTGGCAGGAATAAAACAGATTATATTGACCAAAGGTGGTATACATACATACATAACTTCACGCCAGGTCCCTTGCGGGTAGGCACGAACAACAGAGCGCCACACAGGCCCATTCTTACACACCTCACTTGCTTCTTTGACATTCATAGCTCTTGTCATGTACGCTCGTCTGTTCTTAAGGCTCCTAACATCACCTTCTGCTAACACATGATCAATTTGATCATGGAAGGTGTGTCGTGGCCTTCCGCGACTTCTGCATCCATCCACTTTTGCATTGTATATCTGTTTAGTCATTCTTTCATCATACATTCTTTCCACATGCCCGAACCACCGGAGCATTCCTTTCCTTACCTTCACCCCGACACTCTCTTTCAGACCAACTCTCTTTCTTACTTCGGTATACATAAATATTTTAGGATATGCAGTGTAGCGGCCAGTGGTTAACGAGCTGACCGGGATCTTGAATAAGAGACTGGGTTCAGGAAATATATAGTTTATGTTATCAACGAAGAGACTTTTACAATCATGTGTCCAGCTCGCGGCTCGATTACAATTCGGTTTTCATTGTTTTGCAAGGCGTTCCACGATTTTAATTCTTAATATATATGACGACTAAAGAGGTCGTAAAGGTCGACTAAAGAGACTAAAAGGACTAAATTTGGTACCGGATTTGGACTGGATGAGCTATGTTTTGTACAATATATCTACCGCTCGATTACAATAGAACAGGTGAAAATATCATGTAATACCCTAAACTTACTATTTGGGCAGGCAACAGGGAGCGAGGACCCGCGCTAATTGGAAATACATGAGAATTTGCATTTTACTTTGTCTACCGAATTCCCAGTGGAGCAACGTCTAGAGTTAGTGTTGCCAGGTCCATAATGTGTAAATTCACAAAAATGGCATAAAGAAAACTGTACAGAAATAAAAACAGCCAGGTCTCAGTATATCATTTAATTTCGGTGCTTTCCAAATATATTAAAGAAAAACGAATGCAGCCCTAAAAACCTATCGCGGCCCTAAAACCGTTTATCACTTATCTTAAAAAGTGTTCGGAGTCCTTTCATGCTTTGTGTAGACGAATGTACCCGATGGTGATGGCAGCGGGTTCCTTATGAAGTCGTAATCAGCACCAGCAGGACGGCACTCGCAAATACAGAACAACCGATACCCTCGTGGCTCGTGGTATCACTCAATGCGCCGGTAGAATACAAAAACCGGCGTAAAGCTTGGTTAGGCAGTGACATGATAACATCACGCTGACCAGTAGATGGGGCCTGTCAAATACCAAATTTCATTACGACGCATTTATGCCCAAGACTGTGAAGAAGGAATAAACAAAGATCCAACAAAATTAAAAGATTATTAATGGTAACAACGCGGTATCAAAATATTAATTATTGACCGAACATGATACATCAGAAAAGAAGTTAATGATAAAGCTTTTTACGGATATTAAAACTTTTTATTTTACCGCATACTTCGAGTTTGCATTACCATTTACGATTATATTTTGATAATAATTTGTACAGATATTGTTTCTTTGTACATTAAGTTCAGCCTGTCTGCTGAATTCGAGCAATAAAAAAAATCTCCGAGCGTATTAGTTCGACTACATACATTCCTCGTTAGTTCCTCTAAAAAAAACCGTCTATTAAAATTGGTAAGTGTCGTGCAAATACATTGCCTGGCAATCCTATCGAGAGTATTCCTTTGTCAATGTTGAAATACGTCTACCTACACCGACGATAGTCCCCACTGTACATGGAAAGCCTTATAACGAGTTTATTAATAGAACGCCGACGTCTACCCGTCTTTTGTTGCTATTTGTTTTAAAGATCAATCGCAGGACACAAGCATAGAATTAAGTTGTGGCGTGGTTTCTTCTTAAAGTACCCATAATATACTAAATTACATTTGTAAAACTCACCAACACTCAAATAAAGAAGAATACCCAACATTTGGCTTTAAGTTTCTGGGAAAAATTACCCTTATCCTTAGCTTTCTGGTTCAGTGCAAGAATATTTACATTTGTTTATACATATTAATAAGTGTGAAGCGATGGTAACTGGCGGATCCGTAAAAATGCCGAAATCAATGAACTGGTGGATGAGCTCAATATATTAGGCGACAGGAAGGCACATCGCTTGCGCTGGCTTGGCCACCTACATAGTATGGGGGAGGATTGCGCGGTAAAAAGTGCCTATCTGATAGGCCAACGGAACGGCGACCAGTTGGTAGGCCCAGATCCCGCTGGAGAGACGTAGTGGATGCTGATCTGCGCGAGCTTCATGCCGATGACAGGCAGGAGACAGCGCTGAACAGGAAGGAGTAGAGTGTTCTCATTTCGGAGGCCAGGACTCATTTTGGGTCGGTGAGCCGCAGCAGTTTAAATAATACGAGTAAGTGTGCCATGCTATGTTTGTCTCCGTTTTCTAAAGTTCATACATAATTATGTTTTATACCAAATTTGACAAAAAGAAGTTTAAACTTGAAGACTGTAAATAGTTAAAAGCGGAGGTAGCTTAGCCCTTGAGTCTTAAACTTACTTTTCAAAAGAAAGGTTGATTTGAATCTGGCCGGAAAATATTCAGTATTTAGGTAGTTTTAATCAAATGAGTGTGCATTTTTTACAATTATCACGTGCGCTGACGGCGAAGGAAAACATTATGATCAGACCTGCAGATAGATAATCGATGTATTAAACCCGCAAACCCAGGCAGATTTAGTGGGTATACTACCCGATACTGTCTAAAAATAGAAGACCCATGCTCAATAGTAGGGCGGATTCTATAGGCTGTTATTATTATAAATAATTAATCAAATATAAGCTTGTAACAAAACCTAATTTAAATTTCTTTGAAATTTACACGAAAATCATTTACAGCCCTTTTGAACATAGTGTGCAAGATATTTAAATAAACAAATTCGCACCATAGAACCACTCAGGAGCGTCGTCTCGTGCCAGCATTTTAATTTAAGTTTTCTCAGCGGTATTTGCCTTAAAGATGCAGTTGGCAGGTGCTCGAGAATTTACATACGTGGCTCTAGATCGAGCTTAATTTATCTGTAATGGCTTTAAAACGAGCCGCGAGCGAGCACTGATTGCCAGACTCCCTTGGGTACGAGTTAAGATATACTATATACGTAAATAAAGATTTTAGAATGCTCTGAGTTTCAAATAAGTATTGTATCATTTATAGACCGACTTCCCAACAAGTCTTCCTTCGATTCTGTACTACAGATGGTATTCATACAATTATTATTTTTTTAGTAACTTATTACCTAACAGTCTATAAACGTCTTACTGATGGGCTTGAGCCACTCTATTTTGGTGCAATTAAATTAGACAAGTACATTAACAATCTGCCCGTAACACTTCAAGTTAAAATTTTATTGCGTTTCATTTTGTCACTTGTCAGTTGACGTTTTTCCACTTGTACGTTGCAATTCGTTTTTCCACTTGTCTGTTGAAGATTCACTATTAATGTGTCCCAGCACACATTTCGATTTTTTATTTACTTTTTATTGCAGGAGTTCAGCAGACAGGCAGACAGCCCACTTGATGGAAAGCAGTTACCATCAACTATGTACATTTGCAACACCAAAGGTGCTACAAATGCGCTGCTGCTCTCTTAAGGGGGGAGACTGGAACCTGGTCACTAATGCCGGAATACAACTCAAGGTTGTTATGGCGAGATATTTTAGACCAGGGGTGGTAGCCATCCAGTCGGGCAGATGACCTACCACCTGGCTGTGGGCTGTTTTGTCGCCTCTTAGGATAGGCCGCCCGGCCGCAGTAAATTTTATTCTTTCTCCGTTCCTGCATGGATAAAGCTGCTTCCCGGTCAGGATTCGAACTCATGTCATTTAAAGCGCGAGTGTGTTAACCATTAAGCTATGATAGCTCAAGATATTAATAATAACAATTTTCTATAATACTTTTTTTTATAAATTCAGTAGACATACTGCTAGACTGATGGAAAGTGGTTACCATCGCCTACGCACATTTGCAGCACCAAAGGCGCTACCAATGTGCTGCCGCTCTCCAGGGGGAGACCGGAACCCGGCCATTAATGCCGAAACACAACTCAAGTTTGTTATGGCGACATAGCATACTTTTATAAAAGTCATATAAGTCTATTTATATATTCAGAATTATGCACATCCAACAAAAATGCTTTTTTCTTAATTCGATTAAAAATAAATAAAATGTAATATGTACGTACTAAAAATTATTTTAAACGGAAAATTACTAAATTGTGTTAAATACAATCCAATATTTATATTGGAATTAAATCTTCATAGGAATTCGTGCCGTAATACAAAATATTTGGGTATAAATCGCGTTTTTGTGACCCCATATCCTTCAGAGAATCTGAACCTCTTCTTAGGGAGAAAACACACTAACAGCTCTAGTCGTCGACTTTTTCAGTGGTTTTTGTATATTTCTGCCAATGATTACTATTTTTCTTTTAATTGGAATGTTTACTAAATTTTATCAGAGTCATGTACCAAGTCAGAATATGTAGGCTTCGTATAAAATACAAATAAATGTCGTTATTTAGAGTTTGATTCTGAACCTTAAATAAATTCACGTACAAGTGTCCAATTAACTGTTTATATAATATAATTTATTTTACTTGTAATACCTATATCTATTAGTATTTTTTATCTTAAGTAAATCTGCGTACTAGTGTTTAATTAATTGTGTATATAATATAATTTATTTTATTTATAATACCTATATCATTATTCTACAATTTAGGCATTTCATTGTTCTTAAGCACTCCTTAAAGCTTAGGGGACATGTTGGCTAAAACTTAAATAGACGCGAAACAAAATGATGATCATAACTATAAAATAGCCCAATATAAACTAAATATTGTTTAAGTGATATTATTAATGTGAGTCACGTGCGAAGTCTCCCTTAACACGCAGATAATCCCAACTATTTTTCTATTTACTCCCACTCGAACATAAATCCTAAATGAAATATATTATTTGGTGATAACGCAAGACAATGGACCAAACACTTAACCTGATTGACCCGTGCTTGGTATTTTTATTGCATCCAAGTTGCTGGTGTTTCGGCCTCTTGAGGACTCTCAAGCGTACACTCACGCTTTTGCCAATTGAGTTTTTTAGGAATCACAATGCTTAAGAGGGAATCTCTGATTTAAAGATGGTATTATTGACTTTAAAATATATCAAACATCAATATTTTATTTTATTTTAGCGGTCTTGTATATCTTCTATAAATCTTTCTAACAATATATAATAATAAATATTATATACGCGAAAGTTTAAAATAATATATTGACATATAGATTTAAGGATGTATAGATGTACGTTTGATACTCTTTCACGCTAGAACTACTAAATAGATTTTGATGAATCTCTACAGTTATATAGCTTACACATCAAAATAACACATAGGCTATAATTTATAAAGATATAGAGGAATTATCCAAAATATAACGATTTTCCGTCACCCGCCGGTAAACGCGGGCGCAGCTAGTATAAACATATATTTATCTAATTAGGTTTAGTATAAAACTGAGAACCAATAAACCAAATGTATGCATACGTATATAACAAAGTTTAAATATTCCAAGGCTCGATAACATTACCATGAAAAATTGATAAAATCAATTAAAGTTTTATAATTTTCTAATTATTTAACCACAATATAAAGCATACTAATTATGGATATGCATTACAGTGTATTCTGTATCCGCAAACAATTCGTAAATTTACATAACATATGCACGAAAGACATCTTTATTCATGTCGTTTTAATTTTAGTGTTTGCAGATTGAAACAATAAATTGCATTGGTACAGCCGCTATATGTGCGACACCAATAGAGAACAAACTAAGGAGTTGCTATTCAACCAAATTATTTTTTTTAACGAACTTTATAAAGAATCTGACATTGACACTGATGTCCATAGTTGCCGTAATAGTATTAATCAATGGATGACATGATTTTTTTTTAAAATCCTCATTATTGGTTTGGTAGGTGTTCTTGTGAAATTAATATAATTAACGAATTTTTAGTGTATCTACAGTTTTATTGTGGATTGAATTATTTACAGAGAAAAAATAATTTGATATCAAAGCAGAAGATTGAAGTAAGTTTTCCAAACAGGAAAGATGCTAAGCAACGATATTCTGTCAGAGACATATAGATATAAAACTTATATCGAGGTTGTATGTCTTCAGAGTTCTTCTAACTTTTATTGCTCTTTACTCCTTACGGTTACGGTTTCTATCTAATGGATCACCAATACAAGGAAGTTGCTCTTTGTCTAAAATAGGCTGACGAAATAAAAAAACCAGTCCAAAATTACAACGTTTTCTGGGTAGGTATTTCGTTTTTTTTTCTAATACAGGACAAGTAATGTCCTAAAGCTACAGACTATAGTTTTAATGTGATTATATAACTGTTTTGAACTGCAATAAATTTAGTATAAATTCTTGTATCGTTGGTAAAACAGAAAATATTTTCATACATGTCTCAGAAGCAATACTGGTTACTCCTCGCAATGAGGGAAAGCCATGTTGCTCCATGTCAACTGGCAACACCCTTGCAGAATCGGCGCAATCTCAACCCCTCGGCACATTACGTTCAAATTAAGACAGCTTGCTATACGAATATGCAAATTGTGTTGCCATACTTACCTTGGTTAAATCCTAAACAAACATAACATGAGTGTATTCCAGACTTATTTATATGTATACTACAACTTGGAAAACAACTTAATTTAAATAGCCCCTGTCAAAAGCTGCTAAATATAGTTCGTTAGAAATCAACAAGTGTTTGCGTAAGATTAAAATTGTTGACCAATTTTTTTATCATTGCAAGATGAAACTGGAATGGATACCGCGTCTTAATAAACGTAGTTGCAGATTGTATCGGATGCTCTCAAACCCGATGTATGATGACTGTGTAGTCATCATTCAGGAGCTGAGTAAGAAAATATCATCATCATACCGACAAGACAACGGATGCTGAAGTATTTTAACTACGTAGCTTGCAAGAACCCAAATAACATCGAGACACTTGCAGTTACGAGGAAAGTTAAAGACGAGAGACCTCGTGGTATATCTCAAAGTACGTGGATTGACTAGGTTGCTGCACATATCGGTAAGCTCGGCCACCACTATCCACCATGCTCAAAACCGATCTGAGTAGAGGAGAACACTCAATCTCTGCCATTAAGGTCGCGATTCTCAGCAGTGAGGTACTTTTAATAGAATAAGGAAAGCGAAAACCTTTGAAATGTGGTGTAAACTTGAGGCCTACGTCCAGCACTGGATTGCGATTTTCTTCTGCCATCAAGTAAGTTAATAAAATCAATACGTATAATCATTAAAATTTATCCTAATACTAAGTAAATGCCAAACCAAATTCGATATAAATTCATCACATAAAGACGCTTCTTTTCAATAATATACAATATACGGATAACTTTTTTAAAACTTATTATCAATATGCTAAAACATTCATATACATTAGAAATCACATTTGAACTTTGACACAGAAAATTCATGGGGTTATTCGTGCGCAGGGAGTAGTGTACACGGTAGTATTGAACTAAAAAATATATTGAAAAATAGATTGTTATATCAAAAAGATCAGCCGAGGCGAGTAATTGTTATCATCATTCTAGAATGAAAGAAATAAATACTAGTATTTGATAATAATACCTGGGTATCATCATTCTAGTATATGGTTCTCATTTTAGTCCCAGGTCTGCACATGTAAGTATGATGGTCCACTTTGGGAATCACTCTAGGGCCAATTTCAGAAACACAGACCAATTGAAATAACAAAGTCTCGAGACCTTTGTATATCAACGGATTAGACGGGCCAATCCATATCCTACACCATAGAGCCATTAAAATTCGAGTCCTCAGAAAGGAATTTATAACGGGTTAGAAATATTTAGTTTACAAAATTTCATCTATTGGGTTTACCCGGTCGTAACCTACAAAAGGGGATGAAATACCTTTGAATTGCTGAAGTACGTAAAATGAAAGCAAGTTTGCATTTCCACAACGTATTTGTTGCTTGTTTGTTCAAACAAACGCTGGTTGGAATCCCAGAGTTCCTTTATATCCTGATAAAATATCACAAGGCAGTCGGAGCGCATTCTTTCAATTCTCCAACTCAAACCAGTGGCTCGGAAAACATCTTTTGTTTGGCGATAGCTCGTATTTACCTGTAGTTTTTGTTTTGGTAACTATTTACCTATGTTCTGAAGGTTGCAGTATGTACTTAAATCATTTATAATGAGAATCTCTTGTAGTTGATTCTTCCAATGACGATAGCTATTGCGGATATTGATATTTTTATTGGAGTTTCAATCAGCGGGGCATAAAGCAATTCGGATTTGCCTCACAGTGAACATTTTTAGCACTAGTCACTATCTATGGTGATATGTTGCAGGAAAAAAATTTAGATTCTTCGAAAAGTAATTATGTAACTATTTCTATATAACATTTCAAAAAAAGAGTTTAAACTAGATGAATGAGAAGAAAGACAATTTTTAGCTGAACATGTTGCTGAGGAGTTTCTTGCTGTTTCTACTCTTTAACAGCAATTATATGTTGCGAAGTTTTGTACATAGAATAGGAAGTAAAATTAAATTTTAACTTACATATATGTTTTTTCATTTATTTTGTCTCCAAACAGATACATATATATATTTCAACTTACATACAGTTACATTAAATTTGTTCTTATAATCTAATAGTGGCTAGAAATTGTCCTTTATAAAAATAATTTCTAAAAGTGATACAGAAAACAGTGAATGTACGTTACACAACTTTAAATTTCGAAAATTGAGAAAAAAAATAAACTTTGTAAGGTTAATTACTGCAATATTTCATTTTGTCTAATTTCGAGTTTATTTAAAGGTTAAATATGTCTTTGTCGATAAAGTTGAGGTTATATGTATTGATGCAACGAAAAAAGAAGCAATTGCGAATATAGTTTTTTTTTTATAACGAGGGAACAAAAAGAAGTAGTTTACGAGTGGGGCGCACGGGTAGACAAACATTAACAGATTTTTTTTTACTAAAGTTCAGGAGAGTCAACTAAAGAATTCATTTTATATGTATGACTTTCAAAGTGTTCTCCAGTGGACTTATTTTGAATAAAAACTTTTGAATTTGGATTTAATATGAATAAATATATATACATTCTTGTACTCCATTTTCTTACTTTTGTCGTTCCTAAATTAATTTCTACAATTGACATTATTTCTTTATGTTGACTATTTACCTCAAATGAAATTAGTAAATATATTTTGCATATCAGCGGATAAGGCGCTGTCATCTCATTTCAATGTAATAGGTTTAAATTTAAGCATTGCCGCGTACAACATTCAGGTAGTTTATGTCATCGTTAAAGGAAAACGCTGAAAGAAAACCTGAACATAATCCCATCTGCCATTAATAAGTGCACAAAATGCCGTTTGTTCCCCAAGCTCTACAATACGGTGCTTAATAATCGCATAACGTTAACGTAGACAAATATCATGTATGTCATATAATAAGCGCCCTGTAAACACAATTTTTGATTCAAGTTTGAGGTCATGAGATCTCAAGACACGTGCCGTCAATCGCCCAAACTTAACAGCCGCAGTTGCTAAGCGAACTAATGACATTTGAGGGGTCGCCGTTGCCGAAATCGGTAAGGACGACTTTATATGTCATATACGTTTCATAACATATACATGATATTTGTTTTTTGAAAAGTATCTATTATTTATGCGAAAAATTTGTGTAGCTTTATTTAGTTAGTCGATTTTTTAAGTACGTATATTATATTATATTATATTATAAGTATAGGCTACAATATCAACCTAAAACTGACTGAAAAAACGTGATTAATTACTAAAAAATAAATTAACTTATATAAATTAAAGACAACATAGTTTTTACAAATCTCTGCCATTTGGGGTCGTGCCCAGAAATTTAGTTAGTTTTTCAGTTAGAGACATTTTCCGCATAAATACTACATTATTTTTCATAAGACAAATATCATATACATTTAGTACGTCGTGAGATCGTCATATGCACGATCAAGCGATTCATAAAGTTTTAATAAAAATCAACTTTTCCAAAGGATAGTTTGCTTGCAATTTTCCAATACACCCATCGAGGGTCTGGGACATCCGAACGGTAGTCTTACAAGCTGAATTGATACTTCAGACACTTTGTGAAGCGCTATTCTCTTGAAAGCTTTTATATTACATTATCTAAGATCTTTCGACACGTGGTGAACGTCTGTCTATTCGATCTGTAGATTCGATTCTCACTCTCATGGGGTAAAGGACGTAAATAAGCACATATCGGAGTTGATAATTTAGATCATAATATTCCATCGAAATGGACCAGTGTTATATTATATTATTATTTTTTATCTTGTATGTCTTGGAAGACCACGGGCCATAATAATGGCCCGGACTTTTGGAGGGCTTGCGTGGGGCCATGGGAAGGCCAACAAGTAGACGCCCCATGACAAGTTTAATGGAAACGTGGCGTAACACTGACCGGCGATTATCCCTGTCTCCACCATATAGTAATGTACCCAAGGACAAGCCCCGGCCAGTGTAGGACTATTGTGGGAAATGAGGACAAAAAGTACCGGGCTATTGGGGTGAGCTACTAGTTGTACTAGGGGTCTGCGAATATGGGGACTATGGCGTCTGCCCGTCGCAATGTTCAGGGAACATGGAAAAATGGGCAGACGGCCCCAGAAAATGCCATAGAAGGCAGGGCCAACATGGGTGTGAGTGGCTAAGGGGTGTCGAGAGGTGGGCTGCAGGTTCACCGAAGCTACTTCTGACGTGATGCTATTTATCACTTCCACTCCTGGAGCTTAAGTCTTAGCTCTAGCGATCTCCACTCCGTGCAGGCTGGTTAAGGCAAGCACGGAGGTGGGGGCCTCGCCTTATTTTTTATATTATTATATTGTTATTATTATAAATATCACACATTGATAATTGTAATTATACACAATTCGTAATAGAATAGTACTAGTTCGTAAGATTTCTGTAACGGTGTAGTACAATAAAGTGTTATATATTTATCTATAATTTCGTAGTTCAAGTTTTCTTGTATAGTTATGAATCCCATTGTCAATTGGACGTGGAAATAGTTAAATTATGCATTCTAAGCCAAAAAATTACGCAGGTATGTGTAATGCCCCCTTGGAGATCCAACTCTAGGGTAGATCACCTTCTCCTAATAATTTAATTTTGACAAAATAGGTTTTTTCCATATTATGCCTCTATTCTTACATACTCGTAGTCATTGTCCCACTACAAATCATATGTCATCTTCTACATAATAATAAACTACATTAATAGCTCATATTCTTCAAGAAGAATATTAATGGCACCTCCCTTTTTACTACGTATAATGGACAAAGTTGCTCTTAAGATAAAAGGGGTAAATGCAGTACCGTGTCGATACAGGTGCCGCAAAGGGTTCAAATGAATTTATAAAAAGATGCTATCGATATTATGAGTATATCGGTGTAATGCATAAAATTGAACGTCAGATAAGATTTTATATTGCATTTTCACAGATTTTCCCTTTTCTTTACCTTGTGGTGAAATATACCAAAACATGTTTTAGCATCCCTTTTTTATAGCATGATTTTAGCAGACAGGCAGGACAGGTACGTGGTTACCATCGTCTATGAACATTTGCAACACCAAAGGTGCAATGTGCTGCTGCTCTCTTAAGGGATACTGGAATGTATCTACAAAAATGCCGGAACACAACTCAAGGTTGTTATGGCGGCATACTCTAGACCAGGGGTGGCAGCCATCCAGACGGGCAAATATCCGACATCTTACTGTAGGTAGTTTTGTCGCCTCTTACGACAGGCCGCCCAGCCGCAGGAAATGGTATATTTTCTGCCTTCCTGCACGGACAAAAATCTTTAGGTACTATGCATTGAGGTTATTGAACACAAACATTTTATGAAACGAAAAGTCCGTCAGGCTGTCTGCTTAAACAAATGTACTTAATACTTATTTTTTCTCAGAAAGTCAATGTGTATTGATAAAGTTTGTTCTTTATTTCAATATAGTTCTGTAGCGAAATTGTTAAAAAATAAGAAATAAATTATCATGGTCGCCATACATGAAAGGGTTAAAATAATTTCAATGTGAAACTTATTTACATATTGTATGTACTGATCTAGAAATACATAGATAAGACAGTCTATTATATCCATTGCATGAATTCTTTGGAGATTAAGGCTAAAGCGCTCCAGTTTCTTGCAAATTACCCCTGGTTCAGACTATAGGGTTCAGTTTTGACATAAATCCCCATTATACAAGTAACAACATCTTGGTGCATTGCCAGCAGACATTGTACATCCTAATATATAGAAAACATATAATACTTACAAATGTGCAAGTTTAAGATTTGTAGGCGTTACAGGGAATTAAATATAACATATAATATTTTCTTAAGTTTTCGCGACTTGTACACATAATAAAACTACGTTTTACCGGTTTTAAGCGCGGTAATTTATTTTATTTAGGTTTATCCGACGTTTCGGCCGCTTTTCAGTTGCCGTGGTCACGGAAGACAAAGATGACATTTGTCAAACGTGTATTGTCAAAGTTTTTATTCAGCCTACCGCCAACTTGTTCATTTTAATTATTTAGTTTTAATTTTGTTTATGGATATTATTTACTCTATGGGAGCCTAATCTAATTTACCACCGCTTCACAACATGTTGTGGCTTGAAGAGAAGAAGCGGCGCAAGAAACTCTTCAGCAAACATGCCTAGTTCTAAAAAAAATTTCTATAATATTAAAATGAGTGGAAGGAAAAAAATAAAAGAAATTATTAGTCAAGTTGGTTTGTTTCGTTGCACGCAGAAAGAGCTCACAGTGTCTTGAGGTCTGGCAGTTGGTTTTTGCTGGGTTTGGGTCTTAATAGTTTTGATGATTGGATCCCAAACAGGTGGTACCTGCCAACCATCTTCTCTATTGAAATTTGGGTGTTTTTTGATTTCAATAGCCTCACGCATCATTCTTGGTATGAAACGATTCTCTTTCGCGAGGATTTGTGAGTTATCGAATCTGATGTAATGGTTGGGTTTATCCAGCGTGTGTTCACTGATCGCAGACTTCGTAGACCTTGTGTGTTTCATGTCAGCAATGTGTTTTTTTACCCGTGTTTTTATGCTCCTCTTTGTTTGCCCAATGTATGATAATCCACATTCACAATCGAGCTTGTAAACACCTGCATCCTGGAGTGGGATATTGCATTTCACAGGTCTCAAAAATTGGGTTCTTTTTCTTCTTCTTCTTTTTATGTGGCTTGAAATATGTTTTGATTGAAGCTCGCCTGAGGATGTGACCAATTCTGTCTGTGACTCCCTTGATGTAGGGTAGGGTAACAGGGCACCGCTCAACTGAAGGTGGTTTGGGGCCTTTGTGACGTTGGTGTGGAGTCTTCAGCTGATTGCGTTGTAAGACTCGCTTGACATGCTGAAGCTCTCCAGCTACATGGTTCCCGTCACAGATTTTTTGTGCTCTCTGAAACAAAGATTTGCCCACGGTAGCTAACTGACTAGGATGGTGGTGAGACGAAAAGCGGCCGAAACGTCGGATAAACCTAAATAAAATAAATAACCGCGCTTAAAACCGTTAAAACGTAGTTTTATTATAAATATAACATAATTATATATTTCTAAAAATCTATAACTTCTTATCTATAAATCGGCACGTTTTCTCAATAAAAACTTAATTTAATTATATCGTATTTTACCTATAATCTGAATACTGAGCCCAGGTCACAATCGTGTATAGGTAAGATGTTCAGAAAGGTTAGCTACGTTATCTTGCTGGATCGCCAAACTGATCCATTTTCCGAGGTAGGCACCAGCCCTCTGATCACCCGAAGAGTCGATGCCTTGTTTTGATTCCTCATTTTAATATGATATACGATCACACACACACGCAAAACACGCAAAAGTTTCTCAAGACCTTTCTAAAAAGTTCAGCAGAGGATTTACATTTAAAAGTATCAGACGACTCTGACAAAATTAACAATTACTTCGTCCGTCAGACAGTGTTTTAGGGTAACAGAATTGAAATTCAAATCCGATGTCTCAACCATTCCTAATGTAATTAAAGTCTCTTCCGTAATTGAGTAGACGAAATTCACCCTTGGTTAACTTTTATAGCAAATCACTCTTTTATAGACGGAAAAGAAGGTAGATTGGCTATCTCGGATTATACCGGTCTTATTCATATTGAATTAGAGTAAGTTTATTGACTTTTTGAGAAACCTATAAACTCACTCTAACTCAATATGAATAATACGGTACGTTACCTATCAATAATTATATTACCAAATTAATGTTGCAGCAGTCTCCAGATTAAGAAATCATTTCAAGTTGATTCTGATCAACTAAAATGTGTCTAATAATGAGCACGGTCTAGATGGCATGTTGTTTCTGGCATAATTTTATCAAATTGGCAAAATTTTGAAACTCAATCTGGAGGCCCTGGGCTGCGGAATATTGTCGTAAGGGACGGAGTGTGTTAAGAAAGGTTGTTTAAATCGATTTCGGTTACAGCGGTAGAAAGCGATGTATTGTGTCCATTAGAGCTCCGCTTTGTCTATTATCGCCAGAAACGTACATTCACACTTTTGATGTTTATAAAAAAACTAGTACTCACCTATGTAAAGATGGGTAAACCTTTTTTCGCTACATCAGCTACCAAGGTCTTTTACTCCGTTAATTCCAAATAAACAAATCCACTAAACAGATATACAATGCAAAAGTGGATGGATGCAGAAGTCGTGGAAGACCACGACACACCTTCCATGATCAAATTGATCGTGTACTAGCAGAAGGTGATGTCAGGAGCCTTAAGAATAGACGAGCGTGCATGACAAGAGCTATGAATGTCAAAGAAGCGAGTGAGGTGTGTAAGAATAAGCCTGTATGTCACTCTCTTGTTCGTGCCTACCCCGCAAGGGACCTGGCGTGAAGTTATGTATGTATGTATGTAATTCCAAATAAGGACTTTTGTTTTAACAAAACACTTCTGGTCTATACGACTACTAATGTGAATAAGATCTTCTAATCTAACATATCCAATTTTAAAGTAAACAAGAATTCTTTTTTCCGTACATTAGTTAAATATCATCTCATTTTATTCAAAATGGAAAGTACGAAAATTAATGCAATAAATGGATATACTACAAGATACGTATAATATTGAATCAGTGTGACCTTCTGCAGCCTGACATCTCCAGATCAAATCAAATAAAATCAAAATAATTAATACATAAAAACATGGTTAAACAATAGGTCTTGTGTTGTTATATACTGAGCACATATTTTTTGCCGGTTTGGTGTACATATTTTGTTTAAATCTTATATTATAAAGCTACATACTTTAGAATAAGAACAGGTTTGTGTAGTTACTGATTCTGTATGAAAAACCATCTATTGTCCAGGCATATGTTGCTAGCTAATAATAGTACGAATTATAGAAATCGTTTACAAACTCCTTTGCGATGAATAAGGGATCGTAATAACATTAACTTACTAAGTTCATGTCGAGTAAAATGGCTTTGTCAGTAAACATTAGTCTGAGATTAAATACCTCGGCGTCACAATGTCAACATTATAACATAACAATAACAAACTAATACTAGATGCCATTAGAGGTAAATAACTGAACTTAATACGTAGACTTCCTAAATTACACCGTTACATTGTTGTTTTATTTTTCAAATGCTCGCGAGACTATTCGAAGTATTCCATTATGTTCAGCTACAAATTCCAGTTACTTAAATAAGTCAAATCTAGAAAAATGTAATTTTGCTTCAGTATTGAAAGAGATGTGTAAGATTAAGTTAAAGTTTAAGATCGGAGTCAAAGCTATAGCCGGGCAGCAAATAGCAGTGGTATGGCATATAGCGTGAAACAGTTCATAAATATAGAAAAAAGGAAAACCCACCCATCAGTCTATCCATACTGTTTTTTTAATCAAATTATGATTTAATATGGCGACTTTAATCTTTGGCAAATTTGGACATAGTGTAGGGCACTATAGGATTCCGCATTACAGTCGTTATGACTAGAGCAGGGGTCACCAATCAGTTTCGCTCGGTGTCCGTTTTAAGAAATGAAATGACCATCGCGGTCCCCACAACATTTTATACAAAAAAATATTTATTAAACAAATGTGATTACGGAAATAACAAAAGTACTTTTTACGTTTCAACGAGAAAAATGACCTTTTTTGGCGCATAAAATGGGTCGGCGGTCCGCCATTACCCTGGACTAGAGGATACATGAAATCACTTCAGGATCTGCTTGCGCTTTTTACTGGTCCGGGCGGATCGTGATCTACCCAACCATGTATGTACTTCCGCTTTATGTTACTTAATTTTTAATGTAATTAATTTCAAATTATTCTTGTATTTGGCTATTGAAAAATTATATAGAATTATGTAATAATATCAAAATAAAACATCGAAGCATTCGTATCAGTGTGACTGTAGTAACCACAGTGTATGTAAATTAGAACAGACGTTTGCCCGCAAACATTGGGTAAATTAATGTCTCGAGCTGCGTCTTATACACCCTTGGGGGCGAAGGTTTCATATGGGTATGTAGATAACCTTTCGTTTACATTATGCGCACTATCACAGCAGCAAGCAGGAAATTGGTAAAGAAAGTGAGTGGCGCGAGTATCAAATGAACAAATAGTTGAGTTTACATACTTGAGCTGCCCATTTCCCTCTACACTTTTCTGTTTGCTACCTTGGAAGAGGGCAGGGCCGTCTTTATCCCGGGGTGCAAAGGGTGCGTAAGTCCTAGGAGGCGCAAGCTGATTGATTTAAATAAAAGAGTTACTATAGTTAGTAACATCTTCAGGATTTATCAAGATATAACAACAGACACTCCTCATACGATTATGTACCTACATTGACAAAAAACCAAGTCTTAGTTAAATTTCCTATAAATTTTTTCTATATACGCCCAGTAGTTTATGAGAAAAATGTGTGGACATACAAAGGACGGACGTGCCCGTCCGTTCTTCTTTGTATGACAGCCGATTGTTGCACCCGGCGTATAGTCCTCCTTGCCGATTTCAGTAACGGCTACCCCTCAAATATCAGTATTTCGCCGCCTGTGGGCCTAATATGGGCGTCCGGACCGAATTTATTCATTAATTTATTTTTTACACCCCGGCGTACACACGGTAGATACGGCCCTGGAGGTGGGCATATTGTAAACAAGGCGTTGGAGGTCAGTACTTCGTATCCTTATTTGAATTATAAACTCCTGTTGTTTAGAATTATGACCTATTTTTTAACCTAGGACCAAAAGGAAGGAAGGGAGGTTCTCAATTCGAGTATGTTTATTTTCTCCTTCAATTGAGAACCGATTTTCAAAATTTTTGTTTAATCGAAAGGGTAGGTATACTTCTGAGGTAGTCCATTGTCACTAAGTCAGGAACTGATGAGTGGATCCTAGGGAAATCGACAGCAACCCTCAAATATTAAAGGCACATACATTGATGTAGCAATATTGCTATATCAATGAGCACATGTGTTTCATATATCATTTATTTCTTAAGCTATTCAAGTATTTGCGTAATTAAGTTTTTTATATCCACTAAGTAACTCTCGCTACAGACCATGACATTTGTAACGTTAGTAAGGGTATTCCATGCTCCTGGCTTCCTATTGTTACTGGTAGGGGCAGGCCTATACTGGTTTAACATTTTCGAAGAACTACAAACCAGACCTTGAAATTTTGACATGAACGGGGACGATAATCGTAATCTAATATTAGCAACGGAGGCGTGCCACCAGATAATACGCCAGTAATAACTGGGCACACTAATACCACTCCCGATCGGGTGAATCCCACTCACGGGTCGCGAACTATCCCCCCAGGCTTCTGTGTCTGTCGCGGCTTAGTTTTCAAACGGATTTCCCCGGACCATATAAAAAATGTGGACTACATCTTCCTATGAAATTAAAGTGTTTCTTTTTGCCAAGTAACTATCGGCCCTGTGTTTTGCCGGCCCGGCACATTGTCATTTACCGTCTTAGAGCTTATATTATAAAGTAAAGAAAATTTTCAGGAAAAACACATTTTAATTTATTATTTCATTTATTAGCTACTCAAAAAAATATTTACGGGCAAATTTACGTACATTGTGATTAAAGAGTAACATGCACTGACAAATTTGGTATATACAATTTCGAACTAGTGATAAGTATGACTGGGTGATAAATATTTAAAATTAAAATTTTCAGCGTGAATATAAGGGCCAGTAATTAATTGTTATATTTTTTTATATTATATTTTCAAAAACAATCCTATTTTGTAATATTACACGTTATTTAAGAATGCCACAATCATTATAAATATTTTTGGAAATTTTAATTTGTTGATCGGATAAATTAAAATACCGTCCCATCAATAATACATTTTTAGTCAAACAAAACAGTTAATTTCAAAGCATTATCTATAAGTAATAAATCTAATTATTATGACATTATAACAAAATGTGAAAGTATAATATATAACAATAATATAAAATAAAACAAATCGTGTAGTATCCAAAAACCGATACGATCACAAAACATGGTTAAAATACCAAATTGTCGCTTGTGGCATTCCCATATTAGAAATTTATAGACAAAATTTTGATACCATACTTCAGAGAAACTTAAAAAGTAAAACATCTAAATATTTTACATACGTATATGTAAACTAACGTGTTTGTGTCAAACAATTATCGGGAATTTAATTAAAGTTACATGAGAATTACGTAAATAAACAGAAAAACAATTAAAGAAATTACATTACAAATATTAAAGACATAGATATATAAATAACACTTCACTAAATATTTATGGTTTATTAAGTAAAATATCTTATTTATTTTTATTTTATTTAGGTTAATGGATTGGCAGCAAGGCCTTTAAGCCAGAAAGTAAAATGTCAAATGTTGCCTCATGTTAGTGACGTGGCACACAGAATAAACTCGGTAATCACTCGTATCAAATTGTATCCGAATAGATGATTCGATACTAGTTGTTACACGGATATACATATAGGGATGTGCCAATAGATTTAAGTAAATTATATGGTTTGTATTTAATGAACAATAAATATATTTTATTGTTGGTTTAATTGCAATTTATTTATTTGATTTATTAATTAAATGCTACACAAGTAGAATTAGTTCAACAAAATTGTATTGTTTTGGTCTTACGCCAAAAGGAAGGTTTGCAGTGAAAAGAAGCGTGGATATAATTCCGGCACAGCAATATGCTGAGTGCAAACCTTGTTGCTAAAAAACGGCGTAAAATTCTCAGAATATGCTGTGTATAATAATGTTTAAAGAATAGCACTACATAGCTATTTTTTCAAATAAAGTCTTTCTTTGTTTGAATTTAATGATGTCATTTTAAAACAGTCAGAGGTATTAATTTATTTGTATATAATTAAATTTGTATGTAATTCATAGGTCAACTTTTTACTATACAATGACATCATAAGCTCCCAAATGTGCGGAAGGCGTCACAGATACCAGTTATCTTTGATGCTTTTTGGTATTTTATAATTTAATAGATACAATTTTAAAGAGATTTATTTTCAATATATTATTCCAGCATACATTGATATTTAAAATTCCACAATAACAATAACTAATATATAAGTTTTGATCAAAATTGATTGACACAAACTACGTAGAACACTATTAGTAACTATTCAATAAAATTATATATTTATTATACAATAATTTTTATTTTGTACTTCACAACAATATTACTGAGTATTTATTGATAGGTTAGCGCCTAATTTTTCTTAAAATTTAATATGCACAAGTTATATGGAAGATATATATAAAGCACATGATGATTAACATTATTCAAGGCAATGAATGACATATTTAGTGAATTTAAATTGTCTGTTTGTGCAAGTTTTAGCAACAAATATAAACTACAATAGACACTAACATTGTTAATACGTTTTTTTTTTCATTTCTAGAATGAATATATTGTATAATGTATGTATAGAAGCATTACACTATGTGTAGTAAATATGGCACTGTTATTAATATAATTTTATGGTCTATTTTACATAAAATACTGTCCGCATCAGTGCAGGACTTTGAACTCTATTTTTTTGGTTATAATTCTTTTTCGTCAAATTATTTACAGGTAATAACTATATAACAAAAATAACAACAGCCCATTAACTTAGACTACTGGGCTTAAGATTCCCACTATAGAAGAACGAACAGTATACCCGCTTGTCTAAGGCCGCTTGACAGGTTTGACACATCGGTTACCTCGATGTGCAGGTTTCATCATAATGTTTTCCTTCCCCATTGTTAGCACGTGGTAGTTGTAAAAATATGCACATTAGCTCAGAAAACTTCCTATGTGGTGCATGCTTTCCAGCCAGGATTCGAACCTGCACTCTATGAGTGTAGGGCACGTGCGGTACCGCGACATTGGATTGTAAGTAAAATTGACGAAAAATAGTTACAAGGTCCTGCAATGACGCCGACGATATTATTCATCGTAATATGAATGTCGTCATAGAAATCGTTTCTATGCCAAAATATTTAAACTGTTATTTTAAATAATTTTTTATACAACACGATATTTTATACTTTAATATTTTTATTTCTTTAACAATTAAAACAACAAAGTTCAAGTTAGAATATTTTCATATCGCACCTCTAAAGACGTTTTAAATAGTTACCATAGGAAATTTTCGAAAATTAAGTTATTAATGCCATCTACCTTCATATGTAAGGCGTGAAATCTCTGTTCTGTGTGACATCACATATTTTGCTAATTTACGTCAGAGATATAATTAATTTAAAACAGCGGGTCCGTAATTAGATTTATATTCATTTAAATTAAATCAATAATGTTGGAAATATTTTGAAGTTTTTCGTTAATAGTTCAAATTTCGTGTTTTAAAGCTTAAATTAGATATTGAAATGTGAAGTTCGTAATTTGGAACCCCTTGTCACACAATGTCACACTTGGTCGACTTGTGTTCCGGCTTTAGTGGCCTCGTGTAGCGGCTACCTAAAGAATTATGCTACTGTTTCTTGACAGGTGCGATATATTTTTTGGGGTTTACAAGCAATATAGTCCGCAAAATATGTATATTTTAACAGAGTATGTGAAACACTTTATATTAAACGTATTAAAGCAATCTTCCGGAAGGCACATTCGCTTAAATCATTATCATCACATTGTGATAGCACCATTTGAAGTTTGCGCAAAAAAAAACCATATATAAAGAACCGAACTTAATTAATATTATTTCTTAACTAAAAAATATATATAACAAATGATTGCTTACGTATTATGCCGTTTTGTGTATATTAAAATATATTTACAAAAGACTAGTAAAAGAAAACAAATGATATATTAAATAAATACAATATACAGTATGACCAAGTTAATTTCGGATGATACACTCTATAGCCTTAGCGTTATTTGGTTATTGGGTCGTAAGTAAGCATCACACAACTATGTTCTAGATTCTAGAATCTTTACATTTATCTATGAAGAAATAAAAGCCAATATTTCTTTTTTTCCTTTTATTGTGTGAAAATTTGATACATGACATACGCTTTTAATTCTAATAGGTCAAATATCTTAAATCTTTGTTAACGTAAAATCACACATAGCGTTATTTATTTCTTCGCATTTAATGTATAAATTTTAATTATGTGTTAGATATAAATTGTCTGAAATAGAGGTAAACGCCGACTGCCCATCTCTAAAAAATTAGCACATGGCTCCAAGATTTACATTGAGTCTTTTTAAGCATAAAGCAACTACATTAGGCCGAAGCACACGCCCAACATTCCACGCGTGTCTAAGACATTTGTCGCTTATTTCACGCCGGCTGTAGCAAATTCTTCTACTGGCTGGTCCCTATGTCTTACTATTCATTCAGTTGCCTTAACATTGCTTGAATTTTGACATAAGTTGTAGGATAGGGTTTATGTCAAATCTTAACCTATTGTAACGCTAATGAACGGTCGTTAAGATATAGAAACCGGCTACTAGTTGTCAATAAAATGGCGTTTGGGTAATGTCGCGTCAGACGTCTGAGACATAGAGCTACATTATGTACACGCTGTCATACGCCTCCTACCATTCGACGAAATACTGGAATAACTATACCATTTATGAGCATTTATTTTACTTTTGACAGCTCGATGACGGATCAATTAGCAATGTCCCAATGCGTTACCGACTCGATTTGTTATAAAAATCAATTTAAAATAAATAAGTTATAATCAATTATTATTCTTCAAAGTAGAACATTTTTTATTTTCAAATCGATTACCTTCTATTTATTTACATATACTGTCGATGGCTTAATAGTCTCTGCGTTACACGACTCACAGAACATCACTATAACGTCACCCACAACAATAAAGTACAACAATGATGTCATTTGTTTAATGTGAGGTTTCTTGTTAAGAATAGGTAACTTGATAGACGAGCAAACTTCAAAAGTAAAATAAGCATATGGAAACAGTATAGACAGTGTCGTGTACGTAGTGTACTATCGCATGGCATGGATGTAATATAACTCTAATAATAAGACGGCATATAAAATGCTTGTGAACTTGTGATAGGACGTGCCCAGATCAGCGTACGTGTGCCTACTATGAGTTCTAGATTAAATGTCATTTATGTATAAATAAACTATGTTTGAGATAATATTGCTTTATCAAGTCTATATATTACGGTCATCAAGTTTGTTCGATCTAAAGATTCTATTACTGAAGTTATTTATACCAACCATCTTTTACGGAGTTAAAAAAAGAGTTGATCATATTGTGAATGTAATTTAACATATAGTAAACCACCCTATTTCCCTCCTCCTGTTCATTATATCTACATATTAATTTCAATGAGACATTCAACTGGTTTCGATGTTTGAAACATGTAGGTATAAAGAAGCCATTATAATACAAAAATGTACATAACTTTTAAAATTGTGTTTTTTTAGAAATTTAAAATAGCTTTACCGCTGCTAGACGACTAATTTTGGGAGATAAATACCATAATTATAGCAGAGTAAAGAAAATGTACGTTTCAATAGCTTAATGTAACCAGGGCATAAAAAAACATTGGAAATTATTGTCATAAATAAAAGCGTAATAAATGGTTCTTTTAAATTACAGTAAGTACCAAGGTACTAAAATCATTAGGAATTATTGACCCAAAGTAAAGGAAAGGGTACGTTTATACAACTCATAGTAAGTACCAGGGTACTATAAACGTCAAGAGTTGACTGCACGTTAAATCACGCTCACGATTATATAAAGACCGTGCTAAGACCATCACTGTAGAGTGCACCATCCGCGCAGTAGTCAAAGATTGACAACACCATTCTCCCCATAGTATTCAGTTACAGCATTTTCATCGCCATTTACCTGTGGATCCCTAATAACTATAGTCGGATTATTCGAACATGTTGAGATCGTCCGCCGGATCGATTTACAACGCTGACATTCGACTATTACGAGTGAGTTTGTATCCATATCTGTTTCTGTGCTGCTGGTCCTTCTGAGGTGGTTTGGGCTTGAATGTAGCCGATGCTCCTGTATCGCTCGCCATAGGCGAAGTTCTATACCGCCTCTATAAGATCAATTCGTACTATTACAGACTTGGTGTTAAATTAATAAACTGTATCATTCATTGTTGACATCTCGCCCAATGATTGGCATCCAGACAATTATTCACGATATTAAAAATCTTAATATTTTTTATTTTGTTGTCATACAATAAAATAATTATTAACAATGTATCGTTGCGACAAAAGAATCTTCCTAATATTATGAATAAAATAATAGGGTGGTGCCAATTATTGTATTGGGGTATAAATTTTTTTAGTTTTCCCTATCTTGGACGCAAAATATAGTTCGCGACATAGCAAATCTTTAGTGATGTGACTTCACTTACGATAGTCGATATTGATAATTATATTTTTTTACGCAACAAAATGAAAATAAAATTATTACCATCTTTCTATTTCAGTAAATATTCCCTAGCAGAGATCAGCCAGTGTCTGATTGACAGGATATTTTATTATAATTACCACAATTACTTTTCCTACTACTATTTGTGGTTTACTAAGACTAAGACTTTTATTGAATAGTTCTCGTGCTTAACGTATTATTGTTTCTTTTCATCAATTTTAACTAGATGAAGAGGCAACCGAAGTTTTTCTGAATACACGACTGTTATAGAAGCAACTACGTGAGCAAGAAAATCGATAAATGCGGTCGATGCGGACTCGTGCCGAACTATGTCAAAGATGGATGAACGACAAAAAACAGGTTATAATTGAATCCCTGTTTACTAAGATCTTCACAAAAATTATCGTGATTTTCAAGTATTATGATACTTACTTAAGTTTCAATCTAGCTATATCTTCCCTTTGTGCGTGCTGCAAGAGATCTGTGAGCGTGTACTGTTGGTCCACCAATACATCCGACACTGTTTCTGGTAGACCCTTCGCCAGTACCCATTCTCGAACCGAAGTCGTTTGTTCCGAATCTAGTGGATTCGACGCATCGGAGGGGGCGCTACTACTGGAATATAGAAACAACGATAAAAGTAAATATTTATGCTAATTCAAAATAAGAATACTTTCATCGGGGAAAATTTTATTTTAATTTTAATCTAGCTTGAGGTTAGATAAGCTAATACTAGACCTCCACAAATAGCACTCAGTAATGTAAAGAGACGTAAAAATATGATAGTTCTGTAAGGTTCTACGTGACTGGAAGTCTGTAAAATCTACTTTAATAAAACTATTGACTTAATAGTATTTTTACCAAATCAGAAATAAATAAAAAGAGCACGATTTATTAATTAAATTGAGAAAAGAAACATACGATGATCCTCTGTCCAACAGTTCACGAATCATTTGAGTCTGAACCCTCTGCTCTTCTAACATTTGTCGAAGGAGTGACTGATATTGTTGGTAGCTTTCTAATAGTTCTTGGTGTAACCTTGAATGAATAAAAATCATGATATAAAAAAATACCAAGTACGCTGAAAGGTTCTCTAGACGTGGTAAAAATTAACTGCTCTAGCTACTTATCAACGGAACCTAACGATTTCACTGGTCTACAGTGGTTGTGTTGCCCTAGATATGAAAATGATTTTGGGTCCATTTATGCACACAATTCATAAAACTATCAATGTTTTTGTTAGATTTGCTCTGATTTTTTTTAATGTTTATTTTCATTTTACATTACAAAAATCAAAAAACGAAAAATAAAATAACAGATATATTTATATATAATATTTTGAGAAATTAGGATACATCGAGGTAAACAAAGAGGAAAATGTCGAAAATATATTTTATGTTTTCATAAAACGCCTTTATGAGCTTTTTTTATAATCTTTCAGGGGACAATCTCTTTTCAAAGACCAGCAGTAATTAATTGTTCAAAATATAAGATATGCAAAAATCATGAAAATACGAGCACATTGAGAACTTTCATGAATATATTCGTAATCTGGGCACTTGAAAACGTAAAAATTTGCGATGATATCCAGGGCAACAAAACAAAACTTTTTTTTGTAGAGCTGTGTTTTTTGCAATTTCATTATAAGTGCCTGTCAAGAAACATGCCCGTAACTGCACCTAAATAGACAAATAGATAAATTTGCCTGACTGAAATCGATCTTAAAATAATTGTTTAATTACATTTAGAAGACTTTAGATGATTTTACAAAAACTGTTTCAATATTACCGAAAAAACCATACTGCAAACTTTATTAATTGATAATTTCTCTTACTTGTGATTTTCCTGTCTAAGTTGGTGAGCCGCGTGTTCCCTTGCTGAAGTTGCCGTCGATAGTGCGGATGGCGTGGCCACTTCCGCACCACCCGCTCCCCCACCACCCGACCTCCTGCCTTCCTGGCCTGCCAAATTGGCACCCAACTCTGAAATATTCCAACATAAATGTTTATCAACAAAATATTGCAGTTTTATTTATATTATGGGAGCTGAATAAATCCTATAATCGCACATATTAATAGTTGCTCAGTCTCGCTCGCGCATTGACCGTCCTGCTCACACATTGTGCTATGTATCGTACTAGCTACACTACTTGTTAATAATTGTATATACCGGTTACAGCTTCTAAATGAAACACGAAAGTGAATCTCTCTGCAATCTAAAGTATTGTTTAACTTACTTCTTACTGCATAAAATATACTATTTTAAATTGTACAAATCAAACCGAATGCAATCGCTTTTGCCATATTAGTCATACTGGAATCGAGAGGAATTCGAGTTCCGATGGCCCTCTTCTCCTAATCCCAGCTTCCTTATACATTGACCTCTATTTCATCCTAAACGTCTACAAATGACGGTATCTACTTTGTATTAACTGGAGTGTCTAAATATCTGGCAGCTACGCCTTAAAAATTTAGTGTTGAAAATTATCAGAAACGAAAATGTTGTATAAGGTCCTTGGGGCTTTCGCTTGCTTCAACTTCAAAAAGGTATGGAAAGGTATATGGAAATTGCTTCAAACTATACAAATTCGGGCTTGGTTGTATTCTTTTTAGTCCCTAAATCTAATCAAGGCCAATATCAATTAATTTAACAATTTCAATTAATTTACCTTTTTCTATAGTTAAAGTTCTTAAAAACCTGGAAATGTTATCTCGTTCGATGACCATGTTAATCACCAAAAACCGAATTAGGTGCTTTGAAAATCCTTTATAAATTGTGCAAGTAAATTTTATCCACTCTCACCTTACTATTGGTAGAATATTAATTTTAACTAGGTACTAATGCAAATAATGTGAATTTTGTGTCAAATTCTAGTCAGTAGTAAAACAAATACAAAAAACTTATCGTTTCTGTATGATGTGAAATACTCTAATAGATGAAATTTCTTGAGATTGTATGTGAAATTGCGATTTTGTTATAATGTCGTAACTTGATATTGTAACTATTACGGTGAAATAAAGCGTGACACCGTGAATGTATGCCAGCATGAAGCATGACTATCCTTGTTCATTAAAAACGGATTTTAGTATGTGTTATTGAATTTTTATAGTCTTATATATAAAAATAAATGTTTGTCTTTATGTCCGTTATATAAACTGTGCATTTGATCATGTGGTGATTGTTGCAAAGTTGTTGTGCAATTGGACCCGGTAGGTGGTGGTGCTGTCAGCATATCGATTGAAGATTTTCTGGACAGGAAGATGTCTGCCGGTACAGCTAGTATGTAATATAATAGATCTGTAAGTGGTATCGGGTTTGTTTGAAAAAAAACAGGGCGTCTAGTTTGGACCCGCGGGCCTGATAAAGCATAACGTGCAAACTATTAAATGGATTTAAATAAAACTATACAGAGCCAGTTTATATCCCGGATCAACATTTAGAATACTTTTTACCCTTTCAGTGATGTGGGATAAACGAATATAGCCATTAACCCCTTTGAGGAAACAAATTTAATATTATTTTTGCCACCAATATTGCCGCGACAAAACTAAGAGATTATATCGTCTCTTTTATTCTAATACAAATTCTATGTAGTTAGAGGGAGAAAGCATCAGTTCAACGTTCATTCCAATCTGTATTTGACCACTTTTCGTGTTTCCCAATTAACCGTGTAACCCAATTAACTTCGTTCCAATAATAATAGTAATAATAATAAACTTTATTTCCAAAAAATAAAATTACAGCAAGGTAGCATTACAAAAATGTTACATGTAGTACAGCATACATATGTTTGTGACTAAGACCGAAACTAAGAATAAACTTGTGTCTCCGGTCTCAGCATCTTCCCATTAAATTTAACCATATTGTAACACATAAACGAATATACTGCTGCAAAACTCTTAAACAAAGATAAAATAATAATATAATCTAATTAAAAAGGAGGAAAAAATAATCAACGGAAAGATCTAAAATGCAAAAACTAAGTGGAAATTATAAAGAAAACAAAAAATAAATAAACAAAAAATAGTTTAAGTGTCCTCTCTGTGTGTTTAGGCAAGAGTGTATGTGAGTGTGTGTGGGAGGCTGTGTATGGAAGATATATTCATAGATTAGGTATATAAAACCATTTATGTTCACCAAAAAGTATAAGTTTACTAGGTAGGCACCAACAATAAATCTTCTGTTTGCTCGTAGGATAAGTCTTGCAAAAATAACGAAATTTTTTCTTTAGAAACTTTCATAGTTAATGGATAGAAATTGATTTTGGCATTCAGACGATTATAAAGTAAAGGTCCAAGAAAAACAGGGAATCTATTGATAAATTTCAACAAGTATTTAGTAACAAGAATACTCACCAGGCGACAAAACAGTGATAGCAGCCTGCACAGCGTTCCTAACCAAATTATCCAAAGCAAACATCCAATGCGGTTTGATACTATGCATCCTTAACACGGCATTCACTGCTTCTTGGAACATATATATCGCTGAATGTAGCTGATTTATAGCATTTGAATCGAAATCTAATTCCTCTTTTAGCGTTGTCATCGCTTGTTCTATTACGTTTCTGTTTTGGTCCATTATGTAGTTTTTTAAAGCACAACGGAGAGTTTCTAGATGATTCTGGAATTATTGTAGTTTTTATTAATACTGACATTGACATTAACAATTGAAATTAGAGGGTAGGTACATTAATATTTTCCACTTTGTACTAGTTCGATATTCGTATTTACTTAAAGTAATTGTTTATGTGATGTGTTTTATATTTATGTATGTTTAGAGATGATTCATAATAATAATCAAATATTGTGTGTTATTTTTAAGTGGTGGTGACAAAATTAACCTGTAAAATAGAGAACAACTCTATCAATTTGATCGTGGAAGGTGTTCGTGGCCTTCCGCGACTTCTGCATCCATCCACTTTTGCATTGTATATCTGTTTAGTCGTTCTTTCATCATACATTCATTCCACATGCCCGAACCACCGGAGCATTCCTTTCCTAGATATTTTCCAAATAGTAAAAATACAAGAAACTTAAATTGTACCTTCTTATTAGGAAATAGTAAAAAAAAAATTTTATTTTTTGCCTTAATTTTTGAAGCATTTGGTCGCTGAAATAAAATAATGTTATATTTGTCTAATTAAAAATATAATTGAGTCTATTGGTTCGGTTAATTTCATAAAGCATATTATCGTAATTATAATATGAAAGGCTGATAGATTTATAATAATATGCCCCTTGGCATATTATTATAAATCTCTAATAATAAAATCCTTCTTGTTTGTTCCTGTTCCTGTATCACGCCAAGAACACTGAACGGAGTTCAGTTAAATTATTGAATTGAGCTTGAGATAAATTGTAATATGTATTAGACAAGATACCAAGTAAGTTTTCTAATAAAAAAAATACATACGACTGTAAGAACTGGATTGCTGTAATCTTGTTGTATACTAAGCATCCATTTGGAGCAAATCTTTTCGCAGTCCTGCTCTAACACTCGTGAAAGAGTGAGACGGCGTTGCGAGTCTTTCTTCAACAGATAAAAACCATCGGATTCTATATCTACAGAGGAGCGCGGTACGTTTGACATGTCAACCTGAAAATAATTATTCGTGTTAACAAGGCATATTTAGTTTTAAAATAAATAAATTGTTAGAATAATTGGTTAGTTGACACAATTTACAAGTACCTCTAAAACAACATGCACAAAAAGGTGCATGTGGGCACCACCTGGCTATGATTTTACTTTCAAAATTATTGGTCGATATAATTTTAATGATTGTTTAAACAATAATAATAAATAATATATTTGACTCGTTAGAATTGTAACGTCATGGGGCCAGTACATGCATCAAAGAGACCGTGACTTTTCGTATAATGATGAAAAGTGACTCAGTTGCTTTAATGTCAAATACCAAATAATAAATTAATAAATAAAATTGTAATATAAAAACTCAGTCGACTGTAATAACAGATTAACTGTACTGTGTCACAAAACGCACCTCGGGTGACAATAAACCGCCGGACGAGCTCCTTCTGTTAAGAAGTGTATCGTTGCTATCCATCTCGTCGGTAGATGGCGTATTCGGCATAGTACTACAACACATACATTTATGCCCAGCTTAATTTCATACTTCATTTTATAATTGACTAGAATAAATTACACTTTTTTAAGTAGCAACTGCAGGTAAAAGTAAAAAGGTAGACTGAGGTGTGCGACCGAGACACGAGACAGGGCAACGCGACAACCGACTTACATTTTTTTTATTGGGAAACTAGCAAACTGACAGACGGCCCAGCAATGACAGACGTTTACAAAAACCAGGAGTAAAGCCAAAGCGTTGGTAGCCTCTAGGATAGGATAGGGGGGGGATAGAATATGGAGATGAGGTAGTGTAGTAGTAGGCCCTCATCGTATAAAACACGGTTAGCCAATGCTAACGGTTTAACACCAATATTCTGTGAGAGCGTAGCGAGCTGTAATCAAGTTTACACACATATTACATACTTTGTATACAATTGTACGAAGAACTGCCGCCCGCCGCGTCCGTTTGACTGTATCCGCAATTCAGATGTTCGTCATACAATTGCATACAAATTGTATATGTAATGTGTCGCAGGCCTATGTCTAGTGTCTCAGCAGCGTATCTATCTCTAATGTAGCAAAGAACAACTTTTTTTACAATTCATGTATATTTACACGACGTTTTCAATAATACATATCACCAGAATTGCTACTTAAAAAAATATAAAAACTACCACCACAAATCTATCCCATGGAATAAGAATACTAGGAAAGGCACTCCCAGTTTATTTTAATGTATGTGTTGATGATTAGTTTCACGCTTTACGCTTAATATGATCTGTCACGTTTCGATTTATAGACTAAAAAAATATATAAAAAAATAAAAAAAAAAAAAAAAAAAAATATAAATATAATATACACTTTAAGCTTAAATAAAGTCCGTATCGATTCAACGAACTGCGTAACATATGTGGCAAATTATTGATTTAGATTTTATACTCTACTTATACTCGTATATAACATTGAAAAATAGCTTATTATGATTTAATATATTATAAAAATTATGACGTTAATTTAAAATTTAAATATGTTCTTCTCGGTCAAAAAATGAGAAAATAATTACTTGTAAATCTTTCTAATCAACAGTAGAAATGTAGGGTTTAGAAACTTTTCCAGGACTACATTTTTTACTGGACAATTGATGTTCCTAGTTTTCTTTTTCCATGATCTATTGCAGTAACGTTGGCCGACTATAAAATATTTGGAATATAAACAATGCGGCTCAAGAAATGCTAAGAAATGTATTCCCGCAGCAGCTCAAATTACAATAGCACTCAACTGTGAATCGACATTTAAAAACATTTAGCCAAAATTAAAAGCCTTTGCAATAATGATTTCCGAAGTATAGATATTACAATTTTTTATCAGTATACTAAAATTAGATTTTTGTTTAGTTCGGGCATGCGGGCTTTGGATTAGATTAGAATTGTATATGGAAATTGACAAACTTCTGAAATAAATGAATTTATACTATTTGGCAACAATAGGTCACAAACAATTACTCTGAGTTTTGGAAGTGATCACAATGAGATTTTCGATCTTTAAAGAGTCTGTATACACGTGGTAATAATAAATTACAGCTCCTATTGCTATAGTATCATATTTTTTAATTAAATTCGTTATTCACATACCGGGAATAGCCTGCCATCATTACATGGAACGATCACACATAAAGTTAGTAATTCATATCGATAAACATTAGTAAAGCTACTCAATATATAAACGGTCGGTACTCAAATGCCTCTCAATATCCCAAGGAGACCACGAGATTGATGTTCAAAATATTACATCATTATGTCTATCGAGAATGGCATTTGCGTATTCGATCCATAGATCCACAAAACGATTCATATATAAACTTTACGTCTTTATTTCAAATAATTAGAGTCAAAATAAAATCGTTAAACACAATTATCGGAGAAAATATATTAAACGTTGTTTACATTGAGATAATAAATACAGATGACACAAACGAGTGGCAGATAATACGAAAACGAATCGATGGCTTAAAGCCAATTGTCGCATAATTTAAATACCAACAATAAATGCATATAAATACATAAACTACACGATAATCGAATTAATAATATGATGAGATGAACAACTGAAATATAAGTAAGTTGTCATAACAGTTCTTATCACATAACGAATATGAAATTGATTACATTTATATTTAAAAACAATACTCGTAATATGGTTAATGTGCAATAAACTTGCGCTAAAAACACAAACTGAATTTAATATTTAATAGCATTGGAACGGAACAAAAGTAATTTATTTAATTTTGCTAAACGAAGGATAATATCAAGTTGAATAAGTTAGTTATAGCTGTACTCCGATCACGAAACAAGAGAATTGCGTAAATGACCCATCACTATTTATCACTTTCACTCTTGGACAAATATTATTTGCCCTTGCAGCGATCACGACTATGCTTAGCGCAATATATTGCCATTGCAGTCACTCATTCCTTGTAAAGCCTGGTACTCATCTGAGAGCCGTAACTGTAACCGACGAGATACATACAGGAAGGTGCTCAAATGTGTATGCAGGCAATTATTTGCTTTCGCGCCGTCCAACGAGTCGCCATTGTCTGCTTACTCACAAGCGGTCTATAACTGTAAAGCGCAATACACTTATTTGCAATTTTATCCGTGCAGGAACGGAGAAAGAATACAATTTCCATTTCCTGCGGTCGGGCGGCCTGGCGTAAGAGGCGACTAAACAACCCACAGCCAGGTGGTAGGGCATTTGCCCGACTGGATGGCTACCACCCCTGGTCTAGAGTATGTCGCCATAACAACCTTGAGTTGTATTCCGGCATTAGTGACCAGGACCAGACCAGGTCCCTTAAAAGAGCAGCAGCGCATTTATAGCACCTTTGGTGTTGCAAATGTCCATAAGCGATGGTAACCGCTTTCCATCAAGTGGGCCGTCTGCCTGTCTGCTAAAGTCCTGCAATAAAAAAAAATACACACCAAAGCCGCCTAAACAACCTGACGACTATATGAAAAGAATAACGTCGGCAAGATTTGTTCGCGCATGTTGCTCTCCGACATGTTGGCGGCATTTCGGCGGCTTGCGAACGCAAGCGCTCAGCCCAGTAACACTCAAGCAGTAGTGACGTGCTGTGTTTTTTGTTGCTCAACTAGAGCCGCCGACAAAGTTTTCCGACTTGCAATGAGTCATTGGTGCGTATAACTGCATAAATGCTCTAGGGTGTACGTGTTGAGACGATCTTGGCTCGCGACGTCCAACAGGCCGTTTTTGGCCGCGGATTTATTAACGAGCTGTGACCGGGTAGATATAGTAACCAGTTTCTAGTGTGTATGTCCCTACTGTGAGCGTACTGCGAACGAATTTCACGCGCCCTTTGATTCGCGGCAAAAATCGTCAATCTTCGGCTCGCTGTGAGCCACTCGCTTCAAGCTCGCAAGCTACGTACACATTATGGATTTTGATTACAGTAACGTGCAACGGCTTCGGTTACGACTCGTCGGTGAGAACCCGACTTTACTTTCTCAACGCGACGGCAACACATTTGTGCGTGAGTAAAAGCAATAAATGTAAGTTATTAGTCATTACGCTTTCTCTCTGTCCTGCGACCGGACTGCAGCAGAACTTAAGCACGTAATAAAAAACCAAACTTGTAATCCTCATTTAATATCTTAATACGTATTGTTTTTAAATATATATTTGTTTGAATGAACTTGACTCTTTAATCATTAAAGGATGTTGAACAAATCTGTAGACGCTTAAACAAACGTTTCAAAGTAAAACAATTCACCAACACGTCGAAAGTGTGGTTGTAATTCACGGGACAAATATGATTAGGCATATGATAATTTGTTACACTAGCAGAATTATACCAGCCTTACTGCCAAATTAAAGTAATATGACAAGACCTTTATACTTATAAATACTACTTATAAATAGCATGCATTAAATGTAGCACTATAATATAATTGATAAATAATAATCATGTATGTATGAGGGTTCTCAATTATTCCATTAACGCTATTGAATACGAAAAGGCAACGGTTTTTGTGTTGGGTCTAGAAAGTTGTATCATTATAACTAACATGATCATGCACAATACATCAAAGTAATTTGAACAAGATAGCACAGACAAATATTATATTATCAAAGAGAAAAGGGTATTTTTCACAGCTGACTTTAGAATAGAAGCAATGTAATACACGGTAACAGAACATGTTTTCATAGCTCAAGCTATCGTCTATACTCTATAATTTACATAGAATTTAGAACGTAACAACATTTGTGTTTTTGTATTCTAAGAGCAACAAAGCCAATCTTTTTATTAACTTTGCCTCGTAACTTGTTATAACTTACTTCAGTGCTTTGCTTCCAATTTGATTAAAAATTGTTTATTAATATTATGATAATGTTAAGGAAATTATATACAAAATATTATGAGTGTCAGATTAAAATATTAGCGCCATGTTATAATAATTGTAAAATATCAAGATTATATAGCTTAAACAGAGGCATTATACTTGCATGCTAAATATACACCAACAACAATAATAATATATCAAAAATTTTGAATAACTCAGAGTATTGCGTGTTTAAAAGTGCGAATATTCCTGCCATATTAGGTAATGCTCTAAAAATTTTGTACGACATCAAAAGGTGCATTTGTTTTGGGTAAAATATTACTTATTACCTGCTGTTGGATAAGTCCGGTGGGTATATCAGTATCGGTGAGAGCATCGACGAAGCCGTCCTAGTGATTGTCGGGTTAGACCGGATCGTTTTCACCCTTGACGGTTGAAAAACAAACATGTACAGGCTTAGGTGCAAAGCAATCGACATAATGTTATTAAATTAGTGTCAAAACAACATCATAAACACAACTACACTGTGTTTGTGTTAATTTTCGATAGTGCGTTTTCATTACAGTGTTATTGTAGATATGAAAAAAAAGCAATGATTATATTTCTATACATACACTAGGCAAGTGAAACTTCTTTGCGGAAGGTACTTTTTGTTTATAATATGTATAATATTATAACATTATAAACAGTGTATGTACATTGAAGCTATTTAAAATAACCAACTGGAATAGACTGTATAAACGATGGAGAATACGACGCATTTTTTTTTAGATTTCTTATCTGTTTGGTTGGGATTCACGTCAAAACTACTGGGCTGATTCTATGCGGTTTAATTCTTGCGGTTAATTCTTAGACTTACACTCTGCGCTACTTTTTATTCCGGGAATCTCGCGGGATTTTTTTATGGGAATTATTTAAAATGGCCAGATTAAAAAAAACGAATTCCAATGCGATTTTTTTCACTGATCGATAGCAAATTTAATGTAATAAAATGTGTGATATTTTTATCCAGGGATTCCAAGGTATTCCGCGGGAGTATTCTCGGTAGCGGTTTGAAGTTGTTGGATTCATAAAATTAGCTTATTCCTACAGTTTCCACTAAAACGATAGCATACATTCTTTTTTTAAATGTTGAAATACTTTGTGTCCCGGGAATTCCACAGGAATTTGAAGTCAAGCGTCAACGATGTCAAGGGCATATCCTAGTTTAAAATAAGTAGGTTAAACGAAATTTAATAGCCAAATGACGAAAATAGTAGACGTTTATCATCTTTACAGAACCCTTCAGTTCGTAATCTAACACGCACTTGGCCGATTTTATTAATTATACAAAAAAGTATAGTACACCAATTATATCCCCCATCTTATAGCAGTGATACTATATTGTATGCATATCAACCAAAATTGATGTTAAACTTGCATGTGTGACGGTAAAATGTGGCAAGAAAACGTGACGCTATTATTTTTTGATACGAGGATTATAGTACTCAATTCTTGCGTGGAACGACATTGCTGTTATATATTTTACAGGCGTTCCCGTTTCCAGGATACCGGGGGATCATTAAAAATCTAGCATATGTCACTCGGGAATAATGTAGCTTTCCACTGTGTGAAAGAATTTTCAAAATCAGTTCAGTAGTACCGGAGATTACCCCGAACATCCAAGGTTATGTACAACTTTACCTCTTTATAATATTATATTTTTAATACCGTACTACATTTCTCCACTACGCCGAAAAAGAAGTTTCACTTCAGTAATAGAATAGTGTGTTGTAAGTCAAAAGCAGAAATGTTGTTTTATTTTCTTTTTGATTTTTTATTGCAGGAGTTCAGCAGACAGTCACACGGCCCACTTGATGGAGAGCGGTTACCATCGCCTATGGACATTTGCAACACTAAAGGTGCTACAAATGCGCTGCTGCTCTCTTAAGGGAGACTGAAACCTGGTCACTAAAGCCGGAACACAACTCAAGGTTGTTATGGCGGCATACTCTAAAGCAGGAGTGGTAATGTTTGCTTAAAGACGAACACGCAGACCAGTCCATCTGATGAAAACTGGTTATTATCGCGCATAAATCATTGCAAATCAATGAGTTGAGACTTCGAATCTTTCTACTGTCTTTTCGAATGTTTCATTGTTGTTTCGTAATTGTGCTCGTAATTTGACAAGATAGTCCATTCAAATAACTATTACAGAGCCAAAATATCAATAATATGGACAGATTAAATTCTATATCTCGTATTGCGTATGTATTTTCGGGAGTCTGCTCATAGAATATAAATAACTCAGAGCAGAATATATATTTAAAACATACACTATGCTTCATACGGTATGCATGAAATTAATCAACCCTTTTTCAACTCTTATTATGTGATATGTTCAAAAAGTGGTTGGTATATTTGATCAGGCCCAGCTACCTATATGTATTTCACGTATCGCATCCGAAAGAAAGAAAGAAAAACTCTATTTGCAAAAATAGCGACCTAACTAATTACATTACTTTACATTTTATACACAGAGCGTATTATGAGAATTTGTACGCCGCATTTTCAGCAAACACCTCTTAGTCAGTTTTCTGATCTAATGTGGATATTGTTACAATTACCACGTGCTAACAACGGTGAAGGAAAACATAGTGATGCAACCTGCACATCCCGATAATCGATGTGTCAAACCTGCCAAGCCGCCTTGGACAAGCGTGGCGGGTATACGGTCAGTTTCCCCTATAATGGGAGGCCCGAGCCCAGCAGTGGGACATTTATGGGCTGATATATTATTATTATTATTATTATTCTTATAGATATAAATCGAGTAAGGTTTTCATGTAGTTCAATCTAAAGAAAACGAATCGGGTTCAGCACGTCGAAATACGTGTAGGTTATATATAGGTTATACGTGGGTCTGGTCAAATGTACAGGCTACTTTTTATGTCCTGGTGTAATTAAAGGTACTTTTAATAACGTGACGTTGACTTATGAGATTTGAAATAGATAAGAATCTCACAGAGAAATTTTCAAAGTTCGATAACTCTAACTATTATTACTTAACGTGGTATGGCACAAATTTCAGATTTTAAACTAATAATCCAAATTAACACGCACGAAATATAACATATTATAAATGTTATTCTAAATCGATTAGCTACGACAACTAGATAACCACGTACACCAGTTGCATGTTAATCTGTAGTATTTAATCTATTAGTATTTTATTTGGTGTTTAATTAATAATCATTTGAGAAATATAGGAATTAATGTACATGTTTTATATTACACAACTCGTATCTACAATAACACTGTCGTAAAAACGGTGAAATTTTGCAATGTATAACCAAAAAATTCTTTGCACCTGCTCCGATGCTGGTGTAATGGTGAATAACAGCTGAAAGGACTAATGAGTTTATGTATGCCAATTGTTTTTTTTAAATTTACATCACAGATATAAGACATGTTTAATACCCTTAACATCAGGGATGAGCAAGTTTTGAGACTCTATTGAGATGCAGTCATAAAGGCTGAAATGCTATTTTAAAAGTAGGTGCTGGAAAACTGAAAGAGAGTCACTATCTTTAGAAATATTTGTTAAATCATTCAACCAGAGGCCTTTGCGCCTTTGTCTTCGTTGATGATTGCGATTTTGATGTGCAAGTAAAATAAATTTATGATCTTCATTACAATATTGTAAATTTGTAACTCTTAAATGTAAATTTTATTGTATCAAAGGTATTGATTGCTATTAAGTTTAGTGATAAAAATAAACGAAATTGCTCATCGCCGATGTCAAAAATAACATTTGCACCATAATGCAATAAATATATCCTTACCAGATACATAAGCCCCCTTTCACCAGGCCACGTTTAAATGGTATGAGATAAAACATCACAAAACGAAAAACGATAGTAATGTATGTAAAATTAGAAATATTTAAACATTCTTTTTGAACGTCGTTAGTACATTATTAAATTTTAAAAAAATACATATTTTTAAATACAATTTAGTACGGTTTGTGAGTCCAGCTAGTGCCAAATATTCATAACAAATTCAATTTTAGAAATCGGATGTCAAGTTAAATTCTTATGGCATCTTAGAAAATCATATTTATCAAAATTATAGCGATTAATGTGCATTTACAACGTTTTAAAGTAAAATTGCAAAGGGTGGGGCTTTTTAAATTCCCGTCAAAAACTAGCCTACTACTATGTTCATGTTTTTGGATTTTCTGGTTTAGTAACAAATGACTTTTAACCAATCTTATTTCATATTCATCACTTCATCTATAAAACTAGCTTCAGTTACAATGTATAGTCGAGCAAAACTTATGTGCGTCCATCAAGTTCGTACACGTTCTTTTTCAGAATACAATTACAAGGTTCATGGACCGAGCTGAGGGAATGCTGTGCTCTCGCTTGGTCGCTTTCCGACTCACATGCTATCTCTTTTGCACAACATACCGTAAGGTAAAGTCAACATTTGACTGGAACTGCGCAATCTCAAGGAGCTAACTTCACTCAAGTTTTGCACGAATTGTAGATCTAAATGACGCGAAATAAAGGCCTTCTTTTGTTTTTATTATACACCTCATATTTTCTACACTAACAGGCACATTGAGAAACAAAAATCAATAGTTTTTAGGAGCTGCCCTCTTCAAGATTTTACCTAAACTCTCAATCGTATTTCAACAAGATAACCAAGAGTGTTGATTAGTCATTTTTCACAAAGAAAACTTAAGGTTAGCTATAAAATAAAATAGATTACATAACTGGAATACATAATGTACAACGACGCTAAAAAAGAATCATTGAAACTGATCAACATTCATTTAAAAATTCAAAATAACGTTATGAAGGTAAGCCATGCTACTTGAACACTAATTACTGTAATAATGGACAAAATCTAAGTTAAGTATAACATCATGCTTTCATCAAAACTAAAAGCACCACTAACTGTACTGTGCCTAAATACCCAAAATTTATATCCAACTTACTCGATTTCCGGGGAACTCGGTAAATTTCCCGGTAAGCTCGGTTCAGAGATTTTCTTTTGTGCTGTTACAGGTCTCGCTTTGTCGGCCGGTACCGATATACTTCTGCTGTAGTCCATACTACTTCCAAGACGACTAGTTGGTTTCTTTTTTCTGTAATTATGTTTTTGTTTTATTATATTCAACATAATTAGATATATGATAAGGATTAAAAGGATATTTATATTTCATTGAAGCAAATTTTTAATTCCAATGTTTTTACTCAAACCAAGTTCCGAATCAAACTGGAGAAGATTTTCGAGTCCTCTGAATATTATAAACGAGAAAGTTTGCCAGGATGAACAACTGTTTACTCTTCAACAAAGCAACTTCTTTATGAATAAAGTATTAAACAAAATACGACATTATCATTAAAACCTAATATAAAAAGACAAATAAGTAATTTACATACCTACAGCCTAAATTAAATTAACATTATTTATGAGAATGTGTCATTTAGCACATTTCTTACTATCTCTATTAAGATGAAGACACTTTGTTCATGTGTTCTATATCAAAACAAAAGCTACTAAACAGATTTTAATGAAAAGTTACTATAACATAGGTTATAAATTCGTGTTTCGTACGATGAGTGAGAGTTCCGATGGCCCACTCTTCCCTCCCACCTATCCCATCCCTTATCCTTCCCTTGAATGTTGTTGGCTTCGAAAACTGCTGGTCCATACGCGTTTATAAGTCGGTTCTGAATTGTGGGGCGTGTCACGTTGGTGTGGGGGCCAGGGAGACCCGATGAAACGGTGCACCGCTGGCCGCCCGTTGGTTGTAGAGGCCCGAACCCTTGTTATCCTGGCTTGGGAGGCTGTCCTTCCGCTGGCGAAAAATGCCCAACAGTTAGTCGCCGTGCCGGGTTGGGGGCCCGGAGTGGAACCCGGCGATTAATTTAGGGTTGGATCGGGGGCCCTTCCGTCCCCCTCGCCAGCGATACACATTACCCGACGACTTAGGATCTACTGGGAACCGTAGCTTTGCCCATGGGGTTTTCGAGCCAACAATATTCACTCTGTTTATTATCCCTTAAAATATAACAACTATGGCTATTAAAAAGAAAAAGAGGAACGTTTCTACAGCGGCCACCCCTTCCACATTTTGCGTGGACTTTTGTAACATTCGGGGACTTCATTCCAACTTAAATGCCGTCCACCACCACCTCGAGACGGTAAAGCCGGCCCTCCTCTTCCTGACGGAAACTCAGATATCGCCACCTGATGACACATCCTATCTTGAATATCCCGGCTACAGTCTGGAACACGCATTCGCGTCCAAAGCCGGGGTATGTATGTACGTCAGAAGCGATATCTTTTGTCGCCGATTAGGTAGCCTTGAAGACAGGGACCTGTCAATTCTCTGGGCACGTGTAGATTGCGGTGGTCACACGTGTTTCTATGCGTGCCTTTACAGGTCTCATAGTGGTGACTCTGAAGCCGAGAGATTATTCGGACACGTCCAAGAAACCACAGATAGCCTTCTACAGCAACATCCCTCCGCAGAGGTTGTAGTCCTTGGCGATTTTAATGCCCACCACAAGGAGTGGCTGGGGTCGCGTACGACCGACCACGCGGGGAAATGTGCCGCAAACCTTGCCCTAGCTTATGGTCTCACCCAGATGGTATCAAATCCTACCAGGATACCAGATATTGAGACCCATACACCTTCTCTGCTGGATCTCTTGCTGACTACCCACCCGGAGGGTTACCAGGTGTCCGTCGAAGCCCCCTTGGGATCCTCCGACCACTGCCTGGTACGCTCTGTGGTCCCTGTAGTGGAAAACGGCCGTCCCCGTCCCTCTGGGACACGCCATGTATGGCACTACAAGTCGGCGGATTGGGACGGCTTGCGAGAATTTTTCGCTTCTTTCCCATGGCTGCAAATCTGCTTCTCATCAGATGATCCCACCATTTGCGCAGATGCCATAGCGGACACAATTCTGTCGGGAATGCACTGTTTCATTCCCAACAGTGTTGTCCGTACAGGTGGCCGTTCGCGACCCTGGTTTGATGCATCTTGCGCTGAAGCTTTGAAGCGCAAGCAATATACTTATCGAGCCTGGGTTGCAGCGCGTAATGGTGAGGATCCAGCTACACCTGATTTAAAGAAGCAGTTTAACACTGCGGTCAGATCCAGCAAGAAGTGTATAGCCGAGGCTAAGATGCGGCACATTCGGAAGATCGGCGACAAATTGATCAGCGTCCCTTCTGGGAGTCGCGCTTTTTGGTCTCTCGCCAAGGCTGTAGAAGGCAATTTCTGTAGGTCTTCCCTACCACCTCTACACGGATCAGATGGCTCACTGGCTACTTCCGCAAAAGAGAAGGCTGATCTCTTGTGTACTCTTTTCGCGTCGAACTCTACTCTTGACGACGGGGGAACGGCACCACCGACCATTCCGCGGTGCACGGACAAAATGCCTGAAGTGCGCTTCACGCAACGTGCGGTGCGTCGGGCGTTGCAATCCCTCGACGTCAAGAAGTCCAGTGGACCTGATGGTATACCCGCGATCGTGCTTAAGACGTGTGCTCCCGAGTTAGTTTCAGTATTGACGCGCCTATTCTCGCTTTCCTATTCTGCGGGTGTAGTTCCAGCTTCGTGGAAGGTAGCTTATGTCCACCCTATTCCCAAGAAGGGAGACCGCACAGACCCGTCCAATTTCAGGCCTATTGCAATAACCTCCTTACTCTCCAAGGTGATGGAGCGCATTATAAACACGCGTCTTCTCGGGTACCTAGAGGAGAACCAGCTTCTAAATGACCGCCAATACGGATTTCGTTACGGACGGAGTGCTGGCGATCTTCTAGTGTACTTGACTCACCGATGGGCAGCCGCCATTGAGAGTAAGGGGGAAGCATTGGCGGTTAGCCTGGATATTGCAAAAGCCTTCGATCGGGTCTGGCATAGGGCACTTCTTTCGAAGCTTCCCAGCTACGGACTCCCCGAGGGGTTGTGCGCATGGGTAGCCAGCTTTTTATATGGGCGGAGCATCAAGGTCTTAATTGACGGTGTATGCTCGGAGACGAAGCCTATTAATGCTGGCGTACCCCAAGGCTCAGTGTTGTCGCCCACGCTGTTCATTCTGCATATCAATGACATGTTGCAGACCAGCAACCTCCTTCATTGTTATGCAGATGACAGCACGGGCGATGCCTTCTACACTGGCCGCGTAAACATTCCCCATGCAGAAGTTGAGGAAAGTAGAATCCGGCTTGTGTCTGAAATCGAGACCTCCCTGGAAGAGGTCTCGGAATGGGGTAGACGAAATCTCGTCCTTTTCAACCCTAAAAAGACACAAGTCTGCGCGTTCACCGCTAAAAAAGCCCCATTTTTGTTAGCGCCACAGTTCCAGGGCACTCCCCTCAAGATCTCGAACTCAATCGGGATCCTAGGCGTCGACATTTCGAGCGAGGTGCAATTTCGGGGTCATTTGGAGAGCAAAGCGAAAATCGCTTCTAAAAAGCTTGGGGTGCTCAACAGGGCTAAGCGGTACTTCACACCGGGACATAGGCTTCTATTATATAAGGCCCAAGTCCGTCCCCATGTGGAGTACTGCTCCCATCTCTGGGTTGGGGCACCTCAGTACCAGCTGCTCCCACTTGACTCCTTGCAGCGCCGAGCGGTCCGGATTGTCGACGATCCCGAACTTACAGGCGGCTTAGAACCTTTAAGTCTCAGAAGAGACGTAGGCGCTCTCAGCGCGTTCTACCGTCTGTATAATGGGGAGTGTTCTGAGGAGCTGTTTGGTTTGGTACCTACATCGCCATTTTACCACCGCACTGCTCGCCGGCGACTGGGAGTTCATCCACACTTCCTTGACACCTGGAAGTTATCCACTGTACGTGGCGCTCGCTCTTTTATGCCATATGTGAGCAAGCTGTGGAATGAGCTCCCTCCTGCGGTTTTCCCAGAGCGCTACAATTTGGGGCTCTTCAAAAAGGGCGTAAACAGATTTTTAAAGTCTCAACGAGGTAGGCAACGCATCGGCTCCCTTAGTGTTGCAGATGTCCATGGGCGACGGTAGCCACTTGCCATCAAGTGGACCCGTCTGCCAGTTTGCCTATACGCAAACATAAAAATAAATTAAAATTTAATATTAATAGAAAAAATGTTAGTAGGTAAGATAGTTTTTATTATACACATACTCGCAAATAAAAGGGTCTTCCAACAACTCCGCCGCGGTGGCGCGTTGCTCTGGTTCCGGTATAAAGCAACGTAGGATAAAATTCTTCGCCCGTGCCGATAGTTCTGGAGGGATTTCAGGGTGTATTTTGTAGTATCCCACCTAAGGATATAAAAAAAAATAAGTGCACAATATTTATCAACGTAACAAAAACCCATAAACCAATAGTTTAGACTATGTTTCTTAGTTCATAAATACAGCAAAACGATATTTTTGAAGTAATAACTTCTTATGGGGGGGTTCAACAGCAAACAGCTTTGTTACGTAACGCGTTACGGCGCTAGTCTATCTGACTTCCCTTTCTCTCACGCATACGGATTAGACATAGATAGGACAAAATTGAATGGTATAAAAGAACAGATAAAAAGGTGATATAAAAGAAACTACTTGTCATCTGAAGTACCAATGATAAGTTGAAAAACCGCGTTTTAACAAATATAAATGAAATAAAAATATGTGTAGGAAATATATAAATTTAGATGAGCCACGAAACTACGCTATAACTAACTCTCTGCTAAATTATATGCCATAATAGTAAGTTTATATAACAAGCATTAAGGGGTTAATATTAAAAAGTTAACCTTAAAAACCGCAGCCTGTGGTGAACCAAGTTCAATGAACGGTGGGTTGCCAGTAGCCATTTCAACCACTGTACATCCCAGAGACCAGATATCAGCCTGTGGACGCGAAAGTTATTACTTTTTTTATGACAGATATATTTAATTACTCCTTCACACACTTCTCGTTTAGGTGCCCACGAAATGTGGACAAAAATAGAACCCTTGTTAATATAATAATAACAGTAATTTATTTATTACAGACACAAAGATCCATCATTACAACATATTTTACAGATTATTATTAGATTAAATTACATGATTATAAATTAAATTAAAACCTTAAAAATATATATAAATATTAACAAATGTCCATCAGCCAGTCCCTCACTAAAGCATTTCCTTCGCATATATTTTACATTTAATTAATTATTTTATCCATGCAGCAATCATCCCAATACATTTTTCTTTGATGTAGCCTGTAGCAATGGCCACAATTATAATGTTTCTACGCCCTTCAACCCTGGTCGAGAAATTTGCAATGCGACTTCCCCGAATAGCACAAAACGTGTTCAATCTAGCCTCAAGAAACATATTCGAGGCACTACACTTTTCTTTTCTCATCTTTAAAAATTATTTTTTTATTAAGAAGCTGGCTAACAAGCTGAATCCCACCCACTTAAAGGGCCATTCACAAATTATGTCACATGATTTTTCGAACCCTCCCTCGTCCTTGTCACAGCTGGTCATATTCGTATGACTTCTCCCTCCCTAGTTGGACATCAGATATTTTGCAATTTTCCATTAGGAGATTATTAAATTAAAACAGCAGTTCCGTAATTAGTTTTATTTCCGTTTAAACTATATTTTAATTATTTAAACTTTTTAAACTCGTAACTTGTTTTATGTATTAAATATTACATAAGTAGAAATAAATTATTATCATTATTTATTATTTTCTTAACAAAATTGGAAGGAAAGTTTGCACTGAAAATCAGCGTTGTGTCGGATTTAATTCCGGCACAGCAATATGCTGAGTGCAAACCTTGTTTGCTGAAAATGCGGCGTACAAATTCTCAAAATATGCTCTGTGTATAAAAATGTATAAGGAATGTAATTAATTACGTCGCTATTTCTGCAAATAAATTTTTTTCTTATTCTTTCTTTCGTACAGATAGTTGGAAATATTTTGAATTGTGACGTCACAAAATTTAGAAACATTCTTCTATGGCAATCATTAAAAAAATCGACTTACAGGAGCGCCATAACCTCTCTGCCCTTTATCAATAACTTCAGGCGCCATATACTGCAGAGTTCCGGCGAATGTCTCAGTTGAAGGACACAAACCAGCGAGTCGTTTCGAGGTGCCAAAGTCGGATATTTTCACAACACCACTGTATGTATTTACTAGAACGTTATCGCCTTTAATGTCACGATGCACGATTTTTTGATCGTGAAGGTATTTCAAACCTAAAATAATTATATAAAAATCTTCTTATTTGATACAAAAATATAAATAACTAATACTCGAGATAAGCCAACATATAATTGCACATGGGAATACAATGCTTTCTCCAGTCAATGACCACCAAAGAGAGTATTTGTCTCTGGGACATATTTATTGTTTAGTCAGGGCACGCCAAAAATCAACGTTTCAGCCCGTTTATCTCGAAATTGACATTTCAAATTAAAAACCATTAATCAAAATCAAATATAGCCTATGTCAGTCAGGAATAATATAGCTTTCTACTGGTGAACGAACTTTTAAAAATATTTGACTAATTCAAGAGATTACGTTCTACAAACTCACAAACTTTACCTCTTTATAATATTAGTATAGACTAGATTTGCCAACGATTTTACAGTCGTTATTGTAGTCAAAATGGAGAACCGGATGTTGGGAGTCTCAAATTCCTAGGACCGGTGTTAGTGCGCTAATGCATTTTCTTAGTGTTTTTAAAAAGGACATGTATGTATTTAAGCGTAGTCTTAAAAAGTTCAAACTTAATTTTTAATTCAAAATACCTGCAACGCCATCTTGAAAAGGTAGAACTAAACAACGAAAGCAACACATTAAAATTGTCATTCTTGTCGCCTTGACGATGTATAGTGCATTGCAACAGTTGCAACAGTGGCGCCAAGAAAATGCTATCGGAGCGCCATCTTTGACATTATAATTATGCATATTTCGGTAACAGTACTTTTATGTACTTTTTTCTGGACGAAAGGTACCGTATGTCCTTTCTTATATCCCTGACAACGTGTATGCAAAATTTCGATACGTTCTGTTGCGAGTTAAGACGTGAGAGCGTCACAAACAAAGAAATTCACATCCACATTTATAATATTAGGGAGGATTACTACCACTGACACCATACTAATCTATAGACTTGTGAGAGGTTACATTTTTAATACAGCCATAAAAATAAACGCAATAAGCCCTACCTTCAAGAATTTGTTTAGTGTAATAAGCTATAGTAGCTTCGTTCTCCTTCAGAGGGCCCCACTTTGAACGCAACAGAGCGGAGAGTGAACCTCCTGGAACTTGTTCCATGAATATTTTGAAGAAATTATCTTCTGATATTGAGCCAAGATACTGAAAACATATTAGTATAATTTTATTATGTATATTAAGAAATAATCCGGTTCGAAGGACCATAGAGATGTACGGTTTATACAACTATTGATATCTGGCAAGTTGAACTAACTGTCAAAGGAACACATTAACGAGTTCTGGGATCGACATTCTAAGTACCTATTTTTACATAAACACCGACTTATTGGAAGCAACAAATATTTTTTTTTGGTCAATTTTTGTTCACTAAAATAAGTGAAAAGTTCAAATTAAACTTAATTTATTTGCTTACTAAAAACACGGTTTAAAAAGTGTTACAGGAATTAATTATTGCACACATGTTTACGCCAGATTGGCGAAAAGCTCATATAAATAAATTTACTTTAAACGAATGAATCACAAAGTTTTAATAACATTTCATTAAATTATAATTAAATAAAACATCTTACGATAAAATTGCAATATTGAACGACATTTAGAACTTTTCTATCAAAGTGAATAAACCATAGCCACCTGTACAATATTCCGATGTCTTAGTTGACTGTGAAGCAATATCTCTTCGTGCAACGGTTGGACATCCCCAAGGTTCTTCTCCGGTATCTCCTTTACCGCGATACGAACATGAGTGTTAAGGTCACGCGCAGCGTACACTATGCCGTATGTGCCTTTGCCTAATACCACACGCCGATTGCATTCATCTACATCGTATTCGAACTGAAATAATAAAAAATAATATTCAGCCATAACTTCGTAATTAGTATAAACACGAGTAGTTACGCGCTGGTTTTTTTGTAGTCTCGTCGCGTTGGCAAAAATGGCAGAATGGATCACGCAATAAATAGAAGTAACCCTCTATTGACAGAGGATAGGATATAAGAGGGGACTCACCGATTATTTGCCTTGATGACGATGCCGGAAGTCAGAAAACACAGCACTTTTAGATTTTTATAGTTCATTAATTATTTGCACAGCACTTTTTTGTAAGGGTAGCAATAGGGTGGCACACGCGCACGATATTGTTCCGCCGTAACAGATCGATGACGCCTGGGCCGTCCGCTAGGTGGCGCGGCATTTTTAATCGGCGAATTATAGAGAGAGTTATTAGGAGCTGTAAAGGTGTTAAGGAAAGGCACATAGAAGGCACGAATATTATTACGTGATCCAATTCTTGAACATGGCCAATGTAACCAGCAGCTTGCTTTTTGATAGTCTTGTAGAAACAGTGGTGCCTTGTTATCAATACTTGCCACTGCAAAAATAAGTACCTAGTATTAAAGTATTTTGACGTAGTAGATATATGCTGGAATAATTATTTTGATTATCGCTCTTAGGGCCGGCGCGATCACTGTGATACCACGCTTCCATATAATATTGGTGTGGAAGGGTTACCCTTGAGGTAATCATCTTCCGGATGGGACGTGGTCTACTCCTTTTGCGAGTTTCTCATGCTTGCAAAAGAGGAGGCGAAGCGGGAACTTGAGCGTATATCTTTGCTCCGCTCCCGCCAAAGGAGCGGAGGGCCAGATTAGACTTTCGACCGTAAAGATACCAGTTGACAAATGTAATTTCCCGGCAGTGGATGAGGCCAATGGGCCACCGGCTGCCAGGGCCTAGGTTAGGTCATAAGCCCGTGGCTCTGGCATTATAGGCGAAGGACGGAATACCGAGGGGTTTTATGGGTAACCCTAACTGTGGCGTGGCAATAGCATCGTTAGTTCTGGGCGGTGCCAGTACTACTCTGATCTGGCGAATCCCAAACACCGGCCAGGATTTTCACCCTATGCGCGGCTGATGACCCTCAATCGGGTTTCCTCGAAAAAAATTACGTATGATGAGTGACAGTCCCGATGGCTCACTTCCCCCTCTCTTATCCCATTTTCCCTATTGCATCCTCTCTATTCCATTCCTCCCATCTGACCCTCTATCCTGTTTCTCTTACTCGTTCCATCCATCCTAAGGATTAAACAACACGTTGGTCTCTGGTATTGCAACCGTCTATATGCGACGGTAATCGTTTTTCACTAAGCTTGCCAGTTTGCCAACTTGGCAATAAAAAATGAAAAAAAAATACCTTTAGCTGATCCTGCATTACACTGGTATCTAAGTCAGTGACTTTCTCGTGATCCGCAGTGAGTTCACCCAATAAGTCGTGAAACCTCTGCCTGCAAGCTTCCGACGGTAGAAATATTTGGAAGTCATCAGAATTCTCACTCACATATAGAAAAAGACACCTTTCGTCACGTTTGTACAAACTGAAAATTATATTATTTTTATTAGGGGGTGATTTACATCTAAGGCACTAAATGCACTTCATAAATAAAAAAAATCTAGAAAAGACGCCGACTTCAGGAGTAACTAAAAGTCGTTTTTTTATGGATTTTTCAATTTTATCCTTAGTAAGATAGGTTACCTAATGCGGAAACGCTGGCTAGATGAAACGGCACTCATGACTCAATTTACACGTATGTGCTGTTTATCATTAAGGAGTTCCGTTCTTGACCATAATTTAGTAAACACTCGTTTTTGGATTGCAATAAACCTAATAGTTTTTCAATCACTACACTATCTATTTGATTTTGAGGAATTCCCTGCTATATTGTGAGAATACCAAGCTCAATAACAATGGGACTATCCTGAAGTTGTATTCAATCCAACACAAAATAAATTATCAAAATCGGTTCAGAAATAAGACAGTTATGATTGAATATACATTTTTTTAAAATACACGACCAACTGAAACCCTCCTCCTTTTAGAAATTAAAAACTTTACATTCAAGTAAGAAGTGATACTGAGAAAAAATATTGTTTTACCTATAACTCCTTATCATATCTGATGTGAACAGCCATCTATGGACCTGTCGACACTGACCCCGCATCGAGTCCAAACAGAGATTAAGGATCTCCACGGATTTTTGTTCAGCGCCCATATTCACATTCACGTACGACGGCATATAAACCTTTGTTGTTTCCAATATTAAAACCTGAATATGATAGCTGTTATAAATACTCGTAAAAATAAAGGAACTTATTCTATTTCCCTCAGGCTCTCCTAAGCTTTTGAAGTCAGCATAGTATATTTAGATTTTTACATTTTTTCATCCTGAAATCTTTATTTCCTTTCGTCTTTATTATGTACTTTTTAATTCATCAAGTCACCCCCTATATTAGTTAAGGACATAGCATCGCTCAACGGTCTTTAAATTTAAGTAATAGTACTTTGTATTGCATGCTACATATTTTTTTATTTATTTTTTTAAATTCTATTTGAAAATATATTACCAAAACACTAGGGGCCTTAGAACCAAAACTGAAGAATGTTATATTAATTTTTTGAGTTATAATTACGATGTCATAGTGATCACGGAAAGTTGGCTCAACAATACTGTTTTCGACAATGAACTCCTCGACCAGCGCTATTCTTTATTTAGGCGAGACAGAGCTTCCACTTCTTCGGTAACTACGAAGAAGGACGGAGGTGGTGTCTTAGTAGCCGTTCTTAAGAAACATACTGTTCTTCGAAAAGCATACTGGGAGTCAACATGTGAAGACTTGTGGATCACAATAAAGGCAAATGACGGTCAAATGATAAACATTTGTGCGGTTTATATACCTCCTCCTATAACTTGTGATTACATTGATTGTTTCATGAAAAATATTACTAACATTATACAAAATAAGGTCTCACAATCAGCAACTAACTTATTGATCGGCGATTTTAACATGCCTGATATACAGTGGATTTATGACTCAAGTAAAGACAGTTTATCATATACCACAACATATTACAGAAACGTCATTAATGAATTTTTAGATTCAATTACATATAATGAATTTAAACAATGCAATCATATAAATAATTTTAATCATCATATCCTAGACTTGGTTCTATGTAATAAACCGGCTAGTGTAAAGGTCCTGGAAGTTAACAGCCCAGTTCTACCGCTGGATGCACATCATCCTTGTTTCGAAGTTGAAATTAAAAATTCATCTACAGCTTTAATGAAGCCTAAAAGCACAGGTTTTTATAATTTTCATAAAACTAATTATAATGCGTTAAATGGAGACCTTATTCAATTGAATTGGTTCACGTTATGGGAAGGATCAGAGAATGTTAATGACATGCTAGATAAATTTTATACCACAGTTGTGCCTATTATTTATAAGCACACTCCCAATACAAGAATAATAGTAAATACCCCGTATGGTTTAGTCGGCCATTACTTAAAGCTTTAAAAGAAAAAAACAAATTTCACTCTAGATTTAAAAAATACAATAATCCTTTAGACAAATTAACATACAACATGTTGAGGAAAAGATGCGACACATTAATTAAAGAATGTTACAATGTTTATAAAAATAACGCAGCTCAAAATCTTCGTAGTAATCCAAAGTATTTCTGGAAATTTGTTAAAGATAAGAAAAGGAACACTACATGTATCCCAAACGAAATGCGTCTGGGAGAAGCAACTGCTAAAGGTGGTCGGGATATTACAGAGCTCTTTGCTCAACATTTCAAATCGATCTACAGCACCGTTAATCCCATACCGTTAAACAATACATTGAGTGCTAGTATTTCAAATGCACATGTAATTTCATCTAATGACTGTGATTTCAATGAACAAGACGTTTTTAAGGCATTAAAAAATCTAGATTGTAATAAAAGTCCTTTCTTGCTCAAAGAGTGTGCTGTTAACCTTTGTAAACCTTTATATATGATTTATAGAAAATCCATAGAATCTGGTGCTTTCCCTTATAAGTGGAAGATTGCATACATTACGCCTATACACAAGGATGGTGATATCAACGACGTGACCCGCTACAGGCCTATCTCCTTACTATCCACTTGTGCGAAGGTTTTTGAATCTATAATACACAAAAGAATACTACCCCACTTACAAAAACATTTAAACACAAGTCAACATGGATTTCTTCCACGAAAATCCACTGCAACTAACTTAATAGAGTTTGTAACTGACATAGCAACGGCTTTAGACAATAACAAAGAAGTACATGCCATTTATACCGATTTCCGGAAGGCTTTCGATCTAGTTAACCACGACTTACTCTTAGCTAAATTACAGATTTTGGGTATTCACGGTTCTCTTTTGCGATGGTGTAAGTCTTATTTAGAAAATCGTTCTCAATTAGTGGCAATTGGCGGATTCAAATTTCATTCATTCAGCGTACCAAGTGGACTTCCCCAAGGGTCACATCTAGGTCCCTTATTCTTTTTGGTATTTATTAACGACCTCTGTGACACTATCCAAAGCCAATACAAACTATATGCTGACGACCTAAAATTGTATCGTACTATTAACAACACATTAGATATTCACAAACTACAATCTGATATAAGTAATATTCAAGGCTGGTGTGTGAACAACGGAATGGTATTAAACCCGGAAAAATGTTACCATATAAAGTTTACCAGGAAGAACATTCCTTGCAAAGTTGCTTACACATTAGACACTATAAATATCCAAGAAACAAAAACTGTACGAGATTTGGGTGTTATAATGGATAGCACTTTAAGTTTCAGATATCACATAGATACAATTGTTAAAAAGTCTTCTCAACTGTCAGGCTTTATCAGTCGTCAAATGAAAATATTTAAAGATCCAGACTTATCCATTACCGTTTATAATTCGATTGTACGCGGTATTCTAGAGTATTGTAGTGTCATATGGAATCCAAGTTATCAGGTTCACTCTGGACGGATAGAGCGTGTGCAAAAACGTTTCATGTATCAAGTAACGTTTTTGGACAATAAATGCCATAGATTACAGAGCTATAGCCTAAGACTACAACATTACAATGTTTCTTCTCTAGAAAACCGCAGAAAGATCGCTGATATCCTGTTTGCCTTTAAACTACTACATGGTCTCATCGATTCTCCAGACACTCTTGGAAAAATGTTATTCTCTGTACCACGCATGGGTAGCCGAGTTCAAAATCGAAAAACTTTTTGCTTACCTACTTGCAGGACTAATATTGGCCAACATTCCCCTATATATCGCATGACATCAGGTTGTAACATAATCCGCAACGATATAGACATATTTTTTGGTTCTGTTGCTTCATTTAAATACAAAATAAGACATTTTTGTAACAAAATCATTTGAGTGTTCAATAATATTTAACATTTTTTTTTTTTTCTTTTCTTTGTTATATCATTGTATTTTTTTTTTCTTTATTATAATAATATTATGATTTTATGCTGAGTGCGGGTGTGCGCACATGCATGTAAGCGTCCGCACCGGCTTACTAGCATTTGTATTGTATCAGTTTTAGTGCTAAAAATTCTAGATGATAAGGCAAGCTGTGTCTTCATAAAAAAGATCACATTCAAAAAAATTACAAAATATTATATTTCTAATGTATTTAAACATGTTTCTGAATGTGTTCAGTTTTGAAGACCTAATAAAAAAAAAAAATTCTCGCATCTCTTTTATAATTTTCCAATAATTTGGATTGTGTATCTTCCATCATCTTTGTCTCAACATTAAATCCCAATTGCGTTCGAATCATCCACTTTGAACTCCGGGTTTCACTTTTCTACTTATTTTACTTGACCTATCGCGATCTTTATTATCATTAGTATTGAGACCACTAGAACGCATTTCATCGTTCACAACGTCAATCCCACATAACTCAATTTACTAAAAAATCGTTCCATACATGTCGCATCATGTCTTCCTTCAATACATCCATCTCTATTATACCTACTTACCAATCTACCTTTACTCATATCCATCAATTTTGATATAATTGACATTCTTCTTTTAACATATGTCACTTTTACACACATATTGTCACGCCTGTTGCCCATTGGGTTAGGCAGAGACGATGGATCTCCACTTGTTACGATCTTGACAAACACTTTTCGCTTCATCAACTTTCATTAATCTTCTCATACATACACGCTTATTTAAACTACTTTTTATCTGACCTTTCTTCAAAATATCTTCAATTTGATATGGTGATTACGTCTTGGTCTACCGGAACCGACTCTTCCAGTCACATTGCTATCATATACTTGTTTTGTGATTCCGCTATCATTCATTCTCTCTACATAGCCAAACCACCTTAACACTCCCTTTTCAACTCTTGTCACTACATCTACTTTCAATTCACAACGCTCCCTTATCACACTGTTTCTTATCATATCACTTACATTACCCTTACATATACTTCTCAAAGCTCTCATTTCAACTACATTTATCCTACTTTCATGCTTCTTCTGCCACACCCAACTCTCACTGCCATATATTAGGGTAGGTACTAATACCCCCTGATGGACAGCCAGACATGCCTTTACAAACACTTTCTAGCTGTTCATAAAAGACTTCACATCACTACGTCACTTTTCATGTCACAAAACCTTATTCTATCAATGCTACTTGCGTAATAAATTTACAACACAGACAAATGCCAATTCTAATATTTTTATTTTTAAAAATTAATAAAATTTGTATTAAATAATCTAGCTTACTAACAAACATACACAAAATAACTATCAAGATTTGTAAGAAAAGGACATACATATGTGTTAGGTGTGTCTTTAAAGTTAATGATTCGAAGAACTTACTGGAAATCTAATAATGTTATCACCACTACTTTTAGTGGCTTCAACAAAGTACTCCATCCAAAACGAGAACACTTGTTGCTCTGGTGATATTTCTTCACCTTTTCTAAATCTAAAATTATAAGAAACACACAAAATTAAAACATTCTGCTATAAATAAAAATGCAATGCAAAATATAACTCTTCAAACCGATAAACACCGACTCATAACAAAATCCTCAAATTGAACACTATTGAATGATTTACAACCTTTCATTCATCAACAGCACTTTTAAAGTATGAGTCAACGAATGGCAATGGATCAATGATACAAGTGTCAAACAATCAAAATGCATCAATTTTTCATTACCTATCAATGAGTTCAATATTTCCTATTGTAGACTTGAGGTACCAGTTAGGTGGTTTCAATTTGAACATACATTCCGCAGCTTGTATTGCTTTCACATAATCCTGAGCAAGTACGGATATTTCGAAGAATGTTGCCACATCCCAGTAGTCTTTTAGGGAAGATAAGCTGCCTTTCTTTCCTATTAAATGGTTTAACACCATTCCTGAAATATTAAAAGAACAATTGTGTACCTAATTTTACCTTCAACGCCTTACATCATGAAAAAGAATATTAGTTACGAATCCATAGTAAAAAACGTAACTCGGAAAAGTTTCTAAATTGTGAAAAATTAGATGTATTACCACATTTTTGAAAATATAAGTTCACGAAATTTACATACATAAATACATATGTAACATGACGTTTGTTTCTCATAGGGGTATTCAGAGACGACGGATTTCCACTTGCTATGAACTACACTGGTTCATCTACTATGGTTAATCTTTTCAGACATACACTTTTATTATAGTTGCTTTATAGCAAGTCACTCTTTAGAACATCAGCGATTTGATCGTGGAAAGTACGTCGCGGCCTACCAGCACCAACTCTATCATCTATACTGTTCCCATACTCTTGTTTCGTCAAGACTGACAATTTTTCATCAATTCACTCTACATGTCCAAACTATATTAAAAATTCATTGCTAACTCTTAAATTGTTATTGCATCTTCTTTGAATTCACAATGTTCTCTTATCACACTGTTTCTTATCATATCATTGAACTTAACCTCACATATACTTCTCAAAGCTCTCAATACTACTGCATTTATCCTACTTTCATGCTTCTTCAGCAATACTTAACTTTCACTGCCATACATTATTGTTGGCCCCAACATCCCTTGATTGACAATTAATTTAAGACACCACCACCACCTAGTTAAGGGTTATTTTGCTGTCTCTTAAAACAGGCCGCCCAGGCAGGATGTATTTCCGTCGAATGACATTAGATTACTATTATATTATTCTAATATTTTCAAATGATTAAATAATAGAAAATGTATTAAAACACTATATTTTATGTAAGTAACATATTTTATTTAATATAATAGCCAGAAATAAATGTAAATATTAGCATGTCTTACCAATATGCTGTAATTCTTGGGAATTTTTAAAGTCATTGCCTGCTATAACCAAGAGTGTTGCCAAATTGATGCCTGCATATTCATTAGGCTGCACTTCGAAACCTTGTCTATACCTGGTAAATATAATTTAATTTATCAGGATAGAAATAGCATGGAGAATAAATAATTAATTATTTACTATAATATCACTAAATTGTAATATAATTTTAATGTTGAATTTAAATTATTATTACGACCGAGGCGCCGACAAAGAAAATTCACACCTGCGTCTGTAGAAACACATTTTATCGACATTTTGACTTCTTTTGTTTACCTTTGTTTAAAATTTGTAATTAGAAAAACAGACCATTGTGTATTGAATTCTTTTATGGTAGTCATTATCCAGGTGTGATACTAAGAAATTCATTCCACGCGGCCGAGAAACGTTTTGTATTTGTGCAGTATAAAGAAATGGCTCAATGGAGGAATTGGCAGTCGAGCGATAACCAGCCGCGAGGCAAGACTTGTATACATTCGATAATCTTTTAAGTGATGGACTTTGCGCGTGTTATTGAATCGTGAATAACCTTTGGACTAATTGTGTCCAATTATATTTGCACCTGTGTTATACGTGTTTGTATAGTTCTAATAAATTGTATAGTAATTCTAACGGCATTTTAATTAGAGTCCTCCAACTCGTAACAATATGAATACTACTTTTACATTTTTTTATTATGAAGACTAATATATTACTTAATCATTAATATGTATTTTTACCTATTAGCTCCCACCTAGGTTTTCAGTTATGAATTACATGTTTTTTTATATATAACTTGCGGTTGACGTTGTGGTTTCACCATTTACAAAGAGTCAACGACTTGTTTTTATTCATTTCATTTCAATGTAGAAAATGTATTAAAAAAATGATTTATTTTGAAGAAAATTTAAAACTTGCCCTGCGATACTATAAAGATAATAATGGAACACTAACCAATGTATAGCACTGTTCAAGCTTTCCTTGTCGGAGTGCTGAGATTCAACGAATTTGTCCTTGTATATCCTCCCGCACAGACATAACATGTCCGGGAAACGGTTCTCCTTCTTCTCAAGGGCTTTCACGCATACTTTGAGTGCGTTTTCTCGATCACCTTCTTTGTTTCGTCTGTCAAATATCGAAAATAGCTTTTCAAAAACAAAGTTTGCTAAATTAAATTTTTGTTACAATTAATCTAACAGAACACGGCATTGACTGTTGTTTGATCATCGAGTCTTATTTTCGATAGTACCAAACCAAAAAAGTATGTCTTATACGTATTTATGTACTGTGTATTTTAATACTAAGTTATATAAGTATGGAGGAATGGTAGGAATGAAATTAGTTGAGTGTAAAATGTAAGCAAAGAAATAAAAATAGTTGATTTGGAAAATAACCATTAAGTATAAAAGTAAATAAAATAGTTTGTAAATCTCTTAAATTCTACATTACTAGATAACGTCAAGTGTCGTTCTTCTCTCGCTTATAGATTTGACCAATTCGGTCGAACAAAGAAGTAGAAGACTAAATTTTTGATTTGATTTTAAAAGGTTCCTCAGTGTTTTTCTAAGACGAGAGCATGCACGCATCATCCCTGGTATGCTATAGATATGCATATAGGATGATAATCACTTTCTACCAGGTCTGTTATACAGCATTTTTGCTTCTACTTTTGTATAACAAATCGCCGACCTTGAACCTTTGTGTCGGCGATGTGTGGAGCCTTACTATTTGACTTAAAGCGATCTCTACATTCTTACGAAAAATTCGCACGAAACACGAGAATTTAGGCAAGTACGAGAAACGAGAATGGGGTTCTCATTATTTTCTCTTTCGAGGTGTTATTGCGAAATTGTGGAGCGCCTATCAGACTCAAAATTGCTTTAGTAGATATGACGTAACGGAATTTCAAAACAGGAAATTGAGTGCAAAAACGAATTCAGCATTGTTTTTTATGTAAATGTGTAACATGTGTCTAAGAATTTAAAATATGAGGAGTTGCGTCGTTTCTGGCAATCGCCCAATTTTAAGATATTCCATCTGATTATCATGAATACTGTCTTCGAAATACAGATGTTGCATTTCAGAATCATATTGCATAATTTATCTGGTAATAAACAATTAGATATTTACAAAGTTAAAGAGTACAACATTAATAAATTGCTTCGCATTGAGATAGATTTTGTCAACCAATTAGGATTTCTCTCTATACCGCGAAAAGAGTATTTTTAACTTAGAACTTTAAGCCAAATCGGTTTTGGATATTTGGAACAGAGGCAGGTACCTTATGGCATGCCATACGGCATGGCATACGGTCATTGCATTAATTAAAACTTTTTTAAGTAATTCAGTGAAGTGTTACCATGAAAACGGTGCCATGTTTGTTAGTGAATCCCAACTCCAGCGTCAAAAGACTACACCCTGCCATCTATTAGGCTTTATATCCTATCTCTCGAGAACAATCCAATATCTATTTCTATACCCTCACAATGTGTATAAAAAATTTAATGATTACTGCTTGACTAATTAAGGCGTTACAAATATATACACGTTCGCGTTTACATTTTAGTATGGATAATGGCAAAAAAAAACCAAATTGTTCAATACAGAGTGTTACACGCGAATGCTTTGTGAATAATGTTGTTGTACGTGATTATCGCACAGTATGCAAACAATGTAAAAGCTACGAATAAATTGAACTAATGACAAGTTTCCAAGCAATAAACATAAGAAACATTATTGTCGTGTTAAAGCAATGTCAGAATCATTAGTTTCATTACAGCTCTTAGAGCCAGCTCAATAGGTGTGATATCACGCTTTCACAGAATATCGGCGTGAAATAATTAGCTTTTAGCCAATCATGTTTCGGACGGTGAGTGACAGTACTTATGTTCCACTCCCCTCTTCCGTTATCCTATCCCATTCACTCCATCGTAAAGGCTTATAACGCGTTGGCTTCGCTCCTGATATTGTAGACATCTTTAGGCCACGCTAACCACTTTCCATCACGTAAGCCTACCTTACCTATCACGTAAGCGTACCTTTTTAGCCAAATTCAGTCAATTAAAAAAAAATTAACTTCAACCAAATTTTAAGTCTAACTTATTACTAAAATCATCGCATATATGTAAAAATTATAGAATATATTTTAAATTTCAACCATATAATCCAAGTAGTTTCCAAAAAATACTTTTTAGTTTTTGAAGTCGGTTTTTTAAACGAAGTTTTTTTTATTTGTTACTTTTTAGTGTCTACCTCCATAGCTAGACACTAAAAAGTAACAAATAAAAACGCCGCGCGCCTTAAAAAATATAGGTCCTAAGAAACGGGAACGGAAAATTTTCTTAAAAAATGTTCATAAAATGAAAACTACTGGGCCAAACTATGTTCAATTTTTAGGGGACCAAATGGCAACTATTCTGCATTAAACTAAAAAAGAATCACGTAAACCGGATCATAAATCTCAGCGTAATCGGTGTACTACATACATAAATAAAAAAACCTAATAAAATTAAGAACCTCCTCGTATTTGAAGCCTGTTAAAAACTGCCTAAGTGGTGTATGAGATCCAGCCTGGATTCAAAGCCACGCTCTTTGAGTTTAAGACGCGTGCGATAGTCATACGCTACCACAACTTCTAATAAGATTCTAAGAGAACCAAATATTTAAGGGCAAATTTTAATCTTTGAATTCTTTCACCTCTGTGTCACATTTGTAGTTATTGGGTCTTACTTACAATAATCTCGTTAAGAAAGGATTAGACATCTCTTAAATAAGAGACTCTTAAGCCCCTAATCAATGGCCGTTTCAAATAAAACTTGCCATCTTGCCTCTTAGTAGTCACTTAAACTACCTCTCGATGTTGGTAATTTTTGACAGTTAAATATGATTGACCACCACCTCTTATCCTTAAGAGGAGTTTATGGGTAAGATTTTCGTTAATCAGTTGCTAAGCAGTTTCTTAAAATTTAACAAACGATTATAAGTAAGGCCATTAATGTATATATTGCATAAACTCTACTACCACTAATCACTATAAGCAATGACTAACATTCTATTTACACTGATAGTACCAAACACAAAAATCACGTACAGTTAAAATTTCACAATAGAGAATAGATAGTAATGGATAGATAACTTACCGATTCATAGCAAACGCGTACATGAACCTTATAATCGGCATGTTGACATAGTTCTTCCTGTTCATTATTGTCTTTAGATCATCAACGACTTGTACTATAGCGTCGTAGTCCTGTATTTCTCTGTATGAGATAAGCATGTTTAATATTGTATCTCCTGAAAGTACCGCCGGATCGTCAAGCCTCCGACGCATCGCGTGGAGTACGTTGGCCAGTTCTTGCCCACTGTACGTCTCGCGGGCTTTCCGAAGGTCCGATAGGAATTTCTCTTGCAGATGTGCTCTAGAAAACACTTTTTCGATAAACATAGCGTATGAAGTTTCTGGAGAACTTGAAATGTATTTTGTTTAGCTATGGAATTTTATTTTCAAAACCATCAACAATCGTGGAGTTCATGACGAATAACAGATAGTTACGAAATGAACGGTCGGTGAGATATAGAAACCGGCTATAAGTGTTCAAGTTATCGCAAGAACTCCCTTGTTTAGCGTTAGGTTAAATAATTAGTATTTGTCTGGGGCTTTTACTTATTGATTGCTCTAAGCTTGGATTCATGGATATTTGACACTGGTTAGAGACACAGTAATGTAGAACCATATTTAAAAACAAGATGATGAATATAAAGTAATACACGTTGCTTCTTTATACAGGTGCTGTATTCGAACATGTGTTTTTCAATTGCATCATTCAGGGCCACTTCTTATACTACCTATATAATAATTATAAATAGGTAGAAAACTTTTTATTGTTCACCAATAAAACAAACAATTACTGTAGTCAAATTATATATGAATAATAGAAACATTAATTAAGAAGTCAAGTGGCCCGACTTTGATAACAAAAATTTATATTTAGACTTTGGAAAAAAGAATTAAACAGAATGCGAATCTGTAGATTTAAAACATAAAGTTACATTCCATTATTGCATATTGATATTAAATTCTGGAAAGTAATAATACACGGAAAACTAAAGCCAAGGGGTCATTTGACGTGATTTTGCTATCTTATTTATGAACGCTAATGAGAGAACTAATAATAATAAACTAATTAGGTTGTCTTTAAAACTGCTTTAAGAAAAAGATAAATGTAATTTACAAATTCCAGAAATAGCAACGACATAAAACAACTGTAATTATTCCGCGTGTAGCGCTTTGGAGCCCAAGTCCCGTGTTGTTAAAAAAATTCTCCTCTTCGCACGGTCTTCGGCATGTCATATTGAGACACAAATGGCTTATAGTCCCTCACGACATGCAGCCAGCATTTCTAGGGCGTACCCATATTAGTTCTCCACATACACAACTAACCCGTTTTCTTAAACTTCACTTATATACATATTATCTACAACTCTCTCTTGCAATTTATATGCAATATGGCGAATAAGTAAAGTGTATTTCATACCGAGCATCAAAGCCGTTAACTAATTGGTAAGATACTACAAAGACAAGACCAAAGGGCACGTATTTAACACCTTAAAGGTCTATATGAGCAGTTAGATTTATTAATGATTCATGTTGACTGGGACTCGTAAGGCTTAATCGGCGAAAGGCCTTAAGAGTCTTGATCGTTAATGAGCCCATACGCAAATCAACGTCAACACTATAATACAAAATGTACGTGATAGTTGACCCATACCACTGCTAATTTCTGGACTAGATGTAACATGAATCATCCTTAAAACCTCTCATTCCGTGTTTGTTAAACAGACCAAAACAGAAAGAAGTACGTTTAAAGTCAATTAAAAACAATTACAAGCTTTTAAACTCACTTGGTTTGTACTTCAACATCTTGCAATATATTCTTCAATCTCAATGTGAGATGTTGTTTTGGATCGGCTGTATCTTCACCCTTGAACTTGGTGGCGGCCGGATTCGTAACGACACAAGTGCCCGCATCAGTCAATTTGTACGATACGAACAGGAAATTTGGCAGTGATATCTGCAACATTCGCAATGGGGGAATACCAGGACAGCACAACAATATTGATTATGTAATCTTTGTCAGCGTTAAAAGTAAATAAATGAAATGTATTTATTCACATTCACGCCACACATAAAATGCATGAAACAAATAACTTGTGCATCCCGTTAGCAACGAAAGCTTATTCGCCTTTCGGCCTTTATGGCCACATTTAGCTAACAACTGCTCTGATGGAGACGCAATAAATGGTTTTTCATAACTTGACACCATTAATTTAAGCGCGGGATATTTTTATAAATAATTGAGTAAATGTTTATTTATAAATGGTGGACATCTGTAATATATAAGAGTACATTAGGTCCGAAAACCGGCAGTACAGGTTCCTCTGCCAGGATTTGAACCCACATCATTAAAATAAATTTGAGACGAAGACTGTTTAATAACTAAGCTACTGCGCTTGATATTATTACGTTTATTAAGACTTAAACTAATTGCCCAAGTAATTAATTGGTCCTAATTACTGGTGCTAGCGCTTTTCGTTGTACTAGGCGCTTAAAAATATACGAAGGTAAGAAACAACACATTCCAACTCTTAGTAGATAGATGCACCCAAGTTACAGGTGGATATATCAAGCTAGGAGTCAGTTTTTGTCAGTAGCTTGAAAGGTGATGTTAAAATATGCAGTTTATTCTAGAAAAATATAATATACTAGGTTTTTCCTAAACCAAACAACACCAAACACTGGCAACTAATCCTATAGTTTATTTATGGCCAGTCCTATATATTATTACTGATTCTCTTGCCTTACCATCGGTTGAATTTTGACATCTATGGAGGTTTTATCAATGGCTCCTCCTTGCGTTTATATAATTATGTACTCTAGTTTTAAAAATTAGAGCTGTTAGCCCCCTAAATACAATAAAATAAATAAATCGCTCGTATGGAGTCTATGCCAAATATTAACCAATATTTAAGGCAAATGAACGGTCGGTTAGATATAGGAACCGGTCATTAGAGAGCAAGCCTTCACACAGGTTACACTACGAAACTTTTTATTTATAAACAACCTATCCTATTTTCTGCGACAAAAATGACCAAAATGTCCATTCTCGGTATATTGCGACTAATTAATATAAGTAAATCAAATTTGAGCAAAAACGGCGAAGATGTAACAGACAGATAGACATAGATTAGTTGTTGTAGTTGCAGAGTATTGATTACTTTTAAACTAAAATTATTTTTGTGTAGAGAATAGGAATTATTCAGTCATATATTACCGAAGCTTGCAATGAAAAAAATGTTGTTTGGCGTCAAAATCCTACCAATTTGGATGAGTTAATACTGATAATTTGCATCTGACAAGGCTATATGAATTTAGTTCCTTTTCCTGCCATTGTTGCGAACTGAACAACATCAGATTCGTGTTGTAGCAATATTAGTTAGACACCAATCCATTGTGTAGCTCAAATTCAAATTCAAATTCATTTATTTATATAAACTTATTTCTAGGCCTTATATAATTATATCTAAAACTTATAGTAGTAACACATTTTGAACTAAAATTAAGGCTACATTTTTTTTTTGGCGGCGGTTGCTGCACTAGACTCGTGGTCTGTATCGCGGCACCCAACACAATTTCATTATAATATAGAAACTTAAATATATATAACTTAAATGTAGCTACACGTATAGATACACATATAAATAATATTAGCCCATAAATGTCCCAATGCTGGGCTCAAGCCTCTAATTATGGGGGGAACGGACAATATACCCACCACGCTTGTCCAAGGACTTGGCTGGTTTGACACATCGGTTATCTCAATGCGCAGGTTGCATCACGATGTTTTCCTTCATCGTTGTTAGCACATGGTGATTGTAACAATATACACATTGGATCAAAAAACTGACTAAGTGGTGCATGCGTTCCGGCCAGGATCGAACCCACCCCCGGTGTGGGCGGGCGCCCTGGCGGCTCGCAACGTCGCAACGCTAAGACAGACTCAGCGTATGCTGGCCGTCAGGGCCTTCCGTGGGTATCGCACGATATCCTTCGAAGCGGCCACCCTACTAGCCGGCACTCTGCCGTGGGACCTGGAGGCCAGGATACTAGCCTCCTTGTACGTTTGGCGTAAGGAGAAGGAGGCCAGTATGGCGACCTGCGCCCCGTGAGATCGAGGGGCGCAGGGACGAGTTGCGCCAGGTCCAGGTGGCAGAGTGGGCGGACCGCCTACAAAACCCCAGCGCCGGCCTCGTCGTCATCCAAGCGGTGAGGCCGATTATGTCAGAATGGCTGCAGAGGCGTCACGGCACCCTAACGTTCCGCCTGACGCAGGTCCTCTCGGGGCACGGATGCTTCGGGAGGTACCTGTGTCAAATAAGGCGCGAACAATCGTCAGGGTGCCACCACTGCGTCGGCGGCGACGAAGACACGGCGCTGCACACCTGGAGGGTGTGTCCAGCCTGGGACGAACAGCGCCGAGATCTCGTCGCGGCCATCGGGGCGGATTTGTCCCTCCCGGCCGTGGTGAATGCCGCACGACGCGTGGGACGCAGCCGCCTCCTTCTGCGAGACCGTCATGTTCGCGAAGGAGGCGGCGGAGCGGGAGAGGGAGCAAACCACCACGCTCCCCTCCCGCCAGAGCCGGCGGCGGCGTCGGAGGGTCGTGCACGACGATCTCCAGCCGCCGTAGGCTACGGCCGTGCGGGCGACCGGCGGGGAAACCGGATCCGCCCGCACATTAAGGCCGGAGAGGAGGGACGTGCGCCGATCCGCGCGCCCCCTCTCACCTCGTTTCGGTGAGGAAGAGGAGCCGGAGAGACCCAGATCTCCGGCCACAAAATGGTGAGGCCAGCCCGCAAAGGGGCCGACCGCCGTCCGTCCGGGCTGGTGGTGAATGTGCGAGCGAGCCCACAGCCCGGACAAAGGACGCTCGGGATCGGACAGGGGTTTTAGTGGGTATCCCTAACCGTGATGTGGCAATAGCTCTCCACATCCCATCGTGGGGCGCTAGTGCCACCCCGACCTGGCGAATCCCACATACGGGCCGCGACCTTTCCCCCTCGCGCGGTCTACGATCCTCAAACGGATTTCCCCTGTATAAAAAAAAAAAAGGATCGAACCCACGCCCTTTGAGTTTTGGACTCGTGCGCAAGCAATTACGCTACCACGACTTTTATAGATACATACATATATAAAGTTATTTCTTATATATTTGTTTGTTTCTTGTTTCTGAATTATAAAGCAGATATTATAAAATTTAAAGTAAATCTAAATAGCATTAAGTACCGAAGAAAAAAATTAAAATTAGCACCCGAAAACAAAAATTGCGAAGTTACACGAAATAGTCAATAATGATTCATTAAGAGAAAACTAAAGAAAAGAAAGAAAGACGTTATTTGAAGAAATAGCGACGTAATTACTTTCCTTGTACATTATTATACACAGAGCATATTTTAAGAATTATACGCCGCATTTTCAGCAAACAAGTTTTGCACTCGGCATATTGCTGTGCCGGAATTATATCCGACACAACGCTGATTTTCAGTGCAAACATTCCTACACTACACTATAAATTACAATCAGCAAAAAAAGAAGCCGTGGGAACCACGAAAATAAAAAGACACCCGAAGGCCATAATTCAATTATGTAGCCGTGTAGAAGTATTTGAGCTGTCATCGTCGTGCTATTGAGATGATGGGTGGGACAATTTGACAAATTGAGAGTAAACGCTATTGATAGGTAGTTTTATTATGTAGAAAAAGGGGGCAAACACGCAGCCAAACGACTCACTATCTATAGACGAGTTCGTCAGATATAACATTTCAGTGTTACGTCATAAACGTGTTGCATATTTGCGGCCCGTTCCTATATTTTACCAACCGTTCATTTGCCTTACTTTCAATTAAAATTAGATATACCTAAACTCAGGGAAATAATGTCAAAAATCAACCGATGGTAAGACAAGGGAATGAATTGAACATATAGGAACCGACCACTAGAGATATTAGTTGTTCAGTTTCATTGACTGTATTTTACTGTTTGACGACGACGCAGACGAGTATTTATCATATCCCTACTACCAGGGAACAACAATTATTTTGTGTTTACAGTAATTTGAGACTGGATTCGTATCTTGTGGAACATAACGAAACTCCTGTATTAATTTCTATCCTGCAGTTGGTAGCCCAGATATCGATGTAGCGCCTATGACTGGCAGGAGACAGCGCTGAACAGAAAGGAGTGGAGTATTTTGGAGACCAGAGTTCATTTTAGGTCATTGAGCCGCAGCAGTTAGTTCAATTGTTATTTTATATTCATTATCATCATTATAACATACTACATCAAAATCGGTCATGAAAATTATTACACAAAAAGATAGTTACTTTTGCATTTACATATAATATCAGAATAATACCAGGATTGACAGTCAATTAGTAAGAAATATAAATCTGATACGCTCCTAAATTCTACATAACTAGATGGCCACACATTCTTCCCTAATTTTAGTAGATCGAATTTACTTCTTGAAGGAGTTGAATATTTGTATCCAGTAACCGATTATCTTCGATCTTGACCCATTATCCTTGAAGTTAGTTATATGAAAATTTATATTTTAAGCTTTTGGTAAGAAGTAAGGCAATATAAGCTTTGAGATAACATTTGGTTTTTTTTAATCACATTGGAATTGTTTTATCTAATCTGGTCATTTTAAATATACCCGCGGGATTCATAGGATAAAAAGTAGCGCAGAGTTTAAGTCTGCGAATTAGCTGTCGATCAGCAGGAACCGCATCGAAATCGGCCCAGTAGTTTTTAGATGAATCTCGAAAAATCGGACAAAACTAAAAAAATGCATCGTGTTGTCCATCGTTTATATAGTCTATTCCAATTGTTTTTTTTTTATAGCTTCAAAGTACAAAGAAGGTATGTTTAGAATTTTATAATATTATCATAGATAGATTACCAAAAGAAGATCAACTGAAAAATGTGTAACAAGATAAGCAAATGGAAAACTTGCCTCTGTTTACTGCTGAGGCAACGGGCTTGATAATATACAAGCAAATAGTATACATTTGATACTCCTGCCGGTTATAAATAATGTAAAAAGCAAATATATTTAAGTGTAGTTATTCTTAATTAGAACTGAAAGCCACAAAATAAATACCAACCTATGGAATACAACAACAATTTTTGTGGTTAACCAAATCAACTTAGGATAAATAAAAACCTGTTCTTTTGCACAACAAAGCTCCTATATTATAGTCTCCTATGTTGCATCATATACATCATATTTTATTATAAAACTATACCTATGGAAAAAAACCATGTTTCATGTCTATAAAACTATATTCTCTAAAATATTAGAGAATACAGTTTTATAGACAGTAATAACTGGCTATTTGAGGTAAAATGTTATATTAAATTAAAAATAAGGATTTGCCATAGACTTATTTTATTAGCATTTCATAAATTGAGGTCTACATAATGTTACCTGTTACTCAGAACTTAAAGACACCTACAAACTTGATACCATATTTGCTAAACATTTTCCTCATACCTAATTACAAAAAGCTTTCTTATGATTTTGGTAGTGTAAGGACCGATTTTTCAATCAGCAGATAAAAGTTGTCCCTTAAATGGATTAGTTCATTAGTATATTATTGTTTGACAAGAAAGTTCATTTAAATATAATACATTATTATTACTATTATTGAACAATTATAAAATTGCATACAATTGTATACAATGTAAGAAAACTTATTTGTATTGTATTCTACCCATAGTCCCTCAAAACTATAGGTAGAATACTGAGCCCAGATCACCATCTTCTATGGTATGCTCGCCTGAAGATTCAATAAGTCGTATCGATAAATTTTGTTAGAAGCTCATGGCCTTAGGACCCCACGGTCCAAGGGTCACTGCAAAAGGTGCAAACATATAACTCTCACTGAGGGTTGCATATTTGCGTCGCTTGAGTAATTCAGCTGTTTCCGCCGCCGAACCGGCCGATCTAGACGTGTTTAGTAAATGGGATGCAGCCAACGTTAATTTGTTAATTTTGTATTTTACCCAGTGAATAACTTTTATCTGGTGACTGAAATATGGGCCCTGAATTGCATTAAGAAATCCTTTTTTTTGTATAAAAATTATCTTAAAGTGAAATTCTGAGTTTCAATTTTACTCATTCACTTTTATAGAACAATAAATGTTATGTTTAACCCTGTCAAAATAATGATACTAAAATTCAGATACACATTAATAAACTCCAGTTTCTTATTATGATTGTCAGGAATGTGATTATCATAATAGTAAGCAAATAACTAAAGGTGTTGTTAATCATTGAGATAGTACTTGCTAGAACTGACCCCTATTACTTAACTTCGTCCAAGTTTGTCTAGTAATCATTTTATCAATCAGACGATGGTGGTGTAATAGGTTTTGTAATAAACAAAAGGTTCAGCTCAGTATGAGTTCGTCCACAGTTAATGGGTTCCGTAGAGATGATGGGATATATTATTATCTACCTCTTTTTTCTTTCACCATATCCCAATATTTGGGATCAGCACAATGTCTTTTCCTTCCACACTCCTCTACTCTGACATACATTTTCTATCACACCACATCATCATATCATCATTCACACAATCCATCCATATTTTTTTGCATTTGTACCCATATTGTTATCTACCTATATGACATTAAGAACTGAAGTTTTTATTTCACAGCAATAACCTTGAAAAATGGACCTATGCCCAAAAACCACACAGCCTATTAACTCTAAACAAGACTTTCCACTATCGAAGAAATCAGAACTTTAAAATTATTCTATCTCTTTTTTGCTTATATTTAAAAATATTTCTTAACACAAATATTTTTAAAGTATTTATTTTGATGGTAATTTTTTTTGTGCAGTGTTAAATAACAACATTCATGAAACTTCATTCAGATGACACGCACAGATAAAAACACAAACACATGCAACACAGAACAATTATATTCTAGGTAATGGAAGTTTTTTTTAATGAAATATGGATTTTAAGACCTAAATTCCGACATAAGTATGTAAGGTACTTTATGGATAACAAAAGAGGTGCAGTATCTAATTGCCAACTGTAATAAAAGGCATTAATAAATTACCTTAAGCCGCAATGTAGAATCCGGGTCAACATCATTATACAAAAGCACATTTTCTTTCATATCAAAGCTTTCACGTACTCCGAGGTGGTATAGCAATGAACTCTGCTGCATCTGAATACTGAGATCCACGAGTGCAACATCCGCATTGTAGAATGTGTCCAAGACATTTGTCTCTCCAAAGTCTAGTTTTTCAAACTGAAACATTTTTTTTTTATAATGAATAGGTTCACATTTGACCGACATTGCGCCTTATGTCAGGCGGAAATGCAGTGTAAGGTGGAGCATGCTGAGCAACAGGATTTTTGCAATGAAATACATAATTTAATGATATTTAAATGTCTTAGACAAGTTAAGCCACTTATAAAGTTAGATATAACTGTAGAAAACCTATAAGTATCATAAAATTCTAAACATGCCACGTCTGTACAGTGAAGCTATTTTTAACATTTCTTTCTTATCTGTTTGTTCGGGATTCACTACTAGGCCGATTTCATAGCAGTTATCTCTAATCTGATAGGAACTTTTCCAGGAGTGGTTTAAAGTTGTTCAGGTACATAAAAATTTGCTTATTCTGACACTGTTTTCACTAACACAACAGCAACAGAGATTATGCATCTATAAACAGTTAAACCCTATGGTTGTTTTAAATTATAAACATAAGATTGTTTATATTATCATACTAATTAACAGTGAAAAAAATTGTAACAGTATGTTACTAAGTAAACTTTGATAAAGCTCCATATCAACTTTAATTATACATTAACCTTGGCTATTATTATGTCAACAATAAAAAAACTACTTAGAATTTTAGGTTATTAATAGAATTTAATGCCGTAACTTACATGAATATGGTGTAAATTTGCATTAACCAATTCAGATGCTAGACGGACTTCTTCCAGAGCCCTTTTCCTATGTGCAAGGTTGGTCTGATTAGAACTTTGGGTAACATCCAAAACGCAAGCAATGTCCATACGAGGACGTTGGTTTGAGACACCGGGCTGAACCGTAGCGTTGGATCCATCACTACAAACACTTTCGCAAATGCTTCTCACTTCACCTAAAATTACATTCAATTAAAAATATTATTCAAAAACACAACACACAAAAACAAAGTTCGCAATGCAGTACCTGTGTCCTCTTGCCCCGAAGAAGTGTTCGCACCTCCGAATGTTATCATTTTCTCACGTGTTTATTGACATTTGGAAAGTTTATACACACATTTTATGATCAATATACGCAGCACACAAAAATAAATTCATCAAACAAGTACTACATCGAGGACCGCGGGATTGTTATTTAACTATAGTGATGTAACATTACTTGATCCATTTTAGCGTAACGGTTCTTTCACTGATCTCACTTGTTTTTAACTGTTAATTACCAACAAATATATTCTTTTTCATTACAGAAAATAGAGCTAAAGATATAAAAGTCATGTTATAATAACAAAACTATTAACTACACTCAGTAAAACAAAATTTAATAAAATCATGCAATTATACATTTAACGTGACTGGACCTTGTAAAGAAAATTTTAAATAAAGATATTTTCAATATTAAGGGCGGCTTGCATGACATTCCTTAATTTTATTTAAGAAACAATAAACGCATTTACCACTCTTAAAGTTTTCCTTGCTTAATTTCTTCAACGCCGGGTATTGCCCTGCACGTTGTCTCAATACGATACCGCAAAGGCTTATAATTTTTACCATCTAGGTGAATCATTTTTACCTTGAAGCCTCTGCGATCGCCTTATCCATTGTGAACGTCAGGTCGAGTACAATAATAGAATATTGTATTTATTCTTTCGTAGTTAAAATATCTTTATTGGATCCAATTCCTTAACTTTATTACTCTGCTACCATGTTAGTTTGTACGAATAATGGGTATTTAGAATTGAGATAAATAATTAAAGCTAATAATATACGAGTCTAGCTAATAATATACAATCTGTAATTGACTTTTTATAAGTGACAATTTCATAAAGACAATATACGTGATATATATAAGTGATAATATAAATAGCCATTTTTGGATGATTATATTTGACAGTTCTGTAAACGTATTTACCGGTAAATTTATCGTTGTGCAAGACGCTTATCGTATTTAAAGCCCGAAGAGCCTGCAACATCTGATGGTGCAGATGCTAAAGCCAAATATGAAATATATTTACAACAATTTCTAAAAATTGACTGTGCTGTTTTTACTCTGATGACGACAAACCTGACGGATGAGATTCTAAAACAAGTTATGCGATATAAAAGCGCTAAAGAAGTATGGGATGAGCTAGAACGCCTATATAATGGAAGCAGTGAAGACAAACTTATGATCTTTGTCTACAATTCTTTGATTATAAAACGGACCCTGAACGTGAGATGGGAAAGCAATATCTTCTGCATTAAAGAACATATCAACAAATGTTTTCATAAATTGATATTTATTATTCTTTACGAAATTGTAAGTTATTAAAAAGTCAATTACAGATCGTCACTGGTATATTATTTGCTTTATTTTTCTCAATCCTAACTACCCATAAAATCGAAACTAAAACCGCACAGCAAAAGATCATTCCTCAGGTTGCCGTCAAAAATTCCGAAGTAAACTTAACCAAATGAACAAAATTTCAAATGTCAATTTGAGATTGGCCAACTAAAATTCTTTTTACGCAGAAAATAACTAACATTAAAGCTAAATTTCGTGTGTTTGTTCGATAAAATGTGACGTGAACGTAAAACAGAGCACACCTGGCTGTTTTACCGATGGCATTAATACATTTTACTAAATTACATGGGAGAGTGCCTCATGCAAGACAACATAAATGCATTTACTGTTAAATGCGTTTAGAGAGTTAAATAAAATTAACTAATTTTATTTAAACACGACCATTGTGCAAGCGGGCCTTAGTAATAATGAACTCACTTTGTGTATAATTTATATAATATTATTAAGAGGTCAGAAATAAAATGATGTTCAAAAACTGTAGTTTTCCGATTCCATATAATTTTAATTAATTACAGTTTATAACTATATAGGAAATAAAACATGATTTTGTAATTAAATTATATTTTACAAGGAAAAGAAAAATACAAACAATGAAAGTATATAAAGAAATTGAAAAATTGAAGAATAAAACGGGCGGTTAACAAAAGTTATAAAACCTTAATAGTATGCTCTAGCACAGACTTTTTTAAATTATCTGAAAGAATCTAATAACTAAATATGGCTCGTTAAATATAAACTGTATGTTAAGAATTCAAAAGTTTAATGTATATAATATAATAAATAACCCTAACACTACAAATATTATTTGAAGAAACAATATGAAATAAGTAAAACCAAGACAATAAATAACTTTATTATCAATTTCATACTAACTCATCATCAAATGTAATTTACTCTGTCCTATATATATGATACTGAATACGTTGAATAAGTTCATCAAGTTTATCAAGATTTGTTGTTGGTTCAACGCTAACCGCGGAAACCATTAAAGAAGAAAAAAAAATGTATTTTAGCCAGCTAATGAATAACTAGGAACTGGTTGCTTTGTGTTTTCGGAATATTGGATGGTTATCCACCACTACCTATTTGACAGTAACGCACTATGCTTTGAACGCCATCTTTCTGGAAGAATTTGATTAAATCGTTCCACTTATAGCCTATGCTGTTTTTAAATTTCACGTTAGATGGCACTTTAATATTATTTTTTCATTTTGGAGGACATCTATATAGAAGAGCTCGCACGAGCCAGATTTCATCATTTCTATTATGAAATCTGGCTCTGGGCAAAAAAATCTGCTTAATATTATTTATTTAGGCTTATGGCTTGACAGCTAGGCCTTTAAGCCAAATCTTAGTTTACAATATAGTTTCTTCATTTTCTTAAGCCTATGTGTAGCACAGCTGAACTGTAGGTTATCAGCTTGTGCTATTCATCGGAGTTCTTATGACAACTCAAAAGGCCACATTTGACTATACAGTTCACATTTCTCACAAAACACACAATGACTACTCAAAAACTATCAATATCCTACAACTGTTGTTCATTTTAGAGTAATGTTACACATTTTTAGAAAATAAAACTGCACAGCACAACATCTCCTTTCAGTTCCCGCCAAAAATTTTGCTTAATATAATGGTAAAATGCGCGCCACGAAACCAGTTCAACGGAATATAAAGAAACTAAAGTGTTTGTAAAGTGGCCAGAAAATTAATTTATGGCTTTAAATATGGAATATCTCGTTTTTAGTATTCACTAATATTCAGTAATTATATACAGCGAATGACGGATTAGCAAAAAATTACTTTAGTATGAAAGTACATATAGGTAACTAATAATAAGAACAATAAGACACGAGTCGAAGTAGCTCTGCCTGGGAACAGGTATCGAAGATGTATAAGCAGTTAAGCACACTTGTCCAAGGTACATGTCATCACGATTTTGTCCTTCACCGTCAGCACGTTGTATGCACATTAGGTTATACTGCAAAAGTGGTGTATGCTTCCCGACCAGGATTCGAACGAGTTTGTGCCTTGAGACTGTTCCCTATACGTTACCTTGTCTTATAATAAGTGATATTATTAACCAATACTTTATTAACTATCTATTTAATTCTGTATTACTAAGGTGACCAACTATTTTACGTAGAGTACACTTTGCAACGATAAAAACTTTATTTTCTTTTAAAAACATACTTTTCTTCGGAAATTTCTATTATAATTTTAAAAAGATTTGAAAAGAGTACAAAACTCAGTAAATGAGTACAGTTGGTCACCTTTACAGTAACAGTGATTTGCAATATTTACTACAACTGCTATTTTTAAAAACGATTTATTTTATAAGTTGTAATAATTATATATTTTAGTACACTTAAGTATTAGAAAAAATTCAATGACATTCTTTTTTCTGATTTGTCTTCGATCTGTATGTAGCATGGAAACTATTTCGTAGCATTATCATGTACTTATTTGTTTGTGCTGTTAATTACTGTACAGTTATTAAGTACATACACATACATACATCATCTCAAAAACCAAACACAATACCAACACTGACTGCTTTATTTCTATGTATAATACATATATTATGTGTATCTAGTAGGACGACATCTTACACCCTGTAAAATGATGAACAAGACGGAACAGAAACTAACTAACTCTAAACTTACGGAAGTCGGTTGAGTTTAATGAACTTCAAGTATTTCTGTTATCTGCTGGGCTTCTGTGACAGCAGATATTGTCGAAGCTCAAGGAATAGATGCGCTAGATCTTAGCGCACTCAGTGGCTTTGCGACACGGAGATGGAGATGCTGAGGTGGATGTGCGGAGATACACGAATTGACCGTATTGGAAACACATTCATTTAGAGTACTGTCAGTTTCCACGACACATGGTTGATAAATGCCTCGATCGGATATCTTGAGGGAGGAAATTCAAACCAAACCTCAAGAATTTTAACACTGGCGTCGTCCTTATCCAAGCGGTGAGGCCGAGATCACACGAATGGTTGCAAACTAACTATAACGTCGATTTTAATTTTGTCTTGATTATTTTGTACATTTGAGGAAAGACATGACGTGCAAAATGCTGTAGATTGAATTTTGTTTTGCTTAACAACAAAACCTAATTCAAACTAAATAAAAACCATTTTTTTTATTTGAAGTCGTTTTATTATACGTGTTTGTTATATTTGATTTGTTAAATGTTTCTATAACTTAAGATCGTTCTTACCTAATAAGTTATGAATATTGTAATTTAATAAACGACCAATCAGAGCAGAACATATGGCTCGGAGCGGGGTCAGACGCCCTCTATACTTGAGTAGTATCTACTTCGGTAGACGGAGGAGTTTTTGTCCACCAGGTCGAGTTGGACCATTGAGAATTTTAAAGAAAGTATTGAGCTTGGAAGTATGTGTGGGTGCCTTGAACCCGCTGCTCGGTCTAAACTATGTCAAAATGTTGATCAAATCTAAATTAAAAGTGTATAAACCGTGGCCATCGTTTTATGCCCACAATTTTCTGATGACGCCCACTAAACCTGCAAGCAATAAAGAAGATTTCACGAGAACGAGGCCTTCTCTATATATATATATATATATATATATATATATATATATATAAAAAAAAAAAAAAAAAAAAAAAAAAAAAAAAAAAATAAAATATATATATATATATATAATATATATATATATATATATATCTATAGTACTTTTTGCATTCCTTGAATAGCTTTAGGAATTTAAGCACCTGTAGAATATGTACTATTGGCACGCACATTTTTTGCCTTCGAAGAGTATAGTCGCTTGGCGTTCTTCAACATGGGTTCCTCTCAATTCCCTTGGATCTACTCATTATATTCTGACTTGGTGATAATGGGACCACTTCAAGAGTATACTTTTTGTAATAAAGAACAAAAACAGACCACCATTCACGGAGAAATCGCTTAACAAACTTACAAAAAATTAATAAGAAAAATAATTGAGAAACTCCTCCTTTATGTAGTCGGTTAAAAATCAGACTATATATCGTAATCGTTATATACCTAAGCTGCGATGTGCCACATGACAGTGCGTTATCAAAAAGTGGGCATATCTACACCGCCCAATATGTGGAGTATTGATCAAATAATACAAGAATTTTAAATACAAAAATATTGTTTAATATATTGAAACTATAAGTAAAACAAAATATTAGTGATTTTTATAGTAATATATAGATCAGCTTTTGACAATTCACATATACCTACTCGTAAAATGAATTACATTTATAAAACATTACATATGAAAATAATTGTAAAAGAGCTAGTAAACTTATAAGCATTCCACTAAATAAATCACAGATTTCCGTTATTTTCTTTGGCGTTAATTTCGGTAACTTTTATTTTCAACTGTATCTAGTCCACTCCCTTTGAGATTTTTATAACAACTTACCTTAAAAATGTTGTAGATGTTTGTGATTTTATTATATTATTTTTTGCATGAAGGTAAAAAATTACCTGGCAAAATTCACACGAGTGCGAAAACAATAGTTACTAAGTAGTTATAGACAAAAATAAAATATCATATAATAAAAATAAATAGGCACTCAAGTGTCTTCTTTGAGATTTTTTTTTTTCTATTTCGTATAATATATGACTGACAAACGTGCGTTTGAGAACGCACATACATAATATAAATATTAAGTTAACTTGACTTTTAACGTCTTAGTATTTTACTTTCCAAGGATGATTTTGCGGGAGGCGCCGAAGTTCTGCCCTGATTGCGTTGCCACTTTGTTAGTGCCGGCTTGAAGACCAATCACAGTTTGACCAGCGCGGAGTACATCTTCGGAGAATTCGCGACGGTTCTCTTCAGCTGGTTTTGGACCGAGGAAGGGGCCACGCCACTCCGGGTGTTTGTAGGCCTGGCAAAATTAAAAAAAATCAGCTTTCGACATACATATTATGTACATTTTTTACGTTATTTCCACTTCCACGGAAACAAAAGCATTTTATCTGTGCAGAAACGGAGAAGAATACAATTTTGTGCGGCTGAGTGGCGACAAAACAACCCACAACCAGGTTGTAGGGTATTTGTCCGTCTGGTTGGCTACCACCCCTGGTTTAGAGCATGCCACTATAACAAGTTTGTGTTGTGTTTCGGCTATAATATTTAGATTCCTGTCTCCTTTTAGAGAGCAGCACATTCAGGACCTTCACCTTCAGACAGTCCAATCAATTGAGACATTTTGCTATCATTGCATAAAATGTCACAGCCTACTTGATTTTGTATAAGAATAGGTACTGTCTTATGAGTTACAAAAAATGATGACGTCATTAGTGACCTTTTCGCCACGACGACAACGACCTCTGTCGCCGTGTGGAACGGCCAACGAAGCATTTTGGGCGTTGTAAGCTACTAATGGCATTCCCTGTTGGTGTTGCACATGTCCATAGGCGATGGTAACCGCTGTCTATCAGGTGGGCCGTCTGTGTGTCTACTGAATGCGCGAATTATAAAAATAAAGCAAGAAAGTAGCGATGGCAGCGAGAATATGTAAACTCAACATAATATTTTTGACCACCTTCCTCGTCACTTTTCTGCTTGTTGCTGTGTAAGTGCACATAAAATATATTTTTATTGACTGTAGTAGGCAAACAGTCGGACCATCCAGCCAAGGGAAAGTGGTTCCTCTATAGACATTTCCAAAACTAGGGCGAAGCTAGTGTTTTGCAACCTTTAAGATGGGAAAAAAGAATGGGACAGCTATGTTAAACGGGTCCGAATGTTGGCTCATTGAAGTGATAGACACAATTAAGATGAGAATGTTGAAACAGATGTGTGGTGTTACAAGACCGAATAAAGTGAGAAATGGGTACATAAGGGAGGAATCTTTGAAGGTTGGACACGTGACTGAAAAATTGAGGGGTGAAAATCACGTGACCAAAAAAAGTTAAACTGCAAGATTTGTAGCAATGTAAAGGTTGACTAAAAAAGAGATGGTTAGATTGTGTGAAGGATGATGTGATAATTTGTGGCGTGACAGAGGATGTATGTCAAAATAGAGGATTGTGGAAGGAAAAGACATATTGTGACGACCTGAAATAATGGAAGAAGGTAAAAGATAATGATATATAGAATTCTTGGACATGTAGAAAATTAGAGGGCATGTGGTACGGGATTGGAAGACTCACATTCGGCGCTCGAAAGACAGCTCAAAGCTAACCATTTCTCGGAAATATTCTGTGAGAGCATGGTGACAAAGCGATTGAGCTACTTCTAAATGCTGTAATCAAGACAATGATTCCCACTCTATCATGTTTGTACACTTGTGACAAATATGCACGCTGAGAAAGTTGTCTAAGCGATGCATTTCGGGTGAAGATTTGAAACCATATCTTAAGAACAAGAAGTAGAGGCTAGTTGATTGCTGGCTGGTTGTAGTAGGGGTAAATATGTCTAGGAGGGCGCGACGACGCCGGAGGTCTGACCTAGACCTTCGCCACCGTAAGCGGGCGGCGCGGGTGGGGCCTCTAGGGGTATAGAGGTTCTCACTCACCCGCACATGCCGTCGAGATGAGAGCGCGAGTGTTCCGCGCGCGCTCATCTCTCTTCCCGTGGGGCGCGTTACAGACCGCCCCACGCCCAGAAAAGACCGAGAAGTCGCCGGGGACTAGCTCCCCCGGCATTGGAAGAGGCCCAGTGAGTGGGGCCCACGCCTGCCAGGGATTGCGGAGCCGGGTAGCCTATTCCCATAGCCCTGGGGCATAAGGCGCAGGACGGAACGCCCAGGGGTTTTAGTGGGTATCCCTAACTGGGGAGTGGTAATGGCGTGGCACCGGTTTTGACCGGGCACGCTAGTGCCACCCCCGATCTGGCGAATCCCACACTCTCACCGGGTCGCAAGCATCCCCCAGGCTTCTGTGCCTGTCGCGGCTTAGTCCTCAAACGGATTTCCCCTGGCAAAAAAAAGGGGTAAATATGCCTCCCCCTTACCCCATTCCACCTCCCCGCTACTTAAAAATCGTGCACCGGATAGCAATAGATTTACCGAAGTATATGCGTTAGATGCTAAGCTAGTACCATTCTATGCAAACATACTTAGTAAGATTATAAGCAGATTTCTGTATCTTATTCTCCTTTCCTTTAGTTTTATAGGGTTTGTATCAAATTGTAATTAGTAGTAAGGCAAAGGAATGGATAAAATATAGGTACCAGCTCTATAACGGATTCTTTAAATTGTACTCACGGTTCTACCGATAGCAAAAATTGTCTGTGTTACAAGAGCAATATTCTTCTGATCCCAAAGGTCTGTAGTTTGGAAGAGATCCACATCAGGTACTCCATATTTGATACACGCTTTTTGGAACCTGAAATAATTGGGAAAATTAGTCTATTCTTATAAACACCATTATTCATAAATAATAAATACTAAACGTCTATGTCAAAGAAGCAAGTGAGGTGTGTAAGAATAAGCCTGAATGGGGATTCTGTATGTATATAATAAATACAAAATCTATACGCTTTAACGGCTTTATGCGCGGCATTTTATTTATATTTCTTGACACTTGACATCTATGCATAGATAATACTGTACATATAAACATCTATGTCATGACATGATAAAATATATATTTTTAAATATGTCTGTTTAAGTTCTACCCAATAATCAGCACCACCTAGATTTCATTGTGAGTTTTTGTAAAATTGCATAAGAAAAATCTTTAAAAATATGACATATACTTACTGACTTATGTTATCCATGAACTTGTAATCGCCTCCGGAGATGTTGACTTTGGTAATTATCCCTGGCTGGAGCCTGTTCATCAGTTTGCAGAGGATGATGCCATCGCGCAGAGCCTGCTCATAAGGCAGGTCTGATGGGAACCTCTCGCCGATGACTGCTTCAATCCATTTCTGAGCTTCTATCTCCTTTTCTGGTTCGCGTTTACCAGCACACTGAAAATTATAAAAAAAGTAACGCTATTAAGACTTCTTCATGGAATTTCTTTGACATCAATCGTTCAATCCTACTGCCACATCTGGTGTAATGTTATAGTTATTGACCGTTTCAGATAGATGTAACGATGGGTTTAAATGCATTTTTGTGATGAATATCAATGTTATTTATTGATGTTAAATATTGATTTTTTACGTATGTATATAACTAATCCTTGGGCTCCATCTGGGATAATGTTAAATTTATTTGACTATGGTCAAATATTTCCTATTTATAGTGTAAAAATGATGCCGTTAACGGATAAGTATGTTAGCTACCACATTAAAATAACGCATTAAACCCATTGCTACATCTGCTTGAAACTTTCAATAACTATGTATAATATTATAGTTATTGAACTAACACGGGAAAGTATCCTACAAATCTGTTCCAGTTCGAAAGAGCGCAATCGTCTTTTGGCCTTTGCTAATTGGGCGTCTGGGCAGTGGTTGCAGCCACCCATCCTTCAATGTGGGTTCAACTTTAGATATTTGTACTTTTCGGTTAGTGCGAACCTTCGCTGGGGGCTCTTGTTGCATACCCCATCGTTGCTAGTATGAGAGTATAGTGGACCCGTATGCACACTACGATTATGATGTTTACATAGTGTTTGTCGAAGACCTCATCTTGGCACCTCCGTGACATCATCCGTCGGGCTCTTGTCACCATCTGCATACCGGCCGTATTAAAATTGAATTATTTTGTACGAGATGATGGCAAAAGGCCGGATATCATGTCAAATATTGAAAGATGGGACAGCCCTTGTTTTGGACGCGAATAGTTCCGATACTCTGGCGCCATCACATTACCAATGGCTGTGTTAGAGCTGTCAACGCTGCTACAAAAGTTGAAGCTATCAAATGGCGCAAATATGAAACCTTAGGAAGAGGTACATATTTGTGCCGTTCGGAGTTGAAACCTTAGACTGTGGGGTCCATCAAGAGTCTTTTAAAGATATTAGTAAAAAACTCTTCGATGCCAACCATGATCAGAAGGCTGATTCATACTTCGGCTAACAAATAAGCATCGCCATGCAGCACGGCGATGCAGACAGTCTTCTGCACGCTCCCACCCCCCCCTAGGTATTTATTACACAGTTTAATTAATTGTACGATTTATACCCTAGTTTATTTACGGGTTTTAATTGTATTCTTTAAGTTAGTTTTAGTTTCTTAATACAAGATATAAATAAAATATATTATTATACTGCTTGACGATTATTTTAAATTCGTATCAAAATTAAGTTCAGATTAATAATAATTCTAGCAATAAATTGTTTTCCATCAGGTGACTAGTTACTATGTCTGTTGTAATTTAACAATAAAAAAATTCGTAATACGTTATTTGTTAGCTTTTGTAGTCAAATGGGATAATGGTTAATATTCTATCTACTTCGGAACCCTTAATTAAGTTTAGTCGATACCCTTGGCCGTTTTATAAATTTCGATTTTTCACCTTCGCTTACCATTTTAAAACAATAGGCTTTAAGGTTTCCCTTTATATATTTATTCATCGACTTTATCAGATACTCTCATAACACAGTCATACAAAGACGTGTAGTGTCGTATATTAGTGCGCTGGAACTCACATAGTGTGAATCATGTTTGGATTAATATTTTATTCTGCGATTTTATATTCTGTGTACAACATGCCAGTGTGGATGTGGTTATTCTTCTTCTTATACATTCCGAAGCATTTCTCATTATTATTATAGTAATATATCATGGAGATCATGCCGTTTGAGGTCGAAAAAATTCAACAGGAATATTTTAAAGAAACGACACCTGGGAAGTGCAACTCATTCTGACGATACGAAACGAAAGACTAATTTTTATTTACTTCATAAAATATTCAGAAGTTGAATAAAATGCGCGATGAAAGGAATTTAAAAATGATTATTGAATTAAATGGGAAATATGAAAGCAGAAAAAAACTACAGATATTACTAATAAGTAATAAAATGGGTTTAACAGCAAGAAAAAAAATAACTATACTATATTATAAGAGGAGTTAGTTTCAGGATATTTGGATTGAAAAGTGTCACTGAAAAGCACTTGCAAGTTTTGAAAAATATACGCAAAACAAAGAGACCAGAATCATCTATCTTATAATGTCTTATAAAAGTCCATCTTCACATGTATTAAATTGTAAATTTAAATTTTTTCATCATAATATATTTGATGATGGAATAAGAAACAAGATGAATTGGTGCACAAATTATGAAATTGCCAAAATTTTATTAGAACTAATACGAATTAAAATTTTAAAAATTAACATAGAGAGAAATAGACTAAAAAATCAATTTAAATTGAATAACTAATTCAAAATAGAGAAATACACAAATTGCTTGCTATATATTACTTAAAGTAATACTCTTACTACGTTACACTAATTAAGGAATGCCTTACCGAAGGTGGATGTTGCTATACATCTCGACTCTCTTTTTTTCTTTCTCTTTATCTTGTAACAGTACCCTGAACTAGGGTCCCAAATTAGTGTAGTAATGGGTCTAAATAAGGCCACCCTTTAAAACTATTTTGGTGCTTAGATTTTACAATATTGTGAAATGTATTTATTTTGCTGGTGTGCAAAAAAATATTTATATTGTGCAATAATTTATATTAACTTCTTGTAAAGTTATATGAATTAGAAATATTTTTTAAGACTGTTACATAATTGATATAATTTTTAAATAAAATGAAGTATGTATAAGTACATTAAGTTTTTATTGCCTATCTTTACTTATCAGCTGTAACATAATGTAATTATCAAGAAATGTAATGAACTTCAAAAAAATACCAACCATTCTCTAGCTTTGAATGCTGTTGTATGAGCTAATGCTGAGCAAGAAAATTTATACAAATATTAATTTCTATTCTATACTATATATTATACATTATTCTTAGTTATGGTATTAGTAATAGGTATCTTCAAGGTAAACGTGCCCGATCCGACAGTGGTCAAATGCGAACCTATACAATAGTAAAACATATTTCAAGGCGGCTATATGAGTTTAAAAATTATTTTTTAAAAAGGTTTTTAAATACGAGCTTTTGAGATCCTGGATATCATGTAGCGGCAGAGTGCTAGTGCAGGACAAGTAAAACGAGTCCGAACACGGTGGGTCTATCTTGTTTAGGACAGGAGTTCCTATGGCCACCTTCCGACTCCATCATCAGATCAGCGGATCTGATATGGTAACATGAAGCTTCATGTTACCATATTATTGCACGCGATATACATATGCGTGCAAAATTTCAGCTCAATCGGTAACCGGGAACTTGGTCAAATTTAACTTGCAAGATTCTACCCCAACTTACACACATCCATTGCAAATTAAATAAAAGCTTGTAAAAACTGATGACTATTAGCCTCCTCAACATAGGGGTAAAAGTGTCACTTAAAACACCAAATCGTGACGTGTTTTGCGGTGTGGTGTATTCGTTCTGAATATATTAAACAGTTGCATAAGGCTCCTTTGTTCTTTGTGTGGTCATACACGTTTGTCATTTGAAGTCATCATAGAATTTCAAAACTCAGAAGACCCTAATCCGAGTCATACTCGGGGTTTAAAATTTCAAGTTGTTGACTGAGCATACTTTAACAATCCCAATACTGTAGTGTAAAAAGCCTTGAGGACTAGATCGCTTCTTAGAAACTGGGGAGTATAGTTTCTAATTTTACGAACGTAATATATGCGGAAGCTTATTGAGTTAGGTCTGATTTGGTCAATATATAAAACATCAAAGAGCGAAAGACAAACGACTTCTGGAGTCATGTAGTCATGATGAATGTAGGAGATTTTCAGAGTTATATTTTTAACTGGGCGATTTAACTCCTAGTATATTTTTTCCATGTTTTAAAAATAAAAGTCGTCATGGCTTAGTGATTAGTGTACATGCGTTCCAAATTTAAAGAACCCGGGTTGGAATTCTGGCCTCAAAACAGGCACACGCCATTAAGACAGCTTTCTGATGTAATATGGATATTGTTACAATTGCCACGTGCTGACTGTGAAAGAAAACATCACGATGAAGCCTGCACGTAGACGTCAAATAAAATACTGCGTTTAAAATCGTTAAAACGTACTTTCATTATGCATAATAGTTAAAAAAATACTATTTTGGATTATCCATAAGATTTTGTTACACGGATTTCATGATTTTTTGACTCCTCGCCCAGCTGGTCACATTCCTGAGACTCCTCCCCCCCTAGCGTGAAATCAATCTTATTTTACACCAAGAAATTCTTGACTTTAATCTAAATCTGGCATGACACTGACTGGGGATTATACCTGTCTACACTATACAATAATGCACTCAAAGACAAGCCCCGGCCAGTTTACGACTATTATGGGAAATGAGAACAACTGAATTAAGAAGAACTGAACTGAACAGAACTGATAGTAGTACTAGGGGTCTGGGACTATGGGGACTATAGCGTCTGCCCGTCGCAATGTTCGGGGAACATGTAAAAATGGGCAGACGGTGACTTGTTACTCCCTGCAGGGGCCCTAAAAATGCCATAGAAGACAGGGGCAACATAAAACACAACAACAAAAAGTCTAGATATAAATAAAGCAGTTTCAATAAAATTGTTTTTAATAAGGCAAGTTTATTTAATCAAGATACAAAAAAATCTGTTTAGGTTTTTTAGGGTACTGTCACTAAGTCACTAAGAAACCCTTCGCAGCATGTGGACTATTAATTGGGCTTTTATGTAAAGTAGTTGCGTCGACTCTTGCTCGAAGTGTTGTTTGTTAATTTGTGTCCTTATAAGTGCAATAACTTTTCGGTGTTTCATTAAAGCATATTAAAAACTTTTGAAGTTATTATTTTAAAAAGTTTCAAGGTTTTTGACACTATATATTAATGGTTATCAAAAGGATAGTAATAAAATTTTATTCACGCTGTAGTTTGTCAACATTCACAAATAAATAATATCTGATGGCGCAGGCGGAAGCGACGATAAAAGAGAACGGAAGGACTTAAAAGATAAGGTCGCCGCACCAGATGGGCAACTTCTCGTCTTGAGGTTCCTACGACTAATGGAACGGTACCGTCGGTACCTTCCAGCATGCGGGTTGATATAAACGGGTGTAAAATGCGGCACAGTACACAAAACGCGGCGAGGTTTATGCGGACGAAGCGTCGCGATCAACTGGTGGACGTAGACCATATATCATCTATGGACGTAGACTATCAGGGCGTTCCATGTTCAAAACACCCAAAATGCTCAGTTGGCCTTTCCACAATGCGACCGTATTGTCATTGTCGTCGTGACGAAAACGTCACCAATGACGTCATCATTGTCAATAACACAACGACCCATGGTCGTTGTGAGCCATTCTACCCACCCAAAGGCCCACCTCGAATACCCGTTCCATTTGGGTTTACGATTGTAACGCCGGCAAGCAAGTGGAACGGGATTAATCGCAGGTGTGATCGTGGTCGTTGTGAGTCCCTAATGGAACGCAGCCTATATTACGGATTACAGATGCGGCGAAAGCAAAAGGAGACAAAGAGGTGGTGACCAAATAGGTCGGCATTAACAATATAGTTTACAAGGTATAATTAATTAGCGTTTTTCTTGCACGGAGCAATTTGGGGCTTTAATCTTGGCTTGGCGAAGATATTCAAAGTTCAATTCCATTGCGATAATGTCAAACATTCGTATTGTACTAAAACCAAATATTTCTTCGATGTCGTCGCGGTGGATTACTAGTAGAAAACAAATTGGTATTAGTAGAAATGACGTTAGCCAATATGAATATTGAAGTTATCAAAATTTAAGAATGTATTTCACGAGTCTTCGCTTATAAATATTTATGAAGACAGAGTGGCTTGTCACGGGCATGCTATTGGAATTAACAGAATACCGAAACCAGGAAATTATATGATTGAGACGATAGTAGGTATCTGGCGTTTTTGACGGGATTGTTAATAGTAGAATTGGGCACTTGATCTTAAGCCTTAACAAATATTGAGAATATAATGTCTTATCTTAATTAAGCTGGTTCTGTTTTTAGAATGCGGTAAACATTTTGACGAAAATGAAACATTTATATTTTGATCTTGCCCGTCTGTCTGTCCATCTGTCTTCGTAGATCATGATTACTTATCACTAAATAAGACTACGTTTTAACGCGAGCCTGGTATTGATGTATTTGATTTTTTTTATTCCGACGTGTTGGCCACTTTTCAGCAGCCGTGATCACGTCAGACATGCCGACATCTAAAGTATGTGGCCATAACAACATTGAGTTGTGTTGCGGCATTAGTGGCCAGGTTCCAGTCTCCCTTAGAAAGTGGCAACACAATGGTAGCCACCTTTGTTGTTACAACTATAGGTTATTTTAACTATAGTTGTAACAACTATACTAAAAAAAACATATGAAAGTACAGACTTTCATATGTTTTTTTTAGTATATACTGTAACAAACGATTTAATTTAATAATTTATTCATTTGAAACTTAACATTGACAACACTTGATTATGCTGTCTGCATCCATATTGTAACAATATGTATATTAGAACAGAAAACTACTTAAGTTTTTTTTATAATCGACAGACGAACACATAGGGCCTTACTTATAATCTTTTTTCAATTTAAAGACACTGCTTAGCAACTGATTAGTGAAATATTACCATAAACTCCTCTTTATCGAATATTTTTGGTACAACCTACATTAATTATTCAATTTCGTTTATCTGTCTCTTAGTTATCAACAGGTAATACACGTTTATAAGTGCAGAAAAGATATTCATTGATTAGGGTCGTATTCTGATTCTCTTACTTAAGAGATGCTTAATCGTTTTTTAACGAAATTATTATAAGTAAGGCCGATATTGTATATCCCCAAATTAAGCAAGTTACGTTTGTGTTATGGGTAATATACGACGAACACTCTGGGGCCGATCCCAGACACCCAGACCATTATTTACTTAGTAAATAACGGAGAAAATACGTTTCCGAAATTTACTATACCAGGAATCGAACCCCTGAGCCTCTGCATTGCAGTGAGGTAGGCCGGCAAAGGTTTAGCCCGCTCAACCACAGAGGCCATAAGTAGTGCATATTTTCCGGCCTGTTTGTTTGTTTGAGTTTGCGAAGCGAGTGCGTTAACTACTGAGCTCTTCACTATGCCTTGTTAAACCATACCATTAAAACGAAAATTATATTATACTGTGTCAGGCATTAAATAGTATATGTGATGTTTTGTTAGTCCACTTAAAATTCTAAGCGTGAACTGTGCTCCTAATAAATTGAGATATATCATTACAGATCATTGTCACGCTTTGATTCCGCATTGAATGTGAAGTCTCAAATACATATTAAGCAAGTCACATAAAAGACAAATAATGAATTATTTGGAATACTTAACAACCAAAACAAGTTACTCTTGAAAGTTGTGTGGTAGTTTATGGTTAACGCACTAGAAATTCGCGTTTTAAATGACGTAAGTGCCGGTCGAGAAGGTGAATTGAAACTGTTTTTTTTAATACACTAGTAAAAGGTGGTAGCGTAATGGCTAGCGCACGCCTTCTAAACTCAAAGGGCGCGGGTTCGACCACGGCTGGAACGCATGCACCACTTAGTCAGTTTTTCTGATCTAATGTGCATATTCTTACATTTACCACGTGCTAACAACGGTGAAGAAAAACATCGTGATTCAACCTGCACATCGAGATAACCGATGTGTCAAACCTACCAAGCCGCCTTAGACAAGCGTGGCGGTTATACTGTCCTTTCCCCATGCAATGGAAGGCCCGAGCCCAGCAGTGGAACATTTATGGGCTGATGTTATATACTAGTACAATGAAGAAAACTTACTTATTTATAGATATTGTGTAATACCTATATTATACCTTAACACTATAAGTACGATACTGGGCTTAAAGCTGAGTTCCCAGAAGACGAACCGTGAGCGGCTCCACTGTTGCTTCTAGTATGATTCCCTATAAGTTTTAAATGGAGTATCCATGTAGCGCGTAATCTACGCAGTTTGCGGCGTTTTGTTCAGCGAAACATTCAGTGAGCGGCTGCTTAGCAGCGATAGATACGCGCAGTTGGCGGCTCACTCCGCTGGAGCGCTATTACTTTTGGTTTCCAAGCATGTGCCCAGTGTGTTATTTTTTAATATTTATCTTTAATAGCTTAGCTTTATTCATTTAATAACTCAAAAACAGTTACCAGTTCGAGAAAATACATATCATTAAACACAAAAATTCCTCTCAGAACACTGATATATAATAACCATTTACCTTTCCTCCCAAGAGTTCACAAACTCTTCATGACTAATATGCTACAATTCTCTGCTAACTGGACATTGAGATCGATACGCCGCTATGAGTCAGCCAGCTCACTGTTCGTTTAACGGAAACACAGCCTAAGAGGTTTCCAGAAGGTTGGCTACGTTGCCTCGCAAGATCACCACACTGAACCGTTATCCGTGGTAGAAACCTCGCCTGAACACCTAAAGATTTTACTAGGCATTTTGAGATTTCGTTAAAGAGACACAAGAGCCCATGGCACAAAACTTTTACTGAGTGTTGCATATTGCGCCGCTTGGGTGATTCTGATATTCCCGTCTGATCTAGCCGTGATAATATATAAATAATAAATGGGATATGGTCAATCTGTCTACGCAGGTCGTATTCCATACCAGATGCTTGATGGAAAGCGGTTATGATCACCTATGGACATTTGTAACACCAAAGGTGCTACTAATGTACTGCCAGTCTCTAAAGGGAGACTGGAACTTGATCACTTGAATTTAGGAAACAGAGATACATTTTACTTGATTATCATTCATAGCATTTTTCTTTCATAGTAAGTAATAATGTATGGTCGTGAATTATTTAAAACAATAACTGCATTAATGTTTGTAATAAAGTGTGTACAATAGGTTTACATTCAAATATTACATTACAATACAATGATCAATGACATTACTGATACATCGACCCGCTATTGGTGTTCGAATGTCACACTTGTTTTGGTATGTGATGCGTATTGTCTTGATATAGTACTGAACGTGACTTGTGCTAGATATATCCCGCGTCTGTTAGGGCTGTGGAGAGGCTAGGTCACATACCCGTAGCCCTGGCATAAAGCGAAGGACGGAACACCCAGGAGTTTTAATGTGTATCCCTAACTGGGGAGTGGCAAATGCATGGCAGCAGTTCTGACTGGGCATGCTAGTGCCACCCCGATCTGGCGAATCCACACTAGGTCGCGAATTATCCCTCCAAGGTTCTTTGGCCCTTGTCGCGGCTCAGTTTTAAATCGGATTTGCCCAGGCAAAAAAAAACAAATTTTCCCTGCGGCTAGGCCGTGGGCCAAGCCCTGGCTTATAGCTCTATTTTACTGTCATAAACTAAAAAAAATAATTAAGTATTTTATGTATATAAATGAATCACCTTTAGTGAAAATAATTTATGTAATTATTTTTAGTTATATCTATTTAATTTTAGTTTATGTATTTAGTTTATTTTTAGTTTAATTTATTTATAATTTAGTTTATTTTTAATTAGGTGTTTGAAAAGTTTTTTAGTTTTTATTCTATTTAATTTTAATTACTACTCAAAATTATCAATAAATAGTTATTATTAAATAAATAAATTATTACTATTATATTTTTTTACAATCAATTCAATTAAAATTACAAATATTTTTTTTATCTAATTGATGGTGAAAACCATTTAAAATCCATTGCGTGGTTTAAGAGGAGTTATCGGATATTCAGACAGACAAACGTAACACGTGACTTTGTTTAATATTTATGCAAAGGACACTGTGATTTCAGTTTGATACCAGTTGCGTTTTTTACATGGGCTATTGTCATACTTTGAGGACTGTCTTTACCCGGAGGTGCAAGAGGTGCGTGACACCAGGGCGATGGGACCTAGTGGCCGCAAGCCGACTGACTTCAATAAGGTAAAGCAAAAGTACATCGTCATGAATTTTCAGTATAAGGTTAGTTAGGTTAGGTTAGTCCACAAACTGTCTACATTGAGACAAAAATCAGAAATAACATGTATCACTACACATCGGAATAACTATCTTACTGTTAGAGACGCAAAAACATTGCCTATATTAAAGAACTCACGCTTTAAACTACTTTTCCTTAAACACTTATGCCTAATTATAATACTATTAACTAATAAAAAAATACCTATCCTATAAATATTATGAATGCAAAGTTGGTAAGAATGTATGCATGGATGTATGTTTGTTACTCTTTCACGCAAAAACTACTGAATGGATTTTGATGAAACTTTACAATAATATTGCTTACACATAAGAATAGGCTATAATTTATAAAGATATTGTGTGAATTAACCAAAATATGACGATATTCCATCACCACGTAGGTGAAGCCACAGGTTCAGCTGGTATCTCATAAATATGCTTGTATGTATTTTATTCATTTATTTATATGTGTGTTTAAATTATAATTTAAAACAAAAAAAAATCGACTTCTTCAATCTAAAAAGCAAAAAATAAATATTTAAACAACTTTTTTTACAACATCTTGTTGTCGCTGGCAAGTAAAACATAAATATAAATGATGATAAAGCAAAATATTGTACTTTTTTATGTTTTTGTTCACACCAAGTTCAAGATGGCGTAGACAGAAGTCGGTTAAATATTTATTTTTTGTTTGAAGTCGTTTTGTTTCTGCCATTTTTTTTAATATTTATATTTTTATAATAATATTTTTATATAATAAATAAATAATATTTTATAATAATATATTAAGCGCTTGTAGAAATTATAGTACTGGTTCGCGTATACAAGGTTGCTATTTCACTCTTCGGTTTAGACATTAATCAACAAGGGTTGCTCTCGATTACCCTGGGATCCATAATTCTGATTAAAAGAAAAAAAAAGAAAATCGGTTCACATTTGACGGAGGAATCAAGTAAGAACATACAAAAAAACTTAGAGGCGAATTGAGAACCTTCTCCTTTTTGTAATTGGCTAAAATAATTTGAAGTATTTAGTTAGTTATTTGGGACGGCCGGTAGGTGGGCGTCCGGTCGGCCGTCTCAAATATCGCTGGAAGGACAGAGTAGAGGCTGACCTGTCGGAGCTAGGAGCCAATAATTGGCAAGAAACCGCACAGGACAGAAAAAATGGCATGCTCTCGTTTCAGAGGCCAAGAAGTCACTGAACCAACGGAGTAAGTATTTAAGTTATTTGCTGTCTAATGCTCTGGTTGCTAGGTTGCCTGGAAGAGATCGCTTTAAGCGAAAAGGCTGCCTATTATTTTTACTATGAGTATATTGTAATCGCACATTTTTGTAACTGTTGTTTGGCTAAGGAACTTTAAAAAAAGATTCATTTTTTATGGGAGGATGATGCTGATAGTACCCGATGTGCTAAAGACACCCCTGCATACAATACACTGGGTAGGACCCTTCCATATATCTGGGGCACCGTTCCTCATACCTAGGCCGAGGGTTACTCAAGCTAGTGTCTCAATAAATAAACATATGGTTACGAGTCGCGAGGCTCGAATTAAAATACCGTTAGAAATACTACAAAGTTTATTAGAACTATACAAACACGTATAACACAGGTACAAACATAACCGAACACAACAAGTCCAAACACAATGCAGAAGGTCGTAATTCAATAAAACGCGCAAAGTCCGTCACTTATTAGATTCCCGATTGTAGTACACACGTCTCGCTTCGCTCGTGTTTCCTCCTCCATCAGGTCATCGTTTTATACTACAAAAATGCAATGTTCCCATATCTAAGTCAGCTTAGCCCGCCACACCTGGCTTATGACTCGGCCGCAAACTGCCATAAAAGAGTACAATAAAATAATGGGCTGTTTTCTAATCACAAAGTAAACAAAAGAAGACGATCATAAAGAGTTACAACTAGTTTAAATGCCAGCAGGTAATAAAATGTGTTTTGTTTCAGATATGCAGGTGGGTTTTGTTTTTGTCGGGTCCTGAATTATAACAAATTGTTATAATTGCGGGTGGTGACGGAAAACCTTGCGCTCCTAGATTACCGATGCTTGTAACTCGTTAATCCACCTTGGACGAGTGTGACTATAATTAATTGAAAATGATTGAAAAATAATTAAAAGACGTTGTCAGGGCTTCCCCAGCACGTGGCTGGACGAGGTTCATTTCGCCTTGGCTTCAAGCCAATCTGTATCATTTATAGAATACCTACGTGCACCATATATCATTCATGTAAAACGTGATTTACGTCAATGACAAAAATTAAATTGTATAATATTGTTAGCCTTGTTTTTGTAAGAGAAAGGGTTCAATGACACGTTTATAAAGGTTACTTACTATTTTGTTTGTTTGTGACGCTTTCACATCTTAACAACTCAAAAAATATCATGAAATTTTGCCAGGGGTATAGAAAAGGATATATGGTTCCGAAGAAAAGATCTTCATCTGAGTTAGTGTTAAAGATTATGGCTGTTTCACGCAGATAAGGCAATGGGTTTAATCCGTTATTTAAGATACAACATTGTTAATGAAGTTAAATATGGACAGATAACGAACGTATATACACTAATGACGTTATTTATTATTGCTTCAATAAGACGTATTTGGCCACAGCCTAAATCCAAAGATATACGCAGGCGAAGTCCCATCCCAAAAGGCGTCTTCCTCTTACAGCTCGTAACGTTCAAAGTGCTCCTTCACCCGTTCCATAATATAGCGAACAAGGTCGTTACAGTCACCGCAAAAACGTCACTAATTTCGTCATAACTTTCAATCACGAAGCGCTCACAGCGTCCCATGTCAAGAGATGAGTCTAATAACCTATTCCACTTGAGGTTACGATTGTAACGCCCGTAAGGGTAATGCGAAAAATCGCGGTCGTAAGCGTGATCGTGAAGCTCATGTGAACGTAGCCAAAGAATAGACAAATATGACCAAAAAGACGTTGCTCTGATCGCAATATATAGGCCCCATCGTTGCAATTCACTAACAAAGAAAGTCTGATGGCAACGCCATGATAAGCCATTCATTCCGTGCGAGAACGAAGAATGAATACAATTTCCTGCAACCGACCGGCATGTCGTAAGAAACGTCGAAAAAACTTTCAGCCAGGTACGGTATTTGCCCAACTGGATAGCTACCATCCCTGATTTAGAAGGCTACCAGAATAACCTTGAGTTGTGTTTCGGCATTTGTAGTCAGGTTCCAGTCCCCTTTAAAGAGCGGCAGCACATTGGTACAAATGTCTAAAGCGATGGTACCGCTTTCCATCGGTGGCCGACGGTCTATCTACTAAACTGATGCAATAAAAATGTGTTGCACTAATGGTTATTTCCACCATTTTCGCTATCTAGCTTTACGCTTATTCATTATGATCCAGAAAATTGTTACAATTCCCAAGATATTCCTCTATTTCCCATCCTCTTAATACTATCCCCCTATCCAAAGAAGAAGAATAGTGCCTACCCCTCCTAAAGATTAGCAAGGCATTGGCTTCAACTTTGCAGTTGTAATCGTTAACAGGCCTGCCTGTTTGCCAACCTCGCAATAATGAAAAAAATATGATGCTTAGCCAAATTTATAATACGTTATGTGAGCGAAGTCACGGAAAAACTAGAACGAAATAAAGAATTGCGATAGCTGTCTCATTGTCAAACACATAAAATAAAGAGCGCATGAAAAAGACAGACAGTGTTGGTTGTTATTGTAGAATGATAATATTTATATCCAGACATACAAACTAACTTATATTGTGTCATTTCCGTTGCCCGTCGCCTATGCGTTCAATAATATAAATATCTTTGAAATTAGTTCCGAGCGCAAAAGATATTTAAAACTAACCATCTGTTAAAATAAAATAAATTGATTTCTAAATTACAAAATCTAGTCTCTTCGGTCATTTAAAACAACCAAGTAATAAACGTGCATGTATGAAGAGGTTAATGAAAGTAGGTGAAGCGAAAGTTGTTGTCAGGATCGTCGCAAGTGGAGATCCATAGCCTCTGCCTACCCCCATGGAAACAGGGTGTATTATGTATGCTATGTCTGTAGAACATACCTGTGTATTGTATTTTTATTATAAATTCGACAGCAAAACTAATTCCTATTTATTTAAAAATTTACGTTGTGAATGAAAAATCTAATAATAACCTCAATTCATTAAAGCTAATTTATTTTCTTCTTCCTGTGCCTATGCTCTTTCAGATGTAAATAAAAATGATGGTGTGTTATAAATACAACATTTTGTGTTTATGTTTATAGTCCAAGCTCCGTTTTACTAAAAACCAACGTCACAAAAGACAATATTTTATTATTACGCTATAACGTTGTAGCAGCATTTTTATTACTTGTTATCTATTCTCTTACCTTAACGAAAAATATACTACTTCTATAGAATTTATGTTTAATTGTAACCATTATAAGGAAAGTGAACGGATAGTAAGATGTAGGAACCGGCTACGCGTGAACAAGTTTGAATAACCACCGCTGAAACATACAGGTTTTATATATTTTAAAAAATATATTGGGTATTTAATGTCTGAATAATGACAATGCTAATAACAAATTATTATCACTGTTGTAACTAAAGCAATTTTATTTAAAACAATTATTGGTTGTATACTAATTCATTTGGTTAACGCTTAAACTAAAGATTATAAATAAAGTATTTATAAAAAGGCTAATATTTCGAAAATCAAATTTTGCTTCAATAAATGTATACTTTTGTCTTTTTTTTATTGCAGGAGTATGGCAGACAGGCAGACGGCCCACTTGATGGAAAGCGGTTACTACCGCCAATGGACATTTGCAACACCAAAGGTTCTACATATACGCTGCTGCTCTTTTAAAGGAGACTGGAACCTGGTCACCAATGCCGGAACACAACTCAAGATTATTATAGCGACATAATTTAAACCAGGGGTGGTAGCCAGCCAGTCAGGCAAATGTCCTAACACCTGGCTGTGCGTTGTTTTGTCGCCTTTTACGATAGGCCGCCGGCCGCAGGAAATTGTATTATTTCGCCATTCCTGCACGTATAATAATAATGTCTTGAATAAATAAAACTTGTTTGATCAATCTATTGTTAGTTTTTATATAAATAATAAATATAATAACTTTATTCGTACAAATTAAATGTTTCAAAATTTGTTATATGTTTTCTGAAAAGATTCTAATTGAACACTTTAAAAATACAAACCTTTTGTTTGAAATGTAAAATATTGTTCAAACTACATATATTTTTAAAATGTAAAACATATTACTCTATTGAAATTTTCTAGTACGTTCTTTAACACGGACTCTTGGACTAGCATCTGTACGTGCACGTATAATTGTGTTTATGATATACGTAACTTTCCGCCCGCCCCCGGAGTGTCGCTGGAGTTGGGCGGGCGGCGCGAGCGCACAGTACACACCAAGATTTCGGAGAGTTAAGACAGGAAGTCCAGTGATATTGTCGTGATATAAACACTATGCCAGTACGTAAGATTAGTTTGATTACTTTCAAACGCTTTACGAAAAACTAAACTTTCATTTCGTTCTTTAAATTTCATTTTTAACGTTTATGTCATGCTTGATCTGTTCTGATTTTCCCTATATATTTCCACAAATAATTTTACCACATACTTTTAATATCAAATAATTTTAATATTTACTTAAGTGTTACTAAAAATCTATTAGTTCTTAATCTTCATATAGTATAAAACGAAGTCGTTTTCCACTTTTGTTTGTCTGTTTACATATCTGTGTGTCTGTTTATCTGCTAACTCTTCCTAAATCACACAACGGACCATCAAGCGGTTTTCCCCATCAATTAGATAATTTTTTACTGGAAGTTTAGTATACATATATAAAAAACTTCATTAAGTTTTTATGGAAGTAAAATGAGCTACTTCACATTGAATTATAATTCTGACGTACTTTACAATGATATTAGGGGCTACCACCTGATATAGAGTTTGCCGCCAGAATAACTTGATCTGAACGCCGTCATCAGTGGCCAGATTCACACATAGGTCAATGTAACCACCCCTCATCAGGTGGGTCGTCGGCCTATTTGGTATACACCAGTAATTACAAAAATATTAATCCATAGACAAACACACTTATTGTGTATCACCGAATGAGTCAAGTTACGCTTGTGTCGTGGATAATATAGAAGTGACATCTCTGTAGCCGAACCCAGTCTCCCAGACCATAGTAAATTATGGAGAAAATTCGTTTCCAATATTTACCATACCAGGAATTGAACCCGGAGCGTCTGCGTTGCAGTGAGGTAAACAGGCAAAGAATAAGTCCGCTCAACCACAGAGGCTATCAAAGTGGTCGTATGTACTGCAAATGACAGATTATCAAACTCGTTAACGAATTACAAATGTTCAAATTAACCACGCTTATAATATTCGATATCTCTCTTTAAGTGAATTTTATTAAGACTGACATTGCACAAGGTTTAAGAACATTGTAATTATTATTGCGATTGCAGTTATTTTTAAAAGCAGTTACAATTAAATACAAACGTCAAGTGTTTTCTGACGTCAATGATACGTAAGTGATTGTTTTGAATTTGGGACGCACGCTCTACAGTAATCAAATTCAATACAGCTGCTAGTACGGGATTATCTTTTGACAATAATTGATATAATAATATGGAAATATAATATACGAAATACTTATTAAGACGATATTAGACAGTTTATTTCTGCCCTGCAATTTGGAATATTCAACCAAAGTGATCCATATACATGTAAACTTTGAGCACTCAATATCATGGAATTCCATCATGACCTATCAGTTCTGTGCATTTCAATCAATTAATTGATCGATTCAATGTACTATAATAATATTAATAATCAACATATTTTACTATTTATTATTCTACATTACCATTGATTTAAAATTTACATTACTTGTACTGAGTTTATGTCAAATAACCAATAGTGAGGTTATTTATTTGACTACTCACGTACTTTAGTGAGGCCATATAGAAACCTAGCAAGAATTAGTGTCCGCTTGCAGCGTCCGTCTTCTCAATGTATATTCCACTCCTGGAATTTTTTCTTGAGACTAATGGCGTCCGCTTCCCTATTTGATTATTTTACTTTCTATGATATCATTTCATTTGATAACGTTAGTATGTAAATTCAAAATTTAAGTCGTATCAATATCAATTGCAAATACAGATTTTTTTATTTGAGTAGAACTATATTTAACAAGAAATAAAAAGCTCAGCGGTTTAAATAAACTAACTTCCAGACGAATCCCGATGGAATAACAGTAGCCTTTATACGTTAACGATCATGTTATTTTGGGAGGTGATGCTGGAATCGAGCCGTATGCCATCAAACGACTTGGCACTGGAGCATGAAGTTTTATGGCCGACGTTCAAAAGTAGTACTGACCGAGTGTTTCCTATTTTTTCATAACATTACATCATGGGTACTATTCCAACGAGGATACAATTCATCAAATCTCTGCATCAACAGTAACATCTTACGAAATTACGATGATGGCAAATAAACGTAATATTTTACGTAATTGAAGCAAAACAATTTTCAAAACTTTGTATAAGCTTTCGTTTGCATATACAAAAACTAGAGCTAAAATAAATTATTTACTCACAGCATGATCAGTAAGATTTAAGAATTCTCAGAAACACGAGTGAATCTATGATAGATATTATCAATTCGTATCTAGGAGATGAAGACATTACACGCGCTTCTTTAACACTATTCGCAATGTCCGAAGGTGACCTTTCAAAAATATCGAAACATATTTTAATATTGGTTGAAATATTGGAAGCATTCCACATCTAATGATTATCATTTCGCCAAGCAAAGCGTTGCAGTAAAATGTTTACATTGACTGAATTTATTGCATTTGTGCTTTTTCTATTTGTATTTTCTCCGTCCTCAAAGTATGGTCATATGGACGTTTGCTTGTATTAAATTTTTGAATTGTTGAGATGATTTATTTTTACATTTCTAGGCCAGAAACAAGGAACAAGAAGCTGAAGTGCTGAAATGGATCAGCGATGTCCTCGGTGAGCCACTACCAAATGGACAGTACGAAGACATTTTAAAGGATGGTGTTATCCTATGTAAATTGGCTAACAAACTTGCTCCTGGATCCGTAAAAAAGATTCAAGAAAGAGGGACCAACTTCCAACTTATGGAGAACATCCAAAGGTATTTATCTCAGTTTTTTTCGGTAGGTCAAAAATGATACATAGATTAATAAATATCTTTTAATGCTTAATACTAAAATAGAAAAAATATCGTATCTATTATGTAGATCTACTTAAATAAGACGTGTAAGCCAGTTATCAAAAATTCTCTAGGTCCACTACTTAATGTTATATTATAGCAAAATACATCTTTACACCCATTTTGCTCCGAAATAATTATTTTTTAACGTATAATTCAGCGCTAGACTCCATCTGTCTTTTCATTCACTTTCTCCTAATTATTACGGGTCAAAACATATTAATATCTTTTCTTTCAATACCCCTCTATTCTGAAATAGGTCTTATATATATATATATATATATATATATATATCTCACATATATCATCATGTCAATCATCCATCTGTTTTTTGGGTTACTTCAAATTTGTATCCGTCACTATTCCAGTTTAATATTGTTTAGATTAGATAAGTTTTAACCCTATTAATATTAATAATTATAACAATGACATTAATTTATATCAAATGTTTTTTAGGTTCCAGGCAGCAATAAAGAAATACGGGGTGCCTGAAGAAGAAATCTTCCAAACCGCAGATCTGTTCGAAAGGCGTAACATTCCACAAGTCACGCTGTGTTTATATTCGCTAGGCCGTATCGTAAGTAATTTATCAAAGATTTACGTAATCGTTTTAATTTTAGACGTCCGATGTGGGTTGATGTGCACTTATGAATTTATTTAGAGAATCAATGCTCTGCGTTTTGTTAGTGAGTTTTGAAAACGGTTGCTAGTTACATATACAAATGGGAAAGTAAAAAAAATCTTGCGCCTTTAAATTTATAACAACAATATTACCCGATAAACCTTCTGTTGCTGGACATAAAGTTACCTTGCTGGTATCTTAGTCACGAAACCACCTAGAGGTGAATCCAAAGTGAGTTTGATAACTATTATTTGGAAATACCTAATTTGATTTTGGCCTTTTAGTATAATAATCCTATACTTACGGAATTTTTGATCTCAAATCACCTCTAATAATTTATCCATACGCTATGAATTACGTCTAAATCTTCAACTGTCTTTAATATGTAATTGAAATTAGTTGTCAAAAAGTGACACAACAATAACGCTCAGTGCTTTGTAATTTTTTGAATGCACTAAAGTCTTTCAGGCTAGTGGTTAACAGTTTTATTCATGAAGAGTTAGATTCAGTTTGAACGCTTCTTTAAAATCCGTAAAGAAGAGTTTAAACTCACCCTAACTCTCTATGAGTAAGACAATAAGAAAATATCTTGTATATTTTCCAGACTCAAAAGCATCCAGAATTCACCGGCCCACAACTAGGACCCAAAATGGCAGATAAGAACGAACGTACTTTCACCGAGGAACAACTCCGTGCACACAATGCTGAGCTGAACCTTCAAATGGGATTCAACAAAGGCGCCTCCCAATCTGGTCATGGAGGTTTTGGCAACACCCGTCATATGTAAATTAAGGACTTTTCCAATGCTTTCCAGAGATGAAAGAAACGAGGCAATATTACAGTTTTCGTAAATTAAAATTTGCAATCTTCCAACTGACGATCCGCTGTTTTAGTTACATCTCACTATTTTGACCAATTTTTAATTTTTAATATTGCAATAAATTGCCATGAGTAACTTAATACTTAAAATATCTTCAATATAAGCTGTATGCTGATAAACCCAAAGAATCTTACTTGTCCTAAATGATGCCCTTCAATTTGAATCGCGTTATAGTTATTAAATGCCTACAACTAGTATTACTTGCTAACTAGTGCTATTTTAATAAGTCTTTTTTACAAATGTTTATAATTATTTTAATGTATATAATTAACATTTTTAATAAAACATTACGAGTAATATATTTTTGTATTTTTATTCGGATTAATAGAATTGTATAACCATGTTCAGATGACATGTCGGAAAAGTACATGACGTATCTAATAAAATATTAGAAACAGATGAGAAAATTTGCCCGCACCCGTGACTAAGAATTGAGAGGAAGAGTTTATGGACGTCTATGGACGTAAACAGAAGAGATGAAAGTCACTTGAGAAAATGTATGATAAACTGGAAAATTGATGGATGCAAATGTATATGAAGGATGACATGATCATTTGTTCTGTTACAGAATATTCATGTCAGAATAGAGAAGTACTATGCCTACCCCAAATACGTAATTGTCACAAGGTGACAGAAGAAAGCCAGAGATAATATTAGGAATTGGATACTTTTGTAGTATTTTCATCGCTATATATTCATGGATATTAAGGTTTTAAAATAATCTTCAATTGAGAAAAAACTAACCTATATACTATTATATCCGACCAATGCTGTACCCGTAAATGCATATAAACTAAAAATTAGAGGTAGCCACTGCTTGTCATATACTTAAAAGGAGGAAGGATCAGTTTCTTTAGTATACATAGGCGTGTGTTTATCGTTAGAGAGATCTCATAATACTTCTTATTGGTCCTTAATGCCTTGTATTTATTATTCGTTTTCAAAGTTGCAAAAAAAATACTAATGTATGCGATATTTATTTTAAAAAAGGTGGTAGAGTTTAAAAAACACTCTAATAAGTCTCTCTCTCTAACCATAAATTGCTTTAGATATTACTGATATATAGAAAGATATATTACTGATTTCGTATAAAGCCTTTGGCTATATGACAAAAACTAAATAATAGCGGTCTTATTCATATTGAGTTATGCGATGTTTGTACGCTTCATTAATAAATCGAAAAAAAATATTTATAGACAAATATTAACGTTAAAACGCACTAAAAAATCACGATAAGTATGTTTACTATTATTAAAGTCTGTAGATAGTTCCTTAACTATTTTGACTTAACTAGGTTACACTTATTAACCTTATAAAATCATCGAATCCGCCCGTCCGTCTGTCAATCTAGCTTTGGATGTCATTTTTCTCCAAAACATCTAGGTCTATATGCATACAATTTCAAGAAAATAGAAACAATTAATTCATGAAACCATTATGAATTACTGTTTATAAGCTACGCTTTATCGATTTAGCGTACATTTTAACTAAAGAATGATTAAAACTTGCATTAGCGATTTCTATGAATAAGAACGTTAGATGTTTACAGTCTTTACGGAACCTACTAATTTAGTATTTGAACTATTATAAATTTAGACCCTTGACAGCAATTGATATATTTAATACAATTATTTCATTCTACATAGATTCGTTATATTTAGACAAGGAGGATTGCAAGTCGTGAGCAATTTATCATAGAGTACATAAATATCTCTGTACTATTTTGAGTGTGGGTGTTGGATGATTTTATATATTATAATAACTAAGGCTCCTCACATGGATTTGCTCTGTGGACTTCAGACCCTATCGTGGGAAAATAAAGATGGACAACTCTTTTGTGTGTAATACACCATTACGAAAAATGTATAAGTAAAAATATTCTGAGCACAATGGGAGGTCTTGTTGCTATAAAACGATTTCTTCCAGACAACCTGTAAAAATTAAATATTACTTTACTGGACAAAATCATTCGGATATAATTCCGGTACAGCAATATGTTGAGTGCAAACCTTGTTTGTTGAAAATATAGCGTACAAATTATCTAAATATGCTACGTATATAATAAGAATATGTAAGCAACGTAATTACGTCGCTATTTCTTCAAATAAAGTCTTTTCTTTATTTCTTTCTGTATCATTTTGGTAATCGAAATTATTTAGCGAGCAATTCATAATGCTACCTTAGTTACCAAGGCTGTGCAAGAGGAATTTCCTATTTCACAGCCAAACACAGAAACATTACAAACTAATTAACAATCAAACTAATATGTATGTATATCTAAAATTTATAATTTCTTTACACAAAAAGCATCTCCGAAAATTTGAGAGTATATTTATATTGATATATTAACTGTCTGGACTTCAATATAAACATAAATCCTTATATAAGAACAACATTTATTTTATTATTTTTATCTTTTCAAAACTCACAAAACGGGGCCGTTGACAGTAAGTCGCTCTTTGCTTTTTGACACTTAAATAAAAACGTCTAGGATACAATGTACTTTTATCCAAATTATATAGAGCGCCTTTTTAGTAACTATAATATTTTATTAATTTCTAACGAATATGTAGGTAAAACTTCTATATGTGTGCCATATCGGCTGCAGTAGAATTGTCCCGGCGCCTTTTTTTAGACTTATAGAAATCCACCGTACGTATCCCACAGCAATCTGAAGGAGTCCTCAGTTTGTACTTGAGGTTTTTAGGAAAGCGTCACAGAATCGGCAGTACAGTATATTTCGTAGTAGAATTTTTTCTTAATTACTAAAGCACTGCAGACAGGCTGACGGCCCAACTATCATGGGAAGTGGTTACCGTCGCCTATGGACATTAATAATACCAGAGGTACTGCCAATGTGCTGCCGGCTTTGAAGGAGAAACAGAATCATATTATGTTCGTGTTTAGTTGAGAGGGTAAAACTTCGATCCTCTTAGCTCCTAAGTCTACCAATAGAGATAGGAGGAGGCTTGCAAAGCGACTCATTTTCACCCGATCCGACAACTTCGGACAGATTACACATTTGCTCTTCCCTACTTCAGCCGCTAGCCTCAGCTCTACGAGATCACTACCTCGCTGAAGAGTGTTCCTAAATCCTAAAATAACATGATAATAAGCAACATTTCGAAGATGATTTATAATATTTTCGCAGAAGCCCGATGGCTATTGCGCAATGTCATTCGCAACATAATTTATGAGAGTTTGCGGCCGACGCGACTATGTCAGAAATATTTCGACCCAGCGGCGTAAAGGAGGTCATTCAACCTATTCATTCTTAAATCTTTTGCAAGATTTATTCTACTGCTGCCTATCGTAAAAATATCACACATTTCACAGTTTTTTTTAATTCCATCTCGCATTTAAAACGCTATATTTTAAGCAAACATGGTGACATATAAAATCGCCAGCATAAGAACAATAACATAAAAATTAAGATTTAAAAAAAATTGTATCACCTAACAGATAAACAAGCTTTAAATCACTCTATCAATCGCTTTCTTGGATATTTTTTTATTCTAAATATTGCAAACGCTGGCACAGGTAGTAGTAAATTCTTGAAGATATCAGCTGCTTGAAGCTGAGTTTTATGAAATTATCATCATCATCTGATTCTCATATTCAGCCGATTGATCCACTCATTTAACGTTACACATACGATATTATTTGTATAGAAGGAAATATTCTTCAATAGTGTAAAAAAACATACTATGATTTTATTTTTAAAATATCATGATATAAACCATTTCAATATTTGTTTAAAAAATATTGAATATACTATTTGCCTAGAGGCTTCGGAATTATGTAAGATGATAAAATATTGTTACGAGTTGCGCAGGACTCGAATTAAAATACCGTTGTAATTACTATAGAATTTATTAAACTATACAAACACGTATAACACAAGTACAAATTTAACTAGACACTACTAGTACAAACTGCACGATTCAATAACTCGCGCAAAGTCCGTCACGATATCGCTCATCGAATCTACGTCTTACTCTTCGCTTGACTGCCCCACCTCTCCGTTCGGGCATGGTTTTATAGCAAACTGAATAATACAACAATCGACTGCGTGTGCTGAGTTTTTCCAAGAAAACGTAATGCTGCACACCTGGTTAATTATTCCTGCGAACGGCCAACAAATTCCAAAACAATAACAATAGGCTATTTTATAATTGCAAATTTTAAATACAAAGTAAACAAAAGAATTGCAAATGCGACAAAGGTAATAAACTGCGTTTTATGACAGACACGTGAGTATTTCTTTGTCGGTATGTAACAATATATTTTGATTGATTGTCAACTACTGTTATTATATAACAAACTAGCTGCACCTGACATACGTTGCAAAGCCACGTAAAGTATTTTTTTAATATTCTGTATATTTTAACCCCTAACGGGTGTCCTCAGAACACCCTAGCAAAGTTTCATCACAATCTGAACATAGATTTAGGAACGCATAGAGAACAAACATTTATTTTTATTTATACACATTACAACGACTCATCTTCTTTACAATATGTCTTATGATGAAACTTTACGCAACGTGCTTTATTGTAAACAGACGATCATGTTCCAGAAAGAGGAGTTCCATCATCTCTGCATCGCGTGGGATTAACATTGTTTATCTTGAGTAGTCGCCAGCTTGATTCAGCCTCGTTCTATGACGGATCAGGCCTTGACATTACCGGTGTGTGTACTAATTAGTTATAATTACGAGGTAATTACACATGACAAGGTTAAGGGAAATACTTAAGATGTTACTATGTCTCAATTTTGGCAAGGGACTATTTCCCTAATAATAAAATTATGCTAATCATAAGTTTGTATTAGGGGAAAAATATTATGAATATCTATTTATACATATTCATAATATTCTTTCTTCTCCGTTTACTATTGCATATTATATTATGTATACCACTTAATGAGTTCATGCAGTAAACCGACGATATTTTTATATTTTGAGATTTTTTTTCAAGTTAAATAAAACGGCGTTTTGGTAATGTTCCCACCGAGTGATTTTGGGCCCATTTATTTTTTGTAACTTAAATTGTGCATAATATAAATATATATTAATTTCGGTTTTTAAACATGAATTAAAATTTTAGTAGTAATTATCTAATAAAAAAGAAGTTATACATATATTGGGTTGGGTTTAAAGAACTTTTTTTCAAAAGAAAATTACAGTTCACTTACATGAGATACAAAAGTTTATATTCTAACATAATTACTATCTAAGAGCGAGTAGACAGATAAACAATAATAATAAATAGGTAATCAGAGACACATGATAATTAAATTTTCTGAGTTGTTTTCTGTAAAAAAGATATTTTAAAAATATCAAGTTTTTAATATATAATGACGTCTTACGGAGGGAGCTTGCCACCGCTAACGTGCCGGCTCTATTGGAGCCGAACGGTATTGCACGTGATGATGGCAGGCGCCCTGACGGAATGACTCTAATTCCCTGGCAGCGTGGCAAGCCTTTGGTGTGGGATGCGACTTGCGTAGACACGTTGGCCGCATCCCATTTACCAAACACTTCTAGATCGGCCGGTTCGGCGGCGGAAACAGCGGAATCACTCAAGCGGCGGAAATATGCAACCCTCAGTGAGAGTTATATGTTTGTGCCGTTTGCTGTCGAGACGCTTGGACCGTGGGGTACTGAGGCCATGAGCCTCTACCAAAATTTATCAAAACGACTCATCGACTCTTCAGGTGATCAGAGGGCTGGTGCCTACCTCGGCCAACGGATCAGGATGGCGATCCAGCGAGGAAACGTAGCCATCCTTCTGGGCACCTTACCCATAGAAGACGGTGATCTGGGCTCAGTATTCTACTTAGTCTTGAGAGACTATGGGTAGAATACAATACAAATAAGTTAAGTTTTCTTACATTGTATTCAATAGTATGTAATTTTGTAATTGTGTAAACAATAAGTCGAAATATATAATTGATCAATTTCCTTTTATAGGAATTTATATCCTTACTAATTTATTGTAAATATTGGCTCTGTGGCTCATTCTCATAAAATGTTTCTCTTGCCGTATTTTCTTGTTCTAGGTGTTAATGTACAACTTAAGAAAATGCTATATCGAATTTTTGCTCACTTTTAGCCAATAACACAAGGTTGCCAAAATTTAAATGTTCATACCAAATCTTATGTTCTGGCAAACGTCTTTCATCACCATGCCAATTATATTCATGAGTGCATCTTTTGAAGATCTCAACGCCTCATAATTTCGGTGGACGAACATAAAATCAAACAGTTTAGACGGATATAAAGAAGGACCTTCACAGCGATAGAGAGGGACAAATGCCTTTCTTAACAATTTTACTTTGTAAACTACTAAACTTTATATAAGTCTCTATATCTGTTTGGTAATCCGAAATAACCTTGAACGCAGTGTAGCCATATGAGTAAGCACCACTTTCAACTTTCAAAATGTGGAAAAAATACATGACTATATATCTTAATAAATATATTTGCAATTCATTACCATTATTATTAGGTTTTGGAGATGCAACTGGTTTGAAAAACAAGCAATGAAAAGAAGACTGACTTTGAACGTGAAATATTCGGCTTAGGTGTGTGCGTGTGTGTGTGGTGTTACGACATAATTTTGCATGCAAAGTTGTTTTGACTCGAGATGAACTTTTAAGTTGCGGCTTGCGCTTGACTTTGTTACGTTAGATTACGATTGGTGCCATTCAACCGCAGTAAATTTAAATCGAGTACGTAAAATTAAATCAAATTCGACGTTGCGATTTTTTTTAGTAGTGGTATGAAAGAAGAATATTATACATTGTTTTTCTTTAGATCATTTTGATGCAACACTCTTATGATTTGTCAGACCACAAATCATAATCTTATCGTTCATTTACACTTTATGCATTAATTTTGCAGTTTAACATATTTTATGTCATATATCATTTATCTTCATTCCTTCATACCCATATAACCTTAGCTTTATTCCTCCCCTTTCATTTGTTTACTGATTTTGTTCTATGGTCTTCTCTGATGAGAAATAGAAAATGGAGGTTATGTAATCAAAGTTAGTATCTATTGTAATTATAATCAATAATATGTAAATGTAATTAAAAGGACCTATATACCTATAACCTATGCCTGTTAAAGGCGAAATATGTAACTCGAACAACTTAGGTATAACTTAGAATCTGCAAAAATGTTCATGTTTCAAACAAATAAAAATTACTTTGACTGATATTCCTGAGCCCAAATTCTACTATTACAATGGTGTCAGAATGGCCGAACCCTGGCGTGATAATGGCATCCCTTTTTTTATTTGACTTGACTTGACTTTATGTTGTTAGTCCGAAGACCTCACAACTTTACCGGGGCTTTCGGGGCGAACGCCTAGCGAAGGCGCTTGAGCCCGGAGGCATGGCATGATATGGTTGTTGCATTTGTTTGCAAAACCAACAATAATTGTATTGCCATTATGGCATTACTGACCGACCATTCTTGCACATTTGTAATATTTGCAAGTCTTGGAGGTCTGGTATTTTTCTTCAATGGTATTGGTATGTACAAAATATGCAAACAAGAATAGGCTTATTTCTAATTTGAAATAACTGGCAAATTGCATAATAATAATTATATCATGCTAATTAAAGTTATATAATATGTTGTAACTGCCCTACACATAATTGTTTATATTTCCATAAATCGTATCATGATTTCAAATGTGCATAAAGTATTGCCTAACATGAAAATATTTGCGCAAGCGTTTGTACCCAAGACATTAATATTGGGTATGAATATTGTAGATCTATGCAGATCTGTCTTATATAGGTCACTACACTAGTGCTCCAACTATATTAACGATATAAATAATAACATATATAATGATGATGATAAAGATGATGATGATGAATAAATGATGATAAAGATAATATATAATGACAGATTTATATATGATTTATATGTCATTATTAATATAAGTTAGATAAATACGAATAACAATTGTAAATATTGAACGGTTTTAAAGAAAAATCTCAGTTTATTGAAATATACCTTTTTAAGTAGCCACAAGAATAATCACGTTTGGTATCAGTCAAAGACCAATAACATGGCTGATGGTATAATTTTGCTTAATATTATTGTAAAAACCATAACCTTCAAGTGCCCAATACTGGAAACATACACAAGTGCACAAAGCCACAATAAGATCATCATGTATACTTTATACAGTTCTGCATAGTTTTGTTCATAGTAAAAAGAAGTTACTTAAGTCAATTTTGACTTGAGTCACTTCTTCTCAAGTCTATTAAGACTAGAGACAAGTCATAGAAAACGCTAGTGATAAATAAATTGGTTCTTATTTGATACGACCCGGCTTGTTAGATGTTGCGACCACGAGTATAGCAGCGAGTGTTGTAAGGTTTTGCAAAACCAAACTGGCCACCATCGCGCGATGCTTGTGACAAAACCCGCTTGCCAGAACCAGTGTGGAGAAAGATCACGACGTACCGACTTACGTCTGTAATATTGTATATTTCATTGGAGAATTCCACGCAGCTGCGCCGCGGGTCAAACGGTAGTAAGTAGCTCTATTTTGTCTCCATTAATTAAACCTCACCTCATCTATATATATTAATACGTGAAGCAAAAACTTGATAATTGATTGAATGATAATATTTTTTTTATTATGCTTAAAAATATATTAAATCAATAAAAAACATTACACACTATCAGGTATTTGACACACATACGCATATATACTCTTTTGTTTATTGTTTAAGTCAAATTAAAAGTGCAGCCTTGGCGAAATCTGTAATTATAGAAGTATAGTCTTTGACATTAATTATTATAGTCGAATTTCAATCACTGGCGACCACTAGTTTTATTCAATACGGAAGAAATGAAAATGATTCTATTTTTGAAATACACAATATTTTATCGCAATTATTCAAATCAGTCAATGGTAAACATTGATTGCGATCGAATGAGGTGCGGTCAAATGACCAGTATGATTTAATGTTTAATTACTGTATGGGAAACACAATATTTTGTTCAAAAACCACCTTTTCTTTGGTTTTCCTTTTGACATTCCTTCACAGAAATTAATCTTTACAAAATACCCTATTATTTGGTATACTGGTATACTGAATGTGTTTATTTTTCAGAATCAGCCGAGTCGATTCCTGACCAAGACCGCCATAACAACACAAGGCTGTTATGGTGGCATGCTCTAGATCAGGGCTGGGAGCTATCCAGGCGGTCAAATACCCTACCATGGCTGTATGTTGTTCTGTCGACTCTTACAACAGGTCGCGTGGCCGCAAGAAATTGTATTCTTTCTCCGTTCCTGCACGGATGAAACTATTGTCCATTACCATGTTCTAACAATGGTGAAGGAAAATATCGTGATGACACTTGAATCGAGATAACTGATGTGTCAAACCTGCCAACCCGCCTTGGACAAGAACAGCGGGTATGCTGTCCGTACCCCTATAGTGGGCGGACCGAGCCCAGCTCTGTTATTATAAAGGCTGAATTAGCTCCTTTTCGATTTGATGATACGAAATATCTATAATATTGTAAAGACGTGATAGTGTAGTCTTTGGTTTTTAGATTTTTTGTGCTTATTGGTTTGTCCGGGGTTCACTTAACAATTACTAAGCCGATGTCGATGCGATTTTTACTAATCAATGGCAAATTCCCTGAATTGAAATCTGAGGTACATTATACCCGGCAATCTCGCGGGATATTTCCCGGGAGCAGTTTCAAGTTGTTAACATGTAAAAAATTTGGCTTATTTCGTCCAACGTGGACAAAGTCTCACGCGAATCGTAGTAGAATAATAAGAATTAGTTTATTTTAAATTAAAATTTTAATAAGTGGCGAATTATTACAGTGAACATTGAATTTATCTAATCCATATGGTATTAAGAGCTTTGCAACATTATAATAAAATATGAAATTTACGTGACCGTTCTAATCTTTCGCGTAAAATAAAAAATGTTATGTTGGCAACAAACTTTAAAAATGTTTCATTTTAATCACTGAAACCGAACGCTATGAAACAAACAGTAATACTTGTATTTAGAAAGATGCTTGCCGCTATTTTTTGTATTAATCATATGCTAATATAGTGACAAGTACCTAGTCGTGTTTGATTTTCATTACAATGAATTGACATTGAATATTTTTTTTAATATTTAATATAAATATTAGTTACCTCATTAGGACGGGAGAGGACATGACAGGAGGAGACTTGATCATCTAAATTATGTATGAAACTCGGTGATCCTATGCAAGTTTTGCGATTCTACTACTAAGAGATTGCGAAGCCTAAATCCAGCAGTGAGAAAATCATCTAATATAATACGATTTGAAAATTTGGACACTAAATGCAATAATATGCAAAAATAATGTATGAAATATACATATATATTTAGACAGCTAATCATAAGATATTCATTATCTGTTATGTAATATTGTGATGTAATAATTAAACTACTGTATTCACAAAAAGTACTGGTGCAAATTGCATTACGTTAAGCTAGAAGTCTTAAAAACGTACAATTAAAACATACAAAGGCATACATTGAAAAGGCCTGAAAAAGAAGTAAGTAACGGGTGCGCCAGAGAAACTTACTTATTTGAAAGGTCAATAAAAAAAATAGTACTTCAGTTATTGTTTTAAAATTTTTTTTATTTGAGAATACAATATCCCAATTTTTTTTTATGCAGTCTTAAAAATGACATCGGATAAATGGCGACCCCCATTGCGCATACACTGATGAAGTCGATTTTTGAAATTCGTATCCACTCTTCGCAGTATATCAATCGGTATGTTGGCAATGGCGTCGCGAATGTTGTTCTTGAGGTGTGCTATGGTCCGTGGTGGATCGACATAAACCAGGGATTTCAAATAACCCCATAAAAAGAAATCGCATGGAGTCAAATCTGGAGAGCGTGCCGGCCATTGGAGATCGCCTCTGAGAGAGATGAGGCGGTCGGGGAAATGTTGTCGCAACAAATTCATTGAGTATTTATTATAGAAGACAAAAAAATTAATACAAAAAAATAATAAACATCCTTAAGGAAAAGCAAAGAAAACTTACCTATATAGAATTTCTGATATTTTTATACTATTCAACAAAATTCTAAAGCTATGGAATTAAATAAATGTTACTTGAAGTAATTCTACTCGCAGACATTACATTAAACTTGATTAATCACATTTTACATACCTAACATGTTTGAAAAAGACATGACCGTTTAAATCTACCAGTACAATAAATAGCATCCGCCAAAACAATTCAATTTTTATCATCATTGGATTACATCCAAGATAGCCAACATTTGTTAAAGATGTAAGCATCATTTGAAAAAAATATACTTAAAACTGCTAAACGAGTCTTGTTTACTAAATATTAGCACAAATATTATTATAGATATGTATAATACTCGTAAGTATTATACATATCTATAATAATATTTGCAAATGACGTAATAACTAAATCATCAAGCATAATAAATACCATCTGCTGAACTAATTATAATTTTATCATCATTTAAATACATCCAAGATAGCTATGGTTTATCTTAGCATATGAAAAAATACTATATACAACTAAACGAGTCTTGTTTACTAGTTATAAGCAATATTATACATACCTACAATAATGTTTGCAAAGGATATAATAACAAACCAGCTAGCATAATAAATATCATCTACCGAACGAACTATATTTTTTATCATCATTGGGATAGATCCAAGACTAACGTTTGTCTTACATCATTTCAAAAAATTACTTTAAACGGCTAAATGAGTCTTGTTTACTAGATTAGCAATATTATCTTAAGCAACACGAAATATTAAAGTTTATTTACATTGTTAACAATTGCGTATAAACTCCCCACCGTGTGACTTTCTTAAGGATTGTGTGTGAACGATGTGGGCCCCGATTAGTATCGTTCTACCACCTCGGGCAGCTTGCTCGAGGCTACCTAACACCTGGTGCCGTCAACGAACAAACCAAATATGCAGTTCAAATTATTATTGGTGACAATAGTGCTGCACTATACATCTGCTGAATACTTTAAAACGAAACGTAAGTACTTAAAACACGTGAAATACTTGTGCATCCCTTGGAATGTTGTTATTGTAGATCTCATTTTTAGGGTTCTACAGCGTTTGGTTAAGAAGATAATCTAGCAACTGACCAATGAATGTTAGTGGATTTGTCGTCTTACTAAACATTTGCTGATGCTTACCAAAATAGATCTGCATCAAAATTAAAACTTTAGTTAATGACTTTTTGTATTGGAGTGTAAAAATTTGTTAGTTTTAAAATAGCATAATTGAAATGTATCAGGATACTGTAATATACCCAGTTGATAATAACTTCATGCACAGGGTTACCAAATTCTAAATATTTAAATTTATATCATGTTATAAATAGAGATTATTACATAACATAATTTTTTTTAAAGTTTTCTAGTAATCATGTCGATTTTAGGTGTTTTTGACTCTAACGTTAGGTATATTATTTTTGATTGTTGGTAACCATGCACATCCAGTTATCGTAAACGGGAAATCATATAAATTTTAATATGGACATCAAACTCAAAGTATACACAAAACAAATTAGTCTGACCAGAGTGAGCCGTCAAGTAATTTTAGAGAATATTTTCGATTCAGAACACATTTAGGTTAACGTAGTTACTTGATTAAATACTGAAAATGCGCCACTTGTACGGAATCCTACAACGCGTCTGGAGTAACGCCCACTTAGCCGGTTTTTATTTCTTTCACAATTTTAATCAAATCGCAATGTGTGCAGTGGTTATTCTCAGTTACACAGATTCAAACGACCTACATTCAAGCCGAGAGCATTCTGTTATAAACAAATATATACTGGGGCCGGTTTCACGGCAGTTTCATAACATACTCATTTATGTTGCATAAATCGATTAGGTATATGGCGTTATATCACAAATATATTCTATTCCTAGTATAACGTCCTTTGCTGTAATAATAGTGTAAATGCGTGTTCTCAAATATAATCATCGTCATCATCATCATCTGAGCGTTAAATTGCGTTCGGAGCGATCACTTCGACGCCCAGGGTCCGCTTTACTACTTTTTCTGCTCCACTTCGCGCGATCTTCGGCAACCCTTGTATTGACCGTTGGTACTGATGTCACATCCCTCACAACGTCAAGCCAGCATTTATTGTGCCTGCCATTTCGACCGGGACCTGGTGGAGGCGGCATGGCTGGACATTTGTTCCCCACGTGGCCGTACTAGCGTAAGCGGCTCTCCTGCAGTTTGTCTGTATTCTCAAATATAATTATATTAAATTAAAAATAAAAAGATAAAAATCTTCGGTCACAGTGTTTGTGGTTACATTCCTCCGAAAATGTTAGACCATTTTTTTTGTATACCTATTTGGTAACTATGAATATAGGTCGTTTAGTATTTTTCATCCTTCTATGGTGTTTTTTTAAATTTTTATAGCAGCATAACGTTTGCCGGGTCAGCTAAGTAATATTATAAGTATGATATTGAATTTGTTTGTTTGTGAAGCTGTCTAAATTTTTTTTACTAACGCGAACTAAGTCACAAACAAAAGCTGGTAATAATCAATAAATATCAACATATTTTTAAATTCCTTATTTTAGTACAAAAACTTATAGTCAGTTAAGATAGAAAATGCTTAACTCATCTATTTTTTTTAACCAACTACTAGTGTGTATTTTGGGTTAGATTGAATGATATTTACAATAACTTGACGTGGAGGGTTCCAACAACCAAAAATAGTCAAAAGCACTTAAAATCTAAATAATTAAGAAAATTCCAACAAAAATTAACAATAATTTATTATCTTTATTTATGAGATATTTTATATTATGATATAAGTGGCATTAATTTTTAGAATTCGGTAACCGTCAAGTTATCGCAGACGGGGTATATAGACAAAGTTTGTCCGACTGATTGGGGTTTGTTAATTTTTATATGCCTAGGTTCAGCTCTGAAGATTATTCTAAAGTTTCAATGTTCCTAATTCATTGATACAGATATACATAAGCCATACAAAGTATTTAAAATGTAAAATTAGAAACTCGTAACCTAATTAGTACAATACACTATTGAAACCTTGACACTGACCTGAAGCACGTAATAACGGTTACGAAATGAAGTTGTTTTTTTGTTATTTTGGTTTTGTAACTGTCTGAGCAACAGATAAATAAATGTTAATGTCTGTTGCTTATATTTTATTGACCTTTATGAGCCGAGAAAAATGGTTGCAATGTTTTTTTTGTACACTGTTTTTTTTTACATACAATAATTTTATATCGATTACTAGGACAACATAACGAGCGACAACAATCGCTACAAAACTCGTGTTGAATATCTTTAATACCTCCCGCGGAATTTGAGGTCAAATTCTACAACAATACTTATGTGTCTAAAGCCTGGTAATTATCAGAGATTTTCACACGAGGTGGCGTAACACACTTAATTATTGGTAATTATATTTATTGGTATAGAAAAGTATGGAGTTTCCAATGTACAAAACAGATAACCGCGTGACGTTATAATTTTGGGTCAAGGAAATGGGGACGAATGACCAGTCGATGTGGAACGTTGTAATGCTGGAAAAAAGGTAAATTCACCATTATAAACAGGTCTACCGAACACTCCTCACTCTATACAATCGGTAGAATACCCAAAGAGACGCAACGTCTCACCGCAGGCGTATTTAGGTCTATGCCGTCTGTAAGTATGGAATCGTCGACAAAGTCAATTCAATCGTCAATTTTTGCATTTGATCCGTTCCCAGAGGTTTAGTTTTGCTGCATACACACGTATAACCTCAATTTGATATGGAAATTACAGCCTGTTGGTTAACATGTAATTTTTTAATTCCAGCCAGTTTCGTGAAGACATGCTTGAAAAGTGACCCAGAATTCGACGACTGTTCGCGGACGGCAGTACAACAACTTTTCGATGCTTTAGGGCCAGGTAAATAAATTTTACATTACATACTTAGCTAACGCTCTTGCATCTTTATTTCGCTTTGCATTTTGTGGATTTAGTATTGACTCCAAATTGTTAAGATGAGAAGAAAGACTACTTTCTTTCTTTCACATTCTCCTAATTATTGGGAGTCTGTACAGTATAACTTTTCCTGCTATACTCCTTTATTCTTGAATAATCTCTGAACTATAACAAACAATCATGACACGATCCATCCATCTCTTTTTGTGGTCTCGTTTTCTCCTACGTCCATCAACAATACAAATACGTATCTTTTCTTTGCATGATTTTCACTCGTCCTAATGACTCCGTCTGGACTACTTTACGCACTTTTTGAAGAGCCCCATATTGTATCGTTCTGGGAAAACCATCGGATTCAACATTCCATCGCTTACTCGTGTACAATAAGAGGGTTTAAATAATTATATCGTACATATACTAAGTTCTGTGCGAACAAAGTCACCAACACAGCTAGTTTAGGTTCTAATCATTTTAAAATACTCGGCCATTGCAACTATTGTAAAGTGAAGAGGAATAGTACTCCTTAATATCTTTGTGCTCCTAGTAATTTATTCTAAAACGTTCCGTAACGATTGAACTCACCACGAAAACAATCTTCGTTTCGCCGCCGGCCGTCGTCCACACAACCCACACACACATACCGAAAAATGAAATGAAAGAGAATGAGTGAGGAGTTTTTGGAGGGAACTTTAAGGGTGCTCTTATCCTAGGCTAAGTTCATTTCAAATGTTGTGGTTAAACCTAAATAGTACCTAGCCATAAGATATTGAATGTTTTTAACGAAGAATTGTGTGTGAAAATGTGTCGAAACTGATAAGACAAAACAAGAACTGTTACCAGAAGTCTCTTGTTGGGCTTCAGGCTTTTTTGAAGATTTTATTAGATTCTTAAACTTGCAACTCTCAATACTGGCTAGATACAATAAATGGCAGAAACGTATAGAAGAAACAAGGTTGATGAGATATGGCACTGTTAGATAATTTTAAAAGACGCACGAAAAGATTATGTGCCTTATTTATTTAGTAATTTTAAACTAAATATAGCATACAGTCGGTAAATCCATACTAGTGTTAGAGCCACATAGCCTCAATTATTATGAAACCCAACTGTGTAAAGCGAAAGCGCTATTTCTTCATACTGACTTCTAAGGACGTACCTATCTAATACTTATGGTATTACGTATTGAGGACTTATGCCATAACGCAGAAGTAAATGGAAGAGAAAGACATGCCATGGGGAATCTGTACCATGATAAAAAACGAAATTAATTAAATTAATTAGACATTATATTAGAAATGTTATTTAGGATTTTGGGTACTTTACAAGGTGACATGGCCGCTAAGCGGCAAAGCCCTTTCTAAATAAAGATATAAAAAAAATATTCAGCCATTGAGTAATAGACGTTTATATGATCTAAGTTCCTAGCTTATTTTTAATTTGTAAACTATTCTGGACTCCGTCGCAAGCACAAGCGTGAAGGTTTTTTTATCAGTTTTATAACTTTACTATAATATAAATCTGAATATGTTTTAAATTTGTGCAATGGGTTTAAAAATGTGAAGAAAATAAAGGGGCTTATGCGAACCAGCAGAGTCCGAAAATATAATTATTACAATTGTTGTCTGTCTGTCGGACTATCTGTCAGAGCATCATGTAACTATTGAACGGATTTAAATGACACTCGACATAGAGCTATGTTATATCCCGGGGGGTTACTTAGGATACTTTTTATCCCGATAAATGACGTCGATTCCTTGTGATCGCATCCTTTCTTCTTCAATACTAAATGTAGGTATATGTTTGAAATTCGACATATTGCTGGCTTATAACCCGAATTAACATTTTGGATACATTTTACCCCAACTTATGACGTCGTTTTTTCAAAATATATTGATTAGCAAAATAGATGGTGCTGCATTGCGATTTAGACAACCGTCGCTGTAGTTAAATAACAAAACGTTGTCAGGTTACCCACATGTCATCATAACGTATTAGGTACTTCAAATCAGATTGACTGCAACTTTTCTTTGTTTTGCTGTGCATTTGTCTACACTAAATTGATTTACATTCTTTAGAAGTCCCTGGTTTCTTTAAAATTGTAATGAATTGAACAAGGAACTATATAGTATATTATAACTAAACCACTTAGGGTTTTTCACGCGGCGTAGCTGCGGGGAAAACTCTATTTGTTTATGAGTTCCTAGTACTCTAATGTTAAACTGTCAGAGAACAGATGGAAATAAATAACAAAAACACGGAGGAGAGAAGAAATTCATTTAGTTTTATTTATGTTTGTTTGTTTTATTTACTCGGATCATTCTCAAGGCTTACAAGCAAAAAATATCCGATTTTTAGAGATGAAGAGGGGCTTTTTTCATCCCTAAAAAATATCATGTTCATTCTAACTCTTGTTAAACAAAACAATAGATATTTATGCTAAATTCATGAAAATTATTAGTTTATTCAGTTTTGTATGGCACTTGGGCCGGATACCTCATTCCACGGAGACATCATTATCCATTTTCGATACCGTGAACAAGTAGAAAGAAAGAAACGAACAAAAGTGTCATTTCAGATTTATCTTGCAATAAACCAATATCGACCACTCCTCTATATTGTGATATTTATTAATTCCAGGTTTACCAGAGATTGGTTTGGCTCCATTGGACCCCCTAAAAATTCCTAAGATTAGGATTTTACAAGGTGACGGTCCCGTGAACGTCAATGCGGCACTCGATGACGTAACGGTCACCGGCTTCGGTCAGACCGAAGTACTAATGAGTCAGTGAGTAGATCTCTTGCTTTTTATTAGCTCCTAGTACAAAAGAGGACTGTTCGATCGACTGACGGCCCAATTCGAGCCGTCTGCGGCTCAATCCATGCGGCGGTCGTCACCTCGGCGTGGCGGTTTGCTTGCGCGGCGCGCGCGCACGCAATGTTTAAAATAAACATAGTAAATGATTTATTTGTAATAAAAAAAAACTAGCTGCCACACCACTTAAAGAAAAGAATTTGTCTTCATTATTCAAACTGTAATAGGGAAATTACAACACAATTACATTACGCTTCACGAAAATAATAAAAAGAAAACTTTCTTTGTGATTGTAACAAAATAATGAAAAAAAATCAGGCATTGCACGATTTTTGATGGTCATTTAGATCTTTAGATACCTATAATGTTTCACGTGCATATAATTGAAATTATTTAGAATTTATTCTCTACTTCATACTATCTAAAATACAGACATAAACTTAAAATAGTTAGAATCAAATCTAGGTACTGTAACACATATTCTATGTACACAATTTTATTTAAGTTGTAATTATAGGATGTTTAATTCCAGGGTCGATGGAAAAACTTATGATTTCTTCACCAAACTTAGATTACCAAAAATAAGGATAGAAGGAACATATGATTTGAAAGCAAAGATTTTATTGATTCCATTAGTCGGAAGAGGTATTTGTTGGTTTGAACCTAGTGAGTACATAGTACATATTTTACTCCTCATTATTATAAATTCTTGTACATATAATATTTTATTGTTTTTGAAACGTGCAATATCCGTATGTTCTTTTAATACGTAGTTGTATAATTTTTTAGCAAACATGACGATTGATATCGTTAGTGACGTAAAATTATACGACAAAGATGAATTTGTTTTCTTCAATGTTACTGCAGCTCATGTTAAATATACAATAGGAGGTCTAAAATTAAGGATGAACAATTTATTTGACGGCATTGACTCGCTAGGTAAGTAAACTTTTGATACATACACTGACATCTGCTGTTGAACAGATAAACTATCAAGTTTCGACTAGTCCTTTTAAAATTCTATCAACCACTAGATGGCGGTTTTTAAGCTATCGTCTTACGTTCTATGCGATCCTGGTACAACGGTGTTACAAATTGCAACGTTGAGACATCGTTCGACGTTTTGACAAGCGAAAGCGGTTGTTTCTTCTCGCTCGCATTGTTGCCAATTTTATTCGCAACGTCGTCGCGTCATCACTGTGTAAGCCCGTCAAAACACCCTTCAAACATATTATTATAGTATAACTAGATACTACTTACTAATTTGCTTATTATTGTTGAATTATAATAGATACATGAATGATGACTTGAATAACTAATTGCTGAGTCACAACGGCAATAACAAATAAATAATTTTGTAAGTGTGGTATTAAACAAATTATAGGCCGCTTTCTAATTTGACGATGCAGCAGTGGTGCATGCAGAATGGGTAAGCTTGATATACGCGTTGTCTTTCGATTTGTATAGAAATGAGACATAGACATAATAGACAGACATCTAGACTAGACAGGCACGAGTTAAAAAGATGAACAGTTAAAAAAGGTTTTTTCGTAAGTACATTACCCGCTTTTTTGTTTTTTAACTATATATTGTTAAATTTTCAATTAATGTTTTTGTTAGTTATTTATACATAATAAACCTTATTCATATTGAGTTATAGTAAGCTTCTTTAATGAAGCCTACACACTAAAATATATCGCGAGTAAGACGTGTTTTCAACAGTGGTGTGTAGTTGGTGCTTGTATCATACGTTATGCTTTTTCAAGCGGCTTACCCTAGCCGAATTTCCACCCCGAGAAAGAATACAATTTCCTGCGGCCGGACGGCATGTCGTATGAGGCGACAAAACAACCCAGAGCCAGGTGTAGGACAATTGCCCGACTGGATGGCTACCACCTCTGGTCTAAAGTATATCGCCATAACAACCTTGTGTGTTGTTCCGGCATTAATGAACAGATTCCAGTTTCCCTTAAGAGAGCAGCAGCGCATTTTTTGCACCTTTGGTGTTGCAAATATCTATAGGCGATGGTAACCGCTTTCCATTAAGTGGGCCGTCTGCCTGTCTGCTGAACATGTGCAATAAAAAAAACTGATACCGAGCATAATGTACGCCGCTGCTGCAATTACAAATCAGAAAGCGACATAAATTTTTTTAGCTTTAAGAAAACAATAAAATATTATGTCTAAAAATAAAAACTTAGTTTAAAAAAACCGACTTCAAAAACTAAAATGTATAAAATAACTTATTTCTAAAGCTATTATTATAAATATATATTATCTAAAACATCTTAAAGCCGGTGCTTAGTAATTTTCAAAATATTATAGTAATTTTTATGATTTACTTTGCACCGACTTCAAGATGTTTTAGATAATATATATTAATAATAATAGCTTTAGAAATAAGTTATTTTATACATTTTAGTTTTTGAAGTCGGTTTTTTTAAACGAAGTTTTTATTTTTTATTTGTTACTTTTTAGTGTCTAGCTATGTATGGGTGGACTAACGAATGATGCCGCGCTTCTTAAAAAATATAGGTCCCAAGAAACGAGAACAAAAAAATGTTCGTAAAATGAAAACTACTGGGCCAAACTATGTCAAATTTTTAGGGGACCACATGGCAGCTATTCCGCGTCGAACAAAAAAAGAATCACGTAAATCGGATCATAAACCACGGAGTAATCGGCGAACATACATTTTTATGTTTGTTCGCCGATTACTATTAAAGTTATTAAAGATTAGTTATTAAAGATCCCGACGAATTGGGAACCTCCTCCTTTTTTCAAAGTCGGTTAAAAATGATTAAAACTATATATATAGCTTTAAGCGTTGTAGGCAACACCAACATTGTATATTGTTTTGTTTATTTGTTTCGACATTACGGCAACTTTTCATCGTTATTTGACGTGCGTGATCACGGCTACTAAAAAAGGCAGAAACCGCGCTTAAAATCGTTTAAAGTTAAAATTAATTTTAGTTGTTTATAATTTTGTTTTTTTTTCAGAGGAAAGTACCAACGCGTACTTAAACGAGAACTGGCGACCAGTTTCTGAGTCTTTGAGGCCAATATTATCAAAGACAATAGAAGATATTCTATTAGGTTTCATGCAACAGTTATTCCACAATTTGCCTGGTAATTTTATGATAGGCGATGTGAAGAACAATACTCTAAATAAAAAGACGGATAAGAAAGTATAAGTTAGGTTTAAGAACATTATTTAATATGCGTAGTATTATTTTAATGTATTATAATTATTTCTGCCCTAAACCATTCCACTAAAATACCAGGAATGTTAACATCTCCGTAAAAATGTAACCCCGAAAAGAACGATCAGAGTCACTCAAACTTATCTTTCAAAAGACAAAAAGTTTAGTCATTTATTTTTTAAAAGATGGAATTGTGCAAGGTGTTAAATGCTGTTATGATATAGTTTACATATTTGCCTTACTTGCTTACTTACTTGATATTTGCCATAAGCTCCATATATCTATGGTTATGTTAAAATTTAATTTTTCATCCAGTAATATGCATGGGTAAAACTTTATGAAATAGTATCATTCTGGGGATTTTTGGAATTTTCGTTAATGAGATCTGCCTGGCGTACACAGCACGCTACTGTATCCGTTCGGCTACTGTTACGGCTCGCAGATGAGTGAGCTTAACTAGACGCACAATAAATCAGAAAACAGCCTAAGTATATAGTATATAGTGCAAACAAAAAATAAGTTATAATTGCTCAAAATAATTTCAAACAAAGAATATTTGCCAATTATAATAATATATAATAATTTAGTGTATACACCCTTGAAATAAAACTTTTTTTAATCTCTGCGTAAGAGTATTAAATATAAACACATTAGGTATCTCATATATTTAATTTCAATCAGAGCATGAAGCGGTGAAACTAACGTGAAAGCTTAAAATACCTACTCGTATTACAGTAAATCTTAGAAGTGATCGCTAAAGTGTGCATGGACATTTTATGAATTTCCTACTCATAAAGATATTGACTGAATTTTGATAATGTAAATATTATAGTTAAGTAAATTTTAAGTATGAATATACGGTGTTTCATTTACCTTGATTAACATTATTTAGATGATAGAAAACAGGCGTTACAATATTGTAACGACCTAAACGCCGACAAAGACAAATTCACACCCGCATACCTGTAGGAATACATTTTATTACCTTTCGGCATTTGGAACTTCCTTTGTTTACTTTGTGTTTAAAATTTGCGATTAGAAAAACAACCCATTGTGTATTGTAATCTTTAATGGCAGTCAATAGCCAGGTGTGTCGGATTTAAAGTACAAACTGATTCTAGGAAAATCGGTCCACGAGGCCGGGCAGACATATTGCATCTATGCAGTATAAAGCAATGCCTCGATTGAGGGACGAGGCAGTCGAGCTATAACCACGAGCGAAGCAAGATTTGTGTACATTCGGTAATCTATTTAGCCACGGACTTTGCACATGTTATGGAATTACGATCTTCTGTATTACGTTTGGACTTGTTGCGTTAGGTTATCTTTGTACCTGTGTTATACGTGTTTCTATAGTTCTAATAAACTCTATAATAATTCCAACGGCATTTTAATTCGAGTCCTGCAACTCGTAACAATATCATCACAGAAATAATTTTAATACGTCAGATAAGGCAGTACGGAGTAAATCCCTTTGCCTGGCATTATGGCAAATAATAAAACTACTCATACAGAAACATGAAGACGCATCAAGTGGGTAGGTTAAAAACTTACATATAACAGTTAACGCAGTTAATTGCGAATGTTGAATGAATGTAAATATTTGTCAGTTCTATATTTGAATCTGTGCCAAAATCCGTAATGTTAGGAGCGCGTTGTTTACCACACCTGCTAGTCGCAGGTAGGCTAAGGTTAGATTCTGAATCACAGTTTTTAAATACAAAACTGTAAAGTAACTTAAATAACACAACAAAATTCAAAACGAAACGGATCTTCAGAACTACCATCTAGCGTAAGCTGATGCTTGAGATCATTAAAGCCAGGATTCTATTTAATTGTTATTCCATTTTCAATACCATTTTGACATTGATATGATTGTATTTTCAAACGACACTCAAGTGTGAAAGTAGGCCTAGGAAAATATCCGTCATTTAAAGCGCTTATTAGCAGTAGAATTTTGTATTTCCGTTCGAGTCATAAGTATTTTTTCACTGGTATTATGATCAGTAAACAGTCAGTTTGATACTAGGATTGATCGGATAAATCAATTTGATTGAAAAGCACAGAACTGAAAGTACATGTCAATATTCATGACGTTGAATCGATGAAGTTTGTGTTTACATGATCACTTTGGTTGATTCATTCAAATTAAAAGACTATAACTATCTAATGTGGGCCTTAGACTGACGACATAATGGACCTTTACCACCATTTTAACTTAAGCGACATTTGGACCTAAATTTCTACTTTATTGCAAAATTTTAACTTTTAGCTTTTGATTGAGTAGGGTCTAATCTAACTCAAATTGAAAGTCTTAAAACAAAATAATAGTTTAAAAGAACTTTCGCAACAAAAAATATATTCAGGTACAATAATATGGTGGTAAGGGCTCGATAAGTACTCGAAGTAAAAGTCGACGTATTCTTAGTAACCCCTTCGCAAATATGTATAAGACTAAAGTTCTAGCTAAGAAATAAACACTGGCTGGTAAAACTAACTAGCATCACATACTGAGTACCCAGCCGGTATGTTTCTAATAAATAGTTATTTATACCTATTTTTTTGGGGATTAGCTATATTACTATTATTGATTCACAAAAACACTATTTTCAGAAAATAAATTTTCTAAAGTCCATTATACAATTTAAAAGGAAATAAACGTTACCTGCCAAATAGGGCGTCCAGGCATTTTGAAGGGCTAAAAAGAATTTCCGAATAACTTCACAACACTAAACACACGCGCCGGAGTTTCGCGAGCTTAATACTAGATGGCACTCTCACAAGCGTTGGGAACGAAATAAACGTTTCCCTCACACATATCGTGTTTTATACAGCAGCAAATCTCTATCGGTGTAAATAGCAGTGCGAAAGAACAAGACGCAGCGCAAATGTTCGACAGAAATACCCCTTACGCGGCTTAGAGCCTATACTTGCGTTTGAAGATTGTTCAAACATTTTGCCTTGCCATATGATTTTATATAAGTAGTATACAATCTTAGATATTTTGCAATATCAATAAACTGCAAAATTACTAGAGGTGCAATCCTAAAAGTACCTCAATATATAATTAAGCCATGTACAATGATTGGTAGTTACTTTTGGTTTAGGAAAAAATTGTGACTTACATGCGTAATACAATAAACAACTTTAACGTAATTTGAAAATTCTTTCAGTAATTAAAAAAAATACACTTCTTCTTCTTCAGTCAATTTCCATCCAATGCTGGACGTAGGCCTCCCCCCCCCCCCAAGTACGCGCCACATATCCCGGTCCCCGTGTTCCTCATCCAGCCCCTGCCGGCGATCTTGAGCAGATCGGGGAAAATACAATATCGGGGAAAAAATACACAAGTAATATAAATAGGCAAGATTTAGAATATTTCTACAATATTTTAAATTTTCTACTATACTTATTTTAAATGTTAAAGAAATAAATTATGAGAAAATGTTCATATTTTCATAACTTAACAAGAAATAAAAAAGAAAAATGACATCGTGTTCTCCACCTTTCTTTCGTCTATCCCAGTTGCTTTTTCTGAATAACTTCAATGCACAGGCATTTTTCTAATATTATAAAAGACGTTCTTAATGAAGTATTTCTTATTATATTCTAATCATTATAACAAAACATAGTAAACATAGTAGGAAAAAAATACGTTGTTTGAATGAGAGATCATAATCTTGTGACAATTTAGTTTATACAAACTAACATTAGAATTTTATATATAATATAAAAAATATTATAAAATCTAGTATTTTGATCTTACATTTTTCATACTATTTTCTTAAGTTTTCGCGACACATAATAAAACTACGTTTTAAGCGTTTTAAGTGCGGTAATTTATTTTATTTTGGTTTATCCGACGTTTCGTCCGCTTTTCAGTGGCCGTGGTCACGGAAGACAAAGATGACATTTGTCTAACGTGTATTGTCAAAGTTTTTATCAGCCTACATTACATTTTTCATTTATATTTTTGTTTGTCTGTTTGTTCGGGATTCACGTAAAATCTACTTGGTCGATTTCGATTTCGATCGATAGTTAATTTGCGGTATGTATTTTCAATCTAAAAAATCCCTTACCCTGCTGTATATAAATAACCTTTGACTGTAATCTTTGTTACCAGTCCAAACGTGGATGAAGTTAGTATATAAGATAAAGACGATACCAAATTAGTTTTGATGTTTATGTAATAATAAAAGGGTCGCCGTTTCTGATTTAACGACAAAAAAGCCTAGACTTTTGTGACACTGGTGCGCAATGTAATTTTATTTCATATCAAATGACATTTACGCAAACGACGAGTTATCTAGAATTCTCATCTTAATTAAAATGTCGTCATTGTACTATTTTAAAATTCATAATAAGGTCAGTTGCATTCTTGAAAATATCTTAATAATTATTTTCAGTAGTTGTCATAATTATAAAAATATGTCACTTATCCTAAATTAGTATTATTCGTCTTATTTAAAAATAGCTGTGCGCGCTACTTCGTTAGCGTAGGTTTTCGACTTTGTTCATTTTTATATATGTTCTGAATCTAAAACATTTTGAAATGTATGATGTATACTATATACAAAAATTAAAATGAAATTAATATTTCAATTTCTAAAATTTTCCTTAAAATCCGTTGACACGTTGCGACCTTATTTAACACAAACTTTTAGACAGGCAGAAAAATTGAAAAACGGTGTTTATAATACGCAATATTTAAACGCAGCTTTCACTTCAATTTTGACATTTACGTTAAAATTACTGAGAATAATTTTAATTTTATTTTATACCAGTAAATAAAATCAGTATAAATAGTAGATCCTTGGCTAGTACATACACTAGCATTTCATGTCACTTTTCTCGCATAAAAGGCGACTTCTTATCGAGTAAAATGTACTTTATTTATAACTGTTTTAACGGTTTTAAGCGCGGCATCGCCGGCGCTTTTCAGTAAGCTTGACCACGGCTACTGAAAAGAGGCCGAAACATCATTGTAAAAATCAAATAAAATGCCGCGCTTAAAACCATTAAAACGTATTGAATTTTGTATACTAGTCACAAAAACTAAAAAAAATACAACATGTGTTTTTATTTGTCTGTAAGACAACATGTGTGTAGACACGCACTTGGCCGATGTTTTTCAGTTGTTCGTAATATTATAGAAATATTGATCAAATACATATAAATCGTTCCGCCAGAGAGGTTCCGTGGTATGTGCTGAGACTGGGTTATTTATAGAGAGAGTTACCGGAATGTGTAACTGGAGCGAGGCTGAAAGAATTTCACACCCGGCGATAAAGTTTTACGATGATTTGAATTTTGACAGCTTGTATCGCCTTAATCATAATAGTGGAAACATATACCACTTATGGCCGGTTCATTTGATTTAATATCAGTTAAAATTTGATAAAGACACCACCATCTATTGGATAAACTTCACGGACGTGCATGGAGTTAATTCCTCCACCTTTTTACCACTGGACAAGCAGACGTACGAGCTCACTCTACCGATATATATGGTGGAAATACCAACAAAGCGGACGAAACGCTATGCTACCACTTTTATCATTCATACCGCTGAAGAGTGGAACTCATTATCGTCGTCTGTTTTTCCTGAAAAATACAATTTAGGTGTTTCAAGTCTCGCGTGAACAGGTATCTTTTAGGTAAGCGTGCTGGCTCCACCTTAGAATGCATTTCATCCTGACATCAGGCGCAATGTCAGTCAAACACGAACCTATACAAAATGTATAATATAAACAAACATACAAATGTCAAATTTATACCGATTGTAAGACAAGCGAATGAAGTACTACAAAGAAATGTATTTAAATTACGAAAAAAGTAAAGGGCCGCCATAAATAACAGCTAGAAATTGAATTTTTCAAGTGAAACTTCTTTAGAATCGTTGTGATTTGAAACTCGATGAAATGAAAAAGCGACACTAAAAAGAGATAAACACATACATCTATAGGACTAAGCCTGCGAGAGAATGAGATACAACGCAATATATTAAATTATTTAAACACAACGCTCATACAGATAGAGTTGGAAATGTTTTGAAATTTTTCGTGAATACTTGAAATTTCGTGTTTTAAAGCTGAAATATATTATAACGATATAATGTATGAAATGTGACGCCAAGAAATTTAGAACACTCTCACCCCTTGTCACATTTGTTTCACTTCTACTGCGTTTAAACTGCACACACTCACACTAGTTTTTGAAATTAGTGTACATACGAGTATTTGCTTCGTTGTGTGCGAATTGGAAATTACACAATTTTTTATAGTAGTTGGTATGTAGACCAGGTTCCAAAGTATGCTATTTAAAACCCGTTTTCCCAAAAAGTCTATATCTTCTAGAAGACGTGTATAACAAATGGCTTCCAGATGGTAGCGTGTCCAGAAGGCTGGCTGCATTGCCGCGCTGTATGGATGCTTATTTGTTGGGCGAAATATGAGCCAGCCTTCTGATCACGGGTGGCATTAAAGAGCTTTACTTGCAAATTTCTTTGAAGGAACTCTTTGCCGACCGACCCTACGGACCTAATGTTTCTATATGTATGTTTTTATATCTTCTTATATATAAAAATCAATTGCTGTTCTTTAGTCTCGCTAAAACTCAAAAACAGCTTGACCAATTTTGATAAAATTTTGTGTGTTTGTTAGATGGTCACGGGATGGTTTGTCTACACAATTGGACCGGTAGGTGGCTCTGCAATCGGGTTCTACATTTTATTTTTTCAAAACAGGACAACGTCTGATGCGCACATTTATTTTATTTATATTTCAGTACATTATTACTAACAATCAATAATAAATAAGGATTGGTCATTGGGACATAGATACATCAACAGAACGTAATTCCGGATAATATTTGAAAGCGTAAAGTTGAAATTATGGTTCAACACTTTCTTCACTAATTTTACCCATACCAGAGTGTGGTGTGTATATCTCAAGTATACATGGTTTGTATGAACTGCTAGGTGTGCCTGTTGGAATAGACTACAATTTACTGCCGTTTACAAAAGCGTTCTGTGTTTTAGTTCATGACTGAAAATTAGAGTTTCAGTTCTGACTGAATAAATTAACTTTTAAATTTACCATGCTTCTGCATAAACATTCTGTTGAATTTATTCTTTAAAAAATATATTTTGGAATATTTTGTTTCTATGCCACATATATTTCAACATTGCTATTCTTATTTAAATCTATGAGTATATCAGTGAAAGAGCAACAAACTATGCAACGTAATTGGAATGGAAAAAACGTATTGGAAAGTATTAATAAACTATGCAAACCCTTATCGTCATATCTTGCCTGATAATATTTTAATGCAATTATGTTTTATCGATTGTCATTGCATTAAGTGAAATTGCAGCCAGCAACAAATGCATATTTCTGCATTGAAAAACCTTCAATATATTATGTTGTCCTTGTACACTGAGTTCCTGGTAAGACGAGAGGACGCAGCATCTTGAAATGCAAGTTTTATGCGGTTAGAAGGAAGATCAATTTATTCTCCAAAAACATGCAACTATGCATTTGTTCGTTTATTTATGTATTAGACGTCTTACAGCTATGTTACTTTTGTTTTTGTTGAATGCTTAATTTTCCTGATGCAACAAAAAAATCTTAATTTAATTAAGTCTTTAAGTTAATGAACATTTCGTGTCTAGTTTTTGAAGATGTTTGTGCGTCAGGACACCATTTTCTATGCTTAATTATTCTTTACGGTTCCTTATTTAAATGATTGGAAGAATTTTGATTAAATACATTTGTTTAGATGCAAAACCATTAAAGTAAGAGTTGCGAGTAGAGATGGAACGAATGAAGGTCGATCCGGTGAATGACCGAAAGATGCGCGTTGACTCAGCGAAGGGTGCCTCGAAGGGGATAGGGCCTCTTTGGTGTTGCTCACAAAAGGAACGATCACCAGAGTGGCATGAATGCAAGGAGGTTAAGCTGCGTGTATGCACTTTGCACCGAATGCGATTGACGTCACGCAGTCGAGTTGCATTGTTCGCCATTGCATTTTTCGATTTTTCAACGCTGATAATATCATAATAAATTAGTTAGAATGCTGTTAGGTACTATTGTATCAAGTCGTACTATCTCTAACAAATGTTATATTATAGCAACATATTAACTAAATATTAAATTACGTAGTACAGATGTTGCGTAACGAAACAAATGAAAACAATCAAATGTAATGCACGGTGCACGCAATAATCTAAACGTAATGTTAATGTTTCATTTTTGCCATACATACGTAATGTTGCATCCATTTCATATTCATATTATGACTATCATGCTGCCTCTCATTCTAATAATAAATAAAATAAATTTAGTGATTTAAGTAGGTATAAAAAAACCAAGAAAATTGTATCCGTGTGAGGTGAATCATATATGTATATTAGAAAAAGTTCTTTGGACAACTTGCATCTCCATGTCTCCTGCTAATTAATAATTATTTTGATTTAAACTTTATACTTATTTTTTATAATAAATACAACTCAGAAGAAAAAAGAGAAATGACGTGAAACTATTGAGACAAAGAATATATTTCTTTGACATAAATAGATCGTAGAAAATATTATTATAAGTAAACGGTAGACTATTTTTAGCACCTCTATCTGCACATTTTTACAAATATGAGAGAAACTTTAATTGTTAGTATGTTTGTTTACTCCTTCTTTACTGTCCGGGGTCTAAATTCATTATCGATTTGGTGGGCTTCATATTAGGAAATTTATTCCCCAAAAGTTTTTGTTTGGGGTCATAAAATGTTAAGATTGTTATTTTTTTTTCTTTTTATTTTAAAGTCGGTTTTCTTTTGTTACAAAAATTATACTTTTCACATTTTAGTTGCGCAAATACTTGAATAGATTTATAGACGGAGTAATCGCGTAACGTGTATATAAAAAATGAGCGCCTGTAGAAAATGTGAAACTGGCACGCGTATACATGCTTTTGTTTCTAAGACTTTAGGCGCACGGAGTTCTTTAATAACGTGAGCTACTTTAGATTTCCCTGGGATCCACTCATTAGGTCGTAACTTGGTGGCCGTGGGAGCCACCTTGGTGGTATACACTACAAGTAAAGAAAAAAATTGACAATGGATTTACAATTGACGGAGATGATGTGATACCAATCTTGGTATCACATTATCTCCGTACGTGGGTTTTCATAACTCTTTAGAATCCACTAATCAGATCCTGACATGGTGACAATGGAGCTCATTCGATTTTAAACAAATGAAAATCAGTTCACAATTGACAGAGAAACAGAGTAACGAGCATATAAAAAGCAACAAATTGACGAATTGAGAACCTCTTCCTTTTTGAACTCGGTTAAAATCTAAGCGACTAAATGCATTTAATATTGACGGCGGTCTGGATCTCGTATTACTCCTGGAATGATGAATCTGTCAAATTGAGAAAAATACAAATCTCAATCAGATCGCCAGTCATCGGTCTGGAGTGCGCCCTACACTACGTCTGCCGAAACACAGTCTCCATCGCAGTACATTTTGAATATATTGTTAAATTTCTAGAAGGCTTACTTACTTATTGTGTAAACATTAGTTAGTAACGAATATAAAGTACTTTCAGCAAATGAGCTGAATATGGGCTATTTATCCCTAAAAATTAAAGCGAATCGAAGTCACGTATAATTTTTTGAGATGACAAAGCCATGATGTATAGCCATTATCTTGATTTCAGCTCGCTAGGCTGGCTCGATTAATGTGATACAACGTTCTCACAATACATTGGTGTCAAATGGTAAATTTTGAGCTAGAAAAGTCAGAGTTCTGATGGCTCACCCTCTCACCCTGATATCTCTATCTCTTCCCTACTACTTCATCACCAACCCATCTTAATACAAGCAACGCATTGGCGTCATTTCTGGTGTTCCAAACGTACATAGGCGACAGTAATACGTCTGGTGGGCTGTCTGTTTGCGTGCGGCCGGCATTATAAAAGTATTGAACCTATATTAAGAAAAATAATGAATTGACAGAATGTGTACAGCTTCATATTATACGAAGATATGTATGTCTGATGACATAAGTATGCCACGAAGAAATAACGTGGAAAGAAAAGTAGCCGTTCCTTCCACATTTGTGCCGACCAAAAAGACATGTTGCATGAACAACAGTTCAATATTAGTTAATATACTTTTTCTTTTTAAATAAGACTGTACGATTTGTGAATCTTGACAGTGTTAAGTATCCAAGAATATTTAAGATTCAAACAAAATCCGCAGCTATATTCATTATATGATCTAAGGCTAAATTGTAGGTTTTGCACTGACGCGAAACAAGAGAATTTTTATGTCATCTTATCTTATATTATAGCCCTTGTGTAGGCGACAGCGCCACGTCACTACCGCGCTGCTATTCTATGAATGTCTATGTATATGCGAACGTTGTGTCTCTCACTAGATCTGGCGCCCAAGCGAAGGGTCTACTCAATAGTCTTAATATAGCGTGCTATTCAGTATGGCGGGCCGGTGGGGTTTGATAGCATTGCGGCGTCGTGCACACAGGGCACATGAGATATATTTCACTGACCAATTGAGATTTTCAGCACAACCACGCTATCCCTCGTTAAAAATAACATTCTCTGGCAACTTTTAACCAATATTATCCATTATTACAAAATGAAAATGTATGATGGCAACAAGTCCTTTGTTGCCTTTTCAAGTCTCTATCAAAAACCCAGATTAATTAAGATTATTAAACTTAACTTAATACTATATTCTGACTGATTTTGATTCTGACTTATTTGACCTATCTACCCACAGCCGTGTGTTCATAGCGTGGATATTCAAAACGATTACGATGTTTTGTCAGAAATTCAAAATAGGTCGTACTTCGCGGCGGTTCAAGGTAGCGTGTGGCTACAGAATAGCGTGTGAGTAATCGGGACCAAAATAATATCGTCCTACAACAGATGTCGTGGTACTTGCGTTCATCTATCGACGCCTACTGTCAATAGATAGATCTCTATCACCTCTATATACTAAATGGATGTCTACTTTATGATCAGTTTAGAGTTGGTAATGAGGGCAATATCGATTTCATAAAATATATTATATTACAAGGGTATGCCTCTGACTTCGTGCAAGCTGAACTTCAAATTCCTGCGGGATTCCCGGAGTATAAAGTACTGTAGCTATCATTTTAATGAAAACTGTATCGGAATAAGCTAATTTTTGCTGTACGGATTCCCGGGAAATACACATTTTATAAAATAAAATTTACTATCTATTTATTATTTGATTTCCTGGCCATTTAAAATAATTCTTAGAAAAGTTCCCGCGGGATTCCCGGAATAGAAAGTAGCACGGATTAGAAGTCTAAGAATTTCCTATCCATCAGCGACAACCGCATCGAAATGTACCTAGTAATTTTTACGTGAATCCCGAACAAACAGACAAGAAACCTAAAAAAATAAATTGTGTTCTCTATCGTTATAGTCTATTATAGTTTTTTTTAATAGCTTCAATGTACAGACACGGCATGTTTAGAATTTTATAGATATTTCACTAGCTTTTGCCCGCGATAGTATAAATTTTGTTCAAATATGCAGGTTTTCTCTATCCCTCGGGAATAGTACTATTTTTCTGGATAAGGATGAATAGCCGTAACGCCATCTAACGAAAATGGTGGAAATAATAGATAGTACTTTTACATTATAAGTAGAATACTGAGCCTAGGTCACCGTCTTCTATGGGTCAGATACCCAGAAGGCTGGCTACGTTTCCTTCTGAATTGCCATACTGATTTGTTGTTCGATGTAAGCCAGCTCCCTGTCACCTTAGGACTCAATGAGTTGTTTTGATAAATTTTGGTACAAGTCAAAAGATTAATAAATATAGATATCCTGCATCATAAGGTACTAGACCTTTTGTATACGAGAACCTGTAGCCAAATGACGAAAATAGGGTTGTTTGTCACATACACTATTAGGAACGTATAATAATTAAATTTAGTATATGTATTTTTAAGACAGATGAAAATTCTTTACATTCATAGTGAGTTAATCGACACTTAGACAAGTTCTTGCAATAATTTATTTAAGCTTTTAGTAGCATTTTGAAAATATAATTAACAATAATAATGTATAATTTGTGGTAAATTTTACTTTAATAACCGTTTTATTTTCGCTTTAAAGACATAATTTATCTTTGGAGTCGCAGACCTATCATAGTAACAGTTTAGTCAGTTCTTCTCAGCCATTCTCTATATAGTTGTGAATATTTCTTTTCTTTATGTGAACGAGAACAACTGCTGCGAATATTGTGTCTATTTCTGTCTCTGTCTATCTAATCCATCCATCCTACCTACGAAAATTCCATTCTTCCAAACTAAACCTGGAGCAGGTCATTACGATCGCCAAGTACTAGGGCAACATAACACAAAAGGAGATATTTTCTCAGCAAGATTACCATCTATTGGTGAATGGAAGAATTAAAATTTTATCTTTTATGGAACAAAGTAGTGGATAAGAGATGGCAGTTATATAGAAATTTTACAACAAGTTATACGTGAAGCAGCCGCTCTTCTAATACATGGAAAATATTTTAACACAAATCTCGCCTGAGCACAAATCAAATCTGAAATGATCATTTTTATCGGATTTTGTTTTGTCAGATTCTTTTGTTAATTAATAACGAAATTGTTTTACGTCATGTCCATTTTTCTGTGTATACAGACACATATGTTTGTGTATTGTATTGAAAAGGCTGATTTACATGTATCCAAATAACTTTACTCACTTCAAACCGCGCTAGTGCAGGCACCGAGAACTGCCTTCTGTCTTTTACATTAATCCAGTATCCATTTACACCATGCCAGTACGAAGCCAGCACTGGCCTCCTTCAAAGTTGAAATTAGTAACTGGATCAATGTAAATTAGCTTTCACTTATTTTTATCATAAGCTATAGCTACTATTTGAAAAGAATAAGGAATGACAACCGTCAGGTAAAAAAACGTAACTTGTAAGACACTCTGCAATTACAGTTCGTTCTTGATTGTAGTTTGATAAAAACACTGCCTTACATCTACAGTAAGTACCTTTCACTAAGAATGGACTGACATAAATTCGTTCGACTTTTCAAATGATATTTTGTCTTATTCTAAATTAAAATTAATTCAAGATACCGTGTTTCCATTCCCGAAAAATAAGTTTTTTTTTATACCCGATAAAAGCGGTTGACATCGCTTATGGATATTTGCAACACTAGAGGTGTTACCAATGCGGCGCTGTGGGAATACTTCAGCTGGGAGCTTGTCCCAGATACCCACGGTGCGCAAGAGAAATGTTCAAACAAGATTGCACATGTAATAAAAAACCTATATTTAGGGTCATTCCTGTAACGCGCAGCCCGGGATTTTGAATTTTTCAACGGGGGGCAAAAATGCCGCCCCCGCTCGCCAATACTCGGATTTTTACTTTAAGCATCATCATCATTTCATTCATCAGACGCTCACTGATGGACATAAGTGCGTTTGTGGTTTTTAACCTATGCCTACGCCCCGGCGGAAAGTAATTTATCAGTGGTCAAAGCTGCATTAGTGATGAGTAATATTTTTGTCTGCGTAGTTTAATTTTGCTTCCCGGGGAATGGGCGCCGACTTGCTCTGGGGAGGCCTCCGTAGAGACGGCACTGCTGACGTGGAACGTTTTGTTAAAAGAAACAACAAAGTTTATGTGATATTTTTTATCTAAGATAATTAATCCTATTTGTACAAAACACATATTAATAACAAATTACTAAAACAGCTACATTCTTATGTATACTATTGCGAAAGAAACTTATAATCATATACATATAATATTGCACATGCCGAACTAATTTTAAATACTAAGTATTTCTTTGGTTACATAAAGTAATAATACGTTCATTGCAATTCATCTACACTGTAGAGAATTTTAAGTTATACAATTATGTCTAATGTACAGTAGTGGTATGAAAATGGTTTATATTTGTTCTTATATTTTATTTTCATAGTATCATAGCAACTTGTTATGTCTTTACAAATAACTCTTCAATAAACATATATGAAAAGATATTTAATTTCACATTAATTCAACAGAAAGTTACCAGTTTCAATTGAGTCATTTACGAGCACATATTACCTCTTCAAACTAAGTGACAGAATAGATTGTTCCACAGATAATTATGTTTAACGGTTTAATAATAAGTTTAACATGACGAAGATCAGAGTTTTTTAAATTTATATCTGTCAAGAAGATTGCTTAGAGATGTATAACCTTTTTAATTATTTTGTTAATCTCAGGGTCTGTTATTATCACATTGCCATTTTTTGCAAAAAACGTAACATTTATTCAAATGTTGGCAGTACTGTTTCTAGTACTCGTGCAAGCAAATGTCGACTCTAAGGTGACGAGTTTTTCATACCGCGACTGTACTGCCATTGAATCAGTTTTAGCTACAATTAAAGCTTATTGCTTCAGACACGTATTTTGGCTATTTACATTGTTATTTTATAGTAAACTCTTAAATATTATCATATTTAGATAACTAGAAACATTATTATTAATAATTATTTCCCACATTGAATATATTACTGTAAAATATAATACTGACATATAAAACCTTTAATCTCAGATTTCGGTACTATGCAATTTTATTTACATTAATACTCACTAGTATTTGAGATGACTATTATTTGATGGCAATAAATACTTAAATATAGCTGTAGGTATAACATAAATGTAAATTGGTAATTGTAAAAGTTTTTTGTAATGTCAACTTATTGAAAATCGAAAAATAACTGCTTTTATACTAATTCATCATAATTCACATCAAAACTTTGTTCAAGTACGTCACTGTTATAATCGTTCCCAGTTTTCTTAAGACTAGCACTTTCCTTCTGTGCTAGTAATCTATCACACTCATTCAGTCTTCCATGTAACACATCGTAAACCCTTGTCATCGATGCAACTTTTTCTTTACATGAAGGATCAGTTTCTATCGCAAATAATCGAGAATCTAACAACTTTATAGCAGCAACTATATAATTCCTTAGTGTCTTAGTTTTATGTTCACCGCTTATCCTTTCCAAAAACGCACAGACTTGTCTTTCCCCGCATAAAAGGACATCAACATCGTAAGCTAGAGGAGAATGTTGTCTGTGGAGATATAAAATAAGTCGCTTAGCATATCTTCTGTAAGTGCGATATGCTTTTCGTTTTCTCGGACCAAGTGTTCTTCCCATCGTCATAGATTTCTTCATATCGTCGATAACTGCTTTGTACCCAGCGTCTATTTTGGAGTCAAATATATCCCGTAAACGAGTCTCAACTGGTTGTAGGTCATATGGTGCTGGTGAAGGAGGCAATGAAGGTGAAGATGGCGGCGGAGAAGGTGGTAAAGGATTACGACTGTCCTCTTCACTCGATTCACTAGACGTTCGGCATTCCGTGGAATTTTCTCCGGTACTGTGTAAGGACGCGGTCTGGTTCGCGTTCTTTGAACTTTTCAATTGATTTTGCTGGTCGAGGTGCTGTTCTAGCATTGTAAGCTGTCAGTACATTCGCATCCTGTTCTGTCAAAGGTCGAGCACGTTGCGTCGCTGCTAATGGAATAATCCTTATTTTTACTAAAGAAAAGCTTTGATGAATCTTCGCTTTTATTCGCGGATCTTCATAATCTGAACCCCAAAGATCGCGTATAGCTGATTCTTTCAGATATCGAACTTGACAAAGCTCTCCGTTGAAAAACCTTTTTCTTTGTTGTTCGTTCAGTGCGTCTCTTTCAGCTCCAGTAAGGCCATGTATTTTGGTTAAGTGGTCAGGAAGTTTTCCATATGTGAATCTTGCGCAGTTTTCTATTGGACATGGGATGTTTGCATGGTTTTGCTTTTTCGTTCGTGTTGCGGATGTGGGTGGCCGCGATGTCATGATTTAAATTTATCTGAAACAAAAAAATAGACTTATTTATAATAATTATTACATGGCAAATACGGTGGATCTCGATTGGTTACGACCCTGACAAACATTATTTATACTTGGAATTATTAATGTACCGACAAGATGGTGTTTACTTATTAAAAAAATAATTGTATGTATATTATTGCATGTTGACAACACTAAAGCTATTTCGCTACTTTTATACTATAGAAGCTTTTGTTCTGAAGTAAATTCTTGTCGTTAAAGTTAACGTTGCTAACATTTCGAAATTTTTACACAGATGACATGAAAAAAATTCTTAGGTATTTAATCCAGGGGCAGTTTGATTAACAGAGTAGTCAACTGTCAAATTACTTAAAACACTTTATCATTTTCCAAAACACCACAGGTTTCTAAGACATAAATTCTAACAAATTAAATATGTTATTTAATACAGATTAAAGATAACACTAAATTATTTTTATTATGATATCTTATAACTAAAATAGTAGCAGATATTTTAATATCGGCTATTCTAATTTGTATTTTTTATTGATAATAAATGCGTATCCAATTTTCAAAATTAATACCTCTACATATGACTGACCGACAAACTGACTGACTGATGGACATTTGTTAATATTTATGTTTTTATTTTTAAGGTTTTAATTTAATTTAATAATAACAATCTATAAAAATGTGTTGTAATTATGGATATTTGTGTCTGAAATAAATAAATAATAATAATGAATATTAATAATTGACCCACACCTTGAAAGGCTCTCGTATGGTATCTGGGTGACGGGTCGCATGCAGAAGGCATACGGGCTGTGTCCAGCAGGGCTGCTGGACACGGCCCGTATTGTGAGGAGGTTCCTTTTTTTTTTTTTTTTTTTTACATGGGGAAATGCATTACCGCACCGTCAGCCGCGCGGAGGATCATGCGCGGCCGGTGTGTGGGGCTCCCCGACGCCGGTTCAATACGACCGGCTGCCGGTATACCCACTAAAACCCCATGGGAGCCTTCTTTCCGCCTAGTGCCGGGGACGCGGTATACAGCGTGAGCCTTAACCCGCGAACCCCGGCAGCGGCTTGCCGCCTCATAACCAGAGGCGGCTTCTCCTGTGTGCGGGCCGGGGGAGATGGTGGTCCCCGGCCCTGAGAGGGACGCGCGGCTACCTCTCGCGCCCTCTCGCGGCATTAGTGCGGGCGGAGGTCTATGTGGATCCCCCAGACCTCGACGCCCGCTGCCGCCGGGAGGGGGAGGCTGCAAGGATACTCCTGCGCCATCACCCCTCCCTCTCCTTCCTCCTCCCCCCGCCACCTCGCGCACACAGCAGCGTCAGCGGCGGGGGGGAGAGCCTTCACGATGGGGGGGGGAGGGGGAGGCTGCGAAGGATTTCTCCTGCGCCAACACCCCTCCCCCCTCTTCTTCCACCCCGCCCCCCCCACCGCCTCGCGCAATCGGCAGCGTCAGCGGCGGGGGGGGCCTCGCGATAGGAGGGAGGGGGAGGCTGCGAAGGATTTCTCCTGCGCCATCACCCCTCCCTCTCCTTTCTCCCCTCCGCCGCCTCGCGCACTCAGCAGCGTCAGCGGCGGGGGGGGGCTTCGCGATGGGGGGAGGGGGAGGCTGCGAAGGATTGCTCCTGCGCCAAAACCCCTCCCCCCTCTCCTTCCTCCCCTTATCCCGTCGCCTCGCGCACACAGCAGCGTTGGCAGACGGGGTCGGGGAGGGTAGGTCGCCGGTCAGGCGGCGGTGGTGGGGTGGACATCACCACCGCCGTCCTTGACAGCCAGCGGAGAAGACCTCGACGCTGGCGGTCGCATCGGAAAGGAGGGGTATTTGGGGAGGAGATTTGGTAAGGAAGGGCAGGCATTGGGATTTGGAGGCGGAAAGGTGGGACACCACTGTCACGGAGTGAAAAGGGGAATGTGACAGTGGCCGCTCGGGGCCCCGGGGACGCATCCCCTTGTGCCGCTACCTGGACGGGGGGGGGAGAAGTCCAGGGCGGCAACCCCTGGGGGAGTGAGGAGGTTCCTGTCTCTGAAGCCTTAACCACCGGTAGCTTGGACACTAGACCCTGCTGCCAACGGATATCGATTTTTTACATAAAAAAAAAAAATGTTTTTTTGTATATAGTGTAAATAAAGAAAAATGTAAACAATTTCAAACCAAATACATACATACATACATAACTTCACGCCAGGTCCCTTGCGGGGTAGGCACGAACAACAGAGTGCCATACAGGCTTATTCTTACATACCTCACTTGCTTCTTTGACAAATAAATATGTGAAATAATAATTATATTGCTTTTCTAGCTTTCATTGTTATCTTGCCTGGCTAGAATAAACAAGGAGATGGACAGATGGACCTTAGGAGCTTTGTTATCAATAAATTAAACGGAAGACAAGAGGCTGGGCAATGTAAACAGCCCACGGGTTCCGTCAACACAATTATTATACTCGGACAGCCACCCTCATATAAACACCCCTTACATAAATTAAGTGGACTGTATTCTAAACATTTGTATTTCATTTAAGAAAATTCGCAAGCTTTCTGCTTAATTTTTATATCTTATACTAATATAATTTTTTTATTTTTTATTGCAGGAGATCAGCAGACAGGCAGACGGCCCACTTGATGGACAGCGGTTACCATCGCCTATGGACATTTGTAACACCAAAGGTGCTACGAATGCGCTGCTGCTCTCTTTAGGGAGCCTGGAAACTGGTCACTAATGCCGGAACACAACACAAGGTTGTTATGGCGACATACTCTAGACCAGGGGTGGTAGCCATCCAGTCGGGCAAATGCCCCACCACCTGGCTGTGGGTTGTTTTGTCGCCTCTTACGACAGGCCGCCGGGCCGCAGGAAATTGTATTCTTTCTCCGTTCCTGCACGGATGCATATAAAGCTGAAGAGTTTGTTTGTTTGATTGAACGCGCTAATCTCAGGCACTACTGGTATATTTGAAAAATTATTTCAGTGTTAGATAGCCCATTTATCGAGGAAGGCTAATATATATTTCATGACGCTAAGACTAATAGAAGCGGAACACTAATGGAAAATGTTTCAAAATCGTGGGGTTTTGAAAATAAATTCAATTCGACAGCAAATTCTTAGACTTAAAAGTACTTTTTATCCAGGGAAGCTCGCAGGAAGTTTTTTGAGCATTATTAAAAATTGCCAAAATGAAAAACAATCGAATTACAATGCGATTTTTTTACTGGTCGATAGTAAAATTTATGTCATATTTTTTATCCCGGGAATCTCGGGGGAATTTTCTCGGAAGCGGTTTGTAGTTGTTTGGATGCAAAAAAATAGATTGTTCCGACACCGTTTACCACTAAACGATAGATTACATTCTTTTTTAAATGCTGCAATACTTTGTGTTCCGGGAATCCGTCGGGAATTTTTCCGGGAATGGTATAAATTAGATAAATTGTATAAATATTAGGTGATTTCGATACAATATTACTAGAACGATAACTTTTTTTAAGTGTTGCGATTTTTTATATTTTCTGCTTATCCATGCAGGAACGCAGAAAGAATAGAATTACCTGCGGCCATGCGGTCTGTCGTAAGAGGCGACAAAACAATCCAATAGTGATCAGGTGTCAGTCTCCGTTTACAAAGCGGCAGTACATTGTTAGCACATTTAGTGTTACAAATGTCCAAAGGCGGTGGTAGTCGCTTTCCATCAAGTGGGCCGTCTGCCTGTTTACCGAACTGAAGCAAGAAAAAAAGGAAAAAGAAACAGGAATACCGCGAGAATTTTCCCGGGAGTGTTGGGTACTGTGGGTAAAGTGGGTAATACTAGTATATAAAAATTTGCTGATTCAGATCCAATTGATACTAAAACAATATAATCCGGGACTTTCATATTTCTAGCTTCGAAACGACGTGATATTAGGACTTGCTTAATATGACAGTTGCTATATTTATTGGACATCTTTAGTAGAAGATTTGGTTATGTATGTCTTTAGTAAGATTACTTATCCCGTGTTTATTATGGGATTCTTCGGAATACATGTATATTCTACTAATAAATCCGTTGCCCACTAATAAATACTCTTTGAATTTAAATACTGTCTATATACCAGTTATCTACGTTACTTGTTAAGCGTGGACGAAGTCACGGGCAAATCCTGTTATTATATTCATACAGTATGTAACTATTTTTTGGTAATATTTGTCCATCCCTAGGAAACAGTAGTTTAGCTTGAGAAATAATTAAGGAGTAAAAGCATTACAAACAAACTCACATCCACGGTTATAGTATTCGTTAGGGCTTAAAAAAAGTATTTGCTTATATTTCTGACTAGCTGTGCCCGCGAGGTCTACCGCGTGGAATTTGTTTTCAAGAAGAATGTTTTAAAATTGGGGGAATTTTAAAACATTCTTCATTTTTGCTCCGCTCCTATTGGTTTTAGTGTGATGGTATAGCCTTCCTCGATAAACAGGCTATCTAACACTGACTTTTTTAAAATCAGAACAGTACTTCTTGAAATTAGCGCGTTCAATCAAGCAAACAAATCAAACTCTTCAGCTTTATATATTAGTACACGATTTTCTTTCATATTAAAACAAATACCTTTAAGAAATAGCTTCCATTTATAAAAGTATAAAATGAAACAATAAGCGTTACGCTTCTAAGAACGCTTCGGTTTGATTGAGCCAATATTTATTTTGGAAATTAGCTTATATCGCCGCCAGTGCTCGGCTTTTACAATAAATAATCTAAATTAAACGATCCTCAAGAGACTTGCGCCGTTGGTACTGGCCGACGTAATAACTTGCTTTTGTGTTTCTTTAATTATAGAATTTTGATTGGGTTTCATAATGGCGAGTAGAAAATTGAAGAGCGTCTTACTTAAGATTTATATATAAGAGTTTTTGCTTAGTTAAATTAACACATGTCTAGATATACTAGCAATTATGCATCCATTTGCAATGGCTACATATTTGTGGCTTTCAGTGTAGAAACTGGTCATGGGGCCCGGAAGCTTATGGACTTTATCGAGACCTATCAACACGTCTGATAGAAGTCTCACGTGATCAAAGGGCTGGTCTATACTTAGGGCCAGCGCATTAGCGGCCAGTCAACGGGAAAATGTAGCCAGACGTTTTGGGAACGTTCCCATCTGATGGCGATTTGGGACTCATATTAAATGTCATTTTTTACGTTTAATTTTAATTTGTATATGTAGTTATATTTAGTGTCTAACAGTTGTGTTGTAAGTGTAAGTGCGAGTAGTTGTAAGACATAGAATAATGTTTCAATTTATTTTGATCCTGTCATGTTTGTCATATGAATCTTTGAAAGTGGTCGCTTTTAGCTCTGAGTATCTCGCGGAAAGATTTGAAAATTACAAATAAAAATAATAACAAGATTTTAGAAACGAATGTTAAAGTGGTCTGGATATGTAGAGAGAATGAATAAATACGACTACAATGTGGATGGTAGAGTTGGTAAAGATTGATGGCGTTGTTACCATGAGCAAATTGTATGTATTTTGAAGAATAGTTAAGTATTAAGTTATTATAGTAAACGTGTAAGTACGAAGAAATTGATTTGAGAAACCATTTGTATCTGTGCCTGTCGTAAGAGGCGACAAAACAACCCACAACCAGGTAGAAGGGTATTTACTCGACTGGAGAATATTGTTGTGTGGTTATTTCATTGACTCAAACATGTCAATGAATATTACATTTAAAAAGTATAAATGTAAAACTCAAAATAAAAAATCATCAAGACATTGAAGCTGTTTTAATTAAACACAATGGTCATGAGAACTTAAGAAAACAAGTATCATAATTATAATCCATTATAATTGATATGACAGGCGTGACACGGATATCTTCGAAATATCTTTGAAAGTTGCAAAGATCCCCCTTTTACAAGGCGAAGTGGTGCGACTTGAATAAATAACTAATTTACATATTTAATAACAGGTATCACGGTGGATTCAATTGTTATTTCTGTGCATTATTAATCCGGGCCGCGGTTAGCTCATTACCCTCTGGCTAAAGCAATTAAGTATTCAGATTGTGTTGTTTTATTGGTTACTACGACGTTTGTGCGGCTTCTCTTGCTAATTTTATATTGCTGAAGTCACTATGCAGGACTATAGAGAAATGCTACCTGATTTGAAGAAAATACATCGTAAATTAGACGTTTTTTCAACAGCGGTGTAGTCAGCGCTTGCATACGGTTTGCTTTTTTAGCCAGTTTGTGATGGCCGAATTTCCACCCTATTCAGTATGAATATAATGATGACAAAACAGTAATTCATGCAAGATTGAAAAAGTACTCCGTGGTATCAATTAATCATAGGCACTCATTGGTAGCATCGAAAAAAAATCAGTTGTTCGCTAGAAGTCAAGGTGGCTGTCGAAACAAGACTCCTATGTTCTGCATTTTGTTAATAGTCCAACAATAAAATTTAAACAGTTTAAACAACAGATCAAATTTCTTCACACACGGCGATCTTTTCAAGGGTGCACCTCAAGGGAGTTACCCCATGCTAAATGACGCAGGGGTGTGAGTCGCGGGGGACATAAACAGTCCCCAAAACAAGGGTACGTTACACGGATGTTGCCTGTCGTTATTTTTACACGTATCCACATTAAGACTTATACTTGGGAAGATGATAAATTCCACAATAAGTTCTAATTCGATCCATACTTAATTTATAAAAGTAACTCTTTCTTTTTTGCTTCGCTTTCACAAAAATGCCAGCGTAAAGAAATTGCTGTTTTTTTTCCTTTAAATTAATGTAGTTTTAATACCAAGAATGGACGTAGGATGCTTTCATATCAGAAAATAGGATAGTGTCTAGATAATAATACCTGTTTTGCTCGCAAAATATACTAAGGGTCTACTACCAGGTTTTAGACTAGAAAGAAGCAGGAAAACGCCTTAAAAGAGCGAACAAAAATTACAATACTTTAAAATATTAGTATGACAACAATGTTTTTAACTACTATCTAAATAAAAACAGATGGTATTATAGTTGAAAGATATCGTAATAATAATATTATTGATGTTTTTTAATTAATATTTGTCTAATCTACTCAGGGGGCTGGTGCTACCTCGGACAACGATTAATATGACGATCCAGAGAGGAAACGAAGTCAGCCTTCTGGGCATCTTACCCATAGAAGACGGTATCTAGGCTCAGTCTTCTACTTATAGTCTTGAGGGACTATGGTAGAATACGATGAATTACTGAATGAGTGAAAACACCTTATTGTTCACTAAAATTAAAACTACCTTTTAAAAAAAGATACAAAAAATTTGAACAAAGGGCGGCCTTATCGATTAAAGCGATCTCTTCTAAGCAAACTAAGGAAAATATTAACATGACAGTGGCGGTGTAGACAACAATATATAAATATTCAAAATATATGAAATAAGTAAATAAATCTTTATTATATACTATATAAACATAACATATACACAATAAGCAGCACTATTATAATTCATAGGACCAAAAATAATTAAAGACAGCTTGCCTGATATTGACTGGCAGTGAGTACACATATAATAAAGTTTCGTTTTCTTTTCTTGTATTACTTTATAAAATCATCATTGTAACATATAAGTAGTTATTTATACTTTATTATAAAATATGGTTTTATATTTCAAATTAAATTTGAAAAAAAATATATAAATATTATTAAAGTTAAGATACATAAGATAAACTGTTTTAATATACATACTAGCCGTTCCCGCCCGCTTCGCCCGGCGAATGACAAACAAACAAACAAATTGAGAAAGCATGGAAAAATATATAGCCTATAACCATCTACGATAATTCCGCGTCGAATGGTTGTGGTTTCATGCTGATCGGTCCAGTAGTTTTCGAGTTTACCTCGGACAAAGAAATCAAACTTTGGTTATATAGATATAGAATATAAGATAGATTTGTTGTAAAACTGCAAAATATTGTAAGTATGCAACGTAATAAATTAAGTTAAGTGAGTTTAAGTTCATGTACCTACAGTGAAAGCTTTCGAACAGGTAGTGAGTATCCAACGTTTTTACAATGGCCACGGAAGTCTAAATAGATTTAATTAAAAATATTAAATGGACCTTGTACAAAGTGTTTTTTGTTGAAAATATCTTTAAGTTTTGATTTAAAGTAGAATAGTGACAGTACCTCAGGTGAAATGTAAATGTGTCATTTTTTATTATTTGGCAAAACATCGAAGCCGCCTTGGTTTCATACGCCCGTAAATTAAGACACGATAATTATCACTTTTATTTAACAGTAATTAAAATAATTCCTGTCATGGCGTTTTGAAAAGTATGTTGATAAAAAGATATCCTGACGTACGCACTTTTATGTTTTAGAATTTATTGTAAAATGTCGAACTAGCCAAATGTTTTTAAACTTCCTAACCTAGAACCTATAAAAATTGGATGAGGAGTATATTTTTTTTACTTTGGAGGTGAACTAATTACTACCTACAGACTTGAAATTCCTACCCCAGGTGCTTATGAACGCTGAAATTATTTTCAGCAGCAGTTGTTGGATGAAGAAAGCGGAAGACTGGTGTGCGCGGCACATACTTGGGGAGGCCTAAGTCCAGCAGTGAACTGCGATAATATTCTTTCCACACATTTTAATATTATATAAAATTATTACGGCTAGGCAGGTTTGCTGAAGAGTTTCTTGCGCCGCTTCTCTTCAAGTCATAACATGTTGCGAAGCGGTGGTAAATTAGATTAGGCTCTCATAGAGTAAATAATAACCATAAAAAAATTAAAACTAAATAATTAAATTGAACAAGTTGGCGGTAGGCTAAATAAAACTTTATCAATACTCGTTGACACTTGACATCTTTGTCTTTTCAGTAGCCGAAACGTCCGAATAACAAAAATTAAATAAATTACCGCACTTAAAACCGTTAAAACGTAGTTTATGTATATAATATACTTATTAAATAAGTAGTTAAATATATTAGTAGAATGTATATAATAAACACTTATAAGCACACATATAAAAATAATAATTCAACTACCCACCTTCGGCAAAAGCTTTGCAGTTGAACTTCTTTCAAGTTGTTGTTGTTTACGACAGTAAACACGTTGTTGTTTATATTTTCCGGGATGCCACTTCAGGCACAACCCGCTCCGGGCACTGCCGTCACTCAACTGACGTCACGGCAAAACATCCTTGCAAATCCCTTCGACGCCCGATTTTCATCCATTTTCTCACATCTCTGACCATTTTGTACAGATCTACCCCGCCCGTCTTGAAATGTATGGATTAGGGTGAACGTGGTGCGAAAGTAATTGTAAGTAGGGGTCAGTGATGTCTGGTTGCCATCGGGAAACTTCGTATAGATTCGCATTACGCTCCGCCTACGTCAGTTGTATGTTACCACAATAATATTTTTAGGGTTCTAAACCTAAATAACAAAAATAAAGCCTTATATTTTCCAGCTATTTTGTGCTATAATGCTGATATGATTCGGTTTGATTCTGCCCTTCATGTAAATATATTAATTAATAATTGTATTGAATGTTGTCGTTTCCTTTAACTTCTGTACCTTTCAACCCATTTGGACCATTTAATTCATCTCTAAACGAAATTCAGGTTCAATGAAAAATATTTTGAAGCATAGAAGAAGAATACTATAAATTATCATGATGAATTTACCCAAAAAAATATTTTTTTGGATATTTGTTTATTGCTGGATTAATATAGTATAATATAGCAGACAGGCGAAGGGTCCACCTGAAGGAAAATGTGCTGCCAGCCTCAAAGGGGGAACTGAAATTACTGTCGCAAACTGGCCACGAATGGCGGAACAACATCCAAGGTTGTATGACGGTATACTTTGGAGTCTACCCTAGACCAAGGGTGGTAGCCATCTAGATAGGTGTGGGTTGTTATGTCACCTCTTCCGAGCCCGCCCAGCCTCTGAAAGTACGCATGAATATGCTTTATTGGATGTTTAAAGTTACATGGAAGAGAAATAAAAAATTATAATGCAATAGGCGGTCTTATCACTATTAGCGATTTCTTCCAAACAACCTTTGGATGGACAAGAAGTTAGGTAAGAACAGCGGTATGTTGCATAATTATCACTATACTGAATTTAGCATCTTGTAATAAATAAATATAAATAAACATACATGATATAATATAAATTAATACAATATAAAAATTAGACTAAAAAGACAAATTAAATACAATGTATTCAAGGACCATTTACATGGAGTGAGTTTATCGCCCGTTTTGTGGAGAGAAGTCGTATACTATTTTCGAAGGTGATACTCTTCAGACAATAATCGCATGGACATCTTTTGAAACAACATTGAACTAAAAAAAAATCTCGTCTACAAGTATGTCATACGATTCTTTTCTGTTCTATAGATTCATAGATTTCTATGCGAGATTTGCAATTCGAGCTCGGTGTAAATATGAAAACTGTGATTTAGTAACAGGAAATATACTTTTAAATGTCTGTTCCTCTTCTAGTTACAATTCAAGACACAACATATTTGAGGCTCCTTAAGTGTTTCTTCTTCCTATCTACTTAACCGAACATTTTTTTTTGCTTTCTCTTATTTAATTCTTGTTTTAGAAGAGCAGAGATAAATAAAAACATGCTTGCACACTGAAACACGTGAGTACTGACTGGATTGTTGTCCTTTCACGTACGATATCTTATGTTTAGTTTACATGATCATACTTTTTTTTCTTGCTTTCGACAATCGTATCTTTAAGACAAGGAACTCTCTTCATTTAGATGGTTCATTATTTAAATTATTATAATAAAGAGGATAACTAATAAAAACAAATAATAATACAATATTTTCAATCAGTGCTTTTTTAAAGTTCTATAGATAAATTATATAAACAGTAGAAGTTTGTCGCGACTAAGGATCCCTTAATTTTAACATTGACAAGCACTTGGTAGTTTTTTATATTACAAATGAAAATGAAAAAAGTTCTTATTTTTGTATTTTGCGTATTTTTCCGTGATAAATAAAGTAGGACTTATTTATTAGTCTGTGATTTGCAAATTGAATGCCAAATAAGTAAGAACACTGCTACTGATACGATGCCTATACGAATCAGCCGTTTTGAGATTTTCTATTATTCAGTCTGTCTGAAAGTTTGTCTCGTGTAGATTCCGAAATGGCTTCCAATGAAAATAATAATTGTATTTGAAATTTTCGTATATTATATTCCCATTCAGGGTACAAAAGACATCAAAATCATGCGCGAATGAAATGACGCGCACAGCTAGTTTAAAATGTTTAATAATAATAAAATAATAATACTTAAAACATTTTTAAGTAAATTTGGTTACAATTTACTTTAAGGAATACACTATGAAAAGATAGTCGCGTTTTTGTTGACTTTAATATCGATTTTAAGAGCGTTGTGTAGTAAGTAATATGTGTAAGACGAAGAATGTGCCAAATTATACATAGATACTTAATGCAGGTCTAGTTTAATAATGAAATAATTTTAATGTCCTAGAAGACACGCCCATTAAGGAGGCGTGGTAAATCCAAGACACGCCCAAACGCCTCCTCAGATCCGAAAGCTGGCTCTTTTCAGGCGAAACAATGTCCTTTATAATACTACCAAGTTTAATATACTCTGATAGAATGAGTAAAGTTTGAGACCCTGACCGATCCTACTTGGCAGTGTTATACGATATGGCGATTGGCATATCGATCGGAATAACTTTCTAGACGATTGATAACTACCTAAGTATAAAATGTTCATAAAATGGAGATTTACATCGACTCCGTGCTTCAATATTGTTACCTCGAAATTTTAAATTTTACAAGTGTTTCTTTTGCTCACAAAAAAATATTGTACTAAAACGATTATTTTTTGAGACAATCTACAATGTATAAAACTTACCACGTTATTCTTTTGATATAGAATTTTTATTAGTTAGAAAAACTCTTTTAAAATTTCAATTTACAAGATAACACACTATTGAAGCAAAGAGGCGATATATTTTTCATGCATATGTCAAATTGTCCCGGTATGGCGTATTCTAGATTTGATAATTATTCTTGGTTTTAAGAAAAAATCTTGATAGATTTTATGGGCAACTCAACTACTTGAAGGCATGGTAGGTGAACGAAAACATATTATATTGGTACGTCCTGAAAAGTCTTTGAAAGTCAAACACTAACTATATTGATTATAAGATTTTAGCTTAAGTCAAGAAATCCTGTCAAATAATTAAATGGGTTCGGATTGGCCTCGGTGTTGCAAACGTCTAAGGTGACGGTAGCCATTTTTCTTTAGCTGGACCTTTTACAGGATTGCCAGCTACGTAATAGAAAATATCTTATATTATACAGAAGCTACTAAGTATATACATAAAATTAAGAGGGCTTAAAAACTGTATATGCCCCTCCTCTCTGATTTTTGCCCCATGTTGGGCACATGGTGCTTCGACTGGTATTTTTGTGGCATGTGGCAATTTTATCGGTCTCATGTCTTGAAATGTGATGTATGTGTATCCACTAAGCTGTCTTGACCGGGAATTAATGTTATCCCAATAAAATTGAATTTCAGATAGGTAACTCTTTATTATTCAACGTAATAGAACCGCGATGTACTTATCACGATCAAATCGCAAATATCTTAAAGACTAGCCAGGTAAAAAGGACATAAATATTTATGTATTATGCTAAAAATAAATGTAGATAAAGTAAAATATATATTTCAATATCGTAGCAAGTGGAAATCTCTCGTCTCTGCCTACCCTATAAGAAATAATCGTGATAGTACTACTTATTGTAATTGTGTCCAAAGGGCGGTCTTATAACTAAAATTGATCACTTCCAAACAACCCGTGGTATGAATATTTTTGAGTAGATATATAAAAATCTAAATACCTAAATAAAAAAAGTATTTTCCCGTGAAAAATATTATGATAAGAGTTTAAATATATTTTTCTCCTAGTTTAAGATAGACGGTTTAGCAATCATTAATCAGCCAATAATATGCGCTCCCCGTTAAAAACACGTACAGAATCAAAACATCACACGTAAAAATATTATGGATGTGACGCTTAACTAATCCTTAATGTGGTTTTTAAGCCTGATTTATATTTGAAAAATTTATTTGTTTAATATCGATCACACACACATTATTAATAATTGAAGACATGAGTGGATGAAGGTGATACGTCGCATAATTCCAATTCTGAGTAAATCGAGATAAAAGTTTTACTTTTATTTGAAACTGAACTGAACTTAACACCTTTTTCAAGTTTTTATTTTTTAAATATGCCTTATATCTATGGTCTAAGGTCTGTAGTCAATTGGTATCGACTTATAACATTCATCTACGCAAAAAACCGAATATGCGACATATCACCTTCATCCACTCACGTCTTCAATTACTAGCTAGAATAGCCTAATCAACTATCTGCCAGTTAACTTAGCGTCAAAATCGGTCTTCACGTTTTAGAGATTAGCCGGAACATCGAGACAGACAGACAGTAAAAATGTTGTAAATTGGTTTTTTTTAAGTATCCTATTTACTTTCATTTAGTAAAAAGATGTTATTTTGACATTACGAACAGAAATTTCAATTATTTACGGATATAGATTTGTTCATTATACTAACCCTTTTTTTCAAGTTTGCTACATCATTGTTACACTGAAGAACAAATTTATAAATACTTCTAAACTTTCTTTTGAATTTCGCTTTTTATTATCCGCCTAATATCGGCTTAAGTTGACGAACGGTCACTGTTTTTATCATTGAGATATGGAATCTCAAACCTTTTAATCGAAATTTCATAACGTAATATGTTTGTAACATCATAGTTATTGAAAACATTTCTTTCAAAATTTCATTTAGTACTTATTTAGATGTAGACAAACATAATTTTCAAATTCGAATTTATATATTCCACTGGACATTACTTTTTGAAGGTTATACACGTAAGTCAAAATTTAAATCTACTTGCTATTTTATATACACCGCTTCGCAATATGATATTGATGTTTTTAAAATACATATAGAAGTTGTATAAATATTACTTTTCAAAGAATGAATGGAGTTGTAACAAACAAAAAATGTTATTACTGTTACAATAATGACATACTAAGAATTCATAGTAGATTTTACATAGTTAGAGAGGCGGACCGACAAACAAATAGACAGATGGGTGTATCTAAGGTTAACATTTATTTTGGCCATGGAGCCCTAAAACTGTGCTAAATTTTGTGACATATCCACGTTATTCTAACGCAAAGAATTTTTTCTTGACATAATGATGATAAAAATATGATGTCGGGCTCCCCTCAGGATATCCGGATGGATATTGTGTTATCCGGCCGTCACAATGAGAGGCTCCTGATAAATTTGTACCGGGAAATGCTCCTTGATTGATAATCATAACAGGCTTAGAGTGCGAGTTGGAAAAAACAAGACGCGTTTTGCATTTTAAGAAGGGAAAAGATATTTTGGATTCGCAAATGTGTTGTATTTCATAAAAATATTATCGCGCCCGGCAGACGTTTTCCTGCCCTGAAAAAATAAAAATCTAGAACCCGATCACAGTGACACTACCGGGTTTAATTTTGAATCTAAACTGATCTAAACTATCCAACGACCCACCCACTCGAATACATAAAAAAATACCTAAGTTCGATATAGGGGTTTAAGAGGAGTTCAGTAACATACACACTAAAATTCAAATTTAAAACATAAAAAATCATTATCAGTAAGTATCTAACGATTTTTATAAATTAATATTCAAGTGATATCATAACTAGCCCTGAAAATTATTTATTCGAAAATACCCCCCTTCAAAAACGATTTGAATAAATGATAAGAAATAAATTAAATTGTAATCATAAGAAATTATAAGAAATAATTGATTTACAATAACAAATAAATGATTTTTTAATTTTTTTATCTCATAAACGCCGGTTTTTTAATATAATTTTCCACCTCATATATCCAGTTAAATATGGAGGGTGGCATGCTTTTTACGACGGTGGAAGCAAATGTCTTTACTTAAATAAAGAAGTAATTAAGAAAAATCATCATACTTTTAAAAACTGATTTCCTGCTTTTCACATACAACTGTGTACAGTGTAAAGAATTTCACCTCTCTTTTATATGTATGAAGAAGCCTTACTTAATTTTAAATTGTTTAGAAGTAGTATTCATGTCAAATTTTTGATCCAATTATTTCTGAAAATATAAGATGGCGATATATTTGTGTCTTTTTTACGATTTTATTGATAATTAATAATAAACCAAAATTAAATTTTAATTGGCCTTTAACTTAAAATTCCTTTAAGGTGTCTGCACATGGATGTAGCTCTACAGAGAAAAGATTCAGAAAACATTTTTCCTTTCTGTCAGCAATAAGTTATGCAGCGTAAATCATAGGGCTGCGTGCATAATGATATAATAAAATAGACCCCTGATACTTTGTTTATTGTTTTGATGAGTCGGCTATTTTCTCCCCTATGCAAGCTTCAAGGTAGGTAGGGATATACAAGCCCGCATGTGACGCGTCCACGAGAAAAATATGTTTAGTTTTTGTACCTGTTTCAGCAACGAGACTGTTGAAGGAGAAACTTAAATTACATTTTTGAGAGCATCTTTTCCTTAGTACTTGAATTGGATGAAATGGCTTGAAGCGTTGTGGTATCTTGGTTACTTTTATACATATTTTTTAACTGACTGAGCCATATTTTTATATATAGGTATAGACATAAGGCACACACTGCACATGCAGTTCCTCACAACACCAGCATGTAACAGATACAATCTATCTAATATATAAAATTCTCGTGTCACAGTTTTCGTTGCCATACTCCTCCGAAACGGCTTGACCGATTTTGATGAAATTTGTGCTTATCCGGTATCTATGAGAATCGGCTAACATCTATTTTTCATCCCCCTAAATGTTAGGGGTAGTCCACCCCTAATTTTTATTTTTTATTTTTTAGACACAATTTTTAATTTCTATTTTTTTAAACCCTAAATTTTCAACCCCTACGATCAACCCCTATTTTTTACCGGGCAGGACGACGTCTGCCGGGACAGCTAGTATTAGTATAAGATTAGTATTAAAATAAGAATAAATAAATATAATAAGTTATTCGTAAGGTACACCACAACACAAATATCACTGAATTAATGTCACACACTATAACAAAAATAACCAATAAGCGTGTATAAATTCTAAAAACTTTCTTCTAAATTTAGTTGTGAAAAAGGGTACGGAACTCGAGTCCGTAGAGTTGTAAAAAATAATTGAATTATATTTATATTCATATCTTCTATATATAATATATGTTCAGAAACCTATTTATTATTTCCGCAAACGAGTACAAAATTGCGAACTATTGTAGACAGTTTACTTTAGCGATTGATCGGAATCGTGTTTGGTCAACATTGCGATTAAGTCACTGAATTTTTTATACGACGGAATCGTCCTGAAACAACAGTGCTGTTTTTCACATCGTTTTTCGGAATTCCACGTGATTGTCAACTGAATAATAAATTCCTGGCCGTCGGTAGTTCAACGGCGATTTTTCAATTACATCACAATGCCTCGTTTTGCATTGTTTACTTGCTTTTATAACAAAAACAAATTATTTCATATCGAAAAATTTATATTTATAAACATTGACGGGAGCGGAATAGATATACCGCACATTTAATTATTACTTGAGATATCAAATTATTATTGGATGGTTATAAAAAAAACTAACCTAACCTAAGTTCAAATTTGTTCATATTAAATAAATGTGACGTGTATCTATACCCCACCCCATTGACTACTACTGTGATGAGTTCAAAAATAATGTATCATAACAATATATCACTTATTCTAAAATTATTTTCAGATGTTTGTGGAGTTAAAATTATTTAGAGCACTGCAAGCAAGTTATTCTGCAGGTTGTTATGAATGCATGAGAACATTTTATTGTTCACCGTAAATTGAAATCAAGTTCTTAAATGCAAGGTTGCAATTAAGTTAAACAAAAAGTGAATTTGTCGCTTAGAGTGATCTCATCCAGGGAATCCCTTGGATTTACGAAATGTGAAATAGGATTTTGCAGTGTTGGTTTAAATAATATTAAAACAATCAATACTTAACTGAAATTAACAATAGTCTTCACAAATACGTGTAATAAATACCAATACCTTTTTTACAAATAAATTTAAGTTAGTATTCTGGTACAGTTGGTACACTTACTCTTGCTTGAAGTGATGGATTCTGGCAGTAGTTGGCGCTGGTCCTTTCTTGTAGTAGGATGAAGAAAATACACATTGTTGAGTTGAGATGAGCTTGGATTCTGATCCCTGGGTTCAGCTTAGTGGTAGTTCAAGTCGTATGTTACGACTAATAGCAACTCTTAACGATGTATTTTTATTACAACACGATCTCAATATATTTGTGAGCATTATTTCTAGAAATAATAAAGTACCCTAAATTATGCCGCAGCGTCAGCAAAACGCTGTACGTTTGTCAGTAAAATTCTAGTAAACATGTGATGTACTTAAAACTATTGTAACAATGAACGATCTAGTTTTCAGGAATGTTGTTAGTGTGTTGCATATTTATGGTGCAGTAGAATCCCATATGGCTTAAATTCAGACCCTAGGAAAGTCTTCATAAGGACTCTTCTACTAAAAAGGGAAGAGAAAGTATTATAAGACCTGCTTTCAGACGAAAAAAATACTTTTATTTCGTCTGAGGTTCTACTTAAGATATTGGTTATTGATATAAGATCTGTTTTTATTCGGACATTTAAGATGGCATAGGTTAATGACGACAGATTTTGTCAAATAAAACGTTTAATAAAACCTAAGTACCACGAGAAAAGTAATATCAAAATTTTGAAATGCCTCACATTCTACACATTAATGAAACCGTGATAAATCTATAGCAATTTCGTGGGGTGTCTGGGAAACTGTCGCCGTCGAGTGGCCGATAAATGAGTGCTCGTTTTTTTGCCTCAAACTAGCATTTCACCTCCGATATTATCGGCACGGACGCTGAGCACTCCGCTCGGCGTAATGTCTACGTGGATTATTGCAATATAAATTGTCCACAGTTGCCCATTCGGTTGGTTAGGGTTGCCAGAACGAAATAGTAATTGCAATATTTCATTTTTCAAACTCATATTTGTATAAAGGGTTTTGGATGTACTCGAATGGTGTGTGGAAGAATGATATTTAAATTCAGACAAAAACTTACAAGTGGTTGCTTGACTAAAGAACCCATAGATTTGTAACCTATTAAATAATGATAGGTGCAAATTGTCTATGATTCTAATCTCAATCGTTGAGAAAAAGACTCATTATACGAAATATGCGTTTTTTTCAACACTTGCGTTAAAAGTTTTGGAATTAACATTCATATATACATATTTCCGTTTTTTCCTTTGCCTTTTTCCCATGGGGGTAGGCAGAGACTATAGATCTCCACTTGCGACGATCCTGACAAACAACTTCCGCTTCATCTACTTTAAGTTTTGGAATTAATAACCGTTAAATTTTAAATCAAACAATGTGCGATATCAGGAAGATTGCAACGTCACTGTTAGCTTCTAAGAAATGTTGTAATGTTTGAATCACCCTATATCCTAGCGCAAAAATCACAAGTTTTGTACGTTGAGAATATTTCTATCTTCCTTTTACATGATTCTGGGAAAGGAATCGATAAATGTAAACTACACTTTGCTGATGTAGTGGTGGTGACATAAAGTATTTTTATATCGAATATTGGGCTTTCATAGGATGCGGATCCGACACTCAATTGAGCATATCCACATGATAAGATCAAGTCTTAAATAGTTAGAAATTGACAACCCTAACATTTCTCGATTTTTCCGCATTCGACCAGTCACTCCCCAAAGGAACATTTAACGATATTAGGGCTTTATTTTTTATAGTTCGGGACAAAAAGCGTTCAAACGATATTTTTTACGAAGTGGCCACTCTACCATTTCTGTTTGTCATATTCACTTTTACGGATCAATTGGTCGACACCATTACTGCGAGTTTCAAATCTAAACGACTTTTAGGACCATGAGAAGAATGTTCATAGTATTTAGATTATTAAGCTATTATTAATATGGAAGGTTGCAGATGGTTGTAACTTAGTAGTCTATATAGTGACATTGTAATATTATTATCGTTTTGGCGGAGTACAGATAGAATAAAGTTGTTCTTTGTTCTAGCTATATGTTTTGAAACCATATTCTCTAAGATGCTATTTTGTAATACAATATCGGAGTAAATTTAATTACCTTTGATTTGTCAAATCAAATCATATGCGAGAGGGTGGCGGAGGAGCGGGAGAGAGAGCAGTCCGCCACGCTCCTCTCTCACCAATCGAGAAAGCCGGAGAAACTCAGATCTCCGGCTATCATATTGTGAGGCCAGCCCGCAAAGGGGCTGGCCGCCGTCCGTCTGAGCTGGAGGTGAATGCGCGAGCGAGCCCACCGCCCTGACGAAGGACGCTCGAGGATCCGACAGAGGTTTTAGTGGGTATCTCTAACCGTGGCGTATCAATAGCACTTCACACGTGTAAGTGTTAATGCTTGTGTATTATATATACTTTACATAAGTATATATAATAATAGTAAGTAATACAATAATAATAAGTAATACAATACAATAATAGTCAGTAGTCATCGGCAAACCTTCTGCGCTGTAATTTTAACTAAGTTTATTATTGCATTAAAAAACGAGACAACGGAATCCAACTCTGTTTATAGTTTTAGAGGATTATACAAATCATACAATAACCTTAAGTGTTGGCTCCTTTTACCAAAGTGTATTAAAGCCTACGACTGTGACGACTACGCAGTTCACTTTCAAATTAATACCTCTGTAAGTGCCAACTTCTTAGAAAACTCCGGACATACTATTTTTAAAGATATTCAAAAGCTTTAATTTCCGTCCGTATTTTTCTTAGACGAGGCGCCAAACTTCAGGTGATATCAAAAGTAGCAACAAAGGGCCGGGCGAAAAATCCCATTGTTATCGAGGGTATAATTTATTAGGGGTCCTGGCTCAGTGGGACCTTTTTTTATATATCATCGCATTATCCCCACTTGGAGAGTTACAACTTCTTAAAGGAAATCAGGGGAAATTAATTTAGGCGTTTAAAACTGTCCTGAACACCGGCCTGACTTTGTGCTGCATTGATAAATGTTGTTTGTATAAAAATATAGCTCTAATTGTAAGCGATATTTATAATATTCGACCAAGTTCGTGTCACACGTATAATGGAGGGTTCCATAAAAGTAACCAATGTCTATATGGCTTATATAACTTGGCTACAAAGCACCAAAATAGCATTTGATTGAAAATATCCTATTGTTTCATAAACTAGCGACCGGACCTTGCTTTGATAAATTATCTTTGGATTAAACTTTTAAGCCCTGAATTTTTCAGATTTAATTTTTTTATGTTAATTATCTCTCACTTTAATTACCCACTTAAATAAAGATGTCATGAAATGGTCATGTCCGTCTAGTTTTGTAAAGAAAAGTCAATATTCACAACAATTACTGGGTCTATAAAAATTCGCAGTTTATATCATATATTCCGTAGTATTCCAGAAAAGGGGTTTCCAAAAATGTGAAAATATAAATAAATATATAAAAAGAAGTGGAAAATTTCGTTACAATTGATGTTCTATAGGAATGAAGATTATAGAGCTTAAAAGACTTAGAAGGACAATTGGCATGAACAATATCCTTTATAAATGCTTTGTATGGTTCCCTAGCCAAGAAATACTGTAGATTTGCCACCTCTACGTAACTATTGATTTTGTGTGGACTGCCACGCACCTGCCTGAATTTATTCATCCTCTTACATTCTAAACATACCTACAATAAATATATATAAAAAAATATTAATGAAAAAATTCCATTATAAAAGTTAAGGGATGTCCACAGCTCCGTGTTCATCCGTTTCCGATTAAATGTGTCCCTAATATTTTTATCTCTCCACATAAATACCCAGTAATGAGCGGACCGAAATTCTCCACCGTTAATAAATTTATTCAAGTCTGGCCACGCGCTCGAGTGTGCATAATTTTGATACAAAAATAAATCTACGGCTAATATTGAAACCCCTATTAATTCAACCTCACAACGTTTCGATTGTGTGTTTTCATAAACACACATAAAATAATTTATTTTATATACATATAAGTTGACTTCCTATTTGGTCTGAGAATTAAACCACGTGGTTGACTAGAACTCACAAGTCCAAAGGTTTTGATCTAGTCTAAACCTGAGTCGAATTGGCCCAAGTTTATCCGTTGTGTGTGTTATGTTTTACGCTTATCAGGAGCATAGGCGTATATAGTGTATATAGAAGAAAGGAAGGGTAGGTCGTTCCCACCCTAGTATGTTGGGTTACCGATTCAAAATTCTAGGCTGGACACCTAAGAAACTGCACAAAAAATCATTGCAATCAAATAAATTATCTACAGCCGAGTAATCTATGTAAATACTTAGTTTTCATTACAAACTATTATACAGTACATTCCGTTTAGTTACTTTTAAATACACAATGTAATAGTTTTAAGCTGGAGTGTAGATGAATTTCGCGCCACAACCTGAAGCGACTTGCGAGTGCATGCCATTGGGTAGTACACCGTCGCAGTTTTATCCTCAGCCATGGCATCTCAGGAACCAGGCCCTGACGACAAAGTGACGGATCCATACCATTCGTTTCATGTCTTGACATAACCTCCGTAGATTAAATGTCAAAATACGAAACAAACTTCCGGTTTGTCATAGTTCGATTTTTCTTTGTAGTAGAGGTCTAGGCCATCCTCCTGGATACCCAATAACGGCAATAATCACGAATTTTTCTTCTAAATTTCGTCCATGATTTCGAGAAAAGTGAGACTGATATAGATAAGATGGCTCTTTATCTGTTAAACTTTATTTTTACCTTAAAAATGTAAATTTCCTCCTTATACAAAACTGTAAGCATAGAAAATAATCAATTTATCTAAATCCCTTCTATAGTTACCTTAATGTTTATGTTTATATGTTTCGAATCAATATATATTACAAAAAATCATTAAACGCCCTCCGTCTTAAGTACTTTAAGCCAGGTTCCGGCCCAGGAAATAGACCCTTTTTCACGCTATTTCCTATTGCATGGTAAAAGGAAATAAATTTTGTATAAGCTTGAAATGTAAATTACAAAAATTCACACAGAAAAGCTATAAACTACTTTCATATCAGTTTACTTTTAAAATATTACGATGAAAATAATATTAATTACTGTATCAATATGTCTCTTTCAACATCAACACATACTCTTAATTGCTGCACTAGGTAGGGTTGTGGCGTCCACTGGTCATCATAATAAATAGATGTAAAAGAAACTGAGCGATTTTTACTCCTAAGATTTTTCTTCATTGACAGTTGGACTTAACAGTCAATCTTGTATGAAAAGTCGGCAAATATTAATGAATGTAAATAATTTTAATTGTATTTTGAATTAAAATTAAATATTATTGTAAAAGGTGGGTAGTATTTTACTTTAAAATTTTCTGAAACAAGGCGAGGTCACTAATGGAAGCATTGGTAGCGTCGGATGATAGCGGTTGAGGCGACCTGATTTATAACCGCCAAGCTACTCGCCTTGAATAATATAGGGAAGAATTTATGAACTTTTGCAAGTTACCCGATAAAATTTCCTTCGTTTTCCTTAAAATACTTACAATATAATCTTCATAATAGTATGGTACACTGTGAATGTGATTCAATAAAGTATGTCAGTGATTACAAGTATTTAAAAATAAGTAACCTGAAATGGACAGTTAGTAGAAGTTTATTATTCATATTATATTACGCATAAGCCGATGCTACAATTAGTTACGGGTTGGGTGGATATGGTTCTGCTTTTCCGACTCATTTGAATGAGATTAAAAATTTACAAGTAAGAATATTGAAAATTTTAGTCGACAGAAAAGTAAAGGAAGATTTTAAAAATGATTACGAAAAGTTATTTAAATGTTGTAAAATACTGCCCATAGAGTATAAGTTTAAAGTAAATATAATTTTAGAACAACACGAGAACACTGAGCTCAAGAAATTAATATCGCGGAAATATTCAACCCGACAAGTGTCTAATAAGCCTAAATATGAACTACCTAAAGTCAACAATTATTATGGACTATGGACCAGGAGATGGATATGTCCTAAGATTTATAATGAGATACCCCATGACGTACTAACGAAAAATGTGTCAAAACAATTGTTAAAAGGAATATTACGAAGGCATTATTTAGCATTGTGTCCTTGATGATGGTGCCATGTCTCGTTGCGTGTATGTACGATTGATTGTTTTGTGTGTGTGCATATATATATATATATATATATATATATATATATATATATATATATACATATATATATATGCACACACACAATATATATATATATATACATATATATATATATATATATACATATATATATATGCACACACACAATATATATATATACATATATATATATATATATATATATATATATATATATATATGTATGTATATACCTATATATGTATGGATGTATATGCATATGTATGGATAGTCATGATACATGTACGCGGTGGGATATGGTACTATCATTAAGGAATCAATGGAAACGTTTTAAACGATTTTACAATGGACTTTGTGTATATGTACTTTAGATAACGGTGATAATAATATTGCTTAATCCATTACATTTATATTATAATTTACATTAAAATATTATAAGTACTTCACTACACGAAAGTTATAAGGTATAATAATGTAATGCGATCCGCGAGAACGCTGCCGATAAACTGCGCTGCAGTTTGGCAAAGTAACTTTATGTATAATCTTGTAACTTTATTTTTATTGAAAAAAAAAAACATTCTTGCATATATACTTACCTGTGTTTAAAATGTTAAGTACAATTGTTATGGCAAGTATAGTACCAGGGTGATTTTATCGTTAGATGTTATTTTTACCAGACCAAATTTGAATGGATAGTAAAATGATAATCTGAGGTTAGGTAACCGAGATATACACGTGGAAATGGTAGCACGAAGAGGAAGAAACAAAACAAAGTAGAGAAATTAACATACAGAGAACTGATGGAAAATAAGAAAGGCGTTGCGCGGTATAGAGCGACGAATATAGCAATGCGTGTTTTTGTAAATTAAATAAAAGATCTCATCTTTGTTTTCTCCACATGTAATATTTTATAATTATAGTCATAGAAATAAACAATAGTTTATAATACAAATTAATTATCATCATCATAATACTTAATAGGTCAAGTCTTGTCAGTGGAACCTCCTCCAATCGTCTCTATTTCGGCCAGCTGTTTCACTTTTTTATATGACACGACTCCTATCCTTTTCTTTATTTGGTCGATAGACGCCCTTCTAGATCTTCTCTTTCCTATAATACCGTCTTTGCCTTCTGTTATTGCGCAGATTGATAAATACAAACTGATATATTACAAAAATATTATATACATAAAGTACATACCTATTTTTTATAAATTAACCAACACACGAAAACCTTACCATATAGTTCCCGCGAAAATGTTCACAATGTAAAGCCGAATTCGAAATTTAAACACTGGCAACTAATAGCAACAAAACCAATCAGCACTAGTCTCGCTACTGTTTACTTAAAAGAAGTCTCAATTGTCGTTCGAAACTTAAACATGAAAGCGTATTGTTTACGGGAGTGCCAATCAACTGGCTCGCTAACAAAACCAATCAACTTGGTCTCGCTTGTATTTGCTTAAAGCGCTACTTTTTCCTTTTAGTTTGCCATTGTCGCTGCGACCCTATCGTGCCTCACCCCGTCACCCGCTCCATGGATATATTTGATTAAAAAATAACGTCGTCAGAAAGCGGTCGTGTGTGTTGGAACGGCGGCCATAAAAGGAGTAAAACATTTCTTGTGCAGCTTAACCGTCATTGTCACGTTCACGCCGAACGGCCGATGGTCAAAACGTTTGTTTTGCATTCTCACTATCTACGAAAACCGAAGGCACTGCAGGATAATCGCCTGACAATGGAGTCAGTAATTTATATTTTATCTTGAATAACGTCAAGAGTTCCATACTGCAAATGTCTATATTTTTAAACAAGGCGCTTGTGGAACTTGTTGAACGAAAAAGTTATGAGAAATTTAAATCCAATGTACAGTCGCGGTATGAAAAATTGTTTTCACGAGTAAAAGAACCAGTATTGTCAACATTTGAATCAATGTTAGGTTTGCAACATATTGAAACGTGAAAAAATAAAAGTGCAATGTATACATTGACAGAAACTACGACTAACAATAAGAAACAAATAAAACATAATCAGTATGCTTAACATAATTATAAAAACGCATAAAAATGTTTTACACGCGTAAGCAATATTCTTAGACAAGATAGAAAGGCAAACAACTTTAATCTAAGTCATTTTAAACTTTATTGTCAAACAGTTAAAGATAATTTTCTGTCGAACACTCTGTTCTGTGACTAGTTCTAAATGGTGGTCGTGGAATGCTGAATGAATAAATTTAAAAACGGCGAACCCTTTCATACCACGACTGTACTTCAACCACACTGTAACCAATCACGTATAATGTATATATATCGTAATTATATTCTGGCAACTCTTTCTAGCTCTACGAATTAAAATAGAAATATGGTTAAATTGTGCTATAAAGAAAATACAAAAGAAAAGAAAATATACAAACCTTCGTTCCAATACTAATTCTTATAAACTGAGATAAGACTTTAAAAACAACAATTGACTTCTTCTTCGTTTATAAGTATGTATGGCTTTGTACAATTTAAAAAAAAAACTACCAAATTATGAATTTCTAGGTAAAAGTTTCTTTGTCCCAATCAGGCTCTATAGGTCTGCACGGCTCTGTTTGCCCTTTGGTTTATTAATGGGCCACTTTTAGTGGCGCGCGGGTCTGTTGCGTGACAAAGGCTTCCCAGATAGTGGTCCCAAGTACAATAGGAACCGATTAGTCCGTTCAACGAGAAGCAATTTCGGTTTTCCTATTCTTTTAATTGGTTTCCAATAGCAACGCTAAATCCCTTTAGGCTGGTTTTTTTTATTCAGCTCAGCAAAGTGAAATACAGAGTATTTTATTAACCTACTGCAAAAAGGAGGAGATTGTATGTTTTGAAGTGAAACTTCTTTAGAATCGTTGTGATTTGAAACTAGATGAAACGAAAAAGCGATTCTAAAAAGAGATGAACACATAAATGTATAGTACTAAGCCTGAAAGGAAATGAGATAGAATATATAATATTTAATAATTTAAACACTACTATTATACAGATGGAGTTGGAAATGTTTGGAAGTTATCGTTAATACTTCAAATTTCGTGTTTTACAGTTTAAATATATTATAACGATATACTATATGAAATGTGACGTCACGAAATATAAAATCCCTCCTACCCATTGCCACACTTTGTTTTACTTCTATTAAACGATTTCTCCGTCAATTAATTACTCGTTAGGCGTTACTCTTTTACTCGATTTTTTTCCCGATAGAGTAGAGCAGATGGACACATGCCACTTGATGGAAAATGGCTGGCGTCGCTTGTGGACATGTGCAACACCAGGAGAGTTGCTAACAAGTTGTCTTAAAGAAATTTTATAACGCCGTTTTTACTTCACCTAACTTAACCTATTATTTAAGGTTTGATTGAAATGATTGATCTGTCACGATTGAACCATGCTGGATTCATTATCTTGACTACGTCGGCTCGATTGGTGTGATATGACACATACATACATACATAACTTCACGCCAGGTCCCTTGCGGGGTAGGCACGAACAACAGAGTGCCATACAGGCTTATTCTTACACACCTCACTTGCTTCTTTGACATTCATAGTTCTTGTCATGCACGCTCCTCTATTCTTAAGGCTCCTGACATCACCTTCTGCTAATACACGATCAATTTGATCATGGAAGGTGTGTCGTGGCCTTCCGCGACTTCAGCATCCATCCACTTTTGCATTGTATATCTGTTTAGTCATTCTTTCATCATACATTCTTTCCACATGCCCGAACCACCGGAGCATTCTTTCCTTACCTTTACCCCGACACTCTCTTTCAGACCAACTCTCATTACGAAGTAAGAAAGAGTGATATGACACTCTCACAGAATATCGACTTGAAACGGTCAGTCATGAGATAATGTTTCGAACGGTGAGTAAGAGTTCCTCATTCCTCCTATTCCATCCCCTCTATCCCATCCTAAAGGCTGGCCCCTGATGCTACTAATGTCTATAGTCGACGGCAACTATTTTACATTAAATGGGCCTGTTGGCGATTGTTTTTACCTTAATCTGTTATTACTGTATGCACAGTGTGTTACAAGCGCGCGCGTCGCTGACAAAATGGCAGATGATAGTGATGTGCTAATTTAGTTTATATGATGGCTAGTGATGTGCTAATTAATTGATATGATGGCTAGTGATGTGCATTGTGTGTGTGTGCAACAGGTCCTTATACCTGCTTCGCAATAAAAAATGACCCTAAACAAATTTCTAAGAAACTAAATTAATTTAGTGTAGCTTTACTCTTGAAAACAAACAAATAAATAACGGGGTGTAATTGTTACGTATTGGAAGTGAGTTAGACAATTAAAAGGAGTTCCGATACGATTTATGTGTTTACGTTCGTTGAGCATCTATTGCAAAAGCAGGAGGGAAAGAAGATTGTTTGGAATTCTTCGCGAAAATTAATGTTTGTAGAATTAGTTGCTAGAATCAACAATATATTCACGGCCTATGTGTTCTAGTAGTCTAAGTGCTGTTTCTTTAGTTCACTGAAACACAGAGGCCTTCTATGTATTAAAATATATGAACACAAGAAAGAAAAAAAGAATTTCAAAAAGGCCCAAAAAGAATTTAAAAAGCCTGATATTATTGTATAACCAAAATAAAAAAACACAGAGGTCGTGGTTCTATTCCTAGCAGTGTATAAAAATTGAAAAGAAATTTATTTACTACCTAACTCCAGTTCAAGGTACCGTCCCTACAATTATAAAGAAAGATATATTTCAATCAGATCAAAAACAAAAAAAAACTTGTCTTAATTTCAAATACTGTTTTTTTTTTTCAAATATAATAATAGGTAAGACAACATTACAAACTCTCGTGTAAGTTTTTAGTGTTATTTTATAATGAAATCTTGTAGACGGGTTAGCGAAGGGTGGAAAGACGCGAAACTTTTAAACGGCGAAAATTCCACCAGGTTTACGATTACGATCATAATAAAATATGGAAGTTTGTTGTTATATCTTTATACTAAACGTTTTATTGTAAATATTACGGTTTGTATTATTTCGAATGAGGGTAACTGAGTATGCCTTTGTATTATATATAAAAGGTGATTCAAATTATAAAAAAAATAGATTTTATGAATCTGTTCCATTTTATAAGCCAATAATTTTTTGAAGTGATACTTCTTTAGAACGTTGTGATTTTAAACTCGATGAAATGAAAAAAGCGATTGTAAAAAGGGATAAACTCATAAAATTCGAATTTATTTAATTCGAAATAAAACATATTTCTCATTACCCATAAGTATTAAAATTCACTTTAAAAAATCAAATGAATTTTAGCTCTATCACTATAACTTTAGGCAGATGTTCTTTAATATGTAGATCAAAGGAAATTGTGCGTAACAGTGTATTGAATTTAGAACTTTATGCTAGTAATTTAAAGTGTAATATAGATTGAATTATTACGAATAAGGGATAAAATACCTGAGAATAAATACTTCTATAATATAATAGAAATACGACAATATGTGTGTATGCAGCTCACACTTGTCTACTAAGCGCTATAGATATAATTGAAGACGTGAGAGGATGAAGGTGATATGTCGCATATTCGGTTTTTTGCTTTTTTTTGCGTAGATGAATGTTATAAGTCGATACCAAATGACTACAGACCTTAGACCATAGATATAAGGCATATTAAAAAAATAAAAAGTTGTTAAATTCAGTTCAGTTTCAAATAAAAGTAAAACTTTTATCTCGATTTATTCAGAATTGGAATTATGCGACTTATCACCTTCATCCACTCATGTCTTCAATTGTATGTTCGCTCGTATATTCTCTGAAGTTTCACTTCTACTTCTTGTGAACTGCACACAGAAATTTTGTTTTTTTTTTCTTTGTATATTCTGAGAGAATAAACATTAAAATGTATTTATTTGTGGGTCTAACTAATAATTTCTTTTCTACCAATGTAGTACTGTAGTGCCTTTTAGTGGAATTGTAATTGCTCTCTATTAAGCGTTATTTTAGGCTTCTTGACTAATCGTTCATTTACCTTACTATAGGTTATATGACATAAACTACATGCAAGTAATGTTAAATTACTGCCCATGATGGTAGGGCAAGTGAATGAATATTCATATAAAGGAACCGTTTGCACAGAACAGAACAGTTTCACAAGAACAGGCGTGTTCTCGTTTTGGAGGCCAAGACACATTTTGGGTCGCTGAGCTGAGCCAACGTATTTAGTTAGTTGGTTAGAAGGAACAAAAGTGGAATGGTTTCCAGTGGACACGTTTACGATAAGTTTACGCACAAAAGTTTAAAAAAATGACTCACTTCATTTGTTTGAATTGTCCACGTATACTTCGTTTGTCTTAGAGGTGCAGCTAGTCCCTGACAGTTATTTAAACGTGTATTGCGTAAAATAACAACATAGAAATTCCACAGCGATTATTCTCCATTACACGTCACATTGCACCGGCGAAATGCTATGAAAATTTCGTTATCGGCCGCCGCAAAGTCGCGCGGTTTTCTTAAACTGTTATAGAGAAAGTTTAGATATAGGAGTTTTATCTTTGCCCGCCCTCCAGGATCAATTAAAAGTCGGAAGACTTGACAATTATTGTTGTAATAAGATCGTGGAAGACGATTTCGTGGGAGGTTCTCATGTTTCTATGAAAATGAGATAGATACATATATATAAAGGCTTACAATTGCATTCTGTTTTTAAACTAGCTGTGCCCGTGACGTCATTAGCGTGAATTTATTTTTAGGGAGCTCAATTTTAAAAGTACACTAAGTTAGTCCTTATAACACCAGCCATCTTCCAGTGAAAGCCCCGTCAAAATCAGTCTAGCCGTTTCAGAGATTAGCTGGAACATCCAGACGGAGACAAATAGACAGACAGGCAAAAGTTTAAAAAAGGGTTTTTTGATATAAGTACCTTATTATGTATATTGTTTATAAGTATTTAAATAATATATGTAGTATATCTAATATATAAAATTCTCGTGTCACAGTTTTCCTTGCCATACTCCTCCGAAACGGCTTGACCGATTTTGATGAAATTTTTTGTGCTTATCCGGTATCTATGAGTATCGACCGACATCTATTTTTCATCCCCCTAAATGTTAGGGGTAGTCCACCCCTAAATTTTTTTATTTACTTTTTAGACAACATTTTTAATTTCTATTTTTTTATGATACAACATACAAAAAGTATGTATTTTGGTATGTTGTATCACTAACCCTAGATTTTCAACCCTCTACGATCAACCCCTATTTTTTACCGGGCAGGACGACGTCTGCCGGACAGCTAGTAAACAATAAAAATAACTTTGTACTCGTAAACTCACTATACTCTCTAGAAGAAAAAATGTCCTGTCCCCAGAATACAGAATTCTCGTTCTGTAGAATTTCATGTTTAACAAGTCGATACATTGTCAATTTTGGAACTACCTCCAATTTTGTCTTGTAATTTGTTATATACATTTAGTTATTACGTTACTGGAAGCAACTAATACCTAGGATACAGGCTTGGTCTTGTCTAGATGTTAGTATCCAGTCTTAATTTTAAGGCAAAATTTGTTATATTGTTGACAATAAAAATATTTTATTGCTTTATTTATTTATCTCTATAGATTACGACGTACTGACATTGAAGGAAACAACTTGCCAATACCTGCATATTAACAATTCGACCTGGGGCGTGGCGGGTACACTATCCGTTTTTCTGAAATAAAGAGGCTCAATCAATAAGACTATAATATATAACCTAACATTGAATGAACATTCGATTTTACGATTAAAATGCATTATATATTCCCCATTACAATTAACAAAAACGATAATCTTCCAAAACTTCATTTTATAAGTGTTTCGAATTGCAAACTTCCATTTATTACACCGGAAACAACCGGGAAAAACACCAAATGTCCCCTTAGAGATCGAATTAATGGCCATCATAATGACACTTTTAATTATTTTAATCGTTGTTAGAGAACAAAAGACATTATGCCATTTTAAAAAGTGAACATTAGTCAATTGAAGTAAATATTTATATACAGGCCACATTCTTCTTCACTTCTTTACGTTGTAATTTTTTTTAGACCTGATTTATTTATCTTCTATACAAATAAATAAAATTGAAATGTTTGTGTATGTGAAAACATCAGAAGGTTTAATTCGGACCAGGAGATACCGAAACTACAATTTTTAGAATTTTCGCCTGTCTAAATGTTCCGGCTAATCTATGAAACGGCGAGACCGATTTTAACGGGACTTTCACTGGCAGATCGCTGATGTTACTTCCTAGTAACATCAGCCGAGTAACTTCGGCTACTATAGCGCACGAGGTGGAATGAACTTAAAACAGTTTTCGATAGCAAACCTATACAAGAATTTTCAATATCTACAACAGACAATGTCACAATACAAAAGGAGACATAAAATATAATTTAAAAAGAGTTTCTTTGTCGCCAACAGCTACTTTTTTAGGGTTCCGTGAAAAAAATCAAAAACATTTATTCCTTGTTGTTGACGAAGTTGCTGGCATAGCTAGTTGGTTTCTAAATTGAAATCTGACATAAATACCATAATCCATTTATCCGTGTAGGAAGGGCGAAAAAATATCGATTCCTTCGGACATGCGGCTTGTTTTAAGGTAGGTAGGACATTTAATTTTGCTGTCTAAATGGGCATATAGGTATGCTCTATAATAATCTTGAATTGTGTTCCAGTGTTAGTGGCGAGGGTTCTAGTTTTGGTTAGAGGCAGGCAGCACCTATGTTTGCAAATGTTCATAGATGACGCTGAACATCAGGCCTTCAACTTGTCTGCTGCAGCTACAGCAGTAATAAAAAATACAACTAATGTCAAGTGTAAGGTGAAATAATCGATGATATAATTTAGAAACCAGGTCTTAGTTATTTATAGCTTAGGAGATTTGAGTTTGTTTTTTATGGAGCGATTATTATCCCTAGTTTTTTTCTTCATGGTATAATTACGTTCTCCATTAAATATATGAATGAAATATCTATGTGAATTTTCACATTTCATGTCTATGTAGGTTTATTGCATTAAGACTTTTTTTGATTACGCGAGACTCGACATGAGCCGAATCTGAGTATGCAGACATAAGATTTTCTTAAAATATTTTGCAGCATTTTTTTATTTACAGAAACGGCTGTCTATTATTATTTTCACGAGTATGCCAAGAATATTAGTAGGCGTTGAACGGCGTTACTTGGCCCATGTCCAAAGCAACGATTTGCTAAAACTCTAAAATAAACTCGTTGTAACGGACACCGATTGCTATTCTTGACACCGTTAATAACGAATATTCTCGGTTTTTTTTAATATTTTGCGTATCACGCAAATCTTTTTTTATAGAACATTGCTCATTCTTGTATTATGTGCGTTTGATATATTTATTGTATTTTACTTTTTACTAGCTGTTCCGGCAGACGTCATCCTGCCCGGAAAAGCTTTAGTCGATATTCCGATAGCAGCGGCACCTACCGGGTCTAGTCGTGAAGCAAGTCAGCAACCTTATCTGACTCATGCACAACACCTTTGCTAAACATCATCACATGATCAAATGTATAATTTACGATTCTATAAAGGACATACAGACAAACATTCATTTTTATATATCAGATTATGACTCTATTATTTATTGATATAGATATTGGTTACCTGTCTATGTGCACGGACCTTTAACTTCCTTGGTATACTTCATACGGCGCGACTCGTCGATTTTCCAAGAAGATGGTGCGATGTGGTATCTATGTTGAAACACCATGAAATACATAAAAAAAAACCCACGAGGTACGAGCAACGTATTTTGAACTCCATCAAGGAGACGCTCAGACGATTAAAATTATGTTATTAATATAAATTAATTAAAAAAATAAGTGTATTTTAAAAGACTCCCTTCGAAGCAACGCCCTCAATGTATTACTTTTCAAATAATTGTCAACACCAAACACAAAGATAAAAATATCTTAATCAGCTTCAAAAACAAACAATGTAACTAATCGGTGCTAAGCAAACGGAAGGCGACGTCTATTTCATTGGATCGTTAAGTTTCTGCGAACGTGTCTTTGCAATTGTACGGTACGTGTTAAATGGCTCCAGCTTTTTCCCAACTCCCAGACACTTTGTTATCCTGGTACTTTTACATGTTTAATCGTTCCCGAGGGATGCGGGCGAGTCCAAGTCGGAATCAAGTAAGATGCGGAATTACGTTTCGTATGGGAAATTTAACTGCCATGAAATTGTAGTTTTTGAAGGAAACTTCTCTAGAATCTTTGTCATTTGAAACTCAGTGAAATGAAAAGTAACACTAAAGAGAGATGAAAACATAAATCTATAGAACTAAACCAGCGAGAAATTGAGATAGAATAAATACATTATATTCAATCACTTAAATAGTATGCACGTACACATGGAGTTGAAATATTTTGAAGATTTTCGTTAATACTTCAAATTTCGTGTTTTGCTTAATTATATTATAACGACATAATTTATGAAATGTGACCCTACGAAATTTACCATCCCTCCCATGACACACAACAAAATATAAATTTGAATATTGTCACAAATTATCTTCAAAACTGTTCAACTGATGTTATAATAATTTTCCCTTTACGGCTATTATTTCACGCAACATTTAGTTCAAGAATAATTAGCTAAAATTAAGACCTTTTTACGGCTTACCCTACAAATCTTACACCGACTTGTCAGAGGTTAAGTTGGATTTATATTTGTTTTTCTTTTCTTCACCCACTGAAAGAACTTTGTAATCCCTCATCGATGTTTGTATAAATGCTTAGCGATAATGGTTTTTATTCAACATGTTTTCGAAGACGCAAGTAACGTAACATGTTTTACGGACACCGGCTGGTTGTATGGGAAGCTTATATCTAGCTATGTCGCTTTCGCTTGGTCCCATAGAAAAGATAGGTCTAAAAAATGCTGGCTTGACGTCGTGACTCGCCAATGCAACACCATTAATGCTTTCTTAGTAAGATATGTCATATTGCACTAAAGACAAAAGAAAAAGTAAGATTTATATTAAAGTGATGGTCATAATTGTTTATAACACGGATGTTAGAATTGACAATTCAGAAAAAATAAACGATCAGGCGATAAAAATTCCAGCCTAGATAAGGGGTTAAAGAAAGGATTATGCTTTCAATAAAGTTCTTCGAAAATAGGAGATAAGTATTATTAGGGGCCAGTGACATAATTGCCAGAGTTCCATAGCTAAGGCCTCTCGAAAGTAAAAAAAAATAAGGTAACAAAAATAATGTGGTTTACTTAATTTTAAATTTTATTTCTCCTGAATACTCCTCATTATCTTAAAGAACGCAAAACAACTCACAGCCAGGTGGTAGGGCATTTGCCCGACTGGATGGCTACCACCCCTGGTCTAAAGTATGTCGCAATAACAACCTTGAGTTGTGTTCCGGCATTGGTGACCAGATTCTAGTGTCCCTTAAGAGAGCAGCAGCGCATTTGTAGCACCTTTGGTGTTGAAAATGTCCATAGGCGATGGTAACCCCTTTCCATCAAGTGGGCCGTCTGCTTGTCTACTGAACTCCTGCAATAAAAAACTCTTTAGAGTGACAATTTGAGTAGACACTCCACGTGCCAAAACAATGGTGAAAGTAAAAATTTAAATCGCCTTTTATGACACCCGAAGCGCGCTAATACGCGATTGTCTGACGAACTGCATAAAAGAACGACTACGCGAGCGAAAATCAAAATGTATTTATTCTTCAGCCGTATAAAAAGTCAATATGGGTGGCAATAAAAAGTGGATGAAGAGAGAAATAATAAAAGATAACCTCTAGAGGAGTGAATACGACGAGAGGTCTTGTAAAGAATGTTTGCGTAGTGGATAAGTCGCGATCATGGGGGCATTGGGGACACCTCCCCAAGGCATTTAGATGAGGCAGCGGTGTGTGGGCGAGAAATTAGGGCCAGCTTTTACCATGTGTCTGTGTTTTTTGGTTTAATTCATAGGACGTAATGTAACAAGCATAATTATTTAACGGTTTCCACGAATACGTTGTTGATTGTTATGACGTTTTAATTCTGACGAGTCAATGTATTCTGTTATGTAATTTGTAGAGTAAATATTGTTTAATAATTAAACAAAAGTTATATTTAAGCTTGTTAATTTAAATCTGTAGCGTCAATACCAAATGTATGTCGTACACCTTACCTATAGTTAGCTCCGTTCTGGCATAGCCACTGCCCTGACAACATATAAACTAATATAGAGTATACTTAAAATTGAGAATTGAACTTACTAAATTTTAAATATTTTTTATTAACAATTAAATAAAATTATATTCGCATCCACCCTGAAATGTATGTAAACTAATTCGAATTAAGATAAAAATTCTATAATTTAAAAATAGTGTAAGTGTTCTCGCAAGAATTTAGGTAAGCGAAAATGCAAAGAGTGATTTGGTATGTCTTAATATCATTTAAAAAAGAGGCTGGGTATGAAAAAATCGTTACAAAGTGAAAAGTGGTAATCAAGTATACAGACCTCGTTCTCTGCTTCTTTAATTTATTACAAAGTGTCTACGAAGACAATGTCTCGCGTCTTCACAAAGTGGTATCAGTGAAATGCGACATGTGTCCCTTATTAACCAGGTATTTTGCGAGGGCTCATTTCTAATTCAGACTTGTTCTCTCGTTGCGACATTAAGTCGTTACAGAACCCTTGAGCCCGGCGAGCCAAATACGGTGACCAATATTTAAGGGCCTTTTATACGAATATTGTTTGATAGTAGTTAGAGTTCCCAGAAGTAAAATGATGAAGCAACATCTAATATTATAACTATATTATATACATACATACATAACTTCACGCCAGGTCCCTTGCGGGGTAGGCACGAACAACAGAGCGCCACAGGCCCATTCTTACACACCTCACCTCACTATATTATATGTATGTGTATATATATGTATCTATATATTTATGTATGTAATATCAATAGGTGTATTTATATATGTCTATTTAGTATAAAATATATGTAAGTAGCTGCATATCCTGTAATATTTATGTATACCACCTTTGACCAATATAATTGTTTATATTCCTGCTATGGGTTGTCTGGAAGAGATCGCTTCTTAGCAATAGGACCACCCATTGTGCACATATAGAATATTTTTAGGCTATATCATCTGTGTTTTCTGTAATGGTGTACAATAAAGTGTTATCTATGTATCTATCTATATAGACTTTTTTGATGTTCCAAGAGTTTTTTAGGATAAAGCAGCAGTCTGTCTATCTGTCTACTCTATCAGTTAGAATATAAAGGTGCTAATGTTGTATAGTGCTAATTTGGGTTACCTAGAAGAGATCGCTTTGAGCGATAAAGCCGCCTATTGTATTGCCTAGAAAATACTGTAAATATGGTCTGTTTTTGCAGTTGCATGACTTGGTGTGCAATAAAATGTTATCTCTCTCTAAAGATTGTTTCGCCTGATGATTTCTTGTTTGTTTTCATAACGTACAATCTATTAAGTAAATAAACATTTTCTTTTTGAAAGCGAAGAAATTGTCTAATCTATTTATCAATTAAATTAAATGGTTGCTGACGATCTTTTGATAACCAAAGAATATAATACCAATTTTAATTCTAATTAAGCAAGTGAAGATTAATTTTGCTAATGTGATACTACTAAAATGTAACAGATACAATTCAAATAAAAAATAACGGATTGCTACGTTGTAACTAATTCTAATAAGTTTAAATCATTTTGTAAAATAAATAAATTATGCATAGTATATCATGACAATTAATAGATAAATAATTGGATGGATTTATTAGACTTTAAAATTTAAAAAGTGTGTAATATTATAAATAATAACACTTTGTCTCAGCTTTTCCAAAAAATTGGTAACCCTTTCGCCGGCATTACCTTGCTTTGTAACTTCATTTCTGTAAGTCTCGTTTCATGAGTAGATTACAAGTAATTAATTTATAAGAATATCGCTACGAGGTACGCCTCCGGAATTAGTATTGAGCATCCTGGGGTACTAAATTAAAATAAGTTTTGTTGACTTTTCCATTCGTACTTACAGCATTTGTAATTATAAATACTATTAGCCAAAATGATCCTAAGACCCTAGTTGCAGAATGGCTGATATACTCGTCATGCTGGTTTGAAGCGGATTGGCCAGTTACACACATTGGCAATACTGATGTACAGGTTTACTTATAATGTTTATCAAGAAGTACACGCTAATTGTAAGTATGTGGTAATTATACAAATATATTCGTCTGCTACGATTTAAACCTACATCCCCAATGAGACGCGAAATGTGCTAGGCATGGTAGCGGTACAATATTGTTATGACCTGGGCCAACAAAGACAAATTCACACCTACAGCCCTGTAGAAGCACATTTTATTACCTTTTTAGGCATTTGGACTTCTTTTGTTTACTTTGTGTTTAAAATTTGTAATTAGAAAAACAACCCGTTGTGGATTGTAATCTTTTATGGTAGTCTTTAGGTAGGTGTGATTCTAGGAAATTCAGTCCAAGCGGCCGAGCAGACATGTAGCATTTGTACAGCATAAACCAATGCCCCAATTGAGAGATGGGGCAGTCAAGAGACAACTACAAGCGAAGCAAGACGTGTATACATTCGGTAATCTATTTAGTGACAGACTTTGCGTATGTTATTGATTTTTGTGTTACGTTTGGACTGGTTGTGTCCAGTTATATTTGTACCTGTGTTATACGTGTTTGTATAGTTCTAATAAACTCTATAATAATCCCAACGCCATTTTAATTCGAGTCCTGCAACTCGTAACAATGCTAAAGTTGTACACGTAATACACCTTCAGCGCAAAGAGTCTAATCATTTGTATTTTTGCGCTGAAGGTGTATTACGTAACACTCATTTTGATGTCGTATTTTTGTCACAAGATTTATTTGTTTTTCTAAAGTTACGAAAAATATCAACAGTGTACTGAGGCTAAGATTATTAATTTTACCCTTTAATACCAATAGCTGTTGTTACAGTACTATGATCGGCTCCCCACAGAGCGAAGCAAGTGGCAAGCCGCGCACAAGCTGTTACTTTTAATGCGTTATTCGGTTTGGAATTAATTATTTTATTCCCGACAATTACCCGGGATTGCAGGAACGGGTTGTCTAAAAGTTAGGCTTGAATCAAAATTGTATATTCCTGTTTAAATTTTAATTGCATTGCACATTACGTCGATTAAGAATTAAATGGGCTTATCAGGAACATGGATATCCGTAGAGAAACAAACCCACCAATGTAGCTCACAGAGTTAGTAAGTTTAAGTGACAGTGGACTGGTCTCGCCTGATGATTATCATCTGTATATGATCGACGGCTAAACGTAGTTTAAGACGCTATCCGATGATCTGTACAAGGTTTCAATGCAGACTGGATGAGTAAAATGAGCTACGAGTTATGTGTGTGTAATCATTTGAAGACTGATTGGTTGATGACAAGATATGACTCATGACTGAACACCATGCATGTAAAATCTTGCATATGTATTGAAGCTAAATCAAACAGGCATAAATGTGTAGTTTGATAGAATATCAGATTGGAAATGTTTCTGGCTTTTCAAGTGCTTTGGTTCATTTCGTTTTTTATTACAGGAGTTCAACAGCCAGGCAGACGGTTCACCTGATGGAAAGCGGTTACCGTCGCATATGGACATTTGTTACCAAAGATGATGCGGCTCTCTAAACAAAGACTGAAACCTGACCACTAAATTTAAAATCAACTAAATTAATTATTCATAAGTAACTATAAATATATAGGAAAGTAGCTGTCCCGGCAGACGTCGTCCTGCCCGGTAAAAAATAGGGGTTGATCGTAGAGGGTTGAAAATTTAGGGTTGTATGTATCTTTTAATGCTGTATCATAAAAAAATAGAAATTAAAAATTTTGCCAAAAAAATAAAATAAAAAATTTAGGGGTGGACTACCCCTAACATTTAGGGGGATGAAAAATAGATGTTGGCCGATTCTCATAGATACCGGATAAGCACAAAAAATTTCATCAAAATCGGTCAAGCCGTTTCGGAGGAGTATGGCAACGAAAACTGTGACACGAGAATTTTATATATTAGATAAATATTAAAAAAATAATTTTTTATTTAATATTATTAATTTTAGCTAGACGTGTTGCTGAGGAGTTTCTAGCCGCATCTTCTCCTAAACAGCAATAAAACGTTGCGAAGCGCTGTAGATAGAATAGGGAGTGAAATTAAATTTTAATTTATAGGTATGACTTTCAAAAAGTGTTCTCCAGTGGCACTTATTTTGAATAAAGACTTTGGAATTTGAATTTGAATGCCAGAACACAACTCAATGTTGTTATGGCAGTATAGCCATAGCTGGTAGCCATCCAGATGAGCAAATACCCTACCACCTGGCTGTAGCGTGTTTTGTCGCCTCTTACAACAGGCCGCCCGGCCGCAGGAACTTGTATTCTTTTTCCGTTCCTGCACGGAGTAAATGTGAAATATGTACTCAAAGTTCACACATTGGGCGTATGTTGTTTTCCCAAGCGTGTTATGAAATTAGAAATTTAAATAATTCAAAATATGTACGTGTATGACAGAGACGGTGTCAACTATCGCCCAAGCACATCACAAGAAAACACTAGTAGATCTTACGATATATTTATATAAATGTGACTTTTGTTTTCGTCAAAGTTCTCGTATCAATATCTTCGACCATGTTTGCATAACTACTTTGTTGCCGTCGGTTTGGGGTAAACATGTCTCATATCGATACCTGTAACATCTCAAACAGCTATTCCAAATTCTGATAAACAAATATATTTTTCTTTGTTCTGTTTTTCTTGAAAATATTACATTGATTTTTGTATTCAGAATTTTATTATTTATTCCTCGACATTTTATTATTTGTCCGATTATCTATAATATTTTAACATTCTAAACATTGAAGCTTTTTAAAAATAAAACCAACTTGTATCATGCTAAACATTTATATAAAACCAACTGGAATAGATTATATAAACAACGGGAACACAATGTTTTTTTACATTTCTCGTGTTTATCGTTTTATCTTTTTGTTCGGGATTCACGTAAAAACTACTGGGCCGATTTTGATGCAGTTTTTGCTGATCGACAGCAAATTTTAGACTTAAAATCTATGCTGCTTTTATCCTGTAAATCCTGCGAGAATTCTGGGACAGACTTAAAATAACCAGATTGAAAAGAAATGCAATTTCAAAGCTATTTTTTCACCGATTTTATATGCTGTGATACTTGTGTCCCGGGAATCCCGCGGGATTTTCAAGTCAAGCGTAGACGAAGTCACGGACATACCCTATCCTTATACATAATTTCTCTAAAATAAAGTAAAACGTAGTCATTTTCCAGTTTTGACTTTTTAAACAGCTTAGCTAAGAAAAACTTCACTCTTAGATCATCCGTAAATGAATTCTCATTTTAAAAAGTTTTGAAGATCCTGTCTATTACAATATATGGTATTCTATCCCATTGCCATTTTAAGTGTTTTAGCGAGATAATTTTCTCACAAAATTTGCATGTGTGTAAAAGAACAGATACCAAACTTAAATGTAGAAAAGTAATAAAAACCATAGGGGATGGAACCTCCATGAATAGGGAACAATATATTCTCAATGCGTAATCGATATTATTAGATGTCCGAAGGCGGACGATAATATCCGCGAAGAAAGGAAGGCCCGATATAAAACACACTTGCGCGCATAATATACGTTTTATTAATAAAAAAAAGCGGGAGAATCACCCATAAATAGCCTTAACGGGCAGTTGTGAGCCACCAATTTTTTCGATACACGGCAAGGCATTTGTTTGACAAATCCCCGGAGAACTAGCGACACTATCGCGTAGTGATGGGATCTTCGCGATTATGTTTCTCAAAAGAGAACTAGTTCAATGGTCATTTCTTGATTCAGTTCACTCAAAGTGTGTTTTAACTTACCAAAAACGAGAGTAAGCAAGGTTTAATTTTCTCTACCCACCCTATTTGTTCTGACAATTTTAGGCTTGAATTTGAATGTCTGTCAATAAAATGGCTTCTAAATGTATATTTGTTTCATGCTAAACTATCGGGTTTCTAATACATTTCTTTGTATCGCATTAAAACCCAATCATTCTTTGTATTTTGGCCTTTTACATAGATCCTATGGCAGCATGACTCGGATTACTATAAACAATTGTGCAATAATGAGTAGCTAACTATAAGTATATCTATACAATATATTCATATTAAGTTTGAATAAAAAAGAGATTATAAGTATTTGAATACGAAACGGTTATCATTATTAATATATCAAGAATGAATTGGAATCATTTCTCTTTTGTTTTTTGCTCTTGTAAAAGATAAAATAAGCGAGTTCATTTTCATTGGTTTTGCTAGCGACCGTACATGCCATCACTATTCTTGTATTACCTCCAAGCTTGAGGGATGCGGGTCATTCCATAGGTGATGAAAACCCTATCTTGAGCTGTCTAAAGGCACATCTAAATCATGCCCTAACAGGTATTCTATTTGACTGAGAAAGGTATAGTTTTAAAATAAATGGAAAGGATTTCTGTTATTTGTTTGAAGGGCTTATCTGATTTACGTTGTACAATTCTTCTGATGATGATGATACAAATTAAATGAATGAAGTATTGTACCTTTATAGTGTGTCTTTCAAGAGTCTGACTGACTTTGCCCTCTCTGACTTTGACTCTGGTGATCAAAGGATCAAAAGCATGATACCTGTTAACGGATTTGTACGTCGATGTAACGAGGTAATAAGTTTTTTGCACAGATTAAATTATCAGTACAAGAAGGTGACTGAAAGTTAGTATTCGAATTACACGATTATAGCCAAGAATTGTCTAGAAGAGATCTCTCTCTTTACTACTCTTTAGCGATCACACTACCCATTGTACTCACTGTTACGAGTTACAGGACTCGAATTAAAAATTCTGTTGGAATTACTATAGCATTTTTTAGAACTATACAAACACGTATAACACAGGTACAAATAATATAACTGAACACAATCGGTTCAAACGTAATGCGCGATTCAATAACACGCGTAAAGTCCCTCACTATATAGGTTATCAAATATACACAAGTCTCGCCTTTTTTAGTTTTCGTTAGACTGCCTCACCCCTCCGTTCGGGCATTGTTTTATACTAAACTATACAATACAATACTCGACTGCGTGGACTGAATTTTCCAAGAATCTCTCCTGGCTAACGACCATCATAATTTTTACAATACACAATAGACTGCTTTTCTAATTACAAATTTTAAACAGAAAGTAAACAAAAGAAGTCGAAAAGGTAATAAACTGCAGGTGTGCGTTCACTTTTGTCGGCGTGTAACAAAACTATACAATAAAGAATCACATAATTAGTTGTAGCTATTGACTAAGTTTGTAAATGCACCCTGCAATAATGAACAAAGATGAAGTTAAATTACGAAGTTACGATTGAACACAATTGAGTGATCAGTATGCAAAGCCAGCGTTGTGTATTAAGCCGATTTGGAGAAGGAAGCGTTAAAAGAAAATTTATTGCATTGAAAAGTCGTACGTAATTAATAAGACATTTGAAGTTGCGTGAAAATGTAATTTAGATTGTTTTCCGTCGGCGAGGGGGCTCACAGTATCCTGTCTCCTTACAAAGGCGGCTTATTTATATATGGCCGCTTTGTATTAGCGTCTTTAAGGGAATCAGGGGGGCATAATAAAAAAAGAATCAGCATCGATGTCTTAAAGCGTCTTCCGGCGCCCGATAGCGGAGAACGCCCCGCCGCAAAATGGCGGTCCGCACTCGAATAAATTATACCTCCCCCGCGGTTATGATTGCCAGGTTATGTAAACGTTAAAGCGGTACCGTTACGGTCTAAAATGACTTTTTAAATAATGGTATAGGTTCGTGTTTGATATAGCAATCTTACCTGCTGTTAAGTGAAGTGAAGACCACTGGTTTATATGAATCGGGGAATACATACTCCTTAGCCCTGATCAATGATACCATTATTTTTTACCACCATCATTGGATATACATCCATCATGTAATGATGGCGCAAACCAGTACGTCTGGTTGTTTGATTATATATAATAATATCAGTAAGAAAATGGGATATCTAAATCATATAGTTCCATGGCAGATTCTCCGAAGATGGTTTTATTTACAATTTTTCACTAGTAACTCTAGTGAAATTTGCAATAATTATTATTTTATAGCCTGAATTCCTTATTCAAAAGCATTCATAATCGAGTGAAGTATTATACTGCACTTGATGACTTTTCTCCTAAATATGTATCTGAACATTTACTAGTTAAATATACTACCCAAAAAATTTAAACGGAATTTTCGTTACTTAATACAGCTTCCCTTCAATTTCATGTCATATGCTGGTCCTCCACTTTCTTTATCTAGTTCCTACCGGCGGTCTTGCATTTATCCGGTAGGCTGGACGGTGGTCAACATTCACTAGCTAATATACAACATCTCTTCTGACTTTTGTTCAGGACGTATAGGCAACTATACATAAGTTAATTATTCACAACGAAAAATAAAAACTGTCACATTTTAGTAAGAGCAATACTGGTAACCCCAAACAGTCGGATGGAATCGAACGTTTCCTGGATTCTTTTGATGCGATTCCTATTTTAAAGTTGGAGCGCCATTATTAGTGTAAGCCAGGGTCGATTATCCTAAGCCGCCATTACATATTCAAATTGACGTCATTTCGCTTTGTAGAAATTGACGCGAAATAAAACGGATCCTTAAATAGCTTCAGCTTTAAATGGTGGCAATGAAGTCTTTCAGGGGTATTAAGACTTTTAAATATGTATTTCACACGACAATATTTGTACATATACTGTTCTTTGGTTATGTATTAAATCTGTAATGAAACTAAGTCAATTTTAAAATAAGATCGATTTCAGTGAGGAAACGTTGCCAGCCTCCTGGGCACCTCACTTAGAGATGATGAAGATTTAGCTTTATTCTTATACTTATACGGATTATAGGTAGATTAAAATATAATTAATATTGTTTTTAAGCAGACGTAAATCAAAGCAACCACCCAAAAGTGGCTTATGCAACTAGACTACTAAAAAACTGAAAACATCATATAAATTAACCTTATTATATATATCACAATATTGTAATCCCTCATTTGCAAACACATACACACACACGCACACATACACACACACAAACAAGTTAACATATATTTTAAAAAATAATTTTAGAGATAAATTGTTAAGTTAGTCACACACGTACTTGGTGTTCGCGATACAGGCTAGTTCTAGTGCGGAACCTATGAAAACAATATTTCTGTGTAATTTTGTGTCAATAAATTGTTTTTTTTGTTCAAAATCTTGAAAAAGGTGCTCAAAACAACTCAACTTACTTTCGGACTGTTACGTCTATGGACCTAATTTCATTATTCTCAGATTAATAAACGAGATACTATAAAATAAACTACAATTAAAATAAAACTATAAGCTAATCAATGATTGCGCCACATCGCTGCTGTATGCCCAGTAGGCTGGCTGTATTGCCACGCTAGATGGTAGTGCTAATTCCCTGTGCTAAATATAAACCAGCCTACTGGTCATGGGTGGCATCAAAGATTTTACTACAAACTTTATTAATTCGTTTTAATTACATAACTTTTCTTCTTCATAGCAGGTATTCACTTGTTTATTAATATTATAAGACTTCTCTATATACAAAATATATTGATTTTTTTAAATTATTTATTTAGGTAATTCAAATTTTTTTCTGGTCTCGAAACTTGTTTGACAAATTCATTGCTAATCACTCTACAAACACCAGTCTACTTAACATCCAAATATCTTTCACATATTTATATTACATAAGTAGTACTATGAATACAGAACCTAGTTCCAACGTTCTTGCTTTGCGGTCACATAAAACATTCAGGCTAACAATATCTAACTTTGTATGATTAAATTTAATGAAGCTTACGTGGGACTGTTTCCAACCCAGTAACTTTTCGTTGGGTCCGAAAAACATAATTTTTGCCCCACTGGCCAAAGATTAACATTTAGATACCGCAGACTCTTTGTTCGTTACGGAAGTTGTTCTTTCTACCCCTGTACTTTTAAATTGATAATGTAATACATTTTGGTTAGAATATCTTTTACATGATTAATGCAAATGTGGCTTAAAAGTTAATGTGTTTGACCTTAATAATATAGGTAAAAGAAAATCTTGTGTCAGCTCCGACACACGACTGGAGTTAACTCCTTTAACATTAAAAAACATGAGCATGTGCGTGACGATAGTGGCTGAATAAGGGCGGGTATAAGAAAAAACACACATACAGACATCACAGTTCACAATAATTTCGTGAGGCTACAAAGTATATATAAAGGTCTTCAACAAAATCCCAGTAAAAGTTCAAGACAAACAAGTTTTAAAAATTAGTAAAGCGTGTAAACGAGAAAGATACGACAAAAGATTTTATGGACTACCACCGATTGGGAATAATGCGATTGCCACCAAGCTTTTTCAGTAATTATTTATAAAAATTACTTTGTTAAATTTTATAGAAACTACATTAAAAAAGAGGTGAATAATAATAATTATAAAGTTGCTTTGTGATTTGTGCGTTGCTTCTTCACAGTAAGTAAGATTTAATCGAATAATAATCATACATTTAATTACTATTAGCCATCAAAAATATAATGCGTATAAAAATCAAAATATTTAAATAGCACAAAAAATCACTGCATATCTTATTACTGGCATTATAATGTTTTTTTCTTTTATTCTTTTAATTGTTATATAACGTTTTCTTGCAAATGGTAGGTAGTAGGAAAGTAAAATGGAAAAAAATGTCATCCGTTGCAGTCTACTTGATGCAATAATTTATTTTAAAATGTACCCTTAAACATTAAAGGCGTTCGACACGCTTTTGATCATATATTGTATGAATCGTCTAGTTTCCAAAATTGGCCTTCAAGACTTACAACATTAATTGTATGTTAACGCCATGTAACATGAAATGAACAGGCTTTGAACAAACTGATATTTTAAATAATAAAAGGCGAGCGGAATTATTATGGATAACACAAACATAAGTCAATAGCCTCGCAGGGCGGTCAATATTGGATTAACAGCCAAAAGGAACTGAAAAGCAACGTATACAAAAACCTTTTACAGCGGTTGGGCCGACGGAAAAATATTTATAAAACGCTCCTTATAAGAGGAGAGTGCTTGTTTTAATTTCTCTTTGATATTGTATTTTATAAAATGGTTGTACGGAGATGATGTCAGAATATTTCCGTATTATTATTATGGTACTATAAGGGAAACTAGAATTGCGTATGTATGCTTAGAGATTCTACAAAATGTTACCTAAAACATATGTGTAGGTGCAATTAACGGTCTTGTTGCCTATGTATTGTTTTTCTAGATAATCTTCGGATAGAGTATTCCGAAGATATATCCTATCGATCATCAGTTTTGATTAAAAGACAGTTGCAGATCAGTTTCAGTAAAGTTAGAGTGAACCCATATGACGTGTAAACTCTTACTCACGTTGTATTTTGGATAAAAAAACAATAAATGGTATACTAGAAAATATGCTGTTTTGGATGGGGAAAAAAGGATTGAAATCGCGTGACGTTATACTCAGATACAAAGTTTTCATTTTTGATGTGTAGTACGATTGAGAGTCTTTTATTTCTTTCTCCTCTTTTTAGGACTTTTTCTCATAAAGTTCTTCTTTAACCAAATCTAAAAGAATTTTCAAATAGATTAAAGGCCAAAGAAGACATAGGATATTATTCCTTGGCTATTAATTATACTTGTATATTTATAAAAAGCACTGTAAAATCTGCTTCCATACTTCTGAACCAACACGCGCCAAACCGGCAATAGTGTGGAAGGGTTAGGGATACCCGACGAGCCATTGTTTATACAAAGTATGGAATAATATAATCAGAAGTGAAGAAATAGGAATCCGGGCAAAAATCAACAGAGCCAGTGGAAATTTGCTTAGGCCAGCGGAATAAGTGGCGGGCTAGGACCAGACTGGGGATCTGCATTGTCCGTAACCGAGACTACCCACACGAGATTAAATTTTATTCGTTTGTTTTTGTTGGAAGCAATTAAAATAGACAAAGGATTAGCTTAAATTTTTTGTAATTTATTGTATTGCAAATATTTATGACACTATTGCGTAATTTACTCTGTCATACTCTCGAACATGACTTAGCCTAGATTAGTGCCATTTTGTGTATTTACGCTATATTAGATTTTGTCCATAGTTAATGTATATTATAGAGATAGTTCAGATGTTTTAATTTATTAAATAAATAATATATCGAAGGAAGTATTTAAGTGATTTCAGCATTTTGAATTTACATATTACTTGTTACATCATCAATTCCCTATTAGTATTATAAATGCGAAAGTGACTCTGTCTGTCTGTCTGTTCCCTTTTCACGTTAAAACTACTGGACCGATTTGGCTGAAACTCGGTATATATATATGTTTTCGATGCCGAGAATGAACATAAGATACTTTTTATCCCGAAAAATGGGATAGTTTCCGGGGATTAAATGGGATATATTTGTCTTTCTGTTTGTTATGCTTTTACGGAAGAACTAATGGGCGATTTGGCTGAAATTCGGTACGTATGTAAATTAAATACTGAGGGTGGACCAGGGATACTTTTCATTTTGGCCTTTTTGGTAATTTTGGTAATTTTGGCTATTTTAGCCTTTTTATTCAATTTAGCCATGTCGGCCACTTTGGCCTTTTCGGTCGTTTTGGCCATGTTGGTCATTTTGACTGTTTTCGTCATTTTGACCTTTTTGATCATTTCGGTCATTGTTGCCTTTTTGGTTATTTTGGCCTTTTTGGTCATTTTGGCCTTTTTGGTCATTTTGACCTTGTCGGTCACTGTGGCCTTTTTTGTCATTTTGGCCATGTCGGTCATTTTGGCCTTTTTGGTTATTTTGCCTTTTGGTAATTTTAACCATTTGATTATTTTGGCCTTTTTGTCGTTTTGCCTATTCCGTCATTTTGGCCATGTCGTTCTGTGACTTTTTGGTCATTTTAGCCATGTCAGTCATTCGGCCTTTTTGGTCATTTTGTCCATTTTGCTTTTTGGTCAGTTTCGTAATTTATGTTGTTTACAGATAGACGGGATGGTATAATTAGCGATATAAAATGAATCTCCGTGGCAAATACATAAAAAATAATAAAATATAACTGTAGTGCTGCTCTATAAACAAGAGACACGCAGTAGAGTTAATCCGGCGCAGCCGGGTAATCTCTAGTATTATATAAAATAAAAAATGCTAGAGCTCTCTTAAATAAGCTAAAATAATACAATAAGCAGAACACAAACAAGTACGTTATACGTAGTACGTCTTCAAAAAATTACGTGGCACACAAAAGAACTTGCGATAAAATAGGTACTTAGGTGAAAAAATATAATAACTATAACAAACCATAAACGCTCACTGCCGGACTCGGGCTTCCCACTGTCGAGGAACGAACACTAAACCCGCCACGCTTCTCCAAGGTGGCTTGAGGGCTTGACATATTGGTTATCTTGATGTGCAGGTTTCATCACGATATTTCCTTCAACGTTGTTAGCACGTGGTAACTGTAACAACATGCATGGTCAAAACCGCTAAGTGCTTAAGAAGCTTAAAATTACAAGATGCTTTATGCTCGTGTTCCAAACAATTTTTCATTCTCAGAAGCATACAGTACTTCACATCGGAACAACTGCTGAACTTATACCAAGCAAAGTTCGGTCCTGCATGGAATACTGTTCTTATCTTTGGGACGGTTCAGCTAAATCAATCAACTGAGAAAAGAGCCAGGAAGTTGGTCAGCAATGGTCGTCTTTTTGATGTTCGACTTCAGAGTGTAGAGCATAGACGCAAGATCGTGGGGCTGACTGTCTTCTATCGGATTCATTTTGGGGAGTGTTCCTTACAATTGCACGAGCTGATTCCTCCATCTCCTTTTTACCATCGGATAACCAGACGGCCGCTTACGCCACCGTAATATGGTGGAAACACCACCAGTAAGAACCAAGCGTTCCGCTTCAAATTTTCTGGTGCCCGAAGAGTGGAATAATTTGCTGGGTCTGTTTTTCGTGACAAATACAATCTTGAAGTCATCAAGTGAATAGGTATCTTCTAGGTGAGCGTGCTCCATCTATACTGCATCATCACTCAACCTCAGGTGAGACAGTGGTCAAACGCAAACCAAAACTTGCAAAAAAGGATAATTTTAAAACATAAAAAATTTAACGATAAGAATTATGTATTTCATTTATTTTAATCATATTTAAATTTTGCGTAAATAAATATTGAAGAACCATTTAAATTTATACAATCAAGTGAATCAGTAGTAAACTGCGTTCTGGAAACAATCAACGAAATGAAAGAATTTTTCTAATTCATCGAATTCATAAAGTAGGCAATTCACCTTTTCTCATTTTCTTCGCGTACAGCTGTCGCCGACTTATTAAGACGCACCTGTCAATCTTTGAGAGCCCAGTTTTTATTTCGAAATCCCTCCTCATCTCGATTTGGAGTGTTTGGTATTGAGCCCTCATTTCGATGGACTGTTTTTGCATATTTATTTAGGACGACTCATTCTGTAAAAGAAAATGTCGCTGTCCTCGTAGATCCTTAATTTATTCTTTTTAGTTGTTATTGTAATCTAAATTACTTGTTTGAATTAGTACACGAGTTTTAATAACTTTATATCTAATGCACCTGCGTCTTATTCTAATGAAGTAGATTCAAATCCTGTCTAGGGAGTATGTGCTGCTTAGGCAGTTGTTCTGAATTATTTTAAGTATTGTACACTTCACCATCATTATAATATTATTATAGTGACTTTAAGTAAATTACAGTAAATTTGCATATTGAAGTAAACGATGTGTGAAATTCGCCATTCCAAGCTCCAAGCAAAGCCCAAGATCGGTAGTGGGAGGTTTGTGAATACCTATCTACGTAAATATCAATTTATTGAACTGAATTGTATTCTTTATCTCACAAGAAAAAGAATAAATTATGAATTACAAAAATGTGTAATGTGAAAAACCCTCAAATAATTAATGACAGTAAACTGTATTGTTTCCGATAATTTAATTTACTTCATTTGTGCTACTAAAATAAATGATTACTTATTATTTCTAACACAGATATCAATATAATAAAATGGAGAAAGAGTACTATACTTGTACTTCCTGCGGCCGGGCAGCTACTCGTAAGAGGCAACAAAATAAACCACTGCCAAGTGGTAGGGCATAACATCTTTGAGTTGTGTTCCGGCATCAATGGCTAGATTTCATTTCCCTTTTGTGGCAGGAACGTCTTTCCATCAGATGAGCCGTCCACATGTCTACAGACAGCAGCAATTAAAACAATGCAAATATTTTTCATTCAAATAAATAAACCATATACCTATGTATGTATGTACCATCATTTGATACTTCTACCGAATCTCCCCGCTTTCGAATAGATAATAGACCACCAATCCTAAGCAAACAAATTGGAAATTGCGAACACTCAACAGTGGGTCCATTCGACTCAGATCACGACCAATACATTACTTCGGGTTCTCATTTAAATGCCATTTATTAGTTTAAAAACTCAGCCAAGTGCATGGCAGTCCAGGGCAATTATATTTAATTTATTTAAGTTCAGGGAAATTAAAGAATGCACTGGAAGTGACGAATTTGTCTCTTGTCATTTAATTACTGGAAAATTTAATCGTCGTGGTAGCGTAATAGGTAGTGTACAGGTCTCAACTCAAAGGCGTAGTTTGGAATCCTGGCTGGAACGCATGCCTAAGTGGTTAGGCAGTTTTCTGACATAATGTGTGTATTGTTACAATTACAACGGTGAAGGAAAACATCGTGATGTAACTACATGTCGAGATAATCGTTGTGTCAAATCTGCCAAGCTGCCTTGTACAAGCGTGGTTGGTATGCTGTCAGTTACTCTCTATAGTGAGAGGCCTGAGCCCAACAGTGGGACGTTTATGGACTGTTATTGTTATTATAGGCCAAGTACTTGTCGTGAAGAACGACTGTGATATACATAGATAGATGAACAGGCGCATATACTGAACAGTTGGACTTTTTTATGTTAACTAAGTTCGTTTTACTAAGTTCACCTATTGACGATGCTGGGGTTGAAGATGGAGCACGTTTACCTAGATAATACCTATTCACAAAAGACTTGACGACACCCGGATTGTACAATTCAGGAAACACGGTCTTTGGTAGTGCATTCCACTATTCTACCCTACGCAGATGGAACGTGAAGATGAATCTGACGATTCTATAATTTCCCTGCTTCACCTATTATAATGTTAGCGTTAGCGACTGTCTCAGATGTAGCTAAGAGTTCAATGCGTTAATCGCGATATGACATTGTTATTAACATTGACCGATATATATACAATAATGTAGGTAATCATTAAAGGCGTTATTTGTAACTCTACGATAATAAGACGCATTTGGCCACAGTTACTAACAGAAATATTATTCCAGATGGGGCAGGACATAAGTGTTCCGTTTTTGCTAAAATGTTTTCTGAAAGTTAGAAACTAACCAAATTACTATTGAAATATATAACCCATGAATTTCGAGCCATGACTCTTTCCACGTACCCTTAGTTGCCATTCCTTATTATCAGAGTACTCAAGGTCCATTCGATTTTCGATTACACTACATTAATTCGGGCCCTCATTAAAAATGCCATCAAGTCCGTTAACGAAGTGCTGCGCAATTAAAGTCGCCGCTGACGTCACACCCTCAGTTCTTGAGGGTGTCTTAAGAGTGTTTGAACTAGAAGGACACCTTGAGACACAATTGAAAAATTGATTCATGATCGATGGACAAAAATGAATTTTGATGAACGCTACAAATTCATATCAAACAAGTTATAAAAGTGTACAGTAGTCAAGTTATATCGTTATATAGGTATAAATAAGTTTTAAATAATATACATAATATTTGGTATCGACGATATATCAGCATTTATTTTTTTGCTTTTTGAATGCAGTGTAAAAGTTAAGTTTAGGTATCTCTGAAACTAGTTCATATTTATTTTATTAAAATCTGAATTTCCATATCCCTAATTTGATGAATCCACAGAAATTTAAAATCATTTCTTACCACATTCCAAATGCTGTTATGAAACAAAATGTAACTTAAGTCGTCTTCAAGGTACAATATATTTATTTGCGAAATTTCGTTAAAATCCATTAAGCAGTTTAGTCGTGAAATGGCAACACTAGACTTCTGTTTGTATGTAAAAACAAAGCAATAAGACGTACACAGAATACTGGCAAATACATGAATCGTCTGTTCCCTTGTCGATACTTACATTGATTGCTCCCACCGTCAAGATAATCTTTGTCATTAACGTGTCAAAATCTTATTATTGTCGCCCGCATAAAGACATTAAGAGCTTGAGATAAAACAGACTCCCATTAGCAAAGTCCTCAAAAAAGGTCGATCACAAGTCAGAGTTACAAGAGTAAAACCAAAATTCCGGAGAAAACTTCTACATTTTCTTGTAAAACATTTATATAAATGTTATTTCATTGTGTTAGTCAATATAGCCGAGTTTGAGAATTCCCATTTTAGAACGGGGGTATACCACGCTTGTTTTAGTTGTTGATACCACTCATTACGCAGACTTTATAATGTAGAAGTTATATTTATACTTAACTTACTTACTTTATTATATTTATACTTTTTATACTTTACTTAATTATATTTATAGTTAAAGAATACATTTAAATATTTGTACTATTATATGTCAGAGACTGGTTACACTGTTTTACCTACTATTTCGACATACCACTACAGTATCTCTGCAATTAAAGATTAATTCATTCGCACGTATTGATAGTAACAATATCCAAATTAGTATATGTAACTAATATCTATACTAAATACTGTATAATATAGCATCTTTGGTGCTGTGTCACAACACCTCGCATTCAAGTAAAAAAAATAATAATAAAATATAAAAAAAAAAAAAAAAAAAAAAAAAATATAAATAAATAAAAAAAAAGCAAAATAAACGTTCATATATCAGCTTCGCTGCATTTTTTTTTATATTTTTTAATTTTTTTTATTTTTTCATTTAATTTTCTTAGGAATGGCATTGATTGATTTTTTTATATTTTGTGTTTTCTTCATATGTTTTTGTTATGTTATACAGCTAAACGATATGTATGATCTTTGTCTGTTATCGACACCGCTCTATTGGAAGATATGATGCGTAGCGTATCTACGAAATTACCACAAAAATTAAATGACCCTCACTCACACGCATGGTATATGCGCAATATTTTATATATAGCTAGCTGTCCCGGCAGACGTCATCCTGCCCGGAAAAGCTTCAATCGATATGCCGACAGCAGCGCCACTACCGGGTCTAATTGTGAACCAACTCAGAAACCTGCTTTGGCTCATGTACAACAACTTTGATAAAGGTCATCACATGATCAAATGTATAATAGTTTACGATTCTATAAAGGACATACAGACAAGCATTCATTTTATATATAAAGAAGAAGATAAAATGGTGGTAATTATATTATATTAACTTATAATGATGAATGAATTCCCCGTCTCCATGCCAGCCAAAGAATTTCGCATATTTTCAGGCATGTAGTGGAAAATTTCGGATGAATGGCAACCCTATCGTAAGTTGAGGTGGCAATCTAATTTTTTTTCACATCGCAGTCAATCATGAGAGAAATGAGCCTAGAAGCGATCTTTAAAGGGACTAATGTTGATTGGCTTACCACACCGATGCCTGATGGGGGCAACCAAAAAGATATCGTTCAAAATAGGAATTAAAGTACAATTTCGATTAAATCGGTATTCTCGTGTTGTTAAAGGGAAATAGAAGCGTGACACCGGTCGGATGTGTGACGAAGATTTATGTTTTTCAGCGTTGAGATTTTCGTCTTGAGATTATAGATGTTAAACTTTGTTTCTAGCGCCTATCTATGTGTATTAACTATCTATACCAATAAAATAAAATACGGTATATATTTTAAAATAAATGAAAACATTTAAATGTAACCTGCTATTTACACGAAACCTAAACAGAAGTAAAAATTTTAAAAATATCCTTGTCTTTCATATTCTCAATGTTTGTCTCTCAAGGTGACGCATTTTACATAAATAATAAAATTTCAGATAAAAGATTCGGCGTTAAAATACTTTGTTATAATATAAAATTTTATTTGAAAAAAAATTGCTGTATTATAAAATTATATTAGCATTTTGCATGTGTTAAAATGATCTAAATTGATTTAGTTATCAGCCACCTTATACTAATCAAACTAAATACAACATTTTCAATCAAACTTTTATTTCTTGATTTTACGGAAATTGTTGTTCTCAATTTTAACTTCGGATAGAATAAAAAGGTCCTATCGACCATAGCAGTTAATAACATTCAAGTTGGGAATTTTTTCCCATTCCTTTAGACTAAAGTGTTTTTTCAGGCGTGCAAAGGGGGTGGCGTGAATCGAGATCGCAAATACCTAAGGTGTCTCAATCAGCATAAAACAAAAGAAATCAATAGCATCCCCTCGCGGCACGCGGCTGACAAAGGCAAAGATTTCTTTTCACAATTAACCACCCCATGGGTGCCTGGGTGCTGATAAACCGGACCGATTTTAGCTTACTGACGATTTGTTACGATTAATAAATATGAGCTTATGAATTTGTATTTAGTGCTCGAAATTGTCTCGTATGATTTGGATTGAAGTTCTAGCCGAGGTTAATTGCACACAATTATGATATGCCGTTTTTAAAAAAGGGTGTCATAAGATTACCTACTTCGAAAATGACTGACAGCATGTTACAACACCTCATGTTGCCAGTGTTTTTTTTTATTATTTTTTATTTATTGCAGGAGATCAGCAGACAGGCAGGCGGCCCACTTGATGGAAAGCGGTTACCATCGCCTATGGACATTTGCGACACCAAAGGTGCTACAAATGCGCTGCTGCTCTCTTAAGAGGGACTGGATCCTGATCACTAATGCCGGAACACAACACACGGCTGTTATGACGTCATACTCTAGACCAGGGGTGGTCGCCATCCAGTCGAGCATATATATAATACTCTCCCACCTGGCTGTGGGTAGTTTTGTCGCCTCTTACGACAGGCCGCCCGGCCGCAGGAAATTGTATTCTTTCTCCGTTCCTGCACGGATAAGAGTAGCAGTGTTACATATGGAAAACAATTTATTGTTTTTCATAACGTGAAACATAGTAAATTCTTTGTAATAAATAGTTCCGAAGAGAGGTTTAGTAGCTGGTCTTATCGTTTTTGGACGAAGGTGCATGAGGAAAGAGGACAGAAAATCAAGGTACTATACTCGTATACGTATTAATGAGACTTTAATTTACTCAAGGACAAAAAAGTCTCTAAAAAAGTCTATACTCTTGTATAGGTATTTCCTGATCATAATATGTTAATTACTGTCGTAAACCTCTTTTTAAATAAGTTTATAATTCAATTGATTATAATTATCTGAGGTCAATGTTGTAGGTGTAGTGTTGTCGAAGTACATTTCTGGGAGTGTTCCTTAGAATTGCATGAGCTGGTTCTTCCATCCCCATTTTACCATCGGACAACCAGACGCGCTGGTTTGCGCCAGCGTTACATGGTGAACACACCACCAGTCATAACCAAGCGCTCCGCTTCATCTTTTCTGGTGCGTACTACCGAAGAGTGTAATCATTTGCTGGAGTTTCTTTTACCTGATAAAAACGATCTGGAAGTCTGCAAGTCACGAGTGTAGGTAGATATGTTCTAGGTAAGCATGCTCCATTCTAGACCGCGTCATCACCCAACAGATGAGACAGTGGTCAAACGTAAATCTGTGCATCAATAAAAAAGTATTTGTCTTATTTTTTATATCTTTATACTTAAAGAAAACAGAATGTTTTACTATACTCCTACCTATACTCCTCCTTACCTTAAGGAATGTTTCAACTTCCTTCATACATCACACACCTTCAATTTGCGCTTCTCTAATAACTTCCTGTTAAAGGCACCTGCACATTCTTCAACATTTCACTCCAAATCCTTTGCTGTGCAGGCTTTTTATCTTTGGAACTCCTTACCCGTAGATGTCAGAAAATCTAAATCACTTGCCATATTTAAAAAATCTGTCAAAAACCATTACCTTATATGTATGTTTATAACAAGATATATATTTTTCTATTCTTCTTTCTTAACTTAGCTGTTTACTGTCCACATGTACTGTTCCTTCTTTTTATTTTACTTGTTTTTAATTTAATTTTACCTAGACGTAAGTAGTTAATAAGTGTCCTCTCGGTCAGGTTGCCTGGAAGAGATCGCTTGAAGCGATAAGGCCGCCTTTGGTTTTGCCGTTTAATTATTATAATTATTTGTTCTGTAATTGTTTATTTTGGTGAACAATAAAGTGTTGTCTATTCTATTCTATTCTAATGTTCAATAGGTAACTCGAGTAAAATAAAAATATGTACCAATATTTCAATAACTGTACGGCATTATTCTCTAACACTGTGTAAAAAAGTTCAATACGTATTGAAATAGTATTGTTTTAACTTTTTTCAATTCTGGCTGTAATCCCCCAATCGTCGAGCTTATCCCCTGGATCAGAGTCTAATGTATAATGGACAGTACGTGACAATGAATATTGAGTATTGTTAGAAATATTTATATCACACAGATCCATCTCTAAGTTTACACACACAAAATCGTTAATTGTTCAAAGTTTACCCAGTTACGACCTGTGTCATACGACACACTATTTGTTACCATTGACAATATACAATTTGTCACAAATGGATGTACTTTTACTGTTCACAGTTGTTTAGGATCATTTTTTTTTTCAAACAATATACCTTTTACAATCCTTGTAAGAATGATTTGATATTTAAATGAATTATCAAAAGCAATACTAATTTTGACATTTTTGAGCCAAACTTCCAAAAATTACGCCTGAATATGAAAGATATCCTCCAATAATCAAAGTATAAACAATAGTTAATAGTAGATTTCTTCCTAGTTCTTTGCATCCCAATTTATTTATGTATCTATACCTTTTTCTAAATACTCTTAATCATATAATAATAATAAGATCGCTAATGTTAGTTTTGTTTTGTATACTCATCTCAATATTATTTATTGCCATTATACATTTTACATGTTAAATACCTAGCATATAATAATATGTAGGATCGATCTATTTATTGATGTCTATTTTTTATATTTTAAATACAGTTTTAAGATACAATCTAAGTTTACATAATTTTAATCTTTAGCTCTGTATTGTTAAGATTGTATTTTTTGTGTGTATTAATAAATAAACAAAAGTATTTATCAAGAACTCAAAGTATTCTAAACAAATCATTTCAGTCTTGAATTAAAACCAAAATTAAAAGTATATTGAGTAGATTTTTATTTCAAACTACATTTTTATTGAAATTTATTGGGCCTTTTCAAAGCCTATTTGAACAAATTTTCAGACATTGTATAAATAGCAGTTTCACTTAAAGTTTAGCATTTATTTTGAAATCATGGAAACTTCTGTTTTGTAAGTGTAGAAAACTGAAAAACTTCTACAAAAACCCTAATATTATTTTTATTGTGATGTTAGCAAACAGGCATAAGCTTATATAATGGAAAGTGGGTACCATGGGCTATAGATATTTGCAACACTAGATCATCGATCGTGTCGATCGAGCCGATGCTCTGATATATAGTGATCAATAGTAATGATATATAGTAACTCCCATCTATATGGGAGTTACTACTATTGATATGACACGTACAATATGCGTGGGATGTGAGTTGTCTTTAAACTAAATGGATAAAGCAGACTTTGTTCGGGATTTACATACTGGTCGTCCAGGAAGCAGCTTTTATCTCCGGGATGCTGTTTCAATATTTAATAATCCGCCGTTAACGAGACCCGTAGTTAGAAAAGTTTAAATGAGCTTCCACATGCCAACTGTGTATATATGAATTTATAAATAACAGAAGCTTAAATTACATGTTGTTGCACCTTTTCACAAGTTAAAATCACCTAGATTGTTTTAACAAAAGTATAAAGTTTATTTTTTGTTAAGCATAGCTATTATGTCATAAAGAGAATTTTCAGACAATAATATTATGTCCATTTATCTGTCTGACTGTACACATATCACAACTAATATATACATTGTTAAGTATCAAAATCTTCGCATGTGGGTAAATTTTGGCGGACAGGTATATATGCCGTTAATCAATAGTGCTACTAACGACGAATTAATATAAAAATGTGCCACTTCACTCAATGATATTGCTTATTTTTTCATTTAAATTTTGTTATTTTGGCATAAATTTTATTTTCGCTCTGATACAATATTTTTTGGATATTAAGACATGTTTCTACGTCTGTGCCAAATTTTATATAAATCTCCAGCTGTTTTAGTAATTCCTGAGATAATTAGCAGCGACACACAGATAAACAGACAGACACCGGAATGAGATCATAAGGTTACCTTTCTATACTCTTAAATAATAGAACCTTAAAAAGAATTCACCCTCAACAGACCCTCCTTATTTTAAAATCTGCCTCTAATTGAAGAGATTATGCCTTTATTCCCAGACATGACCGGACGGGCCAAGCAAATTTGACGAGAGATTATTATAACTGCCCGCTGTTTGTCCTCATCTAATGGACTGTGTAACGCATAATAGCAAACTTAATGCGATTTGAAAAAAATATAGGTGGCCATTTCTGTAGTGTCATAGAATTGTAAAATGTTGTACAGTAAATAGTTTTGTCTTGTTACGACCGACATAGGCCAACTCACACCTGCAGTTTACCTCGCCTTTTCGGCATTTGGACTTCTTTTGTTTACTTTGTGTTTAAAAGTTGTAATTAGAAAAACAGCCTATTGTGTATTGTAATGTTGATAATAGTCATTAGCCAGGTGTGGTTCTGGGAAATAATTGTTATGCGGTCGAGTGTTGTATTGGTGCAGTTTAAAACAATGTCCCAAGTACAACTGAGGCAGTCTAGCGATAGGCACAAGTGACACAAGACATGTGTACATTCGATAAGCTTTATAGTGACGGACTTTGCGCGTGTTATTGAATCGTGCATCACGTTTTAACTGGTTGCGTCCAATTATATTTTTACCTGTGTTATACGTGTTTGTATAGTTCTAATAAATTCTATAGTAATTTCAACGCCATTTTAATTCGAGTCCCGCAACTCGTAACAGCATGGAAAACTTGATGTGTTTAAAAGCTACCATTTAGTAACGCGGACTGTACTATCCTAATAATGTAAGTATTGACTACCTAATGTATAGAGCTTAAAGGATATTTAAATTAAGCAACAATCAATTAAATATAATTATTGTATTATAAAACAAAATCATTAGCACACTTTTTTTAATTTAACTAAAGTGATTCGTGTAAAATAAGAAATTGAATCATCACATATTTACGCGATTTTAATGTCAATCAAACTTGAGTATAAAATAAATGAATAATTAGTGACTAGTGTTCGAATAAAGATCAAGAAGTAAAGAGTAAGTAGTATGTACAAAAAAAAAGAAATTAATGCAAAAGTATCCACACGGTTGATTAGGAGCGGTGAAGTAGACAGAGGTCAGCAATAAAGTGACCGTCGTCAAGCCACACGTCCGACAGCGGCGACACCCTCGTTCAGGCTCTTTCTGCAATCGTCGCAATTTTATTGACTCCTGCGGTTTTTGCGGTCCTGGTGACATTTTGTGTGATCGAAAGTGAAAACGGAACTGCTGCTGCATAGAACTCATTTTAGCCAAATATATTCTCTTATAATGTATAGATATTTTATGAATGTAATATTTAAGTCATGCTTGATGCTAGGATTGAGCATAATGGAATGGGATTGTTCACAAAAAATTACCCTGTGTTTTTATATTCTTATTACGTAAAATAGGGTATTTTAAGATACTCATTTGAATATTTTTGTATTTTAAGCGTTAGTTTTTTTAGAATTCCATTTTAAAATTATTTCTCCGATGACGTCATAAGTTTACATTGATTTCTTTGCCTAGAAAACCAAAAATAATAAAAGTAAGTTTTATCTATATATAATCATAGTAATCTGTGCTACTATTTAAATGTCACTGTCATTACTCATTACGTATCGTGATCATTTTAGTGTTTTTTTGTCGCTAGGCTTATAATTTTTCGTGTTCAACCATTATTATTTTCTATAGTTATCGTTAAATTTTTTAAAGTGGTCTTTAGGGAAAATCCATGTTACAGAACTTAAATCAAATAATGTACAGCTAGAATTTTTTTACACCTGAAGCAGGCAAACAGGCAGACGGCCCACCTGATTGGATTTAGTAAGGTCAAATGAAGGTCAAACGCTTTTCTTACAAAATACAAGAAGATCGTACGTTTTTTGGAATTTTAACTAGACAGAAATGTTTAGGGACACCATTCCTCGAAATGGTTTTTCGAATAGCTAGATTGAAAAAAGTGAACAATACCAATTGGCTAGATATGTGTTTATTCTCCACATAACTGCTTTGACTCAAAATCAAGACAATGGTACATAATACTGAGTACTAACAATATCAACAGAGGTAAATGAATAAAACCTACGAAACTGATACAAATTCAAACTCAGAAAATGGAAGTGATACATCAACAGATTTGGAATTTCAAATTGACCGTCCCTAATGGGTGGAAAGTTATAAATATCTTTCATACGTCAAAGTCGTTTGCATCTGGACATCGGGCAGAAGACAAGTGGGGGTATGTTGCTTCAGACGTGATTTCGAGGGCTTGCAATTTTAAAAAAATGTTAGGTATTTTCAACAATCGATTGAATTTAATGTAAAAAAAACTTATGAAAATTTCATATTCAGAAGTAGAAGTTGATAACTTAGCGACGTAAGCATTTTCATTTTAATCTAGATATATGTGTAGAATTACGGCTAGGTGAATGAGAAGGTTATGACAAAATCTGCAGATTGAGATTTCCGATGTGTAAGCCTTGTCAATCCGCATTGAACCGACTAAAAAGGAATATATGTATAATTAGTGATAGCCAGTGAATCTAAAATACAAAAAAATTTCGTTTGGGATTATCCGCTTAAATTAAAAAGTATTTTCAAATCACGAGCGGTAATGGAACCACGATTCTTTTTCATACAGTACGTATTAGTCGTTTTTCTCATGAATAAATAATTTTGTAGAAAACTGGCTTAAAAGAATATAATACTAAATTCTTTTCAGAAATTAAATGAGCAAAACAATAATAGTAAAGTAAAAGTACTGCAGCGTGTTTTCCATCGTATATGTAGTATATTCCAGTCTTTTTTTAATAGCTTGAAATTTTATAATATTATAGATGATCAGTTTATTCCGGTTAATAAGGAACAAACATACAATGCCAGTTTCACATTTATGTATATTATGCATATACAAGGGTACCAAATTAAGTTAATCAAAGCATTACGATTAAAAAAACAGACACAACAAGGGTGTTGAGTTGTCACATTCCCTCAGTCCCTTTGTGACGGGCTATAAAACGCAAATTCGGCAATAAAAAGAACACCCCTTAAACAACCTTCGTGGACACTGGCTCTATACAATACCCGCCATTCACAGCAGATTATTGTATTTTTCCAGTCCCAGAAATATTTAAGAAAGGTATTAATGAATCTTCGCATATCCTTCAAGATATTTTCACCCTTAGGTTCACGTGTTTAGGACTACTTTTGATTGTAAGTCGAACTATGTGGTAAGATTTGTTTAACAATGAAAGTCCTAATTAGCTGTCAGAGCTTCAGACTTCAGCCGTACGTCCGTCTGTCCCTGAAGTGCGAATAATTCAAATGTCTCTAGCGATTTCTTTCGTTTTGTTCGTCTTCGGATGATACACGGATTTTGCGTTTGTTTTCTTTTGTTGGTTTAATTGTAAAGAATATTTTATCTGAAGATTTCTTCGATTTCAAATTTATTTTTCGTAATATGTTCTGTTACACTTGCATTTTAAATAGACTTAATTCATACTAATATATGTACATAGAAAATATTTTTTAAATTTGTGTTAGCTCCGCGCAATTCTTTGCGAGATAAGTTTAAAGAAGTAAATATTTTAACAGGGACTTCAGAGTATATATTTGAAAATATACTATATGTTCAGAAAATTGTCTCCAATTTTCCCAAACTAGGTGAGGTAGATTGTAAAATTACTAGGAAGAAAAACAAAATAGAAACTCCTACATGTAGACTCTATAAAGTTTGCAATAGTTTGGTGGAGTAAAGTATAATGCTCTTTAATAAAATCCCAGAAAACGTTCAACAACTTTCAATAAACCAATTTAAAAAATAGTTTGTGCGGGAAGGCTTATTATACGACGAAAGATTTTTAGCGGACCGCACCGACTGGGCATAATGCGATCGCCACCAAGCTTTTTCAGTAATCATCCATATAAATTACTTTGTTAAATCTTTTATTAGTATAAACCTCGTTAAAAAAAACGAATAATAATAATTATTGTGAAGTAAAAATATGTTATTGGGTTGTAGTTTGTTGCACCTGCACCGATTCTTCTCCTTTAACAGTATCTAAAATTGCTGTGGAAGTGGTGATAGATTCATGACTTTTAATAAGTAATCTATAAAATTCATTTTGAAACAAATACTTTTATGACACTATTGAAAGTCGTACTTCTTTTTTCGATGATAATTATATCCCCTACGAATATGTACAATCAGCCAATAAATTATGTGAATAGTACTAGAATGTTTTTAACAAATTTTTACCGGCATATAAATCAACACCGGCTCAATTCATTAAAATTTCACGACTAATTAGTATAAAGCTTGCCAAAATAAATCACGCACAACACGAAACTACAGTTAGGCATTCAAAAACAATTACGAGGGCGCGATTTTGGGTGGCTGCCTAATTGGTATGAGATTTGCAAGTGTTGGTAATTGCGTTGAATTTGGGAATCCAAGGCGATCATTCACACAATCAGGTTAATTGAACCATTTATCTCCTTACTAGGCTTATTTACTAAATATTTTGTAACTAATCTATTGAATAAAGGACCTTTTTCATAAGTTTGGGCGACAGTATAAAGTTACCTACTTTTTGACTTATTTCATTTATCTTGGTCAATGTTTTTATTGCATTTTCATAAATATATTGTTATGAGATATCATGTTTTTTGTTCATTTACTAAATGCCATTAAAATAATAATAATGGAGTTGTTAATAAGCTATCACAATTTATGCCATGCCGTAATTGTTTACATATGTCACGCCTTTACATTTTAATTATTTACTATCGGTATCAGTGAAGGATATTGTAACTACGTTTTGTGTTGATATATTTTGATGAAAAAATATAGTTACAATATTCTGAACTAACGCCTTGCACTTTGAGATTAATATTACTGTCTGTTGCTTTCTTCGAGTGTGCTCACTGTTTGTTTTCTGAAAGAAAAACATATTGTTATATACATCTGTCATACGAATTAAAGGTGAAAAACTACAGCTTCAATTTGTACTGAGGCTAGTATAATTGAATTCTTCCCATTCCGTAGTACAAACACAACGAACGTGATCCTAAAATTCATTGGATTTTTTTTCTCAAAAAGGTTCATTTTCATTAACAGCATCGGATCACATATTTGTCATAACCTGTCGCAGGCCCTTACTTCCAGGGAATGCTCTTTTGTACATATTTTTAATTTGCGTTGTTTCGGTTTTGTTCTTTCGCGCCGTAGGGACATAATTGCCTTCATATTTTTTACATTTACAGGATTTATGACAGTATTATTCGTATTGAGTATTTTACTGGCTCTCGTTAAGCGTAAACTTTGATTGTATCCTTTGAAGACTATTCCACTTACTGGCATGAATAATATTTATACTCGTATGTTCAACTCAACTGTCGACTACGTCTGTAATAATATTATAAATGTAAATATTTCTACGATTCGTAAGATTTCACGCCTTAATTATACATACTTTTTTATATCTTGTATGTGTCAGTTTTATCTTTGAAAAATAAGTTGTGTAATAAAATTGTTAGTATTATTTCATACCCTTCATTATGTATAAATGATTCACAGTTGTTAGTAGAACCTGTCTAATATTTAGTAAGAATTGTTGTGCTAGCTTAACATTTACGAGCACAACAATTGAGTATTGGCACGTCGTATATGTTCGCCAATACTTTACTTGGTTGGAGCTGGCCTGAATTCTGCAGAGCAACGAGGCTGCTTTTTTCTGACGATTGCATATGCTACGTTTCGATTGCTTCAGCAAACATACCTGATGCGCTGCACAATCGGAGCAACTCCATCAACATCCTGAATCCGTTATTATATTACACTCGAATGGCATTGACAACAGTAGAACAATTTTACTTGTTGTTTAGAAAAAACAGTGACAGAAATGAATGTAGACAAGAATTACTTTGCCAGGTGGTAGGGTATTATATATATGCTCGACTGGATGGCAACCCCTGGTCTAGAGTATGCCGCCATAACAACCTTGTGTTGTGTTCCGGCATTAGTGACCAGGATCCAGTCCCTCTAAAGAGAGCAGTAGCGAATTTGTAGCACCTTTGGTGTCGCAAATGTCCATAGGCGATGGTAACCGCTTTCCATCAAGTGGGCTGTCTGCCTGTCTGCTGATCTCCTGAAATAAAAAAAAATACTAAAAAAACGTTGAAAATTAGCGATATTGCTTGAAATGTCCTCTTTAAACAGTCTGCCACATACCAACGAAACGAATACGGGTCTCACTATTCGTGCTCTCTTTACATAATCAAATATTCGTCCGCTCTGAGCTCGTTCAATGGAGATTCATGTCTGCACCGCCACGTCTAGACGGCACATGGTAGATACTTTCATCTCTATAAAGGTGATGGTACATGGCTAGAAGTTTAGAGGGTTTTATGTCAATATCAGCCAGTAAAGACTAAGCAGATGCCGATATAACAGAATAGAAAAGTTGACAATTTCAATTTTTTGGTATTTTCGAAACTTTACTATACTATTGTATACAACTATGAAAGACAACTTTATTCTAAATGTAATTTATAACAAAACTGCGTTTTAACGGTTTTAAGCGCGGTATTTTATTTCATTTTGGTTTATCCGACGTTTCGGCCGCTTTCCAGTGGCCGTGGTCACGGAAGCGGCCGAAACGTCGGATAAACCAAAATCAAATAAATTACCACGCTCAAAACCGTTAAAACGTAGTTTTATTATGTGTACAAGTCGCGAAAACTTAAGAAAATATTATATAATTTATAAGCTCAGGGACTTTCTGGCTATGATACACACATACAGATGCACAGATGAATATGACGATTGTATGTTCCCGCTTTCGAAAACTCCCTACTACGGAACCTTAAAACAGAAATATTAATTTAAAACGAATGACTATATCATCTACTTGTATTTTCATTATGTTGAGTATTTTGTTAGTAACGTTAGATGTAGACGTTGGCGTCGAATACTAATTTTACCTTATTTTTTTTGGATCTGATAGAGGTGACCCGATTAATGTATTTGATTCCTTCGCGACTTCTTTCAGTTAAATTTTATCACAGTGTCAGTGCATCTTATCTGTAAAAAACTGCGATAACGAAATTTCATTTTCCACGGGATTTTAGAATAGTTTGCTCTCTTATATTCAGAATGTACCTTTAGTATTTTAGGAACTTTTAGTTGCTGTAGTTGCAAGTAGCATCTGGTCAAGACTTGTTGTGTGTAATCATCTTAATATAGGAGCTCTAAATAATTTAAAATCTATGATCAGATAATCGCAATAGACATTTTTAATTTTGACATCAGGGGGGAAAGGTCTAATGCGTTTTAACTCCACTGTCAGTCACTGAAATATTTATTCTATTAGTGTATTGAAGTTATGTGTGGCAGACTAAACATTAATATCGATGATATGAAGAGGTTCGTTGACTTTATTGGAACTATAATCACCAAATAAGGTGTGATTGGAACAATCTATCGATAAATAAATAGAAGGGTTAGTTTGGTTATTCTCATTATATATTGTTACAGGTCCCAACAGACGTTGTCCTGCCCTGAAAAAATAAAAATCTAGAACCCAATCCCAGTGCAACTACCGGTTCCAATTGTGAATCTAGGGACCTACTCAAACAAACAAAAACAACATGAAAATCGTTCTCAAGTTATGCGCGTAAATTTTATGAATCATTTATATAAAATGTACTCATTAATATACGAGCCTTGCATTTGGAAAATAATTATGAGGCACTTCCGAATTCGTCGACTTGATTGATATTATTATCAAAATCTTCACATTAAAAATTGCAAGACTGCTGTGGGTAGACAATGGATGTTTACGTTAGTGAACTTATGTAGAAAACTTTAGCGTAAGCTAATTAAATGACAATACAAGTATTTTGTAGATTTTCTCGAAAATTCGAGACGTGATATTTAGCTGTGCATTTTTATTTTCTACAAATGTGTAAATTTGCTTATACTTGAACGATCCATGTAGAATTTAACTTTTTTTTTTTTTTTTTTTTTTTTTTTTTTTTTTTTTTTTTTTTTTTTTTTTTTTTTTTTATATTTGAACTATCCATTAGATAGTTATCTATTAGTCTAGATGTAATAATAGATATTTTTTTTATTAGCATAAGTATTATTTTAATAAGATATTTTTTTTAAGCCATAATTGTCTGGATAAGTAAAATGTCATAAATGTTTAGTGAAATGTGTTATTTTAGGTTGCCACGAGCACCATTGATTGGCATAACAAATTCACTCTTAATTTGGTTGAAGCTTGATTGGGTGAGTTATTAAAATTATTTTAAAACATGAATATTTATGAATACTTGACAGAGATGAGATCCACATCTGTATGAAACTGTAATTTAACAAGAAGAATAATATCTTTTTATGTTTTTTTGTTAAAAATTCCAACCGTCGTACATAATTAAAACATCTAGAAGCTTTGTTCCATAGAAAAATAAACAGAGTCGAAATCTCAATTTTACCGCTAACTAGCTCGTCCAACCCTTGTTTGTTAAGCGCCCATTTGTTCTCAGACGAACCCTAAACTGCTGTATAAAAATATTAATCTCGGCATGCCTAATAGATATTTATGCATCGCTGGAAGCAATTTCCATGAAGACTCACATACGTAGAATATTTTATACAGACCTATCGTTAAAGCATTGATGAGGTAATGTTTACCACCAATACAATTTTACGCCTCGTTTCTCCCATACATTAGATATAAAAATAAGCTGCTTCGTTTGAAGCCCTCTTGTATCACTTATCAGGTAACTTGAGGAAAAGTTTATTCAAGGTCCGATTTCAGCTTGTCTGATATTGCTCGTAAAATAAACAAGTAGAAATGGCAATGGGCTAGTCTATCATAGAAACAAAGGCCGAAAATGACCGAAGACCGCCTTTCGGTAAACGTAGTGTAGGACGCCTTCCAGCCCGAAACATACACCTATGAACGTAGAAGATGACGTAGAGGCTGGAATAAGAAGTGAACGATCAGGATATATGGCACAATATTGGGCAGGTGTACGTCCAGCAGCTGACATTAATTGGCTGAAGAAAAAACATCTACTCCTTGCACTGCATAACTACAACAACACTAGTTGTAAAAATAATGTGAAGCATTTATTTCTACGTATAATATTAAAGAATAAAGATTGTAGTAATTACATATACTGGCATACGCGTGTATGTTGTGTGTAGACCAAAATAAACATTTTTCTTTCGTAGCAAAATGACAAAAACTATATTTAACAAGGCAACTGAAAAGTTCTAATAACGGTGGACAAAATATAACAGTAAACTAAAGAAAGACTCGTCAATTATGTAAAACTTGTTCATGTATAGTGCTTTAATTGAATTACTATTTATATTTTCCGTTATATGGTATAAAACAAAACAAAAATAAACAATTTATACAATTTACCCTTTTTAAATTTCATAACGCGTTTATTTTTCGGCCTTAGTGAGAAGGGTGGTAGGCGATAGGTGCAAAATGATATACCGCCAAAGGTCCAATGCCAGACAATAGGTAGGAATTCATACAGTCCACGCGTTTTGAATGGAAACTGCCTAATTATACATTCGCCAAGATGGCGTAAGGAACATAGCCTACAGACTGTACTTACTTCTTCTTCTTTACTTTTAAGTAGGTACTTGAGTGTTTACGGTACATTTAACTACACTTAAAGTTTCATGGTTCGTTTTGTTTAAACATGTTTGTAGGTACAGTTGTACGAGGTAATTTTGAAATGTCTAATCGATAGATAATTTGTTGATGCATTTGTTATGGTTTGGTTATAAGGGCTATATATATGGTTAAGATCGGAATATCTTTTAGTTATCATCGTCTCTATGTATGTTTTAATTGTAAGATTTTTTGTGTAGTTTGATGATTAGATACCATCGTTGCTAGATCCCTAGTACCATTCAAGGTTTCCTTTTATTTTTTGGCCAATAATTGTAATAGTTAAAAAATTGTGATCAAAAATTGTTAGTGAAGATATTGTTTTTTTATTGCACGAGTTAAGCAAACAGGCAAACGGCCCACCTGATAGAGAGCGGTTACCGTCGCCTATGGATATTTGCAACACCAAAGGTGCTACAAATGCGCTGCTGCTCTCTTAAGGGAGACTGGAACCTGGTGACTAATGCCGGAACACGACTCAGGTTGTTATGGTGGCATACTCTAGATCAAGGGTGGTTGCCATCAAGACGGGCAAACAACCTTCTACTTTGCTGTAGGGAATTTTGTCGTCTCTTGCGATATGCCGCCCGGCCGCAAGTAATTGTATCCTTCCTCAGTTCCTGCGCGGATAGATATGTATTAATTTTTGAAATTGTTGCACTTATAAAGTAATCTTTTTGTGAGTGTTTTTCATTCAGATTTCCATTTATTACAACTAAATGTGGTTATAAGTTTTTTTGGACTGCTGTTCCTTTTTTCTTCAGCCTTGTTTTTAAACAGACTCCTATATAAAAGTTTTACGACATCTTGTTGTTTAATATGTTATTTTTTTACTTTATTCTCACTTCCTTTCACACTTTCACAGTTATTTAGAATGAGCACAGTATTTATTTTGCTTCCATATTACTCTGGTCGTATGTAAAATTATAGATACACTCTTACCTTAGCGATAGAGATAGATAGAAAGATTTAGTTACTCTGGTATATTGAATAACAGGATCATTGTCTAGGTAAGCTAATAAGTTTTTAAATACATTAAAATGATACAATTAAAATTAAACATCCTTTATCGGGAAGCGTTTAGATTTTAGATCAATAAATCGAATGGCGCACATCTTTATCGCTAAGGTAAGAATGTAAATAGGAGTTTCCACTCCAAACTTAAGCTTTACTTCTCTCAAGTTAATGGCTTTTCATTATATCGTTAGATAGGCTTAGGTCGGTTCTCCGGTGAGTTATGGTTATTTGAATTGTGCGAAACAAAATAAATTTAGTGAACGTGCTCTATAACGTTCTGCTCTTTGCATTTTTGAGTGCTTATTTCGTAAGGGATAAAAGTTAGGAGTTATTTATGGCCTGCTCTAAGATTTAATGTGAACTCAAACAGCGATAATGCGTATCCCGACTGAATATTTTTGCTGGATGCGATGTCTATGCCTACTGTTTGCTCGCCTTTGAATACGAAATGATTGATATCGGGTTCGAAAGTTTTATTGGGATGGTCTGGCATGTTCAACTGTCACAAAATTTGTTTCTATTTCAGTGATACCTGATAAGAATATGGTGCCATGAAAAAATTGGTCTGTTTTTGTTTTTGCCTTTAAATTATATTCTTCTTTTTAGTGTGGTATAAAGAGGAAAATCCAGAAATTTGACTCCTTTGAGAGATATCAGCATTTACCGCCAAAGCGATGATGATCATGTTTTTGAATGATTTGATGGTGTTATGTTTTTAAAAGTTGTTGAGTCAATATTCAAATTAAATGGAATTATATTTTTTTTTAATTTAAATTGGTTGTTGTTCTAGACAAGTACTTAAACCTATTTCAGAAATATAAATATATAAAAATTACATTTATGAAGTCTATATTGATATAGACTTCATAAATGTAATTTTTATGTGCACTAAGAAATGAAAATGTTAAGATAAGTGTATTATAACAGTTATAAATACTCGTACATATCTTAAACAAAGGATTTTATTGTATGACATGAAATGAGAGTTATGCTTTACCATTGTTAATCCAGAAATTTGATCCAGATTATAATATTAATCCATAACACTGAAACTAACAAGCAAATAAAACATGTAAATACACACGATGATCAAATAACAAGGTCCATTTCCTTCGGGCGTTGCTTTATTGTCCATGATAGCTTCGGTTGTAACTGCCGGGATACTATTTCCCCTTCCCGGAATACCGGATTCTGGGATTCCTTTGCTCGAGCCATTTAGCGTAATGCGCGGTTTAGACGGATTGACAGCTGTTGCGGTTATCGCTGATGAGATGCTATGGTGCGGAGTCATTGATAGCTATACAATTAAACTAATAAATGTTTTGTTACATATTAAGACAGTAAGTTAATTCGACATTGTGTACTAAGGTACTTTATTCTTTATTATATATTTAGTTTTTTCTTTAGTTTCAAGCATTACCTATACTATTTTTGAACTGTGTAATAGGTGTAACTATATATTTATTACCTAATTTTTGTATTCGGCGAGATACATATAGCACCTACCTATATTTTATATAAATTATTTATAATTGCAACTGGCTGTCCCGGCAGACGTCGTCTTGCCCGGAAAAGCTCCAATCGATATGCCGACAGCGGCGCCACCTACCGGGTCCAATTGTGAACCAACTCAGAAACTCTTCTCTGGCTCATGCACAACAACTTTGCTAGATCATCCATCACATGATCCAATAAAAATAAAATAAAATTCATTTATTCATAGCCACTTTAGATAACAATGGAGATAAACAAAAATAATACTTTTGAGCCGTCCATTAGCTATCAAAGTCCCATAACTAGGATTCAACCTGTAAATTACAGTTGACTTTGGCAACTTTCGGTTACAGCGGAATACAAAATACATTTAAGGCTAAAGTAAACATAAATTTTGAAATTCTCAACCCTATACTAAATTACTGTACTAATAGGGTTGAGATGAAATACTAATAATATACTAGATATCAAAATATTCGTAAAAAAAAATCCTCCAATCCAATGTATAGTTTACGATTCTATAAAGGACATATAGACAAACATTCATTTTTATATATAAGAAGAAGAAGAAAGAAAGAAGATTAGTTTCAAATGCAACCAGAATGTACTCATAACCAGTGGTTAAAACACACTTCAGTTGATTATTGTAAAATAAAGCTAACGAAACAAGAGACTCGATGGGCAAAGAAGCAAAGATAATATTAACTTGGGACAGGTAAGGTCCCTCTGTAAGTAGCACAGTTGGAAAAGATCAACATGTTGCCAACACTTTACGGACACTCAATTTAAAAAGTTTTCCACGCTCTTTGTTTTGTCCTGAACAAACTTAATTAAGTGCCCTTTGCCTTTGAAATATTTAATTTTAGTGTAAGTCGTTTTCTTTACAGTTCAATGAAGTTTTATGTAGCTTCTTTGAATAAGAGTTTTACAAATTGCAATAATTGTTTTAAAATTAATGCGTTATGATTATACAATTTAACACCATACTTATGTAAGTGATTGCGTGCGTTTACTCGTCCATAGCGTTATATTACATAAAATGTATTTTGATTATTTTTATATTAGGTAGACAGATAGATAACTCTTCATTGAAAACCAATGAACTTACAGACTAAAAGGTGTTATAGCTAAAAAGTGACCTCTGCCAGACAGCCCCAGGAATGAATTGAGGTGATAATGGCGATAGAGGTAAATATAACATTCGTACTTAAGTAATTATAGTTTGATACAACATATATTATATTATTGCATATATATATTTATATGTAATAGCTGAGGGTAAACTGAGATTAGTATAATTTCTTTGTTATGCTTTATGCATACCCTTTCTTCAGGGATACAGTGGGATAGTGTGGAACTCAAGGCGCCGCGGCGTTTATCCTTGATAAGCACACAAATAGTAGGCTTCTTCTTTATTGCCCGGAAGAACTGGCTCCTTCGCGATCTTTATCTTCTTTATCGACTGTAAAGAGAGAACATCTGCTGATGCTGGTTCTTGGCTGGAAATTGTTAGACATCTTACAGCATCATTGCGCCCTCTATACTTGAGCGGGCTAAACTTTTGGCGGCTTTCCTCACTGCAACGCAGAGGCTCCAAGTTCGATTCCTGGTAAGGTAAATTTCGGAAATCTTCGTCATTTATCATGGTCTGGGTGTCTGGCATTGACCTAGAGTGGTCCGTTGCATATTACCCATAACACAAACAAACTTGCTTAATTTGAGAATATACAATATGTGTGTTTGTATGCCGATTATTATTATTTGAACCCGTATATGCAGAAAAAGAACCGGGAGAGACCTATCATCAGTTGTTGTGGAAATGAAAAATCAACATTATAGAAATTAGCTTTAACTTTATGGCGGCTAATATTTAACACGCTTTTAATTGTAAATTTGTCGTAATTTATTAAATTAACAATTTCAAACAATCTAAATGGAATTCTATAGTGTCTAAGAAGTAATTTTGAGTATCTCTCAATCTCTTCAATAATTGGTTCTCCGATGTAGGAGTTTAATCAACGTATACATGTACCAGGCAATCAGAAGCGAGTCGAAGCGGTCTTCACAAAATTAGAATTGAATGTAAATGTGCGGGCTTTATCGGGGATTATAGTGTTCATGTCTGCGAATGGAAGATAGTTGCCGGGCGCTGGCCCATCCACAGCTTGTATTAATACATGTTCTATGCGACCAATTTAGAAAGACATATCCTCTGTCTGTAAAGCTGTAGAAATATGATGCCCACGAGGGGATTGTTTACCACCTCGAGGGCCATCTTACACTGGTTACGTCGATACAGCCGCAAGGTACCCGTATCCCGAAGTCCTCTTTAACAAATTTTACTGCGTACTAATCCGCCCTTTTGCGCTTCAAGCGTCGGTCCCTACATGTTTTGTACTATAGCCAGTTATGAGTTTATCAGTTGAAATAAATCTAGGTTACGCGGGGTAGCTTAACTCGGTTTTGGGAGTAATTAATTTAGAGATATTCCTTTATTAATGTGTCTGAGAATTACATCTTGTTGTGAATTAAACAAAAATAAAATACAAAATGATACAAATTTTATGATACTTTCCTAAATAACTCATTAAATAGCGTCATGTCCTTTCCGTCAGCTTTTCAATCAAGTTGATTCAATTTGATTGATCCGTCTAATACCAGCATTATATTCAATACTAGCCATGCCGCGACTTCGTCCACGCGGATTTTTTTCAGAGTAACCTAAAAGTACCTTATAACATCAGCTATATTATATATAGCTGTTATACCTGTTATTTTGACTTTTCAAACAGACATTTCGATTTTATTTATCTGTATAGGTTACAACTTAAACCTACCACCAATTATGCTAACCACCAACCAGTTATTCGTATCGCATATAATAGAATATTAATTAAATGGAATTAAATAATACAGTAAAAATTAAGTTATATATATATTTAACTAGTAAGTACTCCGTAAATTTCGACTTATTCTTTACACAATTATAAAATTACATACTATTGAATACAATGTAAGAAAACTTAACTTATTTGTATTGTATTCTACCCATAGTCCCTCAAGACTATAAGTAGAATACTGAGCCCAGATCACCGTCTTCTATGGGTAAGGTGCCCAGAAGGCTGGCTACGTTTCCTCGCTGGATCGCCATACTGATCCGTTGGCCGAGGTAGGTACCAGCCCTCTGATCACCTGAACAGTCGATGAGTCGTTTTGATAAATTTTGGTAGAGGCTCATGGCCTCAGGACCCCACGGTCCAAGCGTCTCGACAGCAAACGGCACAAACATATAACTCTCACTGCGGGTTGCATATTTCCGACGCTTGAGTGATTCCGCTGTTTCCGCCGCCGAACCGGCCGATCTAGACGTGTTTGGTAAATGGGATGCGGCCAATGTGTCTACGCAAGTCGCATCCCATCGTACTCCGTTATATTAAATAGCATTAATAAAAACAAACAACACGAACCGATCAAAAAACTTTGCAAATAAAAATAGGAAGCCAACTTTTTTTATATCCTTTGCTATTCTATTACACCTATGATAAAATGTTATGATTGCGTACGAATGGTTTTTGCGTACGGGGAACGATATTTTGTATCAGTTTTATTTACAAACTTCGCCTAGGAGCTACATTATAATCGGAAAAGCTACGAACCCCCTTTATTTATAGTTAATAGATTTAGATACTACATATAAAAGAAAAGGAATAGAAAACAAAAGGTATATATACAACGTGTTTCATTTCAAATGACAATAAATCATAACTTTAGCGGTCGTACTCCATACAAATTTTTTGGTACTATTAAATTAACTGTAATGTCAAAATTAAAATTTTGAAATTTCCAAACAAATTAATTACGATAAAAAGGGAATAAAAAACAGAACATCTTGTAAATATTGGTTCGCGAGTGAGAGCGTAAGAATTAACAACTTCCGCGTTTAATGATGAAGAGACGAGCTAGCAACATGATACATTAGTCACTAACCTACCGATTTAGACACAATAACTGATACATGTTGTTGTAATATTTCGAAATGAAAAATGAGGTCCTGTGGCTAAACCAAAGAAGTTACCTTGATTCATTTTTGTATTTGGGCAGAGTACGTCATGAAGAAAACGTGGTCTGATTTATTGTCGTAAGGTCTGAAACACGCTGTATATAAGTTGCCTAAATAATATTTAGTACTTACATAAGTTAGCATCTCTGTTTTCATGGTCATTATAATGGGGAGTGTTCCAAAATAAAACCATAACTTTAAATTAGTTTTCGATATAGAATTGAAGAAAAATAAAGCTTTTATGTTATTTAATAAAAAGATATATGTATACAATGCAACATAAAAATAAAGTCTATATATAAAATATATGTTACTCTATAGTGTCCGATAACCGTGCTTGTGTGAGAGAGACAACAATATTCTTTATCTGATTCTTAGTATTCATGGAAAAACTTTTTATAAGTACGTGCATCTCAATAGTGTTATAATTTTCAAGAACAGACTGCTCAAAACAAAATTGTTTATAAAAAATTAAAAATATCTAGTTTTTCTGCAAGATTTTCTAATTTTAATTAACAGAAGGAAAGACAAGACCAAAATTAATTTTTTTATAAAAAATGATCTTGGGAAACTTCCATTTCTGTACGTTTGAAGGTCGGAAAAGGCTTTTTAAGGATAACTTCTTTTGTACTTTTACGAAAATTTTGACTCTTGTCCAGTTTTTAAAGATATTCAGAAAATGGAGTTTTTCTATTTTTAAATATAATTTTTGTTACTTGATTTTTTAATGTTGATGTTAGGATGCTGATTATTGTACGTGTAAAAGTTCAATTTATAAGGGCTTAGTTAAAAAACTCCTAAATAAACATACCAAAAAATATATATATTTAAAGCCGTTGCGTCGAAATTACCCAAAAAAGACTTTAAAAAATGAATATCTCGGAAAGCAAAACTTTGATAAAACATACATTGGGGTAATTCAGGTACCCTTTCATGTAAACTGACTAAGTTTTTGTTTTGAATGTCACTGTTCTGGTCACCCAGTTATATGAATTGATTCATTTGATACAATATTTAATAAATAAATAAATTTAGAAACAGTGGCTAGTGTAGAATAATAATTAATACGCACTTGCCGTTTTTAGATCAATAATAAAGCTTTTAAAAGTTTTATACGAAGTTTGCAAAACAAAGCAAAAGGCAGCAATATTTTTCCTCCCGAAATACAAACAATTAAATTAATTGATTAGCTTAAAGCTTTGCCCTGAAACAAGCCTCAAGAAATGCAAAAGTAGCAAAGATTTATTTTACTTTCGGTAGCAATTAACGGCGAAAGTGAAAAATCTTTCAAAACTTCACGGAACCGGCGCTTATTCCCTTTCTTTAAATTGGGCACATTTTTCTTTGGAAAAAACTTTTTGATTCCACCCTTTCTTTGGCAATCAGGACGCTATGGCGCCGGCCCGGGATACCACAGATTATTATGAAATAGATAATACAACATATTTATTCTATGAGATTTATTTAGGTGTACACACAACGGGAAAAACTACCTAATAGGGCAGTGGAATGTCAAATCAATATTTCTATCATACATGGAGGGTCCACTGAAGGGCAGAACGAATGAGATGAGATAAGATGGCGCCATAATAGCAAGTGGAAAGTATTTAAAACTAGCGCCACAAATAATTAGAGATACTAGACTAAAGAAGAAAAGAAAGCCTTCCTCTTTGTCACCGCGCATTTTACGAAAATTTAACTATTGCATGTCTCCTCATGGTGGAATTTACAGATAATTTAGTTAGTTATCTTAAGTAGTGAAATAGATTTCAAAAATTCAATTGGTCAGAAATTTATATACATACATCTCAATACGAGAAAGTCTCAATAATTTTCCAAATTATAATTTTTAAAATTTTAACGCAGCACACTTCACTTCGTTTATAACGGCTAAATTCATATCATTTCCTTTTCCTACACTAGCGCTATTTTGAAGAGTTTTCGAACCATAATTTGCTGTTTACAGGTGGACACTTTTTCAACTGATCCCCCATACTAGATGGTCCTCCTTACCTCCACCTTCGATATTATCATATTACAATAGTCGCAGCCTTCTAGATTTTGTACCAGCCTAGACCTAGACTCATTTTGACGTTAAAAGTAAGATGATATAGGTATACGATGTATTATTTTAGCCCCTGTTCTTTTTTATATCTAAATAGGTTTAGAATTAGTATGTGTTCATATCATTATAATAAACTTCTAAGAGGTAGGTTTGACGGAAGCCGGTTAGTTATGTGGGGAACAAAATTGTCTAGATGCCACCGCGTCCAGTTCTCAGTAAAAGGTGTAGGCCCAATGCTGACTTGACGTCGTGAGGGACGATATATGTGCCAATAATAACAGTAATGAATGTCGAAATCGCATGAAGTAGAGAAGAAATATTAAGAAAGCAGACCACGAAATTCGACACGGACACTCCGAACACACCTGAAAATTAAAACTAGATATATTTTATGTTAATTAATTTATTTATTTTCGATTATAATTTAGGGATTAAAATGGCCCAATTTTATTCTTATACAAGTCGACTCGACCAAGCAAAAGTAGATTATAATCTAAGAATAAATCTTGATATTTTATCAACTAGGTACTAAACTAATATGGAAGTAAATACTAAATACAGGGTCATTAAATTCCCGGAATAAGAAATGACAATATTTTTTAAAATGTTATCAGTCAAAAATTGATTTTTTTTTTATTGTTTCTGCTCTCCTGACTATGACATTTTCAGAGATTTCTGCGTTTTGGTGATTTTTTTATTTCTTCAAATGTTATATAATTATATTCTCTAACGCCACTAGTCATATAGGATCCAAAAGTTTTTCAACGTCAGGTTTTTTATTGTGAAATATTTCGTTTAAGTAATTCGACGATTTCGACATTTTCTATAAAAGTATCTACTGCAGTATTACTCTGTGCATTTAAATCGCACAACAATAATGGGTGCCACAGCAAATACAATTAGGTTAATTAATGAATTAAGACCCGCGAAGTTTCTTTATCTCGTTATTAATTTGTCTAAGGCGAGCCCAGACGTCTTACAAATGAGATGGTGGCAAATATTTGATTCAATCTCAACATTTACTTAATTCAATATTCTTGTTAAAATATTAATCCTTTCATTCCAGTTTGTTTAAAATCCATATTCATATTAATATAAAATATAATACAGTTTTAGGGAATTCTAATTCCATGAAATTTGATGTGTTCTTTATACTTTTTATCGCGGAAAATGGAATATTATATTGTGGCATTGAAAGTCTACGCCACAGCCATTTTCTCAAAAAATACAGGGACAAACGACACGAAGGTGTATTTACATATACTTAATGTCGCTATTACAGTAATATGTAAAAAAAATTAAAGGTGGATTTTTTCCTTTATAAAGATGTCGTCTTTATATTTTCAAATTCAGCAGGTAACTAAGGGCCTTACTTATAATCGTTTCTTAAATTTAAAGAAACTGCTCAGAAACTGATTAATGAAAATCTTACCCATAAACTCCTCTTTAGTCGAATATTTTGAGTACAACCTACGTTAATTATACAAATTTCGTTTATCTGTGCTCCTTTTAGGTACACAACAGGTAATAAGTGAAAAAACATCATTGATTGGGGACTGATTCTGATTCTCTTACTTAAGATATATCTAATCGTTTATTAACGATATTATTATAAGTAAGGCCGTTATTGTATATTTTAATAGCCATTGCATTTGGGCCACATATGCATATTCTATCAATAGCTCTTTATTGTACAGCAATAAAATCAAAAAGAACAGACAAACTAAAACTATTTATGTATAAATATGCACAAAGGTCGGTCTTATCGCTAAAAAGCGATCGATTTCGGCCAATAGTTTGGAGCTTGACAGCAATTTTTTCTTTTAGGTCTAATGGCATATAACGTGCAAATCATACAAGATATAATCATAAATCATTATTATTTAAACACTACACGACACATGTCTTCAAAATTTGAAGACGTTAACAGATGAGTGCAAAGAAAACAGCATTAATCAGGGTCAGGAAGCTGCATGATTTGAATATAAACCACGGGTAAGGTGTGAGGCGTGTGAGCTCGTCATTAGTCATAAACGGGAGAGACCCACTTCCAAGGCACGTGACCTGAAGTCATGATGTTCTTTGCTATAAAGCCTCTCTTATCACGGACATGTGCACTTAGGTGGAAATGAACCACCCACTTGGCAGTTCGTAGAGCGTTTAGGCGATACCTTTATTTGGCGAGGGTGATGTGACATTGTAAATAAAAATAAATACCCAGCTTTTTCTGTTCAACGTGTTCTTAGAAATAATATTTTTTTACAGACAGAAGGAATCTTAAATGAACCAGTCCGTCTGTTATTTCAAAATAAGTAGTAAATTTTTGCTGAAAGCTATTATTTACTTAAACTATGTCAAATCACCAATGGAATTTAGAATTTTCGTCCATTAGTCTGTGTACAAGTTTGCCTGTCTCAAATACTCTCCGTTACGAACTTCAAATAAAAAAATTTGGCGACTGCCGTACGCTATGCAATACTTGTAAATTTGCATACAACTATTTTCATACAAGTGCATGTTTCATTTAGATATCTTGCAGGATTTAGAAGATATGAATCTAAAGTCCAAGACCCGGCCGAACCAAGTGGCGTACAAAAAATGGTTTTTTCAAAGAAATTTTCTCTTTTAGGTGGGGACCTCGTGATTAGAATTTGATTGATTAAAGGTTGGTTCATATCATTGTCATGTAGCGTGGCAATTTAGCCAATCTTCTGGGCACTCTTCACTTGGGCAGCGATTGATTACATAGACTATAATCATTTATCAATAACTTAGTTTATTTTTAGTATTTTATTGTATTTCCGTTTTATATTTCTAGTAGTTTAATTTGAAATTTATTTTTAGAAAGGATACAATCCAGTAAAACATAGAGGGTTAAAAATAGAAACGCACCACCCTTCCTCGATAACCGGATTAGGAAGGCAGGAGCGGTGACAATTGAAACATCGCACAGCACTGGACCGCACTGAATTTAAATATACGACGTTTCCATATCACTGGTCACGAAACATCCAGTATTATTATGAATATCGAATTTGTTGAATTTTTGGGGACACTTCAGAACATCCCAAGGGATGTGGTTTCATAATTTTTATTTTTATTGACCATTGTCCATAACATGGGTTGATGTGCTTGTATTTTCAGGGTTCCGATACTTAAAGGTTTTAAGAAAGTTTTAGTTTTATTTCGGAGTCTGTATTTTTTATATATTGTTACATTCCGTCAAAGATATGCGCACACCTGCCTGTCGTAAAAACGCAGTTTATTACCTTTCTTGCAATCGAAGTTCTTTTGTTTAATTCGTGTTTAAAATTTGCAATTAAGATAAACGTCCTATTGTTTTCGTACTTGTTTTATAGCCGTCATTAGTGTCGACCTAATCCTTGTTGTTATTGGATTGCGTCAAAGCTTGCCAGGTGTGCGGATTAACTCAGTGAGTACGGTTCTTTGATGTATTGTACAGTTTAGTATAAAACAATGCCCGAAAGGAGGGGTGGGATCAGACGAGCGACGATTACGATACTAGCAAGACGTGTGTCCATTCGACAAGTGATATAGTGACGGACTTTGTGCGTGTTATTGAATCGTGCAGTTTGTACTGACTGTGTCCAGTCATATTTGTGCCTGTTTAATACGTGTTTGTACAGTTCTAATAAACATTACAGTAATTCCAACAGCATTTTAATTCGAGTCCTGTGTAGCTCGTTGCAATATTACTACATAGCTGCTCGCTCCATTTATCGCGCCTTTTATACTGTTTTCTGTATAACATTTATATTTTGCATAACATGTAAGGAATCTATGGAGATTTGTCGCAGTATGAATTCTTAGTGCGTCATTATTGCGACGGTAACAATATTTTTTTGTTTGTTACAACTCCATTTATTCTTTGAGAATTTGGTTATGGTACTATTAGACCACAGAAACTATCAAACAGTTAGCTCATTATGCAGGTCTAAGTAGTTTGATGAATTACAACATCAATTAGGCACAGGGTTTTACATTGTATGTTCCTTCGCTGGCAAAAACTGAACATTGTAACAATAGAAAACAATAACAAAAAAAACATTATAAAATAGGCTGCAACTATTAATTACTAATCATTATTATAATAAAAGGTTTATTGAAACGACACCACATAGCAATATATCATCTATTAAGCTCCTGCGAAAAGGGCAAAGTTTCTTTCAATCAACAATAGGCAGGCATATCCGTGCTATTAGATATCACCAACTCATTGAAATTCCTTCTACGCATTCTGTGGAAGAGGTAGAAATCAGTGCGGTGGTAAAAATCAAATTGAGTGGCCAATAAACATTCGGAACCGCGAGGGTTGCCCAAATTTTGATTACAGCGAAAAGTGTTACTTATTCTCAAATAAAAAATTGCGAAGGAGAAAATTTTCGCTGATGTCGATATTGTTATGGCGGGTTTATGTCGAAAATTGGGGGTATACCTTGACCAAGTTATTTTTTAACAACGGCTGAATTTGGAACTAAATACTGTCCCTATATTTTGTGAGTGAGGTTTGCAATTTGTCATAGACACTAGCGCCACTCTCAACGGAATATATAAGTTTGCCGAGGTGTACGGTTATTGCATGTCATTAGGAATTATGGGCTTCGTAGGAAAAATTTGTCGACGGTAAGGTAACGTTCATATATTTTTCCCTTCGATAATGTAATTATTGGAAATTTATTCGGCACCTCAAGTGACAGGCGATTTATGAAATGTAGGTGCGAATATGTAATGCAAGTGGTTCACCAAAATAATAATACATTTAAAAATAATGTATTATTATTTTTACATATATCCATTATTCTGGTGTAACTTTTGTTCAAGCGTCAGCACTTAACAACTATTTAATTTAATAATAACAGTAAAGATATTAACAGTACAACTGATGTTTACCATTTAGTAGTTTTTACATTGCAATGTTAAACCTTATTTATAAACCCATTATTGTACTTGAATGTAGGTAAAAACTGACAAAAACTCCAACATGAATATACTTAATAAAGTTGAGGAATTTGAAATATTTAATACACAAATATATGATAAGGCATGGTTAAAAAAGTGCAAATACCATAAAAAATTGCATAACTCATAAAGTAAGTACACGGATACTATGATAAACAATACATACAGGATATACACACTAAGAAAGTTGCGGCTTAAATAAAAATTATATTATAAGTATTTGGTTTGTTTTGTCGCGGGATTATCTGTATATGAACTAAGAATTAATTACTTCTTGAGAAAATTCTATGTGAATAAACATTTTTGTGTAGGTACTTAATTACATATATTATAAATGAATGTTTGTCTGTTTGTCCTTTATAGAATCGTAAACTATACATTTGATCATGTGATGATCTTTAGCAAAGTTCTTGTGCATGAGCCAAAGAAGGTTTCTGAGTTGGTTCACAATTGGACCCGGTAGGTGGCGCTGCTGTCGGCATATCGATTGAAGCTTTTCCGGGCAGGACGACGTCTGCCGGGACAGCTAGTTACGTATAGAACTATTTACATATTAATAAAGTGCTCTTAAGTACCCGTTTTGATCATAGACACGCACAAGTCTCTATTTGACAGACTCGGATGATGCAAGAATCAGAATAAATTTTCTTCTCCACTTAAAACAAAACAATAAGTATTCAGAAGAAACAACAGAAAAATGATGGCGCGTACGTGCATTCTACGTCTACGTCCCATAAACGCCATAAAGCACGTGGGACTTATTTCATATAGTTACGGGCCCATAAACCATAAAAGGCATTCAAATGTGATGTTATTTTGCCGCCAACACGGGGTAATTTATTTCTGTGCGATTCATAATTTTCTTTTATTCACTTTATGTTGATTTTCCCTTGAGTAAGTGTGTACTCGTTAAGTTGGATAACATAGAAGGGATTCGAATAAACAATTCACGTGTGGATTAAATCTATTGACAAACATTATTCTGCGTTTCAAATTTTCTATCCAATTTTTAGCCTGAAGTAGTATTTTACGATTCGCCTACTAAATATATATTTATATATATATATATATATATATATATATATATATATATATATATATATATATATATATATATATTTAAGAAACTAAACTTTATTTTATTTATTGATAATAAAATAAATCAATAAGAATCCTAATGAGAAAACGTTTATATATTTTAAGTAATTATCTGTATTTTATTTAAAAACTGAGATCATTTTTATATCTTTTACTTTTCTCTCTAATTTATAGTTATTTTTAATGTTAATATTGTATAGCTCTATGGATTTATTAAACGGTAAATGCAAATAATTTATGTGTACCAAATAGGTATTTACAAAACAGCAAACAAAAGAAACTTATGCATATTTGTTTGAAAAACTGTGACAACAGAGGAAAGAAAGAAAGAAAAAATATATTTAAAGAAATAGCGACGTACTTACATTGTTAAAATTATCATAAAAATAAAAACATATTTTGAGAATTTGTACACCAAATTTTCAGTAAATAAGGTTTGCACTTAGTTTATAGAGTTCAATTATTTCTAAAGCGTTTATATACGTATAAATAATTATCAACTTTCGGAAGTTTGATAAAAACCTACGTAAACGTTCAATAACGTTAATATAAATAACGTTTTATAAATTTTTTATACAAGTCCAATTACAACAGATAGTATATGACAATACAAGAAAATGTGTAAAAGGCGAATCTCATACATGTGCATCAATGATTGGTAACGATAATATTATTTCAACGGCCCTATGCATCACGCGCTCCGGCTGTACTCCCGATGTTTTATTTCTTTGCTAACTTTGTTATTATTACGTTTGAGTGTTTTGTCTTCATATTATGTTGTCGGTAATTAAATAGCTGAAGAGTATACTGTGATGTTGGAATAATATTATGAAACCTGCCTTGATAGATAATCGCTTCAAGTTGATATACCTACATTATGATAAAATGATACATAATTATGACGTGTGGCTAGTTTATTGCACTTCAAGCAGAATCGCTTAGTCGCTAATTAAAGCTTAAAAGTTATGATGTAATTTAAACAAATTTATTTTCAGCTTAATTTAATTGTGTTAAGTATGTTTGTTAGAAATAATGTAATAATATTTTTTTATAAAGAATAACTGATTTTCATATACATTTTTGTAATTTGAATTATTAATTATGTTTTAGTTTATATTTATAGAAATATGAATATTGCAATTTTTAAGAAAGAAAGAAAAATATTTATTCAGAACTATATACACACCAAAACGTACTTATAAATAAGACAATACAATTGAAATGAAGTTCTGAATGGGTCCTAACTCAGCATGATGCTGGTTGGCTCCGCCTGCGCCCGTCTTCCGCTAGGGCCGGTAAAGTGACATACGGATAGACAAAACGAAACAAACACACAAAAACGAGTACTATTGCAAATGAATATAAAAAATATATAAACATAAACTACATCATTAATATATAAAAAACTGATATAAAAATTAAAGCTACGAAGCGAATTTATAAAGACTTAAAAATATCCGGAATTATTTACAAAAATATTTTATAAAGTATTTCTCCGATCTATTTACACATGTATTCGCTCCCCGTTGAAAGTTCAAGTCGTTCAATATAAAACGTTTATCCATATGACGCTGGGGCGTTCGAACCGCGCTAAGCCGAATATTATGAGTCGATCGCTGACGCAGGTGTTGCTAAACATCAAACTTGCAAATCTGTACATTCTTGGAGTCATGTCAGTCACGTCTTAAGTATAAGGGCGTGTTTGGAATATGGAGTAGCGACCAACACATCTATTTGTACAGACAGTCATATAATTAATAAAGTCGAGCACGTGTTCGGAACATAGCGTAGCTACCAATACAGTACGTCGTATAATTAAAAAATACTGTGTGTGCGGAATAAACAAAATCAAATCAATTACCGCGCTTAAAACGTTAAAACGTTGTTTTATTATGTATAGAAGTCGTCAAAACTTAAGGAGTTTTTTTTACCATATTTGGTAGGTATCAGGTATTTTTCACCCTCCTATGTATTTTTTATTTTTATGGCAGAATAACATTTGCCGGGTTAGTTAGAAATGAGATAGTTCAGAAACTCAAAGTGATTTAGATGTAAAGAGCTGTCTATTATATTATGTGCCTGCTATAAACGTAATACATAGCAGGTAAAGCCCTAAAATACCTTCAAAATAAGATAACCAAATGTCTTCCTTAAACAAAGACCAGTTTTATCACCAAAGGACTGTTTGTTGATCTGATTACGAGCGTTTCCTCTAGCGGTGATCAGTTGACCGTTATAATGCGACCGTGGTGAAAGCAGAATGCGCTCACTGGCGCATGAAATATTCCCGGGTACCCGCATTTTGATATTGCCAGATTAAAACTTAAAGATTTAATATACAAATGTAGCGTGATGTGGTAAAATGTACTTTTGGGTATCTAAAATAATCGACTAGTAAGCCGCTGGTCACGAACTACGAAATGTGTGACCGACGAACTACGGATTGTGTGATAGAGGTAACAGACATTCTTTATGTTCGTCATTTGCTTACGGTACTAAAAAACACATAAAACCGAAACTACTCCATATCTCAAAAAATACTTTTTTTTAAATCGGCAGACACACATATTGTATATATAAATTAAGCAAGTTACACTTGTGTTATGGGAAACATACAACGTACTACTACTCATGGACCGATTCCAAACACCCAGACCATAGTAAATAACGTAGAAAATACGTTTCCGAAATTTACTATACCAGGAATCGAACCCGGAGCCTTTGTGTTGCAGTGAGGTAGGCCGGCAAAGGCTTAGCCCGCTCAACTACAGAAGCCGTCAAAACTACTTTAAAGCTCTACTGGACTAGGGGGTGGAAAATTTCAAAATCAAGGTGCTTAAACCTTAGATTAAACAGGATTTACAAAAAAAATAATTTCATTAACGCGTTTTATGTATTTTTTGAGATATGGGTTGTTTTTGTTTAAATGATTTTTATGATTTTGTAGCTAGATAGTAATTTTATAGATATTGATAACATTCATAAAATTCTGCAATGTACATGATCTGACAAGTAGGTAATTGACTAGTTTATTTTAAATGACAAATTTATAGAATAGCCCGTCCGTTTTAGATGGCAACCCTGACGGCAATTGGCCGGACAGGGCGGGAGTGAAAAGAGCAAAAGGAAAATCGTGCACCATTTCACTTCTCACCTGCCCGTTTTTATGGTTGGGAAAATAAACACACAAACACCTGGACTGTATTTTCACTGTATGATTTACTTCGCTTTTATAATATGACTAAAATAAATATTTTTAAATAATTATTAAAAATATCGAAATAATATTCATTAACTAGCTGGGTCCAACACTCCGTTCCCACGGACCTTTCCTTGATATTCATAACTTCTGGTACAAGCAAGATATCACTCTATATATATCTTACTTATATTTTATCCGTGCATTAACGGAGAAATAATACAATTTCCTGCGGCCGAGCGGCCTGTTGTAAGATGGGACAAAACAACCCACAGCTAGGTGGTAGGGCATTTGCCCAACTAGATGGCTACCACCCTGGTCTAAAGTATGTCGCCATAACAGCCTTGAGTTGTGTTCCGGCATTAGTGACCAGGTTCCAGTCTCCCTCAAGAGAGCAGTAGCGCATTTGTAGCACCTTTGGTGTTGCAAATGTCCATAGGCGATGGTAACCGCTTCCTATTAAGTGGGCCATCTGCCTGTCTGAACTGCATATATAAAAAATATATATGACTACCCGCAATACGAATAAACCCATGTAGTTATATTATATATTTGAATGGAAAATAAATTAAATAACGTGTCGAAATGAAAATGCACAAAACTCAAGCTAATTGAAATCTAATGAGCCGTTTCAGAGCTTATTCTGTCATTAGGTCTCCTGTGCCATCACAAATTTTTCAGAAAAAAATATTTTGATCTTTAGCCGCAATGTAACTCCTGCCCGTCTTTTTTATTGCAGGAGTTCAGTAGACAGGCAGACGGCCCACTTGATGGAAAGCGGTTACCGTTATATGGACATTTGTAACACCAAAGGTGCTACCAATGCGCTGCTCTCTCTAAGGGAGACTGGAACCTGTTCACCAATGCCGAACACAACTCAAGGTTGTTATGACGGCATACTTTAGACCAAGAGTGGTAGCCATCCAGTCTGGCAAATATCCTACCACCTGGCTGTCGATTGCGCTTCTATCAACAGGCCGCCCGGACACAGGAAATTGTATTCATTCTCCGTTGCTGCACGGATTAAAATACATAACCTGTATATATAAATATAATAAAATTTGTAGATATTGTGCATATATGTATGCAGCTAATATTATATTTTTGGGAATATATTATGCGGACATACTTTAACTTAGCAGAAAACTAAAAAAATCTCAACTCATATTAAACTTCTTTGTCCAAGAATATGATTACCGAAAACGAAAGTATACTTATGTAAACTTTTTTTTTTGTTTACAACGGATTATATAGTACATCAATGTAACTTTTCCTGATAAATTGCTTAACGATTACTGCATATTACTGTCAACTATTCTATCAATTTCTCGCTTCGCATTGAAAACAAAGAAAATGCTTCGTCATCAATCCAGCAGTCCGCTGATAGTTCGCCCATAAATGACCACCTCGGGGTGGCAATAAAACCGCCCGCTATCCGACTTTTCCAATACACTGGCTAAAAGGTGCAGATATTTCCTTCAAATGTTGCTAGGAACTCGACAAATCCCAATATTTGCGAAATTTAAATACGTAATTACAATAGTGATGCGTACACACGTTAAATATATTTTAACATGTTGCTTATATTAATTGCTTAAATTTTGTTATGTACTAAACTAGCTTTAAAAAGTGTGTGTGTGTGTAGTTCACACGCAGCAGAAGTGAAACTAAGTGTGACAAGGGGTGGATTCTAAACTTCGTGACGTCACATTTAATATATTTTATCGTTATAATATATTTAAGCTTTAAAACACGAAATTGAAATATAAACAAAAATTAAATTTTTCAACTCTAATGTTTTAATGATGAATTATTAAATATAATGTATTATATCTCATTTTCTCGCAGGCTTAGTCATATAGATTTATCTCTTTTTATGTCGCTTTTTCGGTTCATCGAGTTTCGAATCACGATTCTAAAGAAATTTCACTCAAAAAATCAAAACATTAAAATAAATTAATATAAGTATGTAAGTAACAGATCAAAAAAACACACTGTGTTTTTTTGATCTGTGGTAAGTACGCTGTCAAAGGCAAGCGTGCCCAGAAGGCAGGTTGTATTGCCACGCTGTATAGTAATGCTAATTCGTTGCGTGAAATACGGACCTGCCGTCTGATCATGGGTGGTAATAAAGAGTTTATTACAAATTTCTTTTCTGACATTTGACTAAAGTTTCAACTCTAAACGGCACAAATATGTAACTCCTTCCTAGAGTTCCATATTTGCGCCGTTTGAGATATTCAGCTGTTGAAGTAACGTTGCCATCCCCTGACTTACTTAGTAATTGGAAAATATGATGCCGCAAGAGTGTCAACAAATTTTAAAATCACATACATATAATAATTACAGCCCATAAGTGTCTCACTGCTGGGCTCTGGCTTGGGTATTATTTACATAAAATATATAAAACGGGCGTTAAATTTAAATGTTACATGTAAAATAAATTATTTTAATCAAAGTTTAAACAATAACTATTGCGCAATTTGACTCCTTTTACTTGTACATACTTATGACATAGATATGTATAGCTCCTGTATGTAAAATATTATATGTTCAATACATAAGACATCCTATCCAGATGACTTCCCATGATACATTTCAGAAACAGCTTATGCGATAGTTTTTGCAATAAACTTATACGAACTTCTTTCATGATTTTTATAAGTTATTTCTAAGTACAGTAATAAAAGGTTTAAAAGGCTAGAGATGTACACTTAAATGTTCGGACATTAACAGAGGGTCATGTGTCCTTTTTATACGAATAGCCTTACTAATTTAATAATTCCGTTTTTTTTGTTGCATTCCAAAATTTATTTAGAATATTATTTTTGTTGTTTTGAATACTGGCAACCCCAATACTAGTATAGCCAACAATTATCTAAATAGCCATCTACATTTCTTACCCCTTACATTTTATTATTACCGGTCAATTTATCCGATGGCTTCGATGTTCGCAAATCTCAGTGTATCCATGTTTGCCTAGTAGATTTGCCGATAAGCTGGAAACTGACCAAGGGAATAAAACAGGGGCTTTTCTTGCGGTGTTTGTAAGTTTTGGATGAATGTAAGTTCTAACGATAGCATCTCTTAAATGCAGGGGGTTTTGTTACAGAGTAGAAAGTTAAGCTCATACTACATATTTTAAATGATAACTTTATATAGGGTAAACTATATCATCGTTGACACCCTACCCAAAGATTGGTCCAAACCAACCAAACCTAGTTAATTTACTCAATATATTAATAAAACTTATTATTATTTTATAACTATACAATAATATAATTACTATCATGGTAGGGTTATAAAAAATAAATTGTAACACAAAACTTTTATTCCGCAGTACAGACTTTTACCCAATGCTTACGAAATTATGAAGTGACGTCACAACGTCAAGCAAGGCAATTCGCTTATGTCCGCCGTGTAAGACGCTTTTTAGTATTTGATATAAATCTAAAATTACCTCTAAGAGCAGTATATATTAAATAGGTACTTAAACAACTAAAATCCTAAGAATTCTTAATATTTTGATTGGCACTGTATTCATTATTCAAAATATTAAAGAAATTGTGAAGTGTTCACGTCATAGCGGCAATTCGCTTATGTCTGTGTTCCCCCTATCTAGGTAAAAAACTCTACGCTTTTAGCCATTGATCAATAGAGTATCAATTTACTCGTACGTTGTCTTTACTATTGATTATACTTTCAATACCTTTTAAGAAAACAATATGGTGTTTCATTAGTTTAAATCTGATATTTTAACAACGTTTGGTACATTGTTCATAAAATGTCTCAACATTTAATTAATGTGCAAAACAAGGCAGGTCCTTTGGTATTTATTATAAACGACATCGATCTCTTCGCATTGATTACTAAGTATTAAGATTTCGCCAAATCCGATAATATAATTAGTAAATAGTTTGTAGCTGCAAGGGATACTGGTTGAAGCACAATAGAGCAGTGATGATTTTAAATAGAATCTCCCTCAATTGACCAACGGACCCTTGCGCCTTGTGGTCTGTAGTTAATGTGCTGGTCATTCGGAATTTAGACGTTTCGTCGCAAGTTTCTATCGCATGTTATAAGAATGTATAGAAGCCGACATAAATATGTACAAAAAATTTCTAATATAACCAAATTATGAGACGAAGAGTCTAATTTGTGAATTGAGAATGATTACTTATTTGAACATTTTTTTGTACTACTTTTAAATTTATTATAAAACAGATAATTAAAATACACGTGAAGTTGAAGAAGTAATTGACGGTTTTTAATTTTAGCCCTTTATGTCTCTAAAAACGTGTTCGTGAATAGATATTATGTAAATATGACTTTTCGATGAATGTTTAAAATCTTTGAAAATATGAAAGTAAACAAATAAATAAAAGTAGTATCTCAAATAATGCACTATAGCCTACATCAGCGTGATTTTTTTATTAGAGTGTTAGGCGAAAAATTAGGTGGGGCAAAGTAGGAGAGAGCAAAGGCGTTACAGCTAGACGTTTTCATAAATCGTATTTATGCTTTTAAATTTGTATTCCACAACGCTTGACTAGAATTCGAGATACAAATTCAAATAAAAAACTACCACTTTATTTAAGCAAATACTAAGAAAAAACTTAGAGTCGCTTGCATAATGATCGCATTTAAATCACATTAAACTAAATACGTTTTACACAAAATGTATTGACAGTTCTTTAAACATATTTAACTATAAATTTTGCGTTGTGCAAGACGCTAATTCTATTTAAGGGTTTTAAATGCGTTTAGTGTTTCCTAAATAAATTTAAGGAACGTTTGCAAGCGGTTCTAAAAATATTTTTTACAAAACAACTTAATAATAATTTAAAAAACATTTCCATATTCAAATATATTTATAGCAGTTCTATCGCTTACAATATTCTATGGTCCCCGATACACAACCGTTCGATCGCTGACTTGAAAACGTCCTTTCTCGCATTGTCTCGGCCGATACGGTCCAGCCCCAACAACGGAGACAAAAGAATCGCATCACTCACTGCCCATTGGCCGGTCACAATGATCATAGCCGCTATTTATCTTCCGGATTAACTTGCTTATCGCCCGACCCCCGTGACTTTAAGTTATTGGGTTTTTAGTCTGACAAAATTATGTTGACAGGGTACGTAAAAATGTATACGAAGGAGGTTAAGAGTTCCTGCAATTGTAAGATTTTCACTTGGTATCTCTACCATAGAGATTACTCGTAAGTTGTAAGTTGAGAACTGTATTTGAATGCTATACTTAGTTCTTCCAATAAAACTCCTTTGGCCTGGAACACACTAGGTGAATTTTAAAAAAGAGATATTAAATATCCTACCCTGGAAATTTAGACTATTTTTCTAAATAATGTGTCTTAAAGTCTTAAATAGGCAAATTTGGCTACCTTTTTCGATTTCACAAAGCGAAACTTTATTAGAGCATCTTTAGAGTACTTAAAAACGCTGTTTTATATTTTTGTTAGAAAATCGAATCGAAATTTAGCTCGGACAAGAGCGCTGGTGTGGTTAGAATCAATTTAAATTGGAAATATTTATTGAGGTCTTCTATTTAATACAATTAAAATATTGTCAATACTAATCTAATAATATTTACTGTGTGAATTATTATTATTTTTTCTTCCTTCGTCTACATATAATGACCACCATATAATTTGTCCGCGCTCTTAATACATCGTCGTGCATATAAAATAATATACGTATATTATAATAGAATACACCCTACTAATTTTGACCAGACGTATTAGATTTTGATATATAATTTCTGTGATAGAAAGACATTATATATCAAAGTATATAAAAAATAAATAAAGGTACTACTAATATACCGCTGATCTTTAAAGGTAGACTGGACCCTGGCCACTAAGGCCGGAAAACTCATGGTTGTTATGGCGGCATACTCTAGACCAGGGGTTGTAGCCATCTAGACGTGCAAATACCCTACCACCTTTGCTGTGATTTATGTTGTCCGTTGTTGTGTGACCGTGTTGACCGTAGGATATTGTATTCCGTCTCTGTTCCTGCACGGATTGGCTAGAGAATCTGAAAATATTTAAAAAAAAGATAAAATTGTCTGTGTTAAAGCAAAACTATGCTTAATCTAAAGTTACATTGGATTTAGAGCCATTCTCCAAACTAAGCAAAATCACATGACATGTGGTAGAGAAATTACGTTTTCTTAGTGTGTCGAACTAATTTGCGGTTACAAACAAGGGGAGGTGTCGGGACGGCCGTTAATGTCCCCGGAACGCCTTCGGGCAGTCGACGCGGCTTGACCGCTAGGGGGAGCCCTATTAAAGTGCTAAGAGGGCATTAATGTAACCTCTTGGGCACTGTCATCGGAATAATTTAACATCTTAATTGTCTACCGTTTTTGTGGGAATTTAAATGACCAGGTTTATTGGTAGAGCTGTAAATTTTGAGGAGAGAGAAGAATTTTAAAAAATGATAAAGAATATAAATGTGGATACTTAGTCAGATAATTGAAATTTTATACAATCTTTAGGACTTCGAAAACTTATAAAGAATGACGGAGATGATTTAAGGACTTATTATATTCAATAATAGTCAGAAACAAACATGGGTATGCTTTTTAAATGCAGACCTTTAAAAAGCAGCCAATACAACAGCCTCAGTTTAACTTGTATACCAGTCTATTTATATTTTTCTGTAACTTTACTACAGAATTTTGTAGTGGCATGTAATTATAATAAACTTTCATCGTAAATTCCATCAACATATTATGTTACGTAAGTTACAGATAAATATAAATAAGGGGTGGGTGGTATACAAATTAAATTGAGGGTTGAAAAGGCAGACCTTTAAAAAGCATAACGATGTTTGTTATATAGGTTTAGAATTCCCTGAAACAAAGTTTGTGACATACAAATACAGACTGATAATGAACATAATGATTTCTTAAAGGATGCTTTTTACCGAAATGGCTACAGAACCGCAATAAAATAATAATTACAAACAATACCTCTAAGAAAGCGTCAAAATATTTTCGTACAAAACAGTGGCAGTCTATATCAAAATATTAATATTGTGCACGTCGCAAGTCGCAAGGGTGAATACTAAATTAACATCCGCTACCTTGAACAAACATGGCCAAGACACCGGTTCTGTAATACAATGTTTGCTTCCATGTAAGTGCCTTTCGATGAATCTTAATCTTCCTGAGTCAGGTTGCCCTCTAACCCGCATCTATAAGGCGGTATTTACATCAACTTAGCAATTATTATTAACCGATGCTTCTGCTTAAATAATAGAAGGAACTGCATATCACGGATATGAAAAAGCCTTTCGCTTCACGTCAGCATTCTTATTTGAGATGCTCAGCGGAAGAGTGGCCTAATTCACAAATTGATTACTATCAAAGTTAAAGAGGTATTTGTTCTTTAGGTGTACATCTTTGAAGCCGTATGACCTTAATTTAGTTTCGGTTATTTGAAATATCTCGAGAACATAAATTTAGGCCAGCATACTTTCAAAGATCTACAGACAAATAAAAAAATACGTGCTTTACTTCTGATATTACAAATTTGTGACATGGTACATTCTTCTACTGAGCAACTCATTTGTTACTTATCAGAAAAAATCCAAAGAGTCGTCTACTTTAATACGGCAAATTATGTAAAGCGCAACTGGGTGTCTAGTTCATGATAGTCAGGAAAATGACATTATTGATGATGTTATCCATAGTATTATAAAAGTCCTTTGTTTCTTTTTTGTGTTTGTCTGATTGTTCGGGATCTGTTTGCTCACGTAAAAACTACTAGGCCCATTTAGATGTGGTTTTAGTTGATCCATTGTAAATTTGTAGACTTAAAACCTGTGGTAAGTTCTTTATATCCCAGAATCTTGCGGAAATTTTCTTGGGAAAGATTTAAAGTGGCGAGATGGAAAAATTCCGATTCTGAAGCGAAATTTTCATTGATCGATAAAATGTTCCGTAAAAAAATTGTATTGTGTATGCCCTTAGTAACATCATTTATTTCTGGGATTCATATATTTACTTCTTACTAAAAAATCCATTATCCTGCTGAAAATAACCTTTGATTTTACATTTATTAAGCTAAATAATTGTAATCTTAGTACAACATATAACTTTGTTTAGGCTTCATCATCACAAAAAATTCTATTACTTACATTATTTATGGCACAGATTATGAGGTTTATAATTGACTATCTTACTCGATATTATAAATTTTTGTAGTATTACTTTCCTTTTTTGCTCTATGAGGTAACTCTAATGTATATCCAGCTTAACCCGCATGTAGATGTATAACTTAATCGGGATCCCTCTACTCGTAACTTACCTCTAATTGTTTGCTCCCGATATTGTCGACGTCCATATTCATACTCGTAGTTGGCATTCTCTATTATATTTATCGACAAACATTAATTAATTAATAGAATGGGTGTTTGTGCCTATTGTAAGAAGCTTTCTATATTTCATGCATATAAAAAGCTTCTTATAAGAGATATTAGGTGCTTAGATCCTCGAGAATTTATTAATGGACGTTTTCTATATGTGACTATTCATTGACTTGCCATGCTATCGGTTGTATTTTGACATTACTTGTATTGACCTTATCTCAAATTTTAACCGATAGTAAAGCCAATGAACCAGTACCAGGTAACAATATAGGAATCGGCCATAAGAGAAGTTTAACTAGTTTCAACTTTCCAAGAAATTTTACAACACAGTGCAAACAAATATCATGAATTTCAATTATATAAAATACGATTTCAAAATTATTTATTAGGCTTATTAGATACTAGCTGTACCCGCGACGTCGTCCGCGTGAAAATTGATTTTCCAAAACACCCCGATTTTGAAACATTATTCACTGGTGCTCCGCTTCTATTGGTCTTAGCGTGATGATATATAGCCTATAACCTTCCTCAATAAATGTACTATCCAACACTGAAAGAATTTTCCAAAACGGACCAGTGGTTCCTGAGATTAGCGTGTTCAAACAAACAAACTAGTATAGATTACTTTAGCAAGAACAACACATAAGCAAAGACATAAGTCAACAGATGCACAAACCTTCTTTTAAAAAAGGTCAGTTGCTAGGTTTTGTAATTACACAACTGGTTTATGTTGTGTCTCTTTTGGCGAAATTGTGATCAATGCTGGAACGTGAACCTAAAGATTAGTACAAATATTTTGGTTTATTGAGAAATATTCTAATTTCTGTATAGAAACCAATGAGATTATAAGCAATTAATAATTATATGTTCACTGAGATTATAAATACCAATAAAGTTTCTGTTAAATTGTAATAACATTACATGAAAGCATTTACATGTGTTCAAGTTTTATTAAGGAAGAAAGCACCTGTTCTTGCAAAGTCGTGTGACTTTATGAGTACGATTCGTCACGACAATTGAGCACGTGAGAGGGGGCCCTCACTTAATGAGAACTCAGTGTAATAAGAGAGTTCAAGATGTAATAAAAACAAGAGCATTTGACAACTTAAGTTTTCAGCTTAATTCTTATCAGTGTAGTATGTGAATATGCTAGCTGTTATCCATGTAACCCATAGAACCAGCTAGGTTTGAGGAGTCCTAACGTGAAGTTTTATATCTTAAACCCTTCTTCAACGGCTATAATATCAGCACACATACGTTTCTATGCTGACGCAAAGTTCAGAACTGGTACAGCTATGACTGTACAATATATTCGGATTTCCTTCTGGCATTTTCAAATCAATTATAATTAACCTGATTATTTAAAAAGTAATAAGCTATACAATATTACACAATGACCAAGACATCGGGTAGAAGGTGTATAACTTCATCGAGTTTTACGGCTATTTAAATTTGATCATCATCATACTTACATCAAATTAATCAGCTTGACAATCATGTAAATCGCTTTATCACTATATCGCCTAAAGAATCAAACTAATAATTATCGGCAGACAAACACACATACTGTCTATCCCTAAATTAAGCAAGTTCTCTATTCTTTCACCATATCCCAATTATTTGGGGTTGGCACAATATGTCTTTTCCTTCCACACTCCTGTACTCTGGGGCCGATCCCAGACACCCAGACCATAGTAAATAACAGAGAAAATAGGTTTCCGAAATTTACTACACCAGGAATCGAACCCGGAGTCTCTGCATTGCAGTGAGGTAGGCAAAGACTTAGCCCGCTCAACCACAGAGTCCGTCATCTGTACCGACCTTAAAACGGAGTCGTTCCCAAAAACTCTCGTTTGAACGTTTGTCTTTTTAATCGTGCTATCTAGAATGCTTTTAAAAATACACCGTCTCTATAACTCCAACTCAAAATAAACAGAATACATTCGGTATGTTTTTCTTTAATTAGCATATCAGTGTTGTCTTGTACGGTACGCTTATAGCATTTCCATATGGAAAAATTGATACGAATCCCTATTGTAATATGCTCACAATATGTGTGTTTAGGGAATATAGTTGCCAGTACAGAAAGTATTCACAATTAATTTCGATTTTCGTGAATTTTGGGGCATCCAATGGGCCCAAGATTGTACGAATGCCTATCCGTTTGCTTTGCTATGTTTTTTCGTACTCTCGATTCCGCTGGTGACCATAAAAATATTATCTTAAAATGGGATTGTTACTTCAGTATTTATGAATTCGATAATAGGGATGCAGACACATGTACTAAATTCTCATATTTTTACATTGAAAAGAACAGGTGTTAAAATAATACATAATATAAACTAACTTTTAGATTACGACATAAATAATTTTAATTACTTTTTAAACAATTATTAATGATCTACTAGGCTCATTTTACTCGTAACTACGTATGACACCATAAATAGATGCGCTCGGGCAAATCTATGAGGCTGCGAAATTTTGTAAGTTTATAAAAGTGTCTCAGTTGAGTTGACAGCTCGCTCTTCTATTACTCAAGTGAAACCTTAGCTCGATTTTGTCTATATTAATTATTATAATCTTTTTTTGTATTATTAACAATTTAAATATCAGAGTGGCAACACCGCACACACTTCGCAAGAAACGACCCCAGATCCACACGCGAAAATTATACGGTTGCGGAACGCATTAATTTGCCATATTAATTTGGCCGTAAAACTCTGTTCGCGACAAGCCCAAAGGGAATTCAGCAACTTTCACGTCCCTCGCGACCGCTTGTTCACACAATCGCTTCAACATTGCCTTTATGAGCACAGCTATTGAAGGAAATACCCGAGTGTGTAGCGTTATTGCTAATAACGGTTGTAAAACCCCTTTCTTAGGTGGAATTTGGTGCTGTTTAATTTTTGATTAAAGCTATATATTACTTGTACTTATATTGTAGATGTATGAGATGTATTGAGAATTAGTTAGTAGGATTTGATATAAGCTTAAGCAAATCCACAGACCAGGCATTTCAATCTGATAGTCATCCACCCGGAGCGATTGAACCGAGGTCGAACCTTACAGGAGTTGCGTCCTCGAACGCTTTGTTTACGGTCTGAACACCTCCACTTCCACGGATTCGGGAAGTCCAGTAAACCCAGTATCTCTGAAACAACCATGAGCAGTTGTTCAACGGGATCCTGCACAAAAAAAGACCAGGCATTAGACAGTTGGGGAACCCCCGGAGTTGGTGCAATAGGAAGGTCAATTACGATGTTTTTGGAGTCTCACTACTAAACTCGTGTGCAATGCACAGGTTGAGTAGCGAAGAAACATATGGTTAGAAAACCTGTAGATTGATATCATCGATATAATTTAACGAGACAGGTATTAAAATAATGGAAACTGTAAAAAGCAGCATTTTAAAAAAACTGTACAGTTTTTTTATTTAGGCCGTAAATGGTAATATAAATATACATATTACGAGAATACTGTTTACAAAAGTTAACCGATATAAATTAAATGAAGGACAATAATAATTAATTGCTCTTTGCACAAAGAAAGGATATAAAATTTTACTCTCCTTTTTCATAATACACATTGCTTACTAAATTGTTAAATTATACATTATGTAATGTAATTAGTAATCATACAATACGCAAATAATACTCACATAATCCATCAAACCTGAAAATGCAGTGAAGCGGTCCATCAGGGCTGACAACTCAAAGTCCCAAGTTCATTTTTAACGCCATTGTTGAAGTATCCATCTGAGACGATATCGTTCTGAGAAGGGTCAGAAAATTCCAAAATCCCTAGGGGAATTTAGTGGTCAATCTATTTCGTTCTGGTTTGAGTTTTTGGTGGGTAAAATATTAAGTAAAAATATCTAAATTCGATTTAGATTATGTTTTTTACTAGTGTTTTGTTTGTGGTTTCCGGCACATATACCTCTGATCTGTTTATCACAGGAACTCATTTTTTTGTTCTTATAGGATTCTCATTGAAAACTATCGCTTCTTCATCTCCGGTTTTCAAAGTATAGACTTGTTAATTTTCATGAAAGTTGGTTAACATACAAGGTCTTAGAGACCAGCAAACATGCAAACTTCCATTCAGAATCACCACTTTTATTTAAATATTTATTCATTAACGTCAACAAAATGAATAGAAGGTCATAATGTCATAAAGATAGATAAATTGTATAAAGTATAACAGTTAAATTTTTTTTTAAGAAACTCAATTTTGAGCTGAAAATATTGTTCAAAGATGATCCATATTTAAAATAAAATTATTGGCATACGCATAAGTTAAAATTCTTATAGAAATGTTCAGAACTTAGTCTTTATTTTGGTACTATAAGATAAACCTAAACTATTCAAAGAGTTAATGAAAAATTATAGGAGCTTTATTGAAGGTTAGTTAATAGTCATTAGTTAGTGTATTTCTTTAGCTAACTTATATGTAACGTTTTACATCGACATAACTTACATAATTTTCGTCTATACAAAAAGTACATGAAATTTGCATACGATAGACGTCTACGTGCTTTATTCTCACTAAAACAGTAATATCCCTTTTTCACAAGTCTTCGGTTACTTTTTTTGGGATACTCTCCATTAGGTCGCTCGACGGAGCAATATGAGGCGATATGTTACACCATAATTCATCAAATATCTATCTTTTCGCCTCAGGGTGGTCGGGATCTAGTGATAAGCGTTTTCTCGTGACTTGCATATTGGAAGATTTGATGTGAACCGTAAGCTATGCAGATGTTCCAAGGGTTTATGTAATAAACGAAATCAACGAAATGTGTTTGTGAACATTATTTCTTTTGTAAAATATATAATGAAAATTATGTATTTTGGGGACTTATTATCTGGGATAGTTTTTTAGCTCAAATCCCTATAAAGCCGTTGTATATATTACCGAATTTCCACTATAAATTAGGCCGACTAATTCTTTACATAATTACCTGTATTTCATATTACAATCTTTATTATAAGGCAAAGAAGAATAAGAATTCATGAAACTTCTTCAAAATTTAATTGCTTATTATATAATAGGTTTTGAATCATAATGTAGTAAATTAAAAAATTAGTTAGTGGATGCGCTTACAATTATAATTGGATGAACCGCTTTTAGCTTATAGTGTATATATTTCTTACGTGCTTACGTTTATTTGTATGTACCTATTAGTTTTATTTAAAGCTTTTTCAACTGTTTATTTTTAGGGTATTATTTATGTATCTGTCACAATAAACTTTATTTTTAAATAAAGGTTAAAATCTATATTTTGGCCACATATTATTATAATAAAGCCTACATTCAAGACCGCATTTTGTTAAAATACAAGCTTTATAGTCAAACTGGAAATCTCAGTGAAACATGCATATGAAGTGGGATATATCGATAAGATCGCAACTCCAGATGCAAGCGAGGGAGCCTGCCCATGCGTGATTCTAACAATCGACATGTTTATCGCTTTAATATAAAATAAAGAGAACGGGGTTTCATATCGATAGATGAAAAATCTTCATAGTATCAGTAAACGGATATTGCATTTTCTTTGCTCTGTGGTGTATTTTATATCGGATAAGTGATGTACACGGGGCACTTTCCTTAGACGTGGTACTGAAAGGATCAAATGCATATTATAAAAATGCAATACCGCAGCGCATAATTATGCAGATTGTCGTTTCACAATTCACCAATAGTGATTTACCGCTAGACATAGACCTCGTATTTTAATTTGTAATCGTTATCCTTCGCCATAGTACAAGGCAGAGCTGTTTTTTGTTCTTTTTATTCTCTTTTGGGGGAAAAATAAATGTGGGCATCTTTTTTATTTTATTTCATTCTTATTTATTTCTTTTATCTTACATCTCACTATTGTACATTTAATCTTATGAACTATTACGTTTTATTTCTTTTTTGAGTTTTACAGTTATTTTATACTATTTTCTTGCCAATTTATCTGTTTACAATTATTTACAATAATATCGAAATGACCTAATATTTTTATCTAAATTCTTCATTTACTTATTTGCCTTATTTTTTCTATCTAACGAGCCACTCATCTATTTCTACATTCATTTATTATTTACTATACTTTTATTTAGTATACTTTAAGAACTAAAGTCTCTATATACATACCTCCCATTGCCTCATGTTCTGCTTTTTTGCTAACCTTATACAAGGGTTATCGGAAATCTTATGCAGTTTAGCTGTTTATGGAATTGAGGGCACCTTACACTACACTTACAACTTAAGTACGCAATTTATGCTTCTTTCGTCCTACGATGTTACTGGTCCAGAACAAGTTCAAATTATCTACTTTGCGACCTAAATCAAATACTATGTTATTCACGATATCTTTGTTTCGGATTTTTCCAATAAGACAATAAAAACTCTATATTCTCGAATGCCGTGACTTAGTGGACTAAGCGTTGGCCTGCCTAATTTATCGTAGTGCAGAGACCCCGGGTTCGATTCTGGGTTCAAAAAAATATCTTTCTGTTTGTATATATATTATATACTCTGATCTGGGATTGGCTCCACGTATGTTCATTGTGTAATTAGCCTAAAACTATGCTTAGTTACCTTAGTAAAACGTGACATCTTAGTGGTTAGGGCACGCGTCCCAAACTCAAAGTGCGCGGGTTCGAACTGGCCAAAAACTTTGCACCGCTTAGGCAGTTTTCTGACCTGCATCGTATCACAACGTATGTATGGGTTTTTAGTATTTTTTATATTTTTATGCTTATTTTAGGAGTAGGATAGATACAAGAATTAAGCATCGCAATAACACTAAAACGGAATCCTTTTGTAACAGAAATACTTAACACACATGAGGAATTCAAGCCACGAATAGATACATAAGGGGTGCGTTCTGAATAATTTTATTTGTTTATAATTTTAATAACTCCCCACGCGCGTATATCACAGATTTTCTCGTACGGTGCGAGGCGTGCATATATTTTTCGCTCCGTGGATACAATAAGGAATATTGTCACTTCAGAATTTGGCTTCAATGTAGGGGTGAAATTTATATAGATTATCCGGGATTTTCTATGCGAAATTTCCTCGACGTGTAATATCATAAATATATTTTCTTACCAACATTTTTATCGACTTAAGTGGAGTATGTATTTACATTAGTAGTAAAATTTGATTATTATATGCGGATTTTTTTACGCAGATAACATAACCACACCTGAGGTTACAACTTTTATTCCAGGAAATTATTTCATACATTGACATCTTTATGTGTGTTTAAATATAACAGCTGTTCATTTTATCAAATGGGAATATAGTTCTCTATTACAAATAAGTATACTGTAAGGAACTTAATCAAGAAATTCTCCCTAATGGCAAAATTTTCATTTTCAAGTTTAAAATATTTACTGTAAAGCATTATGAATTATAGTAGTACATAAAAGTCGTCGAACGACAATCTACGTAATACAAAAGGGCAAAAAAGAAACAGACTTTAAGAATAACTAAAAAAACGGATTGGGAAACTCCTCCTTTTTTGATGTCAGTTAAAAATATTTGTTTGATATTGTTACGACTCTGGTCCCGAAAAAAACTAAATTTGAATTAATAACATTTAGATTATTTTATGGTCGTCTTCTTTTGTTTACTTTGTTTTTAAAATTGTGATTAGAAAACAGCCCATTGTTGTTATCTTTTATGGCAGTCATTAGCCAGGTGTGTCGGATTAAGATACGGGGGAATTGCATTTGCAGAGTATAAAACGATGACCTGATGGAGGGGGGGGGGGAGGAGCCAGTCGAGTGATAACCACGAGCGAAGCAAGAAGTGTATACTACAATTGGGAATCCAATAAGTGAGTGACTTTGCGCGTTTTATTGAATTATGACCTTCTGCGTTACGTTTAGACTTGTTGTGTTTGGTTATATTTGTACCTGTGTTATACGTGTTTGTATAGTTCTAATAAACTCTATAGTAATTCTAACGGCATTTTAATTCAAGTCACGGGGCTCGTAAAATATTTTAATTTCTCAAGATAGAATCTTGCACGTGTAAAAATGATGCGTTTTATTTGTCTTTGATTGAAACGCGTTCGTTTGGCGCGACACCGTGACGCAAAAGTCAATGTGCGAGATTTGAATTCCAAATGCAAAATCGCGGTTCTTTCGATTCACCTGCTTTTCTTTTATTATTTGTCTTCCTACTTTATTTTGTTTTGCAGCGAGTGGTAGTTATATTTGTTTTCACGTTGGTTTTTGGTTATTTACAGAAGCGACCGAAAAAGTGTGTGAAAATCCATTGTTAACTTTTTAATGTTAGGTAATAACAGCCGATAAGCTGGTTTGATATTCGAATTCCAAAAATACTAACTCTATGTTTTACTTAAAAAATATGATTTTAGGTTTTTACAGGCTACGAGCCTCTACACATAATAATTGGGCATATAGACAAAAATGCAGTTTCATAAGGACAAAATTGTGAATAAAACCAAGGAAGTTCATTGTATAAGGCTGAAATTTTGGAATACCCTTCCTTTTAAGTACATACTGGTAACACTTTCTAAACTGTAACATGCATAGTTTTTAGTAAACAACAAAAAAATATGCATTTTTGCGTATACGCCTATATGTTATGAAGCCCTCGATATGTATCAGAATGCCTCATCGACTCTTCAGGTGAACGATGGGATGGCGCTTACATCGGAGAATGGATCAGGAATCCAGCGTGGTGACGTAGCTAACTTTATGGCCTTACCCATAGAAGGCGGTAACTTAAACTCAATATTTACCTTTCTTAAGGGATTATAAGTAGAATACAATAAAACAAACTTAAGTTTCCTTTTTGTATCAATATTTTATATTAAAACAAAAAAGCTGATCACTTACTTATACGAGTGCATAATAATATTTAATAGTGTTCTAGTAATAATTAACATGAGTTTTTAAAAGCGTGCAAAAAGGAATGGTTTCTACACGAACATTCTTTATGCAAAGAGAAATTGATATTTTACTCATATCCAACACTCTAAAAACATAACATCTTGTCAGCATTTTTTTTTCTATAAATAAGGTATTTAATAAGAAATACCTTATTAATATTACCATCTAACCTAAGAAGATTTATAAGTAATTTGAATATAACCTAAATTATCTGAAAGTATTATGACTAAGAAAGTGTCCATTAACACTTTTCTTATTGTCTCTATTAAGGCGAAGACACTTAGTTCATGTTTTCTTTATTAATAGCAAGCACATTACACTACACTTTTGTTTCGTTAAACCACTAGTTAGTCAGCATAATAATGCAGTATTTTAAATACAGAAATGACAATATACAAATACATATTCACCTTCGACTCTTCAATATGCTACTCAAAACCAACATAAACAACGATAATTTCCTCGCTTCTTGTAAATCTCTTGGGAACTTGAAGAGCCACTCCTTAAACCCATCCATATTGGGCTGGTACGGTCACCCTTGTTGTCTTTGGGAGAACCAGTCGCAGGTCAAGTAAATATCCATTATGGATTCTACCCGAGCCTGTGAATTACCATCTCACCGGATATTGAATATATTAAGCGCATATAACTAGCACTGTAGAGTAGGACACAACACAGGAGTAAATAATGTACAGAAGGTAAAAATTATAAGGTTAATCGAATAAACTAGATATTATAAATATTTTTATGACTAGAAGATATATTTCTATACTGGCTATCACTGTGTATTCCATAATATATTTATTTGAATAATAAATAATATCTTTATATATAAAAATTCAGATTACGAATGTTGCCGGCCGCGAAACGCGAAAAGAAGTCCATAACTATACTTGACTTGAAGTTTAAAAAACGTATCACTTTAATAGAGGAATGTTTTTATAGAAGTTAAGATACCACGGGAACGGGAATTTTCAAGCATTTGCGAGATTTAGATAAAAACAATTTGATAATTTGTGGCCATTTTTAGTTAGATTCTTTTGAATAAAATACGAATTATATTATAATATGAAATAACTACTAGGAATAACAATATCCCGTTAAAGAACATTATTCTGGAGAGTTCGTACCCCTACATGACAATATGGCGCCACAAGTAATATTTATCACGGGTTTTCAAGTTTTATTATTTAAATCATATTATTCAAAATTTTAAAATAAGTTTAAAGAAATTCATAAAGACTGAATTTCTTTAAACTTATTTCTTTTGTAAGTTTTAATTTACCAATAAAATATATGACATTTTACAATATAGCATTTAAAGTTGTAATGTAAAAGAATTCATGACTCATTCGCATATTATTATACAGCTTTGTTTGAATCTGGACCTCTGTAAACTTATTTATTCATGTGCTAAGATTGCATGCAAATCAGTACTCAACTTGGTTATGTATTTGTGTAATTACAAGCTTATTAATCCTTGGTTCATCGACTGCTATAAATTATAGTAAATTGAGATCCTTTCGTGATTTGGTTAGGACTGTGTACATAGTATGATTTGATTCTGTAGAGTAAATAATCCTCATCTCTTGCGAAGTAGTGTGAAATGATTGAAATTAAATATCATACTTTACATAAAGTATAACAAAATTAAATATTCTTTAAGACAAGCAGTCTTGTAATAATGTGTCTTTTTTTTAAATCTGTTACTTAAACTTAAATGAAATAAATGCATTAACAATCTTCTTTATAAGTTTTAAAGGCCTGTCTAGAACCTGGCCAACAGGTTGTTCTACAAGCTGTTTTATTTAGATTCTGCATATATTCACAATCATATTTTGTCACATGAGGATACAATAGAAGAGCCACTGCGTGGGTAGCTGTAAGTTTATATGAAGCAGTACCAGGTGTGTTCTTGAAAGCTTCTTAAGAGTTTTGGTATCGCGTAGTTCCATTAATACAAAAGTATGTAATTGGTTACAGATTATATTTTATGATGTCAACTGAAGAGTTATTGAACTTATCATCTCTTAGTTTTGCCACAATTTCCTAGCATAACTATGTTACGGTCTAATTTCATCTAAAGCAGTTAAACGAAAATGATTATGACAAACACAACGGTGTACTCGTAAGAGTTTCGTTTCTGGCAAATTGACTACGGCACCCTAAAAATTACGAGCTTCATTACGACAAGACAATCACACTTTGACACGTCTCTCGATATTGCAAAACTTAAAGAAAATGCAATTTGCCACAAAGGAAGGTAATTAGTTCTTGCGAAATCAAAGCGAAAGCAAACCAATGGCGTCCAGGCAATAAGGTGGGAGGAGATGAACCAGACCGGCCGAGTCTTGAATATTAATCGGGAGGGAAATGGATTAAAAATTCCGTGTCTCAACACTGGCCCCATCACGATCTCTTGTGTTTCCAAACAACTTTTTTTAAACATTTCGATTCTCATTTACATACTTTTTTCTTGTTCTCCCTTGTGAATAATTTAATGAATCTTAAGAAATATCGTTGCATTTGTGGTTTTTCGACCAAGTTTTGTTTATATTGCGCCTACTTATAATTTAAATGTAACGTTGATAGATCAATATTATTTATCTTATATATAAAAATGAATGTTTGTCTGTATGTCTTTATAGAGTCGTAAACTATATTGATTATCATGTGATGATTTTAGCAAAGTTGTTGTGCATGAGCCAAAGAAAGTTTCTGGCTTGGTTCAAAATTGGACCCGGTAGGTGGCGCTGCTGTCGGCATATCGATTGTAGCTTTTCCGGGCAGGACGAACGCTAGTTATGTATATAAAAGGTTTCACATCAGTTCACAATAAAAACTATCAATTTATTTGAAACCAGCAAAATAATATCACAGTCACCATCGTCGTCATCAATTGTAACTTTTAAGTGCGTTATAATCTCCATGTTAATTCCAAATTGCGTCTATTTCGCTGTTATGGGTCCGTTTTTGTACTTGTTTTCTTCTCTTTACTTGGTCTTCACCATCTTTTATTTCGAGATCATTGGCACACATGTCACCATCCTTCGCGACGTCCAGCCAGCACACTACCCACATAAATATTCAGCTTCCATAAAATATGACCGTATCAATGTAAGCAAGTGTTTTACATTTTGCTATATAACAGCTGAATATATATCAAGGCTACTTTTTATAGGAACAAAATACGTCATCTCTTTAAGTTAGATTAAAGATTTTTTTCACGAAATACTTGAGGCATTACGCTCAGCGTAACAAAATTTAACGGATATTAAAAAGTTTAACTCGCCACTGCGAAGTTAATATTGACGGGCGTAGCAGATGGGAAGAAAGGGGTTTCAAAAGAATTCAAGTGACAAAAAGGCGTAAAGAATCACAGTAGCGATGCGCGATGACAATCTTCAAATCGATTATTCAATATACCAATGAGTATCAATTGTTCTCACTCATAGTCAATGCTTTCGATTCAGACTCAGACGTTGTAATCAACGATATAGTGGGAAAACAAATCAATAGGTGAAAAGTAAAATCAACTGACATACTTTCTATAAAACAGTACATCGCAGCCTTATACATTTTAATCGAAAGTATCTACTTATGACGGCATAAGTCGTATTGTGACGTAAACGTCATTTAAAAGTGTCAGATAGAGATATAATCATTTTTTGATAAGTAATTAAAATTAATTATATGAAGAGATTTAAAAATTAGAAGACATGATGGTATATTAACGGTTTATATACAAAAGTATTCTAATTTATTGTAACATGTGGAGCCAGATGAATCTTGACTCGATAGTCATATTGAATCGATTGCGATTCATTCGATTGTTGAAACATCTCGGAATCGCTCATCGCTAAATCACAGTAGAAGGGGTGAAGTAACTTATGCGGCGAAGAAAGAGCCCAGGGAATTAACAAAAATAAAAGGTGACGCTCTGACGGCCGCACTGTTTACGGGGTCTCGAGGGGTGACCCTTAATTAAAGGCTTTCCATGGACTTTTCGCGATGCAATTTGCCTAAAAGACAAGAATTATTTTTATTGAAGTCATCACTAATTTCGTAAGAAAAGAGGGGTAAAAGGATCGGCCCTTTTGTTGTGGACGAATGGCGGACTAATTGCGCGGTTTTCGGGTCCAATTTTGGAAATAATCGCCTGCGACGCTATTACTGATCATTGTTAAATGCTTTGTCGCTTTTTAAAATGCGGTTTTTATTTTATTTCAATGATTACATTTAAGGCTAACTCGAGTCAATTTGGTCATTTTGAACTTGTTTTAGCCATACAAAACTATTAATAGTAACGCGTAAAAAAATCCTGACTATCGATTATTTACCAGAATATTCACGAGTCCAAAATGTATAAATTTTTCATGGGCAGATTAACGATCAAGCATATAAAAGTACACGAAGCAGTACTTAGGTGTAATATCCTTAATTAGGTACATATATTATATTTAGATATTATATGCCACACGTGACAGCTTTGATAAAGAAAGGAGAAAGATCTCTTTTTTTCATAAACACGTCAATTTCTTATCATGATTAAAATATGTATTGTTACAACTTAGGCGCCGACAAAGACAAAATGCGTTGCAATGCCATGTAGTTTTTTTGTCGCTCCTGTTTTTTGATTCCGAAACCCTCGCGGGGGTCCTCAGAATAACCTATCAAAGTTTAATTACAAGCTGATCAATAGTTTAGGACCGCAAAGAGAGCTAACATACAACATTTTTTTTGTATCATATTATTTTTAATTACATCTTTTTTACAGATAAATAAAATTGAAGTGTCTGTTTGGAATGTCAAAGTAACAGCATTTTATTAAGCGTTTACATCAAAAAATCATTTTTTAAAATTTTCGTTTGTCTGTTTGTTGGTTCCGGCTAATCTCTAAAACAGCTGGACCATTTTGACAGGACTTTCACTGTCAGATAGCAGAAGTAATAAGCAGTAACTTAAACTTCAGTTGAAATTAGGATTCCGCGAAAAAAAATCATCCGGACAAAGTTGGGGGCACAGCTAGTTATTTATAATATCAGAAAACCTAATCGAAAATATATCGATTATTTTCGATTAAGTACTGCTTTCGGATTTAGTTACCAAATGGCAATAACATTTGACATTCGTCGCTTCTACGGACCCTTGTGCATAGACAGACACGACTTGACGATTTAAAAAAAACCTAATAAAGTTACGAAATGCTTAAACAAAATTTAAGTAGTATTAATTATCTTTGTTCTTTATTAATTAAAGTCTTGAAGTTGGAGTAAAAAATCTGCGAGTGGAGACAGTTGCGCCAAAATCTTAGATTGGAACGAGGGTCGACTAAGGTTTGCCACATGACGCAAACTTTTCGTAAAATCAAGGCACGCTTCTAAATTACTATTTAAATCAATAAATCAATTGAACATGATGAATAATATTGTATTATACCAATAATCCCATGAGCTTGTTTCTGGGGAGTCTTGGGTCTAGGTCACCATCTTTTGTGTAAGCCGTCCAGAATGCTGGCTATATTATCTTTCTGGATTATAATACCAGTTCATTACTTAGTTTACATGGGACTTATATTTATTGTTCATACATATTTTTCAAACTCTGTAACAAATCGAAATAGAACATACACAAAAGTTTAAAATAAATTTATATGTATTGATGAATAAAATGTTCATTGAAAACCGTCGAGTCACTATTCATGACAAACTTTCGTACAAACAGACAGCAATTCTAAATTAGTATGTGTCATATAATTTAAATTTATTTAACTAAAGTCTTGTATTCAATCGCAAATACCTATAGACAATTGAAATTTATCTTGAAAATCTAGTGCTTGGAAGCACAGTGAATGATACCAATAGGATGAAATTATAATTTGCGCGTCGAATGTAAAAGTCCTTATCCGTAGAGTAAAAATTAAAATCATAAGAAAATAATTAAAGTCCGTAAGGGGATTTATTGGACAGACGGGACGTGATTAATTGGTTTTCTTGGATAAATTCTGGCGAAAGCAATAAGTGTCAATTTTTGGAATTCACAATTCATTGGAAAAATTAATGGAGAAAATTTTAATTATAACATATCTTGAGATTGGTTTGGAGCATGCTTAAGCTTTGTAGACAATAAATAATAATTAAATAAATAGTATAAAGCATGCATGTAAATATTCTGAATAAAGTTCCTTTAGAATAAGCCTTATGTTACTCAGTACTTTCTTGTTGTCTGTTGTCAATTGTCTCCAGACTTTGAATTTTTGTCTGATTTAAAGTCGCTTGCATAACGATCGCCTTTAAATAAAATTAGTTAACCATATTTAATTGCCTAAATACGTTTTACACAAAATGTATTGACAGTTCTTTAAACATATTTTCGCGTGTGTACGACGCTAATCGTATTTAAGAGTGTTAAATCAGTTTAGTCTTCCTTAATAAATTTAAAGAACGTTATCCAAGCGGCCATTATTCTAAAAAATGTCAGACGACGAGAGGAAATAATTTAATTCCTGTAGTTATTTATCTATCACAGTTATATCAAAAATGCAGTTTATTTTTTATTTTAATTTTTTTTTGATCTATTAACAATTATAAATTAATACTATTGAATAATTAAAATTACTTATTTTTGTATTCTATAGTTAATATAATAAATATGAGATCAGTTTATTATGCCAAGTCTAGTTTTGTTATGTAAATTATTACTTGTATTTTGCTTAGCAATAAATATTAATAATGACTTGTAGCTAAACCATTATCAGGGGCTTATTAGTTTAAATTTACTAGACGATTGTCATTAGTAGGCACCATTTTCAATGGGTTAATATCACATGAAGTGTAAAATAAAAATTATTAATCCTGACTACTGAAACAAAAGTATCCATTATAAAGTACATCTTGACATTTTGGAAATAAATGATGCCAATTTAATAATTCAGCAGCCTGAAGAGATTTGGGGTTTGCAACGGGTTGAACTTGACCATTAATAAATGGTAATAATACTTCAAAGTTAACCCTTTCGCGAATAATGAGTGGTATCAGATGCCACTTAGATTTCGTCTGTTGGATAAAGACCGCTTGTATTTTTGACCGACTTCAAAAAGGAGGAGGTTCTCAAATTGATTGGTATTTTTTTAATGTATGTACACCGATTACTCTGAGATTATTTCGATTTACGTGATTCTTTTTTTAGTTTGATGTGGAATGGTTGCCATTTGTTCCCCTTAAAATTTAACATAGTTTTAACATTTTTTTAATGAAAATTTTCTGTTCCCGTTGGTTCTATATTTTTTTAAAGCGCGCGGCACCTTTCGTAGGCCTACCCATAGCTAGACACTAAAAGTAAAAATTACATCGTTAAAAAAATCCGACTTCAAAAACTAAAAAGTATAAAATAACGTAACAAAGATTTTTTTTACTTAACATCAGGTGACATAGCTGTCAAACGCGAACCTATACTAAGTAATTGTGGTGTGTGTGTGTGTGTAGTTCATATGCAGTAGAAGTCAATCTTCCTAAAATATCCTCACAGATAATTAATTCTTCTCTAACTTTTATACTTGATATAATTATAATTCCTACAGCTTATATCCGTCAAGATAAATAAGTTTATTTGGAAACATTAGAATTGGAACATGTATTTATTGTTACCAATTACACGTCATGTGAATAAAAAAATACACTGAAAACATCATGAGATACTTGTTCATGTACCTTCTTCTTCTTCTGCCAGTTCCTGTCCACTGCTGGACGTAGGCCACCCCAAGCTTGCGCTGCATATCGCAATCTCCGTCTTCCTCATCATATACCTATGCTTTTGCAAGTAAAGTTTGATTTGAAAAATTAAAGTCATATTTAGAAAGCATATACATACATACATAACTTCACGCCAGGTCCCTTGCGGGGTAGGCACGGACAACAGAGAGCCACACAAGTTTATTCTTACACACCTCACTTGCTTGCCCTTGCTATTTAGAAAGCAAAAAGTAATATATATCATAATAATTTACGTAACAATAAAATGGACATTATAACCGTTACACACTTAAAATCGCATAAAATACCGCCTTCCCTAACCTTTTTAATGGGCTTCGCTCACCCTCGGGAAAACAAAGAACCAAAAAAAAACTTTGCAAAAAGTAGTGTTCTTGGTGATATTTATTATTATATTAAAAGCAGATCTTTGGGGTACCTTTTAAGGGCGATTTTGACTGTACAATTCGACTTATAACGACATACTCTCGTATCTATTTAAAAATTTTGAATAAAAATATAATCATATATACCTAAAATAAAACCTTAAAATAAATTAAACACTAAAAACAAACTATTTATAAAAATCAAAATTAATAGAAAATCCAATGCCAGACCGTTATCAGTTGAGACCAATCCCAAAACACTGGCCACGTTTCCTCTTTGTATGAGAACGCTGATGTGCCCAAGGTATAAACCAGATTATTGGTCACGTGAGACATTTATCAAACATTTGGCAGTCTCGATAAAGCTTGTACGTTTTAGGACTCCATGGTCTTAGCTCCCCACAAAAAGTTAAGTTGCAGGAATAATTCTATTGTAATTTCGTCTGATATCACCAGGAAGTGATAGGAACCTAATATTCCCTTTCACTTCATTTTATTGCATATCACTTTCGATCTATAATAGACACCTATTATTTTTATAAAGGCTATAAGTAAGAACAGAAAAACTAAGAAACAAAATAGTGTGAAGTCAATTAATACATCACAATAATGTGCTACTGACAAAATCGATTTGGTAGAATAAATGTATGACTGGTTGTTTCTTCTTCAATGTATACGAAACAATTTTTATAAATTTAAATACTAGAGATGTTTTAAACATGTGATAAACCCCGCGGAATGTAGGACTTAAGTGTATACGAGTTAACGAAACAGTACGATTTTATACAACAAACTGGTTTATAAAAACATATTATAATCCAAATAAAACAATAAAGAAGTGGGTGACAACGGGTTGGGCTGTGTCTAAGGCAAAGGAATTGATTAGCGGTCTCATTCAATGTAGAAATGAAACCCGTATTGTGGGAACGCTCCTTAGCAACATCTATCTGGATTACCTACATTTCTTACCTGTCAATATGTTTATAGCAGTTTTTAAGTTTTCATTTATTTTATAGTGTAGTTAATTTATAATTAAGTTATATTTTATATAAGTTCTTTATTATAATAAAACCATCCAGAATGTTAAAATATTTTTATATATTGCATTGTCATATCCCTATTCAGAGTATGCGCAACTATAAGAAACTCATGCATTTCTATTACTAGAAGCTTTATAGTATTTTCAAATAAAGATAACCTTAAAGTACATGGTACAAGCAGTCGGAAGGTCTAAAGAGAACTGCGCCCATTTCGCGAGTGGCGCGAGCGGGCGATTACTGCGACCACCGAATTTATGGTCAAACTTGCTCGCAAAGGCGACGGCGCGAGTTTTTATTATGATCAGCCCAGTGGACCGTGAAAGCAAGTTGCCGCCGGGCACACGTAATTTCCATATCTCATGTCTTTTTGTCTCCCTAGTACTTTTCTTAATAAAAGTTTCGTTTATTTTATTGTTATTTAAATTAAATTTACTAAAAAATGATGAGGTCTGTGGTTTGTTTTTAATATAAGAGAACTCCTTGTGAAAAGTAACTTAAATGCATTTAGTTTTAAACGTACTTAAGCAGTTAATCAATATTTGACTTTTGTTTAAACCTTTAAGAAATATGGGTACTAAGATATACCACCTACACATGTGTTGGAAATAATGAAAGAAGTAAAAAGAAAGATGATGAAAAATAAATGTAAAATTCATTTAAAATAGCTTAATGTTAAAGATAAAAAAAGCAGTTTAAACAGCGTATATGTATGAAAAAAATCGTAGCAGGTAGAGATCCGTCGTCTCTGCCTACCCTAATGGGAAACCGGTATGACAATATGTATGTAATGTTAATATTAAAGGTTTCTCACAAATTAATCAAACAATAACTGTTTATTGTTACATCGATACAAAAAAATAACTTACAGACTAAAACTATGTCTCATTATGCACAAAGGGCAGTCTTATCGCTAGAAAGCGATCTTTTCCAACCAACTCCAGGAAAAAATTGAGATTATAATAACGATGGTGGTATACGTAATACTTAGTACAATTTCTTACTGTTTAGTAATAAATATACAGCGTGTTTCAGACCTTACGACAGTAAATCAGACCACGTTTGCTTCATGACGTACTTTGCCCAAATACAAAAACGAATCAAGGTAGCTTCTTTATTATTCTATATTCCCTTTTTATCGTAATTAATTTGTTCGGAAATTGCTTTTTTTTAATTTTGACTTTACGGTTGATTTAATAATACCAAAAAATTTGTATGGAGTACGACCGCTAAAATTATAATTTATTGTCATTTGAAATGAAACACGCTGTATAAATGCAGTATATACAGATGTTTTATATATTAAATAGATATATACTTACTATACACAACATACTGATACATATCTACAAAATACATAAATATTTATAGATAAATATACATATGCACAAATTAGATTTTTTATTATTATTATTAATTAAGATCGATTCTTCGTTATTTATACACTAGTGATTAATCAGCCAACAGCGGGTAGTTGCTCACCTATTAGAGGCTAAGGCAGATAGATAAGATAAGAGGCTTACCTCGAGGCCAAAAACACGCTCACAATTATTATTTTCCTTGACAACTATACATATGAGTATACTATCTATACTTATATCTTTGATTATAGCAAATATCCTCCAAGTTCAATGAGAAACAAACTCAAATAATGAATCTATCAATCGAAAACCAATCAATAAATACCACCTAACTATAAGCAAAAAAGTTCCTTCGTATAGCATAGAAGGAAAGAAATGGAAAAATAAACAAACGAATTGTAAGCTCCCCGATGAGCGGGAGAAAACTTTAAGTAAGACGTGAAAAATTGGAATATGGAAAGAAATAATTTTCCGCGCGACTCGTCTGTGCAAATGAGCTGAATGAAACGACTCAAGCGAATGATTGACTGCTCGTGGAAATAACCTTCAAATGCCTACTTAATATTTTTAATACACTTTTATATAGGAAGACTAGACGGAGCCTATTTGAACAAAAACATCAAATCAACTGAAGCATATTATAAAAACTCGTGTGCTTTGACTTCTCGCGCTGGCCCTCATGGCGTAGAGAAGCATCTCCGGGTGGCGGATAAGGACTTATCGGTAGTACACTGAGTACACAGCCCAGCTATGCTTCTGGCTAAGTCCTATGTACTCGCTGCCAACAATGGGTGTGGACCTCCAGCATGGGGGTTGTGCAACGGGTTAACAGCCCGCTTACGAAAAAACTTATTGTTTCGAAATAGAAAACGAGAGAAAAACTATCCGATAGCCAGACCTGACCGCACTACAAGCCTGCAACTGGTAAGACACTGCGCAGGACAGAGGAAAGTCGCGTGTTCTCGTTTCGGAGGCCAATACTCACTTTGGGTCGCTGAGACAACGGAGTTAATGGTTACACTTATATAAACGTGGTTTGCGTTTGTATGGTTAATAATAATGTACTGTATCCACTATAAACTATTTCACTGCTATCGGTATTAATTCGATTATTTAAGGGTGAGTTCTCATAGTGTGTACTGTGGCGCGATTGGCATCATTTAAGCGGCTTCACTTTGAGAGTCCGAGATTTTGTCTTTTTTATAATGTAGGTCTAAGTAGGAATAATACAAGATACACTATAATAACTGCCTATTACAAGACGCAATACCGTGGATTCTTTTTCTATGGTACTCTGAAAAGTTGCAACCTGGAATGTCGACGACACAACCGTTTGTGAAGTGAATGATGAGTGATGAAACTTTTTAGCTACCACATGTTGCGTGCCCACTGATGATGATGATGGGCAATGGTAAAAACCATGCCACTAGTTAAGTTTCCTGTAATATATAACGATTTTTTTTTGTTATTTATCTTTTTTTGAGAAAAGTCAGGCATTCCAGGGATTCAAAGACTGGTTGCCTTCTTAAGTCATTCATTACTACTTACATTTTGACGATTTAAAAAATGTCTTTTAAACTTAATCAATTGAAAACGTGGATAGATAACACTTTATTACACAACAAAATATACTATTACAGAAACAGACCGTATTGACAATATTTTCTAGCAATACAATAGGGGGCCTAAAAGTGTATAAAAATTAAAAACAAACATTCAGTCTTCTATTAATTGAGGCTGATTTGGTATAAAAAGTGAGTCAATAAAGTATGTGTTTCTTTCAAAATCAATCTGTTCTTAAACAATAAAAATTAACTGAATTTCAATAATGTTTTTTTTATATCAAAAGGGTGAGTGACAAATAATATGCTGCGCCCTGTAGTTAACCGTAAAAACGTATCAAAGCTATTTCAGAATTACGTTATTTTATGGACAATTCAATTTTATAGAAGAATTAATATTTTATTTATATAAGTCAATAATGCTAATATAACCATTTGTGATCAGGAGAGTCGATGATATACCTGCCACCCATGTCCAAGGCGGAATATCTTTATAATATGTTCTTATCTACACCTGTCAGCACCTGATAAATAAAAGGCGATGTGCGTTTCGGGACGCCCAGCAGAAGTGATAACTTAATCTAATCTAATGTGAGGGAAAGGGAAGCCAGACAGACTGGCACCGTAACGCGTTACCTAACGAAGCGGTTTACCCTCCCATAAGAAGTTTACACTTCAAAACTGATTTACATTGATCCAACTACTGGCCTATAGAACAGAATGACAATCCGATTGATTTCAATTCAATATTGAAATCAATCAGACTTGGTACTAACTTGAATCAGACTGAATTCAAATCAATGGACATGATGCCAGTATGAAATGAGGACTGGCTTCCTTCGAATTTGAGGTCTGTATTGGATCAATGGAAATCAGATTTAACAATGTAAAAGTTCGGAGAGTACTGCTTAACCAGTATAAATATGTTTACCATTAAGACTAGAAATATAAGACAATGAATATCTAGTAGCTCAATCTGTTGACTGATGATACATAATAATTAAAACAACGCTCTCTATGGGTTAGTAGCATAAACTCATTTTAGTAACTTAGCAGCTCTCTCTCTCTCTCTCTCTTTATCGAATAATATTAGGGCAACAAAATTTATATCTCAATTAACAACGCTATCTATTATCCAATAGCACAAACTGAACATTTTGCAAAATCTCTTTATAACTTTGCGTGCCTAGTAGTTCGGAAATCCCCTTGAACACCCCTGAGTGCCATGTGCACCACCAACCATAATTATTAGTGGTTGGTTAGTGTTTACTACATAAACATTTAAAATGAGAACCAAACTACAAACGAGAAGATATTTATTTATTGTACACTCACTCACTCGGATTGGTTAACTTTCTACACGCGTCCATGCATAAATTATTGTACTTTCATGATGAACTCACGTGTTGTTTAGTACCTGGCTCCCGTCCCGTAAATAAATCTCTTGTCTCATTAGATAATTGTATTAATTTGAGGTAAAATGTATAATGATCGTTGCTCCGGGAGTGCGCAGAGGAACGCGCTTACAACACACAGGATTGTAGAGTATATATATAGTGGAGCAATTGTTTGCAATACCAATTTTTTGTTGTGTACACCCATTTTAATGTTTAAATAAAAAACATTTTAATTGTTCTCACAAACTTCCACGGCAACAAGCAAAAGTGGCGAGGAATGTAAACATAAGTTAATTGCACATTTGATACCTGCACACATTGATGTATCACCTTTATTATTGTTACATCAATGCAGCAGGCATTGATGTAACTGCCCACTTCCCCGCAACGAGAAATGTACACCCGTGTCTTCAAAGGGGATTTCCGAACTGGCACGCACTCAATACTCAAGAGGACTCTATCTTTATATAGGACAGCAGTAGAAGTCACAGCGAACTCTTTTTGGCTAGTCTTTATAAACTTCTTAAGAACAGTCTCTCAAACTTTAAATGCGTAATAGTCAGGAAATTGTACTGAAACTATATCGTGATAAAAGTATCTCGTCTATAAGTTAAAAAAATATACAATAATATACTGCCAGTCATAGTTCCTCGTAATTGTGGCTGCCTGGTATCTACAAAACTAAATTATTTTGAATCTGACGAAGAAGACGGCAAAAATGTGTTTGCAAACAAAAAAAGCATACATACAACATACATACTGTTCAGGTATTTGGCAACATTTAAACCACATACGTGTTCACGGCGGGAGAAAATGTACATAGATATGAAAATCTGTACATAACATGACCAATACGTGAAACCTAGCTACTACCTTGATTTCCTTTCCAAGAGTTTTCCTCCCTTCCTCCTTTTAAAGAGTTTAATGTATAGATAGTATATTATATAATGTATGTTAGAATTTTATATATTTTTTTACCTTGGATTTTAAATTTCTTCTGAGTAATGTTTTCTTGTTTTATCAGACGTACTAGATGTATAAATGGAATTATGACGTTATGCCTAATCTTTTTTTTGTTTTTATTGCAGGAGTTCAGCAGATAGGTAGACGGCCCACTTGACGGAAAGCGGTTACCATCGCCTATGGACATTTGCAACACCAAAGGTGCAACAAATGCGCTGCTGCTCTCTTAAGGTAGACTGGAACTTGGTTACTAATGTATGTAATATACGGAACACAACTCAAGGTTGTTATGGCGACATACTGTAGAGCTCCAAATACATCTAGCACATATATGTGCGCTTGCGCAGTGATTGTGTTTGTGTTGTTATCTCACTCTATTTATATATGATTTGTATGAAATGGGTATAATATGAGATAGTGATATTAGTCTTGCGGCTTTTGGTATATTATCGATAATTTGAATTTAAAGGAGTTTACAAATGCAGGGGTGGTAGCCATCTAGTCGGGCAAGTGCCTTACCACCTATCTATAGAAATGAAATAAAACATCTCAAAATAGTTATATAACTTTATATTTTATAACAAATATAGAATGGCACACTGTACTAGTATGCATCATAGTGGGATAAAGAAAATAATATTTACAGAGTATTTTCACCATCTTAAGCTATTAATGTTATATAATTTAAATATCCTTACAACTTAATAACTATAATACTATGTTTTCAACATTGAATTTATTTACATTATATTAAAAATAAAATATAATTATTGTAAAAAGTTTAATTTTAAACAGACTTGAAGTAAATAAAGTTGAGCTATTCTTTTTCTTAAATGATTTGTTATCAAATTTTCTAATTGAAATAGCTGTGGACGGAATGTCATTCATACAGTCAATGTATTTATTATCTTACTAAAATTTCAATCATACACAAAAATAAGGCACTCGTTCCACGGATAACATTTCATAATATTTATATTAATATGAAGTTGAACTACTATCAGGTCGTAACTCTTTCATTTGAACATCGTCATAGGCTATAGTGAACACGCTCTTCTTTTCAGTTATTGGTAATCTTTTGATGTTACCAGTTTGTTGCACTAACGTATTCATTGCTATGCCTGAATCATTATCATCGATATTGGTAGTCCTGTGACCTATATCTGGAGGAATATCTCCACCTATATTTATTTTCGATACATGCACTTCTGATGCAGTTTTTCGATCCTTTTCATAACTTGTCGATATCGATATGCTATGTGTTAATGCACTCTCAGCTACATCTTGACTAGTTTCCTTATTTTTCACATCGTCTTGATTTACATAAATGGGTTGCTGCTCTATGGATTGGCGTTTAGGCAAAACAGGAATGTTTGATTGATTACTTAAGTATTTTGGTATATGCGTGGGTTGAATATAGCAAAGAGGGTTTTGATTTTCATATTGATGCTCATATCTATGTTCTGAGTGCTGAAGCAGAGGGTGTACATCAGGTAATGGTCCTTCTGGAACAGGGGTAACTTTCTCCTCTTTCAACAAACGTGGGTGAATAAATTCATTTTCTTTTGATTTGAAGTTTTTTTTTGCCTCTGCATTGTCTTGATTATCTTTGCTCATAATTTTTCCATATCTAGCGGTTTTTTCTTTATCGTTCTTTGCCTCTTTATCATGTTCTTTTGTTTTGGATATTCTTTTAGGTTTGCTAGGGATTGCTTTTTCTGTAGCTTGATTTTTCGGAGCTGCACTTGCTTTTTTACCATACCATTGCATGTATCGAGGGACACTTTTCTGATTTTTACTATTTTCTGATAATTTACTTTCATTGCTATCTGCTTCTTTCTTTTTACTAGACTCACCGTTACTAGAGCTATCTTTCTTGAAGTCTTCTAAATCCGGTGACCTAAATTTCATCAAAGATTCTTCAGCCTGTTCTCGCGCTTCTGTAGAAGAACCTTGTCTAGAAAATATTAAATTTCTATTATCTTGAGATGCTGAACTATTTCTACTTCTATCTTTGTCATGTTCCAAAGCAAGAGCAGATTTAACTTCTTCGGCAGATAGAGGAGACTGTCTTTGTAATCTTAGTCGCTTTTCGCTCATAGCTGAATCTACTTTTTCGTCTAAAGAATCTGATATTTCCATCAAAATCTCTTTTCTTAGTTTTGATCTTTTGTCTCCCTCATTAATTTTTACTTGCGTTGAACAAACAGTCTCATTCTTGGAAGTGGTTACTACACTTTTGGTAATATCTCCATAATTTTTTACATGTTCTTCTCGTTCATTTGTTTTACTTATTTTAACGTGTTTTTCACTTTCTAACGATGGTGATACTTCACCTTCTTCGATTATTGGAGTCTTTATTTTTCTCTTTAAATCATAAACTCTAACACTGCGTCTTGGATCTTTGTATTTAATTTTCTTTTTAGGTTTCTTGCGTTTGATCCAAGCAACTTTCTGTATTTCATCTTCAACAGTTAGTTGAGACTCATCTTCACTATATGAATCATTGTCACTTCTTGCTTTTCTTCTTGTAGGTTTAAAGAGTTGTGGTTCCGTTTGTGTGCCTATGTGACATTCAGTTTGCGTAGCCATTACCGAATGACCTGGCAAACTTTGAGTTTCTAACTTACTTTCTACTTGTGATGAAGTCTCTTGATTTTGCATTAAGCGTTCGCGTTCTATTAGTATTTGGTGTAGTAATTCATTTTGTTTTCTTAAAGATGATTCCAACAACTCTTGGTGTATTGTTGACTTATTTTGCATTTCCAGTATAGCTGATTGCAATGCATAATCTGTTTTCAATGGCACGGAGCCGGGAACATCAGGTGCCATATTAGAATATTCATGATATTGATTAAGTACATCACTTCCTTGGTGTGATCTTAAACTCTTTCCATCTTTACCAGTAGAAATATTGTCTAAATCTGTTACTTTGTCTAAGTCTGTTACTTTTCCCATTCTCTCTCTGATATGCTTAGCCTCTTCACCTTGCTCCCTTATAAACCTTTCCATGAGTAAATCTTTACCATTATCTAAAACTACATACTGGGTATGTGGTATCAAAGTCACTGGTCTTTGTTGATGAATGGGTAGATTAACATACCTCTCCTCTTCGTTATTGCCTCTTGTTACTAGCCTAAGTATTTCTGTATTACCCTCTTTAATAAAAAACTGATCTCTCCCTAAAGACGAATGGGCATGTTTATCTTCCTCTCTTTTCATTTTATCCGAAACCTTATGAACAGCCTGTTCAGTATCCGACTTGAGAAATACTCCACCTTCAGAACCACGGTCAATTTCATGCCTTCTTATCGAATCGTTGTCTTGATCTCTTCTGTTATAATGTAATGTGGCTATTCTATCATAGCCATTTTCGAGATCTTCTATGTATTCTTTGTGCTTGTTAGTATACGCTTCTTGGATTTGCATTTCTTCTGTGTATATTATATTCGGGCCATCTCTGAAAATAAAATAAAATTTTATTATATCATGCACTATGAGGCATACAAGTCGTGTAAAATTTGTTTAAATATATAAGTATAAATAAGTAATGGAAAAAACCTACTAAAACGTTAATTACTTATTAATTTTATCGAAAAATTCTTATTTAAATTAAAAGTTTAGCGGAAAGTGTTTAGTGATGTTTTTTGTACATAACAATATAACTGTTTGTACTTCCCTATACAAATAAACCTTTTTAGCGTTAAGTTTATACCGAGTGATTTTATTATTCCTAGTATTATTTTTCAATGATGAATTATAACTAATTAATGAATTACCGTTGTCTAAAACTTTGTCTGTTGTCATCATATTTGTAATGATTATCAGCAGCTGTGTGTACGAATTCTCTATCACCACCTGGCGTCGATGCTGGTTTTGATGGTTCTTTTGATCGTTGATTTCTCTTATTAAATTTCCACTGTGTCGGCTTTGTTCTCAAGTCTGCTTGCTCCGCACTCCAAGCCTCCCGTCTCCGCCATTCGCCTTGCATTGATTTACTTTCTAGGTTTTGGGTCTTGTTTTCCCTCCCATGTCCCTTGTCCCGGACCACTAAATGCACGTCGTCTTCTGTGGAGTTGACACGTATCACTCTTTTCCTAGAATTTATTAATGGATAACTATGTACCTATAGCTGTTCTGTTATGTAATTCCAAGTATATACACGTATATGTAAATAGGTTGTGTTAAATAGACAGTGTATGGACACATGCTGTGCATTATATTGAATGCCTTTGTTTTTACTACTTTTCCTATAACAATAAGATTGCTAAACACTATTGTAACACGGATGTTCTTTTAAATATCTACCTGATTTTGTCTATGAGTTATTAACGTCAAATATTTATGTTTTTTGATAATTCTTTATTTAAATGTATTAGGCTTATGAAGTATTTTTAGAAAATAATAACGAAATAACGTATTTTTTTTGGATAAGACCTGTTGCGTATTTTTTACGATTTTACAATATAGGATATTTGCGATTAAATGTTTTTTAGGACTCACAGTCGCAAATAGCGAATTTTCGTGACCTCGCTGTGTGTAGTTTTGATATTCGCTTAGTCGATATTATGTAACAATACATTGCAGCGCAAAATAATTTAGTTATAATTTCCCACTCAAAAATCTCAAAGACATTCAATAAATGTATCATTAAGTTTTGTGCTGTGAATTTCAAAATAAGAATATAATTACCTACAGTGTTGTAAAGCTGTTGTGTAAACTGGAATTAGTTGGTGCACTTTAGGCTGTTAATAAGAAAGGAGATGCATTAGTAGATAGATATTATTGGTACAAATAACTCGGGAAAACGGCTGAGCCTATGAACTTCAGCCTAGCTTCAATATATGACTGTAGAAGAAGAACAATAGGAATAAGAGTACCAGTATTACGATGACATATGATGATATCGTATGATGTATGATTGTTTCGCGGTAAGTTGTAAACCTGTGCTACTATTTATTATTCGTAATTTTAGCTATATGATATTTAGAACATTTATCAATTTTATTTATATATTTATAAGATTGAAAATAAATTTATTGAGACTTTAATTGTTTGTCCCATTTGGAGAAATTTTGAATAATTTGACGTCAGTAGAAAGTTTTGCAATATTTTTCTATATCAAACAGCGGGAGAAGAAGGAGTACAGTACCCTCTCTTCTATACTAGAGATACCAAACTTTAGGGGTTTTTTCAGAGTTAAGTTTATACTAAGTGACTTGTCTTTCCTAGTATTCTTCAACGATATAGCTAAGCTGTCTTACAGTTATTTGTACACTGTGCTTAAAACTGTAGTGATATTTAAAATTAGCTAACAATAAAAGCAAATCTTAATTTTACTCAACGATATTTACCTAGGGGGCATATAAAGAGGGCATCCTTCGCAAATACAGCAGCATATAAGTAATAACAGTACGAGAGCTACCAATATTGCCAGTAATATTAGCAGCCAAAACAATAGCCTGCTTTCTGCTTTGTACAAACTCTGAAACAAAATAAAGACCATTTATATCGTTATCATCTAAATATATCATTTACTCTACAGTATCGTCGCCTTAGTTTCCTAAACTACTATCTTACTAATATTGATTAGAAAGAATAATAGTTGTGAGATATCTATTATTTTATGCAAAATTGTATGTGTGTGTAGAAAATCTAAAGTGTATAATAAAATACGACTCTAGAATTACCATACAAACTTCGTTTTTCGTGTTATTAAAATACCTATAATTTGTCTGAAGCTAGGATGTCGAGATATATAGAGCTCCCTTTTGTCTGCTGAATTGTTCTGAGATATTTAAAACCTGAATATTCATTAAAACTTAACATTAGCTAGTTACGAACTTTATAAAACGTTACTGTAAAAAGAAGACAAGAGCTATGAATGTCAAAGAAGCAAGTGAGGTGTGTAAGAATAAGCCTGAATGGCGCTCTGTTGTTCGTGCCTACCCCGCAAGGGACCTGGCGTGAAGTTATGTATGTATGTTGTATGTGTGTAAAAAGAAGAACTTTACTTACAGATTCATCATTATCAGCAGCAGATGTTTGTTCGTTCTGACCTTTGTTAACATTGTTCTGCGTGCTGCTACCGACTGTATTGCTTACAACTGCGTTGTTGCTAGTTGTGTAAATTGTACTGTTTTTAGCAAGCTGCTCTTGTAGCTTGCCAACGTCTATAGCCGTGGCTCCTGATAAACGCACAACTGCTGTTACCTCACTTCTGGAAAATAATATTTGTTTTCAAAGTCCTTATCATTCACGTAATTCAAATGGTTTGTTAGCTTGATTACAAAAGTTTTATCTTTAAAAAGATTTTAATAAATTTTGTCACTTTTAATCAAAACCTTTAATAAAATTATCTTACTTTTCTTGGTTGGACTCCTGTCCACTCAAATCAGTAGCACCATTTACATTTCCTTTGTATGGTTTAATGTCGACAATATGAACTTGACCTCCAGATAACGTACTTAGAACGTCCTCTAATTTGCGTCTATCTGGGTTCGCCCCCGGCACTATGAAGGACATTGTCCTTGTTTTACTTTCTGGAGGATAAATCTTGACTGAAGTTGATGAGGATTGTCTAGGTATACCCAAATCATACGCTCTAACTGTTATCGAATAAACTTCGCTGTCTTGTTGATTATCGGATTGTCGTCTTCTTCTTGCAGTATTTTGCTTTTTTGATCTTTTTAACGCCTCAAGCAGATATAGTTCTCCTGAAAAATAACAACATCAATATCAATACCGAGATTCTTTTTAGTTTTTGAAGTTTATTTTGGTCATTTAAAACATAATACTAAAAAGAAAGAAACAATAACACGATTTCCTGAAGAAGTGACATGATGATCCATGAATATTCACACTAACAATTTTTTCTTAAATTCACAGGAAATTTTATATTTGAAAATTTTTCATCCAAAGAAGACATAAGTTAAGTAGTTTTATAAAATCGTTAAATTAATTGTTTAATTAAAATGGTTTTACCTGTTTCTTCATTAATAGCAAATTTTCCATCTCCATTGCCCCCTATAATCTCATATCTGACTACATTATTTGGTGGTTCGGTGTCTTTGTCAACTGCCTTCACTATGGCGGGTGAAGTGAAATTATTCAAAGTCGGCGACAGTACAAATTCGTACAAAGACCGCTCGAACACTGGTGGGTTATCATTAACATCTAGTAACTTAATAATTAATGGCACTGTTGCTCTTAAACCTACACCGTCATTATCTCTAGCCTCTACTAAGAAATGCAAATCTGGCATCGCTTCACGATCGAAGCCATGATTATCCGTCGCTACCGTTATTATCCCAGTCATGGGTTCTAGATATAGCGACGTGTTCAAATAACCTAATATGGCAGTAAACTGAATTTTTCCAAACGCCCCTGTATCAACATCATCAGCTGCAATTTGTGTGACCCTGGTACCTGCAGTAACATTCTCAGGTAGTTCTACATCATAGGACTGTGCTAGAAATATTGGTGGGTTATCATTTACGTCATTCAAATATACTGTCACATTGGCTGTTGCTGACAAATTTGTTGCTGGACCCAATTCTTGCGCTAAAATCTGAAAAATGTAATTCAAGTATTTCAATAATAACAAAGTATACATGTATAAAGTAAATACAAATATCATGGAAGAAAAATATTAGTAGTGCTATACTCGTAGTTTAATGTGATTTCTTAATGGATAGTTCTAAATTTCTTGCTAGATTTCATTAAGTAATTCATCATAGCATCCATTAACCACAATACTATGTATTTAGTTTATCTAGAAACTTGGAGTGATATTATTCTGGCACTTTAATAAATAAGAAGTTAAAAAAACTTATAAAGAAAAATCTGTGAAATATAAATTGAGAAAATATGCTGATAGCGAAGCTTAATATAATACCGCGATGAAAACCGTTAAAATGTCTTTTTACAATGTCTACTAGTGTGAAGTGCAGCTAATGTTGCTTGCCAATGTAGCCGTCACACCTTTACGAGGTTTCTAGGGATAATAAATTATTTACATCGAGATAACCAGTGATTGCAACACTGGTTATCTCGATATGAATATTTTCTCTCGCTTGTTCGTGTAATGGTCTGCTCACGATATGTATAACTCTACAAGAATTGTACATATTTAGGGTATGAAACCCCGCGATTAAAATGCATTTGATGTATTTACCTGGAATATTACAGACTTTCGAGCTTCATAGTCGAGCATAGTATTATCTCGTACTTTGATAATGAACTGAGCATGTCTTTCAGCAACGGTTGGTGATATTTCAAACGTTCCATTATTTCCAATCAGCGTGAGGGAGAACACACCATTCTTTCCGGCATCATTGTCATTCACTTGAGGGATGTACGGGTCGTTGAATGTTAATGCCGTACCTTGAGGAGCATTTTCGTCTAGGTAGCTGACATAGCTGAAAATTTTAAAAATAAAGTAATTTATAGAAATAAAATTAACGTCAGTAATATTTAATCACGTAAAAACTACGGAGCTGATTTCATTGCGCTTTTCACTTAACAGCAAATTCTTAGACTTAAAATATGCGTTACTTTCTATGCTCGGAATCCCGCGTGAATTTATCTGAGAATGATTTAAAATAAGAAATAAAAAAAATGAAATTCGAGTTACAGTAAGCTTTTTGCTTCCTTAAGCACCTTAAAAAAGCCTAAAAACTTACTCTAACTCAATATAAATAAAACGGATAGTGTTCTCAGATCGAAAACAAAATACTTGAGGGTCAAATTTTAAGTTTCGAGGGGTAACGAAGGTAAACATACATTAACCAGAAATATAACTTACAACTGATTCTCAAAGTACGGCGGCGAATTTTCCCTTTCAGGTAGGATGAAGGCCAACTGTACAGTGGAAGACATGGCCTCGGGCTCTTCGCGTGACAAGCGGACTTCTTCAGCGACTACCGTCAGCAATATTGGGGCACCGGCGTGGGAGATCGCTGCTATCTCTTCGATAGGACGCTCCAGGGTCACCTCGCCTGAAAATGTTAATATTTGATATTTCAGACTCTGATATCGGTAACATATATAATTATTGAATCTTGATTATTAACTAGAAGATATTTAGAAGAACTCTGCGCCACAAAAGAGCCCCAAGGAAAATAAAGGGATTAAAGGTGGTGGCCTCGCTATTTGATAAAGTTTAGTTCGTAATAAAGTAGCCAGGAAATACATTTACAGCTGTAATTACGGAATATTTTGTATTTATGATTAAGTGATTATCTGTATCGATTTGCGGATCAGCCAATAATTATTTAAGCAGGTAAGTATGGCAATTACAGCCCCGAGTCTGTGGGACTTCTTTAAAAAAGGGAAAAATAATAAACAGTAATTTTTATTTCCTAACAAAGCAATTCTTTTATATAAAATGCTTATAAATAATAATAATTAGTATTTTAAGATAATTAAATTATGTTTTGTACTTTTTGTAAATTATGATTGTAAAAACAAATTTTGTTATGTAAATTTAGAGTGCCATCTATAATGGTACGCTTGAATTAATTATACAAAACAGTGCCCTTCAAGTTTATAACTGAATTTAATTTATAATGTACCCGGTAGATGGCAGTAGAAAATGTCGTTCGATGCAATCTTCTATTGATGCTTCGATAGTCTCATTTAATTTCTTTAAGTGCCTATAACATCAATAACAAATTATGATCTTTTATTTCTCATTGAAATGGCAAGAACTATTAATCACCATTAAAACATGTTAACATATTTTACACTTCGTCCATGGAAAAAGAATTCTTCAAATGAAAATGAAAGACAATTTCCGCCATTTCGAAGCAGCAGTTGTATTATATTGAACATGTCTATAGGAATGTCAGTCACACACTGATCCATTGTTTACCCGAAGGATACGAAAATATGGTGCACGCTTTTCCTTTAAAAAAGCCTTACATCAGAGAGCACACCATTTTCATTATTCCGAGTAGTATCTTTGTATGTGAGTCCTGGAGAATAAACAAAGAAAAACGTATGTAAAAACAGTGATACTTTACATTCGTTTGTTTTCAATTAGTTAATTCGGTACTTGATAGTCAAATCAACAGATATACCTACCATTTATCGTCACTTATAACGACGCAGCCTGCTTGATTTTATATAGATGTAGGTACTATGTTATTAAATTATAATGTTTTTTGTAGTCAAATGAAGACAAAAGCTTAGCTTATGAATAATAGTTGTTGTTTCCACAGTAATTAAAATTATTTAAATCAGAATATATATAAAATTATTTGAATTATTTCAAACGTCTGTATTTTATATCTAAATAATATGAGAATTTATTGGAACGTGTGTTCATATGACATACCTACCTACCTATTAGGGTGGCGCAGAAAAACCGTCTTTTTTTGAGTCTCGAGTGAAAAATGTTAGTTTTTGATGTTTTAAAGAACTCCCTCCATCTCTCTCCAAGGGACAATTAAACAAAAATTTAAAGAGAAAGTTTCAGTTCAAAATTTGAATTTTAAATGGTCGCTCATATTTTTTTTAAATATATTAGTGCATTACTTTAGATGTCTTCAAGCGAGTAATGCACTAAGTAAATAAGAATAATATGGGTGACCTTTTAAAATTCAAATTTTGAACGGGAACTTTTAGAAACGTACTACTTTTTGGTCTCTAAAACTATACCATAACGAGAAAAAAAATTAATAAATAAAAATCCGTTTTAGGCGATTTTTGATATCTTAAAAATTTGGAGCGACCTCTTAATAATTTTTTTGAGCTGTAATTTGAGGGAGTTCTTAAAACATCAAAAACTAACATTTTTTTCACTCGAGTCTAAAAAAACCGTTTTTTTTTGCGCCACCCTATTGAAATAGGTATAGCTTAAAAAGGTTGCATTGTAAATGAATTAGAACAATATCCATTGAGTAGTTGTTAGAATATGTGGTATTACCTGTTTTTTTGGGATACCGTAACCAAATAACAAAATACATGGACGTTCGTCACATCTGTGAGGTTTTATAATATTACTGTTCGTGGACAACGCATTTAACGATCTTATAACCACAGAAAACATTATTTATTACGTAAGTTTTAACGATGGATTGTAATGTACGTGTCAAGAGAAAAAGTCTTGACTTGTAATTAGCATACAAAAGTGTTCGCGCTTTGTGATTAACACAAGAGGAACGTCTGTCATCGCGACAACGAGTTGCCTTCTCATTAATATTAAATGGGCAGGATCATTCATAATGTATTGAGCAAAAAGTGGTATAAATAATTATATTTAAGCTTATTTGAGCGTCTTAGTTTTCATTCTCTTTAAAGTATAGCCCTGCATCAATAGTATTTTTAATTTTTTTATTGCAGGACTTCAGCAGACAGGCAGACGGCCCATTTAATGGAAAGCGGTTACCATCGCCTATGGACATTTGCAACACCAAAGCTGCTACAAATGCGCTGCTGCTCTCTTAAGGGAGACTAGAACCTGGTCACATTACGCCGGAACACAACTCAAGATTGTTATGGCGACATATTTTAGACTAGGGGTGGTAGCCATCCAGTCGGGCAAATGTTACCACCTGGCTATGGGTTGTTTTGTCGCCTCTTACAACAGGCCGCTCGGCCGCAGAAAATCGTATTATTTCTCCGTTATTACACGGATAACAATAATAGTAGGTTAAAGTGTATCTACCCGGGAATAAGTACTCATGAATATTTATGTTTTAGAATAAAATCCAAGCGAACGTGTCAGCTGAATAGGTTTTGATTGAATTTGATGCGAAACGAGCTATTGTGGTAACTCGAAAGAAAACATTTTACTAAACAGTTGAGATTTCAACATAAACATAAGACATTGGGTAGATACATATACGATAAATTTTAAAATTATTTTCAAACTAGCTGCGCCTGCGGTTTTATCCGCGTAGTGATGGAAAATGGTTATATTTTGGATAATTCACACGTTATCTTTATAAATTAGCCTATGTGTTAATATGATACGTAAGCTATATAATTGTAAAGTTTTATCAAAATCCATTCAGTAGTTTTTGCGTGAAAGAGTAACAAATATACATTCTTACAAACTTTCACGTTTATAATAAAGGGTATCCCAAAAAGGACGCATGATTTGAAATTGATGAAAAACACATTTTTTTCGTTATAATATATTTGTATATAAAATCTTGAAATACTTATTATCGGGTTATTTGTGGAATAATACGTCAGGCAAATCGTCCTCCTAGGCTTTGCTGGCACATATGCACTCTTTTGTCAAAATTTTCTATGACCATTTTGCATAGATGCGGCTGAATTTCTCCGATGCAGCGTCAATTTCCTCTTTTAAAGCATGAGTGGTTGTGGGCTTATTGGCATAGACTTTAGACTTTAAATAACTCCATAAAAAGAAGTCTAAAGGCGTTAAATCGCAAGATCTAGAGGGCTAATTCTGATCACCGAATCCAGAGATCACACGACTAGGAAATGTTTCATACAGTAATTGCATCGTTTCTCTGGCTGTGTGGCAAGTGGCCCCGTCTTGTTGAAACCACATTGCTTCCACATCGATATCCGCTAATTCGGCTAGAAAAAACCTTGTTATCATGTCGCGATATCGAGCTCCATTAACAGGAACTGCTTGGCCGGCCTCATTTTGAAAAAAATATGGTCCAATAATGCCTCCAGCCCAAAATCCGCACCAAACAGTGACCGTCGTGGATGCATTTGTTTTTGAACAATCACATGTGGGTTCTCTGAGCCCTAAATACGGCAATTCTGACAATTAACAAAGCCATCGAGATGAAAATGTGCTTCGTCGCTAAAGATTTTGTTTGAAAAATCTGCATCCCCGTTTTGGCGGTCGACAATCCATTCAACGAACTCTCTTCGCTGTCCATGATCATGAGACTTCAGTTCTTGTGTTATTTGAACTTTGTAAGCATGGAGATGCAGATCTTTAGTGAGTATACGTTGGAGAGAGCTTCTTGAAATTTGAAATTCTTGTCCACGATGCATAATGGATGTTCACGGACATTCTGACGCACTGATTCGATATTGCCATTTGAACGGCTTGTTTTTGGACGACCAGTGGAATGAACATCATGAAATGATCCACTCTCCCTGAATTTGCAACCACTCTGCTCACAGTTGATGAAGTCAAGTCAATATTCCGACCATATTTTGCACGGAATTTTCGAACCGTGCCCGCTAAACTTTCATTACTTTTGAAATATTGTTCAATAATAAAAACGCGTTAATCTTACGTATAACCCGCCATTTTTACAAACCCTAAACATTCGGCTGTCAAATAGATTTTTTTTAGGGTTGCCAGCACTAAAATACAAAAATGGCGGCAAATTGAAACCTTGCATCCTTTTTGGGACACCTGATATTTATAGACAGGCCTTTTTTGGCACGCTTGTCCTCGAAAATTGTAAGTCTATATTTTTTTGTTTGCTTGTTGTCTATAATTTTGTATTTGTATAATTTAGACTTATTAAAAAAAAATGTTGGTAAAATTTACCAAAATTGTTTTTCTTCATTTTATTAAATTCTTAAACTTTTTCAGTTTTTACGGGAATTTTTCGTTATTTTCGAAATTTCTTTAAGGGCACTGCGTGCCCTCCCCCACGAGCCCCCACAAAAAAGTCGTTTATACTGATATAGAGATAAAAGAGCGGGCGCTAAAATACCATACCATGTTCTTCTTAAATATCATAATAAAAGTCTGGTAACTAATTAGCTATTTAACACAGTCATGATGTCATAACTGGCTATTCTTGTATAAATCTTAGGAGGCTTCGAGGGTTTGTAAGATTATAAAAGCTATCGCAGTTGATTTCACTATCACCTATGTGCTAGCTATTAATAAAGAACATGAACAAAGTAACTTCGCCTTAATAGAGACAATAAGAAAAGTGTAATGGACAATTTTAGTAAGAATACTTTTACTTAATTTAGGTTTTATTTAAATTACTTTTTGGACTAGATGGTAATATTAATAAGGTATTTTTTTCTAAATACCTTATGTATAGAAAAAAAACCTATTCGTAGGACACAATGTCACCTTGGCCACACCACGGTACACTCTCCTATTAAAGAAAGAACTGTATCCAAAAATAACTTAGTTATAATACAAAACTAAATCACATGTCAATATCCGAGACCACAAACTTTGTAAGTGAGCTCGGGATTTCAACAACTTCAGTCATATTTCAATCCAAACATATTATTATGTGGAAAATACGACAGCTTTCCCGAATATAGAGTACAAAAGTACCCTACCCGTAAGTTAGGGTACAATACCTCCATTTATATGTTACATTAGGGTTGTCACTTAAGTAAATATAATAATATGAAATTTAATAATTTAACATATTATTGTGAAAAGAGTTCCAACGAAAGTTTATATACTTGTTTCAATATTTTTTGTAGTATTGCATATGAATAAATGTTAATAAATATTGAATAACCAAAGCTTTATTTCTCGAAAACTTTTGAATTTATAACCGAACTTGACTATTGTTTTTTTTGCTGAAAAAACATTAATAGACTAACTATTGCTATTTTTGATCATATGACTGTTTCAGTGATTCAGTGGGCTAAGCCTTTGCTGGCCAAGCTACTGCAGCGCAAGGGCTCCGGGTTCGATTCCAGACTTTGCAAATTTCGTAATCGAACTTTCCGTTATTTACTATGATCTGGGTATCTAGAATCATACACAAAGCGATCCGTTGTATATTACCTATTATAACACAAACGTAATTTGCTTAACTTAGGGATGTTTGTTGTTCTCGTAGTAGGATATGTTTGTCTTTCTATCTTTACAACAAAATATCGTAGTGTAATATTGACATTCCTTGTTGTCTATTGGTATAAGTATCGGTCTAGTTCTCAAGAACGTAAACGTCCTGGATTCGATGACCAATAGGATAAACTACTCACACGATAATAGTGTTGAAATAATTCAGTTTTTCATAAAAAGCTATTTTGAAGGGTTGGGTAAAGTGCTTTTAGAACCGTGTGCGCATATCTCAATTCTATAAACGTTATGAACTTTGATTGCGGTGTGAATAAGTACGTCCAATTAATATAATTAATCCCACTTACTTGTTAAGTCAGTTTCTGACAGCCCTAACTTCTGGCAAGCACAATACGCGCCACCGAATACTAACTTCAGAATTGCTTCAACCAAATTGAATCCCGATTTCCATTCAGTCAACATAAGGTAGTCTGATTAAAGCTATAAATTCACGTGTGTTATGGGAGCTTTCTCGTGGTGGATACATTTGTTTCTGATAATTTATTGACATTTCACAGTTTGCGATGACGCTAGGTAATAAATGTTCTAGGTAAATGAAAATCTACGTCAATATATAATTAAAGTGATTTTGTTTAGAAATTTCTCTGCTTTTCTCTAAGATTTCAGGTAGTGTTTGTTTTGTTACAACTTAGGTGCTGAGTAGAACAACTTCAGACCTGCATGTCTGTAAAAACACATTTTATTACCTGTCGGCATTTGAACGACTTGTAATTTTTTTTGTTTGCTTATTTATTGGCATGCGTTTACTAATTATCCTGGAAAACTGTCCATTGTTTTATTGAACTCATTTATGGCCGTTGCGGTCGAATCATTAGCCAGGTGTTACGGATTAGGTCGACTACAATACAGGCCCGATGGAGAGAGGAGGCAGTCGAGCGAGAACCACGATTAAGGCGAGACGAGTGTACATTCGGTAATTTATTAGTGACGGACTTTGCGGTTTTATTGAATTACGACCATTACGTTTGGATTTGTTGTGTTCGGTTATATTTGTACCTGTATTATACGTTTTTGTATAGTTCTAATAAACTCTATAATGATTTCAACGGCATTTTAATTCGAGTTGCGCGACTCGTACCATTATGTTTGCTTGAGTACGATAATGAGAATAAATAGATTTACTATTTATCCCAGACGTTGTTTTTTAAATAAACATTAGAATTGGAAAGTCTTCGACAATAATATGTGTAGCATTCAGTCTAATGAGTCGATTTGATATTCATAATTGTGTGCGAACGTAATGATTCGCCAAGTACCTTGTACCAGGTACCTTCAAGTACTATCTAGGTAAGCGTGTTCCATCTTCGACTGCATCATCGTCTGACATTAACCGTGATTGTGGTCAACCGCGAACCTATTTATCATTAAAAATACCTTTAGATTTAATACCAACTATACTTCGTTCTGTTCAACAGATGTTTTTGATAAAACATCTGAACGTTGAACACGCAGAAAGACATAGGGATTGTTATCAACGTTCAGAAAGTATATAGTTAGATTGCAATGAAAATTTACACAGAGATAATATTTATTTATCTCAAAATTTACAAGTTGTTTAGTGGAGTAATCACAATCATTGCATTCGACGAGTGAAAATTTAAATTAGAAAGCTATATTATGCAAAATAACAACAATATCTCGTGAAACAATCATAAATACCAAATGTTCATTAAACATTGAGAAACCTAAATAGAAAATATTGTGTTGAACATTCCAATAAATTCGGTTTCAATTGACAGATTGGGATTTTTTCTTTTTGTACGCTTTTCTGATATATTACTACTTCTAGACGAGTTAATATTAAACGAGGTACACTAATTATATAATAAGAAAGCTCTGACCATTGAAACAAGAGCGCATAGGAAGTACACTGATTATGTCAAAACAGGGATTGTATTGTCCACTGCGCCCAGTAAAATGTATTCAAAGGAAGTGCCTTCACTATGAAGTAAGGCAGGGCAGCTTTACAAACAATAGCCGTTGAGACACTGTATGGTCTAATGAGCCATTATCCGCTCTTCGAGCCCTACTGGTCCTGCTTAAAGGACCTGCTAGCGTATATTTTATGCGTACATTTTCGTTGTAATAGGTTGTTGTTAGTTGTTATAACGCGGTTTACGGGCTTCCAAGACATTCCTTGACAATTCGCTCGTGTTGTTTTCTAATATCGATACACAAATGTGATAAAAATATCGATGTACATTGGAAAAAGATAGTATACCTATCAGTATAAAGAACAAACTTACTTACACTGTTTTTACCTAAATTATGTCATTACTAACCATCAACTGTGATTACATTTCTTAACATTGTTTTATTTCTGTTTTTTAATATAACAAATGAATTAGTTTTATACTATTAGAATTGTTGTGATTTTTCTTTTTAGATTAACATGCACTTAAATATATATGACCATGTATGTGTAGGTCAAATACAGCGAGGTTATCTAACTTTGCTACCATCCTAGTTATAACTATTACCTGTATTTATACAAATAAATATTCATTCATTCATTCATTCAAAGTGGTATTTTTTAATTTGCATAATTTCTTAGTACCTACTTATTTAATATCTATGACTTGCAGTTTCACGGGCTTTGTTTGTGTTGTATGCTAATTACCTCTAACAATCTCCCAGACCCTTTTTAAGCTTTGTAGTCCGTGGTAGCTCTGTTACGGTCAAGAGATATTTCATTTTCTATAGACTTCTTAATTTCTAAGCTTTCCTCATTTCTAACCTAACCTAACCTAACTCATATTTTAAAAAGCTGGAGAATAATAAATGTCATATAAAACTGTGTCAATAGAAAAAAGAATTATTTTAAAATAGATAATATATAAGAAAGAGCAAATGTAACTAAATGTATTAAAGTTGTAAATGTTTAAAACTGTTTAATGTGTTTAAACGACCCCACATGTAAATATACTTATGAAATAAAAAGCAATACGGAAAAGAACAATCCTAAAAATACACAAGAGAGAATAATTTGAACGTTAAAAACGAATAAAATCGATTGTCACGAGACACCAAGATAAGACCGGGCTTATCGTAAAAAAACTCAGTTTTAGGGCCAATCCTTTAATAATATAATAATAATAGCACCATGTCGCAAAAACGTTCTCCCATTACGGCATACCTTTTCTAATATATTTTTATGTTAGTAGATAACTATTTAATCGCCATAAATAAAGTTGTTATAAATAAGATAGTGTTAACCTAAATATTTCTGCAAAACAGCTGCAAATATTTCCCAACAACCTAGCATAATAAAATATCAATTTATATAGCTACTAAAAATAAATAAAGGTAAGTACAAATTTCACTACAAAGTACAATCAACAATAATGGATATAGTTTGGTACAATATTGTATTTAATACTAGCTACTGTGTCCGCCGTTTCGATTTTAAATTCACATCTGAAACCTGCAAGACATCGTAATGAAATATATAGAATAACTAGCTGTCCCGGCAGACGTCGTCTTGCCCGGTTAGAAATAGGGGTTGATCGTAGAGGGTTGAAAATTTAGGGTTGTATGTATTTTTTAGTTCTGTATCTTAAAAAAATAGAAATTAAAAATTTTGTTCAAAAAAATAAAATAAAAAATTTAGGGGTGGACTACCCCTAACATTTAGGGGGATGAAAAATAGATGTTGGCCGATTCTCAGACCTACCCAATGTGCACACAAAATTTCATGAGAATCGGTCCAGTCGTTTCGGAGGAGTATGGCAACGAAAACTGTGACACGAGAATTTTATATATTAGATTTAAGATAATATTTCGTTTTAAAAAAATATTTTTTTATATATTGAAATTGTCGAGCCGTTTCGGATTCTGGTAGAGGCAGTATTTCATGCTGGGGCTTCATCTGCGTAAGTGTTAAAGATTTAGGCCATGGCTGAATGCATCTTATTTAAACCGTTAAAAACAGTTAGTTTATTTATTAGTGTTTATACATACATTATCTGTCAATATTTGATATATGAATATGAATAATGTCATTAACAATGTTACATCTTACACAATCTTACACAATGTTACATGTTACAAATTGCGTATTACACCCATCGCCACATTTGCGTGAAACGGTCTATGCCTTTAACTTTATCCCAGACGAAGCCGCATAATATGACAGTCAATACTCTAAAACATGGCATTTTGAAAAGACAAGCAGGCACTTAAATTTGATTTGTATTATATAGACTACAATAGAATAGAATATTCGTTATAGCACACAAGAAAATAAGACATGAGTTAACAATCGTATAACTATAGTTAAGTACAATCGGTGGTCTTATCGCCAACAGGGATTTCTTCCAGACAACCTTCTGGAGATAATTTCACATTTGTAAAATGGGTCGGTATTTAGTGGGCATAGTTTAAAATATATACAACCACTAGCGGCCCCGGCAGACGTTGTCCTGCTCTGAAAAAATAAAATCTAAGACCCGATCCCAGCGCCACCTACCGGTTTCAATTGTGGATTTAAACCATCCGGGGACCCACTCAAACACACAAAAACAAAATCGCTCCCCGTTGTTAAGAGGATTCTAGAACCCGATCTCAGCGCCACCTACCGGTTCCAACGGTATAAAAACTATCCTATCTTTCAAGTTGGATTTTGATTAAAATCGGTTGAGTAGTTTAGGAGTCCATCGCGGACAAACATCGTGACAGGAGATTTATATATATTAAGATATATACATATTTTATAGTACATAAAAATACACATATATGCATTTCAATTTGTTTGAACATTTAAAACAATCTTCGTAACATAATGGACGAAAAGTTTATATGGAAACTATTCACATTATTTTGCATAAATAAAATATTTGTACACCTATAACAATAAATAACATGTTAATTGTTTTGCGAAATGACAAAAGTTTCACGATTAAGTTTTGTGTCGGAATGCAAGAATAGAAAATTACTAGGAAGGTAATCAGATAGTGTTAGTTTAGTGCGGAGTTGCGGAGGCACGCGAAGTTTGTTGGTGTGGCGCTGGCCTACTATTGGAAATAACAGGGACGTATTAAGTGTATAGTAGTTATATTAATTTCAAATTTGTAAGGCTTAGAACCTTTTTGAAATTAACCGGTTTAATCAACCTTTTCGTTCGGAGTGTAAACCTGAATTATCTCTCTAAACACGTATTAATGTATGCGACTGAAAACTTGCCGAATCACCACATGACTGCGCTTTGAAGGTATGCGACAAAAACCGTTCGTAATCGTTCAATACCGGTTTATTCACTAAAACCTATTTAAAAAAGTTTAGTTACCAAAAACTGGTTTATTATGTTTAATGTTAGAAAAAATACGAACATTCCTTAAAATGTAACTCTTTTGACTTTTCACCAGATTCCAAGCCTTGATTGATTGGTCGAAAGTTGAAATGTAGTTATAATAAACCTCACGCTTCTTACACAAGGTCAACCAAGAGTGTGTCATAAAAAATGAAGGTTGAGGTTTAACATTTTGTAGTTTGTTTGGTTGCGCATAAGTTCTGAAACCTTAAGAATTTGGTAACCATATCAATATAATTGATAATATAGATGGTATTTTTTATTTATTTATATTTTAGTTTAATTTTAGTTAATATTTATTTATAATTAGTTTTATCCCAGAACATAATTGACACATACCTCATATTATATTTATTATTATCTATAATTTTACATAATTGTGCTTTTTGTATCTCGCTACAATAATTTTGATAGTTTAAAAATTCTTTTATTGATAATATTATGATACATAAGTAATTATTATTGGGGGTCACTTTAGTAGATATTATAATCATATAATTATGCATCACCCTTGATAACTTTATATTATTATTGCTATATAATGTCAGGCGTGAGAAAACTTTTACGAATTTGTATTCGATCATAATTTTGTTGATTATTTTATTTAATGTTCGATTGCTTATTAAATATGTTGCTTTTACGTTCTTCAATTTAAGGATTGAATTTACTACAGGAGATAAATTAATTATTTCAGCATAAACGGTCCAGTGTTCATTGCCGATCTTTAAATTATCGATATAGATACTTGTATGGAATTTAATTGAACTCGGTTAATACTTAAGACAAATTAATAGATAAAACCTGTGTTGGATTATTATTCGTCACAGGAAAATATTGAATGTAAACTTCATTGATCAATTTGGGCCATACAATTTCTATAAGAATGAAAAGTTTGAAAATAATATGATTCATCTTGCGGGTTTCGATTTGGCCTAATAAATACCTTATTTTTATGTAAAACTTATACATTTATAATGTTCATATTATAAAACAAAGTCACTTTCCGCATCTGTTTCTATATCCCCTAACATTATCCTAAACCACGCAACGGATTTTTAAGTCATTTTCACTATTAGTTAGATATTAAAGCACTGAACGTTTATATACGGCATATAAAAATCGAATTAAGTTTTCATGTAAGTAATATAAAGCCAGTAATAGTAATACCGTCTATAAATGGATTAGAAAATAATATATACCTACAATACGTATCTGTATTATTCTGAACTTAGGGCAGTGACCTACGAACGTATGTTAAGGAAGTAGGATTTACTACGGAAGGCGTCGGACGTTAGTCGGATGTAAAGATGCTATCGAGTAAAAAATAAAAGACAAACTAAACCGACCCAGTGGTTTAGTTAGAGAAATATGCGGTCTGATTATATATTTCACTGTTGCGATTAGTGAAACAATCTATTCTTACGTCTTTAGATTTTTAGGACGCATTATTCACCTTTAGTGGAACGTGTGATGAGTGTAGCTTATGTTCCTGTTCCATCTGGATAATGTGAGTGTTGTATTGTGATGGGACATTGTTATTAATTGTAAATGGCATTCAAGATTGAAAGATAACGTGTATATAAACACTAATGTAGCTAATCATTAATGGCGTTATATTTAACACTTTAGACAAGAGGCATTAGGCCACAGTTACAAATATTACATTACCTCAGATAGACATAGACATTACAACATATTTACATAACTCTAAATTTAAATATAATATATAGTTTCTTACAAATTCTCATACTTTTCTCACTTTCTGTAGTAAAATTATCGTTAAGCAGTCTTAAGCCTTCTTTGTACCTATTGCGTTTATAGAAACTTTCGTCCTCCATAACTTGTCGATTATAAAACATTGACCATGCTAGTGTTAAAAAATTACAGCAGATATTCTGCTATATATTATAAAATGGCGTAGTTAGGCAACAAGTAGATTTTACAAAATGAGTACTTCGGCATGGTTGGAATCTAAAAACGTGTATTTTAATAAGTCTTATATTAAAATATAAAGCTGAAAAGTTTGTTTGTTTGCTTGAACGTCCTAATCTCAAGAACTATTAGTCTGATTTGAAAAATTCTTTCAATGTATATATCATCACGCTAAGGCCAATTAGGAGCGGAGCACCAATGAAGAATGTTTCAAAATTGTTTTTTTTTAACTATTCCACGCGGACAAAGTTGCGGGCAGAAACTAGTAGGTACATTATAAGTATAGTAAAGAAATACAGATTTCATTTTTAACTTTATACAAAATTAAATAAAACATGAATCGTGTGTAACTTATGTAGGTAAATATCACGAAAATGTTGGAAGTTCATTAAAAACGCGCTGACCTTTCAATTTGCATGTGAATGAATAATCTTCGTGTTAAATTAAACCCTGGAAATGCACCTTCCAACTTGGTTTATGGAAGGCAAATATTTGTATGCGCTTGTTTGCTCGCTATTTAAAATTTGGCTTGTCAACAATTTCATATAATTTTTCTGTTTCTTGGTAATTAGTTAATAAGAAGCACATTTGATGCTATTTATTTCGTCAAACGATGGGGGGGGGGGACAAGAGGTGGCTGGGTCCTACATTTCGTGACGTCACATTTGAATATCAATAAATGTTGTAATTTAGAATGGTCCAGTAACTTAAAATTTTTAGAATAATGACGTAAACTTCTTTTTATAAGTTCCTTTTTTATTTTATCAATAATTATTGCGATGACATTTTTTTTTATTAATATTGACCTAATGTAAATTAAATAGACAATATATTTAATTTTCGTATAATTTTATTAGTTTATAAAAAGATTTTTTAATTAACAGTTTGAGCCAATTTTTACTATATAAATTATTTTTTAATGGAAACTTGATTGATATATGTAATAATTTAGTGTTTTATATTTGAGAATATTAATTATTGTATGTTTCCGAAACAAATTAAATAGATAAACACATTTTTATAACATTGGCATATGCCAATCGGCTATATGAAGAATTTAGATCTACAAATGTCGTCGCCAAATTCCATAGGCTTGCACAACTTTAATTTATGATATAATTGACTGTAAATATCTTTACACGTATAAAACCTTACTGATCAATAACCACTTTATTAACTAAAACGTGATTTATTTAGCAGCTAAGCTCGAAAAGCAAAACTAAACTATGACATGTGACAAAAACATTGTGTTCAAATTAACACCTCTATGCCACATTCTTTAGGTTCAAGAACCTTAAGTATGTGTTTACGTAATTTTATTTATGTTATTAGGATTAAAATGTATACAACTGATTTCGTAAAGGTTTTCTTGCTTTTTTATTGCATTGTTTGACGGCTTTTGTGGTTGAGTGGTCCACCACAGAGGTATCAATGTACAGTCACGGTATGAAAAGGTTCGTCATCTAGTCGACTTTTGTTTGCCAAGTACAAGAAACAGTACTGCCAATAATTTAATATATATTATAATAATATAATAATAATATCAGCCCATAAATGTCCCACTGCTGGGCTCGGACCTGCCATTAAGGGGAAACGGACAGTATACCCGCCACGCTTGTCCATGGCGGCTTGGCAGGTTTGACACATCGGTTATCTCGATGTGCAGGTTGCATCACGATCTTTTCCTTCACCGTTATTGGCACGTGGTGATTGTAACAATATGCACATTAGATCAGAAAACTGACTAAAGGTACATGCGTTCCGGTCAGGATCGAACCCGCGCCCTTCGATTTAGGGGCGCATGCGCTAACCATTACGCTACCACGACTTTTAATATATATTAATATATATTACGTTTATAAAATATAGAAAAGGAAAAAAGAAAAATGCAATGTTGAAATGACGGACACTAAGATTAAAAACAAGAAACCAAGAGAATATAATCAGTAAGCTTGTCATAAATATCAAATCGAATAAAAATGTTTTACATCTCTAAATCAAACTTCTTGGACGAGATAGGCAATCAAACAACTTTGATCTTAGTAATTTTAAACTCTATTGTCAAACTGTTAAATATAATTTTCTGTGGAACAGTCAACTGTGTGACTTAGTTTGAAAAGGTAACATGTGCATACATACAACATATCCCTGGCAAATCGGAGACCCGAGCCCAACAGTGGCATGTTTTTGGGCTGATATTATTATTACAAGTGCTTCGTAGTCTGCGTATAATGAAGGATATCGTAGAAGTAAAAACGTGCGCGTTTTCGTTATTTAGCTACGGAACTAAAAAACATAAATCCGAAATACCATACTTTATCAGAAATTACTCAATGGATACTTTTTTACTGTATGAGTTCAGCAGACAGGTAGACGCCCACCGGATGGAAAGCGGTAACCATCTATGGACATTTGCAACACCGAAGGCGTTACAAATGCGCTGCTGCTCTCTTAAGGAAGACTAGAACCTGGCCACTAATACCGGAACACGACTCAAGTTGTTATGGCGGCATACCCTAGACCAGGGGTGGTAGCCGTCCAAACGAGAAATAGGAAATACCCTACCACCTGGCTGTGGGTTGTTTTGCCGCCTTTTACGACAAGCCACCCGGCCGCAGGTAATTGTATTCTTTTTGTTCCTGTACGGATATTTTATTGAATATCTTCTTGGAAAATTAAATCTCTACAACCTTGATTTTATACCATCTCATAGTAAAGTTAAAAGGGGACAACATTTATACGATTTTAAGAGGTAATATCTCGTCATCCATTGACTTCAATAAAAAATGACATATAATTATGTACTTTAAAAAAAATCAGCACTTAGTTACATGTATGGCGGTCACGCCTAATCTTTATTTTTCCAATATTTCACTACGAACATCTATACGTGTCGGCATATAGGTTATACGTTGTCAAATTTCATCTTTGTAGTTGCCTAGAAAATTACTGTTATATACAAATAAACGAATGAAAGAACCTGATGATTGTTTTAGGATAGCTAAGATTTAATTTCAATTTAATGTGTATTTACAGGGTGGCAAAATAAAGTAGAAAATAATAGAGAGCCACTTTCGCAAATTGTTTAAACTCTAGCAACTCCAATGTTATGACAATAATTATTTGTTTTTATGGTTGGGCCACACCTGCGATAATATTAAAGATATTGACTGTGGCCTAATGATTCTTATTAAGAGCGTTATAAATACTGCCGTTATCAGATAGCCACATCAGTGTATATGCATAAGTTATCTGCCAATAATTAACGTCATTAACAACTCAAAACAATATCACATCACAAAAAAACGCATTACATCCATCGCCACATCTGCGTGACACGGCCTATCTCTACTAACTAGTAGTAGAAAAAAAATGTGTTTCAAACATCAATCACTAGTGATCGATAGTTTCAAGACAATTTTGTGAAGTTATACCACTATGCTTACAACAAATAATACATACCTGAAGTCTCGTTGATGTTAAAGAACGGTGTGAAAGGATTTCCTTCCGACACCAGCCCATATCTAATCTGCCTCGGGGCACCCTTATCCCCGTCCTCAGCACGGACCTTCACGACCACGTCACCAGGAGCCACCTGTCGTCGCAGGTGGGTGATTGGTGGTGCTGCCGTGAAGACAGGAGCCATATCCTGGACATCCTTCACCACGATGACCACTTCTAAAGCAGCGATGTTACGGGTATCCTTATCGAGCTCCACGTAAGGGTTCTATGAATTTTATAAATTTGGATTTAATTTATTTTAAATTTCACTCATATTTTGGACATATAAAGCTTTCATAGCAGACAAGTGTGTTATATTTTCATCCGAAAATATAATCAATTTTTAAATTCAGAAAATTGAAATATGTAAATTAAATTCTCTGAATTTGAATACAGTTTACTGTGGTTAACTATGCATGTAATTATTTAAAATGTTAAGGTGTTCTTAATTTTCCAATTAAACCGCACTTTTACTTAAGTGAAAATTATAATTTTAGAACCTACACTAAATTTTTTACCTAAAGCTCTTGAACGTTTACTGGGATTTTGTTGAAGAATACTTTGCCTCACAAAACTATTGTAAACTTTATAATGCCTATATGTGGGAGTTTGGTAATCCCAATCCCAAATTAGGAAATGACATCACCTAATTTGTTAAAATCCGAGATATTTTCCTTACTCGTTAGAACTTAGTTGTAAGAAACGAAACATCGATGTAAGACAAGCGCCATTGATCACGTTAGGTTCAGCGAAAGGCGCCTGCATAATTACCCCTAATTATGTAAATGACGCGATTTGCATGAACTTACCACGGCAAGAAGTGTCAAGTGATACATCGACTGCGACTCGAAGTCTAGGTTTCCCACTAGATATATTGTTCCCTCGGTGTTCTCCGTTGACACACGGCGCTGGCGGATTGCGAACAGTGGTGGACCCTGAAACATTTACGTGAAAGAATTCCTGTAAGACCAGAACTCACGGATAACTTGACTATGACGTCTAGAATGAGAATTTTTTTGTGTGTGTGTTTATATGTTTATATTATACGCTATTTAATTTTTTGTATTTGTCATGGTGTAACCGCTGTACATTAACATAATAATAATTTAAAACAGTGATTAAATATTGTCACATCTACGTCCTATTTAAGTGATAATTAGACCTCCCCTTTAACGATCCTTAAATACACCTTTAGTTACATCTACTTTTGATGAAGTAAATTTCGTACGCACAAATTCTTTCTTTCAAAGAATTGTTATTCGATCAACAAATAATCCATTCTAACAGCCTTTTATCAAACAAGAACGAAAAAACCCGATCATTCTTTTTAATAACCTTTCCTATGCTTTTCGGGCAATCGACAAAAAAAATTATAAACCTCTGAATACTCCTTTACGATACCTTTGATCGTTATCTAAGCTTATAATCTTTAGGGATTTGTAAACGACAAAAAATATAAACGAGTTGACAATCCCCGTTCCCTAAATACCGGATCTTTGAAAGGCTTTGAATGTTGTTTATTCTTAGTTGAGTTCATAAAATTACAGGGAACGATTAGATGAATTTAATTTAACATACAAGTATGTATTAATACTGCCTTATTCATAAAAGCCTTGTTACATAAAGTTCAAAAAGTTTTATCTATAATCGTATACAGATTTGAATCATAAAAACCGCTCTTTAAAATGTTTTCAACGAGCTTTAAGCTTCGTATAAGTATTATGAATAAGAGAGTTACTTTATATAGGAAATCAATATTGAGATCGAATTGCTTATTTTACTACTGCAACTTATGTTTTGACTGATTTGATCTAAAAATATAAAGCATCACTCCTGTGACTGATTCCAGACAATTAGATCAGAGTATATACCGAAATGTTCCTTTATTAATTTCTTTTCTCGGAACTCAGAGGGCTAATACTTAGACCCATACATACGTTAAAACGCTTATTTGTTTCTTCAGAAGGGCTTTGGAACTGAATGAATTGTCGTGAAATTTTACATATATTTTATGTACTTTAAATAAAATGGATGAATTGAACATAACACAATTTTTTATACTGGAATATGCAATAGTCCGCGAAGAATAAGTGTTTATAAAACACGCAAGCACATCCGTATGAACCGATTATTTTCTAAGTATGTCTTCTATCGATCCAGGAGAAACCCGAAAATGCAATATTTTCTGCAAGATAATATAATACGAGAGCAAACTGACGAATGCTCTTGCGTTAGAAATCTTCAGAACATAAAAAATAATGTACAAAGAATTAACCCTAAAATATACAAACATAATTAAAAGATTATCGTGTCCTGTACAACATGAACATAATAGCTGTGTAAAATGAAATTGCAAATGTAAGGACACGATCTCCATTATAAAGGAATTTAAGCATCATGTAAATCGGCCTCGGGTGTTGTCAGGTACCCGTTCTCCATTTACTGTGGGAATTTTAACACGTATAGTGGCCGTAATGACCGATAATTAAGATTGCCATGTTACCGAATTTCCGGGATTGTTCCTTTATTTTCCCAGTACTCGGTGTTTCTATTGCTCAGCTTTCTTTATCTATTTTAGATGGAAAAACACCAGATGTATTAACCTATTTAGAGTTTCCTTGTAGTTAATTACGTAGAAAAAGTTTTTCGGTTACTGGGATTGTGCTTTTGTTTTCATTCGCGTTTTTGCTACTAGTATTTCTGTGTTACTTTATTAGGGTTCCATAATATGTTTTGGCAGAAACGAAACCTCTATGAATTCGTCATATCCGTCTCTCTTTGCATGTTACAGTACTTTATCTCGAAAGTGCGAAAACTAAACATTAAGGACGGTTGCCGTCCATGCAATTAAATATTTTTCATGTACATAGTCGTATGGAGCTATTAATTATTAGCCTGATTTTCAAAAACAATAACGATGTTCCTTAATTTTTTATATATAAGTCATTTAGATGGCGAGATATTAGCTCCCTAAAATTAATATTATTGGATCTCCAAACCTCTCACCGCATTTAACTTTTAAACTATGCAGTAGAAAATGTAGAAACAGAATTCGGAGTGGTTGGGTTAAAAAATACTGTCAACGATTTTTTCAATTTAATTTGAACAATGTCAGTTATCAAGCGAGTACTTTTTGAGGTATTGGGTATTTTCTAGTTAAAAAACGCTATTGTAGGATTTCTGGTTTTGTGGTAGCTAAAAAAATAGAAACATCTTTGTCTCTATGAAAGCCTCCATTGTGCGTGATATAAACGCTGATTGGCTTATTTGGTTGGTTTGATTTGGCTACGTAATGCAATTTTTTTTATTACATGTGTAATAAAAAAGAAATAGCTTTACGTATTCAGCTGACAGGTAGACGACCTTTATGGAAAGCGGCTATTTTCGCCTATGGATATTTGCAACTCCAAAAGTGCTACAAATGCGATGCTAGAGCATGGCCATTCATTCTCGAACACAACTCAAGGTTGTTATGGCGGCATACTCTTGACCAGGGGTGGTGGCCATTCAGACGGGCAAATACTCTACCACCTGGCAGAGTGGTTTAAATATTAGAAGATGAATCAAATTGAAGCAATGTGGTTGAAAGGCAGAGAGCTGAAAGGACATGACATTATTCAATGAAATTGAATTATTCAAGTTTACGTTTACTTGGATCACTTTATTCGATTATTTAGATTGAAAGACATACATGTATGGTCTGATATCGCCTTGTAGTAATACAAAATTAATATTTAATACCCGTTCCTAGCAACCCTACCAGTATTGCAACACTACTAGTACGTCTTGAGCCTGACCATACCATCTCATTGTAACACGATACTGTTTTGAAATAGCATCCGATTTTATGTTTCATGTAAATTAGGGTGATTTCAATGAGATTTTCACACGAATACTATGATCTATCGCATTTTCAGATATTGTATCAGATGAACGAGAACTGGCAATGTGGATGTTGTTTTGTAAAAGATAATGTTTTATTAAGGTCAGTAAACCATGGGAAAAATATTAGACGGTATCGGTAGAAACTTCGGTTTGTATTTCTATGAGAATTTGGGTCAAGATCTTGTTAACTTAGCTTTCGTAAATTATTTATTTTGCCCTACGTTTCTCTCAATTATGATATTGTAGTACATAATTTTGTTTTGCTTCTTAGTTGATATTGTGATTTATGTTTTTTTTGGATCATGTGAATTATAATCATATTGGGCTGCTAGTTGTGGTCTTTATTTGCCACATAAGGGGCTCATTTATCAATCACTAAAGTAAAAGGTATTCATTAGGTAAAACATAACACAAACAAATTAAAAATAAGATTTAAATTAATAAATAGCTATGTTTTCACGTTTATATTTAATTAGGTTATCTCCTTGATGGATAAGTTATATCTGATGATTGAAAATCAGTTCTAAAAGATTTTATAGAAATTTAAACTTAAGAAATAAATAAGAAGTTTTTTATAACTACAATAAAATTGTTGAAAGTAGGCACAAGTCTGCAACAATCCACCCTCGAAAGTGAATCAATATTTTTTGATTTAACATTTGTACAAAGTCAACAATTTTCAATTATTAACTAAGTAAAACAAATTATAGAAATAATTTATTAAAATTCCCTTAATTTAAAATCATATTTTAGAATGCATTAATAAATTTTTCGTCTGATACCTTTTCATTATTCTTTCGGGTTTCCGTGTTTAGAATTATAAAAATTATTTGCGTAAATTTAACAGCACATCTTTATACTTTTGATACACGAGACTTGTACGCTCATTCTTAATTTTATATAAATAGCCTTATAGTAGTCATTTCCGAGATAATAAGCTGTGATATACGCATGGATACACAGACAAATATCTGAGAGAAAACATAAGGATTCTTTAAGTATCGAAACGCTACAAAGAAGTAGGCTAGAAGAAATTTCTAAGTCTTATCCCACCCGTCTCATGACTTGCACCAATCATATTACGACGATATCTAAATTATGAAATTGGTTTAGAGGCGCGGCCAACGTCAGTTTTGCGGTGAAAATGATACCCAATTATCATACGTGCGAAGCTTAATTATGTGGTTACATGGAGTTTCATAATAAAATTAGCAATATAATCAGCCGTTTTGGTTAAAAATGCAAATTGATCTCACCCAAAGCTCAAGTTCCAGAGGTTTCGGTGACAGCGGGTTTTTTCGGGCGATTACTAGTCCCAAATCTGTACCACGTTTTGCGTCCTGTAAAGAAGAAACTTGATTAGTCTTAGAAGATACAATTTTTAGAAGGTAATTTAAGGTATTTTCTCATATCTATTCGAGCCAAATAACTTGATAAAATTTTGTTTACCTACCAACTTTAATACCACATAAACATTAATGACAATCTAAACAGTTATAGGGTATACAATGCCATTGTTGGCACCCAACGACTTGGCCTCAACGATTTGCATGCTATTTATTGCCAACATTAAGAAATGTTTTTTTTTTACTTGGTAGTCATACATAGTGTAATAGAATATACGTTAGTATTAAAAAAATATCCTACGCTAAAAAGTTTTTGACCAACCTGAGGCTCATGGAAGGGATAATAAACAATAGAGGGTGGGAAGATCACCTATCATATTCTTTTTTCTACTTAGATATCATATATAGGAGTGTATGTACAACGCTATACCATAATATCCCTTCCTATAATATTATAAATGTGAATGTAAGTTTGTTTGTTACGCTTTCACGCGAAAACTACTCAACCGCTCGCCATGAAACTTTATATACATATTCTTGGAGGTATTAAAAGTAACATAGGATACTTTTTATGAAAAAAATAATCCACGCGGACGAAGTTGCCGGCAGAAGCTAGTACATATATATAATAACGCGATATTCGGAAATTACAGATATATAACTGAAATATAATTTATTGCTATAAATGTTAACGTCCAGACGATCTCATGAATTAAATCTGACCTTTACATGGCAGTAAATTATACCATGCATTGTAAATGACAAATGCAAACTCGTTCGTCATGTTGCGTACAGTTGCATTCAATAATTTTCAACACTATATTATTATCATTGTTGAATCAAATGCATGTAGTATCAGTTTGCACACTGGATTGGCTGTCGAGTACTCTTCACACTTACAATCTCCTTTTCCTTTCATCTTTTCCCAATAATTTTGACTTGACATAATATTATGTCTTTTCTATTTATTCCATCATATATGCCATGTCCTCTGTCACATCCTGTATGTTATTGATTTCCTTGATGCATTTTTGGCCACCAGTCACCGTGAGTATGCCAGCTTTCAGGAACGAAGAAAGTCCTCGAGCCATATGTACAGGCAAGTCTATCAACCACTTAACAATATTGTTAGACTCCTCAAACGATTTATAGTTGTGCTTGGTTCTTCTCATTATGGCGGCGCGGGTACCCCTAGGGGTATAGGGGTTCTCCCTTACCCGCACATGCCGTCGAGATGAGAGCGCGAGCGTTCCGCGCGCGCTCATCTATCTTCCCGTGGGGCGAGTTACAGACCGCCCCACGCCGGAAAAACCTAGTTGTAGCCAGGGGCTTAGTCTCCTGGCATTGGAAGAGGCCCAGTGAGCGGGACCCACGCCTGTCAGGGCACGCGGAGTTGGGAAAACCGCATACACGTAGCCCTGGCATGAGGCGCAAGACGAAACACCCAGGAGTTTTAGCGGGTATCCCTAACTGGGGAGTGGCAATAGCGTGGCTCCGGTTCTGACCGGGCACGCTAGTGCCACCCCTGATCTGGCGAATCCCACACTCACACGGGTCGCGAACATCCCCCCAGGCTTCTGTAGCTGTCGCGGCTTAGTTCTCAAACGGATTTCCCCTGGCCAAAAAAATGGTTCTTCTCATTATAAGGGAACGGTGATATAATTGCCACATCTTTAAGGTCTACGAGTAATGTTGATGTGCAAGTTTCCGCACAATGTTTTTCATCCATCAACATTTAATAATAGTACTTAAAAATATACATTCATTGGGAAAAGGAAGTATAATTTATTATTTTGGTGCTATTGTAGTTACCTAATCAAGTAAACGTTTGTTTTTATAATTTGTCTGGGCAACTCCAGAAACATGCAAGAAATAGAATATAGAAATAGAATAATTTAGATACAGTCACTATTGCGTGCACTTTGTTATGCTCTAAATGTATGAAAAATACACCTCTAAGTGTTAATTTAGATATTTCAAATCGAGAAGGTCTCGAGGTAGTCATCATCATCAATCAAGCCACCACGACACACGCGTACACCTGCTGTGAGTGGTAAAGTGGGTTAAACGCGTGTAACATGTCTGTACTATATAATATTTATATTTATTTTCGCAAAAGTATATAGTCACGACCAATAGATATATTTGCTTCTTAATACTATAAATAAAGCAAATCAAATTATGATTTATTGCATAAAACATGGTACCTAAAAAGATAATAGGATTATTATTACATAGGTTCATATGTTTTTGCCTTTGAGTGCTCAGTACATCCAGGTGAAAAACAAACGCCTTGCAGATTGTTGTTCTGAATGGAGATCGAACATAACATCGAACGACAAACACAAGACAACCACCATAATCAAGCTGCTACCATACTGTATTACTGCATCAGTAGGGTAAATATAGTTCGCGCCAAACATTAAGACAGTAACTGGATTTAAGCGAACAGATGTCTATTTTACAGTTATAATTATGTTGCTAACTATGCGCGGTCGTAAAGTTTGGAACATACCGGAAGAAAGGATTTCCTGACAGTTTTATTGCTTGTTTCTCTTGTAACTGCTTTTATTACACATGTTCAAAGTTTTGTTTGGTTTTGATATGTGATGGGAATATGAAAAGTGACAAATCGTGCTCACAGTATTTACCTTAAAAAAATATCGCTATGACAATAGAGTGTAACATACAATATCATTGAATTTTTTGTTATAAATAATAACAACTTGTTATTTATGACAAAAACTCATTACACTGTGCATATCTCATCAAGATGTCTTGGCTTCTGTAGTGGAACACTTACAAGCCAATAGATGGCTCTATGCAGTAATTGAGGTCGCAAAAGTGTCCCAAAACGTAAAAAAATTTATATATAGAGATTTTTAACAATAACTAGTTGACCCGGCGAAATTCGTACCGCCTCAGAATGTTTCAACTTGAGTAAAAAATGTGGTCAAAACTTAACCGGAACGAACATCAAACGTTTGAAATTAAAAAAAATGATAAATAAATCTTCAATTTTAAATTTAATGGATTTCTAAACGAACGGGACGAACATCAAATGTTTGACTGGTAGGAATAGTTTCTAAGGGAAAGCAAAATTGTTGTTTTTACCATATTCCATTCATTTTTTTAATATTTACTCATCTTTTAATTTATCCTTGTACTTCCACAAATAATTCAAAACCAAAATTAGCCAAATCAGTTCAGCTGTTCTCGAATTTAGCGAGACTAACGAACAGCAATTGATTTTATATATATATATATGGATGGGCTTAATCCTGCGAGGCACAACGATGGCCTCGCAGGAATACCTTCTTTTGAGAAGGAGGAGCATTTCATTTCGCTCTCCACCTAGTCGGGACATCCCTAAACATCAAACATCAGCACTTGATAATATATATACAAATTTAGCTCCTTATCAAATAGCCTAAGCGATATATTATGTTTTATGCCAAGAATTGAAAGCATATTCTTAAAATGAAACTTACTTTATCTACTGTTATGATTACTCAAAAATTGTAATCAAATCAAATATTTATAAAAAAAAATACCTCAGGAATCAGAATAATGCTGGGCTGGTGAGGAAATATGGTGTCTCGTGGCGTAGTAGCGTTCGTACCCATGATGGAGCAGGCTATCCGACTGCTTCGGCCCCTGGTGTTGCGGACGGACAGTCGGAAATCCACATACCGGCCTGCTTCCAGCCGTCTCAGCAAGATCACATTCGCTTGACACACTGAGTTATATCGCGTGCAAGGTAATGTCTCAACACCTACGTCAAGGCGACCCATTTGACCTGGTGAGAAAGGTTTTGATCTTTTACTTAAGATAAGATGTTTGGGAATTAGCTCTAGACACCGCATTGGTCAGGCATTGGTGACTGTAGGACCAACTACTATTTATACTGCTTTGCTTTGCTTTTTTAGTTGTCTGACTTAGATGGTTATACCGCAGTCACTCGGTCGTCATTGCCTCACCTGTATATTGCAGGGCAATAGGCAAGTGCGGTTGACGATTCGGGTAGTTAGGTGGTAGATCGATCCCCCTAAGTCCCAAGACCACCTTAAGACAATATTGGGAGATCTACGTCAACCAATGTACAACGGTTATTTGACAACATAATATAAGACAGAAGATTAAATAAAAGTTTGTTATTTGGAATATGCAAGTAAAATGTACAAGTTTCTATAATAGACGTATTTCTTTTATTGATAGTGATAACACAATCTATAATATTATAAAATTCTAAGCATATCGTGTCTGTACAGAGATGCTATTAAAAAAATTAAAACTATATAAACGATGTAAAACACGATACAATTTTTATTTATTTCTCCTGTTTATCGGTTTGCTTGGGATTCACGTAACAGCTATTGGTCCGATTTCGATGCGGTTTTCACTAATCGACAGCCAATTTAAGATTAAACCCCGGGAGTGGTTTGTAGTTGTTCGGGTGGGTAAAAATTAGCTTATTCTGACACAGTTTTCGCTGAAACGATGGCTTACATTATTTTTTAAATGCTGCGGTGCTTTGTGTCGCGGAACTTCATATTAGAGCTCAGATATCAGTGTTTAGAGCTGAGTATCTCATGAAGTTTAGTAGGTGATTAATTTTTTTATGTGCGAGTTCAGCAGATAGGTAGGCGGCAAACCTGATGGAAAACGGTCACCATCACCAAAGGTGCTACTGTGCTGCCGTTCTCTAAAGGAGAATTGGAACCTCGTCACTAATGCTGAAACACAACTCAAGGTTGTTATGGCGACATACTAAAGAATAGGGGTGTAGCCATCCAGTCGCGCAAACGCCCTAACAGGGTTGTTTTGTCACCATTAAGACAGCCACCGAGTCGCAGGATATTGTATTCTTACTCCGGTCCTGCACGGATGAAACTACTATGTAAAGATATAGATTATGTAGCAAGCTACTCACCAATGAGCTCAAAATGCAATGGATAGTCAAAGTCAGGGTCGGAAGCGCGCACCCGGTAGATGACTGATCCGACCGCGGCGTCAGCTGGCACCAGGACTAGTCGCATCAGGGTGCTTGGGTCAAACACCGGCTCGCCGGCGAAAGCCCATGACACCACATAGAGAAGCACCAGCGCCGAAGTGAACGTCATCCTGGAACAATGAGGAGCAATTACATTACACTAAGGGTTTTAACATAACCTGTTTTATACTTGTATTAGTTTAAATTCATTTTAATTTCGTATTGCTACGACCGAGTTTACTTTGCGTTTAAATTTTGTAATTATAAAAACTAGTTATTGTGTATTATAATGTTTCTGATGGCCATTAGCCAGGTTGATTCTTAGAAATAATTGTTATGCCATATACCATACGTCGAGACATATTGGATTGGTGCAGTATAAAACAATGCCCCAACTGAGAGGTGCGGCAGTCAAGCGACGATTACGATACGAGCAAGACGTGTGTACATTCGATAAGCTATATAGTGACGGACTTTGCGCGTGTTACTGAATAATGCATCACGTTTGTACTGGTTGCGTCCAGATTTGTACGTGTCTTATAGGTGTTTGTATAGTTCTAATAAATTCTATAGTAATTCCAACGGCATTTTAATTTGAGTCCCGTAACAGTAAATTACGGGCATTTCTATCGAGTGACTTGTAAAGTAGCATGACTTTCAAAAGCTCTAATTTTCGAATTATAATAAAAAAATATGAAAAATATGTTTACAATTCACAACACGAAAAAAATAATAAAGTGTTTCTACTTGATCTATACGACAAAAAAGACATCGTAGCAACCGATGCTCTCTGATGGGATTTGAACCTAGATAATTTAAATATAATATCTTGGATGGCTTAATACCAAATAATATTTATAGATATAATAACTTATGTCAATATATACTTATAAATATTATTATGGTGACTATAAAACAATAAAAAATTAAAGGTCTAAAGTCAGCAATGGGATGTCTGTGAACATTGAACAAAACAATCACTACAATACATAGACATATATGACTCATATGTATGTATTTATTTTTTAAATTAGTTTAAGTATTTATGTATCTTTTGCTCTTTTCTTCGTAGCACCCCCATCGCCAGATTAATTAGGAATTCCTTTAATTTAGGTTGAGATCACTTTCAGCTATAAGGCCGCCTATTGTATTGCCTAAAACGTATTTAATTATCAGTTTCTTTTAATTGTTTATTTTGGTGTTCAATAAAGTGTTATTTATCTATCTATCTAAACGCTAATAAGCCCTATTTGTCTAAGTATGTATTTGAAAAAAATATAGTTACTAAGTAAATAGGTCCCAAATCACCGTCAGTTGGGAACGTTCCCAAAACGCTGGCCGCATTACCACGTTGTATGGCAATGCTTATGCGTTGCCCAAAATACAGGCCAGCGTTTTGGTTTCGTGAGACATCTATCAGCCGTTTTGATAGGTCTCGATATAGGCGATGGGCTTCTGGACCCCATGGCCCGAGAGTTTCGACACCAAAAGCCGCAAATATGTATCCACTGCCAATGGATGCATATTTACGGCGTTTTAGGACCGCATGTCGGGCGGCAGCTGCACCAGCTACCACAGCCGTATCGGGAAGATGGGACGCTGCCAAAGTGTCAACGCACGTTGCGTCCCAAACTAATGGTCGTCCCATCTTCCATGGCACCAAAGACATCCCGTCCTGTCTCTTGCCATCGTCGCGACACAGTCCATTTGGTTCTAAAATGGCTGGGGTCCCGGTGGTGACAAGAGCCCGGCGGATAATGTCATTTAGTGCAGCATGGCGTGGTATTCTGCCGGCACTTCTGATGCACGACAAGCCATGGTAACCTCTTTTGGGACCTATTTACTATTTGTAGTTTGTATTTTTTATAAATTAAGTTGTATATATATTTTTAGAATAGGATGTATTTGTTTATTTTAATTTTAAGTTTGTCTGTATAATACTTATATGAAAAATTTATATTAATAAAAATTGTTACTAAGTTATAGTCGTTATAAATCGAATTGATATCAAAGTTAAATAAAGGGACAGTTTATTGGGTAAACGTAAACACAAGTTCAAAACAAGCCCGTTTCACTTTGACCCACTTGATAATTGAGCAATAATTGAGTTGACAACCCGTATAGGCGAAATCAGAAGTTTAGCCAAGTGTAGCGCAAAGTTAGCTGAACGAAGCGATGTTTCAATGAAGAAATAGGTACAGAAATTGAATTTCAAAATTTATATTGGTTTAAATGTATTTTTAATACTGCATTTTTCGCGTTTCGACAAAAACATATTTACACACACGAACACAACAAACATACATATAAAACAATATTATGTCATTCGCCGATTTATGAGTTATTCCTTTGTTTATGCTGACTATATCAAAACAATACTCGTATACTCATTGATGTAGCAATAATATTGCTATATCAATGCATATAATATTGAATTATTAAGTACGCAACTTTGTAAGTATAAATATTTAAGGTATAGAAAAACAAAAATTATAACACCATATAAGGTGTACATAAAATTATTCGTAAACTATTTTGGTATAACCCTTGTTTGGAGTGTTTAAAATTTCCATCGTTTAACTTTTTTTACTGACATCATAAAAATGAAAGATAATATACACTTCCTCTAATTAAATAATAATAACTTAAGATTCAATGTAATTTTTAACATTTTTCATACGCAGCAACATTGAATTTTATGCACTACCTATATCACCTAAAATATCCTTTGTTACCTTGAAGAGATCACTTTAAACTACAAAACCAGATCTTGAGCCCTTATAAAAGTAATGAACTATTGATTTTAGTAAGTATTTATTTTGGTAAGCAATGCTGATTATTTTATATCTCGACTTTATATTTCTGCCTCTTTAAAAATTATAATGCAGCACTACTTGCCTCCTACGATAGGGTAAACAAAAGATTAGCGCATTGACCTCAAAACTTAGTTGCGAAAGGGAAAATCGTGTTATGAAATCATAGAGCTTCTGTGCCACCAGGAAGTTGCTGCCTATGGGCTTTGCACGTAATAACGCGTTAAAGGATGCTATCAAGTTAATTTCATTTGAAGTCTAAACGTAATTTCCTGTTATTCATCGATTTATTCTAGTGCAAAGCATATTTTGATTTGTTGTCGAATTGTCTTAGTTAAAGTAAGTCATTAGATTATCTTTCCTTATCTTTTTTTAAGGCATTCAAATTATGGGGTAAATATTTGTTTTTTTCTGTAAAGGTATATAAAGTACCTGTGCACTAAATTACATAGAATTCGGTTCAAAGCCAAGGTCCTAAATAGGATGCCCGGAGAGATATTCGTTTGCAAAGGCGTTAAAAATGTGTACCGCGCTCTTTAACTTATCAAACCTACAGCAGAAAATTGAACGAAAATTAGCTTAACTAAAATTCGTTGAGAGGTTTTTAAGGTATATTACACACTCACCACACACACATCCAAGCACGCACACACCTCTTTATTTGTCTTTGATTACAGTACCCTTTGGTAGTGGTTATTATAGCAATAGTGCTTAATGGGGAGGCGAGGGCCAGGAGTACCAATATACAGGGTTTACCTAGTTTGGGCTCCTGTCTTTCCAATTCTATTAAGTTTCTCAAATTTTTCTACTCTTCTCTATTCATTTTATTTTCTTTTTATTGGCAAGTAAATAAATATATTATTATTAGTTAAAAATGTGTTTTAAGCGCGGCAATTTATTGGTGTACTAGTCAAGACATGTTTAGAAAATACTGTGTCATTTACTAGAAAATACTAGGTTTAATTTCAGTGCATTATGAATAGAAAGCGAAGTAGGTACGTACTTATTAATACGATATTAAACAGAAATAGATAGTAAGACATGTAAACGTGCCAGTGAACTTGTAAGCTGTCTGCATTTCTTGCCTAACTGCAACTGAGTTGATAAGACGCAAACACAAGGCTCTCGGGGAATGGATTTTGCTGAACATTGCAAATGCAATTGGAACTGCATTTTAAGGACCCCATTTAAAAACTTTTATAATTATAGATAAATTCTACGTAGTAATAGAAGTATGCGATAAACGTATGACTTTTATGTTAAACGAAGTAAGTAAAAAGCAAAAATACATAAGTGTTTCACTCAGAGCTGAAATAAGTCAATGAACACTTATTATTTAAATTGAATATAATCTTTTCAATTTTATGTACATGTTTATTTCGAGTGTGATTTCGACTATATATCACACATCTCCGTTTCATCCATGCAGGAACGAGGAAAAATTCTAATTCCTGCCGTCGGGTGGCCTGTCGTAAGAGACGACACAGCAACACATAGTCAGGTAGTAGGGTTTGTCCATCTGGATGGCTACCACCCCTAGTGTAGCGTATACCGCCATAACAATCTTGAGTTGTGTTCTGGCATTAGTGGTCAGGTTCCAGTCTAAAAGTCCAGCAGCACATGGTAGCACATTTAGTGTTGCAAATATCCATAGACGACGGTAACCACTTTCCATCAAAGGGCCATCCCTGTCTGCTGTACTCCAGCAATAAAAATCTTCTGAACCTTACAAGATATAGATATGAAATACACACGATAATTTACAATACTCACGATCAGTATCCAGAGACATTTGCCTTAAAACAGGTTAAAAATTTGAGATAAGTTTCCTAGAATGTAAAGATTCAACCGACGGTAATACTCGTTGTACTTGTATTACCTTCGGTTGATTCCCTTGGGAATGAATAATATGATATAGAAACCAGCCATTACTCGGCTTCATAACCTATTGGACCAACATTTAAAACACGATCAGTTCCAGTTATAAATACTGTTGTACGTTAATTATATTAGTTCTGAAGAAGACAAATGAATGTCGTTGTTAAACTCAAACAATTAATAATCTTCGAAGTCTGAAAAGCAATTATATTGAGGCGGTACTTATTGGTTGTCGCCTTGAGACTCTCAATGATCAGTACATAAGATGCAAAATATGTACACAATTATTTTATGAAAAAAAATAGATACAAGGCATGAGTTATCGACGTTTTAAGATAAATATTGTTAGCTTACGAAGTCTTTGGATTTCAGACAAGGAAATAAAGAAAGAAACCGAATGAAAATATTTATTTTTGGGAAGTGTTTGTTATTGAATATATATATAAATAAATAATGGTATGTTTTGAAACTCTAATGATACACAAAATGTCTACACGAAAATTGAAAATGAAATTTTCGTTTCCAACGTTAATTTTTTTGATTGAAAACCAAAAAGCTATTATGGAGCGTATTCGAAATCAATTTATATGTAATTTTAAAACAAATGATAACTTATTGTTCGACATATAATAAAAAGCAATTTTCTTTGGCTTTACTTTGAAATTATAGACACTTTAATTTTATATAATGACTAGTAGACAGATACAGGAATATTATGTCTAAAAATTCTTAAAAATATATAGGTTTTAATCTTACTGCGCTGTGAAATTCTATTACACTGTGTGGTCTGTCAGAACATGCTGCATGTGTCTGGCGCCGCAAGAGACCTTGGTAAAATATTTGTCGGGCTCGAACACCCGAGTGCTTGTGACTTTAAATCTTGTCGCGTGCTAAGCCTGTGAAATACGTTGCCAGCTGTACACATCGACATTCATTTAAAATTTAGTTAATGATCTAAGTATGTTTTGATTGTATAAAGATGGATAGATGCATGTATGAATACTACCATAATTTTCAAAACGCTGACAATATCATAGATTTTTGATGTAATAAGAATTGATAGTCCATATCTCAAAAAGGATTTACCGGATTGTTTTGAAAGTATTTGTGAAGTGAATCTTCTGTAGAATCGTTGTGATTTGAAATTGGATGAAACGAAATAGCGACACTAAAAACACATAAATCTATAGGCCTAAGCCGAGAGAATGAGATATAATACATTATATTTAGTATTTTAAACAATATGCTCATAAAGATAGAGTTGGAAATCTTTGAAGTTTTTCGTTAACACTTCAAATTTAAAGTTTAAATATATTATAACTTTATAATACGATATATGTAATATGGCGCAAACATTTAGAACCCCTCCAATCCCTTATCACATTTTATTTCACTTCTACTGCGTCTGAATCTGTACACACACACACACACACACACACACATATTTTTATTTTATTTTACGCCTTAATTTTTTTTCAGACCCTTTTTCAAAAGTTGGTATGGGTTGTGTGTTAACTCTTAACTTTAACAAATAATTAATAAACATCATTATACACATGATATTTAAAATATATTTTTGTAGCCACGTATATCAGACGCCAGCCTATAATATTCTTTTGCAGCTTCACATTTTGTTTATAATACATAGATAGATATATTTATAGATAAATTAAAAATCCATCTACTTATATCAAGTAATTTCTGCCTATCTGCTGTACTCATGTAATATCAAAAAATGTGTGTGTGTTTGCAGTTCACACGCAGTAGAGGTGAAACTTCAGAGAATGTACTCACAGATAATTCTTCAAACTTTTATTAATATAAATATAACTCCTTTAGCCTACATCCATCAACATACATTCAAAATAAACTTCTCAAGTATCACCTTCATGGCTTTAGTCTAAAAAAATATGATAAGTTTTATTTCGGTCCAAATGGGACCTTTGTTTAATCAACGGTTTTATTGACTCTCTAATCTGTGCTGTATAATGTAAAACTCAAATTCCATTTTCTCGCAGGTTACTCCTTTAGATTATTTTTATCTCTTTCTAGTCTATCTTTTTCGTTTCACCGGATATCAAATCACAAAGATTCTAAAGAAGTTACACTCGAAAACATTTAAAAACAATAACAACATGCCTACGTATCATAAACTATCTGTTAAGCCTCACGAGGAAAATAATTATTGTCTTTAATTAAAATATAATTAAGTTGTTATATTATGCCAATTTATACTTCGTAAACTGTTTACGAGCGTTAAAATGCACTCATTACACGCTCTTACAGGGTTGATTATGGCAAAATAATTCGAATATTATTACGCAATAGAGAGATTAAAAGGCCTTCGTTACGCGGTTCTGAATAAAGAGTTTATTTGTTTTGAACTTGTAGTATTAAATTGTCTTAAATTATCAAACGTCCCACTCAGCTGAGATGAGAATGTCGAGATGTGAGTGTTACAATGGATAAGGTAAGAAATGAGTACATAAGGGGATTTTGAAAGTTGCATCCGTGACTGAAAAATTGAGAGGAAGAAGATTAAGTTGATATGGGCATATAATGAGGAGTAGGCATTGCCGACTGGATGGCTACCACCCTGATCTAGAGTAAGTCGCATAACAACTTGTTGTGTTCGCATTAGTGACCAGTTCCAGGCTAAAGAGAGCAGCGCATTCGTAGCACTTGGTTGCAAATGTCATAGGCGATGTAACGCTGTCATCAAGTGGCGTCTGCCTGTCTGCTGATCTCAGCAATAAAAAAAAAAAAAAAAAAAATATAATGAGGAGGGATGAAAGTCACGTGACAAAAAGAATGTTAAACTACAAGATGGATGGGTACAGATGTAAAGGTAGACCAAAAAAAGATGGATGGATTGCGTGAAGGATGATATGATGATTTGTGGTGTGACAGAAGATGTATGTCAGAATAGAGGAGTATGGAAGGTAACGACATATTGTGCCGACCCCCCGTAATTGGGATATGGTGAAAGAAAAGGGAGAAAGTATTAAATTATCCATGGCAATACTTTTAATATTTGGCTATATTCGTAAATTTTAGTATGCACTCAATAGGATAAGTAAATCGTACAAATTTCCTATAAATGCCCGTAGTTATGTAAACGGGAAATAATGCGCAGGAAGGCAGATTTGAGATAATTTACCGTGTTATAAAAAGCTGTTTAGAACGGCCAAGGAAACCGGTTTTCTAAAAATATGTTGGCTAGTAAATAATAATTTTAGCCACCATGTAATAAACACGCGATTTGGAATAAGCCGCCTTGGAAAGTTTTGCGGGTATACTGTCCGTTCCCCCATAACTGGAGGCCCAATCCCAGCAATTGAATGTTTATGGGCTGTTTTTATTTTAGCTCTAACATTTTTACCAGAGTTGTAAGTTTTGAAACATACGAGTATATAATAAAGTTGGTTATCATAACAAAACTCTGATAAGAAAGTGATTTCATTTAAGTGTTTGTTAATTTCTTCAGGGTTTTTAAACTAATAGACTATCATAAATTTGAAACATGTATATGTACACTCGATGACGTGAATAACTATATGATATTTTTTATTTCCGAAAATGGGACTTGGGAATGGGACTTTGTCTCAGGATCCAAAGTCGAAGTTTATGCGACTGAAGCAGTACAAAGCAATTATAATTACTTTTCTTCTAACGTATTTTCGATAACAAGTAGGAAGAAAGGATATTTAATATCGTTTTTTTGGTGAAAGGGTCAATTCGTAGAATACAAACCCGTAGCTTAAACAAGCAAAATGTGAAAATCACCATTAACTAAATCTTGAAAGTGTCATCATGATTCACAATGATTGAGGTTTAAGTTATTTAGGGTTATATAATAATTACTCAAGAAATTTTTACAAATGAAATTAGAAAATAGAAGAAGAGAGAAGAGATTAGAAGAGAGAAAGGTCTTAAAGTTTCATTCTCTTTGAAGAAGTTCTTTGTGTTAATTGAAAACGTAAAAGCACACAAGTACCACCAAGATCTTTGCTTGTCTAAGGCAAAGTAAGGTACGGTTAAATACGGAACGGTAAGTAAACTGTAGAAACTGAACGACAGTCTATGACTGTAAAGGGTTAGGGGGTTATGATTTATTCCCTTTTAGTATATACATGTGGTGTAGAAGTTAGTAATCCAAGTGTTGAAATTAGTAGAGCTGTTTCACTTTTTAAGAATCTGCAATCTTATTATATTACATCTTTCAACATCTATTAACACATTTTAACTATTCAGTTTTATAATTATCCCAACCTCCTTTGCCAGGAACTTCTCTCTACCCACGCTTATACTCGATTGTCCCTTGTCTTTTTTTTCATCACAGTCTATTGTTTATCGTTTCAAATCTTTTCTTTCATTCATTATCTAATTTCTCGCTCACAATCCTTCGGAAACAATCTCAACTACTCCATGTAAAATTATATAATTCGTTCAGAAATAATCACAAAATTGAATAATATTACTAATCTGGAGATGCACTATGACTGGAGGAAATACATTTTTTTTTAATATCTGTAATGTTATAGAAACAAACTGTTTTAGTTTATTTCTCGTTACAATTCGATATATCGCAAAACTTTCACTTACATGAAATTAGTTATTGAAATAAGATTAAGGAATCTTAATTAAGTTTTCAAACAAGATGTCAAATGTGAAAATTGCTACCATTATAACTTGGAACATATTTCCGCCAGCCAGTGAGTATAAATTTATTATCCATGATAAATTTATACTCACGACTGCAAATGACCTGAGCTTTGTAGAATTTATCATCTCTCCATAAAAAGTTTCAACTAGATGGTCTGGGAACAAGTAACGAATGCGCCAGCACTAACTCGAGCACCATTTGTCATGATTATTTATGAAATTCTATGAGTGTAAGTGCAATTACGCTTTGGATGCCTGGGGCGTTGAAGTGGCTCCGAACAGGGTGACTTGGCAAAAATGGTCAGTTCACGACGTGGAGTTGCCACCTCTGTTTATTATATCTAAGTCGGAACTTTACTGGATTTATTGCTTATTTTGTCACGATGGTGGTTTGGTGCAACATTATAGGTATAAAGAGTTGAGTTAAATTTATATTCAAAATACAGTTATCACGTGAGTTTACTCACGTGACCTCCGGATTTGTATTTCAGGGTGAGAAAATTTCTATCTATATCACCGTAATCAAACTACACATCAAGCCGATGTAATAATAATAAATTTATACTGCTTAGTTTTTTTAAGGTTAGAAAATCAAATCTCGGTAAAATATCTAGATTTCCGATTTAAAAAGGCTCCCACTTTAAACCCTGCTAACTTTTATGATAAGCATTTCGTACTACTTCAATACACAACCTTTAAGTTCTTATTGTACAGAAACTCCACCATTTTCCGAGACAAAATAGATCCTATCATATTCATTTTCAAAATACTGTAACCAATGATTACAAGTAAAAAAAGGCAGGATAGCTTATATCTAATATATAAAATTCTCGTGTCACAGTTTTCGTTGCCATACTCCTCCGAAACGGCTTGACCGATTTTGATGAAATTTTTTGTGCTTATCCGGTATCTATGAGAATCGGCCTACATCTATTTTTCATCCCCCTAAATGTTAGGGTAGTCCACCCCTAAATTTATTTATTTATTTTTTAGACAAAATTTTTAATTTCTATTTTTTATGATACAACATACAAAAATACATACAACCCTAGATTTTCAACCCTCTACGATCAACCCCTATTTTTTACCGGGCAGGACGACGTCTGCCGGGACAGCTAGTCATAATATATTTCCAAGTCCGTGAAGCAGAAACAACAAAAACAAATTTAAAATTACAACACCCGAACTTTCTTATTTAATTAATGATTCACAGATTACCGATAATGATTTAGATACACTATCTCCGATTATGAGATTACAAGTATCCTGATCGGTTTTTGAAGATAAGGGGTCACGGTTCCATGTATCCCACACAACAGTCGTAAAATTTTATGACAATACCGCGGTTTATTGCATTTCTGGTAATACGAGATGGGACGTTAAGTATTTGGAAATGGTGTAAATAATACGGCTGAGGAATGGGGCCGATTGGATTTATTAGGAATATTGCAAAAAGTGTAACTATCACCGCTATTGTTTTGTATTTTGTTTTTGGTTCTATTTGCACTTTGTCGTCATCGGATAGAAGTCCAAATCTGTATATGACCCAAACCAGCGTCACATATCCATACCCTCTCCTTTATTATTATTTTTTTTATTGTAGAAGTTCAGCAGACAGGCACACGGCTAACTTAATGGAAAGCGATTACCATCGCCTACGGACGTTTGCAACACTAAAGGCACAAATGCGCTGCTGCTCTCTTAAGGAAGTCTGGAATCAGGCCACTAATTCCGGAACAACTCAAAGTTGTTATGTCGATATGCTTCAGACCAGGGCTGGTAGCCATCCAGTCGGGCAAATGCCCTACCACCTGGCTGTGGGTTGTTTTGTTGCCTATAGACCGCCCGGCCGCAGGAAATTATATTCTTTCTCCGTTCCTGCGGATACAAGTCTATCTTTATCTATAAGCCTTCATCAGCGACAATCTACAGGTCATCTTTCCGCTGGGATAGAGGATTTAACATGTTGAGACACGGTCTCCACTTCAGGACTCGTCTTTTCTATCGGGTATCAGCGTTGTGCATATGTGACCGATCTACTGCCACATCAACTTGTTTATTTTTGCTCGTTACTATGGTTCTCTAATGGATCTTATAGCTCCCTTTTTTGGTTATTCTATAAGAGAAATATGCAAGATAACTCATATCCTTGCTGAGTGACTTACAATTTTTAGACCATAGTGTCACCGTCAATGTTTACGTTTCCTTGTCGTTGGCCATAACGTGTAAATCGCTTTGTTCAAAATCTATTGTTATCCATCAACAAGGGATAGTAAATAGTATAATCTACGGGAATGTTGCTTGCCAATAACTCGGAATCGTTTTAGAGCATACATATAATGAAGTTGTTCTATATTCAGTGTATAACCGTACTTTTAGTAAGCTCCATTAATACGAGATTAAGTAATTAATCCTATACCGGGATACATTACCAAAATCCTTTGTGCTAAGTATAATTTGATATTAAACGAACCGTAACTTATCAGTCTAATTGATTTGATAAAAGGAGAGATTCTAAATGTTTTACTATTTCATACCTTGCTACGTGATTGACATTGGCAAGCCGTGCAATTTCCCAAACATGGTTCTATCAAAAGAAACGAGGAAATAGTGTCAAGATTTTTCACGGGGCTTTTGTGTGACTTTTATAGCTTGAAGCAATTTTATGTTCAATAGAATTTCTATAAACACTATATGTTCAGGCTTGAGTCATCATAAATTCTATTTAATTGTTACGCTTTTTATGGACCTATTTAATAAATAACATATTGAATAATGTTTCTGCTCACATTGGCAGATGGCACCAGAAAGCGATTTCTGACTGTGTTATAGCACAGCCGTGAGTGTTTGTTTAGTTTGTTTTTAATTAAGTCTCGATTAAAATCAAACATGGCACTAATGTAAATTACCATTAAAATAACCGCAATAACTATCGCAAACACGTTCACAGGTCAAAGTTCTTAAGCGCGTAGCGGTCAATATTATTGATTTTTCTTTTGCCACGTTATTATTAGACTATTGAATTAGAGCATGGAATGAAATTTTAAGAGGTACAATAAAACGTCGCGATACGTAGTGTTTACCAGAATTTTACTACGAATACACGTTCCGCATCTTCGTTGGCGTCGACCTTGTACTTTCTTTTGAAACCTGCTAAGTAAAGGAACAAAAGCTACGAATATAAAATAAAATTCCCTCTTTTAATACATACGATATTTTTTACGTTTACTTGTAGGCAAAGTGGACCAGTTGACGGCAAATGTTTATTTATGCAAAAGAAAAATTAATCCGTAGCCAAGACAACGGGAGAAAAGATCATATAATGTTCCTGTAGCCCAGGTGTTAGAGGCAGGCATTTGTAGCACCTTGGTGCAAATATCCATGCGATTCATTAACTGGCATCTGATCTGCAATTAAGAATGAGTCCGCATGATATCTGACATCAAAGGAGCCAATGCGTTCGTACCTCGTTGGAACTTGAAATATCTGTTTATGCCCTTTTTGAAGAGAAAGAGAAAACCGCGGAATTCTGAGTTAATTTCACAATTTGCTCACATAATTGTGGTATGAAGGAGCATGCGCCACATCCAGTGGATGCTTTCCAAATGTCGAGCATTATTATAGAAAGCCGCTGGGTTGATTCAGAGCTTATTCGAGACAAACTTTGATACTGCCATACGAATGACTTTTTAAAATGGTCATTTGTAATTGAGAGTGAGTGGATGATATGTCGCATATTCGGTTTTTTTTTTTTTTGCGTAGATGAATGTTATATCGATACAAATGACTACAGACCTTAGACCATAGATATACGATATTAAAAAATAAAAGTCGAGTTTAGTCAGTTCAGTTTAAAATAAAAGTAAAACTTTATCTCGATTTACTCAGAATTGGAATTATGCGACTTATCACCTTCATCCACTCATGTCTTCAATAATTGAAGCGGTCTTTGTGGTTGAGCGGGCTAAGCCTTAGCTGGTCGAGCTTACTGGAACGCAGGGGCTCCAGGTTCGATTTTTAGCTAAGTAATTTCGTAAAGACTTTCCGTTATTTACTGTGGTTTGGGTGTCTGGATCGACCCAGAGTGATTGCTGTACATTACCATAACACTAGCGTACCTTGCTTGTCTTAGGCTCTCAATGTGTGTTTGTCTGTAGATTATACTAATATCAGCCCATAAATGTCTCATTGCTGGACTCGTGCCTTTTTTTTTACATGGGGAAATGCGTTGTCGCATCGTCAGCCGCGCGGGGATCATGCGCGGCCGGTATGTGGGCTCCCAACGCCGATTAATCAGTACGACCGGCGCCGGTATACCCACTAAAACCCATGGAGCCTTCTTTCCGCCTAGCGCCGGGGTCACGGTATGTGCGCGAGCTTAACCCGCAACCCCGGCAGCGGCTTGCCGCCTCGTAAGCAGAGGCGGCTTCTCCTGTGTGCGGGCCGGGGAATGACGTTTCCCCGGCCCTGAGAGGGACGCGCGGCTGCCTCTCCTGTTTGTCTCTGGACTCGTGCCTCCCATTATAGTGGGAACGGATAGTATGCCAGCCACGCTAGTCTAGACGACTTGGTAGGTTTTAAATAAATAAAAAACAAAATGTTTCTTTAATTTATTTTTTATTAAAAAAATTACAGGGGGAACGGACAGTATACCCGCCACGCTTGTCCAAGGTGGCTTGGTAGGTTTGACACATCGGTAATCTCGATGAGCAGATTGCATCACATACGATCAGAAAACTGACTAAGTAGTGCATGCGTTCCAGCTAGGATCGAATTCGCGTCCTTTGAGTTTGGGACACGTGCACTACCACTACACTACCACGACCTGAATTATTATAATTATAAGTTTGATTTACTGGTATAGATGCATTAACGTCTTTTAAAAGTTGAAGTCTACAGATGAAAACCTCATTTCTCGAACGTAAAGAAGTATTAGTGTAAACTGCCCGTAATCTATAAAATTAATAGACAGTTCACACTGACCGGTGACCTCCATAAGTTTATATCTTGATTTCGCTCGGTTAATCTGTACAAAAACGCAACTTTATGGATGGCAACACGCGAACTGACCCCGTTGACCTCATTAGAGGTTAGGTGACTTATATAGGGTTGTGACACATTTTATATGAATAGCGTTATTATAGATCACTTACTACCACGAGTCTGATATCTACAGCTAATTGGTCTGGAAATAAAATAGTAAGTAACACAGTTATGTAATTGAATATTTAGTTATTTATTTAATTTCTGTTCCGTCTTTGTCTATAATAAGCAGGTAAAACATCGCTCCGCTGATTTTGTTGACTACCCTCTTTGTGTGTTAGGCGACGGCCAATGCACAGCAGGGTAAAGGGCAGCCATTTTTGAATTCTCACTGTCAACGTTTCGACGACATCGCGCCGTGCGCTCACCTGTTTTTAAATTTAAATAATTATAATTACTGGCCGTGCCAATAACTTTCAAAGACTTAATCTGTGTACAGTGGTAGCTCTAAAGTGAAACATAGTGCTGTGCTCTGTTCCCGAGTTCCCGAATGCAACCTGAACCGAGCCAGGGTTGATCTCAAAGTTGGTGGAGCTTCTGCTTTTATAGTGCAAGGATTTAGGTCCTATCTCTCTCATACAGTCCATATAAATCAAACCACATTCACTGTGGGCTATAAGCGCCCTACAATTACTATTAGTGAAAATATAACTACTAAAATCGAATTTGTCTGAGAGGCTACGAACTAGAGAAGGTTTCATAGAATTGATAAATACTTATAAATGCAACACAAATACAGTTCTAAAATTAAAATTTGAAATTGGAATTAAGGGACGCTCGCTTCGAACAGTGACGGATTTGGGGAATAACAAAACTTTTGTTTGGTTTTCGCTACGGTCGGACTTGGTTCCAGTCCCATTAATTTCTGACAAAAGTTATTTGTTCCTCATTATTATTTCAACGGCTAAAAGCCAATTTGTTTGGTTCTGGAATGGATAAACTAATCTATTGTTCGTTGTTTGACAGGTCTTAAGCTTCTTGGTATTAAACATAAACAAAACAAGTGAACGGAGACTGATCTCAATGCTATTGCCACGTTATGAAGTTTTATATGTTATGGCGCAAGAAACGAAATATATTGCGCACTTTCAGGACTGTAACAATGAATGATAATGAATTAAAACTACCATAAATTAAGTTGGCAATTACAATATGCACGATTGAGCAATCAATATTAACTGTTTGTTACGAATGTTGATACTAATCCATACTTTCAAATTAATATATCGAGCCCGTACCGCCATTTTTAACCGACTTCGAAAAAGGAGGAGGTTCTCAATTCGTCGGGATCTTTTTTTTATTTATGATCCGAGTTACGTGATTCTTTTTTTTTCGACGCGGAATAGCTGCCATGTGGTCCCCTAAAAATTTGACATAGTTTGGCTCAGTAGTTTTCATTTTACGAACATTTTTTTGTTCCCGTTTCTTGGGACCTATATTTTTTAAGAAGCGCGGCACCATTCGTAGGTCCACCCATACATAGCTAGACACTAAAAAGTAACAAATAAAAAATAAAAACTTCGTTTAAAAAAACCGACTTCAAAACAAATTAAAAACTTATTCTAAAGCTATTATTATTAATATATATTATCTAAAACATCTTGAAGTCGGTGCAAAATAAAACATAAAAATCACTATATTTTGAAAATTACTAAGCACCGACTTTAAGATGTTTTAGATAATATATATTAATAACAATAGCTTTGGAAATAAGTTATTTTATACATTTTAGTTTTTGAAGTCGTTTTTTTAAAGTAGTATAAGCAACATTTAGGAACTGTGTATATTTTTTTTTGCAAAAGGTATTTTGAATTAATATTTTCTTTTAAGACTTTCAGTTTTTGATTAAGTAGAATCTAATCTAACTAAAATGAAAGTCTTACACCAACATATACTTACATAATGTATCTTATGGTTACAATAAAAATACTACCGTAAATGTTTGGTAATAAATAAAGACACCTATTATTATACTTCATTTATTACGATCTCAATAATTGGTATAATAATTATTTTAATTCAATTGGTATACTGCTCAACTCTCTGAAGCTTAATTGCATACGTGCAAACGTTCACATCTAAATGATAAAGCCTCAAGCATGTTTGGGGATACCAGCCATTTTATATAACTAAGAACTTAATAACTAATAAAACTGTTATTAAGGAATTTACAGTAGCCTAATAAAAAAGAACTAGGTGTGACTAAATTAAGCTTAAAAATATGTTTTAAATACAAAACGTTGATTAGATGATTTAATTGAGATTTTTTACGAAAACAAGAGCGGGCTGGTGGCACCAGCTGTGATTTTTGATTGGAGCGTGTATTAATAGTTATTTGTGATAATAGAGAGGTAAGTTGGATTTTACAAATCAGTAGATGAATTCAAGTCCGAAATAAAGTCGAGGGATTACCATAGTCACGATTAAGTAAACGTTTAGTATACGTTTTTTAAGACATTTGCGAAAAACCAATACAATAGGTAATGAAACACAGAAATATCAGTCGGTGTTACAACAATCTTCAAAGTTTCTACTATGAAGATGGCACCACCTGCGCGTAGTGAATATCAGAACTACATATTTCGTCTCATTTTCTCTATAGTATTAAAGTGAGAAAAATGTATTGATCAAAAGCTTATTTAACGTGGTTCCATTCTTCAATTTTAATTATTTTGGTATATGAAACTCCTTGGTGGATTTATTTCTTATATTTTTTTCAGTAGCTATTTACCGCATGGCGTGTGGCAAATGGTACTTAGGTGAGAGTATCTATTTTACAACATGTTCCATTGTGAGTGTACAGGCTTCGCAAATGCATTGTTTGATCACATGTATTGAAAAAGTATTTTCTTACAATATTCTTCTTTCATGTAACTACTATTGGTTTTTTGTGAATTTACCAAAGCATTATATTAATATACTTTTTAATGTGCACATTTTGACAATTATTATTTGTTAACAACAACGTAAAAAATTATGAGAAAACTTGCAAATCATGCAAAGTAATGTGTGAAATCTGTCAATTTACTCCGACTAATGTGGTAGTAGTGGTCGCTTTTGCTATAAAATAGTGGAATAAATCTAGTAGTTTTAGGTTATATTTATGATTCTACGCAATTCTACCACATTTCACAGAAACTATTGATTTATTTTGTATTGCTTTGTTCTATAAAATTGAGAATTATAAAAAAAAGCAGTTTTGGATATAGTTTAACATTGAAGATTGGGTATAATTTTAAAAAATAATAAAAATTAAAGTTTCTTAATTAGTAGAAATTTACTGTTGATAAAGGTATTAGTTATTGCTTGTATCTTTTAAAACATTTGCATGTATTTTTAACATTTCTCCTTTTTATCTGGCAACATCGGTATAAAGCTGCGGATTAACAAATACATAGATTTCATTGCTTATCAGATGTAAACAAGCATTGCGCACTAAACAAGGCGGGTGCTTTAACGAAGCCCCAATAAAAATGTTCCAGATTAAATTGATTAATGTCTCGTACGATTTCGTCTCATTTATGCTCACTTTTTCCGTAATTTGTCACGCGCCGATATAATCTGTTTAGATTTGTTCGTGTTTCAAATTAATGAACTTATGTAAAGCGGGATGTATCATGAAATTGGACTTGTTTAGTTGGTATTTATTTAAAGAGATCTGATTTTTAAAGATCATTGTGGCCATTAAGATTGTGTGTGATGCATTTTTCACAAAAAATCAGCTAGCTATTTTTTCAAAAGCAAAGCAAATCCTGATTCCTAAAAATGAGTTTTGAAAATTCTAGTGATGCTTCTTTATTTTTTTTATGACAGCCGGCTTACCTGATGGAAACCGGTTATATTATTTTTTTATTGAAATCGATCCCGGATTTTCTATTAATATTTCTTGCTATTTCTTATATTTTTGCTCCATCTTGAATTAAATTAATGTTAGAGACTGTGGCCAAAATGTGTATTGTTTATAGCATTAAAAATAATGCTGTTAACGATTAGCTACATTAATGTATATTCATACGTTATTTGTCAGTGTTTATGGTCATTAGCAATTAATAATAATGTTCCATTACAAATAACGCATTAAAGCCATCGCTACATCTGCGTGAAATGGTCACTAATACTATCTCAGATTTAGCAGAGGTTTCCCATTTACCCATCAAGGACACTTAAAATTTTACTTTTATACTTTTGACCATAAAGGTATAATTTAATATATAGATATAACAATGATTTATATGATCAAGGCTTTAGATAAAACAAATAAATCACTAGGATATTTTGTGACCGGTTCGGATAGTGGTGGTTAATAAATCTCTCGTTTAATTTAAACATTAGTTTATTAGAGAACCGCCTTATTTAATATTAAACGCTACCAGGCTAACACAATTAGGTGGTGGTTGTAGCCTGTTCGGTGCCGTTATTGAGAGCAAGCGTTGACTGATTAGGGGCAAATTCAATTGAATGCTACTACGTAACTCAGCGAGCTGCCTTAGCCGGTTACGTCCAGAATTTCCGCTCTATTAGGCGTTATGTACACGTTGAGACCTTTAGTTGCCGATCTGATACAATAAACAGGCATTGTTATGTTCATAGACTTCGACATCCGTTGCGTAACTAAAGTAAATACGAACGGAGCGCAAGTATTATAGCAATAAAATATAATTGAATTAGTTGGAACATACTATCAGAACTCTAACTTTTGTTTTAGTACTGCGATATAATTTACGAATATAATTTAATATTGAAATATAAGAGTAATATTTAGTAATATATCTAAGTTTCAAATGCTAAACAAATATTATATATTATACTAGCTGTCGCGGCAGACGACGTCCTGCCCGGTAAAAAAAAAAAAATTAGGGTGGACTACCCCTAACATTTAGGGGGATGAAAAATAGATGTTGGCCGATTCTCAGACCTACCCAATGTGCACACAAAATTTCATGAGAATCGGTCCAGTCGTTTCGGAAGAGTATGGCAACGAAAACTGTGACACGAGAATTTTATATATTAGATATAGACTATATAATTTGTATCAAGAAAATGGCATACTGGTGGAGCAAAAGCCATCAAAGTACGCGTGATATGGCTTAAAAAGATAAAAAATGTATTCAAGAGTCATTCAAATAATTGTCGAGAGATTTTACCTAGTTAAAAACTTAGGGATTGGTGTTTTCTCGTGTACTTAGTTTTATTAACAAAATAAAAATCACGAAGATTTGAATTTGTGTTTTTGTAAAAAATCTCAACTGTTGGTAAGATATGCAGATATAAGTCTTTTCGAAAGACCATAGAAACTCCGTTATTTAGCGTCAGTCAACTACCCACAAATTGGCTGAGGGTAAGACATATTTCCCAATATTGAATGTTGCCTATTTTATTTGAAAATTATCCTAAAGTTTAAATATTCACAAATAAATCGAATTGATGACTTAAATTAAAGCGTAACAGGAAGTCGTTATATTCATTGCCTGTTAATTTTAACTCAAAGGAAGGTGAGCTTTCATAATGCGAATAGATACGTATTATGTGTACTTCGTGACTGTAGAAGGATTTCAATACAAATGTAGGTTAGTGACGTAACGAAGTGTCAGTGGTCAAAGCCTCCATTGATCTTAATAAATTTGCAAACCACTTTCTCTAGTCACGTCTTACAAAGTATGCAACTGTTTAATCTCGCTAAGCTTACACATGAGATCAATTTTAATATATTTAGAAATTTAGGCATTCTTCGTGTCTGTGATCGGATCAATCGGAAATATCCAAGACAATAAGTATTTAAACTTTTATTATTTTTCTACGACATAAATTCCTATAGACAAACGAAAAACTTACGTTTGATAAAAAATAATTCATAAATTAAATTACTCAACAAAATCTTGTTGAAACCAACTTTCTTATATTTCAAGTTTGATCATCCCAATATTTTTAACATTTTCCAGCCCATAGTCAAAAGATGAAGAAGGGAGGTACTTTTGGAGTTTTGAAAGTCACCACCATTATAATCAAAACCGTTTATAGAAAATATTGTATTACTTTAATTATTGCGCCTTTTCAACTTTATTCCATATGCCTATGTATACTGAACATATTGTCTTCATTCATCGTTATATTATATATTTTTTTATCGATTTTATGACAGCATCATATAAAGTCTACAGAAAAAACATTCCAATCAAGCATAAGCCATGTAGACTCAATTATAGCGATCCGGAAACATAGATACCTAGAAACAACAACATTACAGAGGTTCTTTTTACCGTTTGAATACAGCAGTCTAAAATTATTAAAATAATAATTTATAAACATAATGATAAATTTGTAGTACTGTTTTATATTACTTAACAATAAGGCACAGTGTATGAGTACCATGTGTTACTACACAATGTAAACATTTTTGCTGAATGCTGCCTACACATCTTCTTGTATGTTTTGTGTTTAAACAACAATGAGGTTCTTGTGAATGTAAGTTTGTATTAACATTTATCGAATATCTGTTTTCATAGTACACCATTCATATTTACTAAAGATAGAGATCCACTTCCTTGCGATAATTTAAGCCAAGTTATATACGATAAAATTATTTTTTGACTAGTGATGAAATGACGACAATGATAAAAGTTAAAAGCGAGATAAGACTGACTTTTAGTATTATCTATTATAAGTAGAGTTTGGGAGCTTTTTAGAATTATATTTTTACTGGACTATTGTTACTGTGTGTAATAATAATCTCAATAATAGTTTATATTCCCAGACCCCTAGTACTATATTCCCAAACCTGGTGAAAACTCTGGCTGGGAATTGTCCTTGGATGCATTATATACAGTGTAGATAGGAATAATCGCCGATCAGTGTCACGGCACATTTACATTAAATTTGTCAAAGGGCCTCTACGTGTTGGCGTTCCATGGCCCCACGCAAACCCTGCGAAAATCGGGGCCATTTTTATAGACCGTGGTCTTGCAAGACATACATATGTCTATAATAGTTTCATTCTTAAAGCTGCGAAAAATAAACAAAACACATAGAAATATGCCAACAAAGTAATTCTCACATTAATATAGTGGTATTTTTTTATTATAGCGACGTTTTATATAGCGCTTGGCTTTTGTGATTGCTAGCCCTAGTATTGGGCGTAGGCAGTAAATGTGGTAGGTGAAATAATCCTATTACTTGACACGGGCTTAATCTGAAATAGAAAGCTTTAGATTCACATTAAGTTAATATAGAGTTTCTTGGAATGTTTTATTGCACGTAAGTGCTTTTTGTTCTCTTCCAAGCCGCCTTAGACTAGCGTGGCGGGTATACTGTCCGTTCCCCCTTATAATGGGAGGCCCGAGCCCAGCAGTTGAACATTTGTGGGCTAATGTTATTATTCTATTCTTCTATTATTGATGTTAAAAAAGAAATAATCCTGAAGGTACACACGCACAGTGAAGGGTTCCGTAAAAACTGCTCAATATCTCTTGCTCAAGCCAGTTTTAGTTGAAAGTATTCCTGAGCTCTATCGTCTTGATATTTAAAAAAAAATCTCTATCGTGATTCATAAGTTCGAGAGGTGGGATACACTTTACAGGCTTTAGAAATTAATATCTCAAATCTAAAATATAAAGACATATCCACATTCCTTAAAAAACTTTAGACCAGGAGCAGCGGCTTACATTGCGATTAAATCTATCGTACATAATTTTTCAAATGATACCTCATAGACTAAAATTATCATTAGCAAATGAGTTATACTTAGATATCTGTAAAAAAATCATCTTTTACCATTTAAGCATCGACGTGATATCGCTGATTGTAAATTTTTATTCAAAATTATTTCTTCGGATATTGATTGTCTGGATCTTCTTAGTAAACTCAACTTTAACATTCCGATCGAGTGTGAACGAATCAATTTACTCATAAATGTACCTTTAAGTTCCATTAACTACAGGCAAAATACATCATCATAATTTAAGTAAGCAGTATAATATTCACTTATTTGGAATCAGTACTTCGGAAGAGAAGATGTGCTTTTATGACTAGTTTTATAGTATTCGCTTGTTACCTCATCAACGTAGTATTCGTAAAAATCTATAATTGGTTGTCTGATAACAGTTTCAAATGTATATTCATGTGTATTAACTGTGTATTTTCTGTCATTTAATAAATAAATATTTTTTACTTCTCCACCGTGTATGAGGCATCAGCATACAACAGTAACAAATTGCACGACTGCGTTTAGTTCAACTACACGATACTAACAATTGTCTTATTAACGCAACTTCTTCGGCAATTTGCCCGACACCGTTACTTTTCAGTCACGTACTAACAAATTTAATTCTACTTGCATTCTTCGGCTTTGTAAGGCTAATAGAATTTGGTGCTGTTTATTAAGCTATTATTCAGCTTGTTAGTGGTCTTTTTTGCGTGATTATAAAGTGTAAATTACTGATGGCATCTGGAGAATCCGGTTTAGAACCCGCGATTCGCTTTCCTACTTTAATTAATTTATTTTAAAATATTTCACATATAGAGTGAATTGGGATTGTTCACTTTTTTTCAGTCTAGCTATTTGAAAAACCATTTCGAGGAATAATGTCCCTAATCATTTATGTCTAAATGTTAAATTTCAAAAAACGTACGATCTTCTTGTATTTTGTAAGAATTGCGTTTGGCCTTTATTTGACCTTACTAAATCCAATCAGGTGGGCCGTCTGCCTGTTTGCCTGCTTCAGGTGTAAAAAAATCTAGCTGTATGTTATTTGATTTTAAGTTCTCTAACATGGATTTTCCCTAAAGACCACTTAAAAAAAAATAACGATAACTATAGAAAATAATAATGGTTGAACACGAACAACGCGCCAAAAAACAATAAAATGATCACGATACGTAACTAGTAATGACAGTGACATTTAAATAGTAGCACAGATTACTATGATTATATATAGATAAAACTTACTTTTATTATTTTTGTTTTCTAGGCAATGAAATCAATGTAAACTTGTCCCTTATGACGACATCTGAGAAATAATTTCAAAATCGAATTATAAAAAAACTAACGCTTAAAATGCAAAAATATTCAAATTAGTATCTTAAATTACCCTATTTTACGTAATAAAAATATAAAATCAGAGGGTAATTTTTTGTGAACAATTCCCATTGGTAGTACATTCGAACTGGATATACATATATACACATACAAAAATAGGTATTTTTTGTTTAAAATATATATGCTTACTAATCTCTTAACTGTCATGACTCATTAGAAGAAACTTGATTTATTAGAAATTCTTGAGAAGTCAATAAGAAATGCTGTAAAAACCTATCAGTGATTTTGTTTTATACATACCATAAGTCAAAGAGTCCAATTAAAACTTATCTCTCAGCATGTATCATTAACTTATTAACTTCTAACACTCTCAATAAATGGACGTGAGAAAATTAGGAAGTTTAAAAACATTTTTGAAATTCTTCAGATGTCAGTAGCTATTACATACATACATACATAACTTCACGCCAGGTCCCTTGCGGGGTAGTCACGAACAACAGAGCGCCATACAGGCTTATTCTTACACACCTCACTTGATTCTTTGACATTCATAGCTCTTGTCATGCACGCTCGTTTGTTCTTAAGGCTCCTGACATCACCTTCTGCTATTAAAGTTATAATTATTATCCTTACTTTAAATTTTGGTGCGTTCGGCTGTTCGGGTCTGCTTTTATACTTCCTTTTCCACTTCTCGTGGTTTTCGGCTTCAGTTATTGTGAAATAAGTTATAGTTTTTTTAACCAAATCTGTTAAAATTTAAGCGTTAACAAGTTTCAACTTTGGATAATTTGGTCTAAAAAGGTTTAGGAGTTTAACACTCGAACGTTGGAAAGATAATCGATTCATACAAGTGTAATGATAGACCATATAAAGAGATGGATACGAGAATAGAGGAGAGTGATGATTGGTAAGATTTAGAATCTTTCTGGCTTCTCACTCCTAATTGTCCCTTTTGCCAAGTTTACTATCAAAGAATAACACGAATGTACTAAATATAATTTTGACAAAAGAATTCCTTAAATGAAGGAAAGTAAAAATACAAAGAGAAATAAGTTTCCAACAAATTTATTGTCGGAGGGAGCATATATACGTATAAATATATATTGTTCCCTGCTATAGTCACAAAAGACTGTAAGTAGATGAGTCTAGGTCAACATATTTAATTAAATCAGACAATATACAAATTATAATATTTCGAAGTGAAAGCTATCTCACCAAAGCCCTTAAAATGTTAATTGAACAGGTGTATTTCTGACAGCTAAGGATAATAATTTGGGTGTGATGATCCAATTAACCTTACTAAATAAAGATTTCAATATAATTAATTTTATTGCTTTTCGTTGGATTGATTTTTTGATGGCTTTTTATATACTAAATCGTATTATAATAGTCTTGTTGCAGTATATATATTTCAAATTCTTAAAAATACTATATTTAAAATATGAATGTTATATGTCTTTTGGATTAACAAAAATATTGTAAGCAGTGTTCAGTGAAATATTCAAAGGCTTACAGCTTATCTTGCTAATATTAGAGTATAAATGTTATGAAATTTTAAGAGTTTGCAAACTCTTTTTCGTTTATCTGTGCATCAAGTCAGTACAATATTTTTTGCCATAGACAGCCATTATAATAAACCAGTTTATAGATAAACTGATACTACTGCTTCATGTGGGATAATGTTACAGTTAAGCACCGTTTCACGCAGATGTAGCAATGGGTTTAATGCGTCATTTGACACACGATGTTGTTATTAATTGTTAAACATTGACAGATAACGTATGTTTACACTATGTAGCTATTCGTCACGACGTTATTTTTAACACTAATAATAAGATGTATTTGACCAAAGCCAATAACTATAACTTTTCGTAGGTGAAGCCCATGTATGAACCAAACGAGAAAAAGATTAAACTTCAACAAATCTGGAAAATGTAAGTAAGTACGTGATATTAGAACACAAAAATAGCGACTAAACATACCAACAGTAGCGATGCTATGCATTAGTTGATATCTCAAATGCAATAACAGAAGCCAAATCGTGGGGTATGGATGTTTTTTGAATTAATACACAATGTGTATTAATACACAAACCCTTACATTGGTTTATAATAGAAAGGATTTCAATATAATCTCAACGGAAACCAACAACAATATGCGTTTGTTCGGGAAGCGTGGGATGAAGGCGTATAGAGATGTGATCCTCATATTATAATAAAGATGGTATTTACGATCTGTGATGGGAAGAGATTAAAATCTTTTCATCACAATGATACAATGGAAATATATTGGAGGACTTACATATTACCAAAATAAAAATAATTTTTTCTACTAATTAGTATGATAACTATTTATTTATTACAAAGTATGTCTATATGAAACCACATGTATTTACCGTGACATCACCAACAGTCCAATCGGTAAGACAAAATTGGTCTTCATAGCCAACGTAATAACCTTCCATGACAATGTCAAACTGGTACAAATTTTAAACTTCATATTAAAAAAAAATTTGAGTGTACGTAAATTATATAATTTTTTGGTTTTTAATTCTTCAATAATGCTAATGAAATTCATACTGTTACAAATAAAATCAATTTCATAGTTGATCACAAAGAAATTTTAATACAAAATGCAAAGCAAACATGATCGTAGTACTAAAACAAATAACACAACAATGTGGAGATGCATCAATAGCATTCAATTGAAGAACTCTAATTAGTGATTGCAGATACAATAATTACAAAATTAAGTCTAGATCATGTATCTCAAGTTGTTATTATATTCTGTTATTGCTGTTTTATTGCTTGTACATATTGGCAGGTATGCTATTAGAACAATTTAATTCTCAAATAACAACTCAAGAGATATTATTAATTAGTATATAATTAATAAAAATAACTTTGTACTCGTAAACTCACTAGAAGAAAAATGTTCCCAAGTCCCCAGAATACAGAATTTTCGTTCTGTAGACAATTCAAGTTATGTTTAACAAGCTCATCGCTACATTGACAATTTTAAATCTACCTCCAATTTTTGTTGTTGTAATTTTTATCTGTAATGTATATGTTTGTGCCGTTTGCTGTCAAGACGCTTGGACCGTGGGGTCCTGAGGCCATGAGCCTCTACCAAAATTTATCGAAACGTCTCATTGACTCTTCAGGTGATCAGAAGGCTGATGCCTACCTCGGCCAACGGATCAGTATGGCGATCCATCCATAGAAGACGGTGATCTGGGCTCAGTATTCTACTTATAGTCTTAAGGGACTATGGGTAGAATACAATACAAATAAGTTAAGTTTTCTTACATTGTATTCAATACTATGTAATTTTATAAAGAAACCATAAATAGTATATAGTAATCTGTAATGTAGAATATTTAATTTTTTATATAAATTTAGATATTACATCACTGGAAGCAACTAACACCTAGGATACAGGCTTAGCCTAGTCTAGGTGTTAGTACCCAGTCTTAATTTTGAGGCAAAATTTGTTATATTTTTGGTGTCAATAAAAAATCTTTAATCTTTATCTTTTAATTGATATAATTTGCAAAACTTTAATTATGAAGAAGAAATATGACAACTTCCTTAAAATGAAACCATAATTATTAATACGAGAGATTCTAAAATGAATACCAATTTTACATCGAAACTTCCGACAAACGTATAACTAAAGATTCGCGTAACAAAAACGGCTAAAAATTCAAAGGCATTCTTTCAAGTCAATGGTTTTTTCTTCTTTGTAAAAAAACCGAACTCTATTAACTCGTACCGAAGATGGGAAGATTAAGCTGGTTATAGATATTAATCTTTGACCTCTGCTCCGCTAATAATCGTGTCGAACGCCGTAACCGACTTGTGGGAGATCATTGTTGCTCAGTTATCGATACCATCGATACTATCTACTCGGAACAGCAACCGTCACATTATAATATATTTTGTTTGTTATAAACACTTTTGGAATAGCTATTATGAAACATATTACTTAAGCAATATTTATGTATTTTATTTTATGACTATCATTGTCTTACATATACATGACATAATAGATATCTAGACGGATCGAGTTTCTACAACCAATTGAAAAATAGAAAAATCATGAGCTGTTAATATAAACTAGTAGATTCCAAAAATATATTTCTAATTTTTTGAAGTGAAACTTCTTTAGAATCCATGTGATTTGAAACTCGATGAAACGAAAAGGCGACACTAAAAAGAGATAAACACAATAATCTTTAGACCTAAGCCTACGAGAGAATGAGATACGAGTTTTAACATTGTACAGCACAGGTAAGGGAGTCAATAAGACCGATGATTCAACATAGGTGCAATTTGGACCGAAATAAAACTGATAATAATATTTTTTTGACTAAAACAGTCAACAATTCTAAAGTAATACTTAAGAAGTTTATTTTGAATTATAATATGTTTCGGATGTAAGCTAAAGGAATTACATTTATGTTAATAAAAGTTAGAGCAGAATTATCTGTGAGTTTATATATACATAACTTCACGCCAGGTCCCTTGCGGGGTAGGCACGAACAACAGAGCGCCATTTAGGCTTATTCTTACACTCCTCACTTGCTTCTTTGACATTCATAGTTCTTGTCATGCACGCTCGTCTGTTCTTAAGGCTCCTGACATCACCATCACCACCTGTGAGTTTATTTTCTGAAGTTTCACTTCTACTGCGTGTGAACTGCACACACATTTTTTTTATATCTGCTGGTAGCTAGAGCATCACGTGCAGACTACAGAAAGGATTTAATAGCCGGATCCTATGTCTCACCGAGCGTTCATTTGCCTACTATCGTTTAAAATATGATATAAGCTTAAATATGTCAAAATTCATCCGATGGTAAGGCAAGTGGATGAATACTAAGATATACCTATATAAATGAAATTCCATGCAGAGTAATTAGCTTAATTATGTCGTTTCCTTGGTATAGACGACCATATCCAGATGCCGTTAGGGTCGTGTTTTTTTGGTGTCGCCAGTGCAGTTCACCAACAAACGCCATCGCGGGCACGCGAACGAAGTTTCTTTTGACACGATTTGTGTAATAAAAGCTGATGTACCTAGTTTAAAATCCGTAATATTCACTTACGAATTTAGTTTTACTTTCAACCGATATGACTAGTATATCATAGAGTATAATTATAATGTAATTAGAGCAATCAAAATAAAATAAAAAATAGCAATAACAGGAAAAGACTACTTTGTCTATAATAAAAGTACATAAACATGACCATTTATTTACGAATATTAACTCTTTTAATAATAATTGCAAATTATATATGCGGAAAGGCATAGCCTTTCAAATTTAGTCGTATTTCTAGGTTTATGCTGGCTTCAAATTTAATATAAGACATATTTTATAATTTAATTTGTATATATACTTACTTATAATTTAGTTTAGTTTTTATTATGCATTCAAATATAAAATGTTTTTAGATTATAATGTCCTTAAAGTAAACTTATTTTAAAATTTAATAAAGAACTAATACTAATTATTCTTTGGCATCGATAACTACTTCGTACATTTTGACGCTTTAATATTTCATAGTATTCCAGTTTATAGTCCAAATTGGACATCACTAAAATTCACGTCCTTGTAACTTTTAAAGATCTGACGGCTTTAGGCGGTTAAATTATAGAATCGCAGGTAGAAATCAGCAGGTAGAAAGATGACTTGATCAAATTTAGATTCTCATTTGAGAAAAAGGTTTAAAGAAATGGAACTAAACTCATAGTGCTGTCAAATACTGCTTTTACATACAGTATATTTACCACAGCAATCACCTAAAGCAAAACCAACTCTGTCGTTCTTTACGACCCCACACTTCGATGTTACAAAGAAACTACCACTATTCAATAACATTTTATTGCGATGTTTATGAATACTTAATGTAAGAGAATGATGTTCCAGGGAAATGCAATGTTTAACATAATTGTGTGATTTTTTGCTAGCGGTTTGAATAATCGGCCATAACGCTACAGATCGAGACGGTTTGGATTATAATATTTGTTACTATGTTGTTTAACGTAAGTAATCAAATTAAATATCGCGATTTATAAAATTGCATGGACTATTTACTGACATACAGTAAAACCATTAACCTTCAGTCTACATTGTCGTGCCTAAATTAATATAACATTATTTAGCTAAAGAATTTAGCATTGTATTAATTATATTTTGTACCAGAACTTTTCATGTGACTTTGTTTACAAATAATACTAGTATTACGAATCGGTATTCCGTGGAAACTATTCAGTTGACTTAAATAAATAATATATAAACTTATCCCAGTTCTGAATAGTAAAATAAATAAATGGACATCAAAATTGTAAAGTGAATCCCTTATGACATGATAACAAAGCATTAGCCATTACCTACTTTATTACTTTAAAAAAATTATGTATTTAAAGTCTTAGTCAAGAGTTCATGGAAGTTTATCTAATATATAAAATTCTCGTGTCACAGTTTTCGTTGCCATACTCCTCCGAAACGGCTTGACCGATTTTGATGAAATTTTTTGTGCTTATCCGGTATCTATGAGAATCGGCCAACATCTATTTTTCATCCCCCTAAATGTTAGGGGTAGTCCACCCCTACATTTTTATTTTTATTTTTTAGACAAAATTTTTAATTTCTATTTTTTTATGATACAACATACAAAAATACATACAACCCTAAATTATTAACCCTCTGCGACAAACCCCTATTTTTACCGGGCAGGACGACGTCTGCCGGGACAGCTAGTCTATCTATATAATACTATAAAATTATAAACATGTCGGTCTGTACAATAAAACTAAAAAAGAACTGGAATAAATAGATATATAAACGATGGAGAATATGGTGCAATTTTTTTTATAGATTTTTTGCCTTAAAATTCATTTCCAATGTAATTTTTTCACTGATCAATAGCAAATTTTATGTAATAAAATATGTGATATGTTAGATCCCGAGAATCTCGTGGGAATTTTACCGGGAGCGGTTTTAAGTTGTTCGGGTGCATAAAAATTAGCTTATTCCGACAAAGTTGTCACTAAAACGATAACTTTCATTTTGTTTACTGCTGAGGTACTGAGGGATTTCGAATCAAGCGTGAACGAAGTCGCAGATATATTCTAGTTAGATATATAACCGTAATGATGCGCTTCAGTTGTTCAAACTTTTTGCTCATCGACTAAGAAATCAAGTCGATGTCCTGTATATGGTCCATAAGGGGCTGGATGGTATAAAGTTGTGTGGCCGCAATAAATACTTATTTGCGATAGCGTGTGCCTGTCATCGTAAGGTACAATCAATGGCAACAAGTCCGCGGCCGGTCACAACAGCTCAGGGCATTGTTCCCACTGTAGCTTATTTGTTTTGCGAACAGAAACTATCTATTGTTGTACAACTGATACATGAGTGACCGTAAGATTGTAAATTGTATCTATTACATGTGATGCGAAAACATTATTAAGGACTATAGTAGGGGAGGCCAAGCGGATTTTGGGATTTACACGAGCGTAGCAGAATAACAACCTTGCACCCTATTATGTATTTCTATCATATATGAACCCATCATACAGGGTGGGGTATAAGGGGGGTATTTTTATTCTTAATTTTTTTTCAAATTTCATGATTACTTACTTCTCTATATAATTGTCAGATTATGGGTCAGCACAACAAGGGCATCAAGCTGAACCGTCTTAATATTATTCTGACGCGCTCGAGTATTTCAATGTTACTTTTTGTTTTTGTATTTTCAAAAATTGGCCATGACTTTTGGTCGCGTCCTAATCGTCAGTCTTTTGAATAGAAGTTCCTTTAGAGTTTATTTAACATCCCTTTTGAATATCTGACGCGCTTGAGTATTTCTGTGTGACTATTTTTTTAAAGCCTGTATACGCTCCCCCCACCAGGTAAAGGGCATACATCATAGAACCTTTTTTTCTTTTTACCATGTAATCTTCACAATCCAAAAGGTCCCCGCGACGCTCGAGTAAATACACATTTAGCATCTTGGGCTCCCCTACTATCATGTCTGTGTCGATTTGAACTTTAGCATGCGTAGGTTTGTTCTTCAGATTTAAATTATTTGTGATTCTGGCTAAGTAGATATAATAATGTTAGTTTACAACATTTCGTTACTGATATCTGGATTGTAAATTGCTGGACCGACATTAATCATAAATTCTATGTGTTATTTATAACATCTTTATAAGGGCCTTCTGGCGACGTTTCTTTCATGGTTATTACGATTTGGTTGATCTTTTTTCCTTCCTATAACGTCTGTTGAAATGAATGTTTAGAAATATTGCATTTTAAGGTGTAGCATGCATATCCAGATAGTACTTGTTCACAAATAACTTGCAAAAACTCAAATTGAAAATCTCGGTAACATCAGACTCAATTATGAGAGAGAGAGAGAGAGATTGAAGAACTTTAAAAAAAGATAATAATTAATGTAACACTTTTATTTTTAATTTAAATTTGAATATCAAATGACTTTCTCTTTGTTGTTGAATTTACAGTATTAGTATTGCCGCTGCAGTTTATTTGCAGATCCACTGTTTAACACGTGTTGTGTTTTAACAACTATATTGATGTGATATCTGATGATAATTAAATTAATTATTTTTCCAATGTTAATGTCACTATATCGTGATGGTCCTCATTAGTTCTATGCTATGAAATCCATCTTTGTTTAACGTATCAAAATCTTCGTGACATGCATATACATCAGTGTAATTCATTTGATGGTACAGGCATTTGCGCCCGAGATTTCATAGCTTTATTGCTAAGTAATTATTTCGCTCATTTAACACATTAAAACCTGTCACGCTCCGTCAAAAAAAATCAATATTTTATCTAGCATTGCATAAGCTCAAGGGAGTTGTACACTCATAATTTATGGTAAATTGATCTAGCATTCATTATGGCTATGGGTTCCAAAGTCAGTGAATTATTTATTGGTACGCAATGGACTCGTTCATTATACAACAGCGCATGCGTGTTGTAGAGACGCGTTTTAAAATTATAATTTATTGCTTATTTGAGTGTCGAAAGAGTAGATCGTGTGGGCGGGAGTAACAGAACATTGTTAAAGGATCGTTGCTGTGTGAATGTGGCCCAATGGGTGCATTGTTTGCGGCGGTGTTACAGAGAACATGCATAGTTTTGGTTTTCCATATCCATCAATAACAACTAACAGAATATTTATTGGAACAGTGTGAATGTTTTACTTATGTAGATTCTTACAAATCAGAGAACTCGGAAAATTAATTTGTACCAATAAATAAAACTGAAACGTCTATCTGTTGTTTCAAAATAAATGCTATAAATCAAGTTAAAACTGTATTGTTTCGATAACAAGATCTTTTTTCTTTGTCTGTTTGGAAATTCTAAGGGCTGCTGAAACGGCTCGTTGGAAATCAAATGAATTAGTGCGAGCAAATATGCGCTGAGCCATAAATCCGTGTACTTATTCACCCTGTTCTATCAACCGCTATAAAGTCCAAATCCCGCAGAGCAGACTGCTGATAATTTCATAACATAGGCGTAATTTATATTTTTATCTATTTTAGCAAATATGTGATTTTGATACTCTAACTGAATACACGAATATTTTACACTTACAAAATAAACATATTATTTATATTTTTTAAAATAATAATAATACACCCGCACCCGCTTTGTGGCGAGCCTTATGTGAATAGCGAAACCTCGTGTCCGACTCCGGGGGTCAAGGCAAGGCCCCCGCCTCCGTGCTTACCTTAACCAGCCGGCACGGAGTGGAGATCGCTAGAGCTAAGGCTCAAGCTCCAGGGGTGGAAGTGATTAGTGGCATCACCTCAGAAGTAGCTTCGGTGAACCTACAGCCCACTTTAGCTGCTCAACAATTCGATTTATTTTTTAATCTGGTTATTTTATATCATTCTCAGAAATTCCGCGATGTTGTCGGGATAAAATGTAGCGCAAATTTTAAGTCTAAGTATTAGCTGCCGACCAACGAAAACCGAATTGAAATCGGCCTAATGGTTTTTACGTGAATTCCGAACAAACAGACAAACCGAGAAACAGATATCTAAAAAAATTCTGTATTATCCTATATGTCTATTCCCGTTCTTTTTTAAATAGTTTCAATGTATAGACATGCATGTTTAGAATTTTATAATATTACAGATATGCAACGGATTACTACTAGATGGGTGGTCCTTAGTAAGTAAAGGAAAGTTCGTTTATTAATTTTACCATACTAGGAAAGAAACCCGAAGCCTCTGTGTTGCAGTAATGTAGGTCAGCAAAGCCTTATCCTACTTAACCACAGAGGCTTTCAACTATGAAAGTGATAAAGCATTTCTCGAATAACCGTTAGTTGAGAAATCTCAAAAGTTTATGTAAAAATCCTGGACAGGATAAAGTTATAAACGGGTCTTTAACTGTTGCCTATATTTGGATTAACAGTTACACCGTTCGATTCAAGTTTAATCATGTACAAAGCTAGACTTAGTTCATGATAGCGTCTGATTTAAGGACTACATAAATGTTGACCATAAGAATTGTTTATATACTTCTAGCTGTGATCTTCACTTCTTTTGCGCGTGACTTAAATTTTATATTTACATCTTCTGAAGCCTGCCAGTTATCGAAATGAAGCTTATACTATACTTCCTGTCTCAAACCCCATTACTTCATTATAATACATAAACCGTTTCGGAGCCTATGCGAAAACTTCAATTTTATTGGTTTAAATTGTATGTTGGAATTTAAAGTAAGGTGTTTAGTGAAAAATGACTCGTATGATAATCATTTCCCAGTTGTGAATAAGACTAACAGCTTTTTAAATCAGCTAGAAGGAAAAGCGGCAATACCTTACCTGATTAGCTTTGTATACCAGCCAGAGAGCATGCGCCGTTTAGGTACTTTTCTGACCTAATGTAACGAAACCTGCATATTGTTATACCGTTGTGTCAAACCCAGCAATTTGCTTTCGACAAGCGGCGGCTGAGTGACGTGTACACGATCCGTTCCTAAGAATGGAGGAGGAGAAAAGAGGAGATTTTTTTCAGCATCAATGAATATTTGAAGATATATAAAAGTCTAATTAAATTTTTTTGGAGCTCACTATTGGAACAGCGGTGCAGCCACGGGGAAAATTCTAGTAGGATATAATGTACATTTATTGTATGGCAGCTTACAAGCTTAATACTCAGTAAGTGGAAAAGACTAACTTTATCATTATAAGTTCTTTACTTAGCCATTCAACTTATCTTAAACGTTTGACATTATTTAAACTTATAAGCGCATTAAACAAGCGTTTTAGATAAACATCGTGTACACAATGTGTGCGTGTACACTTGTATAAGTCTTCCACGATCTCGCGCCGCTTGCGCATGTGGACGTCTGCCGTGTGATACAAATCTAGTGGAAACAAATATTTATACACCAGCTTACAGGTGAGAATATGTTTTAAATAAAGATAAGAAGGACTTTTATCAATTGTGTGACGTTTTATTATCGATATTTCAGTGGTTACCTGCACATTATTAACATTTATATATTGCGCAGAAACTTGGTTGAATATATCTTAGAAATTTAATTATGGTCGTTGCAACAGATGAGATAACGAAAACGATTGAGATGATATTGTAAATTCGTGAATATTGTATGAAGTAGAGCAAAGAAACCCAAAAGGAAGAAGAAGAAGAATTTCTTAGAAATATTATTATGATTATATTTTGCCTGAAACAGTCAAGCAGGTAATATGGTCACCGAGGTCTATAAACATTTGCAATACAAGAAACGTCGTCAACGCGTTGCTGGTATCGAATACATTTTGTAACCCCATTTTTAAACAACCTCATGTTGTAACATTGAGGATCTTTAGCACAAAGTTCCTTCCAAAATTTTTACTTACACTGAATAAATGTACTAGGGAACTATTGTGTAAATGAGGGTAGTAGCTGAAGAAAATGAGGGTGAACGTTCAGCCTATGGAGGACAGTACGGTTGTGAAAAAGAAGCGTTGGCATATGTTCAAACAGCTCATGGGAACGTTGCTCATATCACTAATCTTTTATATGCTTACCTTACTTACAATTATATTGCTTTATTTTGTTTATGATCGGAATACCCTCAATATTATACTCTGGTTTATTGTAATCTTACTAAACCGAAAACATGTCTCTGAATTAAACTTAAGTAAAGATATAATAAGAAATTACTCGTCAACAACGATTATAAAGATGGATAGTTCTGAGTCAAGCAATAGTCCATGATCAGATCACCTATCAAGGAAAAAGTTAATATTAGAAACTACTATTTTTTTAAACTCATCAAACAAAATAATAATTGAAGGTAGATTTACTAACAATCAAGTGACACTTTAACGGTACTAGAAATAGCAAATGTTACAAATCACTACAAATAGCTTAACGTCAAAGCTAAGAATCGTGTTATTTCTATTCTGTCGACAGTTCTCATAAAATCAGGTGTAGAATAGTCCTAGGAAAACGTATTAAATACGAATTGATCGCGTTAAATCGTAAACTAACCCCTTATTCGTTTCTAATTCGACAAAACAATAGACTTTCTCGTATCGATTATATCGATATTATTGTTTATCGATAAAGATCGGTATCGAACATTAAAGTGTTTTGCTGTTAGATGTTTAATTCTTTATGGTAATATCTCTTTCAGGCAAATTGTTTGGTCCTTTCATTATACCACGTCACGTGTCACGCTTGTCCAAGGCGGCTTGGCGTGTTTGACATATATTGATGTGCAGGTTTCAATATGATGTTAAAAATCTGCATCGTTAGCACGTGGTAATTCTAAGAATATGCAGATTAGGTCATGTGCGTTGATCAGTAAATTACCACAGCTTATGATTGTTTGTACATTTAAATATCTATTTGTTGCTGTTTGTGTTAAATGTGGTATGTAGGTATATCCTTGCAGGAATGGAAAAATTATATAATTTTCTCTTGAGGCCGGACGGCCTGTCGTAGGAGACTACAAAACAGCCCACGACCAAGCGGTAGGGTATTTGCCCGTCTCGAGGGCGACGACCCCTGGTCTAGAGTATGCAACCATTACAACCTTGAGTTGTGTTCCGGTATTAGTGACCAAGTTCCAGTCTCCCTTTAGAGAACATCAGCGTAGTGGAAGCACCTTTGGTGTTACAAAATCTATAGGCGGCTGGAACCGCTTTCCGTCAGGTGGGCCGTCGGCCTATCTGCTGACTCATACAATAAAAAATACTGAATAAATGACAGATTATCCTTACGAATCACAACTGCGACGCGGGAATCCGCGTGACAGCTGTCATGTCATATGTATATTTTGGACACAAAAGATAAAAATTGGTATGCAGAATTTTGGTTACTCATTTTTGTTATACGATTGTATGCGAACTCGGACTTGGATTCACTAACTCAGCAAAAAAATTGTTTCAAAACAAACACCATTCAGTGGCACTCATTAATTGAACTTGACACTAAAAATAAAATGAAAATAAATTATGTAATAGATGTAATTTTGATTTACAATATGATATAAATAAATGTACGCAATAAGGAAGTTGAACAATGTAATCAATCATATTACCATTATTATGTTTGGAATACCAAGGCCGTTCAAGAGTAGATACAATTGCAAGATTTGTTTGTGCTTTGCGATTACTTAATTCACTCCAATAATAATTTTGTTTATTTAAATTTATATTACTATAAATATATTTAAATTCAAGAGTTTTTATTTAAAGTGGTTTCCTCAAGAGAACAATTTTAAAGACCTTAATATTATTATGTAGAGTCAAAAATCAAAACTGCTTTCTAAGAGCCTAAGCCGCCTTTGGAGAATTATTTAGTGAAACTGTCACGTGGATATTCTGGTAGACGTAAGACGTAGTGTATTTTCCATTTTATTTTAATACTTGTTATTAACTTGTGGGAGATTATCAGAATCCTTTATCAATAAGACTTGATTCATCATGAGTGCAAATATTATTTGAGGGGATCAACTAAAACACCGGTATTATTAAAGTCATCGTGTACTACGTTTTCGAGAATCTAATCAATTCTGATACTTGATGAGTTTTTGATAATGAGAATTTTGAATGAACTTAAAGCTTACCAACTAGTTTTACAATGTTTAAAAAAAAATTTTTGATGCGCGAAAGACGTTGGAATCTTTTTCAATGTAACATTCCATGGGAAATAAATGATAATAATGATCGTAGTAGCGTTAAGGCAGGGCGCGTGAGGCATTCAAGGGCGTCAAACATAGGATAGGTGGAATGGAATAGGAGAGATAGGATAAAAGAGATAGAATAGAGGAGTAAACAGGAGAAATGGGATAGGGCAATGGAATAAGGGAAGAGAAAAATGGGCTTACAGAACTCTCTCTCATCTCACGAAACACGATTAGCTCAGAGCGAACTACTTCTATCCGATATTTTGTGTAAGCGTGGTAGCACACCGATCAAGACAGCTCTGAGAGCTGTACTCAAATTGTATGAACCGCCTAAAGCAATCCATACAAAAATGAATTTGAATAATTCAATGTCATTATTGAACTATGTAGTTAGTGTTCAATTTCAGTCCGTTTAATACCAACATAATATATACAGACTGGCAGACATGGTGTTTTGGAAGCTTAGGTGTAAACCTACAAAAGCCTAAAATCGTTTTTTCGAATAATCGTTTATTGCAGTTTTTTTTACAGAAATTTCCGTCTCTTTGGGCAATTTTTTTTTTATTAACACCGCTTATAAAGTTTGTGATTGGCAACTAGTGCGTCATGTAGTAGACTGTAAGAAGCAACCAAGAATAATTTAATATTTTTTGGAAGTCTTAAAATTTTTTAGACACTTAAAAACCTATAGTACACCCTGCGCACTTAAAAATTGGTTGCATACGCGGGTTAACAATGATAACGCTACTGCTTCGTGTAGTAGAGACTTTAAGAAGCAACCCAGATTTTTTGAAGATTTTTTGGAAGTATTAAAATTTTTTGGACGCTTAAAAACCCATTGTACACCCTGCGCACTTGAAAATTGGTTGTATACGCGGGTTAATAATGATAAAGTTTTTATCGAGTCAGCTACTAGATCCTAAAAAACATAAACTACTTTACACAGTATAAGGTTTACCGTTTTGAATTCCATTGCAGACATAATACGTTTTGACCTTTTGACACGAACTTTTTTGGTTCGTGTCTACTTATTATTGCTAGCTATTGTTGTCGGACACATGATGTATTGGTTACGTTTTTTATACAGACATATCTATAAGAGGTAATCAGTGTTGCGTCAAATATTATTCTGCTGTTTTTTAAAACATTCCAGCATAAACAAGGTCGCAAAAACTATTGAAAACAAATAAAAGAAAATCTATTAAAATAAGACAAGTAATATGAAATCATTCCAGCATAAACAAGGTCGCAAAAAGTGTAGAAAACAAATAAGAAAAACTATCAAAATAATACTCGTACAAGTAATATGAAATATCTAATTTTATTTCAAGTTGGACAAAACTTGACTTGAACATTATATATTAAAGGAATGTTAAAGAGTTACTTTTGAATTTCACCCATTGTTATATAATAGTACATTATGGTACTAGTGTGTAACATTGGTGATTACCGCCGAGGCGCCATTGAGGCTCGAGCCGTAGGCGAGGGTCTTAAGAGAGCCGAGGACGGTAATCATCAATACACACGTGTATCATACGACGTTTTTCAACACACTTGTGAATAAAATAACAACAAAAACTAATTTTATTTAGTAGATAACAGTTTTCCTATGCATTGCGATCGGCCACAGACTAAAGGGATGAGGTTTTTTTTCCGGGCATAGGGTTTGCGCCTATTCTGCCACGTACAAAATGGGGAATTTAAAGTTCTCTTTTATTACAGAGAAAAAAAGTTATATATGAGTGAAAGTTTTATTTATTAAACACGTACGAGTTAAAATTATCTATTTAAATAAGAAGTTGCATGAAATGAGCAAGCAATAGGAACATTAATTTATTTGTTCTATAGAACACGATCTTTTTTTTTGAATAAAAACTTTTTTAAGAACAAAGCAACTCAATCAATAAAATTTAAAAAAAAATCTATAACTCACTAGTGAGTTATAATTTTTTTTAGTCACAGTTTGATTATGGGTGTCATTCTGTGCCTAATTGCGGTGACCATAGAGCCACTTTATGAGCAAGTGTGTTGAAAAGATTATTATCTAATATATAAAATTCTCGTGTCACAGTTTTCGTTGCCATGCTCCTCCGAAACGGCTTGACCGATTCTCATGAAACTTTGTGTGCATATTGGGTAGGTCTGAGAATAGGACAACATCTATTTTTCATCCCCCTAAATGTTAGGGGTAGTCCACCCCTAATTTTTTATTTTTTATTTTACCGGGCAGGACGACGTCTGCCGGGACAGCTAGTTTAAAATAAAATGTTATAGTATATCATTATAATCGTATTGTAGCATCAAAATGAGAAGTATACGCTCTCATACATTGTTGGGCCTAGATTGTAAAAAGATGAAAATTATTTTTAGATTTATTTTTACTGTTGATATATTTTATAATTATAGTGGGTTTGAAAAGCATTCAGATAAATTGATTATGGTAATTGGTAACTTATTTTATTTGGTAGCTTATATAGACTTGTTGTTTTCGAAATAGGATTTAGGTTAGGCTAAAGTTTTTTTTTTTTATAAAAGAAAAATATAACTTTACATTTCTTCAGTTCCCAAGCCTCCATCTCCTTTATGCACTATCTATAATACATCGGCAGATTAGCTAAGAATATCCTATAGGTTAGGTTACTGGGAAGAGATTCCTCTATTGTTTTGCCAAAACATACTGTAACTAGTATATTGTGTGCGTTGTTTTGGTGGACAATAAACTGTTATTTATCTACTGCATTAAACAATTGTAACGATTTTTATAATTTACGAACCACAACAATGTCAACACAGTTTAAAGACAAGTAATGTAGACTTTAACAATTAAGATAATTTCGCGTTAAGGTAGAAAATACGTGAAACGTAACATAAGTCTTTTAAAGCAACTCTTGGTATAGTTACCAAGTGGTGAATTAATAGTTTATATCAACATGGAGTTGCTATATTACTTTTATTGAAAGATTTAAGCAGACAGGCGACGGCCCGCCTGATGAAAAGCTGTTACCAACGTCTATGCACATTTGCAACAACAAAGGTGTTACCAATGGCTGCCACTCTCTAAAGACACACTGGAACTTGGCCACTAATACTCGAACACAACTCAAGGTTCTTATGACGGCATATTCTAGACCAAGCGTGATAGCCATCCAGACGCGCAAATACCCTACCACCTGGCTGTGGGTAGTTTTCTCGCCTCTTACCTTCCTGCACGTATATAACATATTACCATTTTATAACATAAAATGATCGATAAAATGTGATATTTACGCTTGAAAATTAAAATTCTGTGTCATGGATGCTATAATAGTGTAAACTATACATTAAATAAATATATCATCAAAGAGAGAGCATAATATTGTTACTTGTATATTTTTCAATGGCATCAACCTGTCAATTGGACAAAACGGTACTATTCAACAATAGAATATAATCAACAATAAGCCTTTGCCTTCGGCAAGTGCGGGAAAACTACATAACTGGCTCGTTCACGGTCCCAAAGATAGGAAATCGATCTGATAAAGTAACGAGCATAAAAATCGTATCGATACAGTTAGGGCTGCTAGTAAAGGTGCGGCTTCACTGGCGTTAATTGTCAATTCTTATCCCATAGGAGTTATAATTTTGGATATAGGTATCTTATCTCCTTAATCAATAGTATAAGTAAATGTGTATGATTATTAAATGGCATGATAATGTTACGACCGACAAAGGCCAATTCACACCTGCAGTTTATTACCTTTTCGGAATTTGGACTTATTTTGTTTACTTTGTGTTTAAATTTTGTAATTAAAAAACAGCACATTGTGTACAGTAATGTTTATAATAGACATTAGCCCGGTGTGAGTCTTGGAAATAATTGTTATGCGGTCGAGTGTTTTGTTGAGACATCTTGTATTGGTGTAGTTTAAAACAATGTCCCAACTGAGAGATGAGGCAGTCTAGCGATAGGCACAAGCGACACAAGACGTGTGTACATTCAATAAGCTATGATACAGTGACGGACTATGCACGTGTTATTGAATCGTGCATCACGTTTGTACTGGTTGCGTCGAGTTATATTTGTACCTGTGTTATCCGTGTTTGTATAATTCTAATATTATAGTAATTACAACGGCAGTTTAATTCGAGTCCCGTAACTCGTAACAATAATAATCCGTATGTTCCCTGGGAAACAAATAAACACCCAGACATTCATTTTGCATCGACATACATATTAGTATGGATTTAGCATTCATAAACAATTATAAAGGTTTAAGTTAAAACGAATATATTATTTTCTGTATTATTTACCTTTTTTCCTCATGTCGTTAGTAAGTCAAGCGATTTTTTACCTGGAACGAAAAAAACATGAATATTAAACATTTAATATACAATGTACAAATAAAAGCTACTATTTATTATAGGTATATTTTAAAGAATTCGAAGATTATCCTTAAATTAATGAATCTTGGCTTATATGAAAAATACTGCTAGAATACGATACTAAATCCATTTTACTGTCGTTACACAACTCTTGTTTCTTTAGTGTTAAAATGTCTTTTGAAATACTTTGGGCCTTGCTTATAATAATCTCGCTAAGAAAGGATTAGCCATCTCTTAAATAAGAGACTCTTAAGCCCCTAACCAATGGCTGTTTCAAATAAAATTTGCCATCTTGCATCTTAGCAGTCACTTAAAGTACCTCTCGATGTTGTTTTTTTGACAGATATTTATGAGTTACTTTATTTACTCTTATTATTTACCTCTTATCTTTAAGAGGGGTTTATGGGTAAGATTTTCGTTAATCATTTGCTGAGCAGCTTCTTAAAATTTAACTAACGATTATAAGTAAGGCCACTAAAGTATAATTTTAATATTTGTTTGGTTTTGCAAGCAAAATAAATAAATAACTACTTAAAATAATAGAAACCAAATTTAAACATTTCCAATAACAGAAAATGTAGTTGATAAAGATTATCATCAAACAAGGTTTTTTCAAAGATTACTTTGTGCGCACAGTAGATTTTTTTGCAATCACGTCATGCACACTTGCCAACCTTATGTAACTCGGATGGTTCGATCGTCAGTCGTGATCGATAGAGAATCGAAGTGTCACGCGCGGGGTCGATGGCCTAAGGTCATGGTCGAGGACCGTTCCTCTGCAATGCAACGCCAATATCTTTTAGACCCATATTCTTAGACATTAGATATAATGAGAGAAACGGGTATATTGAGATATACCTACATATAAACGGGCCTCTGAAAATTGCACTCGTCATTGAAACATTGAGAGGAAAACAATTGAAGTGGCAGGAGCATATAATGAGGAAGGATAAAACGTAAGGACAGGCCAAAAAAATATTGAGTATAAAAAAGAAACCAGGTTTATTTCTCAAAGGCGACACGCATAAAACACATCAAGTTAATTATGTGTTATATGTTAAACAAAACATTTTTCAGAGTTGCATGTCGGAATTAAACAAATGAGGTTGGCATTTTGTATATTGCTGTGCCGAAAGTTAATCTGACAAAGCACTGATTTTCAGTGCTTACCTCTTTCTTACTCTACACATACATTATGTGAAAGATGATACAAACTGTATTTATACTTAAGTGATTATAATAATTATGTTAGATATCCATTCTTTATAAAGCCATTGCCCTCGTACACTAAAAATATACAAAACGGTTCTGTGTCACTAAACAATAAAAAAATTGTTACAATAGTAATAACTACCTAATAATTTCATTCATTAACACGCAATAAGTACTATAAGGCGGTGTATACACAGGGCCAAGAAGGCTAACGACCGTTCGTTGGCGTTCGCCGGTAATCCGTTGCGTGGCGTTAAAATCAAAGGAATTAAAGCACTCAATCGTATGAAGACATGTCTATATAGGAACATTTAGTTCAAATTGGGAACAATCGTCGACATTTGATCGGCCCGTGTGTACTTTCCTTAACAAGCATGAATAAATACCGAATATATATTGCCATATAAATTTAAAGGTTTGCAACTAGCTTATAATTTATATGTAAATTAACACACGTTTCAAACAAGTACTCCTATTTTAATTAATGAAAAAAGTTAGTTTTAGATTATTCATAATTTACTCTTATTCAATACTTATCAATTTTTTAGACGACAGCAACTCTACTCAAAACTAAGTGTAACGATAAACCTGCCGCACGTACCGCGCGAAAAGTTCGGCTAAATACCCTCACTGTGTTTTTAAGTAACCCATGACCCATCAGCGGAAATTGCTCCTAGTTTGGATTAGCGACAGACCCTTCAACCATCGATATATGTCTGTCTTTCCCGATATTCACAACCTCAGTGTCTCCAAGTCTCATATGAATAGGTACCGTTTAGGCAAGCATGCACCTTCTTAGACCATATCTTTGATCCACATCGGACGAGTTCATCGTTAAACGCGAACCTTTAGTACCTACTATAAAAAAAACCGCGTTCCGCATGGTGTGTCATTACAACATCCACACGGTGAAGTTGTAAAAAATGTAAAGTTGAAGTGCGCTCTACAAGTATTGTCCACAAACGGATGTATCTGTATTGTTTACTCGGAATATTACAACTAAACACTTCATTCATATTCAGTATCGACCGTTTTTATTCGTGATTCAAAGGCAGTGCTTAGAGTGTTTTTGCCAAGAAAGATTTCTGTCGCGGTTTATAATATATCGCATCCTTACAGCTATAGAATATAGAAATATCAAGTTATTCAATTTTATGCCTTATTTTTATGTACTAGATTTTAAAATCCAATCACTTTAAATTTTGATTTAGGTCTGTATAATGTTAAGCGTGCAATATGCTTTTAAAACCTACCTAGAATCTAACCAAAATTTTTACTGAATTTGTATTTAAATTGTTCTTGTTCCAATGTTCATATAATATTCATTTTTTGCTTTATATTTGTAACAATTTTGTGTAATGTGCATAGCATTATCCTGAATTATATTATTATCATAACTGGACTTAAATCATTGCACAGCCGCGGAAGAGCTTCATTTTAGGGGAATGGAAAGCCCACCACGTTTATCCAAGGTGAATTGGCGAATGTTACAGCTCGATTATCATGATGTGCAGTTTTCTCACAATCTTTTCTTTCACCGTCAACACGTGATAAACATCTTTTTGACTCTACATAATATAAAACAAAGTCGCTTTCCGCGTCTAATTGTATATCCGTTAGAACCACCTGTTACATAATTTATCACTGAAGGTAATCAATGATAAATCATATCATAATAAAAACCTAATTATTTTTGTATGTGAGTAAAAATAACCCATATTTTACAACCGAGGCTTAACATTTACCAATTAAGTAATTTGTTTAAAGAAAATACATTATGGTTGCGCCGAGAAACACCTCCTCATAACTCGCCATAAAGAAAAGAATAGACTTTTAAATGAAGAATGCTCAATAGAAGACAAACATTGAACTTAGCGTCAATGCTGTCACCCCAAAATAGTGAAACGAGTTTTGGAAAACAATAATGAAGTAAGACATTATAATAACTTAATTCCTCCCAGCAAACCCTAGTGAGTGTGTGAACCCCCGGGGGAAAATTACAGTGTCAGTAGACTGGTGGCGAGGTAAGTTACTCTTCCCTTGCTTCTTCTTCTACGTCCCTTTGCCTTCTCCCAGCCATCGCATCGCGCCCGCATATTAAGTACTAAAAAGTTAATTGCGAAAGATAATTAATTTTACTGGGTGGTTACCATTGCTAGAATTATTTAAAACAAAGCACAAACAAGGAAACAACACACCAAATAAACAAAACATTCTAACATCAGTCAGACCGATACGCTTCGTTCAAACTTGAAGCTATAACAAGATCAAATTACATCGCGATTCGTATCGCATCATTGAAGAAGTAAGCCACTTGTGAGCGTTTCACGCCAATTTCGATGTGAATGGTATCAAATCACCATAAAGCTATCACCACGCTCAATATGGAGCGCACGAACTAACGGACAACCGTTCCTTCTTATACTATACGTACACTTTGACCCGTGTCAGTGTTGTCAGTTATTACATTTTGTTGAATTTGTTTAGTATAACAAATATATATACAATTAAATTAAACATAAAACCAGTGTACAGACCTAATATCAGTGCGGTCAGTGAATGAACTGCTAGTAAATAAAATATCTGATGATAATTATTTTTAAACTGGCAACCCTTAGATCATTAAACTGGCAACAAGTTTTCTTTTTTCTTTCCTGTGTGTTTGTGATGTGTAATAAATCAATATTAATCAAGTCTATCTCACTTATATTTTGTCCTAAAACCTTGATATCCAACTACATTATTCAGTGTAAAAGAAAATATATACAATATACATACTTACTATATATACCTTAAGGCTAATAATATAAGACAGATACAAAGAAGATCAATATACAAATATATACAGTGCAATTTTTTAAAGTGGACCAGTCTCTAGGCCGATTTTAATGAAACCAATTTTTGAATTTATGTAAAATATTTTATTATTAAGGATTTTTTTATCAAACCGTCTAGTGTTGATTCCATTTGAGATTTAAAGATGAATATAAAATTAAGAGATTTAAATGTAGAATGAAGTATTTATTACGCACTAATGTGCAAGATACTAATGTGCGTAAAGGATTTTAAAAAGTCAAGAAGTGCGTGTCTTTTTCACAGTGAATGATTCAGTAGAATTGACCAGCATTCACTGTTTTTATTAGGTACTTGACGATTAATAATCGAAAATAACTCATATTTTTTTAATCTACTAGAAGAATATTTTTTAAACCAATTTCATTACAAAATTTTTGTATTTATTCAATACATAATTCCAAAGGTTGAAGCGGAAGAGGTGTGGTTCAAAAAGTGCATCATCTTTCATGACTTGGGAACGAATATGCTGCAAAAAATATTATTTACTAGATTTTCAGATCAAAACAATATTTTAAAATAATTGTTTTGCATTGTAAAGCTCTATCTACCTACATACACACCAGGTACATTCATTTTAGTAATTTTATACTCGTGTATGGCTTTTTAAACTCTTCTTATATTTATTTCATGTAGTTAAGTGAGTGTATTTGTCTGTAAAAGTATGTAAAACTGTTAATGTTTCCTCATACTTCCTATCTTTTTTGTCACTGCGACGAGTTTTAAAATGAAACTCAGAAACTTCTTACGTTCGTTTTTGTATTTCGAAATCTGCGGTAATATAAAATCTGAATGGTTTCCGTTGCCACCGTCTGTGGACGTTTACAGCCTCAGATTCTATAGAATATCATAAAAATTTACATATCTGACATCCCCAACTGCATTGCTCTTTTGGCACGAGATTGAAGTAAAGAAAATTATACATTGACCCACAAGTTTATGATAAGTTTAAACTGTCTTGCGGGTTCCTATATTGATTTTGAAATAACAATATGTTCCATAGTGTTATAAAATTTTATAGAAAAGGCGTTTAGGTTCACCAGTGATTCTTATGTCTCTCTTATGCCTATCAAAATTGATAAATAAACAACTATTTTTTTACACCACTACAGAAAAGCTATGTATTAAAGTAAAACTATTAGAGGCATAATTTTATAATATGAGTTTTATTTGTAGATTAGATGTTTTACATGGAATACAATTTTTAAAGAAGTGACACCTTCAGTTTTGGTTTATTCTAAAGATGTCAATGCATATTACTTTTATCTAAGTAGGTTCAATAGCTTCACTATAAAGAGTCTGGATATACAAACTCTAACACTATAATTATATACAGGGGTGGTTTTACGCCTGTTTTGATAACAAAATTATAATTAAATGAACATTATAACTCAGCTGTCTTTTAGAAGTAGATGAAATCTACTTACCTTTGTGCACTGTTATAGGTTTAGTCTGGTGTGCACCGACATTTAACCGGTGGTTAAAATAAAGTAATCGATCAAAATGTATGCATAAACAGTGATTATTTTATTTTAACCGTTAGTCTAAGTTTAAATTTGTATTTGTGTACATCAATAAGTTATATGCGGCGGCGACCAGATAGAATTGGATATAACAGATTTTGTAACAATCTTAAAACAATAATTTTTATTGAAATCAATTTTATTTTATTGAAATGTTGCAAACGTCCATAGGCGACCGTAACCGCTTTCCATTAGGTGGGCCATCTTTGTGCTTCAGGCAATAAGAAAAAACTAAAATAACTAAACTTCATTTATCCCGGCGATATTTACAATAATTTTTATTTCAAAATATACATATTCTCAAAATGTGAATAATTAACGGCATCCAATAAAATAGTTCGGTAAGTTCAGTCAATAGCTGAATCACGAGCTGATAATAAATTCCGTATCATAGATTAATCACAAGATCAGACGACAAAATTAGAATGAGCAAAGACTAAGCAGTAACAGATATCAGAAAGCTTATTATATACTGGCAGCATTACTGGAAACATATATAATTATAATCTATAAAATATTAGACGCATCAATCAAATCGGTTAAAAAACGCAGAACCGAAAGAATGGGACACATAAGAATAGTCCTTTAATTGCTTCATGTGAATTGAAGATAATTAATTTTACACAACCTGCAATTATTATACACTACTTTGAAATCACTAACTCCTTAAGCCAGTTTCTCCAAATTCAATCTATATTCATGGGAACTATCTTATTTCCCGCAATATATTCGTTATTAAAACCGCACATATACAAGATTTTCTGTTAGCCATTTGACACCCAAAGCTATAATAACTTGACAATCTTTATTAATAATTAACAGTGCCTCCTATTTTTCTTGATATAGTCAAAGACCATATAAAATACACCAAAATCATTAAAATCCTAGTTTGAATTATGTGACGTTTAGGAAAGAAGTAAGAATTTTAATAAATCAAACGAAGTCAAAGTCTTATCTTATAGAGTGACTTAGCTGTTCCTTATAGTCTGTGACGAAGGTCATGGTTAAGGAGCAAGGGTTAATCGAGTGCGCTACAGGTTGCAATCGCATTGAATACCGCGAAGCGTTTATGGGATAACGAGGTTAACTGTACATTGTCTTTGTTTTTGCTTAGTGTATGGAAGATATTAGAAGGGGCCAATTGTAAAATAATCAAATTTCATAATACGCTGAATAATGCTGGTGTACAATGGACTATATAAGCCAAAGGATCAAACAGTGCCGCCTACCTATACTAATAATATATCCTGTATTCATGAGACTGAGATATAATATATTTTCTCAAACAATGCAGATGAGTTGCATCTCGTATCTTCACTTATCTTCTTTAGGTTTCTACAACCATTTTGGAATAATAACCCGTATAAAAAAATATTACATCAGTCTCTCTGTTGTAAACTATTAATACAAGTTTCATAACAATGAAATTTAACACAGAGATATCTTTATATACAAAATTATTCTGTGCGTGTGTATGTAACTGAAGTCCTAAACGGTTGGAACACTGTGTGTGTGTTTTGTGTGTGTTCAGCTGGATTCGAGAATGTTTAGATTTACAATTGGACCCGGTAGGTAGCGCTGCAATGGGGTTCTAAATTTTATTTCTTCAGGGCAGGACGTCTGCTGGGATTGCTAGTATTTTATAAGTTGCTACACAATGTTATTGTAACTGCAATAAAATAACTATTTGGAATGGCCAATACACATTTTATTCAAGACCTGATTAACAATACCACTATGTACAATGAAAAATGTTCGATACTTAGTTACATAGAATGACGGGCCAGTGGCCACCCTAGCCTTATTTTTATCGCAATTTCACTAAATACCTTTTAGCATGAAGTGAAGCAGCAACGTCGGTGATTACTTGAATGAATATAAACGTAAATTTTAAACAGACTTTTATTTGGACTTCCATCGTAGTACATAATCTTTCTTAATTGATTTCATTTTTTTGTTTCGCTTTTGTATAAGAAAATGACTTGAATTACTTAGTTTTGATGCAAGAGTTCCTAGTAAATATGTATAAGCGAAAAATTAAGTTATAATTCCGAACGCATGGTAATCAAGACCATTATATATAAAGTAAAGGAAATAATACAAAACTACAAAATATTTGTGTGTCCTCTGCAAGCCCTAAATATATCACTTCTTTCTATAAAGTTCCATATATGTAGACCAAGTCGTTTCCGAGAAATATAATTATGATATGCATTATCCCTAAGCATATTACTTGTTTTTTTTTAATATTAAACAACGGTTCCGTACCCTCTTTTACAACTTAATTTAGAAAAAAGTTTAGAATTTATTCATGCTTATTTTTTATTTTTATTATTGTGTGTGACATTTATTGAATGTATGTATGTGTTGGGGTATAGCTTAAGAATAACTTATTATATTAATGTATTATAATTTTAATACTAAACTTATGCTTATGTAGTATTTCTGTTACATGCTGGTGTTGTGAGGAAGTGCATGTGCAGTGTATCCCTTATGTCTAAGGTATATGTTTTTTATTTATTACGTAACATGTACATATATATATAACATGTCAATATAATAGGGTGGTCGTTAAAAATTAAATTTCTTGCGACGCCCCCTAAAAAGCTTCCTTTTAATGAAAAAAACACAGATTTTTTTAATAATTTTTTCAAGTCAAGACATCACGTGCCTCAAGACGATTCAAGTTAAAACTAAAAATATAAGAAAAATTGAAAGATAAACTTGAATCACGAAGAATTTTAAACTTTTCTGAAACTATAATTTGAAATTCATCACTGAGAATGATAATACGGAAGGAATTATTTCATTGTTAAAACTTTTCCAATCTTAAAATAATTATTACTTCTAAGTATGAAGAAGTTTCCTGAAAAAACATGATATTACCCAAAAATTAACTTGAATCGTCTTGAGGCACGTGTTGTCTTGACTTCCCCCAGGGGGTGCCGCCCTGGTCTCTTCTCCGACCAGGTAGCGGCACAAGGGGATGCGTCCCCGGGGCCCCGAGCGGCCACTGTCACATTCCCCCCTTCGCTCCGTGACAGTGGTGTCCCACCTTTCCGCCTCCAAATCCCAATGCCTGCCCTTCCTTACCAAACCTCCTCCCCAAACGCCCCTCCTTTCCGATGGTCAAGGACGGCGGTGGTGATGTCCACCCCACCACCGCCCTCCTGACAGGCGACCTATCCTCCCCGACCCCGTCTGCCAACGCTGCTGTGTGCGCGAGGCGACGGGAAAAGGGGAGGAAGGAGAGGGGGGAGGGGTGTTGGCGCAGGAGCAATCCTTCGCAGCCTCCCCCTCCCCCCATCGCGAAGCCCCCCCCGCCGCTGACGCTGCTTAGAGCGCGAGGCGGCGGAGGGGGAGAAAGGAGAGGGAGGGGTGATGGCGCAGGAGAAATCCTTCGCGGCCTCCCCCTCCTTCCTATCGCGAGGCCCCCCCCGCCGCTGACGCTGCCGATTGCGCGAGGCGGTGGGGGGGCGGGGTGGAAGAAATGGGGGGAGGGGTGTTGGCGCAGGAGCAATCCTTCGCAGCCTCCCCCTCCCCCCATCGCGAAGCCCCCCCCGCCGCTGACGCTGCTACGAGCGCGAGGCGGCGGAGGGGGAGAAAGGAGAGGGAGGGGTGATGGCGCAGGAGAAATCCTCCGCAGCCTCCCCCTCCCCCCCCCATCGCGAAGACACTCCCCCCCGCCGCTGACGCTGCTGAGTGCGCGAGGCGGCGGGGGGAGGAGGAAGGAGAGGGAGGGGTGATGGCGCAGGAGTATTCCTTGCAGCCTCCCCCTCCCGGCGGCAGCGGGCGTCGAGGTCTGGGGGATCAACATAGACCTCCGCCCGCACTAATGCCGCGAGAGGGCGCGAGAGGTAGCCGCGCGTCCCTCTCAGGGCCGGGGACCACCATCTCCCCCGGCCCGCACACAGGAGAGGCCGCCTCTGTTTACGAGGCGGCCGGCCGCTGCCGGGGTTGCGGGTTAAGCTCACGCATGTACCGCGACCCCGGCGCTAGGCGGAAGGAAGGCTCCCATGGGTTTTAGTGGGTATACCGGCAGCCGGTCGTATTGAACCGGCGTCGGGAGCCCCACACACCGGCCGCGCATGATCCCCGCGCGGCTGACGGTGCGGCAACGCATTTCCCCATGTAAAAAAAAAAAAAAAAAAAACGTGTTGTCTTGACTTGAAAAAATTATAAAAAAATCCCAGTGTTTTTTCATTAAAAGGAAGCTTTTTAGGGGGCGTCGCAAGAAATTTAATTTTTAACGACCACACTACTATATAATATATATTAACCTAACTATAGTGCTATGTGTGTTGTTTTCGTTTCTGTATTACTTATTGTTAAAATTGCTGCCGTTTCATATTTGAGCCAATACGGCTATTGAAACATGTCTAAGGTTTAATAGAGTTTAAAATCAAAAGTGAAATCAAAATTGCACTCCGTTAAAACTTGTAAAGGTGCTGAAGAAAATACTATACATACGAGTAAATTGATTACCAGGTAGCTCCCTGATTCCTGCAACATAATAAGCTTGTGGTTAGGCGCATATAATGTGTTCATATCCTAAGGACACGGAAGCGGTATTGCTTTTGAACAAACTTTAATAAGACAACACTGTTGTAACAGATCATTAAAAGACCGTTGGCTATTAGGGTTTCGTAGGGATTTGGGTGAAAACGAACATAGAGACATATAATCCTCTGAATTCTATTCCTTCTTCCATGTGTTAATGCCTCTATACAATCATATAGTGAAACTGGGGTTTGTTTGCAACTTCGTCCGCGTTGGACGGGAAGCAAAGGTCACAGTTGTTTCAAATATTGCCTATGCAATATTTTCCTATGAATCAGTTTTTTTTTCGAAATGGCTATTTTAAACCCTCCAAAGAAAATTCCCGGGATCAAAAGTACCGAACATTTTATGTATTTAAATTTTCTGTCGTTCAACGAAAACCGCATCGAAATCGGCCCAATCGTTTTGGCGTAAATGCCGAAAAAATAGACAAAAACTAAAAAATATAAAAATAAAGATGACAACCGAAACGATTTTTTATATATTCGCCATCTTTTTTACTATTTCAAGTAGAGATAATTTTTAGCCTTTTATCTTTTCTTACGATTTTATTTAAGATTTTGGTTGAAAGAATATTTAAGTGTGTATGTCATGTGGAGTATCGTTATACAGATTTTGGAAAATTATATATAGTTATATTCGCTTCCAAAGTAGAGATTGTATGTAGAAATTGTTGAGTGGTACAAATAGCAGTGTACTTCCTATCTTATAGGAAGTAGAAAATTCCAAAAAAATGTGGTAGAGCAAAAATATTTTCAACGAATGTTTGTTAAAATGGGAATTGAATTGCTTCGTGCTGTAGAGTATTTGTAATTAAGTGACTTTATTTCATGGACGTTCGGTGCCTTTACGGAATCCTTTAATGGCCGTATTCCGATATTCATTTGGCTTATAATATTATTAACTTGAGTAGTAGTAACATTTATATTTATAGGTATTTTTAAACGCAAACTAAATAATTTTTATTTGGTGTCACATAAAATTAAGACAAATGATTCAATTAACATAGAAGTATTTGGACAGACATAACTATTCAATTAGTGTAACAATTAATTTTATTGATAATTTCAACCGCTTCTTGTACATTACGATTTATTAACAGTGGACACTTATAAAAACTAGTTTTCTGTAGTCGTAGTCATTATTCTTACAGCGATATCGAGATAAACGTTTCTGAATACTTAATTGCTATCACAAGTCACATTATAAAAAATTAACGCTTCGGGTGAATAAAACACGTAGTAAAACTTTCCAAATTATTTTAATGGATATTAGATTTGTACCAAATTATTCGAACAGTAAAGGCCAATGTCATTTACTTAAATAATAAAAAATGATGTCCAATTAAATACGTCCTACGCGTTGTATTAACGAACTAAAATGCATTCTGATGAAAGCTATCTATCGAGATGGCACCCGCTGTATATTACCGTATGTGGCAATTGACGACATACTTGATTACCAGAATATCGATTTAGTTTTTTATATTAGAAAGTTGATTACAATCGCAATTGACAAAAATAATTTAAATAATTGTGGTATTTTTAATTTTTTTATTGTAGGTGTCCAGCAGACAGGCAGACGGCCCATTTGATTCAAAGCAGTTACCGTCGCCTATGGACATTTGCAACACCAAAGGTACTACACATGCGCTGCTGCTTTTTTAAGTGAGACTGGAACCTGGTTACTTATGCCGGAACACAACTCAAGGTTATATTAACAGTCTGTAGACCAGGGGTGGTAGCCATCCAGTCGGGCAAATGCCCTGCTACCTGGCAACATAATTGCTGTATACTTATAAACTAACTGGGTTTGTAATTTTGTACACGCGAGAGAATATAAAGCCGAAGGGCTTTATATTCTCCGAATCTTTCAAGATATTAAATTAAAGCCCACGTAACAATTAAAAATGGAATTGCTATTTTATTACTTTTTTATTATATTATATTTTTACTATAATTTTAACCAGCACAGGAGCCGATTCGAGACAACTTTTCACACGAAATTGACGAATAAAATTAACGTAAATAGGAGTTTTCACTTAAATTTTGATATATATTTTGAAGTTACAAACATGCATTAATCAGAACAGAAGTCCAAAAATTATGCCCGGCGTTTTAGTATTGCAACTGTTTTTAAATATATTTTCGCTAATGGTGTTATTGTTTTGTGTAAGTAAAATAATTTTAAGGAATGTATTCTAGTATAAAAAATGATTGTTTTATTTTTTTTTTATTAATTTATGTAACCTTTATAAGAATTGATATGACAAAATAAAATAAAAGCACGCCGTGCCCTTATATTGATATTAGACGGACTAACCAAATTGATTTAAATTTGTTGAGATACATAACTAGAAGAACACGACGGTTCATTGACATTGAATGATCAAGCTTATTTTTATTTGAATTACTTTACTTCATTGATCCACACCCAAAGATCGAAATGAACCGTCTAATATGCCGTAACACGTAACGTATCGATCGGTTTAAGGTTTGATATCAGGTAGGTTCTTATAGGATAGAAGCTAAGAATATCTGGTATTACTTCAAGAGTGATAGGTTGATATAAAAAAGTGTCTGATTATCGATATTTTAATGAGGCAATAAATAACTTCCCTTGATTACTATTCCAATACGAGACAAATTGGGAGATGCACCCTCGGGCTTAACAATGAGTCGGAGAGCGAAGGGTCAACCGTCTCGGGAGTAATTTTTTACCTATCCCAAATAAACCGCTCTGAATGGACCCTTGATTTTATGATTTATAGGCCCTTTTATCCGGCATCTATTTCTACGTATTCTGTTTTGATTGAGCCCCCTTTCAGTGGTTCGAAGATTGATTGTTCCAATGGTGTGGGAGTTTTTGTCGACTAGCATAGAGTGTAAATATTTTGGTTGTTCTTTTTCCTTCCAGCAATAAACGTACGGACGGAGATAAGTTAAAATTTTAGATGCTTCGTGGTTAGAGATTAGGTAGATAATTTATGCAGATACAATGTTGTAAGCGAAGACGTTTTAATAAAGGAATTTTGATGGTATTCTCACACTTTCAAGAAATGATTTTTCTGGATGATTTTACAAGGTAATTTATGAACGAAACATTGTGGAATATATTGTCTCGAAGATTTTGATTTCTAGTTTTTCTAAGCTTCGTCAGAATGTTATTTATATTTCATAAACATACTATTAGTCACGGCTCACTTACTACTATTCAAGGCTTTTAATTTCTACTTTATTTCAATCGTATAACAGTTTAGAGAAATAAAAACTTATGAAAGAATGAATGAATGAATCTTTATTTGTAGAAATACAGGTAAAATAGTACAAAAGATGGTTTACATATCGATTGGTCTCGTGTATTTGACCGAAATAAGGTCAAACAAATATTTGGGTACATGTCAATTAAAACAATTATAATATTTCTAAATTTATAAACATAGTTTGATTAATTATATATTAAATACAGAGGTTAAAGAATGTAAAAAAGTAGAATAAAGACCTTATTTTAGATATATCTAATATATAAAATTCTCGTGTCACAGTTTTCGTTGCCATACTCCTCCGAAACGGCTTGACCGATTCTCATGAAATTTTGTGTGCATATTGGGCAGGTCTGAGAATCGGCCAACATCTATTTTTCATCCCCCTAAATGTTAGGGGTAGTCCACCCCTAAATTTTGTATTTATTTTTTAGACAAAATTTTTAATTTCTATTTTTTTATGATACAAAATACAAAAATACATACAATCCTCAATTTTCACCCTTCTACGATAAACCCCTATTTTTTACCGGGCAGGACGACGTCTGCCGGGACAGCTAGTATTAGATATATTTTTATTTTTCTACCACAACATAAAAACAGAGTTATTTGTTTTATAAACTAATTTATTCCAAAATTCCAAATCCATCAAATGACTTATGAATGTTTTGATTGGCAATAGAACGTTGTTAGTTATCATAGTTTTTTGTGTATTTTTTATTACTATTTATTACTAATAAGTAATATTTATTACTTATTACTTACTATTACTATTTATTACTTATTAGTAATAAAAAATACACAAAAAACTATGATAACTAACACTAACTAACGTTCTATCGCCAATCAAAAGATTTATAAGTCATTTGATGGATTTGGTACATTCTATGTACTCGTAGAAATACGCAACTTTTTTAACGAATCGAAAGGAAACGTCAAAATGACAAATTCACACACAAAAAAGTAGGAGACACAATAAAGCAAACAAGATTTATTACTTTTATTTATTTTTGTGAGCAATAACGGGGGTGACATTTTCTTCTTGAAAAACCAAATTATAAAAGAAGTGTTTATTCTGTGTTAGAACCCCTAGATATATTACTTAAAATTATTTATAGTAGTAAGTATATATAGTAACATCACCTTAAGTAATATAAAAGAAAATATTTTAAATTTAACATTAAACTTATACGTAGTGAATTCTTTGTATACGAGTAAAAGAGAGAATTTAATTTATTTAACGTACATCACTATTTTCATTTGGCTATAAATTGTAATGAAGAGCTCGATTTTCATTAGTACGAGGAATTGACTACTATTGCAAGCGTTTATTCCCCGACGAACAATTGAGCTTAATTCCAGTCTCAACTATCTCGGAGTATTCCTTCGAGAATTCGATATCGTTCCACGAATAGCCTAGCACTTCGAAGCCAGATATTTTAGTTACACAAACATTTGAAGAACAAATTGCTTTCTTGATTTATTAAAAGCAACTTCGAATAGGTAATTTTAGGATTTCACTTTAATAAAGGAATTGCAAAAAATAAGTTAAACTGCAGAATTCATCAAAACAGACAAAAAAGTTAAATTGATTTTTAATATAAGTTTACGTACCGTATATTTTCATATGCATTTAATAAAAAGTTGTTATTTTAACATTACAAACACTTCAATTTTATTTAACTGTATTTATGTTTTCCGGAATAATAATATCTTAAATTCATGGCCACCGCCTAAAGTGCCTAATAAAGTACATATATTTATACCAAACAAAACGTTTCAGGAGATCTACGTTTTGTTAATTACATATTGACATTTAGTATATCTCGATCAAATTTCTAATTAGGTGTCCCATAAAGAAGGACACATCCACGCCTACTAATAATTCCCTTAGGCTCTGGCTACAGTGAAGGCATAGAGTGGTTGCAGCGGCGGGCATGAATATAATAACACATGTCTGTGACAGGTTCAAATGAATGTGGCAGGCGGAATTAGGAAGGTTACTAATCAGAAAGAAGACGAAACACAATTTCGCTGGCAGTATTCGGTCTTTATTTCGATATAGTTAACAAGACACTAGTGAAAAAGAGAGTGGTTTATGACGTGACTATATATTATGATGACAATCAATTCTCTACATCAAATCGCTTCCTCTCCATCTTCCCTCTGCTGGAATTTAAAGTTTTTTATATTAACTGGTTAAACTCAATCATGCTGGTGCATAAATATACTATTTTGAGACTTTACCGCAATTTTATCGTAAGCAACATTTGGACCTATGTATATCTGTTGTTATTGCAAAACGAATTTAAAACAATTATTTTGTGTCATAAGTTTTAGTTTTTGATTCAGTAGGATCTAATGTAACTAAAAACCGAAAGTTTTAAAACAAATTAATGATTGAAAATACCTTATGCAACAAAAAATATACTTAGTTCCAAATGTCGCTTACAATAAAATGGCGGTAAATACTCGATTTAATAAGATACATAAGAATCGAACTGTCTATCTGGCTATTAGCATTTATAAATACGAGTACATTATAATATTTTCAAGTTCGTCTTCTATCTATCATACATTTTTGCATTATATTACTAGTATACATATCGACGGTTAAAAGGTAATAGGGCATAAGCGACATTTTGGTCGAAAATGAGTTATGAATGCCATCCTACTTAAAATTTTTCGCTCTTTCGAATGCGCTCACTCCCATGGCTCTACGATGACTTTCGTGTCGTTTATGCCCAAGCAAAAAACTGCGTTTTTGAAGTGTCATTTCATTTAACCGACCGAATTTTGGGCCTTTTTTACTCTAAAGGCGCTTGTACCTCTAAAAATGGCATCACTTTTGGGTTATAGTCGGTAATACATTTTTACTTTTTACTGCCGTAAAGGCTTCAGGCGTATATTACTTTTTACCATTAGTACCTGTTTTGAAAGCTGGAACTAATGCCTCTTTACCATTGTCGTCAAAGACATTAAGCGTCGGTTATACCCTACTACCATTTACAAGTTCAAGTTTACAAACATCCTACTGATTTGTTTGCGAAACACTGTTTCTTATGCTCCATTACCTTTTGGTATAATAATGAGAATTACCACTTATACTTTTTACCCTTTTATGTTATTCTGCAGTCATGTGACTTATGCCCTATTACCTCTTGATATAAGGATGTCAAATGTAGCTAAGTCTACTCTACCCTTCGTTTTTTTCTATGTAGATGTAACTTATGCCCAATTACTCCATAAAGAAAATAAGAGCAATTGATTTAAGCGACATTAAACCACATAAAACAACTTGGAATCAAATAAATAAAACTACCATTTAATGCTTTTATTTTTTTTTATTCTAGAGCTGTTTCCATTTTCACGATATGACAAGAAATGAAAAAGTTATCTCAATTTTTCTGAAATTTTAAACTTTAAACTGCTCTCCTGAACAATTTAGTTTTTGTCGCTTATACCCTATTACCTTTTAACCGTCGATATGTAGTATGTATACTACACACGTGAGTATGTAACGCGATGGTGATTCGATTTGAGCAACACAATGCAGATATCAAAGGCTTCATAACAAATGGGCGTACAGACAAAAGTGCAGTTTACATAAGGGACAAAATTGTGAATAAAACAAAACTAGTTGATTGTATAAGGCTGAAATTTGGAATTTCCTTCTATTTAGGTACACTTGCATACCGGTAAGACTTTCTAAATCGTTACATGCATCGATTTTAGCAAACAACAAAAATATGGCATTTTTGCGTATACGCACGCCCATTTGCTATGAAGTCCTCGATATGTAATTATCGATCGATATGTATATTAAGCTTTAATAAATTCGTATGTGGAAAAAACATTTATATGCAGACCTCTAAACGCATCCGCGCCCGCAACAGTAAGCGGGTTTCTGATTAGACCCAGCTTTACAATTTTACGACCGCTATGTTTTTAAAGTTTCGGTCCTCGAATAAAAGTACATAAATAACACCACGGGAAACTAAAAAGTGTGACCCCGATTACCATTTACGATATCTGTTTTTTTTTAAATAACAGAGATAAAAGTCGGTTTGGATTTATTTTTAAAAATAGTATGCGATGTTAATGACTCTGGAATTGGGTGTCATGTTTCCCTATTCGTAAAGATGGCATCCAACCTTCGGCTCGTATATAAAACGAGAGTCAATAGTGCAAGTATTTTAAAATAAATCTGACTAAATTAAATAGTGGTTCAGAATCTATTAGGCTCTTTGATGACAGGATGATATTCGTCCTAAATTTAAATGAAGGATTTTCGTTTAAATTTGATTTATGAACAGACAATAAGCCGTGGTAGATTTTTCGAAGTGAAACTTTTTTAGAACAGTTGTGATTTGATTTGAAAATCGATGAAACGAAAAAGTGACACTAAAAGAGAAGCTTTATTTAATTCGAAATAAAACACATTTATTTCTATGTCCCGTTGTTATTAGTTTTATATAACTATAAATAAAATAAAACTTATACAATTTAAATAAAACTGAATTCTAGCTCTATCTATATACTTCAGCGAAATATTCAGTGCATTAAATTTTAAAGTTTATGTAGTGATTTAAAGTGCAATTTAGAAAAAAAAATTGAATTATAATATGTTGCTGGATGTAGGCTAAAGGAATTATATTTATATCAATAAAAAATATATTAATTATTATAATTCTCTGAAGTTTCACTTTTACTGGATTTTTTTTTGGTGAAAATTGTGTGTGTGTGAATGCAGTTCACATACCGCATACACATGCACATTTTTGCCAATATACTTACATTCATATAACATATTTTATTGGACTGTGGCACAAAAATCTAATCAATTATTCAAGATACCAGAGTGCATAATGCGGTGTATGTATGTATCTTTGTAAATTCGTATGGCGAATTGACAAGTACCAAAATAAAATGGAATTTATGGTATGTGTCATAACCATTATACCTAAACATGTGTTAATTTTACCAGGGGATTCTCTAAAAGCGGCCGCTCTATGCCCTTAGCGCTCAATTCGAGTTCTGTTCGGGGCATGCACCGCTTCAGCAATTTTTCATTTAAATTAATAATATTTCTACAATTACCCCGTGCTACACAAATATGGATGTGAAACCTGTCATTTGATCTTGGACAAGCGTACTGGATAAGCCATCAGTATTCTTAATATATATAATTATATATAATTCTTAATATAGGGAGACTATTATAGAGCTTATTGTTACGACACCTTCGTATGCACATTTATCGACGGCAAAGTAGAATGAAGAGGAAGGAAGGGAAGGCCAAGGCAATAATTTATGGATTAAATTAAAATTGTGGGTTGTCGTACAAAGAAGAAAAGATCTTGGGCCATAATCGAGAAGATTGGAGGAGGCTCCACCGACAAGAGCATACCATTTATATTACAGATAGATAGATTTATAGTAAGCAAATAAATGGCTAGAAATAATAATAGAAACATCTTTGGTATCAATAAAATAGAAAATATAAAATATTTTAACATTAATTACTAAAGCATAATAATTAAGCATTATATTATTTTACATTACAGCCTTATCATTTAGCAATCGATTTCTAAGAGTTTATTTGTATACTTTATTTTTACTATGGATTACTTTACAAATAACTACTAAACCTTTACATATGGTTTAAGTATAAAATAATTGTTTTTTTATAGCAGTCCCGTATCTTTTCTAGGCGCCACTTATAACTCCAGATTAGTTAAGAATTACTTTCAAGTTGGGTTTCCTGGAAGAGATTACTTCTAGTAGAAATAACACTGCATAGTGGTTTTATTAAGAAAGTATTTAGCATTTCTGTGAGGAATGAAGTATTATCTATCTGTTTAAGTTTACCATAGACCTTCGTGGAATACGCGTGCTATAATTAGGAACTTGTAACAGTCTTACGTGAGACATTCGCCCCCCAGCCGAGACTGCAATTGAAATGTCCCGCTCGTGAAGTGGGTGCGAGCTATTTCCGCAATTCCGAGACGTGCTTGTATCGTGTACTTAGTACCTAGAGTGCCTACAATGGGTATAGTGTGACGGCTAATCACGCGGGTCGTTGTACTGTTAGGCCGCAGGCCCGCAGGCCGAGATGGTAATGTGCGTGCGAACGCGATCCGATCGTTACGATGTGGTCCCCCAATCATATAAGGTTGAGCGACAGTGCTTTATTTTCCTAAACATCGCCTTTTTATTGCAAAGCTGGTAAACAGGCGGACAACCAAGCTCATCGAAAGTGCTTACCGTCACATACAGACGTTTGCAATACCAGGGACGAAGCCAACGCGTTACCACTCTTTAGGACGGAACAAAGAGTTTTCTCTATCAATTCATTCGTGTAATTTGCGCTCAAATGAAAATCTTTTGTTAACAATACCTGCACACACACATGAAATTTCTATAATTAGTAGATATTATATTGCATATATTTATATGTTTACTAGATTTACCCGCGGCGTGCCGGGTTACCTCTATGCGTGTCTCTTGTTATAGAGCAAGAGCTACAGGTTATATTATATTACATTTTCATGTATTTGCCCACAGAAGATTCACTTCATTTTATATCGCTAACTATACCACCCCCCGTCTATCTGTAAACAACATTAATTACAAAACTTGAGCAAAAAGGCCAAAATGGTCTAAATGGTCATATTGACCAAAGAGGCCAAAATGACCGAAAAGGCCACAGTGACCGACGTGACCAAAATGACGTAATAGGCAAAAACGATCAAAAAGGCCAAAATGACCAAAAAGGCCAACATGACCAAAAGGCCAAAATGACAAAAAAGGCCAAAATGACACTTTTCGGGATAAAAAGTATCCTATGTTCATTCTCGGTATCGAAAACATATATATATATATATATACTGAGTTTCAGCCAAATCGCTCCAGTAGTTTTTACGTGAAAACGGAACAGACAGACAGACAGACAGACAGACGGACAGACAGACAGAGTTACTTTCGCATTTATAATATTAATAGGGATTATGTTTAAATAATTGCATATTATCACCATATTTTGCATATAACTTATTTGTATATATAGTTACTTATATAATAAATATATAAGTAATCGTAAAATAATTATGTATGCCACCATCCCCACTCCTAATCAGAATATTCTTGCTACGGGTTGTCTGGAAGAGATATCTTTTTAGCTATAAGACCGCCCTTTGTACCCAATTAGAATAAAATACTAGTTCGTAAGTTTTCTGTTACGGTGTACAATAAAGTGTTATCTATCATTTATCTACAATTCTTCCTTCGTAGGAAATTATTTTGCCGTACAGGCTGTTCGACTGTGGAACTACCTTCCATTACCAATAAGACTAGCTAAATCAATGACTACATTTAAACATATGATCACTGACCATTATTGGTCTATTAAATAAAAATTTGTTGCATTAAATAATGAATTTATCTATTGTTCATATGTAGATATATCTAATTTGTAACATCATCGCATATCTAATTATATATTTATTATATATGGATATATATCATTATATAGCAGTTTATTTATATTTTATTTTTAATAGTATTTTATTGTGATTCTATTAGAACAATTGAACAATAAAAGTTTTCTTTTATTCATTCATTCAAAGACAATAGGATAAGGGGTGAGATAGAGGGGATGGGATATAGGGTTGGAAAAAGGGGATGGAATAGGGAAGGTTGGATAGTGGGGAGGGGGAGGAAATGGGTTTTCGGAACTCTCCATTGTTGCATGAAACAGGATTAGGTCAAGGCTAAAAGTTAAGTTTCACGCAGCTGTTCTGTGAGAGCATCACACCGATCGAGCAGAACCAAAGATCTGTAAACAAGATAATGATTCCAGCTTGGTTCCACCACGTACAAGAGCTTTTAGGCTAGCCCATATGTTTATTTATTCATTCAAGCGCCTATTGTGCTTACAGAATATGTATGTTAAACAAATAACAAGTTAAGACACTATCACAAATTATATACATATGCATAAGATTTAGTATGGAATGCATCTACATCTAGTTTTTGAGTAGTTTCAAGCGTTGGCGGTAGGAGCGTAGAAAGCAGGTTGCATCCGCACCGCTTGCTGTGAAGAGATACCGCGCGCACAGTCATACATTTTAGATAAGTATTTTCTTTAATTCTCTACTTTGCTTCATCTTTAGCAGTTAGGACGAATTCATGTTTTTTCCTCGATTTCTTGTCTTACCACAAATCTTTAGGTCCTACTATCTTTATATTTATAACCAAACTTCTTCCAGTTTAACACGATTTTTTCACAAAACCTTAATGCTTCCTGATTAAATTACCTATATCACTTTAATCTCGCTTTCAATATTTGATTCATAAGTTAGAATAATATAGCGATTTGTAACCATTGAAATTACTAGGTGACAAATAGGTAACGCTTTCAAAGATATTTGCAATCCATATAATATAATAATGATGGAAAAGTTATAGGTAAAAATTCAGCTGATCCTGATGAAATACAAATAATACTCAATAACATGTAATGCTCCAAAAATACTCCAGTTTTAAACTACTATTACACGTACACTAAACTTACAAAGTAGTGGCTAACGTCTACTTTTTTATCATATTAAGCAATATGTAATAAATTGTAAATATTTAATATTCTATCAACACAAAGTCGAAGCATATAAATATCTAAACATGTCATACTAAACACATAGTATTGTTAAATATGCTTATAATAAAATAGTGAATTTACATACTAAGAAACTGCTAAGAGGTTATGTTTTGCAAAATGCATACCAATCATCCCTAATAGCTCTTTAGTTCCGCTGGGAGCAATATCTGCCGATGCATTAATGACTGCGGCGTAACAAAACGATTATACACGTATGGAGCGATGCAGCTCGATTGGAAGGTCAAATTTAAAATCTATTCAAAAACTTAATTTCTTTTACAGAATATAAAAGAACTAACTAATGTTAATAAGAATATATCTGACATCGATTTACTTATAATATGTAACATCCGATGATATATTAGGTAAATAATACACATTGTCACCTTAATAAATTGTCACAGACATAAACTTATTCTATATTATTAAAACCTAAATATTAACCCCTCTATTCATAAAACCTACGAGGTTCATAGTTTAAAAAAGTATAAAATGGTTTTATTAAATTATACAATTGTACATCTCCAAACTAAGCAAGTAATGCTTGTGTTATGGGTAATATAGAACGGATTACTGGGGACGATCCCAGACACTCAGACTATATAGTAAATAATGAAGTTTATATTTCAAAATTTACCAAACGAGGAATAGAATCTGGATCCTCTAGTTCCAGTGAACTAGGTTAGCTAAGTCTTAGCCCACTCAATCACAGAGTCTGTCTATGGATATGAAAATATCCGATTCCTTTTTAATGGTAAATATCCGAATGCTAAATATATATCATTAGGTATAATAGCACCTAGAAACTGTAATATATTTGAAGTGATCATGGACAACGATTTTACATCCTACGTTATTTCTAATTGCGGTTAGAAATAACTTAGAAATTAAACTAAGATACTGATCTTATAGTGGCAAGAAACGTCGAATTACTTGACAGTTAATTAGGGCCAGTTTGGGCGTAGTCTTGTAATATATTGTACGGAACAGCATTCGTTTCGTAATGTTTCTCGGTACAATACACAACCGCTATGATTTATGATCCAGTGGCCCTTGCCAATTGAACTCTTTGTAATCAATGACAAATTATCCAAACCACCCATTCACATTAATATGGATCCGTTATATTTTATGTTATAACTTTAGCGTTATAATATTTTTTTCATTTCTCATATTCTGACAGTAAGCTTGGAGTTGCCTGATCACAGGATGAAAACAGTACTTTTCGTCCTTTGGAAACGAATTTCGCTGCTGTCAAAAATTTAAAAGCTATATGAACCATAGATAACACATAAGTTGCAACTTTTTTACAGACACTATTTTATTGTGGCATAAATTGTAATAAAAAACAATTAACACTTGTTTGTTTACACTATCATCTGTGACAAAAAAAATACTGGCTGGTAGAATGCCTCAGAAACATATGTGACGTACGTGATGATGTTTCATCAGATTTAGATATGGGTTTAACCTGATCATGTATTTCTTATCAGGTTGATAACAACTTTCTATCTATCTGTATAAAGTGTTGCATACACTTTTATTTATTTGTGTGGTAAATAGGTATGTTTTGTGTAGATGCCTCTTTGTTTGTAGGCAGATGATCTACCTGATGCAAAGTTGTAGCGATTGATAAGACTAAGAGAGGCAAAGTGATGAAATATATCGTTGAGAGTTTAAATATCTCTTTATGCCCTATGTTGTAACAGTCTAGGGAATCATAACAAAGAATTCATTCCACAGCTTGTTCATAACGGCAAGAAGAAACGAGCGCCACTTGCGGCCTATGACTGCTTAATGTCGAAGTAGCATGAACGAACTTCTAACTGTTGATGAATGGTGCGGCGATGAAGTGCAACATAGACACCGGAATGGTGTTCTTAAAAATATGCGTCATTGTACAGACGGATCACATGTACAGAACTAATATCTTTTCTATGACTTACAGATTGTAGACATCTTGCTAAAGCGGTCGATAAATCGAACCCCCCGGCGATGTAAGAAGCCGAGGAATTACAATAGACGTGGTATCAAATCCTCACACAACACCTCTATAATTTGCTTATCTATTATTTATAATCTTGGCACAAGCTCATTACGTAGTAGGGTAAGTGGGTGGTAAAAATAATCTGATTTAGACCGTTTCACGGGGTTTAGGTCGGCTTCTAAGCTCTTTACCTACCCTACTTGACCGCAATCACGCGGCGGCGCGACACGGTTCACCTATGTAAATTGAAGTAGTTGCGGTAAACCTATTTGTGCAAGGATAATATAGGTAAGGAATTAACTGAATAGCTTTGCTTAAGGTATGGGAAAATATGAAGTAGTAATAAAAACTTTTCTGGTGTTTAATTGACATGGCCAGATAGTTGAACATATAATAAACAGCGCATTCCGTAGATTAGAATACATCGTTAGAATAAATAAAGAATTTCGTGGACTGCGAGAAAGCCTTCAACTCCATTATAACTTCGGCTGTTCAGGAGTCTTTGCAAAGGTTTTGTATCGACTGGCGATGCATACAGGTGTATGCATCGCCGATCGCAACGACGACTATCCAGATCCAGGACCAGAGAGCGAAGTCTATACGTCGAGGGTAAGACAGGGGTACGTGATATACCCGAAGCTGTTCACCAACGCAATGGAGAATGTCTTCAAAACTCTGGATTGGAATGGACGGAGCATCAATATCAACGGCGAGCGCATTTCTCACCTCCGTTTCGCCGCATTTGTGGAGACCGTGGAAGAACTTACCGAGCTGCTGAGCAGTTTAAATGAATTATCCCGACGAGTCGGTCTTATCGTGAATTTGGATAAGACGAAAATAATGTTCAATTAACACGTCATGCCGAACCGGTAAACGACGATAGGGCGCCTCTTGAAGTTGTGCAGGCATGTGTCTAACATCGACAGAAAATACAGGTAGGCAAGCACAACTTCGACTGGGAAGGTAATAGGAGGATTCAGTTAGACCGGCAGCTTCGGTAAGCTTCGTAAAGTTTTTTCAATGGAATGGTCGATGAAAAAACTTGACGAAGCTTACCGAACAATGATCAACGTTCTAATTTTTTTTCTCTATTTTTGAAACTTATTAGCATTTATTTTGATAAACAAAATCAATATTTTTAGGGACTGTTAGATAATAAGAACTAATATCATAGGTCTTAATCGATTTTGAAATATATATATGTTTGATGCCAAAATAAATGGATAAAAAATCTCCGTATAACTTGCTAGTTTCTGTAGAACGTAGCAGAACCGTTCACATATATGACATTTTATTTTAAGCATTCTTAAATCTCTAAATACAAAATAAACGTTTAATAAAAAATACTGTCACATTTGTATGTATTTATTGTCCATAGAACGGACGCTTATTATTCCTTTCAAAGGTTTTAATATTTTCAAAAAACAACATGAAAGTTTAAAATATTTATTCTTGAATAGAAACCTCTCTTTAGCTCCTATTCATTTTGCATCGCGGAAACACATTCATGAGTTGAATAAACTGAAAATAAAAGGAATTGAGACTGGCATAACACAAAACTGAGATAGCTAACCTCACCATCTGTCAGCTAAGCTGATTTACTGCCAGCACACTATAGAAGGCCACTGGATAGGATTAAAATATTCCAGGACTCAAATGCAGAGCTCTTTTAGTGTACAAAAGATTTTAATATACTTGGTCTGAATGTTCGCATAGCCGCTTTTGAAATGGAAATTGTATAATGAAATATTAGAATTGGTTTTAATACACCACTCTCACTTATACAGACTTTTGAAATAATATCTATCCAAAATAAAAACACTTTCAAATGTTTGTGGCATTTATCTAATAAGTAGCAGGTTAATTGCATCGACTAAGTCAAGCTTAGCTCTTAAGTCCCCCAGTTTTTTGCATCATAGACTACTTTCATATTTTTAGATTTTGGAGAGACCATCTACTGACCTAATATTGAATGTTTGCAAAATCATCGACTTATGTTTTGACATCTGAAATAGTAATTAGTCTCTTTCAAAGATTTAAATTCTGTATCATTTGTTTCAATCATGTTTTACGGTGATTATATTTTCTGGCAGTTATTTTGTCACACCTGTATTATAACTTAATAATTAAAAGCTATGTATTCTATAGCATTAAATGGAAGAGTTTCTTACTTTATTACCTATGTTTATTTTCTCCATTTCATCTCAAATCCCATATACGACTTACTTTAAGCGTTAAAAATAACTTGTTAAAAATTAGCTGAATTAGAGTATATGAGTCACCTGTCAATGTTTAACATCATTAACAATATCGCTTCTGAAATAAAACATAAAACCCTTGACCACATCTGTGCGACGCAGTCACTCACATAAACATTAATTACCCCAGATATATCAGGGGCATTACAATGATTTAATATTAGTTCATTGTTCAGGTTGAGAAGAGCAAACTAACAAGTAAATGCATTTGATAAAAAAATATTTCTTACCTTTTTTTTAATTGCATAAGTTCAGAAGACAGGCAGACTGCCCTCTATGTTAGCATCGCATATAGACATTTGTAACACCAAACGTGCTAGAAATGTGCTGCTGCTCTCTTAAGGTAGACTAAAACCTGACCACTAATGCCGGAATACAACTCAAGGTTGCTATGGCGGCATACTCTGGACCAGGGATGGTAGCCATTGAAATGGGCAAATATCCTACCACTGGCTGTAAGTTGTTTGTCGCCTCTTGGACAGGCCGCCCGGCCGCAGAAAATTGTACTATTTCTCAGTTTCTGCACGGATAGTAGTTTTGTTCCTTATCATAAGAGAGAAGAAATTAGAAAACAAAAAACCAACTATCTATTTCTACGTCAACGAAACGGCTTCGTAAACGATCCATTTACTAATAGCCTTAAAATGGATTCAACCTCAAGGGCTTCACTGTCAAGTACAAAATCGTTTTATTTCAATAAGCCGCCTAATTTAAATAAACACTTTATTTTAAGTGGTTGTTGAGTAACTTTGATTCTTTTATTTAATCTTTTTTTTAAGTGAAATTTCTGTAGAATCGTTGTGATTTGAAACTTGATGAAACGAAAAAGAGATGAACACATAAATCTATAGGACTAAGCCTACGAGAAATGAGATACGAGTTTTGCATTGTGCAACACAGATTACAAGTCAATAACATCGATGATTAAGCATAGAGCCAATTTGGACCGAAATAAAACTGATAATAATATTTTTTTATAACAGAGAAATTTTTAAAGTAATACTTTAAGAAGTTTATTTTGAATGATAATCTGTTGATGGATGTAGGCTATAGGAATTATATTTATATTATCTCTGGTTAGAGAAGTATAATCTGTGCGTATATTCTGTGAAGTTTCACTTCAATTGCCTGTGAACTGCCCGCCCACACACACATTTTTTTGTATACTAATACATAAAAGTATACTTGTAGTAATATATTAATCCATAAACAGACCAGTGCTGACCAAAATATTTTCAGCACATTTACATACACATTAGCAGTACTAATTGTGATAATATTATGCATATTATTTATGAAAATCGTCCACGCAGTGCAAGCTTCCCGGAAATAAAATCATGTTTTTGTTGTCTTTTCACACGTGAATAGTTGAAAGGATCCTAATCAAATTTGGAGAAAAAATTGACTGTACCCTTATCATGAGTGTAGTAAGGTTATAAAAGGTAACAATAATTGTCAAAAAAAAACTTGATAGACGAGAAACAAGCGATGAAACGAATATTGTAAATCTATACATTAATACGTGAAGCAAAAATTGGTACCCCTATTTACAAAAATTGCGCGGACGGTAGTATGAAATTGCGCACAATTATAGTTGATATGACAAGAAGCGATGAATGGTATTTTTATTTATTTTATGCATAAAAATATATTAAATGAATAAAAAATATTGTTCATTTCAAATTGATATCCTTGGCGAAATTTGTGATTACAGAAGCATAGTCTTTTACATACATACATACATACATAACTTCACGCCAGGTCCCTTGCGGGGTAGGCACGAACAACAGAGCGCCACACAGGCCCATTCTTACACACCTCACTTGCTTCTTTGACATTCATAGCTCTTGTCATGCACGCTCGTCTGTTCTTAAGGCTCCTAACATCACCTTCTGCTAATACATGATCAATTTGATCATGAAGGTGTGTCGTGGCCTTCCGCGACTTCTGCATCCATCCACTTTTGCATTGTATATCTGTTTAGTCATTCTTTCATCATACATTCTTTCCACATGCCCGAACCACCGGAGCATTCCTTTCCTTACCTTCACCCCGGCACTCTCTTCAGACCAACTCTCTTTCTTACTTCGGTATTGCGAACGCGGTCGGGAGCGTCACTCCGCAGATTTTGCGCAGTGTTCGCATCTCGACCGCGTTTACTCTACTTTCATGCTCTCTATTCCATACCCAACTCTCGCTTCCATACGTGAGCGTAGGTACCAGAACCGCGTTGTGTATGGTAAGCTGGGCCTTCTGGCTGAGGTTCTTAGCGCCTAGAAGTTTACCTAACGCTCCATTCACACTATTCCCCAAATTTACTCTTCTTTCTATGTCAGCGGTGTACCTTCCATCCCTGCTAAAAGCACATCCAAGATATACAAACTCATTCACTTGTTCCAGCATAACATCATCGACCATTATACTTGCATTCGCACTAGTCTTTTACATTATTTATTATGGTCGAATTTCGACCACGGCCGACTACTAGTACAAGGAAATGCGTGTTTCAGCATTACATTATGCATTTTTAATTTATTAATTAAAAAAAACAAATAATGCGCGGGTGATAGATGTTATCCAGATTTTTTTACATTTATGTTTATGTGGTGATAATGTTTTGTAACTTTATAATTGAAACAAACAATATTTATCCACGGCATTAAATTTAGCTTCTTATTTATGTAAAGTCATGTTTCAGTTATTTACAACCAGATTTTATCGTAGGGCTGTAATCAAAACCAATTTTCGATAAGCGCAAGCCATTTCCTTGTTAACTCACGTTTTTGTGAACGAAAGGTACCGGTCAAAATTGTTTGCTCATTCATTTACACACTCTTACGTAACAACATACTAGAGAGCTCTGTAGTATGTTTTGTACTCTATGACGTAGTGCTGTGACTTACTTTTAGTGTTAGGACTTTATACGAATAATCATTTTAACTCTGATTAACAGCGTGATCGAATAGCAGAAGTGTTAAAAAAATGTCAAGTAAAGATCGTCTCAAATAAACGTATGTAATGCAAGGTAACTGACAAGCGCGGTATAAAATGTCTTTTGTAATGGAGTATGATCAGCTTTTTTAAAAGGTTTTTAAATACAAGCTATTGAAATCCAGGATATCATGTAGCAGCAGAGTGCTAGCCAAGACAAGTATAACGAGTCCAAACGCGACGGGTCTATCTTGTTTTGTACAGGAGTTCCTATGGCACCTTCCGACTCCATCATCAGATCAGCTCCATGGTACCATATTATTGCATTGTCACGCGATATACATATGCGTGCAAAATTTCTGCTCAATCGGAAACCGGGAAGTTGGTCAAATTTAACTTGCAAGATTCCACCCGAACTTACATACTTACATCCATTGCAAGTTAAATAAAAGCTTGTAAAAAGGGAACCATTGAATAATTTATACAATAATTAATCAAGTAAAAGCTAAAATAATGCAAACACGAATATTCATTACATCACTACAAAGTGCTGCCCCCTATCGTAGATCTAACCTCCTTTAAAGAGCAATTGAAGAGTTAAGTAGCCGTTGTTTTATGGATGTAGGGCAGTTCGATAAAGCATTAATTTTGAATTTGGAACAGTCGTGACGTGTTTTTTAAACGTGATCTATAAGGTGCCTTATTCGTTGCTTAATCTTGAAAGAAATCGTTTTAATTAAAGAATATTTCAAAAATCTTGAAGTCTTTTAATTAAAGCATTTTTTTTCATAGCTAGTTTATTTCACGTATAAATATTTATATATATTTGTCTAAAAATTTTTTTTTACAATGAACGAAAAATCTTGCTAACAAACATTAAAATTTACAAGCATAGCTTTTATTTAATAGAATCTGCATCGCAGTTTTATTTCTCAGTCAATAGAAAAAATCATACCTCATTTATCATGAAAGAAAAGTCAAAGATTTTTTAAATTATGCTTAAAAAGTATTTATTTTTTCCGTAACCTCACATTTAAAATATTAAGATTAATTTTTATTTTAACAATTTCATTTTGTTTATGAATTTATAACTCGACAATAATGACTTTACAAATGCGAATACAAATTTTTTGAAATAACTGTATAAAATTTTCTTATGTAAATAAAAATGTGAAATTTAAGTTCTACAAAATTCAGGTCATTAAAAAAAAAAATAAAATATAAAACTATTGCTTTGCGAAATAAACAATTAGAAAAATGCTTATTTACAATACGTATGACAGCACAATAGTCGCCTCATCGTTAAGAATGATCTCCTCTGGACAACTTTTTTATTTATTTTTTATTGTATAAGTTCAGCAACACGCAAACGGCCCACCTGATGGAAAGCGTTACATTAAGGTTAAATTTAATTTCATAACAAACAGTAATGTTATAATATAAAGTATAGTTTGGTTGCCGTTGATCTCTAAGGATTTCCCGTGGAGCGAGTAACAAACCGCCCCATGTACAGAGCTGGAAGATGCCGGGGAATAAAAGGAAGTGGCTTGAGTATATACCCTTAGCCCTGGCATAAGGCGCAGGACAGAACACCCAGGGGTTTCAGTGGGTATCCCTAACTGAGGATTGGCAATACCATGGCAGCAGTTTTGACCGGCATGCTAGTGCCATCCTCGATCTGGTGAATCCCAGACTAGGTTGCGAATTATTTCTCCAAAGCTCTGCCCTTGTCGTAGCTTAGTCCTCAAACGGATTTCCCCTGGTTAAAAAAAATATTTTTCTTATATCTCTCTATACTTAATAGTTTAAAATTTTATTAAAAATACAAGCTCGATGACGAATGAAGAGACTATAAAATTCTATAAACAAACTCACTTTACTCTTATGCATTCATACACATATTAGTATGTAGTATGATAAATTTAATTACAAATAACGGAATTAATTCACGTTCCATTTCTTTAATTGCTATATAATTATGCAATAGTTAAGTAAAAACCACAGTTACTTTTCATTTACATAATTCCTTTCCTGTCGCTATTCATAAACATGTAACAAGTTGAAAGCTGCATCCATTTCCTACACAGTCAACAGTGTTATGGTTTCATCATATGACAGCGAGTAATTCATTGTTCATCTCCAAGGTATCTGACTGAGTGTAGTCAGAAGTTAATCATTTACTAGAGTAGTCGATAGTCACCATTGTTCACTAGTAAACTGAACAATTGTTTAACTGCTGTTATAATTAATCATGTTTCTTTAAAGATGTTTAGTAGTTTTGAAATGAGAGGCAAGTGGAAATTGAAACTAACTGCTTTGGGTCAACGATCCAATGTGTCTTGTCTTCCAAAACGAAAGAATGCCAGTTTCTTCCATCGTCCTGCACAGTGTCTTGTCAGTTGTTGGCTTGGAGTTTGCTATATTTTGTTGGAGAGGGAATAAAATACTAAATTAATTAAAGAAAAAAGGTGTTTCTATTAGTGTGTAATTTTTCACTAATTTGACATTTTTATACTAATTTTTTTATTGCATGAGTTCAGCAAACAGGCAGCTAATGGTAAGCGGTTACACCTATGAACATTTGCAACACCAAAGGCGTTAAAAATGCGTGGTGCTCTCTTGAGGAAGTTTGGAACTAACTCAAGTGGTATTAGACTCTTACGACAGGCCGCCCGGCCGCTGGAAATTCTTTCTTTCTCTGTTCCTGCACGGAACAATATACTAAATTGAATTAATAATACCAAAATTAAATTAATACTTTTTGTTGTTAATAAATTCAGCCATAGTCTTTCCAGTCATTGTCGTACAAATTGATAGATAATAGTCCAATAACAAGTTAGCCAATGGTTACGCATCAATCAAGCTATACGAAGGCCCTTACAACATGACGTCGATTGACGATACCAGTAATGTACCGGTGAACTGTAACGGCTATGTAACCTACGTAACCGACCCTACAACCTATTATTAATTATGGTTGTAGTCCAAGCAATGCCTATAACGAGGACCGCCCGCTTTGTTTACATTTCTTTGGAAATTATAACGGGGCCGAAAGATATAAGAACATCCAAATTGACGATTACTTTCAGTTTATTACGACATTTATTTTGAATACATCTTCCTTAATCGATTGTATATTATTTCAATAGTTTGCCTGTATTTTAAACAATATTATATTTTAGTCATATTGTGTTTTATGGTCGTAGTTGATTCTTTTCGGAATTTCCAATTAATAGATATGAAATGAAATATATATTTATACAGCTGTCCCGGCAGACATCGTCCTGCCCGGTAAAAAATAGGGGTTGATCGTAGAGGGTTGAAAATTTAGGGTTGTATGTATCTTTTAATGCTGTATCATAAAAAAATAGAAATTAAAAATTTAGTCTAAAAAATAAATAAAAAAATTTAGGGGTGGACTACCCCTAACATTTAGGGGGATGAAAAGTAGATGTTGGCCGATTCTCATAGATACCGGATAAGCACAAAAAGTTTCATCAAAATCGGTCAAGCCGTTTCGGAGGAGTATGGCAACGAAAACTGTGACACGAGAATTTTATATATTAGATTTTCAGTAATATTTGAATAAATCTATAAAATTCTAAACATGCCGTGTATACAATATGAATAAAATAACTGGAATAAGAACGATACCGTTTATACGGAATATAACCGATGGAGAACACGATGCATTTTTTTTTAGATTTCTTGTCTGTTTGTTCGGGATTCACGTAAAAACTACGGGGCCGATTTCGATGCGACTTTTGCCGATTGACACCTAATTTTTAAACTCAAAATCTGCGCTACTTTTTATCCCGGGTATCCCGCGGATTTTATCGGGTTACCAGTGTTCAATACGCGTAAGCCTTGATTTCGTTTCCCGTGAAAGCTTTGCTATTGCCTGATAATTATTTGCAAGTTAAAACCTTTTCCTAAAAGCCTAAAATGTTTCATATTTTTTTTATCTACACTTATATAAAATTGTAGAGATCGAATTTCTGTACAATTAAAAAAAATGCTAAAAACCGAGTCAGGGGGATGTAAGAAGTAAGATAGAACTAATTTAGATTTTTTTAGAATTTCTTGTTTCTCTGTTTGTCTGTCTGTTTGTACCGGCTAATCTCCGAAACGACTGGACCGATCTACATGAAATTTTGTATGGTGATAGCTTATATCCCTGGTCAACATATAGGATACTTTTGATTCCGAAAAATTAAATAGTTCCCGTGGGATACTTAAGAACCTTAATTACTTAAACAGCTTAGAACAGACTAAAAGTCATTTCTCTGCAACATAACATAATAGGAGCGAATAATTTGACAGGGTGTGGTGTCAGTGAGAGAGTTTTATCTTATATATAGTATATAAAGCAGATAAGTTTGTTTCTTTGTTTGTCTGCTTGAACGCGCTAATCTCAGGAACTACTGGTCTGATTTGAAAATTTTTTTCAGTGTTCGATAGCCCATTTATTGAGGAAGGTTACAGGCTATAAACCATCACGCTAAGAGCAATAGGAGCGGAGCACCAATGAAGAATGTTTCAAAATCGCGGGTGTTTTTTACCTTCCTTTCCACGCGAACGAAGTCGCGGGCAGATGCTAATCTTATATATAAAAACGAATCGCAAAATGTGTTTGTAAGCGCATAACTTTTTTTTTAATAGCTGGAGTACAGCAAACAAGTTGACGGCCGACCTGGTGGAAAGCGGTTACCGTCGCCTATGGACGTTTCCAACATCAGAGATGTCACTAACGCGCTGCCGGCCTCGAAGAAATTTTATGACACCCTTTTTGAAAAACTCCATATCGTAGCGCTGTGGGAAAACCTCGGTCGGGAGCTCATTCCAAATCCCCACGGTACGTAAGAGAAACGTTCTACAGAACCGTTGCTACATGAGCGAAGTGGCTCGAGGAACTGGGGGTGAACTCCCAACCGATGGCGAGCGGTGCGATGGTAGAAAGAGGACGAAGGCACCATTCTAAACAGTTCTTCGGAAAACTCCCCGTTATACAGTCGGTACAATACGCAGAGAGAAGCAAAGTCTCTCCTAAGGCCAAGCGTATCGAAGCCGTCTGTGAGTATGGGATCATCAACAACGCGAACGGCTCGACGTTGAATACAGTCCAGGGGATTAAGTTGGTAGGCAGGTGCTCCAGCCCAAAGGTGTGAGCAGTACTTCATATGCGGCCTCACCTGGGCTTTATAAAGCACAAGGCGTTGCCGCGGTGTGAACTACTGCTTGGACCGGTTTAGCACTCCCAACTTCTTAAAGGCAAGTTTTGCCTTGCCTTCAAGATGGCCCCTGAACTGTACATCGTTCGCGATGTCAATACCGAGATTCCCAATACTTTGGAGGTGGTAAGGAGAGTTCGTTGGAACTGAAGCGCTTGCTCGAATGGAGTTTTTTTGGCAGAGAATACGCAGACCTGTGTCTTCTTGAGGTTGGAATGGACAAGGTTCTGTCTCCCCATTCTGAGACTCTCTCCAAAGAATGCTCAATTTCAGACACAAGTCTAACCCGACTTCCCTACACAAGTGATTGAGGGACGTTTGCACGACCAGAGTACTGCGCATCGCCAGTGCTGTCATCCGCATAACAATGAATGTTGCGAATAGACAACATATCATTGATATGCAAGATGAACAACGTAGCGATAGCACACAACCCTGGGGCACACCAGCGTTGATGGGCTTGATACTAGAGCAGCAACCGTCGACAACGACTTGAATGCTGCGCCCATCAAGAAAGCTGGATATCCAGGTGCAAAGTCCCTCAGGTATCCCATACGATGGCAGTTTCGATAGAAGAGCTCTGTGCCAGACCCGGTCGAAGGCCTTAGCAATATCTAGGCTGAATGCCAGTGCTTCCCCTTTGCTCTCAATGGCTTCAGCCCAACGATGGGTTAGGTAAACCAAGAGATCCCCAGCTGAGCGACCGTGGCGGAAGCCGTATTGTCGATCATTTAACAGCTGGGAATCTTCCAGGTAACCCAGAAGCTGCGCGTTGATAATACGCTCCATCACATTTGAGAGCAAAGAGGTTATTGCTATAAGCCTATAATTCGATTTTGTTTTTGTATCATGAAACAAAGTCTTTTAGGAATTCAGAAAATATGGCGGTACGAAGTTCGCCGGGTCATCTAGTTATTTATTAAAAGAGAAAATAAGTTTCTCAATTTAATTATCTCTTTTTATTATTCATACGACTCTGTCTAACTTTACATAGATATAGAATAACATCTAAAAGCAGAATTACTTTATATCAATCACATTTTCGCATTTACAACATCGACGCCTTCAAACAATTTTCAAATTATCAAACAAATACCAGTTACAAAAACATTCTGGTCATTTCCCACTCGAATTAGAGAAATTAATCGCCTCGTCAAAAATCCGTTTCTTGAAGTGATAAGAGAACTCTTATCGTGTATAATATACCTCAAGTACGCTAATGGTTTGGTAAACTGTTTACAAAGTCAATACGAGTTACGCTCACACATACAAACGCGTCTACAAGGTACACATTGCATTTACGTAATACCGTGGGAGAATCCCGTTGTAAATATGACCTGTCCGAGAAAACTGGTTGAAAGCTAAACCGTTTAAACTTTTAGATATTTTTCTTCGAAATGTTTTAGGATTTCGCGACTCTTGCTATATCATTTTGTGATTTGGAACTCGATGAAACGAAAAAGCGACACTAAAAAGAGATGAACATGTAAATCCATACGGCTATGCCCACGAGAGAATGAGATACGAGTTTTACATTGTGCAGCACAGATTAGAGACTCAATAAGATCGATGATTAAACATAGGTCCAATTTGGACCTAAATAGAACCGATAATAATACTTTTTCGACTAATACAGTGAAAAACTGAAAGTGTAATCTACTACTGACTATCTGTGAGTATATTCTCTGAAATTTCGTTACTATTGTGTGTGTGCGCAGTTCACATTTTTTGTTTATTACAGGACTCATATACTACACGTATAGAAGAACAGTATGCTTGAAAAACATACGTTGACAGTTTTTTTGTATTGTTGGAGTACGGTAGATAGGTTAGCGGTCACTTGATGGATAATGGTTACAGTCGCCTATAGACATTTGCAACACCAAAATTACTCGAATGTTGTAAGGATCTCAAAGGGAGCTTTGAAATTTGGCCTTTAAAGTTCTAGATCAGGAATAGTGGCTATTAAGATGGGCAAATGTCCTACCACCTAGCTGTGGGTTGTTATCGCCTCTTATGACACGCCGCCCGGCTGCAGTAATTGATATTTCTTCTCCATTCTTACACGGATAGAAATGGCTTAATTTAATTTAAATTTTTATTTATGAGAAAACTTCTCTTCTGATAAGTGGGCAGTTGTTGCCTTTAGTATTTTTCCCATGCTCGAATTATATGCCGACCGAAATTGAATACGAGTTAAAAATCGAATGAAGAATCTAACCAAGCGAATAACCGAGCCATGGGTGTGCGCAACGCGATATACCGTTGAGAAAAGTAATCGAGTTATATGGTCAATTATCATTTTCGTTGCATGTTGGTATATGTAATTATTTTGAGGTAAACGTCCTAATTAGAGAAACATAGACACACATAACTGTTACGGTATTGTATTCAAGAAGTGTTGAGAATAAACCACAAGTTCGACCAAGACTGACTTTTATTAGCAACTACCTTCATTGTTACAATATGTTAGTATACCACATCTTCCCCTAGAAAAAATAAAATCTTTATTTAAAATTTAAATAATTCTCGTAACTAATGTCTTATTGTTACGACCGACAAAGTCCAATTCACACCTGCAGTTTATTACCTTCCTGCATTTAGACTTTTTTTGTTTACTTTGTGTTTAAAATTTGTAATTAGAAAAAAAACCGAACCGATTGTGTATTGTAATTTTTGTGATAGTGATAGCCAGGTGTGATTATTGGAACTCTGTCGAGTATTGTGTCGAGACATATTGTATTTGTACAGAATAAAGCAATGCCGGAACGGAGGGTTGCGGGAATAAGGCGATAGCCACCAGCGAGGCAAGACGTGTGTACATTCGCTACTATATATAGTGACGGACTTTGCGCGTGTTATTGAATCGTGCATTACGTTTGTATGTTTTGTGTTCAGTTATATTTGTACCTGTGTTATACGTATTTGTATACAGTTCTAATAAATTCTATAATAATTCCAACGGCATTTTAATTCGAGCCCTGCAACTCGAACAATATTAAAATATGTTATGAAAATATATTATGTAACTTTTACCCCCAGTGTCTTCGGAGTCTGTCTGTCACCATGTGAAGTAAGTTCGACCAAGACTGACTTTTATTAGCAACTACCTTCATTTTTAATATATATTGATATACCACAAGAAGAATCCAAAATAAATTAAATTTGAACTAACTGATTAGTATGGAGAACCTAAGAAATCCAGACACTTTTTCTAGAAAATATGTATACTTTTTTCAATATCTTTCTAACCCAAATTAAGCATACGCGTGACTCATAAGACCTACTTTTGTTTCTGAGCATATATTATTACAGCAAGTACTACAAAACTGGGTTAAGAAATTAAGTTCGAATTAGTTACTTATTCATGACTTTATGAAATATAAGTTAAAATTATGAAGTTAAGTTTAAACCTCAATTGAAAATATGGAGTATGTAATAATACTTCACTATCTTAAAATTTCCTCAACAGATCTAATTTAACCTAATTTTAGCTAAAAGTATTTTTGAAGTGTTAATTTTAAATGTTTTTTACTTTTTTCAAAGTCATTTCATTCAAAAGGTAGAGAGAGGCCCTTCATATTTACGATTTGAAACCTAATAATACGCTATCAGTAACATCGTTATAATTTTCATAGAATTTTCAGCATCTGACTAACAATGCCTCGCACGATTATATACATAATTGTATAATACGTAATAAGTATGGAGACTAACACCATTGCATAATTTTTCGCCATTTTATCATTATACAACTATCTATTCAGAAATTATTCTATATAGCGTATATATTTTACATATCTTGTGCTAACATATAAAGCTAAAGAGTTTGTTTGTTTGATTGAACTTATCTCAGGAACTACTGGTCATCACGGTAAGACCAATAGGAGCGGAGCACCATGAAGAATGTTTCAAAATCGGGGGGTTTTAAAAACAAATTCCACGCTAACGACGTCGCGGGCATAGCTATTTTTTAATAAATCACATCTTTATAGACCCAATAGTTTCTTAAATGAATGTGACGTTGAAATACAAACAGAAAAACTATCATGACAATATTATAAGAACCAAAATGAAACTCTAAAATTTTATTAATACATTTGCATCTAAGGTAAATATACTGAAACAGGGATGTAAATAGAACGAACATGAAAAAGATTTAACTATACCGATAAACGTAATGAACTATTAAAGACCTATTTGTATTCAAGCGCTAGGGTCCACATGAGACATATTTCATACATTACACAATTTGAGCACGTTATATATGGGCACGGTTTTGTGTGGGAACATACTATCTCCTTATACGTCGAGAATATTTTTAATCAGCCCACTTGATATTGTATTGCTCGAAATTTAGGTTGAATTGCGGATGTCGGTTGCCTTTGCTAGGAAATTCTATGCAACAAAAAAATCGTAATATTTTAGTATTGAAGGGAAACAAAATTCTAGTCTAGCATGAATCATTTATTAATTTTGTGGTACGTGCGCTTCTATGGAGTCCCATAGGGTACAGATTTTGTCAGAAATAAACCGCACCAAAACATTCGTAGTGCGAGCCAAAGAACGCAAAACTTAAACTTAAGACTGCGCTGCATAAAATTATATAATTGTAGGAACACTTAGTGAAGTCTAAAACTAGTCCTAATTCAGACCACACTCAAGCAATCGACACTTAAAATAATGATCAATACAACTGAAATGTTGCTTGAACCGATGATGCGTCTTCATAGTAAAATAAGTCTTTGTTACGGATTATCACTTCAAGATCGGTCGATGATTTTTAAGTATTATTTATAAGTATTAATTTGGTCTGAACCGGTATCCGATTGTACACATTATCATTATTATAAGAAAGTCTATGGAAATCCAATTACCAAGGCATGTGTGTCATTAAGCCGGATCATCGTTCATTGCATTTAGTTCCTGACAGATGTTTTTTGCCGGGACGATACACGTATCGTTTACAAATATGGCCTCTATTTAGGAACTCGTTTATCCATTGTCGTTTCTTCGTCAGCAAAACTAACCCTAGCTACTTCAACGTGCCAATTTGGATCACAATATGATTTTGTTCCAACATAGCATGTCTTCTAGCATGGATTTCTTTATAGCTTACTAAGCGAACTTAAACTGGAGGACCAATCACGGGCGCTACTCTCGAAAATCCCCTGATGTACTCGTTTCTCACGTTCTCCATTCTCACACCACACATCCTTCTTAAGATTCTCATCTCAGCTGAGTGGTGACGTATTTGGTATCGGATATTACACGTAGCCTCAATAATATGATGTAACATGTAAACGTTCAAAACGTGCTACGCTATACATGCTAAGCCTAATCGGATGATTTAATCTGCTCCACCGGTATTTGAAGCTCATTAAACATGCACTTCTGGTGCAATAAACTGGCTTATTTGCATAACAGAGATGTCGTTCTTTCAACACTTTTTATGTCGTGAACATTTCACTTGCTCATAATTATTACGAGTTTACGATGTTGACCCTTAATTAGATGATTATATACCAAACCACTATGATTCAATGGTGATAAAAAAATTATTACTTATGTCATAAAATGTAGATGACATGATCGTACAAAATAGATAGATAGATAGATAACACTTTATTGCTCACCAAATACACAATTTCAAAATATACAATTACAATATTGTAATGGTAGAAACAAAAGGCGGCGTTATCGCTGAAAGCAATATCTTCCAGGCAACCTAACTTAAGGAATAATTTAATCTAATCTGGCGTTGTAGGTGGTGCAGATCATTAAATATCAAATAACATAAATAAACATACTTAAACTAAATAATTTATATAAAAAAATACACATACTTAAACTAGTTTATAAATTAAATACATACATACATATATATTAAATAGTCTATAATATAAGAATTAGGCATAATTATTTAAGGAAAAGTAGTGTTTTCTGAGTGCGTTCTTGAATATAGGCGATGTTTTAGCCTCTCTAACAGTAAGAGGCAGCACATTCCAAAGTTTGACAGCCTGCACTGTGAAAGAGTTATCATAAAAGGATGAAGTGTGTGCAGGTGTAGTGAGTTTACGATATGTATGAGTGCACAAAATCTATTAGATAGAAAATTATATTGAACGTAAAGACGTATATCGGTCAAAAAGGAATTATACAACCAAAAAACTTATAGTAGTATGGTAAGTAGATACCGTCAGCCACAGGAATAATCTACAAAACCAAGGGAAACGTCGCGTAGACGAAAAGAAGGCTCATCAATACAATAATATCTGTTATCCTCTTTTTAAAAGTTTTAAATTTAAATATTATTATATTAAAACTATTTATTCTAACTATCAAATACCTATACAAATATCTTAAAGATCGATCACTTCTGTATATATAAGAAGTAGCAGGGCAGCATATTTTATTGAACGGAAATTGTTAATACACAACAGTAGCAATTGGGAAGTGTTTTATGGTTGATTAATAGAGAGGGAGATATAAAATATAAAAAAGCTTAACGTGCTTACTGTTTACACCATGTTAATTATCAAGACTCGTTGTTAGAGTTAAGTTAATTAATATTTTAATAATATGTCATGGAAAATGTATTTAATACTTGATCGTAATCAGTGCCTGCTGAGCAATAACAACATAGTCCCATAACCCCTGCTGGGTTCGGGCCTCTCTATTTCAAGAGTACGTATGGTATACCAGTCAGGTTCGTATTGATTGTCGGTTTTGCTCATCTGTGATATCATTGGTCAGGACAATCTCACGATGTTTCTACAAGCACTGTTTAAACATACATTAGAAAGAAAAAATGCCGAAGCAATACTTGAAACGGACGTGCTAAGTCTATTGAATTGTGACTACTTAGCCAAATCTTGGCTCGATTAGTATGAAAATAAATAGAAGTATCTAGGAAAGTAAGAATACTAGGAATACCAATATTATATCTTAATGTTTTGTTTTGATAATTAACTTCATTTTATTCAATGTTATCGATTTATCATAGTTATGCATCCATGCTCATTCGTTTAATTCTGATACTCTGTTTAAATCAAATTCTATTCCAGTTTATTACAGACATTTTTTTATACGTGGTTCAAAAATATATTTAAATAATAAACGGCAACTAAAAATTTCTGTTGTTTAAAAGCAATAAATGTAGTGTTATTTGTTAAAGTGTGAAATTGTATATGTTCAAGCAACATATTTTACTAAGCGATTATTTGACCTAGTGCTATCGATGTCTTTCAAGACCCATAAAAATGGCCCAGACTTTTGGAGGGCTTGCGTGGGGCATGGGGCCAACACGTAGAGGCCCCTTGACAAATTTAATGTACATGTGTCGTGACACTGACCGGCGATTATCCCTGTCTTTACTAATTCGTCCAAGGACAAGCCCGGGCCAGGGTAGGACTATTGTGGGAAATGAGAACAAAAAGTACCGAGCTATTGGGTGAAATGCTAGTGGTACTAGGGGTCTGGGAATATGGGGACTATGGCGTCTGCCCGTCGCAATGTTCGTGGAACATGGAAAAAAGGACAGACGGTAACTCGCCACTCCCTGCATGGGCCCCAAAAATGCCATAGAAACAGGGGAAACGTGGGTGTGAGTGGCTAGGGGTGTAAAGAGGTGGGCTGCACGTTCACCGAAGCCACTTCTAACGCGATGCCATTTATCACTTCCACCCCTGGAGCTTGAGTCTTAGCTCTAGCGATCTCCACTCCATGCCGGCTGGTTAAGGCAAGCACGGAGGTGGGGGCCTTGCCTTGGCCCCCGGAGTCGGGTCGAGGTGTCGCTACTCAGCTAAGGCTTCGCCACAAAGCCCACTACGGGTCTAGTGTTATTATTATTATGTACTTACTGCTCTTAGTCAGTTAAAAATGCTCAAAATGTGTTTTAGTGAGGCAATTTATCTGTTTGGATTGACAACTGTTCCATGGAAATAAATCTAAGGTGGATTACCAACTAGACATTTATGACTTTATTGAAATTCGCATAAATTAACATAAGAGACGCGGCGACATCTCACAGGGTGCAGTTTGCAGGATAAGCTATCGTAATAAATTTTCAATAATGACAACCGCTGCGATTTTCGACGCGAGTCGCGAGATTTAACGATGGTACCAAACATAAATAATATATAATAATATGTATATAGATACTTGCACCTATCGATTATTTAACCTTAGTTTATAACTGTTTTAGGTCATTCATAAACATTTTTTTATCAAGATTTTTATCCGTGCAGGAAAGGAGAAAGAATACAATTACCCACAGCCAGGTGGTAGGGCATTTGCCCGACTGGATGGCTACCACCCCTGGTATAGAGTATGCCGCCATAACAACCTTGAGTTGAGTTCCGGCATTAGTGAGTAAGTTCCAGTCTCCCTTAAGAGAACAGCAACGCATTTGTAGCATTTTTGGTGTTGCAAATGTCCATAGGCGATGGTAACCGCTTCTATCAAGTGGGCCGTCTGCCTGTCTGCTGAACTCATGTTTAAAAAAAGTAAAGAGACCATCATAAGACCTTATACGACTTGTAACAAATACGTCATTATTGCATATAATTGGTTTTTTTTTCGAATACTCATATTGTAGTAAGTATAAAAAGTAGAATGAAACATAATTGAATACGTGTGTAAAGTATTCTTGTATTAAAAAATATATTCACGCATTACTGACAGATGTCAGCAGAATTCGAACAAAAGCCACCTAACGGAGCGCGTGAGCAGACCGCTTTGTGGAGCACGACGTTTCATATATATTTTTTTGTCAAAGCTTTTGCGATACAGATTCAGATCTAACTGCTCTTGTACTCGTGACGGCCGATTTGTGGGAAATTGATAAGTAAACATAACTGTATTTTAAAATTAAAACTGTTAGCACAGCGTTTGATAGAATCCCGTACAAAGATGTCTTTATGCTTCCATCGAATCAATTTACTGAATCACGTTTCAATTTCAATTCCAAATTTGTTAACACAGACCCGTATTTAATGTTAATACGAAAAAGAATGTCATAAATGACAATTGCTCAGTAATAAAAGTAGTTCTAAAAAGAGTCCAAATACTACATTTCTACTGTTAACCGATCAATAGGTGCCACAAGTAATCTCTCACATCAATAAAACTTACACCAACTTATTGAACATCCTTCAAAATATAGGACTGTTTACTTAACAAAATTAAATGTACTACTAGATCACTTGTATTATACCAACTTATAATTGTTCTATAATTATCGGACAGGGGCGTTCCAATTTTCAAGAAAGGGTCAAAATACCCGCTAAAGACTAAGAAGTATGTTTTTTATGTTGCTTGACGCAAATTACCAGAGGTCACCGTCCAGCTTAAATGGTTACCGTCGCACATGGATATCTCTAACATAATAGAGACGATACGTTGTCTGTTTTTTTAAGACTTAAATATCTTTACTACCATTTTGAGCCTCGTATTGAAGCGCTCTGGGAAAATCACACGCGGAAGTTTTTTCCAGTTTGTATCCTACTTACCTTTCACCTTTTCCAATTATTTGAGTTCGGCCCAAGATTTCTTTGCAATCCATAACGTTACACTATAGTATAATACATCATCTCATCTCTCATCATATCATAAATTATATGCAATACTACGAAATTTCCAATTTTGATCTTGGTCAAATATATTGATCTTGTAATATTAATTAAGGAGGCATTATCTCTGAGGAACATTGTATTAACACAAGAGTACCTTAAGCATCTATCAGTTGTTAAAACTAATTATTATATATATATATACCTATTGATATTTACTTCAAACATGAAAGTAATAAAAATATTAATTTACTATTTTTACTTTCTATATTGTGCATCAAAATATTAAGTTGACTTCCGCTTCTAAAATAATAATTGTCAATGATGTTTACGATTGTACTCGTATCAAAAACACCATGACAATTTAATGTGATATAATATTCGTCATTAGAGAAGAATTTGTGGTATCCAGAACTTACTGTTATTGTTTTGAATGCACAAGAGGTCCGGCGACGTTATCGGACGCTTATCTGCTCTGCGCCCGAGCGTTGTTAGCTGCGTGCGTGGAATATTATATCTTTCGGAACTAAGTATTAGTATGGAAGAAGAATTATTAGCAAATTTTAAATTTACGGTTATTATTATGGTCCGCGCTAACTCTTTGACCGCTGTCGATTAGCAAACGATAGCTGCGTTAGTTAGCAATCTAGACATTTTGAATAAAAAAAATAACTATGCAAAAAAAATTACCAAACACGTTGGCATAAATATGACGTCCAATTTTCTAAATGCAGGAACGGAAATGATTTTAATTACGGAATTTCAAAGTGAAGATGATGGCAAGATACTTAAGCACCCGTCGTATTCTATGTACTTAATTTCAATAGAACTTGTTATGCAAATGTGTTTTCTATCAAATATAATAAAGCAACGATAATTTTTTGTAAATGTCTATTTTATTTTAATATTATTATTATTCAGTGATTATGTCACCACCATGTTAAAATACCAATCATTAGCTTTTGTATAATTATAAATATTGTAATATATTGTGAATAAATTCAAGTTTTACCGAAATTTAGTGCGTCTGTAGAATATTTTATGAAGGTCATACATAGTCACAATTTAATATACTTCTTCTATATACACCGCTCCGCAAGGTGTAATTGCTATTTACATTAATAGATAACACTTTATTGTACACCATTACAGAAAACTTACGAACTAGTATAACCTAATTGGGTACAAAGGGCGGCTTATCGCTAAAAATCGATCTCTTCCAGACTACCCGTGGCAAGAATATTCTGATTAGGAGTGGCGATGGTGGTATACATAATTATTGTACGATTACTTACATACATTTTAATAATAAATATCTAACTATACATATATAAAAATATACACATAAATTCATTGATATATAAATCAATGCATAAATAAAATATTTTTTTTTATATATTATAATGTAACTTACATACTATTGAATACAATGCATAAATTATATACATAATATGAGTAAAAAAGCTATATGTATTACTATATAAGAGTTTTACTGTTTAATTATAGAAATAATTCACGGCTTTCCTGTGGTCAGTCTGTCTCAGGAAGAAATTAAGCCTGGAAGATAATATGGGACTTGGACATATCAATAGAAAATTGCAGGAACGTGATGTATTAAAACGCAATACATTTATTTACAGTTACGCATTTAACTGGTCTTTTATAAATCTACAACAGCTTTATAAGGAAGCCAGATTAAATTAAAAGCGTTGAGTTATTTCAGCTATCCAACGATTTATTGAGAAATTTTATTAATATTTTATACGTAGACTGCAGAGTTTCCTGTATCGCTGAAAAAATATTTCTAAATGTAATAAAGGTGGACATGAGTTTGTTTAGACACGTGAATTTGTTTCTTTTGAAGTGAAACTTCTTTGGAATTGTTGTGATTTGAAACTCGATGAAACGAAACAGTGACACTGAAAAGAGATAAACACATAAATCTATAGGACTAAGCCTGCGAAAGAGATATAATACAGTATATTCCGAGACAATATACTCATACAGGTAGAGTTGGAAATCTTTTGAAGGTTTTCGTTAATACTTCAAATTTCGTGTTTTAAGGCTTAAATATTATAACGATATAATATATGAAATGTCTCTCCCTCCCATCCCTTGTCACACTCCGTGTGAACTGCACACACATACCTGTTTTTACAATCTTGGATATTTATTGCATGTACTAAAACCGAAGATATAAACAGGAATATCTTATTTCCGAAAAGAGCAATATCACGTATGAAAATCAGATCTTAAGTTAAAAACATAATTATTGAATAATTTTCGTAGTTCATACTACATGATAGTTTAAAATTTGTCATTTTATTTGCATTACAACTTATTTAAATAAAGTAATATATTACTTTTGAGGCTGCGACAGTCATTTTTTTTTTGACAATTATTATCTAAGAATATTATGACGCAAGTTCCAATTCTTCCAATAACCCTTTAAAGGTTTTTTAAAGAGCCTTTAAACCTAGTATAGCTGTTATAAATAAAGCATTATGTTATGCATTGCTTAATTCTTGTTTGGTGACATAATAATAATAATAATTTATTTATTTACTTCCCATAAAAAGAAAACAAAATTATAGAGTACAAAATTTTGACAAACTTAATTAAATGAGAAGGACAGGAGCCCAAACTAGGTAAAACCCTGTATGATGGTACTCCTGGCCCGCGCCTCCCATTAAGCACTAGTTCTATAATAACCGCCACCAAAGATAACTACAATGAAAGAAAAAAATAAAATAAAAACGAAATAAAACAATAGAGAGATGTGTGTGTGTCTGTGTGAAAGTGTGAGTATGTGTGTACGCGGGTGCATGCGTGCGTGTGTGGGTGAGTGTGTAATAATGGTTACAAGAGTGTTTGTGTGTAGGAAAATCAATGTTTGTAAAATTTGAGTGTTAGTAAAACTAATTGTCATTCAGCAACTATTATCAGATTCTCAGTTTGTAAGTAGTTTTGAGACTTAAGGAATTTACAAATTAAATGTTTTGTCTCTTTTTTGGTTAAGTCATAAATACGACATAATTTATTTAACTTGTTATATAAACGACTTCCTTGGAAACCAAAAAATCTTCGAAATAAACTAGTCTTTCCACCTCTAATAGTGCAAACATCGTATAAACGTCTTTTGGGTTTTGGATTCTTGCTGTACGGGATTAGTGAATGTTGCCTTAAGGTGCATGGAAGTAAGTATATAATGGTTTACCAAGGGTTCGAGTTACGTTTTTTTTAATATACAATTCCGAATTTCATATTACAATAAATTTTCATTATGCGACACATCTGAAATTAGACAATAATTTTATTCAAATACCTATTACATTATATATGACCAAAATATGTTACGACATATGATGTCTTAACATATTTTGGTATAATTTAGGCGGCGTGAGAAAAGTGTTTAAGTTGCTCCGTACTTTGCGTGCATTAACGTAAGAAACTGCACACTTCAATGTGAATTTTAAACAGCGATGAATTATTGCTGAGGCAAGAATGATTTGAGCAGTTATCTGCGCGGTCGGATGCCCGCAGCGAGCGTGACGACGCGATGTTTCCGTAATTTACTTCAACGACTAACTGGAAGTGAAGTGAAACGTTTGAATACCTGTAAAGAACATATGAAAACTGACTATTGAATTTTGTCTGGAAAGTACATGGTAATAGTATTGTTACGAGCTACAGGACTCGAATTAAAAAAATGCCGTTGGAATTACTATAGAGCTTATTGGAACTATACAAACAAGTATAAAACAAATACAAATAAAACTGGATGCAACCAGTTCACACTGCACGATTCAATACAATTCAACACGCGCAAAGTGCGTAACTATATCGCTAATCGAGAGTACTACAAACGTCTTACTCGTATCGTAGTCTCGCTTGACTGCCCCACCCCTCCGCTCGGGCATTGTTTTATAGTAAACTGTATAATACGGACAAAGGAGTCCCGTTCACGCACATCTGGCAAGCTTCGACGTAATGCAGTAAAAACAAGCATTAATTCGTTCGACACTAATACAGCCATAGAATAAGTACGATAACAATATGTTTTTAAAGTTTAAATACGAAGTAAATAAAAGAATTCGCATTTATAATATGCAGGTGTGCGGTCGTTTTCAGTATGTAAAAGTATATTGAGCATTTTCATTTTTAAAAAAACGGCTACTTGCGTGTCGAATCATGCAGACTAAAATTTCCCGCAATGGCGACGAATATTGATTAATTTGTCATTTTACTAGGAAACTCCAAAAAAAGATTTTATCGAAAATAACCTATGATGTGAACTGTTAAATAAATCTTGTCAAAAATAATTTTCTTCGGGAATATTTTTTACATCCTCTACCGAATTGAATTTGTTCAGACTTTTTCCAGTTTATGGTTAAAAGTTACGAGTTTTTACGTATTGACGAACAGTCTTTATTTTAGAAACGTCAGTATAATTTTTCATGGCCCATAAATTCCCTGACAGCACAGTGATACACAGCTCATGCACTGAAATTCATTTTTTCCCCGAGTTAGGTATATGGCGACCATACATTTTTTTTACGAGTTCACTACAGCAATTTGTATGGATCTCAACTAAATTTCCGGTATAAAATGACTAACATAATAAAGATAGATGAACAAAATTTTCTTGTATAAAATATATTTTTAAAATATAATACAGTTAAATTTTATTGTTTAATTATAAGTCGTGGTAGCGTAATGGCTAGCGCACGTGTCCAGACTCAAAGGGAGCGGGTTCCGTCCTGGCCGGAATGCATGCACCACTTAGACAGTTTTCTGAACTAATGTGCATATTGTTACAATTACCACATGCTAACAACGGTGAAGGAAAACATCGTGATGCAACCTGCACATCGAGATAATCGATGTGTCAAACGTGCCATGCCGCCTCGGACAAGCGTGGCAGATATTGTCCAATCCCCTATCCCCTAATGGGAAGCCCGAGCCCAGCCGTGGGACATTTATGGGCTGTTATTATATTACTCAGAACATTAGCCTGTAATACCCTTAATATGTAAGTCTAAACATTTTATTTTGAATTTTAAACTACCATCAACTATGGTGGAAGTATGAATGATTTCAGTACATTATCCGAGTCCGCGGGGTCGCTCGTGATGCCTTGAGGTTTGTGCGCAACATTAGTAATTTATATGCTAAGGAATGACCACTTGTACTTTGTGTCTTGGAACATAGCAGCTCACGAAATATGGATATCGGATTGATTACAAATGTGGGAAACTCACGAAACGTATTAAACACGATTTCGAAACATATTTATTGATATAATAAACAAACTTATTGATCTGTCTGTCTGTCTTAAGAAATAAAGATAATAACCATGAAATTGCTGAGAACAATACAATTACAACAATTGTATAATGCCGCTGTTGTGTCCTATTCCTATATAATATGTTTCCTATATAACATGTGCGAATGTGGGTTTATTTTTGTTTGTAATGCTTTCACGTCTTAACTGCGTAACAGATTGTCACGAAATTTTGCACACACGTTATCAGAGATATAGAAAAGACATAGAGTACCTTTCCTCTAGAGTAATATTTTCTATACACTATCGAACCATGGGAATAATATAATGTAGAAAAGAGGTCTATTGCTTCATTAATTACATTATATGCTGCAATTTCACCAGTTTATTCAGTGGAAATTAATACATTAATTTGTTCCCTACATTTTTATCACATACTAGGATATGCCCGCGACTTCATGTACGCTTGACTTGAAATTCCCGCGGGATTCCGAAACATAAATTACCGTAGTATTTAAAAAGAATGTAAGCTATCGCTTTAGTGGAAACGGTCGGAATAAGTTATTTTTTATGCACCGGAACAACTACAAACCGCTTCCGAGAAAATTCCCGCAGGATTCCCGGGATAAAATATCACACATTTTATTATATTAAATTTGCTATTGATCAGTAAAAAAAGCACATTAGAATTCTATTTTTAAATTCTTTTTAAAAGGCCGGTTTTAGGTAATTCTTAGAAAAGTTCCCGCGGGATTTCCACGATAAAAAGTAGCGAAATATTAAATATAAAAATTTGCTGTCGATCAGTGAAAACCGCATCGAATCAGCGCAGTAACTTTTTTTGTGAATCCCAAAAGAAATCTAAAAAATACATCTTGTTCTCCATAGTTCATGAAGTCTCTTCTAGTAGTTTTTTTAAATAGCTTCAATGTACAGACACGGCATGTTTAGAATTTTATAATATTATAGATATAGTTATGTTATGCTTTAGTAATGGTTTATGCTATAACTGGCGACATACATAAACAAAAATTAAAAAGTAATTACAATATTTGAAAATGGAACTCTGACTGTAAAATACACTTTGTTTCATCTGACTGTTACTTCTATTTACATCGTGACATCCTTTTAGAAATTGGGTGTCTACCTTACCATAAATTTAACTACTATTGGACTAAGAAACAATTAATACATTTTTGACTGTTCATAATATTTTTTCTCTACTAATTCCGGAAACTTTTAGCCCATCCCACGAATATACGGAATCTATCATATACCTATAAATATTATAAACGAAAAAGATTGTAAAAATGTATAGATATATGTTTGTTACTCTTTCACGCCAAAACTACTGAACGAATTTTGATGAAACTACAATAAGAGAGGTTTCACATAACAATAACACGTAGGCTATAATTTATAAAGATATAGTGTAAATTATCCAAAATATAACGTTTTTCCATCTCCAAGTGTGTGAGACCGCGGGGCGCAGCTAGTAGATAATATTATGAAGAATGAGTAAGTAAACTAACATACATATTATGAACAGAAGCACTCAGAATACAGTATAAAACTGACAAATTAATTGTAAGATTTCAGAACACGACAAATCATATAACTTTAGATTTATATAACAGGGTGAAATCAAGACGGCTTATGAATGGATACCACCGCAAGGCACGCTGTGTCGATGAAATGTTTAATTAATCGACGCATTGTGATTCTGATATACGGCGAGCTTCGATGTTGCCCATTTATTTTACTACATTGATCTTATATCCATTGCGTTGGTATGAACTATGTATTTATGACCTCCAGGCATAGTCTGAGCTCTGTTTTAACTTTAGTTTTTTTTTCTTTTAATACATACGTCATTAGAGGATATTATTACTATCAACTTGTATAATTCGATGAGTTTGTGTGTAATATGTGAATTAATTAATCAATTTAGGTATACATAAATATTATACATAACTTCACGCCAGGTCCCTTGCGGGGTAGGCACGAACTACAGAGCGCCATTTTGGCTTATTCTTACACACCTCACTTGCTTCTTTGACATTCAAAGCTCTTGTCATGCACACTCGTCTGTTTTTAAGGCTCCTGATATCAACTTCTGCTAGTACATGATCAATTTGATCATAGAAAGTGTGTCTTGGCCTTCCGCGACTTCTGCATCCATCCACTTTTGCATTGTATATCTGTTTAGTCATTCTTTCATCATATACATTACATACATTATTTCCACATGCCCGAACTCCGGAGCATTTCTTTCCTTACCTTCACCCCGACACTCTCTTTCAGACCAACTCTCTTTCTTACTTCGGTATTACGAACGCGGTCCGCGAGCGTCACTCCGCAGATTTTGTGCAGTGCCTGCATCTCGACCACGTTGACTCTACTTTCATGCTCTCTCTTCCATACCCAACTCTCGCTTCCATACGTGAGCGTAGGTACCAGCACCGCGTTGTGTATGGCAAGCAGAGCTTTCTGATTGAGGTTCTTAGCGCCTAGAAGTTTACCTAACGCTCCATTTACACTATTCCCCAAATTCACTCTCCTTTCTATATCAGCGGAAATATTATAACAACTTATAAACGTACCACTGCTGGGCTCGAGCCTCCCATATAGGGGGGAACGGAGAGTATACCTTCCTCGCTTGTCCAAGGCGGCTCGGCAGGTTTGACACATTGGTAATCTCGATGTGCAGATTGCATCATGATGTTTTCCTTCACCATTGTTAGTACGTGGTAATTGTAACAATATGCACATTAGACCAGAAAACTGACTAGTGGTGCATGCGTTCCGGTCTGGATCAAACCCGCACCCTCTGAGTTTGGGACTACGCTACTACTTGTAGAATTTATGTATGTAAATTATTATGATTTTTGTACCCAAATATTTGTATGACCATATTTAGGTTAAATACAGTGAAACTTGAGTATGAAAAGGTTAACCAATTTTCTAATAGATTCATTTAACGTTCTGCGAGCACATGTTACCTTTTCAAACTAAGTCACAGTGGAGACTGTTCCACAGAAAATTATGTGTTAAGACCGTTTGACAGTAAAGTTTAAAATTACTTGATCAAAATTGTTGGATTTTATATCTCGTCTAAAAATATTGTTTAGAGATGTAAAACGTTTGCATTAGTCCGCTGAAGCTACTTGTACGGAACCCACGCAACTCTCCACCTATCTTCGTTCAGTGGATGTCTGACCTAAGTTGGTTCTGTCCTCGTTACTCTGATTAATGAAAGGTACGATTGCAATAGAGATGATTGCAAGTTTGCAATAGTCTATTCCGAGTAAATATTTCTTTCCAACATTGCCTGGTGTAATTTTATTTCCAGTTGTTAAATTGATTCAGAACTTTACTATTGTGATAGATTCTCAAGAAGCGTATTATTATAGAATAATTTAATCTTAGGTCTAATATTCGGAATATTTTTTCTATCAAATGCAATGAAATGCTGAAATGCATAGTCCCAGTTATCTAGAATTACATTAATTGGTTTTGTCATTTAACTTTGCATGTTAATTAATAGGAGATTAATTGAATAAGGTCAATACTGAAGTAACTATAGTTTTTATATTTTCTTGATCTATTTATAGTTATCAACTGAATAGGTATATGTCCATTCAATAAAGTAGAGGATTTAAATAACCTTCACATTTAAAAATAATAAAACAATAAAAATGTCATTAAAATTACTTAGCATCATTACTCATTACTTATGGCGCTTCAAAGAAATAATTTTCAATAACATCTAATCTAAACTTTTGATTAATGAAATTGTCTTATCACATTATAATGGGTTTGACATATTGTATCTATTGTTGAAACAATAAGTTATTGCACATTACATCTATTGTGTATTATTTATTTTGTGACACTGATTTCAATCTGTCCTTGACGTCTTTGATTGTGTTTTAAATATATTCTAATTCATCGTATTTATAAATATAGTCAGACAAGCTCCTCAGCATATTAATCGCTAAAGTAAAGGCCCTAGTGTGCTAAAAAAGTTGGTATATTAAAAAAAAACTTTGTTAAGGGTTATTATTTATTTTATTAACATAACTCATTGATACTTGAGATCTTCATATTTTGTAATTACGACTACTGAAAAACGGCTGTAACGTTGAAATAAATTTTAACTAGTGCACTAGTGGACAAACTTAAGAAAAAACATAGTAACTCGGCAAATTTTTGTTACAAAACACAACAAGAAAAGCCATCACGTGTCAAAAAAGTTGTCACCTTACTTAAGGGTAATAGACACGATATCACAGTAAATAAATCAATACATAAGCGTAGAGTGAGTTTCATCTAGTAGTGGTATAAATAAGGAAAAACAATTGCGAAAATAGAATTATGTGCGTTGTCAATAGTTTGAAAATAGCGCCATATACTTCATGTAGTACTTAGTACGACACTCTGGTTATATCTGCAATTATTCGATTTGGCAAGCTGTAGTATTTTTGGTATTAAAAATAGAACAGAAGGTTTTGTGGAAAACATAACGAAACAGGTGCTACTTTGCATGTTACGGCAGATCTTTTATATATAAATGCGTATTTCCCGTTGTTTTTTTTTTTCAGATAAATTTTTGAATTTTTATATTGACTTATGTGTCTAGATTGTCAAGTTTCTTTTGTTGCTTTTGAAGTTCCTTAAGTTGACTAAGTGTCGATTTTTAAGTCATCAGATAAAAGACTAAATTCAAAAGTAAAACAATTTGACTATTTTATTCATGAAAATGTCATTTTTAATTTGTGTAATATTGTGTTTTATTCTATGAGTATTTCTGTGATTGCGGCTCTAAGACATTTTAAAATTATTAAATAGTGTGATTGCAAACATTATGTAATGTAAATACATGTATGTACATATATTCAAACAATATTTTTAAACTATGGTAACTCCACAATATTTATAATATTCTGTCTTAATCGGATTTAATGCACGTGCATGTCTTTTTTATAGATTATCTTTCTAAAATATATAACGACCATATCGTATCAAACAGAAAGCTGTTGTCAGTAAGAAGCAAGACAAACCAGTCACTGAAATAATGATGAGATTTTGGTGTTGTTAACTGTTATGTAAGTTGTTGCGAGATGACTGATTTTGCAAGGTTGGTTCTCATTGTCTTCTGACGTAATTGGTATGAGCATTATCGCTGATTGCGATCGTCGTGGTATTGTCTTTAGGAAATAAGGCAACACCAATCAGTTTAATTGTTTTAGATATCATACATAGATGGCATGCGAACCGGCAATCAATAGACATTCGCTGAAGAACGTAGGAGTTAATGTGAAAATGTTTATCGTAGGTGGTGAATGTATAAATATGTATAAAGATAGATGGTGGACAGTCTTTACATTGAACACTAATATATTGTTACGGGATTCGAATTAAAGTGCCTTTGGAATTACTATAGAATTTATTAGAACTATTTAAACGCGTATAACACAGGCACAGATATAACTGAACACAACCAGTATCAACGCAATCTACGATTCAATAACACGCGGAAAGTCCGTCACTAAATGTATACACGTCTTACCTCGCTCGTGTTATTGCTTTGACTGCTTCACCCCTCCGTTCGGGCATTGTTTTATACTAAACTATACAATATGTCTCGACACAATTCGCGCATAACAATAATTTCTAAGAGTCACACCTGGCTAATGCCTACCATAAAGGTAACACACAATATACTGTTTTTTTAATTACAAATTTTAAACACAAAGTAAACAAAATAAGTCCAAATGCCGAAAAGGTAATAAACTGCAGGTGTGCATTCACTTTTTCGGCGTGTAAAAATATGTAAGAGTTGTGTTCCGGCACTAGTGGCAGGATATACTTCCTCCTTCACGTACCACAGCACCTTTGCGATGGTAACCGTTGTCTAACAGGTGGTTCATCTGCAATCTGCAGTACTCATGCAATAAAAAATCTATGCAAATAAATAAAGTTGAAGTGTCTGTTTGTAATGTCAAAATAACAGCTTTTTACTAAATGCATATGAAAGTGTATACGGTACTTATATGAAAAAAAATCAATTATTATTTTTTGTCTGTCCGTCTGTTCTGAAACGACTATACCTATTTTGACGGTACATTCACTGAGAAATAACTGTTTATTAAGGAGTAATTGAGAATACTTTTATTTTAGAAAATATATACGCCCACGCACATGCCTCCACCTTTGCCGCACCAGAAGGCAAATTCCACGCGGACGATGTCGCGGTTTAAATTATTCATAAATAATATAAACGTTAATTAAGCCGATATTAGACTATTCATTTTTGTCTTTCAATTGTATGAATCAACCAAAGTGATCCATATGAAAATAAATTTAAATCATTCAATATCATTGAATACCGTCGTGTTCTTTCAGTCCTGTGCCTTTTGTATGTATGCAAATTGATTCAATTAATTAATTAATCAAACTTCCAATCATAACAAGATAAGTGTTTACAGTGTGTTAAACGTTTTACAATTACCGCCGTCATTCAACATTCCGTGTAACCAAAGATAAACTTCCTGCAGTCTATAAATAACCGAATCGATAGAACGGGACAAAATAGGAAACCTGGCTTTGGAACAAGCTTTTAAATCACCCCAACTCCACGTTGAATATTGAATTGAGATAAACTGCGCAATACACGTAAATCAATGCTTTCTATTATTATTTATTGACATAGTCTGATATGAGATTGTCTTTGTTTAGGGTTCACGTGAAATTTCAATGGAAACTTTTTTTTTTTTTTTTAATAAATTAGAACATAATCGGCTGTAAATATTACTGATGGTATAATCTACGCCGGGTTGTCATCTATTTATTTTATACATGGAGAAAAACTGATAGATGCCGGGGGCCGTGGTTTTTGAAATGCTTGAAGGGAACTCTGGATTTTTCAATTCAACAATATTATGATATATCTTAGGTATATTTTTAGTACACATTTTTACAAACGTATTTCAGAGCAAAATTTTACCATAACATTCTAAACATTAACGTCGACATTTTAAACATATTTGTATACTTTTTTAAGGAACTTAAAGGTTAAGGCATTAAGTATCTTTGCAATTTAAACAATGCAATTTAAATTTAATTATTTTTTTAATATTTAGTAGTTTTTTTTTCCTCTTTTGTTTGCAATTTATCTATTATTATTTTTTCCAAATCATTATTTTCAAATTTCAATAATTATTTCATAACATATTATGTACTTATTTTAATTTATTCGAAATATGTCTATTCTTTGTTTTCATGGTGGTCTAATTATAAATAATATTAAAATATTGATTAGTTATTTTGTTATATTTTTCTTCTGTGAAGGTGACGTTGCTGCTAGGCACTAACGGAAGACCAGCGTTGGTTGTTATCAACCAGCATCTGCTGAGTTAGGGCCTGTTTAGAGTTAGTTAAGTTTTTGGTTTTATTAAACTGTTTGTGTATTTTGTAATCACTTTGAATAACTCTAAATAAACCTTATTTTCTTTCTTTCTTTCTTTCTTTCTAAACACAAATCTAAAAACTGAAAATATAGGCATATCTAATCTTCAACGGGATTGTGTTCCAACGAATTATTTTTGAAATGCGTTCAAGATTTTCCATACATTCATTGCAAAGTTAGAATGCAGATATAAATATAGAAAATAATATACTTAATTGAACAACAAAAAAACAATACACAAAAACTGCTTAGAATTACGTACAAACGGTGGTCTTATCGCCGGCGGCGATATCTTCCAGTCAACCTTAGAATGGAGAGAGAAAATGGCACAAAAGCTAAGGCAGGGTTTAGTTGCACAATATTCTAAGAAAATATTTCAAATAACATACTACTATTATTATATACAAACATCTATACACACACACATATATATCTACACACAAAATGTATATATATATTGCCACTAGACTATAGTATAGCGGCACACAAGAGACAACTTTCAGAATGACTGTAACATCACCATACAATGACGGACCGACAAGCCAACGATTATGATTAACTTTATTTATTTTTATTCTAAAATAATTTACTCACAAATTAAGGTCTTTATACACAACCCTAGCAAGTAAATATTCCGTCAAAGACCTTTCCTCACTATTAATGCCGTCATTCTGTTCCGCTCACCGGATTATAGTGTCGTAATCAAATACGCATGCGCTATATAAGACTATCGTTCTGACATGTTAAGAACCAATTGAATCTATTGACAATTGTTATCAGGCAGGACATACTTATTTAACATAAATATAATCTAATTCAATGTCATTCTATTGTTTCAGAGTAATAAAATAAATTATTTTAGTAATAATAGTTGAGTAAGAATTAAATATTATACGTTTATCGTCATATAATTTAATATATATGTTAGACATTGGTCATACGTCGGCCAGTTTCCAGGCTTCAACTAAGTTAATGTCGTTTGCAGGAACTGAAATCAGCTTTGATATTATTGAAAACCATATGCCATATGAGTATTCGAAGGCTTGTGTTTGTCTTTATAGCCGGCCGTCGAGTGGAGACATCATAAACCGTTTTTTCGCAGTAGGTTCTTTGACGCCATGTTGTTTTGGATTAAGATTTGGTACAATTTCCAGAATCACAATGAACAGTGTGTATGTTGATAGGGGGGGGGGTCCATATCTATTTTGTAAAACTGCTATCTAACTGCTATCGAGGCGTTATTGAGCCTAATGTCGGAACGAGAGACTCACGTTCACGGACCTTGCGCGTTTTTTGTGTTGAAGTTGTTGAAGAATGAAGTTCTACATACGGTTTGTACTTGTTGTATTTGATTGAATTTGTAAGAACTGTGAATTAGGTGTGTCCACTTCTAATAAAGTTTATGATTCTGAAAAACGACATTTTAACCAATCGATCGCATTAATACTCTATAAAAAGGAATTGACGTAAGATATTTTTATTCAAAACAATTGGATAATACTATATGAAATTCTTATTACCAAGGAATGTATAATATTTGCTATATTTTTGTGTAAAATATAAAAACATATCGACAGTTCTCAAAACACAGGATGTATGTTCACATTCCCTGAGTGACATTCAGTGTAAATGCAGGGCACTAATGGAAACGAGCTGCTACAGAATTTGAATTAGTTGAATAATTCTTTACAAAGAGCCGCGCCGACATTCTCATATATAATATAAGCTATGTTTGTCTATAAATATCACAATGTAATTTATTGAAAGGGCACGGAAAAAATTAAAGAGAATGTTATAAAAGATATGGTTTAACTCTGAACTTTCTATCCAGAAACACGCAATCTTTTTAAAATTTTACTTAAGATTCTTATTAACTAACTGACTTTGACATTTTATATGAATATTTGCAACATCAAAAGTGATGTTATTCCAACATTCAAAGAGGGGAACTGGATACAACACGAGGTGGTTATATCGGCATACTCTAGCCGGGGAAAAATATCTTAAAAATGCAGAAGATAATAAAAATAATCTTATCACCCACGCAGATGAGGACAACTTTCCTGCATTATTTTAAGTTATGCGACTGTCACTGAACTTGATTTACATTAGCTCTTAATTGGTTTACCGTGCGATCACCGCTTATACATTAATCGGAACTACTGAGGTAAAACCTGCTGTTACTGACGTAGGTATTTAAAGTGTTCTTGAAGAGGTTACTACTATTGCAAGAATAAAAATAATTGTGTGGAAAGAATGAATGATGGAAGAATGACTAAACAGTTATACAATGCAAAAGTGGATGGATGCAGAAGTCGCGGAAGGCCACGACACACCTTCCATGATCAAATTGATCGTGTACTAGCAGAAGGTGATGTCAGGAGCCTTAAGAACAGACGAGCGTGCCTGACGAGATCTATGAATGTCAAAGAAGCAAGTGAGGTGTGTAATAATAAGCCTAAATGGCACTCTTTTGTTCGTGCCTACCCCGCAAGGGACCTGGCGTGAAGTTATGTATGTATGTAAAAATAATTGTGATTAAAACTTTATGTTCAATATGGCAACGCAACGCGGTTTCATCACTTACGAAAACACTCCTTTCTGACAGCAGTAAGTAGCTTTTCATTAGTAATAGTATTTATTATTCGTATACTTTATATTTAGTTTATACTTTCACAGAATTTAGCTTTCCTTTTTTATTAATGTTTCAAATAAATATAAGAAATGTGTATATTACCAAAGCAGTAGATATTATTAATTAAACTCATCCGTTAAAAAATAACTTTAAAAACCCACTAAATCTCATTTTAATAACCTATTATTTAAAACAACATCAGCTAAAAGTCTACAATCTTGATGTTTGGTTTTAATGTAATGATTTAATAAAAAATATGTTTTAAATAATAAATGGGCAGAAGTTAGAGAGGAATGACCGGTGGCGCCACTTATTCATTTAAAATTCATAAGGTTTTTGAAGTCACGTTTTTTATTGGGCGGTTGTCATTAGTTTCTAGAAATTTTTATTCTTCCGTCGCACTAAGTAAAAATATGAGAAATGTAGAAAAACTATTTACTCTTTTTAAACGAACCTTGTCCAGTGAAGAGAATAAGGGAACATATCCTTAAATTTACTTTAATCGGGATTCGAACCCATTTTAGGAATCTATCAGAAATAGAAGGTCGTGCCTTATTTGGTTTGACGTTGGACCACACAACGTGTAAAATAAATTTTTGTTTCACAACACCGGAGTCACGATTCATTCGATTAATGTTTCCACGATCATTCGTTACACATTCCACTCGCTAAATTTCGACTCGGATCTAATGTATTCACCGCTTGTTTTTGTGTGAAAATTGTCTAAACATAAAAATGACACGATTCGAAATTCTTACCTCCTATGTAATCCCATTCTTAGATATATAAATTTTATTGTTTACTACATTTTCAAGAGTGCTTATTGAAATTACATTACGTTTTATATTGTTGCGATTTTAACTCAAGTTCTTTTTAATACATTTTGACCACTCTACAGTAGACGCAATCATGAAATGACTCGGATGTTATTCGTATGATCTTTAAAAAATATTATGTAGGGAAGTTTAAATAAAACTTCGTACGTCTGGGAACGTGTAGTTCTTAAAATGTTTTTGCGACTTTATTAATATTCTCTTCGTATTTTCGATACAGTCGCGCTGTTTTCACGCTGTGACTTGGATGTTTAATTGTGCTGCGCGTGACTGTATTGCGTGTAAAGCTAATATTGTTTGCATACGATATATTGATTGGATGTATATTGTACCACGAGGTAAAAAAACTTGGTTAGCTTGGGTTTTTAAAGATGGCTGTTCAGTAAAGTCATCTTTCTCTTTTCTTTCACCATATCCCAATTATTTGAGGTCGGCACAATATGTCTTTCCTTTCCACACTCCTCTATTCTGACAGACATCTTCTGTCACACCACAAATCATCATATCGACGGTTAAAAGGTAATAGGGTATAAGCGACAAAAACTAAATTGTTCAGGAGAGCAGTTTAAAGTTTAAAATTTCAGAAAAATGGAGATAATTTTTTCATTTCTTGTCATATCGTGAAAATGGAAACAGCTCTAGAATAAAAAAAAATAAAAGCATTAAATGGTAGTTTTATTTATTTGATTCCACGTTGTTTTATGTGGTTTAATGTCGCTTAAATCAATTGATCTTATTTTCTTTATGGAGTAATTCGGCATAAGTTACATCTACATAGAAAAAAACGAAGGGTAGAGTAGACTTAGCTACATTTGACATCCTTATATCAAGAGGTAATAGGGCATAAGTTACATGACTGCAGAATAACATAAAAGGGTAAAAAGTATAAGTGGTAATTCTTATTATTATACCAAAAGGTAATGGAGCATAAGAAACAGTGTGTAGCAAAGAAATCAGTAGGATGTTTGTAAACTTAAACTTGTAAATGGTACTAGGGTATAACCGACGCTTAATGTCTTTGACGACAATGATAAAGAGGCATTAGTTCCAGCTTTCAAAACAGGTACTAATGGTAAATAGTAGTATACGCCTGGAGCTTTACGGCAGTAAAAAGTAAAAATGTATTACCGACTATAACCAAAAGTGATGCCATTTTTAGAGTACAAGCGCCTTTAGAGTAAAAAAGGCCAAAATTCGGTCGGTTAAATGAAATGACACTTAAAAAACGCAGTTTTTTGCTTGGCATAAACGACACGAAAGTCATCGTAGAGCCATGGGAGTGAGCGCATTCGAAAGAGCGAAAATTTTAAGTAGGATGGCATTCATAACTCATTTTCGACCAAATGTCGCTTATGCCCTATTACCTTTTAACCGTCGATATCATCCTTCACACATCTATCTGTTTCTTTTTTGGTCTACCGTTACATTTGTTTCCATCCATTTCGTAGTTTGACATTCTTTTTTTAACCGACTTCCAAAAGGAGGAGGTTCTCAACTTGGCCGATATGTTTTTTATATGCAGCTATGATTTGGATATAACGGGTACCACGGTGTCTAGTTTTGGGAATAAAATAAATAATCTATATTTTCAATTTTAGTGTGCAATGTGTTTTCTTTTTTTATGTTTAAATTACTATTTCTTTTTTCTTTGTATTTAGTTCTTTGATCTCTGATTAGATACCTTAATTTATTTATATCTGTGGTGACTTGTTAATAGCTCACTATTACTTATGTGTTATTATTATAATGTGAATAGCTGATAGTCAGCCAAAAAGTGTAAAATAAAATGTATTGTCATGACTTTCGTCTCTCCTCATTGTATATAGATAAGTAATCCTTAGTAATATATATTCGGCATATAAACACAAATATTGTGTATACCCAAGACAAACAAGTTATGCTTGTCTTATAGGTAATAAACAACAAACTACTCTGGGCCCGATCCCAAACGCTTATACCATAGAAAATAATAGAAGGTACGTTGAAGAAATTTACCGTACCAGAAATCGAATCCGCAAACTTTACTATTTATTGGCAAGTAACGAGTCACATTTGTTAGATTGTCACATTCAGAAGCTCAATTCAAGAAACTTGGTAAGATTTATAAAAAATATTAATATCACTCAGTAAAGACGTGACTCTGAAAGAGCTCAAATCTCATATTTCTAGATAATAATAAGTTTTTCACCAAATATACGCAAACAGTTGCTGATAAGTTTTCTTACAATTTTTGACTGACTTGATAATATTTTTTCAAAAGGTTATAAGTGACAAAAGAATAACCTGTGGCATCATCTAGATAAGAAGGATTTAAGAGCTTTCAGAGTTTATGCGTTTTTATTGAGCAATAAAATTTTCATACCTAGTATTGTTCTTTTTATTGCCAGTTATTATACTTACTCAAGGCATATTTACATCCTATCAATAGCCTATAATTGATCGAGCTATTGTATTACATAAGTGCACGTAACTGGGTTCAATAAGGGACTAATTAACTCTAAGCACGCCATTATGTCTGCACCTGTCCTAGCCCGGCTATTGTTGAAGATACGGTATGCATAGAAATAATTGGTTCCTGTTCACCTAACGAAAACCTATGAAGCATGAGCCTGCTATACTTGCTAGACTGACATGATTAATAAGGATCCAAAAAAATTGTTTTGTTAATATTATTACGACCTGAATGCCGACAGAAGACAAATTCACACCTGCATACCTGTAGAAATTTTATTATCTTTTCGGCATTTGGACTTCTTTTGTTTACTTTGTGTTTAAAATGTGTAATTAGAAAAACAGCCCATTGTGTAATGTTTTATCGTAATCATTAGCCAGGTGTGATTCTAAGAAACTCAGTTTCTGCGGCCGAGAGATATTGTATTTTTGCAGTATAAAGCAATGCCCCAACGGAGATCGGCAGTCAAGCGATAACCACAAACGAGGCAAGACGTGTGTACATTCGGTAATCTACATAGTGACGGACTTTGCGCGTGTTATTGAATCGTGCATAATATATATAGTTTTACGTGTTTGTATAGTTCTAATAAATTCTATTGTAATTCCAAATGCATTTTAATTCCAGTCCTGCAACTCGTAACAATATCTTTGGTGTAAGGCTAAAAGGAATGCTTGTGCTGAAAATCAGCATTGTTTCGAATATAATTTCAACGCAGAAATAGGCTGTGATAACATGTAGTATGTTGAAAAGGTGGCTCATGTGCTGTTTTTAAAATAAATCGTCTTTTTTAATGTATAAAGCTGTGTATCTATGTCAAAAGAAATTAATATATGAACATGATTTTTTTAAATCACGAATAAGCAATGTAAGTATATCATTATTTCTTCAAATAAACATTATCTTTCATTCCTTCTTTCTTGTCTTGCATTCCAAATCGTGGTCGACGCGATGTTTAGCGCAAGGTGCTGGGATGGCGTAAGTCACTGAGCGATGGAAATGGGTAGACAGCAATGAGGACTCGTCCGAAAACATCGAGTAGAGCGCAGACGGTGTCGCTTTGCACAGCTCCTCTATATTTTTTTTAAATATTATTTCCTCTAACTATAATTGTGTCGGAATCTTTCTTTATCCTTGTTTTAATTATGTATGTATAGTAAGTATGCATTTTACTATATGTTACATTATATTTGATACAATATAATTTTTCTTTCTTCCATGATCAAATTGATCATGTGTTAGCAGAAGGTGATGTTAGGAGCCTTAAGAACAGACGAGCGTGCATGACAAGAGCTATGAATGTCAAAGAAGCAAGTGAGATGTTTAAGAATGGGCCTGTGTGGCGCTCTGTTGTTCGTGCCTACCCCGCAAGGGACCTGGCGTGAAGTTATGTATGTATGTATAATTTTTCTTTCTTTCTTATCTATTTACTAGTATTTTAAAGTTTACTCTCCTCCTTTTGCCTAGCGGTTACATTATTTACAGTTATTTATTTTAAACATATGTTTTTATTACAGATCCTGTTTCGCCTCCTTAAAACACTGACAGTAATGCCCGATATTTAGTAGGCAGGAATCTTTACCGTATAGACTCAGTAGTTACTGAGAAAAATGTCTGTAACGTATTGAGTCAGAAGAACTGACATGACGATTTCACAAAACATATGTTTTTGTCAACAATTGTATATGTATAATTTGACATATTAATTTTGTTCTAAAGTTGTAGAAGGAAAGCTTTGTAGATTGATGGAATGGATTGTAAGAATATGGACGAGTAAATGCAATGAAGTGAAGATTAATGGTGTTTGATACAATATTCAACAGAGTTAACTTACAGCGGCGGTTATCGGATTAGCATTCATATTGTTCGCAGAAGTTTATCGCAATAGTGAAGTGCCGGTGACAGTTTTGACGGAAATCCGTCAGTGCTTGCGCATGAACTGTGCATAATGTGAATTTAAAAATAATCCAAGTAATAACAATTTCCTTTGCAAATAATAAATACCTATAACACCATAGAGATTTCGGACACGTTACAATAGGTATTAGGTACTTTCATTATAATGATAATCGAATTTTGTTTCATATTTACAAAATATTTTATTTTATTTTGTAGAACAGTCTTTTTGTTTTTCATCTATTTACATTAGTACTAATATATTAGATATATATAAAACATTTAAAATAAAACTACTATTATAAACATATTTACAGAAAAGAAATGTATTCCAGGTCACTGTCGGTGGGGAGCGTTCCCGAAATATTGGCCGCATTTCCATGATATATAGCATTATTATTGTCTGTATTTATACATTACTTTGCACTCATTTATTTTCAAAAAAGAACTTACCATTGATTATTCTTTCTTGTAGATTACGCAAAATCCAATATGTACCTCAGTCTACACCAATTGTTATTTAAGTTTTGTACCAACCTGTAACAAAAAGAAATAAATTTAAATTTAATTATAAATAAACAATAACTGTCTAAGAATAATGATAAGACATCAATAGATCATCCGAAAATATAATGAAGTATACGAGTACATAAACCATCTAAATAATAATTTCGGTACAAGATACTTTTTGCTGTTCTTAAAATGTTACACTCAGTTAATTACATATTTTTTGCTTCTCGACACTTCTTGGTATTTGTTACAAGCTGCGCCCCGCGTCTAACCCGCGTGGTGATGGAAAATCGTTATATTTTGTATATCACACTATATCTTTATAAATTATAGCCATGTGTTATTCTGATAAGTAAGCTATATTATTGTAAAGCTTCATAAAAATCCATTCAGAAGTTTTTGCGTGATAGAATAACAAACATACATACATCCATACATCTTACAAACTTTCGAATTTATAATATTAGTAGGATAATAAAAGTTTGTGTCAATTGGATTACTTCGAAATGATTTATTTGGACTTAGCTGGAGCATTTAACATGATAGATAATCAATTAAATTATATAGAATTCTTAGCGTTAAAATGTGTTAGAAATAAATAAACTTAATATCGAATATCTGATCTGTAATTTAATAGACAATTATTTTTATTTTTTTATTGCAGGAGTTCAGCAGATGGGCAGACGGCCCACTTGATGGAAAACGGTTACCATCGCCTGTGGACATTTAGAACACCAAAGGTGCTACAAATGCGCTGCTGCTCTCTTAAAGGAGACTAGAACCTAGAACCACTAATGCCGAACAGCTCAAGGTTGTTTTGGAAAATATTTAAAAAATATTGTATGATATTTAATGTTGTAATTTTTATATCCAATATTGTACAGATTCATATAAATTTTCGCTTTTAAATTGAATAATTAATAGAATGTTTGGGTCATCATCATAATGATCTTTCAAGCACTAATTCGCTCCGAAGTTGCTTCCTAATTTTTTTCACGACACGACGTAAAGACTACTTTTTGGTCCTTTGACAGAATCTGGAGGAGGCGGCAGTGCGAAATATTTTCAAGTCTTATTTTTTTCTTGTCACTTATTGTTTTTGCAGCGCACGTGTCTAATATTCAAAGCATGAGGTTTCGAATCTTAACCGAGAAGCATGCACAACTTAGGTACTTTTCTTACCTAATGCGCATATTCTTACAATTACCACGTGCTAATTAACGATGAAGGAAACGTCGTATTGAAACCTTGCACATCGAGGGAGAACCGATATTTAAACGCGCGAATTCGCCTCGGACAAGCGTGGCGGGACAATTAGTTCCTCTTATGAAATGGGAGGCCTACCCAGCAGTGAGACGTTAATTGACAGTTAGTATAATTATATTATATTCGTTTTTCTTCACAAAATTGATTACTGTTGCGTTGCGTAAATTTAATTAAGAACAGCGGACAATTATTGCTGGTCGGATGGAAAAGTGCGCAACTATGTGTACGGCAGCCTTTTGTTGTAAGGCTCACTTTATACGAAAACTATATGTAAATATATCATTGCGGTTACGTCGTAATTTCATTTGATGAATAATATTGAAAGTTATTATTTACTCCAACTCAGTCGAAAAGAGGTAATCCCTATCGACAGCCGATAAGCTTAAAGAAGCCTACTAACTTACTTTAACTCAATATGAATAAGACCGTTAATATTTACTTCTAGATTACTTTATAAATAAAAATATTGCTAAATAATCGTAACGTTTCTAACTTTTACCGTTTTCGAGTAATTGCAAAATTGAAACATTTTTTCAAACAATATTTTTTTGCCCTAGCCGGGGGTTGCAGACACGAAAACCTTTACACATTATTTTGTATCATTAACACTACATTATATCAAAAATACACACTTGGGTGATACATTTTGATTCAGACCTAATTTGACTGGAGTATAAATTAAATTACATTCCCTTCTCTAAAGATACATCTTTAGAGCATAGATATTTATGTATATAAAAATATCGTTAAACTATGAATTATTTTGTTTAAAACCTGAGCCCTTCCTAAGTCTCACAAAACAACCCTTTAAACTGTCATCTATGCCATATTAAATTAAACCGCCGCCACAGAGGACACAATAAATCGCATCTTCAACTCAATTTAATACAACTCTAAGCTTGCCTTTTACAGATTATAGATAGTATCAAAGGACGTAGCGGCCCTAATAAGCGGGCCCGCGACCAGTTTACACGGAAGGACGTTTTAGGCGGTGCATGGCGAGCTTTATGCGGCAAATCGATGTGACAAGTAACCGTGTGCGTTCCGCTTCGATTGTGGATACGCCGTTCAATTAGGCCAGTCACGATCTGTGTTACACATGGTAAATATGGATGAGATTGCAAAAAGTTCTGAAGAATTACCCTTTCGTACAAGTCTTGGTAGCGTAATAACTAGCGCACGCATCAAAAACTCAAAGGGCGCTGGTTTAACTCCTGGCCGCGGATCACATGCAACACTTAGGCAGTAATCTGTTTTTTTATAGCCTCAAGCAGGCAAACAGACAGACCTGATGGAAAGTGGTTACCGTCGCCTATGGACATTCGCAACACCAGGGATGTCACCAGCGCGTTGCCGACCTCTAAGAAGCCCTTCTTAAAGAACCCCATGTCATAGCGTAACGGGAAATCCGCGGCGGGAAATTCCCTCCAAATCATTGTTGTACGCGGAATAAATGTTAATGTAGTTAAGTCTGGGAGCTCAAGGAAATGGGGGTGAATATCCCGTTGCTGGCAGCGGTGCGGTTGTAAAAGTGAGGCGTTGGCACCAGATCAAACAGTTCCTCAGAACACTCCCCATTATACAGGCGGTAAAATACGCAGAGGGACGCAATTGGTTAGAATTACCACGTGTTAATAAAGCTGAAGAAAAATATAATGATGAAATCCACATATCATTCATTCACTTGCCTTACCATTGGTCGAGTCATTAGGTATTCGTATGATAGTAATAATTGTAAATGATCTCCCAGAGGACCTGCAGTCAAAGTACAAAAACATCCATAAACCGATCAAATATAATCTGAAAAGATTCTATATTGATTTCCAAAGCGGTCCATGACGCTCACATGTACATACAGCCTTAGGACTAAAAGAAAACCATACTAGAATGATGATAACCCTGCTTTTATTATTATCAAATCAAAACTAAACACAAGAATGATGATAATAATTATTCGCCTCTACTCCTATTTTTGATATAACAATGGTTTTTTATGTTAAATAGGTTTGCATTTGACCACAATCACGTTCAATGCCGGACGATGATGCGGTCGAAGATGGAGCACGCTTACCTAAATAGTACCCATTCACACGAGACTTGAAGATACCCGGATTGTACTTTTCGGGACACACGGACTCTATGTGTAGTGTTGTGTACACGACTCTCTGCAGCACGAATAAACCCATGAGGTTGAAGAGCGTGCTATGTTTTTATTGTTGTAACGTGAGGTTCTTGAATAAATATAACTTCAATCTTAAACTGGCTTTTTATTTTCACTTTTGTAAGTATCTTTTTGTCGTACAAAATGGTCTCTTTCTAACTCAATTCAAAAACGGTGTCTCCTTTCATTTTTGAATTCCCACCAATGAGAGCGACTTTTATACACGTCTCTCATTGGTGGGTCAAATCCTTACATCCTGGCTAACATAGGTATATAGGCATTGAGTAACAAAATAGAATATTATGTAGTTGATAAATTAAATAAAATAAATAAGGAAATTGAAATAGATATTTATGTGTAATTTGTTTTATGATTAAAAATTATGATTTAAACATGAATGGAAAACATACCGTAGATTAACAGAATGTTGTTGCTATGTATTTTATACGATAGCACTCGTCAAACGTCAAAAGTCAAATGCCAAAAGGCTGACCTTGAACTTGACCGGCTTTTGTTTACGAATGAGAATTAGGTTAAAATACAAGTTTTATTTATTACAAAAGCTTCCAATAGAAATAAATTGAAATACTACAAATGTAAGCAAATAATTGAGTTGAAAGCCTGAGCGTGTGGTAATCAGAATCGTGGTACATTTGAAGTAAATATAGTATAAAATTATCTACGACTAAACGTGGCAAGTGCATCCACTACAAGGTTTCTGTGTCACAATAAAATGTGTTTCTAATGTATGTGAATGTAAGCATACTGTATAAGAAATTTAAAAGAATGTAGCTTATATTTTATCTTATTTAAATCAGTACCATGTGTAATAAAAGATTACTAAGATGTATCGACACAGTCTACATCGGAAATGTGAATATTTTTTCCACATATACAGCTTATAGCAAAACTCGATTCCGTCGGGCAACGAATTGCAGCACTGGCGGGCAAAACAAAAATCAAAAACCCTCGGGGATCTAAATCCTCCTATATACTGGCAGAAACACGATAAAAGGTTTTTCGTTCGTTTTATTTTAAAGCAGACAGGTAACAGATTTCAAGCTCAGACTGAATGGTCTATCTACAAAAAACCGGTCAGGTTAGGAGGGATCGGTGTTTAAGCTTACCACTTACAATTTTAAATTTTATTTCGCTTTATTTTATCTATAGAAATGCTGCTGTCATTAGTCAAAGGTATTAATATATTTTTAAGTAACACCCATCATTGTAAATAGATAGATAGATAGATAGATAACACTTTATTGCTCACCAAAAAAACAAATACAAAAACAAAATGCAAACGACAATACTTCTTGGCAAAACAACGGGCAGCCTTATAGCTAAAAGCGATCTCTTCCAGGCAACCCAGCTTAAAAGAAATTCTTAACTAATCTGGCGATGTAGGTGGAGATAAAAAGATAGGAGTACTGTACAATTTAAATATACATGCTTACACTATTTTACACATTTAATACATATTATATAAATATAATATTTACTTCTTTGAACACCTTTAAAGGTATTTGTGATAGATGAAGAAGAGAACAGATTGCTTTAAGCAATAAGGCCGCCCATTGTACTACCTTATAGTTAAGATAATAAAATACATTACTTTTTGTATGTTGGTGTACAATAAAGATTATTATTGTTGATGATCTTATAAACTACGAGTACCAATTGAGGTAAAGGATACGAGACTGTTTTACAATGAAAACGGCTTGAAGATTAGTCTAGTATTTATTGTATATTCACCAGCTTATGTCCGAAGTTTAACTCTCGTTAATTTAGAATTTCTTAATCAATTTCGGGAATAGTACCTTTGTATGTATAATACCTACATTTTTCCAGATTTAAGGTACCGTATACCGCTACCCTAAACCAAATCGTTAGTGAATTGTCAAAAACGCGACTTCAAAGCCATCTATTTAGCTTTATTTTTTATGCCTCGGTAACAGTACTTCTTTCTGGATGATAGGCATTCTATGTGCTTTTACATGTGTATCCGTCTTGAGGACATGTAACCGAAATTTCGTATGAATCCATCGAGTAATTAAGGCACGAAAGCGTAACAAACTCACATTCGCGTTCATAATATGAGTTAGGTAACCGCTTAACACAACTGTTCGCCCTTAGGTCCTTCATCCTTATTTGAACTACCATGATTACCTACGTAGTGGTTCTCTAAAACGTTCTTCGCTTCAGTTATAAGTAGGGATTTTCCAGCCAAGGTTTTTCTTATGTAGCATGACGTGGAACAATCGTTCATAGGCAGGAGTAACTATTTTTGAAGAGATATCCATCATATGTGTCGTCTTGTTAACCTGCTTCCGATAATATTTAAAAAAAACACTTTATCAGGCACCTAAGACGTTCCCACTTTGTACAGAATGTTTAAATGTTATTAAATATTGAAAGTTATTATGTATATAAAGTGGATATTCGCAAATAGAACAAGATATCTAAAAACGTAGTGTAATTATCTCAATTATCATTTACCGAGTCTAGAAATAAAATAGCTGGGAACAGTTTCGCCTCTGGCCGTAAAGTTGAAAAGTTTGTTCTAATTTTGTTCGAGGGCGTTTGAACCATATTACTACTAATTGTTGGTTGATGTAGTATATTAAATAAAGGCTAGAAATTACGCAAGACCTAGAATAATAAGAACATGTATTAGTTTAGAGTTTTACTGATATCAAAACAAACGAATGTTTGGTAAGACATAGGTAAGTAAGTTTAGTAAGATATAAGAGCCGGCAAATAATCATCATTTATTTCAATAATACCTTAGCTAAATTTAGCATTTAGAGTAAGAATTTTATTCTAGACTTACATTGTATTTATAGGCGACAACTTGTTAAAGTTATATTATGTTATGAAGAATTTTACAAAACAAAACCTATAGAATTATTTTAAAATGCTTAACTTTCTTTAGAATTCTATTCTTTTAGCAGGACCAGAAAATATTAATTGTTTATAAACCTTTTCTAATTACTCCAAATCTCTGTTGTTTGATTAATAAAGCATCTATAATCTTTTCAGCAAACATAAATTCATTGAGTCAAACAGATTACAAGCGCTTGATATAGGCGCCTTTCCATACCATGGTAGCTGATTAACGATAATTTTTTGGAAAAAAAAGGTAAAATATAAGCTTTAAACATCATTCAGAATGCACTATGTGACATTTATAAAATATACATTTAATGTTATTTAATACCTCTCATAAAAATCAATTTTATGACATTCTTCTTCAAACGATCGATGACCATAACTGACCAGTTGGAGGCCTTGGAATCAATTGAGAAAAGAACCAGGAAGCTGGTTGGTGATGATCGTCTTTTTGATGCTCGAGTTCAGAGTCTAGAGCATAGACGCAAGGTCTTGGGGCTGACTGTCTTCTATCGGATACATTTCGCGGAGTGTTCGTTAGATTTGCACGAGCTGATTCCTCCATCCTGTTTTTTCCCATCGGACAACCAGACGGACCGGTTTGCGCCACCGTTACATTGCGGAAACACCACCAGTCAGAACCAAGCGTTTCGCTTCACCTTTTCTAGTGCGCACTGCCGAAGAGTGGAATTATTTGCTGGAGTCTGTTTTTCTTGACAAATACAATCTTGAAGTCTTCAAGTTACGTGTGAATGGATAAGGTCTAGGTAAGCCTCTATCCTAGACTGCGTCATCACTCAACATCAGGTGAGACAGTGGTCAAACGCAAACCCATACTTTCATAATAAAACTGAAAATAGAACTCCCCAAGTTTACGCTACATATACCATATCTCCGCTTTCTTTATTCTTTAGTCGGCGATCTAATTACGCAGTTCATCATCTATTTTTAAGGTGTGTCGTTATCAAATTAAAGTAGTGATTATGATTCCCAACTGACAGTTTTGAGACTTATTTATATTTTTTTAGGAAATTGATTTTTTTTATTGCATGAGTTGAGTAGACAGGCAGACGGCCCACCTCATAGAAAGTGGTTACCATCGCCAGTGGACATTTGTAGCACCTTTAGTACTAGCAATGTGCTGCCGCTCTCTAATACACAGTTTAATATAAATAAATAAACAACATCATCTACCCAATATAAATTTAAAAAATAGTAGTGATTTATATAATTGGCCAACATTTGAAAAGTTATTTGGTTCTATATATCGATAATGTGCTTCAATAACATTGATGTAACAATACTTCTTTTATTGCTACATCAATGTTCAATAATGTAATTAAATTATTATTTTCAAAAAATAATTATGGTGTAACGAATTATTTTTTATTGACAATTTATAATTTATTACATAAGAAACTAGTTTCTTTTTGGAAAAGTAAAATTGGAAACGACAGTTTTAACTGTGAAATAAATGGCGATATATTCCGTATCAGACCAAAGTGGAACATAACATAGTCTCACATTTATATAGGTCTGTGAATAAAACGATCACAATTATTCACTCTTCGTAATGACGTCAGATAATCGGCGACATCCTCCCTCGGGGCCTTTTAACTTTAAACGCATTTTCGTGTTTTTACATTACTCTCGGTTTTAATGGCCATTTCGTTTTTAAATTGCTAAGCTAAAACTAAACAGGTAGGTAAAATGTAAACTAGCTAACAGAGGCTATAGGTACTGCACAAGTTTAATATTAATATGAATATATTAGGTTTCATTATTTAAAATCTAATATATAAAATTCTCGTGTCACAGTTTTCGTTGCCATACTCCTCCGAAACGGCTTGACCGATTTTGATGAAATTTTTTGTGCTTATCCGGTATCTATGAGAATCGGCCAACATCTATTTTTCATCCCCCTAAATGTTAGGGTAGTCCACCCCTAAATTTATTTATTTATTTTTTAGACAAAATTTTTAATTTCTATTTTTTTATGATACAACATACAAAAATACATACAATCCTCAATTTTCACCCTTCTACAATCAACCCCTAATTTTAATTGTTAATTATAAACTATAATGCTGTTGGCATATCGATTGAAGCTTTTCCGGGCAGGACGACGTCTGCCGGGACAGCTAGTTATTTATATTATTATAATTGCAAAAAAACAATATAGGTATCTAAAACGAAGATTAGGGCCATAAAATTAAGTATAGTATAGTCATAAGTCGTGCGTAGAAGGTTTGCCGATGACAATGCGGTCGTCTAGTTCTTAGTACTTAGACAAGTTCCGGTCCCAGCCGTAGAAAGCGGGAGGGACGACCATCGGTAAACTTTCTGCGCACGACTTACACTTATATGTTTTTATTATTATACATTTGATTTAAAAAAAATAACAATAATAATTATAAATACTTGTAGCAAGACGAAATTATGAACTTTAACATTTGGAGTACAGTGGCGACACGTGCGAAGTAATATTTCCCAAGCTTTCGCGATTGGTACACAAAATTAAAACATTTCAGTTTAGTTTAGTTCATCGATACTAAAAAATGGCCAGAACGTCGAAAAATCAAATAAAATGCGGCGCTTAAAACGTTAAACATACGGCATAAGCATAAAAAAAATGTGTAATTCTATAAAAATTATTTATGTAACTAAATATACAGTATGTTTGAAGTATTAAATGATCAATATAATTAATAGTTAGATAGATACTTAAAAATACTGTGATAAATTTGTTTTTCAATATGTTATCTACATAATAAAAAGATATATTGTTTCGTAAAATCCTATAGGTACATCTGCCGCAATATAACTGTATGCAAACACCTGACGACTTTGTATATAATCCATTAAACCGACATCTGTCTTCCTAGGTCACCAGTTGACAGTTATCACCTTAATGGCCTTCTAGTAGTCAGAATATATTACATTTTAACAGAACTGGCCACGTTCATATGTGCAGTTATGTAGGTAGTCTGACAGATGTTTTCGTACAAGAATGTGCTATCAAGCCACCGGGAGGTCGTAAAGGTGATAACTGCCAACCGGTGGCTTAAAAAGACAGTTGTCGAGTTTATCGGTGAGCTACGAAGTAGTCATAACGCAGCATCTGTAATGTTATTAAGGTAGGGAATCCCCGAGAGAAAGTGTCGGTCGGAGTGGTGTAAATTCATGAACATTAAAAAATACAAAAGCTAAGAAATATTATAAATAACAGCTCATATTGTCCCACTGCGTGCTCGAATCTTTTATGGGGAACGGACAACATACCCGTCACGCATGTTCAAGGTTGAGAAATCTTATGTATCCTATATACTAATATAGGATCTATATACTTATAGGGGGGGTAGAGAAGGGTCAAAATGGGGATTGTTCACAAAAATTACCCTCTAATTTTATATTTTTATTACGTAAAATAGGGTATTTTAAGATACTAATTTGAATATTTTTGTATTTTAAGCGTTAGTTTTTTTATAATTCGAGTTTAAAGTTATTTCTCCGATGACGTCATAAGGTACAAGTTTACATTGGTTTCTTTGCCTAGAAAACAAAAATAATAAAAGTAAGTTTTATCTATATATAATCATAGTAATCTGTGCTACTATCTAAAAGTCACTGTCTCACACTCTCATTACGTATCGTGATCATTTAGTGTTTTTTGTCGCTAGACTTATAAGTTTTCGTGTTCAACCATTATTATTTTCTATAGTTATCGTAAAAAATTTTAAAGTGGTCTTAAGGGAAAATCCATGTTACAGAACTTAAATCAAATAATGTACAGCTAGAATGTTTTTTACATCTGAAGCAGGCAAATAGGCAGACGGCCCACCTGATTGGATTTAGTAAGGTCAAATAAAGGTCAAACGCATTTCTTACAAAATACAAGAAGTTTTTGGGAATTTTAACTACACAGAAATGATTAGGGACACTATTCCTCGAAATGGTTTTTCAAATAGCTAAATTGAAAAAAAGTGAACAATCCAATTCATCAAAACTATCCTTACGTAAATAATGAATGGCCCATTATACTTAAATAAATCCTGATTCTTTATATAACTATTACAAGACTTACTTTCACATACGATTCCTAAGAGGCCATTTAAAACGAATTACGTCTTTTAGCTTCACTTCAATAAGTTACTGTCGGAATTAGTTGGTCATAAACATTTGTCACTCCCAGTTAAGTCACACTTTAAATTTTTTGTCCACGTGATGTTTTGTTACGGAACATTCTGATACAAGCCGCTTGAATGGATTTAAATGATGATGGGGTACATTTAAGTAGCTTTTAAAAAGATCAAAAGTCAATTTATGTTTCTATTTAAATAATAAATTGACGGTCTCTGTGGTTGAATAGTAAAACTTCGATTGCTGGCATAGTAACGTACTAACATTACTAACAGTTCGATTCCTGGATGGTGAATTGCGTAGAAGAACTTTCCGTTATTTAGTATAGTCGGGTTGTCTGATATTTGCCTCGGAGAGTTCCGTTGTATACTACCTATAATACAAACGTAAATATCTAAGCTTGAGGATTTACAATGTGTATGTTTGTCAGGCGTTATCCGTGCAGGAACGGAGAAAGAATTCATTTTCCTGCGGCCGGGCGGCCTGTCGTAAGAGGCGGTAAAACAACCCACAGCCCGGTAGTAGGGGTATTTGCCCGTCTCGATGGCTATCACCTCTGGTCTAGAGTATACCGCCGTACAACATTGAGTTGTGTTCCGGCATTAGTGGCCAGGTTTCAGACTCTCTTTAGAGGGGCAGGCTGTCCATCAGGTAGGCCGTCTGCCTATCTGCTGTGCTGTAGTTATGTACTAAAAAATAAAAAAGCGATTATTATTATATCGATTATTATTATTATCATTATATTTTTTGAATATTTTAATAGAACTTTAGTTTTATTTAGTTTAAGAATAAAGTTCGTCTCGATTACACCACAATCTTACCAGCCTTTCACATTATTAAATCTTAGCATCTTAAAAGTTTGCAGTCTTAAATATGCAATATTTCTTTGTTTATGTTTCCATTATATCCAGGGTCTGAGAGCATAAACTCTTACAAGCTTTAAAAGCATAGTACATATAAACTCAAAATTTATAGTTAAAAGTGGTCATTATATTCGACTAAAGACTAGCCACAACTTATTCTTATAGCCCACCTAGTAAACGATAAGCATCTTATGAAAATTTCCATACAATGTCAAGTCATTGTTTGGAAACATGGCTTGCTCTATAAACGTGAAAAATGTTCTGGTTTGCCTGGGTATATTATGGAGATTAATATTTCAGGTTATTTATTGTATATATGAGTGACTATAGCATTAACTAGATGGTATTAGTATTTCAATATGTTATTATAACGAATTGCTACTTGTGATATTAATAATAACTAGGAGCGGCTTCGAGGTGCATGTGATACAATTAAATAACTAGAAAACTATGCGTTATACATGGCCGTCCGATTGCGGCATCTCATAGAACTCTAAAATTAATGTCTATATTATAAATCTTGAACAATTTTGGACCACATTCGTGGTATTTAATTTAGCCATAATAAACAGAAAGATGTTTATATATATGATATATGATATGAATTTTAGAATTTTTGTCTGTCAGTCTGTAGTAAGTCTTTTTTAAATTTATAAAACTTTGAAACTATGGATTTCTTTGAAAATCGTTTACGTGAATAGAATTTATCATTTAAATTTCTGACATGGTACAGAAGATACAAATCTCAAAACCCGTGCGAAACTAGGGCATACCTAATGTTAGTGCGGGATGTATAACGAAACACATAACAACTTTGAGAACTGAAGAATGTCAATTTAAAGTACGACTAATTATTATACGATATATAATATATATAATATTTGTGACATGTGCATCCGGCCAATGTCGAAGTGAGAATGATATTGTTACATGTCGTCAAAGATAAACGCACAGCTGCCTATCGTAAAACGCAGTTTATTGCCTTCCCGGATTTAGAATTATTTTGTTTACTTTGTGTTTAGAATTTGTAACTAACAAAAAACATTCTATTGTTTTATGGCCGTCATTAGTGTCCAATTAATCCTATTGTTATTGTTTTCGACTTGGTTGCCCGTGTGCAAATTACATTTTCTTGAAAAACCCAGCCCACGCAATCGATTATGTATTGTACAGTTTACTATAAAATAATGCCCGAACGGAGGGGTGGGGCAATCGAGCGAGCATTACGATACGGTGTCGGACTTTGCGCGTGTTACAGCATCATGCAGTGTGAACTGGTTGTATCCAGTTATATTTGTACACCTGTTTTATGCGTGTTTGTACATTTCTAATAAACTCTATAGTAATACTAACAGCATTTAATTCGAGTCCTGTGTAGCTTGTAACAATATACCAATTTTTTTGTGCAGGATCCAGCTGAGTAGACGTAGATGGCTGTAAAAGTGATACCGGGCTTGGCTTCCCGACTCCGCGGGAGCGGAGGCGTTCAGCCCGGATGCCGAGCGTTCAACCGCTACGAGGGGAATGACTCCATGGGATTAAGCCGTAAAAGGCTGAATGGGCTAAGCCAGCAGGCTGAATTGATATAAATGGGGCCTCTTTAACGAGTCCGCTGGCGGAGCCGATCCTAATATATGCTTACCAGCGCCTCGCAACGTGCTATAGCTGGCAGAGAAGAAGCCACGGAAGTAACTCTCCAGCAACACGCCTAAGCCAATCTTGTGTGGCTACTTGTGTCTATTATGAGTGGGTGCGATTGGTGGGTCTTAACTTTGAGTGAGTGGGTCAGAACAAGGGACTCTCCGGCGTCTGTTCAGTCTGCGTTTGTTATGCCAGGCTGAAATTCTAATTCTAAGCCTCAGGAATTCATGATCGCGGGGCGTTCGGTTTTTTTGTGAGGCTCGTCAATGAAAAAGTATATGAGGAGTATTATGTCACTACACTCGCTTGCTTTCATATCTGATTAGTTAACCCACACCTGACATTCTCTGTTACTGTGACATTGGCCGAATCAGCGCCAGTAGCGTTAGAGCCAAATCGCCAAAAATAGAATAGAATAGAAACACAACTACCCGCAAATATTGCAATAGTACAATAAAGATGGCATTACTTGGCACAAATGTTATTAACACTATTTACAAATATAATAGCTGAACTACAACCACTATACTTTACCAAAGTATATCAATATATAATTATGTATATCTGGTACATCCTTGTTAGACCGCTGTGACTATGCTTGACCTTGATGTTAATATTCAAGTTGACGTCGACTATAATAACATAAATCGTTGTTGACACTTCAATAACACTACAAAGTTACCAGGAAAGCAAAATAGCGAAGCAAGACGATCGGAGTAAAAGCCATTCCCAAGCGAAATGGTTGACATTTCACTCGAATTCGCAAAGTGCCGAGTCAGCTTCGTCGGGAAATTACTGGTATAACTCAATCGAGTTAAACATCTCGTTCGGGTATACTAAGATTGAAGATTAAAAACGGATATTCGACTGCATTTTTGATTTTCTCTTTTCAAAAAATATTTTTAAGTGAGCGAAACTTTAAGTTGAGTGACGGTAGTTCACATTTTAAACAAATTCTACGTACAATGGAATAAGGTAATGGACAATTGCCTTATCACAATTGTTAATCTGAAAAGCTCCTAAAACCTCACAAAGAGACGACGTAATCTAATCCCTGACAAAATCTGGAATTCGTTATAGAATTAATTAAATCGATAGAAATAACAGGAATTTTCATTTTTCTCTTATTGCATTGTCAATTTTATTTTTCTCCTTATTTTTCACGTTTAATTATATAATTTATTTTTTAAACAAATCTAGTCATAAAACTAGAAAGAAACTCATTATAAATAGGCAATTGATTTAAACTCAGGACTCAAAAAGAAAAATAATAATTAATGACGTTTTACTAATTTGATATATATTTCATAATTTTGTTTTTGAATATATATAATAATGTCTTTTTATATATGACGTGTATCACGATTTTTTATGACAGTAAATAAAGGCATATTTTATTTTTTGTACTATCTTGTATTACTTAATTTTTATTCAATCTAATTTTCCAATATTGTATCAAATATATGATTATTTCTTATAGTTGTATGAGGCAAGTGGATTATGAACTATTTTTAGAGAAAACTTAGCTGATGTGTGTCATAATTATGTATTTTGTATTGTAAGAATGATAATTATTATGTTTCCCAAATAAATTAAATTTAAAAAAAATTAACAGTAGAATAACATGCAGTCTATGACATAGCACGCTTACCTACACGGTATTTATTCACACAGGATTTGAAACCACCTAGGTTGTAGGACGGAGTCATTTTTTTCAAAATTCTTAGAGCCGCTTGCATTACGATCGCCTTTAAATAAAATTAGTTAATCATTAAATTGCCTAAATACGTTTTACACATAACGTATTGGCAGTTCTTTGAACATGTTTAGCGGCAACTTTGCATTGTGCAAGACTCTAATTGTATTTAAGGGTGTTAAATACGTTTTGTGTTTCTTAAATAAATTTAAGCAACCTTTGCAAGCGACCCTTAGTCACTATTATCAAAATTAAAAAGTGAGTTAGTAAAAAATTTACTTTAAAAAGTTTAATGCTAAATTGTATGAATTTGTTTGCAATGTATGGTTATAGTTAGAGAATAAACAAACTCCGTTTCGTATTTATAAGAAGATTTTTAATTAATTTACTTTTATATTTATCCTTTTATATTAGAACTAGCTGTCCCGGCAGACGTCGTCCTGCCGTAAAAAATAGGGTTGATCGTAGAGGGTTGAAAATCTAGGTTGTATGTATTTTGTATGTTGTATCATAAAAAATAGAAATTAAAAATTTGTCTAAAAATAAAATAAAAAAATTAGGGTGGACTACCCTAACATTTAGGGGATGAAAAATAGATGGTGGCCGATTCTCATAGATACTGGATAAGCACAAAAATTTCATCAAATCGGTCAAGCCGTTTCGGAGGAGTATGGCAACGAAACTGTGACACGAGAATTTTATATATTAGAAGATGTGGGAACATTTTAATAGAGGCAGAGTGAAAATGAAATCTAAACGTTTGTTTAAAAAGTATATAAATATATTACAAATGTCTATACTTAAAATTAACAAATCGCCTATCGTTTGAACATTTTGGAAACCTTCAGGCTGCTAATTAATAACTTTAAATTTGTTTTACTTAGTATCTGTCAGATCCGTGTACCTTTCCAAAAAGCTTTTGTAATAAATTTAAAATTAGTTACGGGTTAATTAATATTTTTAAAGCCCATTTCGATTTGTTATAAAGAACTTTGTTAAATGCAAAAAATAGGTACCACCATTTTTTTCCATATTTATTTGCAGTTTACACCAGAATACTTTTTGTTATGGTCGAAATATTCTTAAACTTCAACTTAAAACTAACTGGCGTACTGGTTCGACAGTATCCTACTATATAGCACCACTTATTGCGAGTGTTATCAAATTTTTGATTATCAAAATTTTCCTTATAGCAACTAACAAAACTAACAAATTTTAATTGCTTGTTAATACTGATTAAAGCTCATTAAAGTTCTCTAATGACAGCATTGGGTGGTTATCTAGAGTGTGTGACACCCATCACACCACACCACGCCACGCCACACCACACTACACCACACTCGTGTGCAGTGGTGTGTGACCGCCATCCATTACGTAATTTGATTAACACCCGCGGAATGTTCACCCACTTTTCTTAGAGCAAACACGCTCACATAAGCTACGATTCTTTAGAATATTTCTTTTTCATAAAATAACGTTGTGGAGATATTTTCCCACAGAGTGCAACACCAATGGTGTTAAGCCAATAATAATCAGTTTATTGCTTCTTTCTTCTTCTTCTTAAGTCTTTCAATTTGGACGAATCAACCAGAATGGTCCATATAAAAATAAACTTGAATTTTTGTGCTTTTCAACCAAATTGACTCCATTTGATTATTGCATCCAATCAGCATCACGTCAATGGCTACTCTCCATCAGGTAGGTCTTCTATCTATACTCTTGCTTTAGACAATAAACTCAGGAGCTTCATCTACAATATACTTAACCCGTTGATTAAACGACTAGTTGAGCCTGTAAGCGACATATTCAACAAGCTGGAAACATATCTCAGGCATGCAAATGTCAACGCACGTGTGCCGTGCGTTTTGCGAGATAGTAATTTGTTGGTTATTTATCACCCGCTTGGTTGTGTTGCGAAAGGCTTAATCGCGAAATTATGCTACGTAGGCGGATTAGACAATGACAGTGTAGCCATACGTCGAAAGAACTGCAGATCGTATGTACTAATATGATTGAACGATAAACTGTCACAATTATCATTTTATTAAAAAAAATAACATCCATTAAGATATAATTTATATATATGTAAATAGATTATTCTCGTATCATTGAAGCATTAGATCTATCAGCATAAATTTTCTTTAAAGGTATTTGTGAAGAACTCTTTGAGATCTAAAAGCTGGCTCATATCTCGACCAATGAATTAGCATTGCCGTATAGCGTGGTAATGCAGCCAGTCTTCTAGTCATGTTTGCCGCTGCAGTGATTTGCTATATTACCTATAACTTGAGACTCATATTAAACAAGCAATTCTTACCACAAATGTTATTAAACATCCTAATTTAAAATTATTTTATTTTATTCATATTACGTTAACTTATTAATTAAGTGACATAATCAATCATGATTAATAATAATTGTTAACATACATCTTCATTGGGCAAGTTTTCTTCGTCATACTACTACATAATAATACAATCCTTTTCTGTTCTAATATTTTCTCATTTATATCTCTCTTTTCTTTCACATTCGCCTAATAATTTGCGGTTGACACATTATGTAGGTAATGTATTCAATGAGTTTTTTTTGTTAAATCACTTTGTGGCATATTTTATGAGATTTACTTTAGAGACATTCCTTATATAGAGCATAGCATAATAACTGCAAACGACATCGATGGTAATAATAAGTATCCTATAAGTAAGTATATAATATATTTTATAGGTAACTTGCTGTCCCGGCAGACGTCGTCCTGCCCGGTAAAAAATAGGGGTTGATCGTAGAGGGTTGAAAATCTAGGGTTGTATATATTTTTGTATGTTGTATCATAAAAAAATAGAAATTAAAAATTTTGTCTAAAAAATAAAAAATTTAGGGTGGACTACCCCTAACATTTAGGGGATGAAAAATAGATGTTGGCCGATTCTCATAGATACCGGATAAGCACAAAAAATTCATCAAAATCGGTCAAGCCGTTTCGGAGGAGTATGGCAACGAAAACTGTGACACGAGAATTTTATATATTAGATAATCAGCTCATGCCCACATTTTATACTAGAAACTTCTGTAGTTGCAAATCTAGAAACTTCTTAATATGCAAGTTCATGGTATATCTAAATTTAACAATATTCAAATCAAATTACTCTAACATAATTTTGTATGCAGCCTTTAAGCCATTTAACACAAAACAATTCCAAGAAACATTATTTTTGCCATAATTAAGATTCTGCAGCCATACCTTTGCTGGTCTAGAATTTTAACGAATACTCAGTTTACGAAAAAAACAAGAACTATTTATAACAATCAATTAGGACATGTTTTAGTAGCTATCTTAATATATATGTCTGAAAAGTTCATTAAAATGAAAATCACGTAGCTGTAAGTAAACAATTAGATTTAATTATATTTGTTGATTCCTACTTCATAGACTTGCGAATGTTTCAAGTACTATCCTGAAATGGGTTACGTTTATATTTGACATTTTCAATAAGATACATGAGTTTAGATAATTTGTTTTTTTTTAAACAAAAGTTTTTCGCGAGATACGAATTTAAATTGATACGACCTAAGCTGTGTGGAAGCCTATAGTTATGATTAACAAAATGCCAAGAACCAGAATTTTGAATTTGCTTTGTTATTTTTTCGTTTGCGTTGTAGTTTGGTATCAAAATACCAAGTACTGGTAATATAAATATATAATACAGACTATAGAAAAGTAGATAATGTCACATTTAAATATTAAAAAGTAAATTTTCATTCTCCAATTCTAGCTTCCACTATAATGAGTCGTTTAATTTTACTTTAGTTTGAAATAAATTAAGTACTAATATTCAGTTGTACTATCCACAAGAGTTAACTTGAGACTTGAGCGGAATGCGCGCTCCCTTCCCGACCCCCGCCTTCTTACCGCTCTCGCCATCTTCGCGTCGATACCTTGCGCTTACGTCATCCCAGCGAAGTCTCAAGTTAACTCTTGCGGGTTGTTATAATTTAAAATTAATTATTTGATTTTTGTCTCTGAGGCTGATGTGAATTAGAGAATTATAACAATGATTAATTGGTATAATGAACATACCTGTTGGTTTGACGACGTCTAGGCTAAAACAGCGTTCCCACCGATGCTTACTCCTCATCCTTTGTGAGGCGGAATCACTATTTTATTCGTATACCTGCAAAAGTCAATAACAAAATGTAAGCAAATACACACTTATTGTTACAGAGATTTCGATTTAAATGAGAGGTCTTTATGAAGCTGATAATGGTTTTTATTTTGTAAAATGAAAAATATGTAATTTTTCATTCAGTGACAGACAATGAATTAATATAATTTAAAGTGACAACCAAATTTCAATAATCAGAAAATATATCTAAAAAAGGTGTGTGTATAAAAAGATTTCGCAAAATTTATATACCTACTACAGAAATAAAGCATGTTATTAATAATCAAACAAAATATTCAGGAATCCTAATTATATGCTTTAAAAAAATATCAGTTCAATAACTGGGTTGGGACTGAGCTTCTCCCTTTTTATAAGAATCGTAACCGAAACGGCAACCAATAAATCCGCGATTTTTACCATGAAATAAGCTATATAATTCTGTATTAATGTATAAAGTTAGCTAGACTCATAGGTTTGCTAGAAACAAACTCTTTTTAGGGTTAAGCTCGCCTTTGTACATCGCTACTATATTGTAATTTTATTTGTAGCTATTTTGTGTACAATAAAGAATAAATAAAATCTTAGGTGTAAGGAAAAGATTTAAATCAAAATCTATCTATCGGATCTTGATGATTTTTTTTAATGTTTAATAAATCTCCAAATGTTATTCAAGACTTTGAAAAACGAAGACTTTCAAGATTTAAAGCGAAGTTTACACTTGATAACTAAATTTTTAAACACAGACTCCGCGTTTGCAACAAAAGAATGCTTTAATATTTCCGTTTCTTAATATACGTTAATAGAATTTCAATTAAGATTAATTAGCAAAGCGAAATTTCTCTGTGAGTTACTTCCCGATTTGAAATTCCAGGGCTGGTGAACACATATTATGATTAAATAACTTTGAATGCATCGAGCTGTCTACAAACTTATTCATATATTTGTTTCTTAAGAAAGCTTGGCATATCTAATTTATTTTAAATATTTAGTTTAAATTAAAATTTAGTATTATTTTATAATAATATCAAAACTCACTATTATTAGACACAGAATTGTAATAAAAATGTACCCTATCTCAAAAATCAATTTCACATCATCATTATATAGCAGCACCCTACTGTCTATGTCTGAGACATATAGACAGATGCATAAATACTTCAATTTTATAAAGGTTAAATTTGTATTCAAATAGCTACGAATTCCTTTCACCATTCCATTCAAACTCACAACTGCACAAGTACTTTTAAATTTCTATCGTAGAAGAAAGTCGTATGCAACCCTGGAGAGCTCCGAAGCCGTCTTCAATTAGCACATAAGGCGAGATATGGAACACAGTTTCTCATTAGGAGCGCAGAGTGTTGCAAGAGGTAGATGCCAGATAACACATTACGCATGCGCAGCCATTGTCTTCGCGCCAAAGGCCTAGGTGCCAATTCTGAATAAGAAATGGCACGAAGACATATTTGAACATCGAATTTACATCCGAATATGTTATGGATGTTTTGAAAATCGACTTATCTACTACGCGGCTTAACTCTTTCACTAACATTTTTAACAAATGAGTTTTAGAACTTATAATAGATAGATGTAAATATAGCTTCATAGGACGTAGCCGGTAGCAATCAACATTCATTGTCTTTACAAATCATTAGGGACTTCCACATCTATGGTAATATAAGTATTGGGAATGTTGAATTTTCTCAAATAAAAGTTTTCTCTTATAAAACTATATGACGAGAAAGTAATGAAAACTAATAAGTAGCTATCCAATTTGTTATTACTATAGATTTAAACTGTCATTATATAAAAAATATATAATTTATTTATTGTTTAAAACGTAAAAAATACGTCATTTGACTCGTTAAAGAAATAAAGAAATGATATCATAACTTGCAACGTTTATTCAATATTTAGGCGAATTCGTATTAGTATGTCAGTTAATTTGACTATAAACTACCCTATTTTATTAGTAGAGGGGACCAAAGGACTGTTTTTGGGTCATCGCCCAATGTACATAGGTATAGACCTATGCACCTATATATACGCGTACTTAGATCTAAATCTAAGTCAATTTCACTAAAGGATTTCCCAAAAAGAATCCTTTGGTCTCTTATAGCATACTGTTTCACTTAATTTTGATCCTCGTAGTACGAATCTACGAAAACAGCCAATTTAGGCCCTTTGATATAATTTTTTTTTTTTTATTGAACTAAAAATTTTTTTTACAAATTATACTTGCAGTTACAATGATACTTAAATTAAACTAAACTTTAGAAACATAAATAACTACATTATAATGACAATATCAAAATTATAAGTAAGTATTTAAATCGACATTAATAATTTTGAACCTGTCCTTTATATTGCCCGAGTTGTTGAAAGTAGCGCTGTCTATGTCATTAGCCAATTGTAACAACTTTTAAAATCCTTCGGTAGACTGAATACTATTCATTTTCTAACATTACCGTAATAATTCTTAGGTAAATATAGGCATGTTTACTTTAAATAAAGCGCACGTGCCGAGCCTTACAAAGCATACGCCTACAAGTCTACAAATATAGAATAAACGTAATTGGTAATGTTCAGAAAGGATTGTTAAAGTTTAATGGGAATGAGAAATGTGAGCTGTAGATTACGGAAAGCAAGTCTTTTAAGCGTGCACGGTATCACCACCTGCAGTTTAAACTATATTCATAAATAAGAATAATAGGACAATAAAAAACGTAATTCTCAACATCTAAAATTCGGCCTACAAAGCTTACTATAATATGTAATTGTATCATATGAGTAAATTAACTATTATTTAAATATTGTAGAAACTAACATGTGTAATTAAAACTTCCTAAGAATTATCGAAATAGTGTTACATACCGACAAAGAAGTGCGCACCTGGTTTATTGCCCTTTCAACATTTGTTTTTTTTTTATTTACTTCGTGTTTAAAATTGGCAATGCCCAAACGAGGGGAGGGAGGCAGTCAAGCGAGAATTACGATACGAGTAAGACGTACAGTCGATGAGCGATATAGTGACGAACGTTGCGCATGTTATTGAATCGTGCAGTATGTACTGGCTGTGTCCAGTTATATTTGTACCTGTGACATACGTGTTTGTATAGTTCTAATAAATTCTATAGTAATTCCAACGGCATTTTAATTCGAGTCCTGTAGCTCGTAACAATATAAACATTGTCTTATAAATAAATACATTTAAAGTACATAGTGTAGTGTAGCAGATCACTGCCAGCGGGGAGCGTGCCCAGAAGGCTGGCTGCATTACCACGCTGTATGGCATGGCTTATTTGTTGAGCGAAGTATAAGTCAAAAAGTTTCTTACAGATGTTTTTAAAGAAGCTCATATTAGATAAATTTGAAATCAAATAAATGTATTTATAACTACTTTGGTCTAACTATCTTTTAAAGAATAAATAAGCATATTTAGTATTATTCTACCAGACTTAAAAGTTTGTCAAGAAATATTCAGATTCGAACTTTTTATTCAAAGTTCCACTGGAGAACAGATTTTGAAGGTCATACATATTTATATTCTACTTCCTATTTTATATATATTACCGCAATTTGTTATTGCTATTTTAAGGAGAAAAAGAATCATAAAACAACCGCAAGCAACACGTAGCAATAATGCACAAAATAACAAGACTTTGCATTGTAATAATGGCAAATCAAATTCATAAGTTATTATTCAAAATAAATTCCACTGGTGAACACCTTTTGAAGGTCAATACATATGAGTTTAAATTTATTTTTACACCGCTTCGCAACGTGTTAATGCTGTCAAGGAGAAGAAGCGGCAAGAAACTCCCTAGCAACACGTCTAGGTAAAAATTGTTTAACTCAAACTTTTTGTAATAAATTTATATAGAACTGTTTTTTTTATCTCCTTCCACCGGACGAACAGGATGTGTCCGATCTTATATATCTATTTTTTATGGGGTACTGTTTTTTGTTTTTCTTTTTTATTGTTTTTTTTGTCTTTTTTGTCATTTTTTATCTTTTTTCTTTTTTGTTGCCTTTATTAGTAAAAGTCTTAATATTATTCTTATGTCTATTACAATGTGTTTTATGCTATTTAAATCTATTACATATGATACTATTAATCTTCCTCTCTTTCTTTTATGTTGCTACAGTTCTCTTACAGTTTAATTATACTAACTTACTTACTTACTTACTTATAATGCTTGTTTTATACTATTTGTATTTACATTACATACTATGTTTGTTTTTGTTTGTCTTATTCTATTTGCTATACATGTTGTATATATACTGAAATATATATCTATGTATATTTATTTATCTAGTTTTGTTACGATACACTATATATATACAATCACTTTTCGAAGAATTAATGTAGTTGTAGCGAAGAGTGCATACTCAGAAGAAATACTCATACTTAAAGCTAGGCAATTCATAAAACTTCTAAACTAACCTTAAATATGCTATAATCTTAGTTCAATTACTTAGCGGAAATCTGAACTTGTTTCATGTTCAAACAACGGATACCCTCTATTTGCTATTCGAGCTAAACCGAACAAATATAACGGTATGGAATATACGAACAAAGCACTCTTATCTCCAAAATGTGATGGAATGCAACATAGTGCTTAAGTCAAACTTTTTTAGGGTTCCGTAATTATAATGACAGTAATGAATCATTATGAAATTAAAGTCTGTAAGTTACTTAAATTCTGATTTAATTAATATCAATACATTTTAAAAACAATATATTATATTTTTTTATTGTAGTGAAATTTTCGTTCTAATTATAGCATTATCTATATGGATGAATTTTGACAAAAAAGCTCTCTATGCCACTATAAAACACACAGGCTGCATGATGGTTAAAAAAATAACAAGATGAAGTGGTAGTGGTAAGGCTGGTTACGTCTATTGAAAGACCGACGGCCAACGGAACAAAGGTGTTCTGGAGTGGACTGCGTCATGGTAAACGTACCGATGCTCTCTAGCTCCGTAAACCAATGACCTGCGAAAAACTGTTGGCAGGGGTTGAATGTGGAAACGGGTCACCGGGATATGTGGCGCAGTCTCGGGGGGGGGGGTCTACGTCCGGCAGTGGACGTATTAGCGGAAGAAGAAGTGGCTGCTAACAAATTTAATAGGTACATACTTAAATTATTTATATGGTTATTACATATTACATTTTTACCTAACTAAGTAACTCCTTTGGCTCAGCAACCCTAAATGTATCTTGGCCTCCGAAACGAGAAAACGCCACGTGTTTTTGTCCTGTGCGATTTATTGCCAGCTATGGACTTGAAGCTCACATAGGTCAGCTCTATCGCTTTCGATTCCGTAACAGTAGGTTTTTTCCATGAGTGGGATGTAGCCAGGCTATACTTCCGACCACTCGCTTATCTGCCACCCGGAGGACGTTCCTCTAAGTCATGAGAGTCAGCGCGAGGTAAATTCGAGCATTCGACTATTGGCCGATTCCTATGTCTTAGTTATTCACTTGTCTTACCATCGGTTAAATTTCGACATCACTTGTATGACCTTATGGTCAAATCTTAACCGATACTAAAACAAACGAATGGCCCGTAAGGTTTTGTATCCCGCCATATCTCGACCTAGCAGCTTTTGAAAAAAGATTGTGACACGCCGGGACAGATAGCCTTACTGACCAATATGATGATTTTATAAGGGTTCTTATCTTACCAAAAGGGCTACAGAAACCTAAAGATATCAAATCTAGTATATTAAAGTCATTAAATTGGCAACACTCGTTATAAAGTGCACATCATTATGATTAAGCGGTTCCATAGAGCCAGTTGTTTACTGGTTATAGTTATGTAATGATCTTGTTTCAAACACTCGAAGATTATGAGTTGAGGCGTGTCAATGTTTGCTCATAATTTTAAAAAGCTAATTACTTCTTACGACAACGTTTATCATATTAATCTTATTATCTGTACTTAGTTTTAATGTAATGGTTATTTCGTGAAAGGAAAATGATTTTGCAAAAAGATATTTCAGTCTTTTGTTCGTTGTTTAAGTAACTCCCGTTAGTCACGATTAAGACTATGTTTAAACCGATCTAAGTACAAGTTTTTGTGATGTTATAACTAATTATCATAACTTCGTACACAATAAGTAAATAATCAAATTAAACACAAACTTAAATCGGTAAAATAGTATATTTTTACTTATTTATTTTTTAACAATACATACTCTAGAATCTAGAGTAAGTACTGTTAATACATACTATGTTATAATGGATCTACAGTCTAGAATCATTGTTAAGTTACATTGTTTTCACTTCTATTTATTTCTAACACGTTAGTTAATAACAAGAAATATAGTTTAAACAAAGAGTGGTACAAATAGAGAATTGCAATTATTAGTCATGTAATAGAAACGAAACGCAGCTGTCAACGTCATTAGCAGAGCAGTTGACAGGCGTGTCAACCGTGACATATACAAAAGACACCCCGGTGGTTGTCCCGTACAACAAGCCTCGCCAAGTAGACATTAATATTACATACATACATTAATGTTACATACCGACAAAGGCAAACGCACACCTGCCTGTCGTAAAGCGCAGTTTAATACCTCCCCGCATTTAATTCTTTTGTTTACTTTGTGTTTACAATTTGTAATTGAGAAAAACATTCTATTGTTATTGTACGTGTTTTATGGCCGTCATTAGTGTCGAACTAATCCTTATTGTTATAGTATTGCGTTGAAGCTTGCCAGGTATGGATCGGTGCATTATAAAGCAATGGCCCAAGGCGGAGAGGGGCAGTCAAGCGAGGATTACGATGCGATACGATATAGTGACGGACTTTGCCCGTGTTATTGAATCGTAAAGTGTATTGGATGTATCCAGTTATATTTGTACTTGTTTTATACGTGTTTGTACAGTTCTAATAAATCCTATAGTAATTACAACGTCATTTTAATTGGAGTCCTGCCTAATTTGTAACATTAAAATACCTTGATTGTAGTTCAAAATAAAAACCACTGAAGACTATAAAATATCTTTTATTAAAACAAGTCATTTTTGACAAATGTCCTAAACAGCTTTTATAATACAGAGCCTTCTTTAGTAAGCGTGAAGTCCCTAGTAGTATTTTAAGAAATATTATTGACTAAACTTCTACCTAAAAAATTGTGAAAGTTATATAGGAACTGGAAAGGAATTCAAACAACCTACGTCCTTGCAATTCGTGCTCTTAACAGATAAAACGGTCACGATAAAATTACTAACGCCAACGTTATTCTCCATAAAGCTTTACTTAAATTGTGATATTCTGTATATACTCTCGTTTTAAGCTGGGTTATTATTTAAGTCCGTAACTAAAATATTTCAAAATAGATGTAGTGATAGTTACGTATACCATTATAAATAAGTATACATCGTATATAAAAAGTGTAAATTTGACATCAATTTTCATCAGCCTAATAGTAGGCTTATAAAAACTGAAGATGAAAAGTCTGGTAAAAAATAGTATACATATATATACTTATTGTGTATTTCTCCGTGCAAGAACGGGGAAAGAATACAATTTCCTGCGGCCAGGCGGTCTGTCGTAAGAGGCGACAAAACAACCCACGGCCAGGTGGTAGGGCATTTGCCCAAATGGATGGCATATATAACATTCTTCCAGATTACCTTTAGAGAGCGGCAGCACATTTGTTGTTACGAATATACATAGGCGACGGTAACTGCTTTCCATCAGGTCGCGTCTGCCTGTCTACTGAATAACGCAATAAAAAAACAATTAATATTTCTAATTCAAAAATACTATTTAATTTCATTAAGTGCATTACTTAACATTTTCAATTATTTATTGCTTGGGTACAGCAGATAGGCTAACGATCCTCGTGATGTAAAGTGGTTACCATCGCCTATGGACCACCAAGGTGCTACTAATGTGATGCCATCCTTGAATAGAAAACTAGAACACGATTCAAAGACGTTATGGGGCATACTCTCGGCCTGGGTCGGTAGCTATCCTAACGGCAAATTCTCTACCGTCTTGGCTGGGGTTATTCTTTCTCTATTGCTGCACGGACAAACATATAACATTTGCTAATTGGCTTTGACTCTGAATTCCAAGAAAAATTACAGATTTATCTAAACGTGTTCTATGCTAGTCATTTTATACGATATTAAATAAAATCTCTCATCAGCATTTGCAAAATGATGGAGGACACAAAACAAAATTATTTTTTTAAATTAGCAATATACGTTATTATAAAAAGGCGGGACTGTAAAATTATATTTTTAGTGCGTAGGAAAAATCATCAGTTAAAGTCATATATAATTTAAGATCCATTAGTAATAATTAAGCAAGCTTGACTTGCTATAAGTATACCCAAATGTAATTTACATGGACATATTAATCCCATAGCCATTTTCCAAATCAATAAATCACGAAGGCGCCAGGTGTAGTAATATACAAGCGAAACTAAAAGTAAATAACAGAGTAATGGACATAATATGAGCAATGAATCAAAGTCTATTAATTACATTCTTAGAGCCCGTTTACGTACTATGTATAAACGCGACTCGCGACTTGCGTCTTGTGACTGGCGACACGTGACTAACAAATACGGGTAACAAATTAGTGATTAGATTAAAATAAAGTCTTATATTTTATTTCAACCCTAGAGTAAAAATGTAAGTTTCCATTCCGTCTAAGAATGTTTTGTGTGTTAAAATATTTTATGTTTAAATATTCATTCATTCCATCTTTTTTAATTATTTATATATTATACATTGTCTTTATCTTTAAGTATTTAGTTTAAACTAAAAGTAATTTAAAAAAAATACTAATAATAAATATAATAATTATAAATATATTATTAATCTACGTGACGGGGCAAAGTCATTTACAACATATAGCTACGAGAGCTATTTTTAACTCGTTGTGTATATGATTTTAAATCTTAAGTCACAAATATTTCTATGACTTACAACCAGTTTTTCACATCTGCGTGCTCTGTTTGTCAGTGGTTTTATGTATCTAATATTTCCATAATAAAGGCCTATTAACCTAGTAAAGATAAGCGTTTTTATTAAATAGATATAAAACTAAGTAATATGAAATCTATATTAAGCAATATTAGCTTTATATATTGGAGAAGATGGCGTTTGTCTTATCATATAGTGTTCATAGCAATGATATAAACTTTTCGCTATTCGCGTCGCTTGCCGTATTACTAAATGTCGTGTTCAGGCGCATACTCGTAGTACGCAGGCTTAATAAGTGTCGTAATTTTCTTTCATCCGCGGCGAATGCTAATGTCCAAGTAGTTTTGTTGCAATACCATTGTTTGAGTACTAAAAGGGTAATTGTACTACCGTTTTGTTACGGCTCACGTGTACAGGGTTCTATAATAAGATACAAGCTAATAATGCGCGTTGTGCAACTTATTTTATTAATTTACACCTTACCGAGCTGATAATAAAAAAAATCGTGCGTCTTAGGACGCCCAACAAAAGTGATAACTTAAACTAATCTAAGTTGAACTATTTAATATTGAAATTGTTTAACTGGAGAAAAGCTTAAGTTATTACTTAAAGTTATGCCTAATAACATACATACATAAATAACTATGTCTTACAATATATAGTATATATAGTAAGCGTCTGTCCGAAATGCGGCTGTGGGTTAGAGTGAGAGAGGAGGACCCTGCCTACCACTGTCGTATGCGTAAGAGAAAGGGAAGCCAGACAGGCAGACGCCGTAACGCGTTACGTAACGACGTGGTTTGCCCTCCTATAAGAAATTATCACTTCAAAAAGCTGTATAAAATATTAGGTTCATTAGCTCAGTCCCACGTAAGACTTTTCCACAGCTGTATTATTACAGTTGAAACGATAAAATTGCGTTGCAATGTGCTAGTTTAAACGAGAAGTTCACCCGATTTATTGTGACATATCATACAATTCGTGCAATATACCGTATTAGATGAACCTTTTCTCTTTAAGCAAGTAAGTAGGGCTACTTATAAAGTATATATTGGGTTGTTACTTTATGGAGTAAAGATGTATGTACGTTTGTTACTCTTTCAATATAAAAACTACTGAATCAATTTTGATGAAACTTTACAATAAGATAGCTTACACATCAGAATAACACAAATATTTATAAAGTATGAATATATAGTGTGCATTATCCTAAATATAACGATTTTCCATCACCAGGCGGGTGAGACCCGCGCAGCTAGTGAGTACATATGACTGTAGAGCTCGTAAGAGTAATCAATTTAGCATTTTTTTACTTTTTTTAGACAAATTAGTACTTGATCAATTATTTCTAAACGTGGCAAATAATATGCAATCAAACATCTTAGACAGTGACTAGTGAAGATATAATATCTAAAGTGTAAAACAACGTTTCGCAAGCAGAGTAGTGGTGCAAGTAATTAAAGCGTTATCAAACTTCCCCGAGGTAGATACATGTACTGACGTTAGAGATTAAGTACGCACAATCGCACCATTAATTATTACGTAATTAGTGAAGCGGTTAATACAATGCACGAAAATCTTCATAAGCCTGTATTATAGAAAAAAATATACAACGAATACCGGTTCGCGGCACTTGAGATGATAATCCAGCCTAATAAAAAAGTACTCGTTTAATTTCAAATACGTGTTATATAGACTATAAAAGTATAGTTATACAGAAATAATTGTTAATTTTTTTCTATTTAAAATATCATTGAGTCTTTCAGACTGATCGGACGAAAACAAACGCAGAAACGCGTTTGTGAGTCCGACCTTAGACTTGCGAGCGGTAGCAATGTTATCTGTTACATAGGTACATTTAGCTGTTTAATGGAGTAGAAAAGGACTTTCTCGATGTTCAACCTTTTTGAGTTATATTTGCATAAGTGCTTAGTTAATCCGCGAAACTGTCGAGTTTTTTATTTTCTTATTGTATAGTATAGGTTCGCGTTTGACCACAATCTTGCCCTATGTGGAGCAAAGACGTGGTCTACGATGTAGCACGCATACCTAGAAGGTATTTATTCACACGGGACTTGAAGACACCCAGGTTATAAGTATCGAAAGACAGACTGCAATGAGTTCCATTCCTTTGCGGTGCGTATGATGAAGCTGAATTCGAAGCGCTTCGTTCTTATAAGTGGAATATCCACCATATATCGATGCCGCATGCCGGTGCGCCTGGTTGTCCGATGATGGAAGATGGCGGGATCAGATCGAAGAGCTCAGCTGCACACACTCCAAAGTGAATCCGATAGAAGACCGATAAGCTGGCAACCCTACGTCGATGTTCGAGACTTTGCGTTTTGTCATCGAAAAGCTAGTCGTTGCCCACCAGCCTCCTGGCTCTCCGCCCAATCGACTCTAGTGCCTCGAGTTGATATTTGGCTGAACCATCCCAAAGGTGAGAGCAGTACTCCATACATGCTCGTACTTATGTTTTGTGTTTCCAGTGCAGTCCTTATAATCGTTTGGAGTCCTAATTACTGTCCAAACTTTGAACAGTTATTTTGTGGTTAAGTCATAAGTAGTCGATTAAATAGATGTATGACCAAAGAATGATAAGGACTTAATTGCAAGTTAACTCGTACAAATGTAAATCAGGCAAATGTCATTAAGTCAAAAATTGAAATAAGAATCGTTTCGAATTTAAAACAAACTTATATTTTTGGTTATTTTAGTTCATAATTATATTTATAGCATACAATATCGAAATCTCTCTGAGCTCATATTTATATCATGTTAATTATTTGTATATACATTTGTATATACATATGTATATATAATATCATATGTATATATTTTTATCCATGCAGGAATGAGGAAAGAATACAATTACCTGCAGTCCGGCGACCTCTCGTAAGAGGTGACAAAACAAAACTCAGCCAGGTGGTAGAGTATTTGTCTGACTGGATGGCGACCACCCCTAGTCTAGAGTATGCCGCCATAACAACCTTGAGTTGTGTTCCGGCATTAGTGACCAGGTTCCTATCTCCCTTAAGAGAGCAGCAGCGAATTTGTAGCGCCTTTGGTGTTGCAAATGTCCATAGGCGATGGTAATCGCTTCCCAACGAGTGGGCCGTCTGCCTGTCATCTGAACTCATGCAATTTAAAAAAAATACACACACCTTTTATCATATATATAAAATTCTCGTATCCCGGTGTTTGTAGTTAAACTCCTCCGAAACGGCTTGACCGATACCCATGAAATTTTGTGTGCATATTGGGTAGGTTCGGACAACATCTATATTTCATTCCCCTAAATGTTAAGGGTAGTCCACCCCCATTTTTTTATTTTTTATGATACAACATTAAAAAATACATATAACCCTAAATTTTCAATCCTCTACGATCAACCCCTATTTTTAATAGCGATATTAGTACTGAAATCATATAACTTGCTTAAAATTCCTAAAAATAATTTAAAAGGCAAAACAACGTTTGTGGGTCAGCTAGTATTTAATAAAAGTTTACTCAATCCGTATTCAAATATTGTATTTTAAAATAACTGTGCTTATTAGGACACGCTGGCAAAGTTGTAGAACTTTTTTTTAATTTGGAAGGAATTTTTAAATTATCACATTAAACATTAATATTGCCCTAAAATAAGCATATTACAAATTCTAACATCCAAGTCAAACAAAATGAAGACACACCTGTCCCCATCTTAATTCGTTCAAGTTGTTTTATGTCACGCTCGCATTAAGTTAACAACAGAACAATTACGAGGTATTCCAGGCTACAATTTTAATTAAACAGCGTAGTATCATTCATCTAGCGAATGTGTTACGTGTTAATAAAGACACTTTTGAACGAAGATTCACGTCGTTTGATATAATTGCTTCATTTGTTCTAAAAGCGTGTACAGTTAAGATTAATTTATGTACTGTTGATTTCGAAACGTAGGAGGTTATTTGACTGGGTTTAATTTTTGAAGACTGATTGATTAATTGAGTTAGACAGAATGGTTTCATTAACGAAAGAAACAAGTTTCGTTTTGCTTTGTTTGACTAACGAGAAAAAGTTTTGTTGTTTTTTAGAATGAAATCAGTATTAATTGATTAAAGAATATTTAAAATGACAATAGGAATACAATCAAATTATCCAAGATAATTATCTTACAGAACATCACAGTTTCGCAGATTTTGATCCGTATACAAAACTTATGATGAACTTTGTATAAATATTATAATAATAATAACAGCGGGGGAATGGTGTGAATGGAGCGTTAAGTAAACTTCTAGGCGCTAAGAACCTCAGCCAGAAGGCCCAGCTTGCCATACACAATGCTGTGCTGGTACCTACGCTCACGTATGGAAGCGAGAGTTGGGTATGGAACATAGAGCATGAAAGTATAGTAAACGCGGTCGAGATGCGAGCACTGCGCAAAATCTGTGGAGTGACGCTCGCGGACCGCTTTCGTAATACCGAAGTAAGAAAGAGAGTTGATCTGAAAGAGAGTGTCGGGGTAAAGGTAAGGAAAGGAATGCTCCGGTGGTTCGGGCATGTGGAAAGAATGTATGATGAAAGAATGACTAAACAGATATACAATGCAAAAGTGGATGGATGCAGAAGTCGCGGAAGGCCACGACACACCTTCCATGATCAAATTGATCGTGTATTAGCAGAAGGTGATGTCAGGAGCCTTAAGAATAGACGAGCGTGCATGACAAGAGCTATGAATGTCAAAGAAGCAAGTGAGGTGTGTAAGAATAAGCCTGTATGGCACTCTGTTGTTCGTGCCTACCCCGCAAGGGACCTGGCGTGAAGTTATGAATGTATGTAATAATAACAGCCCATAAATTTCCTATTGCTGGACTCGGACCTCCCATTATAGGGGAACGGACAGTATACCAGCTACGTTTGTCCGAGGCGGCATGGCATGGCGTGGTAAGGTTTCATCACGACGTTTTCCTTCAGCACGTGGTAATGTACCAATATGCATTTTATGTCAGAAAACTACCAAAGTGGTCCATGTTTTCCGGCCAAATAAAGGAATGGGGCGTAAATACATAAACACGTTTCTTAAAAATATCTACATATTAGTTATATAAATACCTACATATTAGTTAATGTATGCATGTTTATATTTCATATGTCTTTTCTTTGCCACTTTATCCGTGCATTAACGGCGTAGGAATACAATTTCCTGCAGCCGAGCAGCCTGTCGTAAGAGGCTACAAAACAACCCACTGCCATATGGTGGTAGAGCGTCGGGTATTCGCCCGTCTAGATGGCTACCGTCCTTGGTGTAGTCCCAATCTCATTTCTAATGTTCATAGGCGATGGTAACCGATTTGCATCAGATGGACCGTCTGTTTGTCTGCTGCACTCATGCAATAAAACAAAACAACATAAATCCCTGATAACTTGAAAGACAAAATCAGAAAAGTAACTTTATGTTCCAATGAGTTTTCAAATACGATTCTTACACAATTTAAAAATATTGTCTACTAAGCAGATAGGTTACATAAGCAAAATAACATTGTTAGGCAACATTTAAGTATATATAAAAAATACCTATGACAAGCGGCAACACATTTTAATACCTTCTCTCATGAAAGCCACGTTTGGTATCAACCCGCCCACATTCAACTTTATATCGATCAGAAATGTATTTCTAAGCCAGTTTACTTCTCGTAAGATCGGATTATGGGTCAAAAGCGGCTTACATTCGGGTAGGAGTGCTTAAACTCGCGTAAGAACTATAATTTACGTATATCAAATAGTTTTACTGGATTTATAATCAGTTACGATATATGAAAGTGTTAAAAAACTAAATATTTATTATTAAAAAATGTAAGTACTGCCTCCTACTATCAGAGACCCAAATTCGTACCTACATTTAGATATTTACTCAGGAAAAACTATTCGTCAGCTCTGCAATGTGCATAGTACCGTTGTTATCTTTAGGTATTGAAATATGTTATGGTTGTTATCTTTAGGTATTGGAATATGTTATAGTTGTTCTCTTTAGCTACATCCTACAACATACATCGCCAGATTAGTTAAGAATTTATTGTAAGTTGGGTTGCCTGGAAGAGATCGTTTTTAGCGATAAGGCCGCTTTTGTTTTGCCAAGAAGTACGGTAATTGTGTATTTTGTGTTTGTATTTGGGTGTTTTGGTAATCAATAAAGTGTTATCTATCTAACTTTAGCTATTGAAATATGTTGTGGTTTTTATCTTTAGCTATTGAAAGATAAATATTGTGGAGCAATCTTTTGCTTTGAAAAATAATACACAAAACAAATCAATCAAAAACGTCTGTTATGTGCTATAGTAGAAACTAAAACTACGTACATTATGTTGGTACTACAGTATATAATGTCTCTTGTGCAGGTTTTAAACCAGAGTAGCCTTCAATTAATTCTAAAGAATTTCTTTTTTGCTTCCTCAAGGCCACATGCTCGGACATCGTAAAACCGCATTCTTTTGCAGCGAAATTTATGAATGTAATTGGTCTCCGGTTGTCTGCAGTTTTTAAAGCGAATTCCTCAAACAGAACCACTTATATGGGTATATTTTTGGATCATGAATGAGTTCTGAGTAAAGCAAATATCACAATATTATGTATCAGTATTCACAGGTGGTTGAAAAACAATGTATGCATGTGTATATGTCTCTTATACAATTGCCATACCTTGCGAAGTTACATCGTTTTAAAGAATTGGTTATGAATAAATTAATTTAGTGTTTCATCAACTTCACAGTAATTTAAACTTTCGATTAAAAACAAAAAATATAAAAACACACTGAAGCTATAAAAAAGATTGCATAAATACATGTAAAACATTTGCCTGCTTCGAATCTACCGCATTGTAGTGTCAACAAATCAATGTAAGCCTTCCAAGTTTGAGTCACGAATCCTGGTTCTCTACTAAGAAAGTAGAGATCCAGTCCTATCGGATTAGCAGCATTGGATCGGCCTTTTACAAAGAATCGAACCTCCACATATAAGATATTAGGAGACCCGTGCCAACTACGCTAGGCGCTACTCGAGATAAGCTAACATATAAGTGTCCATGGGGAAAACCTTTCTCAAGTCAATGCCAACCAGAGAAAATGTTTGACCCTGGAACTTATTTATTGTATAGTCAGCGTACTCCTATAAGCCAACGAATCAGCCGGTTTTTGTCAAAATTGATATTATCATATGACAAATAAAAAATATGCAGCTTCCTACTGGTGAAAGAATTTTCAAAATCGATTAAGTAGTTCAAGAGAATAATTCCTATGAACAAACTCAACCTCTTTATAATAGATACTGATTGAAAATCATCACGCAACAGGTTCGATTCTACTATTAAATTTTCCAATATAAACTATGTAACATAACTGTTAAATAATATAACTATTAAATATTATATAATATAATAATATAATATAACTATTAAAATTAGTTAAATAAGTTTTGGTTTCAACAGTTTGATTTGATTTGACTAATAATTCTTGCATATCAATACAAGCTTTAATTTATCATAATGTAAGTAAAGAAACAAACAATGAGGCCCATGGAGGTATAAGGCATCATACAATTATGTTAACAAAAACAGAAACCTTAAAAATATTGTTACACGCCGACAAAGTGAATGCACACCTGTAGTTTATTACCTTTCCCACATTTGGACTTATTACACGTTTACGTTGTGTTTAAACTTTGTAATTAAGAAAAACATCCTATTGTTATTGTACTGATTATGGTCGCAGGTGTGCAGATTATGTTTTCTTGTAAAATTCAGTTCACGCGGTCGATTCTTGTATTGTACTGTTTAGTATAAAACAATGCCCGAAAGGAGGGGTGATCAAGATGTGTGTATTACATTCGATAAGCGATATAGTGACGGAATTTGCGAGTACTATTGGATCATGCAGTTTGTACTGGTTCTGTCCAGTTATATTTGTACCTGTGTTATACGTGTTTGTATTGTTCTAATAAATTCTATAATAGTTGCAACGGCATTTAAATTCCTGTAGCTCGTAACAGTATTTATTAATGTTGTAAAGCTATCATCATTGTTCATTCATATATTGGACATTTAAAATCCAATAAATGTCATGTAATGATTTTTAATGATTTTCAAACCTGTAGCTGATTATAGCCTTAAGGCTTGGCTATCCCTATTTCGCTATAGAACATTAATTACTTAATGACATTTATTGGTGTAATGAGAAACGATTCAATCAGTATTTTCATTAATTTACGACTAACATTTATGGTTAATTGCCTACTATTTCTTCCCCTAGAAGATCTGGACTGACATTATAATCACGTTTCCATGGGCTCAGTTATTTGTAAACAGTATTTACACATCTTTAGATTAATCACAGAGAAGAGAGAAAGAAGACAATTGAGAACAGAGAAAGAACACAATTTCCTGCGGCCGGGCGGCCTGTCGTAAGAGGCGACATAACAACCCACAGCCAGGAGGTAGGGTATTTGCCCGACTGGATGGCTACCACCCCTTGTCTAAAGTATGTCGCCATAACAACCTTGAGTTGTGTTCCGGCATTGGTGACAGAGTTCCAGACTCCCTTAAAAGAGTAGCAGCGCATTTGTGTCACTTTTGGTGTTCGAAATGTTTATAGGCGATGGTAACCGCTTTCCATCAAGTGGGCCATCTGCCTGTCCGCAGAACTCCTGCAATAAAAAAAATAAGTCCCTCCGAGTTTGCACTATATGTACCCATTCTCTTTCTCTTTCGATTTACCTATCCACCGTTTACCGGCGAATTTGTGAGGATCATCAAGCCAACTGATTAGAGAAGATCTTATAAAACGTTTGCTAAGACTCGATCTCTATACCAGGCTTTGTCAGCTTTTTATGCCATCTGTAAGAAACGTGACTGACTTACTGCCGCTAATCCATAAACAGAAATCCCGTCTCAATAAATCGTAACCACTTTAAAGAGTAATTAAAAATAATTATTAGTTTTATTAGTTGGAGTGGCTCAAAGCCTGTGTCATTCAAATGACAAAAGGTCAAAAATTCTAGCAAGCACATGGATCGTAAAAAGGAAGTCTTGTATAACTATAACAGGACCGATGGCCGATGGAGCAGACGAGTCTCGGAGTGGAGACTGCGTCTCGGTAAACGTAGTGTCGGACGCCCTCCAGCCCGTTGGACCGATGACCTGTGCCAGTTTGCAGGTAGGCGCTGGATGAGGACATCAGAGTGATGCGTGGCGCCGATCAATCCTTAATCTGACCGTATCAGTTGTAGCCATGTTGTATCAGACATATATCAGTTACTTTTTTTAACTTTTGTTTGTAGAATGAAATTTAACAACAGGGTGTATTTTTCTATGTTCTATCTATGTAATAGGTATGGGATTCCTCCTCATTTCGACATATAGTAGAAACTATATATCCTTGAAATGCGGAGGAAGCTCATACCCAAAACATTAATGGACCTGTGTTATATTGTCAACATGCGAAATGTTACCCATAGGATTATTTCAAACCGATTGGTCTTTAGTGATAAAACCGCCCTGTAAGGATAGCGCCCACAATTACGAATGTACAGTCGCGGTATGAAAATATCCGTCACCTCAAAGTCGACTTTCGCTTGCAAGAGTACAAGAAATAGTACCGCCAATATTTAAAAACATTTTACGTTTTGTAACGTTTATAAAATGCAGAAACGTGAAAAAAGAAAATTGTAACGTTGTCAATGACAGACATCATACGATTTTCAAGCCTTTATTTTACTTTTGCATTTGCACATCTATCAAATCTCATATTTCTTGATAGTAAAACCCACATGAAACAGACGACATAATTGTCGTACTTTATTGTTGTGGGTGACATAATAAGGATGTTGTGTGCGTTATACTCTTATAAACCATCAACACTATACGTAAATAATCGATTTAAAAATAAAACGTTCTATTATACTTTATTACATTTTTTTACTTTATTACAAAATGATTTATTTAACATAAATATGTTCATTGCAATGTGGATATATCCTTTACACGATATATTATTTCTAATTTTGTCAAAAATATATAGATAAGTTAAAAACTTTTTTATATGTGGAGTATAGTGGAGCTAGAGCCTGGAGTCCATTTTTATAACAAATATAGTTGATAACGAACGCATAAAGATTACCGTTTAATCCGTCATCCAGCTCGGCTTTCACAAGAAAATCAATTACTTGGAAAGGGTTGCATTTTATTAGAAAAGGCTACGTATAGAGCACGTAAGCGCGCTCTAAAGTCACCATACAAAAACATTTAAAAACTACTGAACGGATTTCGTTACTAAATTTGTTTGTTCAACATTATTAGTATAAAATTTTATTTTCACCTTCTACCGTGCTATAAAACAGTACAGCGACATCTATTGGTTATCTAAAGAATTAAAGCCATTTTTTTTGCTCGTTTATCCTCGCTGTGAAACGAGGGATCCGGTATTAACAATTGCCGTGTTTAGTCTTATGCTCCTGCTTTACCTGCGTTTTACTGTTTCCAAGCGTTTATTTTACTTTTGATATTTGCAGGTCTATCAAGTTATATATTTCTAGAGTAAAGCCCATGTGAAACTAAAATTACATAATTATCTTACTTTAATGTTGTGGGTAAAGTAATAGTGATGTTCTGCGAGTCATGTAACGCACAGATTATGAAACCATCGACACTATACGTAAATTAATCGAAAGTAATAGATTTGAAAAAAGAAACTCGGGACGCCCAACAGAAGTGATAACTTAAACAAATCTAATTGAACTATTTAATATTGAAATTGTTTAACTTGAGGAAAGCTTAGGTTATTACTTAAATTTTATGCATGTAGCGCGTGGGTTAGAGTGAGAGAGGAGGATGCTGCTTACCGCTGCCTTATCTGTAAGAGAAAGAGAAGCCAGAAAGATTGACGCCGTAACGCGTTACGTAACGAAGCGGTTTACCCTCCCATAAGAAGTTATCACAAATCTACTTTCTTACATTTTTTAACTTTATTACAAAATGTCATATTTAAATAAATAGTAACATAACATAATTTTTTGTAGAATAGTCTCTTCTACGACTTAGTTTGAGAAGGTAAAATGTGCTCGGGGAATGTTAGATAAATCAATTTGAAAACTGGCGTACCTTTTTATACCGCTTCTGTACATAGTCATTGCTCTTTTTGGATGGTTTTGTTATACATTAAAAAGTTATTGTGCTTATATTAATATGTGTGATAATTTTAAAACCGACATTGAATCTGCAATTTTGCAGTCCCCGAGGGCACAGCAACGTCATAATGACCATACATCTTACAGGGTGAAGAAATTTAATAAAATTAACCAAGAAGGTGGACGACGTAACATAAATGTTTGTGCCATTTAAGGAGCAGTGCAATACGTAATACCGGCTATCGTGAGCAGTCCTTTAAAGTCGCTAAAGCGATTATGAAATGTGCGTACGTGTGGCGTGGACGGTTCACATTGCAGGGCTTTCTGTTATCACTAACGATTTGTTCAAAATTCAAAATAATGTTCAATTCTTTGAAATTGGAACCTCGTGATATCAATATTACCTTATATTTGTTGTCAATTTTACATTTGCCGATTGATATGTAAAACGTGCAATGAAAACTCTATATAACGATGCTGAAAGCACTGTGCATTTATGTCGTTATAGAGAGTTGTCTTTAAAAGGAGAGAAGTCTACAATAAAACTATGTATTAACGGTTTTAAGCGAAATTATTTATTTGATTTTGGTTATTCCGGCGTTTCGGCCGCTTTTCAGTGGCCGTGGTCACGGACTAAAGGTGACAATTGTCCAAAGAGTTAAGTTAAAGTTTTAAGTTAAGTTGTAAGTTAGTTTATATTGTTAAAGCTTTAACAATACTAGTAGTTCTGTTATGTATACAAGTCGCAAAACTTAAAAAAAAATATTATGGAGAGAAGTCTATTATTTTTGTCTGACGTCTTTTGCTGCACCAGTAATCTTGTTGTATTTTATTACTTATTATAATTCATATCTTGCAACGTTGAGGCATCTTGGTGATAAAGGAGAACTTAGAAATTCCGAAATTTCTGTATGCATGATGCCGAAAATCGACTTTATTACGGGTTACGATAATAAAGCGGTAGAACGTACACAACTGCGCATTTTTACTAATTTTGGCAACCTAAAAGGTACTTTTTTTGACTTAATTGTTGTCATTATTGAGAGTGGGTGTAATGCTATATAGAGTGTATCACTGTATGGTAAACAAGCTAAACCAACGAAAGCGAAGTGATTTCGACGCTTAACGGAGTTTGTCGTTAAAGCGAGTAACGTTACATCGAGTTGGTACTATATATATAAATGCTCAACACATAAGTAGACAATCTGTGGGACTTGTGCGAGCCTGTAAATATGAATTGTGTTCTAACTGGCATAAAAATATAAGGCTAGTAATAATTTGTTTGCTACAAGGAGAGTAGACAGTACGTACTCAAAAATAGTTACATTTAAATTTATTACACTACACTTACTTATACAAGTAAAAACATTCGATTGAAGCATTTATGTGTAATGTCAAGTATTAATTATATCATAAATTTTAAATTTAGACATAATACAAAGTTAATTAAATTCTAAAACGCCCTCTTTTTATGGCGAGATATAAAAAGATGTATCACCTTCAAAGTGACTAGTAAGAAACTTCGTCCAGGTAACTAAAAGCAGGTATAGAATAACACGCGTCACAGCCCTATGTAACATGAACGTATGATCATCAGAGCCTCAATTCAGAGGACGTACTGCAAATTGCCCGCCGCGTTCACATCGAACCGCAATAAATTTTTCTTTCACATATGTCAGCTTTTAAGTTCCGGGTTCGTGTGATATGATCTCTAGAGTATTTTTTTATTTGAGATAACATCGATTAAAATTTTACAGCTAGCGGAATACTTGAGGTACCAGCACTAGCTTTACGGGGATAGCTATGTTCGATTTTCTGTGAGTTCTATGGAATCGTGTTACTTTGTTGTTTAACAAATGATACTAAAGTTTGCATGTCAAGAAAATATTACTTTTATTAAGTTATGATATAAAAGCGGTTCTTTGAATAAAATTGAAAGTTAGTTAATTTCAAAACTTGGTAACTACTTAAGTATGCAAGAGAAGAAAGTCAAATTTTACACATGTTTTATCGCGAGAAAATAATAATGATATAAATAAAATTAAAATGTTTCTAGTATATATTAACATTAAATATATGCAGACAAAGCCAAGTAATACCCTAATATTTTGGAGAAATATGACATTGCTCAAGATCTTTCATCTGTAGCATTGTTTCTGAACATTTTTTGTGTCGCGAACCACGAAAAACTATAATATCTATTCACTACAAAATTATGATATTTTAATTATTATTAGGTACTTCATTTATACGTCGATATGTGTATATAGATCTTGCATCTTTAACAGATTACGACCCTCTTCAAGAATTCAAGAAACGATGATCTTCAGAAATTAACTCGCATGTTGTTGCGTATATAAATGTTAGACAAGATATACAAAGTAATCTAAGAAATATGATATTCAGGGCAAATATTGTAGTACCGACTATTCCTAATAAGGTAAGAGGAAAACGTTTTTGTCCAGCAAACAATACGTAACAAGGAAAGTGCATTTGTTTTTGACGAAATGACTTTTCATGCACCAATTATAACATAGAAAGTTGTGCTCCAGGGGACAGAAACTAACCTTTCCTAGCAGACCTTTAGCATTGCGATAAAATCCGACCCCGGTAGTGTTAGATACACTAGAAATGTGCTACCATTTCTTTATAAAGGTGACCTGACATTAAACACATGAACTGATTCAAACAGAAACAAATTATAACTGCATTAGAATAGTATACATATACAATACATTCTGGGCTTCTGGGAAGGTCACCGGAGCACGTAAAGGATTCCCGACAGTCGGTCCTCTATGCTGTCTGCCGAGCGTAAGAAATCCAAGGATCCGACCGTGAGACTACGCAATAAATGTAACCAGCGCTCCTAATCCGTATTTTATGACGCGCCACAGGAACTAGAGCTAAAGGCACTCACCCTGACACATCTACGTGAGGTTATCCTACGGTGCTTCGGAGAAGGCTACCCTACTTCACTTCTACCGGTTTTGCCTGAGGGGTTTCCACCGGTCATCGGGGGAATGTTTGTGACCAGCACCTCCGACCGCTTCTCTGCCGTTTGCGGATGGAATCGCTTACTTGAGTAATTCTCCTGCATCGAACCGCGCGCATCATTCGCCGCAAACAAATTCTCTTTAAAAATATACCTTTTTAAGAATCTTTCTGTTTCAATCGTTTAGTTAATAATAAATAATCTACCACTAGTTTGAAAAAACCTTATTGTGGCGAATGTTGCGCGTTGGACGATCGCGCGCCAACAAAGAGATTTGCCCACGCATATCCTATCTGTCTCTTTCATCTACCTCCTTCTACGACACGGCTTTGTAGAATGAGGCCACTATATTCAGCATCCCCTATTGCGTAGCATAGGTACTATAAGACGCTTCACGAGGAGATGCTACCAATTACGCTTTCTATTATTAGGTAACTTAGAGTAAGAGAGTCAGTTAACCTGGAGTTAATATACAAATTAAAAATATATGTAAGTATCAAGTAACAAAAGACACTAAGAACATAATACCTAAGTCATAGTCGTGACCCATGGACATGAAAAAGTAAAGAGGATGATACCGATGCGCTATGTTACCAAATAAATATCACATAATCATTTATTGCATAAAAATATCGTAAATATACAAATTTTGTATGGTAAAATAAAATGCGTCCCGTTTTACACCTTACTATCCATTTTTTATGTTATGATTGATAAAAAATTGGCGTAATGTTGTTTTATTAATTTTTAACCAATGGTATCGAAAATGAGTAAATAGTAAGATAAAGGCTAATGTACAGGCGAGTTTAGATACAAAATTCGCTACCATTTCTTCGTGATTACGTTTCGCAGATAATACCTGTAGCGTAGGCGTGATCATCGGTCACGTATCTGAGTTATGACCTAGGTACAGAATAAATCTAGCTCAGTATTTCTAAACTAAGTTTTCGGCTTCATTACATCTGAAGTGTTACATAAATAATAAAGCTAGCTCTACTTGGTTAAATTACTATTTCTCAAGATGTCTACTCAGACTCACTGTGACAAATATTATAATGTCAGCGATAGATTATGATTGTATTATGCTGGATAATATACAATGAACAACTAGAACCGATCTCATTGTTAGATAACCAAACGAGCGTAAAGAAGGAAATTTCATACATGAAATTTCTCTTCTGGGAAAAGAACCTGGTAACTCTGTATTTCAGGGAACTAAGTGGACCGATGTTCAGAGTTCTATGCGATGCCATCAAACGATTGTAAGTGTCAGAAATGGCTAAATATTTGTGGCTTTTGAATGGAGATGCTTGTACCACGAGGGCCTGTAGTGCACAAGCTTCATTAATGCCTGGTAAATATCTCAAGCGACCAAAACACTGGTAACTCTGTATTTCAGGGAACTAAGTGGACCGATGTTCAGAGTTCTATGCGATGCCATCAAACGATTGTAAGTGTCAGAAATGGCTAAATATTTGTGGCTTTTGAATGGAGATGCTTGTACCACGGGGCCTGTAGTGCACAAGCTTCATTAATGCCTGGTAAATATCTCAAGCGACCAAAACACTGGTAACTTAAATTTAGGGTAACATAATAAATCTAAGTTACCGTCCAACGAGACAGTGGCATTTATATAGCCTTTATAAACAAATTAAAACATATATTAAATAACGTGAAAATAGTAATTTTCATGTTTTGTAATAGAATTTAAAGATACATTACAAAATTCAATCGCCGCCAAAAATAAAATTTCGTTATACTATTCGCTTTTACAATTATTAATGGCAACATTCGATTCGTTTTTAATGAATTTAATACGCACGAAAAGTTATCTTGCTACTGACAAAGAACCCACCAACATTCCAGCTCCGGATCAAATTACAAAATATGCATGAAGATTTTGATAAGTCGATGAATTGATAGTTTATTATAAATAATGTAAATATATAAGTCATATGGGACTGTAAATTGAATATAAAGTTTTTTATTACCAAAAGCAGGCAAAAGCTCACGGCCCAACACCATACGCGTAGATAAATTGATCGATGTATCGCTTGGGTAATATTTTTTAACTTGGTATACATATTGTTACAGGCCTTCAAAGATAAACGCACAGCTGCCTGTTGTAAAGCGCAGCTTATTGCCTTCCCGGATTTAGGAATTCGTTTGTTTACTTTGTGTTTAGAATTTGTAATAAAGAAAAACCTGCTATTTGTCTATTTATTTTATGACCGTCATTAGTATCGAACTAATCCTTGTTGTTATTTTTTTCGACTTTGTTGGCCGTTCGCAGGTGTGCAAATAACATATTTTTTTCGGTTGTGTATTGTACAGCTTACTATAAAACAATGTACGAACGGAGGGGTGGGGCAGTCAAGCGACGATTACGATACGAGTAAGACGTACATTCAATGAGCGATTTAGTGACGGACTTTGCGCGTATTACAGAGTCGTGCAGTGTGAACTAAATCAAATCAGAAAACTGACTAAGTGGTGCATGCGTTCCGCCAGGATCGAACCCGCGTCCTTTGAGTTTGGCACGCGTGCGTAGCCATTACGCTACCACGACTATACAGGAATTTAGTGTCGTGTGCCATTCCTGTGAACTGAACCAAGACAGAGCAGAGCGGATCTCAAAGTTGCTTCTGCTATTCTAGAGGATCAGAGTCATAACTCACCGATACAGTCCACAATATTGAACCAGTAAATCATCCCAAGGGTCACATTCCACCATCTCGTGGCCTATATAGCGCTCCACATTAACCTATACAAGGCTATTAAAAATAACTTATCTGGATATTTATTTTAAATGAAACTAAATGATAATCAAATTCTATAGACATTCCAAAATGCCTATTTTTATAAATCTCTCCCTTATGATTCCATCGTACATTAATGTAAAAATACGTATTACTGTCATATGTCATGAATACGTAAATATTAGGCACGACACAAACGTGGGCGATCCTTTCAAATATATTTCTGGCACTTCACACCGTATTGTACAAATGTTTATGGTCTTTAAACTGACGTAAGTTGTTAGAGGAGAAAACATTTAACATTTAAATGAGTCAATAATGAAGAACATAAATAAAGACTGCATTCTTCAACTCGATTATAATATGAAACAACAAGTATTTTCACATATTTTCTTCCTACTTTTAGGAACAGTATATATATAAAAAACCTCCTTTAAAAAAACCGACTTCAAAAAAAGATATTATTAAAAATAGCTTTAGAAACAAGTTATTTTATACTTTTTAGTTTTTGAAGTTGTTGAATGGTTTATTTTATTTTTTCCTTTTAGTGTCTAGCTATGGGTAGGACTATGAAAGGTGCCGCGTGCCTCAAAAAATATAGGTTGCAAGAAACGGGAACAGAAATAAATCATAATAAATGAAAATGAAAACTACTGGGCCAAAGTATATTAAATTTTTAGTGGGCCAAATGGCAACTATTCGAACTAAAAAGAAACACGCAAATTGGATCATAAAGCTCAGAGTAATCGGTGTGCATACATAAAAAATACCCTTCAAGTTGAGAACCTCCTCCTTTTGGAAGTCAGTTAAAATCGTATTTTTATAATTCTCCTCTTTTTCGTTCGATAGAGGACTAGTTTGACGGCTTAGAAGGGTTCATAATTTAATAATTTAGGTAATAAAGTCATCAGTCAGTGAACTAAACAGAAACAAGAACTTTCTACGATGTAACACGATCTTTCTCAACGATATTACAGACGTCTAAATATTTTTTCATTACTTGCATGAACTGCCATCTCTAATATGACGGTATCTGTAGTGTAGTGTTTAAGCATTGGCTCGCCTAGTTCACCAGAACGCAAATTGTAGTAATTCCCTAAACAGGTCAATCGATTGTTCAAGTTTAATTACTCTGATGAATAAAACTATAGACGGAGCCTACATAAACAAAAGCGCCGAATGAAGTGAAGCATTTATTTAAAAAATTCCATTGGTAAACTTCTGTAGTATAAACGTGGTTTGCGGTTAATAACCTACGTGGTTAATAACAATGTATCCACTGGAAATTATTGCACATTTATCCGTACTAATGCGATTAAGAAGGGCGTTATATTTCTTAGAGGTCGACAACGCGTTGACAACGCCCCTGGTGTTGCAAAGATCCATAGGCGCTGGTGACCACTTTCCATCAATTGGTCTGTCTGCCTGTTTGGTAGTTTTGACATTGAAAAAAACATTTAATATTAAGTGCTCTTAACGGTCTGCGATGCGATCAGCTTCCTATTCCAAAATCGTATTCCTTTAGTCGACTTCACTTTGAAAGCTTATACTAAATACCTCACAACCTTGTATAAGATGACCATAAAAATAAATTAAACCGCATCATCATCTTCATTAATATTCGCAAACAAATGTATACTGTCACGCTAATTAGAGCGTCAGTATTGTTTTATGTTTATTACTTAATTAAAGGCTTTTTCAAACTGTACATTCTCAAAAATAAAACGTGCTCAAATTGTAAACAAAATTTCCATCATGGCGGAACCGATTTGCATCATTTTATTATTCATACTAGGTTGAATCTCTTGAGCTTCATTTTCCACAACCAATTTACCAAAATTTTACACGAGCAATAAAAATATTTTTTCCATTCCCCCTATGCTGAAAGTACGCTTCGAGCAAAACAGCACTGTCATAAAATTTAGAAAATTGCGAACCATAAATAAAACATGCGACTGATATCCCAATTTTTTTACAGCTACTGCTAAACCGCGTCATAAATTGTAATAAAAATTATCACGAATTTTGTTACTTATATTTATAAATTATTTTATGTTTATAAATTACTTTCACTAAATTAATAACGCCTCTAACGCCGCGTACATTGTTTTTACTAAAAATATAAAAGATATTAGCTTTAATCCATCATCATAATTAATATTTATTTAATATTCTATTAATTAATGATGTCTGAACACGAATGTAAGAAAAAACGGGAATTTCGGAAAAGTTGTCGTGATATCGTATTTTACGAATTAATAAAATATTATGTAAACAAACAAGTAAAATACACACGTAATATAAACTCTGTGCATATTTTAATATTGATCAAGATAAAACTAATATCAAGTAATTCTCACGTCAGTAAAATTTGATAAATAAATACGAAAAGATTTTATTGAAGATAATGACGGTATAATGAAGACCAAAGCGTGTGAATATGGTTTTAGCAAAAAATAAGAATAGAAATATTATCACCACATTAAGAAATAGATGTGAAATTAAGAACAAATAAATGTCTTAACATTATCTCTAATCCCATCTCTAAGCGTAATCCTAATAATATTATAGATGAGAATATAAGTTTGTTTGTTGGTGATCTTTTGACGCCTGAATTGTGAAATTTGCATAAAATACGTCTCACGAAGAAAGTGCCGCGGCAAAAAATGAAACTAATCACACAGATGAGCACAGAGGACTTAGAGCTCCTTCACACTAAGTCGCAAGCAACGCGGCAGTAGCAGCAAACTTCCATACTTAAAAAAGTCATAGCGGGCAGCCGCGTGAGATCAGTTGGTTTCGAGCGTTGCAAGCTAGTAGATACAATTACGTAACAATTCACCAAAAGACTTTTTGAACATTCGAACGTGATTGAAGATTTTTTTTATTATTACAAACATTGTGTATTCATATATCATACTAGCTGTTTCCGCCCGCTTCGCGTCGAATGGTTGTGGTTTCCTGCTGATCGGTCCAGTAGTTACGAGTTTACCTCGGACAAAGAAAACAAACTTTGCTTATATATATATAAGCAAAGTTTGTTTGATATATGATATATTGATAATATATATATATATATATATAATATATATATATATATATATATATATATATATATATATATATATTATCAATCCAGTGTCGTCTTTTTTATTATGAATGCGAAGTCGATGGCACGGAATAAGATTCAAACAGCGGGATAAAGAATGATGTTTCTTCGTTGGAATCCATTATTGAAATCAAGTGCGCCTCCCTTTAATAAGAATAGATGTACTGTTGTTGAACTGCTGCCGCACTGCCGGTGATCTAATGTGAAGACGCTCTTACTTTCAAACGTCTTTCGTCGTTCGTTTTCGTTGCAGAACTTTTATTGTTTTTTTTATATTCAAGTGAATTTCCCATTGTGTCATGTTTTATGGACTATATTATTATAGTTTTAAGGAAATCTTTGTTTTTTCTGTCCTATATCGAAAAGCGTTTGAGAGTAAGGGCTCAGCCAGGTTGTTATATACTTTAAAAAGTATAGTCGAGTAGAAGTAAGTCAAGTGAAAATGTAAATTTTATATTACATTTTGTTATAAATATTACATAATATTTTTATTTTCTTTACTAATATAATTTAAATATGAATCTTTCTTAAACGATAAAATATTATCTTTCTGATATTCCATTGCACGACCACGACTGTAGCGCCCCATCTACGGGACTTATTTCGTGAGATAGAGTCTACTCGTTGTAGTGATATAAAGTTCCTTGTATCCAGAAATAAGTTGTGTTTCAAAATGATACACGAATATAGATCGCGGAAGATGTACGCCACCATTGCAATTCAGACAAAATACATCGCCATGGCAACGACAATGACATTACAGCAACATTTTTAAACGTTACTCTCATTGTTAGTTCCGGTTTCACTTCGCTAGATGATTGTATGGATATTCATTAGATACACTGAAGTAATCTAATGATATATATCCATACTATTCGGTGAACTTCGTCAAGTGTTCTCGTCGATCATTCCGCAATGCTTGAAGACAAAAGTCTTCAAGCTGTGCGTCCTCCCCGTCCTAACATATGGGGCCGAGACATGGACACTGACGGCAGGATTGGTCCACAAGTTCCAAGTCGCTCAGCGGGATTTGGAACCAGCCATATTGAGTGTTTCTCTTATGGATAAAGTTAGAAATGAGGATATCGATAGGAGAACCAAGGTAACCGACGTAGCTCGCAAAATTAGCAAGTTGAAGTGGCAGTGGGCCGATCACGTCTGCCGCAGGACCGATGGCCGATGAAGCAGACGAGTCCTGGAGTGGAGACCACGTCTTGGTAAACGTAGCGTAGGACGCCCGCCAGCCAGTGGACTGCAAATGGCTGACGAAGACACTGAAGTAAAAATGAAGTTCTAAATTTTTAGGAATTGTCAATGCGAGATAACCCGCGAGTAAAAGCTAGTAAACAATATATGCGAGTTCGTTAAACTTTTATGTTAATCGCGTAGTGTTTGGTAAATTTGCATTTAATCGCCAAAACATTTAGTCAACAGTTGATATAACTGCATATAAATTAAGTATGAAATGAAAATTCTAACACCATTTACAATAAAATTATAGATTAAAGGAAATTTAAAACAACGCGCTATGATAGCAAACCGAACTAAAAGACTAATTTTTAAGTATGTGGAGATATACCCAGATAATTTTATCCCTACTAATATTATAAATGTGAAAGTTTGTTTCTTACGCTTTCACGTGAAAACTACTCAACCGATCATCATGAAACTTTGTACACATATTCTTGGAGTTATTAGAAGTAACATAGGATACTTTTTATGAAACAAAAAGTCCATGCGGACGAAGTCGCGGGCAGAAGCTAGTTATTAAATTAAAAAATGCTTTGCTAACAAACCGATCGAAATGGTAGCAATATTTTTTACTAGGGGGTTATATAAGTGCGGGGGATGCTTGATATCAAATAATATAAATAAATAATTATTTCACACTTGCTTAGGGTATAATTAATTATCTATAGATCGCCATGTAATATAGTCCAGATTAGTTGAGAGGTATTTTTCAATGGTCTCCTCACAGAGTGCCTGCTGGCGAGGGTGTCCTCCAGCTCATAATAGTGATATGTACAATTCTTTTTTTTTGCAAACTGTGTACCTTTTAACTCGATTTGCTATCAAAGCATTTTTTAAATATAATATTAAATAATTTTAAATAGCTCTATGCATGTGTTTTTTATTGCCTGAAGTAGGCAAACAGGCAAACGACCCAGTTGATGGAGGGTGGTTACCGTCGCCTATGGACGTTTGCAACACCAGTAGCGTTGCTAACGCGTTTCCGGCCTCTAAGAAATTTCATTACGCCCTTCTTAAACGACCCTATGTCGTAGCGCAGAGGAAAAACCTCGGCGGGAATTTCTCTCCAGACTATTGTTGTACGCGGAATAAACGTTCTAGAGAACCGTTGCGTAGTTGAGCGTGAGAGCTCCAGGAAATGAGGGTGAACATCCTGTCGATGGCGAGCGGTGCGGTTGTAAAAATTAGGTGTTGGCACCAGATCTAGTAGTAGATCTATCATAAATGTAAGTATTCCATATGCGGCCTAAATTGTGCTTTTTAAAGCACAAGTCTTTGCCGCGGGGTGAAATACTGCTTAGATCGGTAAATAAATAGATCTGTTCATGAAAACAGAGAAAGAATAGAATTTCCTGCGACTGGGCAGTCTATCGTAAGAGACGAGAAAACCCACAACCAGGTGGTAGGGTGTTTAGGTATGTCGCCATAACAACCTTTAGTTGTGTTCCGGCATTGATATCCAAGTTCTTATATATAAGTTCTTAAGATAGCTCTTTCGGTGTAACAAATATCCATAGGCGATGGTAACTGCTTTCCACCAGGTGGCCCTTCTATCTGTATGCTGAACTCACACAATAAATAGAAATTTAACGTCTTCAAATTAATTAAAAAAAACGACTCATTGTCTCTTCAGATGATCGGAGGCTAGTGCTTACTTCGGCCAACGGATCAGTATGTCGATCCAGGGAGGAAACGTAGCCAGCCTTATGGGCACCTTACCCATCGAAGACAGTGATCTAGGCTCAGTATTCTACTTATAGTCTTTAAGGACTATGGGTAGAATACAATACAAATAAGTTAAGTTTTTTGCATTGTATTCGATTATATGTAATTTTATAATTATTTTGTAAATAAAATTTTAATCTAATATTGAAAAATAACAGTAATCCGGAAACTTCAGTTTAGGAGAACAAAATTTGGTCGTTCTGTAGATGGTAGGTATATGTTTAACATGTAAAATTGGCAGGCAGAATATTTCCAGGAAGGGTAGTTCCCGGCGGAGCAGAAAGGTGGAATTTATTTTTTTCCGACTTCCACTACACGACTTGTTGCGCTAAATAACCTTTTTTTAAATTACTGTCATTTATCTACCTAAATACATTAGTTTTGGAGACAAATAAAGGGACATATACATACGGACATGGCGATTACATAAATGTTCCGTTTGTGACCAAAATAGCTACGGAACACCGGGAAGGTCTATCGGAACCTGTATTTCGCGACACTTCAAAAGGCAATAAAACCATATATCTTAGTTTTTGCGCGATACTATGACTATGCAAATGACGCCATTCAAAATGCGCATCATTTTCAGAACTTATATTGAGATTGTATATAATTTAAGCTAATGAGATAGAGGATGCGAAGTCAATCTTTTAATAAAATGTGTAAAACCGTTATAGTTGTGTTGTAATCTTTTCGAATTTCCATTAAAGTTGGTCAAAATATATGCGAATCCCATATTTACATATTGATTAATATAAAGAGAGGGGGAATATTTGTATTATGAATACTTTTCTTATTCAACGTACCTTGTATTGTTTTTACAAAATCATAATAACGGTCCTGGAACCAGATGTAGAATAATGATATACATACATATACATATTATAATAAATATTCTACTGGTATATAATAACAGTCCATAAATGTCTCTCTGCTAGACACGGGCCTCCCGTTATAGAGGGAACGGGCAGTAAACCCACCACGCTTGTCCAAGGCGGCTCGGCAGGTTATGATATATATTTTTAGGCAGTTTATACGAATAACGATGTTTTCCTTCACCGTTGTTAGCACGTGGTAATCGTAACAAAATGCATGCATGCATTAGGTTTGAAAACTGCCTAAATGGTACACCCGATCCGGCCAGGATTGGGCCGGCGCCCTTTGAGTTTAGGACGCGTGTGCTAGCCATTACGCTACCACGACTTATGTATGTATATAGTGTGAACAATATTAAGTTACATACATATAATTACTATAAACATAATAATTAGGACCGAGCAAATTAGAAACAAATATTGTGGGGATACCGATAAAATATTCAAGAAAATTGCTACAATTTTCATATGATATATATGAAATTCATAGTACATATGTATTTATAAACATACTAGTGTTATAGAGCCAGTGTGTATAAGGCATATATTGTATAATAGCACTCTATTTAAGGGTTACACTCTGAATGCTATACTAACTAAAACCGGTTATGATCGATTAAAACCGGTTAATTTCAAACCGGTTCCAAGCCTTGATTGCAAACGCTTATAGGCGATAGTAACCACTTTTCATTAGCTGGGCCGTCTGCTGGTTTGCCAGCTTTGCAATTAAAAAATGTGTATTATAAATATTCCAAAATGTTTAATGTCTACTTCTGCGTGCCAAACAAAACTTTTAATTAGTCACCAGTGACCTAAATGTTGACTGACGCTTTAACCCATATAGCGGTGCGGTGTATACTTGTAGTTTAGTAAACTTGCGTGATTTGTTGATAATGTGTTAAGTTACTACCGTTGTTAGTTGTTGCCTTAAATCGTATACAGCTATGTTTAGTTTTCTGTGACCCCATTTATCAGGCGTTTGATTAATTTGTGCATTTTAATTAACTACTGAATTTAAATTTTAAGTGTGCGGTTCGCCAAGGCTGTACTAAGTGCTGAGTAATGAACGGCTTTATATAATGTACTGGAAATGCCCGCAACTTCGTCCACGCTTGACATGAAATTCCCGGGACACAAAGTATCGCAGCATTAAAAAAAATATTTAAGCTATCTTGGTTTAATGGAAATTGCGTCGGAATAAGCTCAATTAGTGCATCCGCATAATTTCAAACCGCTCCCGGAAACCTTCTGCGGGATTCCCGGTATAAAAGATACCACACATTTTATTACATTAAATTTTATATCGATCAGTAAAAAATTGGAATTCCATATTTTTAACGGGTCATTTAAATCATTCGCAAATAAATCCGCGGAATTCCCGGGATGAAAATCATTGATCAGCGAAAACCGGATTGAAATCAGCCCAGTGGTTTGTAAGTGATTCCGAAGCAAACATACAAGAAAAGTAAAAAATGCATTGTGTACTCACCTTTATACATAGTCTATTCAAGATTTATTTTTAATAGCTTAAATGTACCGAGACGGCATGCTTAGAATTTTAAAATATAATTTTAGAAAAATTTAGAAATCAAAGCAGGTATTGTATCTTAACTATTGGTGTATTTATTTACTTATTTTTGCAGAGTTGAGAAAAGTGACTATGGACTTACAATTTTGCATGAACAAAGTGACAAAGAAGGCTAGTATTAAATAAATAGCTATATAATACTAAAACAACAGTATTGCTAGCCAGAGAAGATAAACATAATATGCATTTAGCATTGTGGCGCGTATATCTTGATAAAAACGTACCAGAAGACATCTGGATGACCTAAGATTTAGGTTATAGAATATGAAACTAGTTTCAAGGAACTTAGCTAAAATATTATATAAAAGTTCTGTTATTTTAACAGCAGGTTGTTCTGAGGCTAAATATAATAAAAAGTTGGGGCAGCGAAGGTCATGAGCTACGTAATAAAAACAGTAATAACTATATATACATAATTATACAATATGTCACAACTGTTTCCTATAAATTATAGATAGAGAATTGACTCTACCTGTACTTTGAAACTAGACTAGAGTTTCTTGCGCCGCTTTTCTCTTCAAGCCACAACATGTAGTGAAGCGGTGGTAAATTAGATTAGGCTCCAACAGAGTAAATAATAACCATAAACAAAATTAAAACTATGCAATTAAAACGAACAAGTTAGCGGTAGGCTAAATAAAACTTTAACAATACACATTGACACCTGACATCTTTGATCATTACCGTGCTTAAAACCGTTAAAACGTAGTTTTATTATACATTTTTTACTTCAAGGATGATTTGAAATCAGGGACCACCAGTGGTCCGCGGACCACCGTTTAAAAACCACTGATCTATAGTGACGAGTAAAGCAAACATATTGTTTTAAAAGTTTTAAAAGAGAAATAAACTCCAATAAATAAGACAGATTTTTGTTTTTGTATGAATGTAACGAATAAACTCAAAAACTATTGGACAGATTTCTAAAAACTCTTTCACCATTCGAATACTACATTATCCCCGATTAATATAGGCTATATAAAAATTAGGTGTGTAGTAGCATTTAATCTGTATAATAAAACATCACTGTATATATATAATATATATACAGTGGTGTTATATATCTAATACATAAAATTCTCGTGTCACAGTTTTCGTTGCCATACTCCTCCGAAACGGCTTGACCGATTTTGATGAAATTTTTTGTGCTTATCCGGTATCTATGAGAATCGGCCAACATCTAGTTTTCATCCCCCTAAATGTTAGGGGTAGTCCACCCCATATATAATAGTGGTTGACAGTAATGACAGGTGACTAACCACCTACCACCTCGCCCCCTCTTGCGAATCGGAGACAATAATATTGACTAATATTAAGATTAATGTTCAAAATAATAATTAAGATTTACAACTTGCTGTATAATATTAAAATAAAGATAATATTAATAATAAATAAAAGTGTTTCAAAAAAATACCACACGACAATACTAGGTGTTTCAACTAAAACTTCAATAATGTAACCCAAACTTGTGTGTTCCCAAACTTTGAGAACTTTGAGAATAAATTATTTTTTAGCGCCCCCATTTTTTCACCTACTTAAAAACCACTATAACGTCAAATTAAAATAATGGATTATTGTGAGCTATATTAGCATTTATTCTAAACATATTCTAAACGAGACTTTACTATAGCCCGCAAGAGTTAACTTGAGACCTAAACGCAGTAGGTATTACACAACGGCGCTGAGGTCTCAAGTTAACTCTTACGGGCTACACCTGCCTGCTTTTTCTGGGTCTCTTACCGCCCCCCTTTAGGCCTCCAGCGCCCACAAGGGGGCGTTATCGCCCACTTTGGGAAAGGATGATGTAACCCATCAATATAAATAAAATACTTGGCGCTGGAATCGGGTTCCAGGTTTTTATTTTTTCAGGGCAAGACAACGTTTGCAGAGATCGCTAGTTTATTATAACTTACTAGACTATATAAATAATAGTATACAAATGTAGATATGGACTGAATACTTGTCCGTTTATTTGGTCTTTCTTCGTGGTAATGAATGTAATATTATGAAATTTGGTACTAATACAATCACGGAGGTATACAGAAACAGGATATAAGTATATGATATCCTACAAAATGGGATAATTTCTGTGAGATAAAGATTTAAAATATACGCGAGTGAATAACCTCGAAAGCGTTGTTACATGATAAATTTTAATTATTGTGTGTAAGCAATCAATAACATTAACAGTTTTTAATTTGATGCAAATGTATGCATTTCCGAAGTTGCTATCTGAACCTATTATTTCACAAAGCCAATCAACTGGAAACAATCAGTAAATAAATAACTGTTGCTGCGTAAGATTATGATCAGTATTTACGTAGAAACCCCTTTATGTCTTCTTAAGCTAATGACACACCTGCGGAAAGTTAAACAGTAAACACGCTTTAGAAACTTTCAAACTGCCTTTAATATTGTTTACCTCATATTATTTCATGAAATTTTAGTTATAAACTTATATTTATATCTTCTACCTACTATTATATATTAAACCTGTACATGGTTCGATTTGTACATCGCATTTAAAAATTAGAAAAAATCACAAGGCCTGTCAGTACGATAGAGCATCACGTAAAAACTTCTGAACGGATTTAAATGAAACTCGACACAGAGATAGCTTATAATATATCTCGTTTCAACACTTAGGATAGATTTTATCTCGATAAATGACGTATTTTAATGAATTAAAAGAATAACTGCCACCGCACCGTTGCAATGCACTGACAAAGACGTCGCTAATAACAAATATAACAAAAATGTGTAGGGTAATAAAATTAGTCTGTCCATCAGTCTGTCTAATGAGTGTCCTGTTGGGCTAAACGTATCTTTTTATAAAATGAATTTTTGTAATCAAAGTGAGTGTCAGTAACATTACTGCTGCTGTTGAGAATTCTACACATTCTAGAAAAGAATGGTTAGTAAGATAAATAAATCCGGAATTAAACTTGTATGACAAAGGCAGTTAGTAAATAAACCCTTTAATTATCTGTTGCCTTACATCAACAAACCTTTCCCAGTTCAACTGACAACCGTAATTAATCATAAGTCATCTGAAGCGGTTAGTGTAGCTTGCGAAAACGCTATGTCGCGTTTAACTTGGATTTGTTATTACATTGGCGATAAACTTAGTTATATCTTACGTTGTTAATCCTAAGTAACAGGGCTTTAGTTATGATAATTAGGCTCTTAAAATAGCACAATGTGAAGATTTAAAAGTAGAATACTAAGAATTATATATAACGAAAAACATTTACGCCGTGCAGCGATAGCGGCCTACGACTATCAGAGCAGAATTTATATATAAATAAAAATTATAAATGCAGCATTTAGTTTAATATGTAAGTATATCTAATACGTCTTTTTTCTGCATCACCTACATCACCAGATCAGCTAAGAATTGTCATCGTCTGAAAGAAATGGCTTTAAGGAATAGGGTCACCTATATTGTCTAGAAAGTACTGTACATATAGATTTTAGTTTAGTTGTTTTTATTTTGGTATGCAATAAAGTATTCTCTATCTACTATCTAAGTTTCAAATACATATTTACTGGGATAGTGTAGCATAGTGTAGTGTAGTGATAAGCAGTTGGAGAAAGCCTTTAATGTGCGAGTCCGACTTGTAAACAGCTATTTATTTTTTGTTGTTGCAAAACGTGAGGGTGAAAACTATGTAAATAAAACCTCATGTGTTAAAAGATTTTGAAAACAGGGCAATTGTAAATAAAATACACTGGAAGTTGGTTATCCGAATCTGACTTAATATCTCTATTATCTATTATATTATAAAATTCTAAACATGCCGTGTCAGTACATTGAAGCTATTTAAAAAAATCATCAGAAATACCACTGTATAAACGATAAAGCCAAAAAATACCCTGAAATTTTTATTAGATTTCTTGTCTGTTTGTTCAGGATTCACATAAAAACTACAAAGCCGATTTCGATGCAGTTTTCAGTAATCGTCAGCAAAGTCTCAGATTTAAAATCTGGACTACCTTTTATCCAGAGAATCCTGCAGAAAATTATCTGGGAATGATTTAAAATGGCCAGATTAAAAAAATCAAAATTAATGTGATTTTGTTTAGTGTTCGATACCAAATTGTAAAAAAATGTGTGGTAACTTGTATTTCAGTTATCCTTCAGGAATTTTCCCGGTAGTGGTATGAAGTTGTTCGAGTGCATAAAAATTAGCTTAATCCGACATAACTTTCATTAAAACGAAGGCTAAATTTATTTCTTAAATGCTGCGATAATTTGTGTCCGTGGAATCCCGCGGGATTTTCATGTCAAGCGTGGACAAAGTCACGGGCATATCCTAGTTAAATATACAAACAGACGCTTATGAAGCGTTTTATAAAATGCACCCTATTTCATAGAATATAAAGATTCTTAAATAGGCAAAAATATTACATTTACAGAGTACAACAATACTTGTGGTCGTTAAATGAATCTTAGAAGATAAATATTTTAGAAATCAATATACGCTATCAACATAAAGTAATTAAATTCAGAGTATCATGTTAGTCCGTTTTAATTAAGGGCCAAATCTGATAAACTGTTAACGGTTTAGTGACATTTAAAAGCGAATCGTGTCACCGTTGGACGCCACGAATCGCCGCCATGACTCCAACAATTAGCCAAGTCTATCAGTTAACGAAGGCGCTCCCAAGGATGACAGCTTGCTGATTTTAAATGGTTTTTAATAAACATTAATTACATTCTATGCGTGCAAGAACGGAAAAAGAATACAATTTCCTGCGGCCTATCGTAAGAGGCAACTAAGCAACCCACAACAGGTGGTGGGGTATTTGCCCATCTGGATGGCTACCACCCTTGGTCTAGAGCAGTGGTTTCCAAACTTATTTTGTATACCGCCCACTTTGAGAATAATTTTTTTTAGCGCCCCCATTTTTTCACCTACTTAAAAAACACTATAACATCAAATTAAATTAATTGATTATTGAGATCTACATTAGCGGAGATTAAACATTCATTCTAAACGAGATTTTTACTATAGCCTGCAAGAGTTAACTTGTGACCTAAGCGCAGTAGGTAGTACACAAAGGCGCTGAGGTCTCAAGTTAACTCTTATGGGCTACACCTGCCAATGTCCATTTTTTCTGGGTCACTTACCGCCCCCTTTTAGGCTTGCAGCGCCCACAAGGGGGCGTTATCGCCCACTTTGGGAACCACCTTGTCTAGAGTATACCGCCATAAAAACCTTTAGTTGTGTTCCGTCACAGCGGCCAGATTTCAATCTTCCTTGAGAGTCCCCAGAGAGCGGCAGCACATGGTAACAACTTTGATGTTACAAATGTTTATAGGCGATGAAAACGGCTTTCCATCAGGTAGCCCGTCTGCCTGTCTGCTGAACTCATGCAATAAAAAAAATAAGACCGATTTCTGACAGGCAAAAATTATTAGGGTCGTTAATTTATTACTAGGTTATATTAATAGCAGTTCGAATTTAAATTTTGGTTTAGAATTACAACTGGACAATTAAATTACATTAGTTGTATATAGACTAGACTGTATATGACTTATGCCAGAGTAGAAGAGCATGGAAGGAAAAGACATTGCTCCGACTCCAAATAATTGGAAGAATGGGCAAGAAAAGAGAGAGAATATAGATTTAATTCAACCCTACACTTTCCGTGGAATCGAAGCGAACATGCCTTCGTTGCCATAGAGACCGAAGGACCACACACGACAACAAACTCGGACCCTCGCCAAATGCAAATCAACTAAAACCTCCATGTTGAATAAAGTACGTAAGGATTCTGTTTTCTTGAAAATTATTTATTCGTCTCGAGAATCAACTATTGCTTTTCGCAAAGACAAAGGTATATTATATTTACGTAGAATAGTTGATTGATAACCAAAATCTGTTTCAATTCTCAGTTAGTAGTAGTTATATATTAATTTGCATTTAGAAATATAAATGGTTTACTTTTAGCCATATGAAAGTAAATCATAATTCTAATTATTCAGTTATTGGTAGATCATGGGTATTATGGGAATTATGATTTTTTTTTAATTTTGAAACAATTATATATAAGATCAGAAACGGTAATATCTGAACATCTTTGCCTGAAAAAAGCCTTATTAAAAAATATTATGTACAAATAACCTTTTTTTGATACCTGCTTGTTGATGTATCTCAACTTTAAATTTTTTTTTATACATAATATTTTCACCAATTTCTGTAAAAACTATAAATTTTTGGAGATATTTAAAAGGTAATATCTGTTAAATTTCATATATCTAACCATAATAAGTCCTGAGATAACGAGTTATGATTCACAGATAGATAATGGAGAGATACTAACGATTTCTTTTAATTTTAGGTATAGAAACTCTAAAAGCTAACACTTCTCTCTTAATAGATAAATAAAAAATTTAAATGCCCCTATTCCATCTAGTATAATATTAGTGTTAGTGAATGTGGCTAAATGTGTGTTGTTTGTACCTAGCCTTAAAAAATAACAGCGTTCTAAATTTGCGTGGAACTGTCTATAACTCTTAACATTATCCCAGATGGAGTAGGAACAAAATAACTATTGTTTCCTATCGGTGTAATATAATGCCATGGATACATTAGGTACTTCCCTATCAGATATCGTACTTGTGAGTTATTGCGCTGGATGACCACGCTTTGTTTAAAACTCGACATGAAGTCACGACTGGACGAAATAGTGTCCATGTTCTGGATTTAGGTGTCGGGTGACTGGTGTCGAGTGTCTGAAGAGACATAAATCGCACGTACTGCAGTATAAAGGTAATATTTTAATACGAAAATAACGCTATAGGAGCTGAAACGGTGATAAGAAATGAAATACACTTTAACGAGTAATCAACACAATACATAAAGCAAAGCGTCTCCTCTCGTTTTCTTTCACTCTATCCCAATTATTTGGGGTCAGCGCAATATTATGTCTTTACATGTGTACCCATTTGTCTTGCAGTTTAACATTATTTTTGTCAGGTGACTTTCACCCGTCTTCATTATATGCCCCTACGACTTTAATATTCTTCCTCTCAAGTTTTCAGTCACGGATACAATTTTCAAAGATCCCCCTCATGTACTCATTTCGCAGCTTATCCATTGTGACACCACACATCCATCTCAACATTCTTATCACAACTGAGTGGAAACGTTTGTGGTTTATTCACTTAAGTGGCCCAACAAGCAAACCCGTATAGCATGACTGATCGTATGACGAAACTTCCATATAAAGCAATTTCTACCACTCTTCGACACTACCGCTACACTTAACGCTTCAAAAATCTGACACTTGTATGATTAATTTAAAATGAAATGTCACTGCGTAATATTAGTATGTCCCGCGTCTATCCATTATTGTTGGAAATTTGTTTATATTCTTTGTACTTTTCGGGAATCGTTTGCGACCTCAATTATTGTACAGAGCCATCTATTGGCTCGTAAGAGTTCCACTACAGTATAACACCAGTCTCGCATTGAAATCTGTCGCATTCCAATGTCATTCCGAACACATGTTCTTGTACGATTGCCGGCGCCGGCGTTTTCCGCGTCAATTGGCTTCTTACGCTTAATATATTCACTGTTAGTATATCTAGTTACGGAGACTAGGATCAATTAGGCGCCGTCTATTCGGATGTGCGATTGCAATTTGAATATAACAGGTTTTATTCGTTATGCTATCAAACTTTAACTAAATTTTTAAGCTTATATTGTCGAAGCTATCAAACGTGTACGGACATAATATACCTATAAATGTAAGAACTGGGTTTTGTTAAACCACTTTTGTAAATTTTTTAGTGATCTCAAAAATTAATAATGAAAATTGGTTGCAAAAAACACTGGGCCACAACAAAAATAGTCTATAATTTTGACCAGACCTATTTACTCTTAAGTATATCAATACTCTGAATTCGAATATAGAGTCAGTTTGGTCTATACACCCTCAAAATCTGTGTGCGGACCAAACTCGTCCCAGGTTCGATCTTTTAGGCCATATATCCTCAAATTTTTAACGATCTATGGCCATTTAGCCTACATCCGTCAACATTATAATTCAAAATAAACTTCTTTACTTAAAGACTTCCAATTTTTCACTATTTCAGTCAAAAAATATTATGTCACGTATTATGTGTGTGTGTGTCTATCTCTTTTTAGTGTCGCTTTTTCGTTTCATCCAGTTTCAAATCCTGATTCCAAAGAAATTTCACTTCAAAAAATGAATATTAAGCCTTGCTCAACCCTATCGCGCATAAGAAATGCTTATATCATAATAACTCATTCGGATCCCCATAAATGGGCGAGTGCCGAGATTGCGAACGCGAACAAACCACTCCAGTTATGCGGAATTTCATATTTTTGCTTTTGACAAAAAATGTACAGTTTATTATGAGTTGCGTAATAGTCCCTCACGGTTCTATGTACGTGACTTGGAACGGAACAGTGTACGAAGTCCCAACTTATAGTAATCGCATGGTTCCTTATTTGAACGCTGTTAAGGTTAGCATGTGAAGTAGGTTCTTTTCAAACAAGTCTACTATCCAGCTGGATTGTAGGCACATGATAGTCGAAGAAAGATAGAAAGACAATAGAAATATGTCTTAGACGTGTTACAGAGTCTTAATCATTTATATTACTTACTAGTAGTCTCGGCAAACGTTGACCTGTCCTGAAGAATAAAAAACTAGGACCCGATTCTAACGCCACCTCTCGATTCCTTGTGAATCTAAGCTATAGTAGTGTGGTAAAAAGATAACTTACTTTATTTATTTATTTTTGTTACTGGAGTATAGCAGACAGGCTAACGGCCCATCTGATGGAAAGTGGTTACGCCTATGAACGTTTGCAACACCAGAGATGTTACCAACGCACTGCCGGTCTCAAAGAAATTTTATGACACTCTTTTTGAAAAGCTCCATACGCGCTGGGGGAAAAAATCTCGGCTCGGAACTCATTCCAAATACCCACGGTACGGAAGAGAAACGTTTTTAATATTTATTAAACTAATTTCTCCACTATAGTCTACTATAGTCTACTATGGTATACTAAAACCTGCAGTACTTGATAGCCCGAGAATCCTATGGGAATTTACCTGGCAGAGGCTTAAAGTGGCTAGGTCGAAAAAAATTGTTTCCGATGCAAAAAATTTACTCAAATGTGAACAAAGTAGCGGGCAAATGCTGGCTGATATTATTTTATTCAGGGAAATTGTTCCGCTAAATATTATCATATGTAGATGATACATTTGCGAGTGAGTTCGAACAAGTTACCTTATCTACTTTCACATATTGTCATTCTAAGAAGTCTAACCATTAGCTGCGGCCGTTTTGACCGGTCATTCGGGGTAGATGGCCTGCCAGACAAAACACGTGATCCTTAGCGACACACCGCACCCAGAAACGTGTCGCGAATTTAAAAGTTAGAATTACTTTTTTCCGCAGCATTTCGCTTAAAACAGCGACAAGTTTCCTTTATATGCATAATTAATAATTATGCATGATGCTTTAATTTGTTCTAATAGTGAGTCTTTATCTGGGATATTGTTACAGATGCATGATTAATATCATGCATCTGTAACAATATGGGCTATGCCTTAACGGCGTTATTTGTTAACGTTTTAAATAAGACGCAATTCGACCACAGTCTAAATCTTTCACACTAACGCAGATGAAGTCGCAGCACTATGCTTAAATTATATTCAGGTACTTATTGGTCTAAACAAATAAAAAGACGTCTTTTTTTTTAATGCGGCATAGTTCTCTAAAAATCTTTTGGTTTACTTTTTTATACTTCGTTTGTGTCACATTTGGCAAATAAACGTTAAATAACATGGTTTAAAACGATTTGTTTACATGCAAAAAGATGTTTATTCACCTACAGTAACCGGCAGTTTAAATGCGTTATTTACTTGTCGGCTATAGAAGTGGATAATCAAGCTCACCTTCTATACCTTGAAAGAATTAATGGATTAATAATAATGTGAATCTTAAGAACTGACAATTCAGTAATAATACATCATATAACCCCGACGTGTAACATAGTTACGAATATATGAGTTTATGAGTGTATTAGTGTATAGTGTATTATTCATCCGTGCAGGAACGGAGAAAGAATACAATTTCTGCGGCCCGGCGGCCTGTCGTAAGAGGCGACAAACAACCACAGCCAGGTGTAGGGCATTTGCCGACTGGATGGCTACCACCCTGTCTAGAGTATGTCGCATAACAACCTTGTGTTGTGTTCCGGCATTAGTGACCAGGTTCAGGCTCCCTAAAGAGAGCAGCGCATTCGTAGCACTTGGTGTGCAAATGTCCATAGGCGATGGTAACCGCTGTCCATCAAGTGGCCGTCTGCCTGTCTGCTGAACTCCTGCAATAAAAAAATAAAAAATAGTTCATTGTGATAGAGCAACTACTACGATTGAATATTATTTACAGTAATTTCTAATAAAAAATAAGGGGAATAAATGCTTTTATAGGACGCACTTTAGCAGTACAGATCGAAATCTTGTCCAAGACTGCAATTAAAAACTGGGTGAGAAAAACGGAGGATCGAGATATATTGTAATGGAGAGTCTACAAGGACTACTTGAAGTGGTGTATATATACACGTTAGTAACTGATATACGAAGCACGCCAATGTGACTTGAAGAAGCGTGAAAGTTACGTCAATTCCCCTAATAAGGACTGTTGTGCCATTATCATTAAACTTACACATTACATGTGTTGTGTGTGAAAGTTCAACCATAGAAAAACAAGTATAAGGCTTTTAAATGATTAAAAAGAACATAGACAATAGTTTTATTCCTAAAAACCCATAGGTAAGGATTAATTTATTTACAACAATAACCAGTTTCAATACGTCACCAATTCCATTTAAACTAAAGGTCATTCTATTTGTCATAGTTATTACCACGTAAAATCACTGCCCGATGCCCATGAATAATGTAATAGGTGCCATGATTCAGCTGTTAATGATCGCCCGTAGGGCACTTTCTCAAAAGCGTTTTGTATGTGTGTGTAAGCCACGCTGTGTACCCACGCACTGTTTGACATTGGATAGGTGAAGTAATATTTTAAATATTTAGAAAAAAGTTCTGTAATTTTTTTAACGATGTTTAATACTCTTGTATTTTGGATGTTTCTTTACAAAAATATTGTTAACATGTATTTTTTATTTAAAATATGTTATTATACATATTGATGTTTAACAAAATATTTACATCATTAACTAGATGATTAAATCAAAACTATTAAGGAAAAGAGTAGAAATTATACCACGAGAGACATTTCATTAATATATTAAAATTGCACCATTACATTAGAAGGAAATTTTATATGACAAAAGTCAAAATCAATTATTTGTTGGTGATGCCAACATGCTGGGACGCGGCGGCGAAATTAAGCACTATAACGAATAATATTTTGTTTTTTTTACTTATAAATAAACTAAATTACAAATAAATGTTTAAAAACATGTATAATTATATAATATGAGCCCTTAAATTTCCCACCACTGAGTTCTCATCTCCCATTATAGTGGGAGGAGGATAAAAAAAATATGTACAGTAAAAAAATTAAAACACATAAAAATAATCGGCAGACACACATATTGTATGTACTACCTATAAAATAAGCAAGTTACGCTTATTTTCTGGGTATATATAATACAACGGATAACTCTGGGGCCGATCCCAGACTGTAGTAAATAACGGAGAAAATTCGTTTCCGAAATTTACCATGACAGGAAATGAACCCGAAACCTGTGTTGCAGTTAGGCATACTTAACCACAGAGGCCGTAAAATCGTTTAGTTCTTCCCAAGTGTAAAGGTTATTCTTTGAATATTATTTAGGCTCGATTCACACTAAGATGTCGTTCATGGTTCAATCTCGTTCCGGTCTCGGTCCGATCAAATCTCGCTGTATGTACACTACTACTATAGTAGAATTATTTTCTCCGTACAGTTTGAGTCATAAATAATCGGAGTGGTGAAGCGAATATTTCGCTCTCTCTTTCACTCACGGGCCTTATGGGCAGGCATAGTGATACGCATTATTGTTGTCGATAAGCGTTATCGATAGTGTGTATTTAATTTTGTCATTTTGTTGGTAAATATATAAATGAAAAAAAAAAGATAAAACAACGTATTTATTAAAATAAGAATGATAATGATTTCATATAAATTATTAATTAAGTATCTATGTATTAAAGAACTATAAGTAAAATAGTTAAAAATGTAACAAGTTATATTAAAAATAAATATAAATACTTATATCTAAGTTAAAAATTAACAGCAAAAAAGATAATAATGATTTTTATAAGAATGATATTCTTTCTTTGGTAAGAATGACTTTTTATCGATAATGGCGTTGCGCCCGCGCAACATGCTCACCGCCTTAGCCACGCTGAGGCCAGCTTTGATTTATGACCCAAACTGCACGGAGAAAATAATTATAACATAGTTTGCCCTAAAATCTTTAATTTGAAATAAAACTTAATATAAATTAATTAATATAAAGTATGTAGCAAATCTCTGCCAGAGGAAAGCGTGTCCAGAAGACTGGCTGCATTGCCACGCTGTGTGGCAATGCTGATTCGTTGCGCTAAATACGAACCAGCCTTCTGATCACGGGTTGTATCAAAAAGTTCCTCCTCCTCTTGCCATCGTCGCGCACCAAGCCATTTGACTCTAGGATGGCTGGTATAGCAACGCTGACAAGAGCTCGGTGGATGATGTCATTGGGGCTGGCATGACGAGATCTTCGGCCAACACTATGGAAGCATGATAATCCGTTTGCTGTTAGTTTTTGTTGCTTCGGTGAAATATTATTATTTACGAACCAATACGCCGCGATATTGGATCAAAACTAGAACTATATTATAGTGAAAATACTCGGATTTTTCTTGTTTTGGAATATTTACTCAACCGGAAACTGACCTAGAGCGGAGCGTGATTGAATAGTGAACGGCATTATCGTGGAAACGAGGCGTAACATTTTCTTAAATTTTAACATCGATTGAACAATTAAAAAAAAATCATTTAAAATATTCAATATATAAAAACCGTTTGGTCGATACAACAGGAGACCGGAAGGCTGGAGCTTACCTCGCTCAAAGGATTAGCCTCTGTATCCAGCGAGGTAATGCTGCCATCCTTCTAGGTACAATGCCCAGCGACAATGGTCTGGTGGGGCTGGAGGGGTTTTAATATAGGTCTTTATTTATATATTTTTTACTGTTGTATATATATTCTTAAGTTAGGTTTATTTAAAGGATATTTAATTTTTAGTTTATTATAATAATTTAGAAAACTTATTATTTCTAATTCCCCAATAAAAGTTTTGAATGTAGCTTTGAATTTTGCAAGCAAAAAATAAAATATTAAATGTTTACTGCACCAATTCGTACTGCTATCGTGCACTTGATTTGTCAATTGACTTTCATTCATTTGTTTCTACATATACAATCGCCTTAACATTCCTTTTTTTTATATGTTTGTCTGTATATTTTCTTCCGCCGTTATGATGAAGACCTTTTACATCAATATTTACTTATATGTATTTTAACATTCCTTTTTAAACTCCTGTCACTATATCTCCTCTCAATTCACATCCCTTATCAAACCGTTCCAATATAATATGGTTTCATTATAATTTATTTATTTTTATACAAATAGATCCGTAAAAAAAATTTGAGCAATATTACTCTAACTATTCGAAAACCTATATAAAATTATAAAAACATATTTTCATTTTTAAAACGCTAAGGTAAGGCATTTTGCTTATAAAAGTTAATTCAAAAAATAAAAATAGAAGAAAACATTGTTAGCTTACATTGCTTAGATGTATATGCAGCTATAGGTACGTATAAAAATGGAGTTTTTTTTAAAACATAATATTTAAATAGTCGATTTAAATCACATTCAATAAATTCTTCATCATAATTTTGCAGAGCAAAAGCCTGACATTTAATACTAAATCCTTCAATTTCCGAATTGCAGCTCCCGGAGTGCATTTCGCCGGATTCAATGCACGAGTGAGTTGAGTCAACCAATTAACTCGGAGTTCTCGAAACTCTCCTCTGGCTGGTCGGATAAGTAATTAAATTGAATTCTGTTACTATAAAATTTCAAGCCTTTCAAATTATACAGCTATAACTACCGAGCCGGCAGACGCTGTCCAGCTCCGAAAAATAAAAATCTATGTCCCGATTGCAGCGCCTTTTATTGGGTCAATTGGGGATTTGAACCACCGAGTGACCATCCAAATAAACACAAAATATTTTCTTCAAAATCCAGGAACCCAATTCCACGCGCCACCTACGGGTCCATTTGAAATGTAAACCACCCTCAAATCCATTTCAACACACACAAAAAAAACCATCGAAAGCGGTCCAGCCGTTGGAGTTCACGAACAAAAGAATTATATATATATTTATATATTTAAAATTATAAACATGCCATCTCTGTACATTGAAGTTATTTAAAAATATACCTTGTCTGTTTGTTCGAGATTCACGTAAAAACTAGTTGGCCGATTTCGATGCGGTTTTCGCTGATCGACAGCAAATTCTTACACTTAAAATGTGTAATCCGGGAATCCCGCTGGAATTTCCTGGGAGTAGTTCGAAATTTTCTAGTGCATAAAAATTAGCTCACTTCGACACAGTTTTCACAAAAAGGATAGCTTACGTTATTTTATAAATGCCGCGGTACTTTGTGCCTGAGAATCCGCGGGAATTTTAAGTAAAACGTGGACAAAGTCCTCAGTAACGGAACGATTCAGAAGAAAAAGATACTGGAGTCACTGATAACTATATTAAAATTAAATACATATTTTATATTAATGTGATATTAGCAAGATGTTATTATTGTCAAACTGTAAACAATAGGAAAAAATAACATTTAACTTAAAACAAGCACATAATGGTATTTATATTAGTCTAGACATAATTATGGATTTTTATATTAATTGTTTGTGTGAAATTCTCATTTCATAGTCAGGTAACCCCCATTGCGTGACAGAAAACGTCTAGAAATAGCCAACCAAATCACCTGATGCTATCGCTATTGCCTCGACTATTCAGATTTGAGTAACACTTGTTTTTCACCTTGGATTTATTTTTATGAGGAGTTTGGGGTGCTTTAAACCAGACGTAATCACGTATCAGGCACAAATAAGCTAATATTTGTATTTTATTGCTTCATAAAAATAGGTCAGAATACAAATTCCCTGTTATTGTGATTTCGCTTGTTTCAGTAGGCTTTTGTATGAAGATTGATTCTTAATTGAAACTATATCAAGCAGAAAACTGAAAAATTATGGTAGCGTCTGATGAGTAGTGAAGGTGCAGTAAATACAAGTGTATTTTTTGCTCAATTTTATTTAAAAAAGATATAATATTGGTAAAAAATTGACAATAATAATTGTTGTAACAACGTGGGAGACGTTTTCATTGAAAAATCTTAGTTCTTGACTGGAATTTTCTTTTCGAGCAGCCACAAGAACTCTCTTGTTAGGCGTCAGTCAAAGGCATTACAATTTGGAGGAGGACTTTTGCTGAACTCTTTCCAGAGATTCTACACCTGTCAGCTCTGGACGGAATGCACAGGGCATTCTCTGGATGGCATACGTGTACAACATAATAACAAATATCGACACCATAGTTGGTTTTAAAAGATACTGTAGGGCCTCCAGTATGTTTCTTGAGGCTAGATTGAACACGTTTGTGTTATTCGGAGAAGACGCATGGCAAATTTCTCGACCAGGGTTGAAAGGTGTAGAAACAGTATAATTGCCATTATTGCTAGTAGGCTACACCAAACGAAAATGTACTGGAATTGGTTGCAGATAGCTGCATAGATAGAGTGAATGAAATGCCATCAGTCAATCGTCAGTCCTTTACTAAAAAGGACTGACCGACTGACTGATGGACATTTGTTAACTTTATTTTCTTATTTTTACGGTTCTAATTTAATTTCAGAATAACAATCTGTAAAAGTGTGTTGTAATTATGGTATCTTTGTGTCTGTAATAAACAAATTATTATATTGAGAGATTTTTAAAATTAAATATTTACGAGTACATAGATACACAAATCAGAAGTCATATTTAAATAAGAAAAAGAAATATCATTACAGAAAATATGTATTTTTTTTACTTGCAATAAAGATAGTATATAATTATAATATTAATATGTGTTCTTGTTTATTCTCTTTTTTCATTTTAGGTATATGTATTATGTGATATTTATGTATCCTATTTATATGTATTGTGTATTAAATTAGCACACCACCGTCATGCACTTGAAATTCCATTTCATACAATCCAGAGCCCTGGTTGTCTGAAGAGATCGCTCTACAGCAATAAGGCCGCCCATTGCTCCTTTTTTTTTTGGCCAGGGGAAATCCGATTGAGGACTAAGCCGCGACAGGCACAGAAGCCTGGGGGATGCTCGCGACCCGGTGAGACAGTGTGGGATTCGCCAGATCGGGGGTGGCACTAGCGTGCCCGGTCAGAACCGGTGCCACGCTATTGCCACTCCCCACTTAGGGATACCCACTAAAACCCCTGGGTGTTCCGTCCTGCGCCTTATGCCAGGGCTACGTGTATGCGGTTTTCCCAACTCCGCTGCCCTGGCAGGCGTGGGCCCCGCTCACTGGGCCTCTTCCAATGCCGGGGGAGCTACTCCCCCGGCGACGACTGGGTCTTTTCGGCGTGGGGCGGTTTGTAACGCGCCCCACGGGAAGAAATGAGCGCGCGCGGAACACTCGCGCTCTCATCCCGACGCCCATTGCTCCTACTTTTACTCTTAAATGTAAATACTGTAAATTGTTTATTTTATGTGTATGTGGTGAACAATAAACTGTTTTCTATTCTATTCTATTCTAAAGATATGTAAGCAGTAAAGCTTATTCAATTATACTACGGAGGACAGCCCATAATTTTGTAACCTTGAATACATTTTTAGCAACACAAAGGCTTAACCAAGTTTGACGTCACAACAATGAGCGATATTTATTATAACCCTAAAATAATGAAGATAGGTAGTAAAAGATTATTTCTCGTGGCTTCTTTATTTAAGTCAAAGTTAAGTTAAGTTTAAGTTAAAATTTTATTGACGAAAATTAGTTTAGCATTTTTTTTATTATGGGAATAATTTTAATTAAATGTTTTTTAGGGTTTCGTGGACAAACAAAAAACAATGGACATACCTCATCTATTCATAAGCTATTCTTGTGAATATCTGAGCCACTTGACCGATTTTTTTAATGCATATTCCTTACAAATGAAAGCCCCATATGCAGGCAATTATGCAAATAATTTCTAACGCTACCACTAAAACATTCCTCTAGCTCACTGTATTACATATTTATGACGGGAGCTCCTAAGCTTTCATGCATGCAGTTATCTTCCATCTCTTTAACAAGAATTGTTTACAACATGCAGGACAGAAAGGACAGGGTTTTCGCAAATGCCTTTTTAAATGATTTGGTTTTTTTTAAATTGGGTAATACATACAATATTTATGGATAGTGTGAAGGATGACACGATGATTTTTGATGTGACAGAATAGAGGAGTATGGAAGAAAACAGCATATTGCACCGTCCCCGAATAATTGTCAGAAGATGAAAGGAAAGAGAGAAATTATTTCTTTTGTACAGGCGTGGTATGAAAATATTCGCCAGTTTTCAAATTGATTCGTACATTTAAAGATTGTCTTAATTTTTATTTTTAAGATGATAACATTTTAAAATAATATATTATGCAAAATAAGTGTATTACTAAACTAAATATCGAGGGCTTCTTAACAAATGGGCATACAGACAAAAGCGCAATTTTATAAAAGGGAAAAGTTACAAAGTTGTTGTTGATTGCATAAGGCTGAAATTCTTAAATCCTTCTTTTTAGGTACTACTTGCACACTCTTAAGACTTTCTAAATTGTGAGATGCATAGTTTTTAGCAAACAACAAAAAAATGCATTTTTTGCGTATTACTAAAATGCCTTGGTAATATACCTTGACAAAAAACTGCGTCATAAGAGGGAGATTAATTATAAAAAAACAAGCCTATCTTGTTTAGCTTGGGACAGAACGAGCATATACGATTGTAATACAATCTTATATGCTTCTCGCAGCAGACAGCAGGGCCACCTACCGGGTCCAATTGTGAACCAACTCAGAAACCTTTGGCTCATGCACAACTTTACTAAAGATCATCACATGATCAAATGTATAGTTTACGATTCTATAAAGGACATACAGACAAACATTCATTTTTATATATCAAGATTTATTTAAGGGCTTTTATTGATTATGTCACCATGTCAGCCCCCCCCCCCCCTCCCCATCTTGCCCTAATCATAGAATTAAATATAATTTATATAAAAATTTCATCATTTTACATATTAAAAGAGCTACAGCCGACTGTTGCCGCGACAATATGCTCTTGAAAACACCCGCGTCCATCAAATTAATTGCCAGAACATCCACCAGCCTCTTCCTGCCGTCTCTGGTAATACCGAACAAATGATATATGTCTTCGACGCCCTCAGAGGGTGCCGCCTGTAAAATGCCTGTCCGGTATTTTATAGTGCACACGGGTACGCGAGCCCGAGGTCCTCGACGCGGCCGCTGTTACTTTCCCTTTGTTCCGTGACAGTGGTGTCCCCCCTTCTCCTCATCCTCGTATCCTCCATCTTTACTCCTTCCCACATAGCACTATCCATCCCTGGTTTCCCTTGATGGGTTGTGTAGGTCGGGCGGCAGCCGCTATATTTAAAACCAATACTCGCCACATCTTTTATGGTTAGTATTACTAGAACGTTGGGTATGGTTAGGGCGTCGCCGTTAAACGACGCGCAGGCACATCGCCCTATACCTGCGACAAGTGGGCAAGGGCTACCGTGTCAAGGGCGGGCACGGCTAACGACGCGAGTCCACACTCAAATTAGGAAACTCCGCTTCGCGACGTGGAATATTGGCACGCTGACCGGACGTGCAAGGGAGTTGGCTGAAGTACTCGCCAGGCGGAGGGTGGCCGTGGCGTTCTTGCAGGAGACTCGGTGGAAAGGCTGCAGATCCCGGTTCATTGGGAATGGCTACAAGCTGATCTATACGGGTGCTCTTGGTGGGGAGAACGGGGTTGCTGTAGTGCTCTCCGAGGAGTTCCAAAACAATATTCTGGAGGTGAAACGCTTCAGCGACCGGCTTATGGTCGTGTCGGTTCTTATCGAAGGGGTTGTGACCCATTTGATAAGTGCCTACGCGCCACAGGCTGGTTGTAGCGACACTGAGAGAATGAGGTTTTGGGATCAAATTGGGGATGTGCTGCGTGGCATCCCGTTATCACAGGGGGTCGTTTTGGGTGGTGATCTGAACGGTCATGTGGGTGAGAAGTGGGAGGAATTTGAACGTGTTCACGGTGGCTTCGGATACGGAAGCCGCAACGCAGAAGGGGAGGACATCCTCCGATTGTGTGCGGCTGCCGATCTTGCCATCGTGAACACGTATTTCAAAAAGAAATCCGAACACTTAATCACCTACAAGAGCGGGAGGCATGCTACCCAGATCGACTACCTACTCACCAGGAGACACCACATCGGCAAAGTAGCCAACTGCAAGGTCATACCCGGAGAGAGTCTCACGGCACAACACCGTCTCCTTGTCATGGATCTCTGCGTAAAACCCAAAGACAAACCCGTTGAGCACTGTCGACGTCAAATTAGATGGTGGCTGCTTGACGAAGGCAAATCCCAGGAGTTCGCTTCAGCATCCGTAGAGGTGTGTGTCGGAGCTGATAGCGAATTAGTCCAGAGCCACTGGGACAAGATCCAGGCAGCCATCACTAAAGCGGCAAAGGCAGTGCTGGGTGTGTCTAAGGGTGGACGCAAGTGTGACAAGGAGACTTGGTGGTGGAACGACACAGTCCAGAGGGAGGTTAGGGTGAAGAAAACCTTTTTCAAAAAGTGGCAAGCGTCCAGATCTCCCGAAGATCGCGACGCATACAGGGCCGCAAAACGTGCCACTAAAAGAGCTATAGCCAGAGCCAGACGAGACCACTTTCGATCGATGTACGATAAGTTGGAATCGTCTGAGGGGCAGAAGCTCATTTATAAATTGGCACGTTCCAGGATCAAAGCGGCACAGGACATTTCCAAGTGCCGCTGTGTTAAGGATCCTGGCGGTAACCTGTTATGCGAGGACCTCGCGGTGAAGGAGAGATGGCGCTCGTACTTCCACGAGTTGCTGAATAAGCAACACAAAGAGGTGCAGCCACCGAACCTCCCTCCGAATCAAGGACTAGTGCCACCGATAACGCCTGAAGAAGTCCATAGGGCTCTTCGCCGCATGAGGAATCGGAAAGCTGTCGGAGCCGATGGAGTCCCCATCGAAGCCTGGAAGGCGATGGGTCCTCGTGGTGTGGGCATTTTAACAAACCTTTTTAACCGCATACTCCTCACCGGAAACATCCCGAGCCAATGGAGACTGAGTGTTATCACCCCAGTCTTCAAAGGTAAGGGATCGGTGCAGGAGTGCGAAAACTACCGCGGAATAAAGGTAATGTCCCACACCATGAAGCTCTTTGAGCGCATAATCGACTCTCGGATCCGGCAGGAGTGCACTGTCTCGGGATGTCAATATGGGTTTCGCCCCGGGCATGGTACCATGGACCCTGTTTTTGCCCTAAGGATCATCATGGAGAAATACAGGACGAAGAATACGCCTCTGCATTTCCTGTTCTTGGATCTGCAGAAGGCCTTCGACTGTGTTCCTCGCGTGGTGATCTGGTGGGCACTGAGGTCCAAAGGGGTACCAGAAACCTATATTGACATTATCCGGGATATGTACCGTGATTCCGATTCCTTAGTTCGGACCGCTGTTGGCGACACTACACCCTTCCCCATTACCGTAGGCGTGCACCAGGGATCGGTCCTTAGCCCGTTTCTGTTCAGCGTGATATTAGACGAAGTCTCGAACAGCATCAGAGATGCGCATGAGCAACCTCCATGGTTGCTCATGTATGCTGATGATATCGCGCTGGCAGATTCGGACAGGGGGCGCCTGGTGCGACGCGTAAATGCGTGGAAGGGGTCGCTAGAGAACGGCGGTCTGAAACTCAATGTGGCGAAGACTGAGTACTTGGCCTGCAATACCACAGATCCCACATCCGTGCGCATAGGTGAAGATACGGTCGAGCGCGCGGATCAGTTTAAGTACTTGGGATCTGTCCTTAGTGCGTCCGGAGATATCGACCTCGACGTCAAGGCCCGTATTACTGCAGCTTGGGCCAAGTGGCGTGAGGTGACAGGTGTCATTTGTGACCCCAAAATGCCGGTCAAATTAAAAGGGCAGGTCTATAAATCTATCATTAGACCTGTCCTTTTGTATGGCAGTGAAGCGTGGCCTGTACTTGAGCGACACAAGCAAGAACTGCGTGTCACGGAGATGAAAATGCTGCGTTGGATGTGTGGAGTGACGCGGAAAGACCGTGTCAGAAACTCCCGCATCCGTGGCAGTCTTCATGTCCGTGACATAGCAGACAAATTGCAGGAGTGTCGCTTACGTTGGTACGGCCACGTTTTACGGAGACCGGCTAATTATGTGGGGAACAAATGTCTAGCCATGCCACCTCCGCCAGGTCCCGGACGAAGGGGAAGGCCCAAGAAATGTTGGCTTGACGTCGTGAAGGATGACATGCGTGCCAATGGTCTCAAAACGGGGGATGCCGAAGACCGCGCGAAGTGGAGTAGAAAAAGCAGGAAAGCGGACCCTGGGCGTCGGAGTGAACGCTCCGAACGCAACCGGGATTTAACGCTCGGATGATGATGATGATGATGATGATATATGTCTTCGACTACATTGCATTGCAGACAATTTGGAGTATTGCTCATTCCCAAAAGATGATAGAATTGTCTTGTACTTTGATCTTGGTATTTTGAGGACACAAACTAAGTCTTCATCTCTTAACCCATGCACCTTCTCAGGTTTCGACGTTGCAATCGATGCTGTCACTACCACGGTAATAACGTATGTAATGCAAACTAAAGCTAAGGAAATTATGGTAATTTCTGATTGAACCAATTGAATATATCCAATGTATAGAATCGTATAGAAATTGAACTATTTCCAACGAACATTGAATTCTATGAAAACGTAATGCTGGAAAGTTGGAACCAGTATCGATTTATGTCATTCATTTGTGGTGGCATTTTGAATGACGGTAATATTGCTGGTCAATAGCCAAGGACAAATGCTGACATGTGTATGAAGATTATGATACCTATATTATTATGTTTTAATTCATATACTAGTATTATGAATGTCAAAGGCATTGCCATACAGCGGAGAAATGCAGCCAGCCTTTCGGGAATTTACTCAGCTTACGGGAATTTGGGACTCGTATATTATTTGTAATTTTCATTATTTTAATTTATTTTTAGTGATGTATGTACTATTCGTTTTTAATGGCAATGATTAGAGCGAAATTATTATTGTAATCAATAATAGTTATATCTAGTTTACAAAGCAATTTTGTACAATTAAATATGTTGAATATGAAAGTGAATTGTTTGTATATCATAATCCCTTTTAACAGTTCAGGTTATGAACAAATTCTTAGTCGACTAGTACGCGTGAGTAAGTATAAATAATAGAACAACTGACCCTAGATATCATGAAAATATAAGTCACAATTTTCTCTATAAACTTACTTTCTCAATTATATACTAATATTGAATATGTCATCGAATAGTTAAAATTTATCGATGGCCCACTGCTGGACTTGGACTAACCCAAGAAGAAGTGATATCATCTAATATGTGGGTTACATGACGATGTTTTCCTTCACCGTCATCTCCTAATAATTATAACAATATGCACATTAGTTTAAAAAAATACACCTGAGTGGTGCAAGCTTCCCGGCTAAGGTTTGAATCTACATCATTGAATTTTGACCTAGGTGTATTTGCCATTAAATTACCAAGACTCGCACATACATTCATGTTACTTTTTATTTAAACATTAGGACCCAACAACAAACTGCATATATTTTTCGAACAGCAAAAGCTTAAGTTTCAAAAGCTATGTGTTATGAGGACATAAGCTCACAACGACAACTGGCCAGTCGAATTTCATTAATGAGTCATCAACCTAAAGACTTTACGTCAAATAATCGAACATGAATTATGTATACCACGTTCAAAGTACGACCTAGATCTAACGTGAAATAATTCGACCGGACTCTATTAAGCTCGTGTACACTTGATCGGTAAAACCAATTCTACTTAGTACATACCAAGCCTAAGATTACCTTTGTAACTAATTTTACACGCGTACATGTATTTTATTCTATATCTATCTATTAATTAATTAATGTTCTTTTTTGCATTTACAAGTTACACACACATACAGGGTAGGAGGTCATATCGCCGCTGGCGATATCTTCCATACCTCCTTTACAATGACTAATCCTAATTTAAATAAAATATATATACTTAACATAGATTATAAGGAAAAAAATGAAAATTTAAATGTCAAAAATTCTAATATTGATGATCTTTCTATCTATATAAATAAAAAAGGCATCACATGCTTAACAGGTATGTAAGCGCATAACTCGAGAACGCCTTTACCGATTTTGATGAAATGTATTGTGTTTGTTTGAGTAGGTATCGGGAAGTAGGTAGCACTAGGATCTCCGGATGGTTTAGATTTAGAATGGGGACCGATACGTGGCGCTGGAATCGGGTCCTAGATTTTTATTTTTTAAAGGCAGGACAACGTCTGATACTGCTAGTATGAAATAAAGAAATAAAATGAGCTAAATATTCTCTGACCACGTCAGTGAAGACAAAAGGCTTCCAAAGCCCAATGACAAAACAACTCAACAAAGATAATTCTATCTTATTTATAATATCTGAATTTATGCCCTCAAAGTTGCTAAATACTTTGATTGAATTAATATTTAGAATATCTGAGGGTACACATCTATATAAATAAAACAATAAGTTGTAGATGAATCAACAAAGAACATATAAAGTTTTGAGTTTCAAAAACCTTAGTTTTATCTAACAAAGCGGTTCGAAAAACAAAACAAATATTGTTGAACTTCAGAAAATTTCAACATCGAAAAATTTATCGAACTCAGTGTACGCGACACATTAAGCTCGGTCGATCGCCATAGCTTAAGAAAATTCAATAGAAAAAATTGCTCGAATCACCAGCGGTTTACGTGATTTATTTCATAACAACTTATTCTATAATTCAAAAAGTTGATAGATAGTACGTGTCAATATTGTTGATGTGATTTTTTACACTGCTATTTCGTAGAATTGCGTGCTATCGGTACAATAGTTTGATACCCTTGTGTAAATAGAAAATATGCTTATATATCAGGGACATGACAAATTCGTTGCTTAAAAGTTTCATTTAAACTGCGGTACCTATTTTGAGCATTACTCGATATCTATTGTTCGGTCTTCACCTGCGAGAACTGTTCTAGTTATTGACTATGGCCAATTACGTCTTATTTATGGATTCAAAAATAACCTAGCTAGCTATAGAATAGCTACATTAGTGTACATAGAATTATAGATTAAGTAATCTGTCAATTTCAGTGGCATTAAAAATTTTGCATTACGAATAACATCTTAAATCGATCGCTACATCTGCGTGAAATGGTCAATAAATATTACGTCTTTCGTCTTTACTATTAAGATTCGATAAAAGTGAGACAAAAATCACTTCGAATTTGTTCCACCTTCTTTACAATACGTCGGTCAGTAATAACGGACAAGATAGGTGAAGTGTTGATGAACAATTAAAACAGCTGACCAAGATTAATAGATATAGAAAGAAATGGAGAAGACTCCATTGGCAAGAGCTAATACGCTCTTAAATATTACAAGGCAAGTATCTTTGAAATTCGTACTCGTAACTGAAAAATTGAGAGGAAGAACATTAAGGTGGGAAGGGCATATTAATAAGGAGGCATGAAAGTCATGCGACAAAAATAATGTTTAACCACAAGATGGGTGGGTACAAATGGAAAGGTAGACCAAAAAAGAGATGCATGGATTGTGTGAGATGTATGTCAGATTAGAGGAGTGTGAAAGGAAACGTCATATTGTGCAGATTGGATTAAAGAAAGAAGAATTTGAGTAAAAGAAAAGAAAGGGAGAGTTGATAGTACGATAACGTAGACCAAATGCAACATTCCAGTTGATTATGAAATAATTTGTCTTTGTACGTATTTACAAATATTTCAATTATTTTTTTCTTACTGGCTTCTGTTAGTGACTTACTTCTTGAAAATAATGTTCACCAAATATCACTCAAGCAAATCGATTCTACTTTTGATCTACTTTCCTTTCCTTGACCATAAGTTAGGAGTCGAAACGTCACAAAAAACTAGGGCGACGCAAACTGACCACAATCAAATGAATTAATCTTTATTATGTCAAATCACGTTCTTACGTCGTAAGCAAAAACTGGAGCGGTCGAGGACTTACTTGTTTATAATAACTAAAATTGTGTAAGGAAACTTCTAAAGGAAACGCATTATAAATGTATACGGATTATTTTGTTGATAATAATAATCTAATGCTAGTTAATTATTATAAATTTGTACAATGTTAATTATTTAATTTAATCATAGCCTGATATGAAAATATGTAACATATTTACAATACTTGGTGGAGTAGTAACCAAGGCATTAAAATCAGTTGTGAGATCGCTTTTAAATAAAATTCATTTATTTATTTCAAAATTTAATCTTAAAGAGAAAGCGATTTTAAATTCAAGACTTTGTTATAAGTAATAAAAGTCGTGAACTTACCACCGCTTTTTCTGACTTAAGAAACGTATGTGTTATTGAGGTTTTCCTTACTTAATGTATAATAAAACTATGTTTTAACGGTTTTAGGCGCAGTAATTTAATTAATAAAATTAATTAATAATAAATTTCCGGTTTTCAGTTGCCGTGATCACGGAAGACAAAGATGATAATTGTCAACGAGTATTATTATTGTTTTCTTAATTGTTTTCTATACTTCAGTCACAGTTTAACCTGTTGTATTCTATCTGCAAGACCTTCCTATGTTATACCTTAATGCAGAATAGCCTATCTATATTACCTACTCCGTTCTGCGCACACAATACTGAGGCTTCTAAGAAAATCGTATAGCCTTAATTTTGATTACATCTATATTTAAAGGTATGGTAATAAACGCCAGTTTAACATTATTATTAACAAGAACTGGAGTTTACTAGCATGTATCTTTCCCTACAACGAGGATCCTATTACTCCACCTTCGAAGAACAACATGAACCAGGTTGCACCCACGCGAACAGCGAATCGCTGTCGCCATAAAATAACAGTTTAGTTTACCCGCCAACGTCGATTTTATGTACTTAATTTTATGACTTCATTCCGAAGGACTTTTCTTACATAAACATTGGCAGTAAAATTTAAAATCAGAACGGCTTTTCGGGTCGAGACCCCGGAACCAGGGGGTCCTGAGAAGCACAAGCTTTGTCAAAACATAGCTATACGTATGGTAGGTGTATCACGTGACCACGAGTCGACTGGTTTATACCTCGGACAACGAATAAGCGTTGCGATTTTGCGAAGTAATGCGGCAAGTCTTTGGGGGATGTTGTAATCTGATGGCGAACTGGCACTAGATTTTACAGTTTAATTATACGATAATTTCTGTTGTTTACGTATCTCATCAGTTTTCTGACCTAATGTGCATATTGTTACAATTACCCCCTGCTAACAATGATGAAGGAAAACATCGTGATGCAACCTGCACATCGAGATAACCGATGTGTCAAACCTACCAAACCGCCTTGGACAAGCGTGGCGGGTGTACTGTATCCTATCCCCTATAAAGGTAGGCCCAAGCCCAGCAGCGAGACGTTTATGGGCTGTTATTATAACTAAAATATAAAAATGAATCGTAAAATGTGTTGGTAAGCGCATAACTCAACAACGCCTGGACCAATTTGGCCAATTCTTTTTTTAATGTTCGTTGAAGTTCAAAGATGGTTTTTACGCCGAGAGAAATTATAATAATTGCCAAGAAATCCCTAAAAACAGCCCTTTTATTTTTTCCATACAAACGTTTTTTAACAAAAATGTAGAGTCAATTTGAACTTTATTGCAATTCAATAAAGTTCATATTAAATTAGAAGCTTTTACTATTGTCTAAGCAAAAAGAATTAACAAAATCGGTTTTCATAAAAAGTTATGCTTGAACTTTGTTGTTGTTCGTGCCTACCCCGCAAGGTACCTGGCGTGAAGTTATGTATGTATGTGTGCTTGAACATACAGAAAAAAAAATTACCAGTCGAATTGAGAACCTTCTCATTTTGTTAAAGTTAGTTAAAAACATAACATAAATAAAATACTCTGTCAGTGAAAATGATTGAGATTTTTATGATTTTTTCTCTCTCTATGGATACTTTCCTGCAAATTGTCTCCTAGATTGGTAGTGTCGTTGGGAATAAAGGCCACTTGCAAACGACCTATTGTGGGTTTAACTGGAAGATGTGCAGTTTAGATTGGGCCTGCGGCGATCGGATTGGTTTAACGACACCTTAGCGCATTTAAATGAGTGCGAGGGCTTTATTTGGTACGTAAATAAGCTTATTTGCCTATTTCCAGAGCATTGAGAATATTTATATGAATGAATCTCCTTTCATTAGTTTATCCAAGATCCGAATTGTAATATAAGTTGTAAATTAAACGTGTTTGATGATATTAGGGTTCTGTATGCGTTTCTTTGCGAAAACAGTATCCTTCGTAAACTCAGTTCTCTTGTTCTTCTCTGTTCTACAAAGTCGATGCCATCTGTTAAGACATCACAACCAGTGTTCTCACAACCTATTGGATCTAAATTTATTAACTTTGATACAAATGTTATTGTTACACGCCGACAAATTGAATGCACACTTGGTTTATTACCACGTGTGCATTCACATTTCGATAAGCTATATAGTGACGGACTTTGAGCGTGTTATTAAATCGTGCAATTTGTATTGGTTGTGTCCAGAGTTATATTTGTACCTGTGTTATACGTGTATGTATACATAGACTAGGAAGTAAAATTAAAATTTTAATCTAAATGTATGACCTTCAAAAAGTGTTCTCCAATGGAACTTATTTTGAATAAAATCTTTTGAATTTGAATATAGTTCTAATAAATTCTATAGCAATTCCAACGGCATTTTAATTCGAGTCTCGCACTCGTAACATTATCTATATGTATGTGGCTGCTGTTGTGATATCACAAATTACTTTCAATTATACGTACGTAGGTTCTCCATGTAACACTTATTACTTTACCATAATTAAAATTAAACATTTTCAAATAAATGTAGTTATGGTTTATGATTGTAAAGTGAAAAGACAAAAATAATGGACGTTGACCATCACTACAAGAGCATTTGTCACGTACCAATTTGGTGTGATTTAACACGCCCTTGGCTGATATACAAACATATTTTAGTTTAAAAACAAATATTTGGATGTCCTATTCTTAATGCAAATTTCTGCCAGATAAACCTTTGGATGAAGTATAAGAACAGTATAAAGACAGTGGACGGTAAAACAGCACTAGATGGATTGATTTGAAACGAACTTTTGGTTAAGGCTTCTCAGCCTGTAAGGTAATCGGAGGTAGGCAGCCTTATGGGCAAATTAGAAGTAGAAGGCGTCTATAAGAACCTTAAATAAGCCTACAAACTTACTCTACACATTATACTTAAGACCGTATAGTTTTAATGTAACTAATATTTAATCACTGAATTTAGTTAAGGTTCTGTTTTCTTCACTATTATTTTAAGTCATAGTAATTTACGTAATTCTTAAAACATTTGGATGTGTTAGTAAATTTAAATATAGTTTGGATAAATTACACTACTAATAAAATATCTTTAATTACAACGTTAATGACAACATCACTCAACACGTAAACCGTGAAAGCTTAACAGCGCTATTAAGATTCATAAAGATAAGAACTTATCTCTTAAATCTGTTATTTCTTAGTATAAATGAGAAACAATGATATCTCGTGCTTATCAAGCCAGGTGTACATTTGAATTACATTCAAAATATAATTCACCTGAAAGTTTAATTTACTTACGAAATGATAAGTTGTAAGTAATACGGTGTCTGGGATAATAGCAGCCGGTTTCTGAACGTAGAATATCAAGTTTATAATGAAACCAAACTTAATAGTAACCAGAGGAGAGAACATAAAGAAGTAGCCGCAATATATTAGCAGTGCCTCTGGTGTTGCAAATATCCATAGGAGAAGATAACACTTTTGCTCAGGTACCTCAGCCTGTCCGCCGTGTACTCAAACAATAAAAAGCTCCCGCAGGATGGAAATATTCCTTAACGCATCATTTTACGCAGCCACGATTTTTAATATACTTATTCTTAATTGTTTATTTTAGGCTATAACAACACTGACAAGCGTCTTGTTGATAACAATAAATTACATTATTATTGTTATCAACACGGCACCTAATAAATTTTTTAAAAACCATACATATTTAAAGCTTACAAATCTATTGTATTTAAAACTTAATAGGAGAGGGGAGAGTGGATAAATGCAACAATAAATTGTAATATTTTACTCATAAAAGAACAGGCGTAACAGTAGCATCATATCGTCTAACTTTTAAAATATCATAGAAATAATTGTACAGCCCGCAAGAGTTAACTTGAGACTTCGCTCGGATTCGGACTTCGGCGAAAGCGGTAAAAAGGCGAGGGTCGGAAGGCGAGCGCGCATTCCGCTTAGGTCTCAAGTTAACTCTTGCGGATTATAATCCCTTTATTATTCAAACAATAATTATCACGCGGTTTGACTCCTTTTTGTTGTATGTTCTTATGACGTCATAAGTAGGTATGCTCGTACAAAAACTATGAGGTTGCGACGTTGTCATTTTATAAAAAGCATGTCAGTTGATTTGACAGTTCGCTCCTTTATTATATTAAAATCGCAAATACTAAATACACTCATACATACATACTACATACACAAAGTAAAAAAGCATTTTAAACGTACATGAGCAATGGGAATTATTTATACAGCTGTCAACAGTCGAATGAAAAAGTGATGGTTTCTGTCATAATAATACAAGGTAACTAAATATTGACATGCGCAGAGTAAACAGGCGAGAAAAAAACGGGTTTATGTACTCTATCGTTGTCAAATCTCACTAGAATTTTATAAGTTAAGAAAGTTTGTAGTTTGTTAGTTGCGTCTCTAAGTAGTCTCTAAGTAGGTATCAAACTAATGATAAACACAAAATTATGTTCTAAAATAATCATTAAGTAAAAGCTCAGGCAAGTTGTAGGCTTTTGACCTGACGCTAAACGACGGAGCTCTTGTAGTACGCTCGAAATTTGGCTAAATAGTTGAGATTTTCAATACTAACAAAATTCTTTTAATGAATCAATATAATAACTATTGTTAACTTTTAATCAATATTATACATTCCATGAAAAAAAATATTTTTTTTATTTTTCCTCAATCAAAGTGTTGCCTGGAAAAGATCCCTGTAAGCGATAAAGTCGACCTTTGTTCAACCTAATTGCAACCTGGTTTTAATTTATGGTGAACTATAAGGTTTTGTCATGCATTCATTCTTCAAGTTAAGCCTCCATTTAGAGTGCGGCAATACATTGGTTACGGCTTCCCATCAGGTGGGCCGTCTGCTTGTCTGTTGAACTCGTGAAATAAAAAAGTTCCCGCCAAAATCTCTCATACTAAATTCAGGTATCATTTTTTTTGTATAGACTCACAAATATCATAATTTGATATTTGTATATATACAAAATGCTCACTAATTTCAGGTTTCTTTAGGTCGCATTTCATTAGAATGGTTTTGGTGCTAATATCTGAGCATGCATCAATGAGACAGGTTTTTTGGCCTAATACCTACTAGTTGTTACAATTGGTACATGCGATAAAGGAACCTGCGATGTCTGAAACTCGCCAATCAGGTTTGGCCCAGTAATTGGTATAGCATCGAATTCTTCTTCTCCACCGGAATCCCTAAATCTACCAGTGGAATTTTTATTGTCACATAATATTTTAATTGACAGTTCCTTTGATTAAAATCAAACTATGATTACCATACATTAAGTATAATCTGATTCGATATTAAATTAATTCAACAACCAGACCTAATATTCATAAAAAAATATTAAAATAAAACTTCTGAATGAACGTAATATAAAATATTATAAGAGTTCTGTTTAATTATTATGGCTCAGGAACACGAGATATAGCGTAATTATATATTTGTCTTAAATGTAATTAATATCCACGGTGAATATACTTCCTATAATATTGGTCATATCAAGCAGTTTATAAACAATATAAGCTGATTTACATCAATCTAGTTATCGACTTCAAATGTGAAGAAAGTTAGTGCTGACTTTATACTGGCATCGTGTAAACTGATTTGAAATCAGTACTTGCACTTCTTAGTCTGACTGACTTCAATGTCCGATTAAATAATTTGAAATCAGTAGCTAAATCAATGTACATAAACCTTAATAAGAAAATACTTCTGCAGCAAGCTTATAAAAGTTTTGTTTACTTCAACATGTACACATGTCATGTCACAAACAAATACTTGTCAACTAGCTAAAAGTGAAACAGCGGAAAAAATACTACATTCAAACGTAAATATATAATAAAAGCAATAGGAACAGAACACAAAACGAGTTTAGACACAAATGAAATAGAACTTACTGTTATCACGCAACAATACGAAAGCTCCAGTTATCAGGTGTTATATAAAGAGGGCGCTTGAACGCCTCTCTCCCACTGTCCACTTCCTGAATCCCGCCAACAACTCCGTCAACTTCCCAAAACAGCACAACACAATGTTTAGAATACTGTCAAACAACAACAGTCACAGTTCACTGTTTTGTATTGTTTATGTTGAAGAGTGCGCGCGCCGGGCGATGGAGGCGCGCGCGTCCGTTGCGTTAGTGGGCCCGTGCGGTACTAGAATGGCCGAGCGAGCCTTGGCGACCGCGGAACCGGCCGCGGCTAGGCGGCTACCGAGTTGAGAACAAACCCGCCCGCCGGCCAAACTTGTAGCATATACATGAAATATACATTAAATCACAAAGCCACTGTAATTATATCCAGTATTTCTATTCTATTTACAAGGTAACTTTTTTTATTGCTTACAGCAGACAGAATGACGACCCAAATGTAATGGAAAGTGATTACCGTCGCCTATGTACATGTACAACAATAAAGGTGCTACTTTACATTCTTCTTCTCTTCTTCTTACTGGACTAGAACTTGGCTACTGATGCCGGATCACAACTTAAGGTTGTTATAGCGCCAAACTCTAGACCCAATTCCGCTAGTTCAATATGTTGGTGTTGCGACGATATTCAAAGTACGAATCCATTACAATAGTGTCAAAAATTAGTGTTCTGCAAATCCACAATATCGTCTCGATATCGTCGTGACATAATAATAGTAGAAAAAAATTGGTGTTAAAAAAGCAGGAATAGCGTCAGCAGAAATAAATATGAAAAATATATCAAAAAAAATAAACGTTTATTCTCTAGTTTTCGCTAATTTTATATTTATAAAGATAGAAAGAAGTGAGTGATAGAGTGACGTGCCACAGGTGCGCCATTGAAGTTACAGAAAACAGAAATCAGGCAAACCTACTATTAAGACGATAGTATCCGATTTTGATACGGATATGACTATCTCGGCCAAATATCCGGACGCTATTGTACTATCGGACCACCCCTAAGGCCCAATTCTGCTATGACTTGTAGAGTTAGGCCCTAGGGATGATAGTTATCCAGATGGACAAGTCCCCTACCTCAGGCCGTCAATTGCGTAAACTTCTGTTCAGAGGGCTTACCCTCTATCGTACTTTGTCTGTCGTTCGTTTTCATTTTAGAACTTTTTTACTTTTTGATGTGAAACTTCTTAAGAATCGTTGTGATTTTAAATTCGATGAAACAAAAAGTGACACCAAAAAGAAATAAACACTAAAATCTATAAAGCTATGCCTGCGAGAGACTGAGATACGAGTTTTACATCATGTAGCACATATTAGAGAGTCAATAAGACCGATGATTAAAGATTAATCCACTTTGGACCGATTTTTTTCTTAATATTTTATTATTACTTCTTATTTTCCATAATATAACATTTTATTTTTACAATTCTCTTTTGCATAAAAACATTCTCATTAAGACACTGGAAGGGACCTAAAAAACATACTTGACCTAGTTTAGGTGTTAGTGAACGAAATTAAAGAAAGATCTATATTTTGTATTTGTGAGTTTGAGGCCACGACACACCTTCTATGATCAAATTGATCGTGTACTAGCAGAAGGTTATGTCAGGAGCCTTAAGAACAGACGAGCGTGCATGACAAGAGCTATGAATGTCAAAGAAGCAAGTGAGGTGTGTAAGAATAAGCCTGAATGGCGCTCTATTGTTCGTGCCTACCCCGCAAGGGAGCTGGCGTGAAGTTGTATATGTATGAGTTTGATATGTAATTTTGTCAATGTAAATTATCAATAAATATTATTATAATTATATTTTTTAAATGCTCCGGTACTATGTCTCCCGGGAATCCCGCGGAAATATCAAGTCATCCTTTACACGTATAAAGTTTTAATATCGACTAGACTGGATAATCATATAATATTTATAGAACAATTATAACATTACATACAATCGAATACAATCGAAAACTAAACTTATTTGTAATGCATTCTACCCATAGTCCCTCAAGACTATAAGTTGAATACTGAGCCCAGATCACTGTCTTCTATGGGTAAGCCCACAAGGCTGGCTATGTTTCCTCGCTGGATCGCCATACTGATTCGTTGGCAGAGGTAAGCAACAGGTATCTTGCTAATATTTATTATTCTTGTCTGAAAAAATTATCAATTTCATAGACATATTACGAATATGTCAATTGTCAAAATGGCAGCAAACATTTTAACTTTATAACATGATTCCCAAAAGTTTGGGAAGTAGTGTTAATAAATAAATAAAGTTAATACTGCCAACTTTTAAACGATGCATGACTGACGCTGAATAAGTTCAGTTCAAATACTTTCTGCCCCTGCCACGAACTTTGCTCGAATAAGAAATAATTCCCTTCGGAAACATCGGTAATGTTACGTATGTACGATTGTAAGTATTCACTGCATTCAACCGCGGACTATTCTTAGTGCACGTTTTATCGCGTAGCTCGTGTCTACTTTTTGCAACGATCGTGTTATGCGTTTTTAAAAACTGAAGAGTAGACTTCTATATGATACTTCTATAATATTTTATAGGTGGCAAAGCCATGCTGGGGTCATAATCTTGATTATAGCTCTTAAGGTCGGTTAGATCAGTGTGATACCACGCTCTCACAGAATATCATCGTGAAACGGTTAGCCTTAATATAATCGTTTTTCGTGCGATGAATGACAGTTCCGATAGCCATTTTTATTATTATCTCATATCCCATCCCGTCTAAACAATTTCTCCTGCCTGATGCTTCTATTTTATCCCTTATCCCATCTTAAAGGTTGTCAACGTATTTGCTTCAAGATTGGTGTTGCAAACGTCTATAGGCGACAGTAACCACTTTCCATGAGCTGAGCCATCTGCTTGTTAAAAAAGAAACATCAGCGTTAATAAATTTCTAACATTAATATTTTGTGGCTTAGGTATGTAGGCAGAATGAATGAAAGAGACTAGCAAAACATATGTGTATGATAGCAGTATGGATGGTAGAATTGGTAGTTGCAGATCACGATGCACTTATCATAACCAAATCGAAGAAATTTTGAAAAAAGTTCAGGTAAAAAGCACTTAAATTTGCATCTATTGACAGATTAATGAAAGTTGATGAAAAACAAAGAGTCAAAATTGTATATAGCAAGTGGAGATCGAGCGTTTCTAACTTCTTCTATGGAAAACGCTATAATAATATTGTTATAAAAGTATGAATTTCTACTTGGGTTTTTGGCGGAAGCTAGAAGGGTGATGATTTATTGTATAATTCTATTTTATAACTACATAATACTAGACAACATTGTGCAAGATGTTGGCCGGTAAAGAGTCCAGGTCTTGGCTGGAAGCTTTTTGCATTAGGGTGGTGGAGGACGCCGTGAGGAGAAATAAATCTACGTAATGTTTATCATTACGTCGATTATCTCTTAGTCGCCATGTTGCGTCATCAAGTACGGAATCGATGTGGAATATATAGACTCGTCGGCGTGTTAATATATTTATGTATTTATATACACATCTAATAGATATAGCATTTATTATTTTATATACAACTTATACAATTTTAATTTTAAACTAGACTTTAAGTAATTTTAAGTAGTTAAGAGACAAGCCTTATTTATATTATATATTATATGTGTTTCAGATGCCCGAACAGTATCGGGGGTGAGCATATTCACCCCCGATACTGTTATATAATCATTAAAAAAAAAACTACATAATACTGATTAAAAGAGAACAATAGTTGTAGTATTGTTTTTAACGATGGACTATAATTATATTTGTATTAAAAATTACAATTGTGTAATGAAATGTGCTTTTATGAGCTGCCACAGGAACTTGTTGTTTGGCATCAGCAAGACCTACACTTTGGCCGAGGCTTCTACGGTAAAATTGCTGCAAAATTTACTAAGAAGTAAAATTTTAAGTATTATGAAGAAAAAGAAAAACATATGCCATCTTTTGTCTTAAAACAGCAATCTGACGGGGTGAAATTTAGGGGAGGATAAATTTAAACAGGCAACCCATCATACTTCAAGTGAGATAAGAAAATTCATATTAACACTTATGAAAAGTGTTTCAGTCTGACAGTAGAGGTTCTGTTGTATAATTTATAAAGTAAAAAGGTTACAAACCAAGACGCAGCAATAGCTAGTTATGAACAAATACATTGATCCCCTATAGACAAGTTTTATCCGAAAGTTAAATAAGAAGTTTCAAACTTAAACATGAGATGGTAGAAGTTTGAAGAGTACTCTGGAAATCTGATTTAACTTAATCGTTCAGACTTAGTCAGGTTTCCTTTAATTTTACTTTACGTAGTTTCTGATATCATTACGTGTATAAAAGTCAAGTGTGTGTATATTTTAACATAAACATTATTTCAACATATTGTTATATGTCGATCAAAACATGCGCACACCTGGCTGTCGTAATCGCAGTTTATTACCTATCCTACATTCGGAGTTCTTTTATTCATTTTGTGTTTAGAATTTGTAATTAAGATAAACATGCTATTGTTATTGAACTTTTTTTATGGCCGTCATTAGTTTCGAACTAATCCATTTTGTTATTATATTGCATCGAAGCTTGCCAGATGTGCGGATTAACTCAGTGAACGCGGTCCTTTGTTCTATTATATAGTTTAGTACCTATAAAACAATGCCCGAACGGAGGGGTAGTCAAGCGACGACTACAATACGAATAAGACGTACATTCGATGAGCAATATAGTGAAAGACTTTGCGCGTGTTATTGAATCGTGCAGTTAGTACTGGCTGTGTCCAGTCATATTTGTGCCTGTTTTGTACGTGTTTGTACAGTTCTAATAAACTTTATAGTAATTCCAACGGCAATTTAATTCGAGTCCTGTGTAGCTCGTAACAATATTTATCAATATTTCATTATTAGGTACATTTTCCTGGGATTCTATGTGAAGCAATTTTAATCACTATTACAAAAGTATTTCTTTTATATGTCAACATTTTAGAAATAGTTTCAATGCAATAGATTAAGGTACAATTTTAACCGACAATTTTTTTCCAAGAATTTTTTAAGAGATTATTTGACCTATAGCTGATTCATATTTCGTTTAGTGGATCAAACTTGCCATCTAACGCGGCAGTGTAGCGAGCTTTTTGTCATGCTTCTTTCTGGCACCAATTTGGTACATAATTTAACCTTTTTTTATTGGATGAGTTCAGCAGACAGGCAGATGGCCCACTTGATGGAAAGCGGTTACCATTGCCTATGGACATACGAGTATGTAACATCAAAGGTGCTACAATGCTCTCTTAAAGACTGGAACCTGGTCACTAATGCCGGAACACAAATCAAGGTTGTTATGGCGGCATACTCTAGACCAGGGGTCGTAATCATTCATTCGGGAAAATACCCTACCACCAGACTGTAGGTGGTTTTATCGCCTTACGACAGGCCGCCTGGCCGCAGGAAATTTTATTCTTTCTTCGTTCCTGCACGGATTAGATGCGACATAAATTTAAATTCTTAAATAATACTGTGCTAATTTTGAAATTGAAAAGAAAAACCAAAAAATCTTTCGTAATCAAAAACCTGACAGCTAAAATACAAATTCTTCATAGTGTAGCGAACATGCAACGATATAATCAAATGGATCTTTGGATATCGATATCTTATATATGGATGTTGCGTACTCCTTTGATTTCAAATTTATATGTATATTTTTTTTTTAGGTGATTTGAAGTTGTCAAAATTATTAATATATTCTCTCTGTCTGCCACACCAACAATCATTGAATTGACCATTTTTCCATTAAATATATTCATTATACCATAGCCTATCATTCCCCGGGTTATCTCCGCAACACTTGGTCCTTCTCCCATTGAAATTCAGCTACCTAAATTATATCATTTTTTCACGTATAATTTTCATTACAGTTCGTTACATAGTTTATAGTAATCATGATAACCCGTTCACAAGCAGGTAAGTCAGCATCAATGCACGACATTGCTACCACTAGCAAATGCATCTCGCCCCATCCGTGTGATCATCCACCACTAGTGTCCACTTCCATCAATTCTCATGCGTCCACGACATCATCTGCGACAATCAAAGCTCGCAAAGCTGCAGCGGAAGCACATGCAAAACGCCGTCAACTCGAACGTGAACGGCAACTCTTCGAACTAGAGAAGCAAGTTGAAGAGAGTGAGCTGCGAGCAGAGCTGGCTGCGATAGAAGCAGAAGGGAGTTCCAGCAGGCGAAGCAGTCGCCGCGGCTTGGAACGCTCTCAGCAATCATGTAGGACACAGGCATGGGTTGAAGACGCGGTTAGCAATGCACCTTTTCTTTTTCAAAATGACCAGGAAGTCACAGTTTTATCCGAGAGAGTACCGTCTCACGAGGATATTGACTTTCATAAGCCAAACATTCATTGTCCCACACAGGCTACAAATAAGTCTGAGACTGTGGCACGCATTTCGCCACATCCTCACATAGACATTGGTCTGTCTGGATCCGGAATTGGCTCTGGCAAAATACTACAAGCAGTGGCAGACACAGCGGCAGCAGCGAAAGCTCTCGCAACCGCTCATAACAATAATATAAAGAGAACGATTGATTTAATGCAGTTCTCAGGAGAAACCACTAAGTGGCTTCAGTTCAAACGATTATTTGAAACTACAAAGGCTCTTTTTTCTCCCCTAGAGAACGTTGCACGTTTGCAGCAAGCACTCCGTGGCGCCGCCCGCGAAGCCGTGGCAGCTCTTCTCGTGTCAGCTCAAGATCCCGACGAAATAATCGGCGTCCTTGAACAAAACTTCGCTCGCCCGGAGATGATTGTTTTCCAAGTTGCTGCATTGAAAGCGTTGCCTCGATTGGGTAACGATTTACGTGATATAGGAACGTTCGCGACAAAAGTTCGTAACAGTTTGTCTACAATACGTATGTTAGATTACGTCGAATATTTGTACTCGCCCGAACTGTATCACACTATACTAGGGAAATTGAATCCTGTAGTAAAAATGAGATGGACGGATTTCGCAGTCGATAACTGTACACCAAATCAACCAAAGTTAGAGCTGTTGTCCAGTTTCCTTATGCGAGAATTTGACAGACACGTTAGATTTGGGTTGTCGCCTGAACACGCTTCTTTTATAGTAGTATCAAACTCCTCGCAGGACAGGCAAAGTAAACGGGAGTACGTACATGCTGTCACGCAATATAAAAACAAATCTGTAAATAGCTCTGTACATAATAATAGCAGCAGTAGCGAGGTAAATACTGTTCCTTTTAATAATGTAAATAGTAAAAGTTGTCCATTTTGTAAAAAGTTACATAGTCTAAAAATGTGCTCCGACTTTAAAGCACTTACTGTAGAAGATAGATGGCGCTGGCAACATGAAGCAAAAGTATGTTACAGATGCCTACGTCGCAAGCCACACAAATGGAAAACGTGTAAAGTCAACGTTTGTGGCATCGATGGTTGCACTTTACGCCATCATCCTTTACTTCATGGTAGCCCGTGGCCAAACGAAACTAGCGTTGCGGTCAATAATATCGCCAATGATGTTTCACCTGTACTTACACATTCACCACATGATGAACAAGTGGTCATCTCTACCACATCGACAGACACAGTCTCACCACGCGATTTGCAACAAGCGTCTCCCGCCGCGTTACTCAAAGTCGTACCTGTTACCGTTTACGGTCCATCAAGCAGCTACGACACATACGCTCTGCTCGACGACGGCAGCACTGCCACTCTTATAGATGCCAGTGTCGCTGCGCAAATAGGAGTATCGGGGCCGCGTCAGCAAATCAGCGTGAACGGTGTAGGTGGTCTTACCAGAAACGTAGAGATAGCCTACGTTGATTTCAAAATTAAGGGTAAGTACACACAAGACATTTTTGACGTCAAACTTGCTAGGTCTTTCCCTTCACTGTTGCTTCATACTCAGACAGTAAAAAGGCAAAGTATTACGGGGTACAGACACTTACAGGATTTAACTGATTACGTTATCTATGAGAACGCTAAGCCGATGGTTCTAATAGGTACTGAGCATTGGCACTTATCAATCAATCATTCAGTACGTAAAGGCAAACGGAGCGAGCCCGTAGCCTGTCTCACTGCATTAGGCTGGAACTTTATGGGCAGCCTTCAAGTACAACAAAACATGTACATTTTATAAATCATACCGCCTTTATAGACCAAGAGCTCACGTCAAAAAACGACAATTTAGATTTTCTAATCAAGGAACACTATAAATTAGAATCTTTAGGCATTTCTAAACATGAAACTATACATAGTAAGTTGGATAAGCGTGCAATAGACATTTTAGAAGCTACGACTTCTCGCTTACCAACTGGTCGTTTCGAAGTAGGTTTGCCATGGCGAGATAATATCAAACACATACCAGATAGTTATCCGCAAGCCTTGTCACGTCTTTTAAGTCTTGAAAGACGCATGCGTCGGGAACCCGAGTTTGCAGTTGCTTACCGAAAGTTCATGAACAATATGGTAGACAAAGGGTATGCTGAGGTATGTCCTTCAAATACTTATTACAATAAAAACACACAGTTGAGTCTTAATAACAGTAGACTTTATCTACCACATTTTGGCATATACCATCCGCAGAAACGCAAACTCCGTGTAGTTCACGACGCCGCCGCCATGAATGAAGGAGTCTCTCTGAACTCTTTGTTGCTGCAAGGTCCTGACCTTCTCCAAAGTCTACTACATATTCTTTTTCGATTTAGAGAAGGCCGCGTCGCCTTAACCGCCGATATAAAGGAAATGTTTCCTCAAATTCGGATCAGGTGCGAAGACAGGGACGCCTTACGGTTTTTATGGAGAGATGGTGACCAGAAGCAAGTTATCAAAGAGTACAGAATGACATCCGTCATATTTGGCGCTTCATCGAGTCCTTTTACGGCATTATACATAAAAAATAAAAATGCTGAAGAACATGAACAATGTTTTCCAAACGCTGCTAAAGCAATCATCGAGGATCATTACATGGATGATTACCTTGGCTCCCATGATAGTTCTGAAATAGCAGCTAAAATTGCAAAGGATATAGTGGCTGTACATAACGCGGCATGCTTTGAAATGCGAGAATGGGTCTCCAATGATGATACAGCTTTGAGACTCATCCCTGCAGATCTGTGTGCTAAGAAGCCATCAGAAGTTAGCCTTGGTAGTTCACCGACAGTTGTAAGAGCGTTAGGTATAGTTTGGGATCCTAATTCTGACACTTTAGGTTTCCGAACTGGCTTAGGTGAAACATTTCCAGCTCAATTGACTAAACGGAAAGTACTTTCAGATTTAATGCGGGTGTACGATCCCTTAGGCCTTCTAGGACCTGTAGTTATCAAGGGTCGTATATTATTTCAAAACAATTGGCGGTCTAATATTGATTGGGATTCTGAGCTTTCGCCTACAGAAACTTCTAAATGGTTAGAATGGTTTAACGAACTTTTGACCGTTTCTACCTTCAAAATTCCACGCTGGTATTCCAAAGCCTTCGACGCTGAACCTCTGCAGCGTGAATTGCACATTTTTTGTGACGCCAGCGAATCAGCATACGCTTGTGTAGCTTACTGGCGATTGTTATATGCTGATAAATCTGTAAAAATGGCTATTATAGGTAGCAAAGCTAGAGTAGCACCTTTAAAACCAATATCAATTCCGAGATTAGAACTCATGGCCGCTTTAATTGCATCTCGTCTCGCCGTAACTGTCAAAGACAGTCACGTTAAAAAACCATCCAAGACATTTTTTTGGACTGACTCCACTACCGTACTTAGTTGGTTACGAAGTGACGCGCGTTCGTTCAAGCCATTCGTTGCCCATCGCATTGGTGAAATCACTGAAAACTCTAGTATTAGTGACTGGAAATGGGTACCGACAGGCATGAACGTAGCAGACGATGCGACTCGACTGCATTCTGCTCAATTAGTTCAATCAAGTAGATGGTTCACCGGACCAGCATTTCTTTTACTTTCTTCGGAAGATTCGCCAAAAGAGCCTGTTTCAGAGGTTCCATCAGTTCAAAGCCAAGTTGAGCTGAAATCTTTACCGATTGAAAGGGTGGGAGCTTTGACAGAGCATATCGGAAAAACTCGCGCTGTAACAGCTGACTGCTCACGTTTCAGTAGCTGGCTCCGTTTGGTGCGCGCGACCGCACGCGTACACCAAGCTGCTTTTATCTTTCGGCAATTAACTCAAAATTCTCGATTTTCCGGTCACAGACGTCAATCATTAAATACGTCCACCGTCACTTCACTAATTCCGCTTACGGCTGATTTCATAAACGCCGCTGAAAGGCACATTTTATGGAAAATGCAACTTGACAGTTTTTTAGAAGACATTACGTGTATTTTGAATGCCAAGCCTTTACCCAGAACTAGTCGTCTAGCCAAGCTATCACCTATGATCGGTGATGACAAACTCCTTCGCTTAGGAGGAAGAATTAGAGCAGCAGATGTGGACCAAAGTGTCAAGACCCCCGTGCTCCTTGATGGTAGTCACCCCGTAGCCCGACTGCTAGTCTATCGATTTCACGTCAAGATGGGTCATGCTAACCATGAGACAGTCATCAACGAGCTACATCAACATTATTGGATTCTACGACTTCGAAGCACAGTTAGAACAGTTGCCCATAAATGCCTGTTTTGCAAAATACGCAAATCTCTGCCACAAGCACCGCCCACTGGGAATCTTCCCCAAGAGCGAATGGCACACCATAAACGTTGTTTTACTTTCACTGGTTTGGATTATTTTGGCCCAGTTTGCGTAACGATTGGACGGAGGCGAGAGAAGCGGTACGTGGCATTATTTACTTGTTTAACTTCAAGAGCTGTGCACCTAGAACTTGCGCACACCCTCTCTGCAGATTCAGCGATTTCATGTATACGTCGCTTTATCGCTCGAAGAGGTGCTCCCGATACAATTTTCTCCGATAACGGGACAGCTTTTGTCGGTGCAAATAGAATTTTGAGAGAATTTTACAGCAACGGTGTCGAAGATTTTGCCGCAAACAACGGAGTAAAGTGGCATTTTATTCCACCAGCTGCTCCAAATTTTGGTGGCTGTTGGGAGAGACTTGTCCGTTCCATTAAAGTGGCACTGAATGCGACATTGAAATCACGCTCACCGAAAGAGGAGACGCTTTTAACTCTCTTATCAGAAGCCGAAGCTGTCGTTAATTCTCGTCCCTTGACACATGTTTCTGTCCACGCTGATGATCAGGAGACCCTCACACCATTTCATTTTTTGATTGGTTCCTCGTCCACTGCCGCACTGCCGGCCACATTGACCGATAGTGTTTTAGTTGGCCGAACGGAATGGAAAAAAGCGTTGAGACTTTCAGATTTTTTCTGGTCACGCTGGGTGAAAGAGGTACTACCAACAATGCAGCCTCGACAAAGACCCTATCGAAGCTTGGCTAGCCAGATTGCATGTGGAGATCTAGTGCTCATTGCTGATAGCAACCTACCACGAGGAGTATGGCCCCGAGGCAGAATAACAGCCACTTACCCAGGTCGCGACAACGTAGTGAGGGTGGTGGACGTATCCACTGCAGCAGGCACGCTACGTCGTCCCCTAAGTAAATTAGTTAAGCTGAATGTAAATTAGTGCTTGCACAAAGGGGGAGGATGTTGCGTACTCCTTTGATTTCAAATTTATATGTATATTTTTTTTTTAGGTGATTTGAAGTTGTCAAAATTATTAATATATTCTCTCTGTCTGCCACACCAACAATCATTGAATTGACCATTTTTCCATTAAATATATTCATTATACCATAGCCTATCATTCCCCGGGTTATCTCCGCAACAATGGATCTAACAACAACATATCGCGGGCTTCAAGCCAGAGGGGCGTATAAACAATTTGCGTTTCTTTTTATTTCGTCTATCATTTATATTTTTATCGATAAACCACTTCTGTTTTTTGTCTTAATAGTAGGTTAATACTAGTAGAAGTACTTCATAGACAGACACTGAATACATTGAAAAAAACTTGTTAAGTTTTTTGTATCTCCTAAAAAGTTGGCTTTTGCTTATACGCCCCTCTGACTCGAAGCCCGCGATATGTATAATAATTTTACAAACTATTCGTTTTCTTTTAATTCTAAGAAAGCGTTACATCGCGTGATATGCGAGGGTGCGAGCAGACTTGCATGTAATTAAGAACGAAAGAAAGTTTTCTACTTTAGGCACAGCATGAGTTATAGCCAACCCTCCACCTTAAAATATGATTAAGGCAATAAAAAGGCACGTAACATTGCCAATCCCATGAAATAAACTATGTCAGCTTATTTCTTTACACAAATCTTTATTGTTTAGTACAAATCGGCTGTGTGATTGATTTAAAAGGGACAACCAAAACAGTTCGGTTACCAGTAATATAATTTCTGTTGACGCTTAATATATTATTTCTAAAACTGTTCAAGTATTTGCGCAACTAAAAATGAAAAAAATATTTTTTAACAAAAACTAAACTGATATGAAACTAAAAAGAAAAAATATTTAGATGACTTCTTTCTACAACGTCTTGAAGTCCAACAAACATAAAAAAACAGCAAAATATAGTAATTTTAATGTTTTACTTTGCACCGACTTCAAGATGTTGTAGAAAGAAGTCAGCTAAATATTTATTTTTTGCTTTTTAGTTTCAAACCAATTTTGTTTAATATTCCGACGATTCGGCCACTTTGCTGAAAACTTTCGTGCGCAGCTTCTTCTCTTCAAGCCGCAACATGTTGCTAAGCAGTTGTAAATTAGATAAGGCTCCCATTGAGTAAATAATAGCCGTAAACAAGAATTAAAATAAACAATTAAAATGAACAAGGTGGTAGGTTAAAAAAAAACCCTAACATTTCTCATTGACACTTGACATACTTGTCTTACGTGATAATGGCTACTGAAAAATTACCTAAACGTCGAAATAAAATTCAAATGAAATGCCGCGTTTAAAACCATTAAAACGTAGTTTTACTATGTGTCGCGAAAATATAATTTAACAGAATTGACATTACAGAATTTGTTTACGACAAATCTGAATTCTACGAATGTCAAAAATGTTGAGTGAAGAGCCAAATACAAAACAGCATATAAATGTTTCTATGCAGACTAAGGTAGTTGACCTGTCAAGAACCTAAGATTTTATTTTTTCTAATGAATATTATATTTTAGCTGTTTTTTTGTAAAAGAATAATGGTTTGTATTTTTTAAAACACTTCAAAAAAATATTAGAAAAATACAATACAATAATATTACGAATATTTCACAAAAAATAGTTTTGATTGAAACAAGGTTCATACATTTTTATTCACAATAATTATTTTTGCCTATAGAAATGTATATAAAATAAAATTAAACTTTTGTGAAATATTATTGTTACAAATAATATGTAAGAAAGTTGAGAATAATACTAAGTAATATAGATCAAATTCTTAACCATCTACAAGTGAACCCATTAAATACAAAAACAAACAAGAATTTCCATATAAGTATAATGTTATGTTAATTTATGCATATTAACTGTCAGATCATAGTAGCCGCGGACAGGTTACTATTCGTCATGGGCATTTTTTCATGGAACTTTAAAAGGAGGAGGTTCTCAGTTCGTCTCGGTATGCATTTAATTTTACGTCTTGGCAAATCATAAATTTTATAATTTGCAAGCTTTGTAAAGAGCTGTCTACTGAAGGGCATACCTTGTTTTTTCTTAAAAGATGAATTTTGGATAAATTTTAGTTAATTTATGTCCTTAGACTATTAATATAACACATTTTCTACCGTAATATTGTTAGAACCTAGGCGCCGACAAAAACAAATTCACACCTGCATTCCTGTAAAGCACATTTATTACCCGTCAGCATTTGAACTAATAACATTGAAACTAGTGTATTCTTTTATGATCGTCTTCTTTTTTTAACTTATTTATTGGCATACGGCCTACTGTTGTATTGTAATCGTTTACAGCCACCTGCAGTGTAATCATTAGCCAGGTGTTACGGATTTTAAAGTACAAGGTGATTCTAAGAAATTCAGTCTACGTTACCGGGCGGGTTGCATTTGTGCAGTATAAAGCGATGACCTGAGGGAGGGTGAGGCAGTCAAGCAGAACCACGATCGAAGCGAGACGTGTGTACATTCGGTAATCTACTAGGACGGACTTGCACGTTTTATTGAATTATGACCTTCTGCATTACGTTTGGATTTGTTGGGTTCGGTTATATTTGTACCTGTGCTATACGTGTTTGTATAATTCTAATAAACTCCATAATAATTCGAACGGCATTTTAATTCAAGTCCCGCAATTCGTAATAATAACAACAAAATATGGGTTATTAAAAAGCTAGGACACCATTTAACTCTACATTTAAATTGTAGTTGGGGTAAATTTCGTTAAAAGGTAAAAACGAGAGGCATACGAACTTACCCAACTGACGGACTTGCAGACCTTGACTATACACTAAAGCCTTACTTATAATCATTTGTTAAATTTTAAGAAACTGCTCAGCAACTGATTAGAGAAAATCTTACCCATAAACTCCTCTTAAAGATTCTAGGTAGTAAATTAATGGCAAAAGGCATTAAATTGGCGGCACCACCGTAGCTAGTGCTATTGTTTAAAGAAAATGCTAAAAGTTTTATAAAATCAAACAATGTAAAATATCTAGGTATTATTAAATTACTTACATAAGAGATTGCTAATCCATTCTCAACGAGATTATTATAAGTAAGGCTATTTTAGACGTACCCAGTATAAAGAAATTTTAGCTAAATTATATGATTAAATACAATTTCCTATCCGTGCCGAAATGGAGAAACAATGCAATTTCCGGCGACAAAACAACCTACAGCCAGGTGGTAGGGTTTTTGCCCCTCTAGATGGCTTTGATGGCTACTAGTTGTGTACACTATTAGCCAGGTTCCAGTCTCCTTTTAGAGAGCGCAAGAACGTTGGTAGCTTCTTCGGCATTACAAATGTCCAAAGGCGAAAATAACCGCTTTTTGGGCCATCTTCCTATCTGCCGAACAATAAAAATAAACAATATTTTCTTATGTAATAAGTTGTACTTAAAATGCAATTAAATTAAGTAATCCACCTACGTACTTAATTATTGTAAAACATGAAGGCCAACACACACTGCAGTTACCAAGCACCCAAATACTACATTTACCTTATTACAAACACAACATACACAATTTTTGTGTTCATTAAGAGTTAGTAGCCGTTCGTCGCCTCTATGGAACCCCTTAGTAATCGTGTCGAAAATAATCGGTTAATAAAGCGAGCATATTTCCATATAAAACTCAATCACCTCATGACCTACCTATGTGTTAGTGTATTTTATTTATTTTTCCTAGAGGCCATAAATAAACGTTAAAAACCAAATACCAAACATTACAAAGAATCCAAACACGATACATATCGAATTGGTAAACATCAAATGCACCGAAGTCGACTCCACGGGTTCAGCCGACAATGGCTAATCAGAATGCCGTATCTCATTCCGCGAGACCTTGCCGCGGTCTGGACGTTACGTTATTTCGATTTCATTTGCGTGCACGAGCGCTCTGTCTTTTTTATCCTGTTGCCTTGCAGTGGCAGGGCTGAGGATACTTATGTATTCCATTATTACTAAAATACTTTATCTATAATCTAGGTATAACCCAGATAACATGGAGAGACTTGTGATCACGGGGAAAATGACCTCGTGATAGATTTCCAAACAGGTCGACTGACCTGGTTGCTGACGAGCTGAACACGTCGATACATTCGGTGCTCCACCGTGCTCAAAACCAATCCGCTGGAGGAGTGCTTATTCACTGCCATAAAAGTCACGATCCTCAGCAGTGAGGGAACGACTTAGAAGAAGAATAATCTGGGTATCTAAAATCTATCTGTTTTAACTATATTATATAGTTAAAACAGATAGATATATAAATCGGTTGGGTAAGTCGACTTTGTATAACGAATTTAACGATGAAGAAATGTAAGGGTGCCGATTCGGACCAGTACATTTCAAAATGCAACTTTTAGAATTTTTATTCTATTAGAGCATAAACAGCCAGGTGGTAGCGTATTTGACCGTCTGAATGGATACTACCTCTGGTCTAGCGTATGCAGTGGCCAGATTCTTGTCTCCCTTTAGGAAGTGGCAGCACATTGGTTGCACGTTTGGTGTGATATATTTCCATAGGATTATAACCGTTTCCATTAAGTGGGCCGTCTGCCTTTCTGAACTCACGCAATAAAAAAACTGTTTTTAAAATCAGTAATATTTTTTATATTTCTGGTTAACCTGTATTTTAAACTTGACTTTTTTTTGCAAATATCTCTAATTTTTAAAGTAAGGTTCATATCATATATATATAATGTTTGTACTAATAATGTTATAAATATGAAAATTAATTTAATCATTTTCTTAAGTTTTCGTAATTTTAGTAATTATAACTTTTACGGTTTTAAGTGAGGATTTTATTTAATTTTTATTTCAATCACGGATGACAAATGTGTTCAGTATCAATAAGTAAGTAATGTTAAAGTAATTATGTATTTACCACATAAGATGTTTTAACACATAATTTTATACACGTAAAAGATTTTGGTGAGAATATAACAAATAAAAAACATAGTAGTAAACGCTGTACAGAAAAGTGTCACGCAATGCAAAACAATTTTCTTCGTTTTGAATTTGAATTCTATAAGACTTCATGTTCGTAATGCATTGATAGAGGAACTACTCGCGTGCAAGCCTAACTCTTTTATAATATTGAACTTCCTCGCTAGTTTTTGTGGTAGTGCCCAAAGTATAAGGAGATTCGAATGATTTACATAAAACATTAAAATCATGTACATGGCGTCACTATGTCTAATTCTGTTTTTGGTTAATCAGTGGATTAAAAAATTATTGGTCTGATGTCTGGTTTTAGACATGGCAGCCCTAGCTAAAGGTCATGGCATGATCCCGCCAAGTATTGTTATTCCTGGAGAAATATGAGGGAAGTCTATACAGTCGAAGGTGTGGAGATTTGAACGTAGAAATATCCCTACGCGATACCGAATAGATTAATTCTGCGTGATGTACCATGTAAATAAATCTTATTGTAATATAGTACTAGTTTCTACCTTTGTTTCAAGCTTGTTAAATATGTTTATTTTTACTTTGAGTGGATTTTTACCTGCTTACTATCATGTTATATCCACACCCAGATGCTTATCAAACACTCAGTATCGTTATGAATGAACTGCATGTTTTATCTAAACTAGATTTAAAAAAGGGTGTGTTCTGATGGCATCCCTTTACCTTTTTAAAAAACGTTGCACTACAACGTGAACTAGCACTTCGTTTTACTATCATATTTAACTAATCTCTAGCAATAGGAGTATATCCTACAGTTTGGAAAATTTCTCACATTATCGCGGTTCATAAATCGGGTGATAAAACATCTTAGCTCTTATCATGTTTTGCTAAATTATTTGAATCTGTACTTTACGATTAGCTTTATAATTATTTAAAACCCTTACTTTCATCGAATCAACATTATTCGTTAAAATAAATCGACTATAAACTAATCTTTTAGAATATAAAAAAATATATTTGTTCATTTTGCTACAAATTTCAAGTGACTCAGTATATACTGACTTTTCTATAGTTTTGATAAAGTGAATCATCTTAGTATGCAACAAAATAGAAACATTAGGCATACACGGTAATCTCCTCTAGTGGTTAAAATTTCATTTAGTCGTAGAATACAGTTAGTCGCCTTTAGGAGTATTACAACTTCTCTGCCCTGGTTACTTGTGGAGTTCCTCAAGGTTATCATCTCGGTCCATTTGTCTTTGTTTATTTGTGAATGATATAGTTGAATGTTTATCCTCTCCTTCACTTCTGTATGCAGCTGATCTTAAAAGTTATACATTAGTTTATAGCTTGTATGATGCTTTGAAAGAAAAATTTCATATATTTGGTTCACAAATAAATTAATAAGATTTATTATTCCATAAATAATTATTTTTAAAACGCAATACATCAAATTGGTTCGAATTTGTCACTTTAAAATGAACTCACATAATTAAATGCGAACATTATTTGTAAAATGAACTATGAATAAGTTTCTTTATAATAATTATCCATTTTGTCGTTCTTCTATAATTCGCACATAGTGTGAATTATAAACTGGCCCTATATATTACATTTGTATTGTTTAATTGTAATGATTGTATTGTGTTTTATGTTAAATAAATAATAGTTCCTGATTTACAAACACAAACAAACATACATCAAAACGAGGTCATAAGGGTTCCTTTTTAGCATTGCCTTGCCCAATCCCTTCTCCTCCCTATCCTTGACTATGGCGACATCAGCTACTTAGATATCACCGAAAGCCAATTAGATAAACTAGAGCGACTCCAAAACTTTTGCATTCGTTTCATATTTGGTTTGCGCAAATATGATCACATTTCTGAATTTCGTAGTAAGCTCGAATGGCTTCCTATCCGCTTTCGCCGGAATGCTCATGTCTTATCCCTTTTGTACAATGTACTCTTTAGCCCTAAAGCGCCCTCCTATTTGAAGAAACGCTTTGATTTCTTTCAAGAAAGTAGCACGAGGCTCTTGAGATCATCAGCAAATCTACTACTAATGACGCCAATACATTCTACATAATTTTGTCAGAAATCTTTTACTGTGCAGGCTGTAAGGTTGTGGAATGCTCTACCGTTGAGTGTCAGAAGTGCAAAGTCACTTACATATTTTAATAAACTCCTCAAAGATCACTATTTAAAGTTGTAAACAGTAATTTATGTATGTCTATGTAATCCTATGTACATATATTTTTATACAAATATGTATGTGTATTTATTTATTTTTCACTTGTAATATATGTTTGTATATATATTCTAAATTATGCGCACGAAATACCGACCCATTATTAAAAACTTAAAATTATCTCCAGAAGGTTGTCTGGAATCGCTGTTAGCGATAAGACCGCCGATTGTACTAGTTATAAGATACTTAATTCATGTGTATTATTATTTTCTTGTGTGCAATAAAGAATATTCTATTCTATTATGTATCGAAACCCCAAAAAACGAATTTTAGCGGTGCATTATTTTTAGCAGAATTTGCACCCGCATTTTTCATAATTATATACTACGCCGTTAGACAATGTTTCTGGTCTAACGTGCATATTCTGTTGATAGAGAAAAACACTGAGATAAAGTTTACGAGAGTGAAGCTACAACAAATATTGTTCAGGTTGATTTATAGTGTAACATAAATCAAGCATTTTTTTTCACTATAATAAAAAACAAATAAAACGTATAACAAGATATTCCTTTCGGCATATGCCTGTTTAAAGAAAGCACTACATCACCGTTTATTGTTGTGAACCGTTACACTGTTAAGATTTTTCTAGTTTTTTATTCAATGTAAACGAGTGAGGGAGTGTGGAACTGGTTTGCTTTTTTTCTGAAAAAAGTAATTACAAGTCACGAGTCTGCGTGGCCAGTGATGCGAGCGGGTTTGGATTAATTGAATTCTTAGGTGTGAAGAGACGCTGGTGAGCGAAGCTGCCTTTTAGACATGATGGTGTAAGTTATAAGTCAGAGCCTCAATTCTACTATTTACAATGTCGTCTTAATGGTAATAGTATAAATTAAGTATAATTAATTATTGTACACATTAAAAGTGTGTTTATATGTACTACCCGTACAACTACATACATACAAGAATGCATTTTCATGCACTAAGATCACAGACAAAATAGTATATGTGTATATTCATGTATATGTGTATATGTATTCATGGGGGTCTTGTCAGAAGCGTGCACGTCGCGATCCCCGCTGGCCCAGAGGGCCACAATTCTGACCGAATTGACACATGACTGCAGTGCATGATAGGGCGTCCCCCGCAGGCGACGCTCACCGATGCGCCCCCGTCGGTGTGGACTCTGGCGCATGCGGCGAAGGGGGCCGCCACCCTTCACGCAGCGCCAAACCTGGCGGGTCGAGAGGAGCAGAGTGCCGTATAGGCACGTGGAATGTGAGAGGTGGAATGAAAGATAAGATGGACGAAATGATTGATATAATGAATGAGAGAAGCCTGGATGCCTTATGTCTGACAGAGACAAAGCGGAAGGGGTGTGACGTCGATGACCTCCCCGATGGCATGCTTGCTCTGTGGTCCGGCGTGGACCTGGACAAGCGTGCAAGTGGGGGGGTGGGCGTCGTACTCTCATCCCGCTTTGTGTCTGGAGTGAAAGACTATTGTCTGGTGAACCCGAGACTTCTTTGGGTCCGTCTAAAACTGGGGATCACGCGAGTTTTTCTGGTCGCAGCTTATGCTCCCGTAAGCTCAGCGGATCCCCAAGAACTCGAGAAGTTTTGGGAGTCTGTGAGAGAAATTCTGGATCTGGCTGAAGGGAACGAAAGACTAATTATGTGTGGTGATCTTAATGGCTGGGTGGGGACCAAACGAGACGGCTTTGAGGCTGTCCTTGGACCCTATGGCGACAAGAGAGTGAACGATGCTGGTAAGCCAATCATAGACGTATGCATGGAAAGAAACTTGCTTGTGTCGAACACCTTATTCCATCATAAGGATATCCACACGTATACATGGAGAATGAATGAACAGAAAAGTATGATTGATCTGATTTTAATAGATAGTCGCCTCCGAAACACAATAATGGATACAAGAGCCTACAGAGGCCCCACTCTTGGAACGGACCACTACCTGGTGATAAGCCGGTTTGTGGGTCTTTTCAAGAAGTGGAGGCACTGGCGAGAGCGTACCAATTTCGGGGAGCTTGAAAGAATAAGATGTGAAAAATTGGAAGATGTTAGTGTAAGGAGTATGTATGCGCGCCTAGTCGAAGAAAGGCTTGCAAAAGCGGACTTCTCCGACTTAGATGTGGATAATGACTGGGATAATATGAAAGAAAGTATAGTGGAAAGCGCAAAAGAAGCATGTGGATGCGCAAAGAGGCATATAACAACGAAAGGAGACGAATGGTGGGACGCGGATGTTAAATCTAGCGTAGAGAGAAAGAGAAAAGCCTGGCTGGATTATATTGCATCTTTGCATCAGAATGACAGCATGAAAGAGATGAAGAAAGAAATGTATCGCCTCTGCAAGAATGAAACCAAAGCTTTAGTGAAAGAGAAGCGTGAAAGAATAAAATTGAAAGAAGAAGAGAAGCTGACGGAGAACTTCGAGGCAAATACCAAACTCTTTTGGAGAGAGGTTAAGAAGTCTCGGGGATTTTCGTCAGCTTCCAGAATGGAAAGAATTAAATCTAAAGCAGGGGACATTCTTGCTAACCCACAAGAGGTTTTAGCGTGATGGAGTGAATATTTTAGAGAAATGTATGATACTATCCCGGATGCTGGCACCACGACTGAGTCTGTGACTGACTTCGAGGAGTCAGCATCCGAGATCACTTTGGAAGAGATCGAATGGTCGATAAGAAGTCTGAAAAATGGAAAGGCAGCAGGAATCGATAGTGTGTCTGCTGAGATGATCAAATATGGTGGCACCTGCGTCCGGGACGCTTTCCTGTCCTTATGCAACTTGTGCTGGAGGACGGGAAAGGTTCCCAACGACTGGAGGCGCGCTGTCATCGTGCCCTTGCATAAAGGCAAGGGGTCACGTATGGAGTGTGCCAGCTACAGGGCCATCAGTTTGATCAGCACAGCATCTAAAGTGTATGCGAAAATTGTTGAAAGGAGAATGAGAGTGGTATCCGATGGATTACTGTGGGATGCACAAGGAGGCTTCAGAAATGGAAGGGGATGTATGGATCAAGTTTTCTCGCTCCGCAATATCGTGGAGAAGCAGCTGGCTACGGACCGGAAGGTTTTCTGCGGTTTTGTGGATCTAGAGAAAGCATTTGACAGGGTTGTGCGGAAGGACCTCTGGGACATATTGCCCGGATATGGGATTGATGGCCATTTGCTGCGTGCTGTACAGTCCACTTACGAGGACTGTATGGCATGCGTGCGGGTGGACGGCAGCCTGTCGCCCTGGTTTGACGTCAATATTGGCGTCCGGCAGGGCTGCGTGCTGTCGGCTTTGCTGTTTGTCCTATATCTGGACAATTGTCTCCAGAGATTAAGATTGATGGATGTTGGGGTGCGGATGGGTGATCTAGTTGTTAGCAGCTTGCTTTATGCGGATGATGCCGTGCTTTTAGCCGAATCGCCATCAGAACTGCAAACACTAGTCACAATGATGAAAGATGACTGTCAGGCGAGAGGCTTACGTTTGAATGCGAAGAAAACAAAGGTGATGGTGTTTGAAAGAGAAACAACCAGAACGAATGCAAGGATAATGGTCGATGATGTTATGCTGGAACAAGTGAATGAGTTTGTATATCTCGGATGTGCTTTTAGCAGAGATGGAAGGTACACCGCTGATATAGAAAGAAGAGTGAATTTGGGGAATAGTGTGAATGGAGCGTTAGGTAAACTTCTAGGCGCTAAGAACCTCAGCCAGAAGGCCCAGCTTGCCATACACAACGCGGTGCTGGTACCTACGCTCACGTATGGAAGCGAGAGTTGGGTATGGAATAGAGAGCACGAAAGTAGAGTAAACGCGGTCGAGATGCGAGCACTGCGCAAAATCTGCGGAGTGACGCTCGCGGACCGCGTTCGTAATACCGAAGTAAGAAAGAGAGTTGGTCTGAAAGAGAGTGTCGGGGTGAAGGTAAGGAAAGGAATGCTCCGGTGGTTCGGGCATGTGGAAAGAATGTATGATGAAAGAATGACCAAACAGATATACAATGCAAAAGTGGATGGATGCAGAAGTCGCGGAAGGCCACGACACACCTTCCATGATCAAATTGATCGTGTACTAGCAGAAGGTGATGTCAGGAGCCTTAAAAACAGACGAGCGTGCATGACAAGAACTATGAATGTCAAAGAAGCAAGTGAGGTGTGTAAGAATAAGCCTAAATGGCGCTCTGTTGTTCGTGCCTACCCCGCAAGGGACCTGGCGTGAAGTTATGTATGTATGTATGTATGTATATTCATGTATAGCTTTACTAACTTTCCCGGCAGACGTCGTCCTGCCCAGAACTTTCAATCGATATGCCGACAGCATTAAAGTTTATAATAAACAAATAAAAAATGGGGTTGATCGTAGAGGGTTGAAAATTTAGGCTTGTATGTATTTTTAATGCTGTATCATAAAATAATCTAAAACTAAAAAAAATTAGGAGTGGACTACCCTTAACATTTATAGGGATGAAAATAGATTTTGTCCAATTCTTAGACCTACCCAATATGCACACAAAATTTCATGAGAATCGGTCAAGCCGTTTCGGAGGAGTTTAACTACAAACACCGCGACACGAGAATTTTATATATAAGAACTTATTGAAATAGGCTCACCTAATTTCAGTCCAGTCAGTCATTTAAGTCAACTTCCAATGAAGGAGCCGTAATTGTCTAATACTGTGGACTTTAATACTAAACGCTAAATCCTTTAACATACACCGCAGAAACCATAGCGATACTAAAAGGTCCATCATAGGCCCTTAACGCCCGCGCACTTCGACCGAATCGTAAACTCGACATTTTATTACATATTTTATACGACATGGATATAATTACGTAGTAACATTTAATTGCTACGATAATAATTAAGATGTCTATAAGTACGAGTTGTAAAGAGCCCGGTAATATTATCAACTGGATTAGTACTGAATCACGAAGTAGTAGAAACTAGTGGTAGCATGAGAAACCAGATTCAATGTTTTGGATATGTCTTGTAACCCGAGGGAGCGGTAAGTTTTTGGGATAAAACATTTATTCCTGTTTCTTATATTCATCCGCGTTATTGAAATTACTGCAATATATTGGTAGCATAATCGAAACGTCACATAATAAATCAAAACGGACAAGTGGAAAAACGAATCGCAACGGACAAGTGAGAAAACCAATCGCAATGTACCTACAAATGGAAAAACTTCAACTGACAAGGACAAAATGAATTGCAACCAAATTTTAACTTCAAGTTTCACGGGAAGATTGTTAATGTACTTGTCCAATTGTTGTATATAAAGTCCAAATCGTATTAATTTGGATTTAAAGTATAGTGAATGTAAGTATTATTTATTATTGTTTTAATTATTTGACCTATTTTAGGCAACGCTCGTGTTGAAGGTTAAAAAAATACCGCAATATTTTAGATTAGATGATTTGGAATAGAAAAATCTTGTATGCGTAGAAGTAATGCAAATCTTTCATTACTTTTAGAAACAGGAAATTATCCAACGCGAAATATAACTGAAATATATATTTTATCATTCCGTGAAATAACTCAGATACTATTCACCCAAGCGATATGATACGAAGTGGGAAAACGAAATCGTATCGTTCTGACCTATCTTAATGGATTCCACTCCGCCCGACCGCTGCGAAAAAGTCGGCCGTAAGGACCAGAAAATTATAGATAATAAAGCGTTCTAGCGCTATGAAACATAAAGTAAGAAATAAATTATTTAAAAAAAATATACTTTTTGTTTGTATTTATATATTCTGAGTGATTTTTCTATAACATTACTTTTTTTATAATACATTTTTTATTACATTTTTTTATTTACTAAATTCTTTTATCTGTTTACATTTTAATGAACAATTATAAAATTACATACTATTGAATACAATGTAAGAAAACTTAACTTATTTGTATTGTATTCTACCCATAGAAGACTACATTACTTAAAATATTTTTATTTAAATTATTAGAATTCAAAGTAAAATAAAGTCAAACATTTTCGTTGTGAACAATTGTTTTAAAAGACACGTATATAAATGCGTTATTGTAATTACTTGAGTATTTATTGTTTTTAACTAACTTATATTCAACAATTTATTGTCTCCTATGTTTTTAATTTCTTGTCTTATACGAACGATTTTTAATAGTTCACGAGTAAATTATTCTTATTTTTTCATATTGAGAGTATTGGTTATAACGAAGCTTTTGATGTTTCAACTCGTTTGACAAATGTCACCTTTGTCGTCTGTAACCACGGCCACAGAAAAGCGGCCGAAACGTCGGATAAACCAAAATCAAATACATTACCGCGTTTAAAACCGTTAAAACGTTTTTATTTATATTATTTTTGTAGATATAAACCTTTTTATATTATTAATTAAAAACATACATTAGTTGTTTATTGCACGGGAATGAAATTTATTACGTTGATATTATATTTATGAATACTTATAATTTATATAAAGATTACAACCCTGTTAAATTAGAAACCAATATCGAAATAATAATTATATAGAAATTATGTGACAATCTTATCTTTTAGAACAGGAAAGGTAAATAAACGTGATATTTGTATTCAATCACGTATTTCAAGATACAGTTGACACTTAAATAAATTTCCAAATTCTCAATAAAATCAGATAGATTTTAAATTCAATTAATGCAGACGATTAATATTACGATAGTTGAATTTTAAAGCGCTGCATCCGCTGTTAGTTCCAAGTTCATGGTCGGGATTCGTTTACAATGATGCTCTCCATAACTGATAACATTTTCAATTTAAACTTTATAACGATGATATTCTAAGCATTATCAGAGATTGATAAAAAATACACTTTATACGCAAATTTTACGCGTACAGCTATTCACCAGTAACTGCTCTTCACTGTTGTACATAGATACACCTACGTATACATATATACCTACATGTATACGTATGGGGCGCACATACGGTGAGTGTGGCATTATAAAGATATGATAGATACCTATACACCTATATACTTTCTCACAAACAGCTGCTTACGTATTCGTCCGATTTCGCAGCAGCACGTCTCGATCCGTGCGAGCTTCGTACAGTCGTACCATATACATACACGTTAAGCGAACGCTCTAGCTACATGTTAGGCGCAGTGGGGGGTGTTAGGTTTTATTTTCGTTGCGGAATTTCTTGATTCGGTCGCCGCGCTTAAAGCCCGCGATAAAAGCTATGCAATAGCTTAATAACCAAGTGGATTTTGTAGACGTGATTATTTTATGAACTTGAAAATCTCGTAAGAAAACCTCATCTAAACTTTAAAACTTAGAGTCAATGCTGTGAATCTAAACTATCCGGGAACCCACTGAAATACACAAAAACAAAATCACCAAAATCGATCCAGGTGATTAGGAAGATTCTAGAACCCGATCTCAGCGCCACCTACTGGTTCCAATTGTGGCTGTAAACCAAACCGAAACCCATTCAAACACACACACAAAATTTCACCAAAATCGGTGTATATTTTACGATCCTATAAAGGACGTACACACAGACATTCATTTTCATATATCAAGATGATTATTTCTAGAATATGTTGTTATATTGAAGAATGGTCGTTACATATTATTGTGGGTTTTCCAAAAATACGAGATTACAAAAATCTGTTCAATAAAGCTTTTTGTATGTTTTGGTACTATACTTGATATTTAAATATACTACATCATTTAGCCGGACTTTAAAAGAAGACCGCCGATTCTTCTAGGCTGATAAATGTAAGTATCTCGTAGAAAAAACATGTAAAAACCAAAAAGGAACCGACAGCCGTGACCGTTCTATCTAACCTAGGTTAAAAGTAGGTACTGAAATATCAGGTTCACTGCCGTGATACCGGTCTATTTTGAACAATTTAGGAAATAAATTTAGACATAACTACGATTTCCCACGGTACATAAAATGAATTATTTTATACACTTATGTGTGTGCCAATAAAATTGATATTTTTTATTGCATTGGTACAGCAGATAGGAAGACGGCCCACCTGACGGAAAACGGTCACCATCGCCTATGAACATTTGTAACACTAAAAGTTGCTGCTACCGATGTGCTGCCGCTCTCTAAACCGTTACTGAAAGCTGTCCACTAACGCCGAAATAAAACGCGAAGTTGTTATGGTGACATAGTCTAGACAAGGGTAGCCATCGGACAGGCCACCCGAGTGAAGAAGACTGTATTCTTCCCCATATCCTGCACGTTCCGTTCCTGCGATTTTGAATTTTTGTTTGTAAGTCTCTCTAAAATTTTATCTCAAATTCTTTGCGAAACGACTCAACGGATTTCGATGAAAATTTTAGAGATTAAATCATAAATGCTGTTTTAATTTTGATTTTTTTATAGTTCGCGTTTAATCACGATCAGGCCTTATGTCGGATGATGATGCGGTCGTAGATGGAGTGGACTTTGGACTTACCAAATAATATCTATTCACACGAGACTTGAAGATACTGGATTGTACTTTTCGGGAATCATGGACTCTGGTAATGTATTCTACAACTCAACCGTACGTAGAAGGAACGTGGAGGCGAAACGTTTCGGTCTATTATACCCGTCCATTAGTAGGAAATAACAAAAATATAAATAATTCCAGTCCCGTTTTGCTCGGCAGATCTCACCAACGGTTACAACCGATACTATTACTTAGTTCATCTCCATCCTCCGCCTTGATCAGGCCTCTGTTTCTTTAACTCAGTCTCTGTTCAATTTCATATTTAAATTTAGTTGTCAATTATGTTCAAAAGTACCTATTTAAAAAAAAAAATAGTATAATTAAACATTGTTTATTCAGAAAAGTTTTTTTAAAACGCTCTCTGGAGTTATCTATATAACAGTTCTCACTGGTGGCTTTTCCACTATGAAACGAATGCGTAAACTAGAACGCCTTATGGTCCGAAGATGGAATAGTGTAGGGAGAATCAGGACAAACTGTATCTTTAATTTCGATATCTTGCAGGGTTCAGAAGATCAGAGTTCAAGTCCCACGTGAAAGAAGTGCCGGACGCAACGCAGATTATCTATCTATCTACATATATATATATATATATATACATATATATATATATATATATATATATATATATATATATGAATCAATTGATATTCGTTAATCTCGTTAAATCTGAGCAAATATGAAAAAAAAAATATGTGTGTGTGTACTTATGTACACGCGTTAGAAGTTATACTTCTTTGGCGTATCAAGATAAAAATATTTTCAAAAATTTATCGTTTGCCTTATTCTGTGTTTGTAAAAAAACGACACTAACAATAGAAAAACTAAAATGTTGACTATAGCTAACTTCAGGGTGTCAGTTGACTATAGTTATCTTCATGGTGTAGGTTTTTCATGTGACGGTGTGCGCGCGCGGATCGTAAAAATTTACTCTCATCATTTATCCCTAACGCGCCTAAAGAAGTATAACTTCAAAAATACTTGGAATATAGTGAAAACAACAATTTCGCTTTCCCTTAGAATCTATTCCTACCTGTCAAACATTTGATTTTCGTCCCATCGCGGTCGTTTCACAAATCAATTAAATTTGTGTTTTTTTTTCATTATTTTAGTTTGGAATGTCAAATGCTTGATCGTTCGTGGCGTTATTCAGAAATTAACGTTTTTTATTATTAATTCTGAGGCGGTACGAAGTTTGTCGGTTCAGATAGTTGTATATAATTTTGTACTATGAATGCCATATCTATACATAATAACAAGACATGTCATGTCACAATAACAGGTCTTTTATATTTTGTCTATAGATTTGGTATTCACGCAAAAAACTCTGAGCTAATTTAGACCCTACTTTCATTGATGGATATAATTAATTAAAACGTGCTGTATCTTTTTTATCTCGGATACCCCGAAGGATTTTGCCTGGCAGCCTGGTTGTTTAATAATTCCCTGAATGTCTATTAGAGTCACCCAATTCATAAATAAAACAAATTTATTCATCAATAAGTTTATATTATAGAAAACGATTCAGATTTTAAATAATATATCAAAAAGAATAAAAATTCCAATCCAGCGAGTAAAATATTACGATAACTGGTGTCATAACACATCTGTGTATTGATGCTGGTATATTTCTTGGGGTAATAACATCGTAATGTGGACAATAAATTTTAAATTGATGTAATATTACCCTTAAGTGGCGATTTTCTGTATGTGAATGGTACAGAAAGAACAGAGATTCAATCTTATAGATTCATTTTAACTTTAAGGTTGTTACGACTGACGAACTTTGGAGGTGCCTGTGCGATTCCTTGGGTTATCTGAAAATAGATATTATGTTTTTCTGTACCATGTATTTCTTAGCCTTTGTAGTTCTTGATATGATCAGTTCTGATATATAGACAAATACCAGAAAACAATATCCCTCCCTCCCTCCATTTTGGCAAAAATGGAACTGACAAGAAGCATTATTTTAAAATATTTCTCATTTGTAATCAATATATTACATTGACACGCAATTTAAAAGAAAACTGAACAAGAAAATGTCATTCTTCAATTTCCCTCAAATTAGTCGCGCCCGACTGTATTTAAAGTAATGCAAGGACATATTGCCATGAAGATGTCTTTGTTACTGATTTCCAAAGAAGCACTTTATGTATTGGTTGTATTCATCTTTCCCATAGATATGGTGTTATTTATCGGGATATGAGGTATTCTAATACCGAAGTAAGAAAGAGAGTTGGTCTGAAAGTGAGTGTCGGGGTGAAGGTAAGGAAAGGAATTCTCCGGTGGTTCGGGCATGTGGAAAGAATGAATGATGGAAGAATGACTAAACAGATATACAATGCAAAAGTGGATAGATGCAGAAGTCGCGGAAGGCCACGACACACCTTCCGTAATCAAATTGATCGTGCAAAACGTGATGTCAGGAGCCTTAAGAACAGACGAGCGATCTGACGTGAAGTTATGTATGTATGTAGGTATTCTGTCTTGCGCCGGGATTTAAGCTAGGTCTATGTTGAGTTTTATGTACAACCCACAAGAGTTAACTTGAGACTTCGCTCGTTCCGGCATTAGTCGCCAGGTTCCAGTGTCCTTTAAAAGAGCAGCAGTGCATTTATAGACCTTTGGTGTTGCAAATGTCCATAGGCGATGGTAGCCGCTTTCTGTCAGGTGGGCCGTCTGCTTGTCTGCTGAACTCGTGTTATAAAAAAAAATAGCCCCCTGATACTTCTTCGTTTTTAGAAAATCTATCAGACTATAGATGAGAGATTAATCAGTCACCCTGATCTTTAAGAAACCATACAACAAAAAATTACCTTACTGTTTATCGTTTGTTTTAAGCCTTATTGCTTGTAGTAACATAATGCTAATGCTTTGAAATAATACTCCGCTTCAAGTATAGCTACGAACAAACTTTCGTGTTATTAAATTGAGATACCCCTTTCTTGTGACTTTGTGAGCGAGAATTGATATGAGGAACAATGCCCATACTTTCAATCGAGTCTCGGATATCATGTTGCACCGTTCTTGCAATAGCTGTTTGTATAAGTCCATTTTATGGTTGAAAAAATGTTATTGAGTTTTATGTTTGTTTAAATATAACTGTTTGTTTGTTTTTTATAAGGGGAACTTTTTGAAATGATAACTTCTTATGGGAGGGTAAACCACTTCGTTACGTAACGCGCTGCGGTGCCAGTCTATCTGGCTTTCCTTTCTCTGACGCATATGGCAGCGGTACGTATGCTTTTCCTATCTTACTCTAACCCACGCGCTATATACATACAATTTAAGTAATACCCTAAGTTTTTCTCAAGTTATAAAATTTCAATATTAAATAGTTAAACTTAGATTATTTTAAGTTATCGCTCCTGTCGGCCGTCTCGAGACGCACACGTTTTTTTTTATTCATATTCGGTGTCTATGAGTCACAGATATTTTTTCTTTTCATGTAATACGGTTTTGTACAATTTGAAGTATTTATGCAATTTCAAGTTTTGAATGCAAAAGAACACCAGACGAAAGCCAAACAAGGGAATGTTATGGCAGTCCGACAAAGCAAATTTCCCTAATCGGTGATTTTATTCAATATAAACACCATAAGTTAAATAATTAAATTACTTAGGTTTGTTTTATTTTACTTATATATTGTTACAATCATCACGTGCTGTCATCGATCACTAATTTATTAATTTTAATTATTGATCGATGCGTGCTGTCGATGAATATTACCGATTTATAAGATGCTCCAATTAACCTCGAACAAAGCCTAACCATTCCCATAAAATGGGAAGTCTCGATTTCGGCATTGAAACACTTATAGATATTATTTTAGTTATTAATTAGTACTCTAATTCTGTTCTCCAACAATAAAAAACAACATACCTCTGTGCTTATCAAACTTTGTCCAACCAAAGTTTGTCTGGAAGAAATTGCTAATAGCGATAAGAACGCCTATTATTAGTATTTTTTTAACTCTGAATAAAATAGGTTTGTAGGTAGGTTTAACGTTCTTCAAGAAGCCTACAAACTTATTATGACTCAATATGAATAAGACTGCAAATCTACTAACACAATAAAGAATATTCATTCATTCATAAAAATAATTGCTGACTATCAATAATTTATTATTCTATCTAATGTATGAACTTATGACCAACATGACGAGTGTATGTTTAGAGATCAAGTTCGGAGTATCTTAAAAGGCATTTACGATTGAGGTTGACCGGTTATGCCAATATCTGATTTGCGGTTTAGTCGATGCGGTGAGCCGCGGCCCGTTGCGAGATCACAGGAATGATTAACCAGGTTATAGATCAATTATTGAACGCCCTTGACACATGCTATTGCAAATCGTCGTTTGGTGCTAGAGGTCGAATGGAATTTCGAACAGTGATTTTGCACGCTTTTAGATATATTTTTATGTATGTATTTATATGTTTCGTAACTATATATTTTTTTTTAAAGACAGCATGTGGCGAAGCATTTATTTATAAAGAGTTGAACAATCTGAAACTGCTTATTTTTTAAAGATTTTAAATACAAGATTTGAGATCCTAGATATCATGTAGCATCAAATTGCCAAGATAATTAAAACGAGCCCTAAGACGTCGGGTCTATGTTGATTAGTACAGGAGTTCTATGGCCACCTTCCGACTCCATCATCCGATGAGCTCCTATGTACCATATTATTGCATTGTCATGCGATATACATTTACATGTAAAATTTCAGCGCAGTCGGAAACCGGGAAGTTGGTCAAATTTAACTTGCCAGATTCCACTCGTACTTACATACATACCTAGGTACATTCATTGCAAGTTAAATAAAAGCTTGCAAAATGAAAATTTAGTTCAAAAACATTATCGATTCGATTTGATTTGAGCGAGTTCCATTTGATTGAGGGGTATTTTTGAACAAATGTTTTGTATGGTACCAATGTCACAAAAACGTCGTCACTTCTAAAGAATCATTAATTAGGCACCTGCGTGCTTCCCTGATTTGTTTAAATACAGCTTCTATTTAACTATGTTCTTCGAAAACTTTTCTCGAGTACAGCTTAGTTTGTTTAAAAACTTTTGGATTTCAATTCATGTTTTAGAAAAATCATCAAGCATATACACATCATGCAAAAGCTGTTCTTATACAACAAGCATTTTGCCGATTTTAAAATGGTTCCGTTTTTGACTACATATATACGGAACATGAAGACATGAAAACAAACAAAATTGAATATCATCTATAACATTCAGTTATTTGTAACGGAATCATTAAGTAAGATCAACTTCCTGTTCTAAATATAATAGAGCAATCCTTCTCGGAACCTACCAAACACCATCGCACAGTCGCATTCACTACCGGCTACTGCTGTCGGGATAGTTTCGCATTCAGTTGCGTGACTGCGCACATTTGTAAGCAACTATACGTTTCCAGATAACGTGAACAAGGTACTACCTTATAATTATATCCAACTGTATTTTAAGGGATACTTGTATTTGCATGGTTATAAGGAAGAATGGGATAACCCACGATTGTTGTTCACTTTCTGCATGATACAATTTGTATGTAAGACTTACCCGTGGCTTCGTCCTCATTTACATTTTAACTATCTCAAGTAAAAATGCGTAAATATGAAATCTTAACTTGAGCAATTGTGCCTCGCGCAAACAAATTTTCATCCCATATATCAACTTCTTTAATGGTATTTTTGGAGATTAAAGGTACAAATCCAATGTATGTTTTGACTTTATTAAGATCTGTAGAACTAATTTAGTATTCGTCATATCTATACATATAAATAAAATTGGAGTGTCTGTTTGTAATATTGAAATAACCCTTTTTTACTATTTACTATTATGAATATACGTATATATACGGTACATACACCAAAATAACATTTTTTTTTTTAATTTTGTCTGTCTGTTTGTTCCGGCTAATCTCTGAAATGGCTGGACCGATTTCGACGGGACTTTTATTGTCAGGTAGTTACATTAGCTAAGGAGTAACATAGGCTACTTTTATTTTAGAAAAATATTTTATTTTGGAATTATGACGATTTTCAATCACCACGCGTGAGAGACCGTGGGACGCAGCTAGTCATAAAATATTTTTAGTATAAACATAACTGAGAATTTGAGTTATCCTGAAATCCCAGGGATGAGAGAGCACAAGGTTTATCGGTAGAGCTAAACGCCTGGAAGAAGTCTCAGGGGGCTAAAAATTTGAACTCCATTCGAGACAAATGAATATTTTTATTTTCGTCACAATGTCCTTAGTGACTATCAGGTCTTGTATAATAAGTAGCTACAAAAGTGTAGTAAGTACGTGGTTATTAAACGTTTCTGATGTAATTCAAAGCGGAGAGGTCGATGTTTGTGCCGGTACACGTGTAAATAGTCAGCCTTTGTGAACCGCCGTGTTCAACAGCTCTAATGAAGTAAATTTATGTTACGGCCGGTAATGAGAGGCGCGTCGTCGCTTAAACAACGTTATGTTCTGTTCTCTTGCTAATAATTCTGACTATGGAATTTATATTTAAATTTGGTTTCTTGGTCTATAACAGTAGTTTACATATTGGGCGATAAGAGCCCATTATATGCACTAGAGACCTTATATAGGGTAGAGTTCTAGAGAAAAATAGACATGTTGATTGCGGGAAGAAGCAAGGAAGGACTCATTCGCCACCAGTCCGCCGCCACACTGCGCTCGTCTCCCGGAGGTTCACACTCTCACTAGGATTCTGGGGTTTTATCTTCAAATTAAATGGGATTATAACAGTTTATTATCTTTATTTTGTTCCAACAATTTTATATAGTTTTATATGCGGTGACATCGTGACAGACCTTGTCTATATTTTGTTGTGCGCATTCTTCATTCAAAGTTTTATTTTATTCTTGATGGCGAAGTTGGGGAGGAAGAATTTACAAGAGGTGTTCCTCGGCGCAACCATTGATTAAGAGGTTAAGAGTTTAGGATGGAATTGTGTTTCTTTCAAATTTTAAATTAAAATCAATCAATTAAATTATCTGCTTTTATCACATGGCAATATAATTCAAACAGGGAATCGATATATCTAAATTTTTACCCCTTCCATATTGTGTACATCTTCTGATTTACAATATAAGTGAAGTTTTTTGCAGTGTCAGTATTGTTAGAATACATAATTATGATCTTCCAGATGAAAATATATCTTTTGGTTATCTCCGTTTTAAAATTGCACACAGTCATAAACTCTTCATTCCCAAGTGGAGAAACACCAGACAATGATACGAAATACTCACTCTCGTATTGTTTATTTTATTATGTACTATGGATATAATCTAACTTTCCTACATTCTACTCAATAAAACCCATCGTAAATACAATCCAACTAATGATTCTTAAGTGAACCTTCACGATTAGCCATTGTCTTACTAAGTTCAAGTCTGGCTTCAACTCCCAAAGCGTCGTGGCTCTTCCATCTGGTTGTTGATGTTTATGCTATTGTTTTATATTTTTGTCTTCGCGACTCAAATCACTCAGCACCTTAATTAAACACCATATGTAACGCTACTAGTTATCCGAATATCTACTCAATTATGGTCACTAAAGTTGAAATTCTAATGAAAAATACACGTGACTTTAGGTATTTTACTCGGCTGTATCCGAGCATTTGGCTCCATCGTAATCCCGAGTCGCCGTGGGCGGTGCAATGCTGGACATGCAATATGAATTGTACCCCGTTCTAAGGTAGTGTTGACTTTTGTTAGGACTCTTGTACAATAATAGTGATATAGTCGACTAACTGGATTGAATTAAACAGTTTTAAAACTTAAAACTCCAAAGAGATAAGTCTCTTTGGAGTTATTCTAAGATTAAAACCTGTAATGTCGGCGATACAACCGTTTGTGTCGTGAACTATTTAGCTGCTCTTATATTTCGTGCCCACTGTTGGGCAATGGTATAATCCTGAATTTTGCCACTAGTTACTATTAGTAGTAGTAATAATATTTATATTTTATTGTTTACCTCATTTTATGATAAGAGTCCAGTATTCCAATATAAAATTATTTTCAGATAGATGAGTGGATGCTAAAATACGATAATATAATAATATTATCTTGCTTTTAAATATCATGACGTAATTTTTTTTACCAACTGTGTAAGCAATAATTAAAACGTTATTTGACCCGTAAAGTTATGACGTTACAACTTGCTATTCTCGTACAAAATCTAGAGGGCTTCAGCGTCTTGTAAGACAGGAAATCTAAGAACTTGCTTTCTACTATTTTATGGTGTTTATGTTCAGGCAACAGGTTTACGATTTAAAATAAATCATTTATATTATCCAGGTGGGTTTGGTGAATGCAAGAAATGGTTATAATAAAGTGTTTTTAAATTTACCTTACCTTTCAGAAATCCTTAAAATTTAAATATGGGGCTAGCATATTTTCAAAACTCTTCAGTTGCAGTAATAGGAGTATTTGGAGTATTTGAGTCTGTAAGGAACGGAAATTTTATTTAGGTAAACAGCAGATAGCTAATGTTCTAGGGAGTAACATAGGTTACTCCTTTTTAGGGTTCCGTGAAAAATCCATGTCGACGAAGTAACGGATAACAACTCAATTAAACTAATTAACACTAAAATTAAATTCCGGAACTTTATTGAAATATCCAGACTTTTCCACTACTATTTTTTGTATAGTTACCGTTATTAATTCAAACGCATGAAAATTACATTAAAATTCCGTAAATTTTGCTAATCCACCACTGCATTGAAATGACTAGTGAGAAAGGGCTCTCATACAGTGTGCCCTTGACTTAGGGTCCTGATGTCGATGTGAATATAGCGGTATCTATGCCTCATGTCATAAATTCACTTAACATAGTATTTGTGAGAGAATCGTGAGAGAAGGCTCTCAGCTTATTGAATTTCCTAACGTTGTTATTTTTGCTCGTATCTCGTTATTTATTTTCTTAGCACCTATTGAATGTTTGTACAATTAATAAGGTTCTGGGAGAACTGTTGCTTCTTAGATATCTATTGTATGGCGTCAGTTGAAGACTAATAAATAATTAATTTGGTTGACTGAAGTAATATAAAGGCTTCTTTGCCTGTTGTGGGGATTGTTATGTTGATTAGTGGGTACAGTGGAGGCAATTGGTCCCCGCCTATTGCGATGAGCTGCTCGGAAACGCGGACCCTGACCTTTAGGATGACGCAGACACTTACCGGGTACGGGTGCTTCCATAAGTATCTGGATCAGATCGTGGAATATTTGTTTTCCCGCCTATGCTGCGACTGTGGCACACTATACACTGCGTTTCACACGGTTCGAAGGGCTGCATGGCAACATCAGAGGGCCGGATCACAGGCCAATCGACTCGCTGGGAAACCTGATCAAAGCCATGCTCCACCGCTACGATCATTGGAAGGCGGTTTCATCCTTTTGCGGTTATGTCTCGCAAGGAGGCTGCCGAGACAGGTAGGGAGAGGATTAGGCATGCGACCTCCGGACGTTGTTGTCAGACTGGCCTAAGGAGACGCAGATAAGCGCAAAATCTCCTACCCTGATTCCATCGTAGCGGTCCGCTGCAGCTTGGGGATGAGGCAGGTCTAACCTCTATTGGTGAAGTTGGTCACTGTGCTTCCCAGGATGACCAAAGCTTGATACGTGAAGAACATGAGACGTAGCTCATTTTGCACCAACACAAGCGTGGAAATAGGACGCAGGTTCAGGTTTAGCGAGGTTACTGGGTTACTATGGTCTGGAGACATGGTAGCTTTACTGGGAACGTCTTTAACATGGTCTTCGCAGACGCAGCCCGGCGCTTATCGCTGAGGATTGGTCCTCTCCCCATTAACATATAGGGTCCATGTATGGTACGAAATGTATTCCCTCTACGTTATAAAAAAAAAGTTGATTAGTGCGTCTATGTTGGTTACCCTATTGGATAGGGTGACGCACCACTAGACGAGAGCCTATGGCTCTATCGCCGAGAGAGAAGTACAAAATAAGACGACAAGATATTGTACTCTTGCAGTATATTAATCTCTTAAATGTTCGTAGTTTAACACTATACAGGAACCTTATCATTTACGTTATGTGCACACCAATATTCTAATAATGAAGAAGGCTAGAGCTTACCTCGTTCAAAGGATTAGTCTCTGTATCCAACGAGGTAATACTGCCAGCCTTCTAGGTACTACAATGCTCAGCGACAGTTGTCTGCTGGACTGGCTTTAATATAGGTTTTTATCTTTATTTTAGTTTTTGACTATTGTACGAGTATATATATTTTTAAGTTAGTCTTATTTAAAAACTATGAATTTCCCATAACTACCTATTATTCATATTCTAATCATTATTAAATATTATATTTACACGTTCATGAGATCGAACATTATTTAAAGCCCAATCTTATCGACAGCTCTAACACCAATATATATTATATGTATTTACATAGCATCACGTTCATGACTGTATTGGCCATAGTCATTAATTGCGCTAAATTATACATCAATAAATTGGTGGGTGAAACGTGACACAACAAAGCAACGCAGCATCAGAACAAATGAAACAGTAACAAAATAGTGAATAATTAGTGGTTAGCACACTCGCATCTCGAATTAAAAGTGCACTGATTCCAACCTTGGCGGGAAAGCGTGTACAACTTAGGCAGTCTTCCATCCTAATATAAATTATAATTACCGATAACGGTGAAAAAACATCATGATGAAATCTGCACATCAATATAACCAATGCATCAAGCTCGTTAATCCGCATTGGGCAAGCGTCACGGTTACACTATCCATTCCCCTAAAAACTGGGGCCCGATCCCAGCATTGTGGCGTTAATAGGCTGCGATTAAAATCAAAGAGTTTGTGACTTTGGTAAAATGATAAAAAGTGATTTAGTTGGTTTCACATTTAACTACCCGATATAAATCTATGTAAAATATGAGCTAAATCCAAAACTATTATGAAAGTGATAAAATAAATCTGCCGAGCTTTCTTTCTTTCTTCAGAACAATAGCCCGTTAAAATGAGGTAGTACGTCTATTAGCCGCCACAACGATCTGATAAGCAAAACAAAATATCAGTTAAGAAAACAAACGAAACGTTGGAACGATAACGGGTTTGGAGTAATACCCAGTAATTAGTTTAGTGAAATTGTTGTGTTTTAAAAGTTATAGTCCTTCCGGTAAGGTAGATAACGATACTGATTTCTTAGGGGTCTATGTAAAAAAATATACTTTCTATTTTTTTAAATCATGGTATTATATAAATTTTTGAAATCTGTAATATTATAAATTCTAAATATGCCGTGGAACAGTTTGTATAGACGATGGAGAACACGTTGCAATTGGAACGAAGTTCCTTAACGCGCGTTGCGAAAGGGGGCTAGATGGAAAAAATTAAGACCAAAAGTTTTAACGAGACTTTTTGCTATAGTTGTAAACCGTGCGGCGTGCGCGTGTTTCTCAGTCTCTCTTCTCTCTCTCTCTCTCTCTCTCTCATAGAAAGCAAGCCAGTTATTTTCGTTTCGTCTTTCCATTATATTATTATAACTTATTTTTTTATTACAATTCGTTCACTAATTAATCGAAAGGAACTTCATTCCATCGGTGTCCCTCTCAAGTTTTTTTTAGATTTCTTGTCTTTTTGTCAGTGTGTTTTATCCTGGGAATCACCCGCGAATTTTTCTGGGAATTATTTAAAATGGCTAGTTTAAAAAAAATCGAGTTCCAATGTGATTTTTCACTGATCAATGCAAATTTTATGTGATGAAATGTGTGATATGTTTGAACTGGGAGTTCTTCAGGGAGCGGAAGTCGCGGGCATAGACTAGTTAGTAAATAAAAATTCAGATTCCGTATATTTGTGTCTGTGCAACTCGAAAAGTCGGAAATGAGAGAAGTAACATTTTCATAGCAAAATGATTTAATAATAACGTCCTTGTTTCATCTGGGATGTTAATGTGTCATAATGGGTTGATCACGGATCCTGCATAGCTGTTCGTTGGTTCTGGTTGGGAAAGTGAATATAGTAATAACATGGTTATATAGACCCAGCAGAACATTGAGGGTAGGGACTTCAAAAACATCTTTTAGAGGTTTTAGAAAAAATAAAATGAAACAACAAAGACTGAGCTACAGTGAGCGTGGGCGGATTAAGCTAATATCTGCAGATAAGAATTATGTAACTATATAAATTCCAGTCTACGCAGTGGTAACTTATGAACAAGTTTAATGCCTTAGTACAAAGTGACCGCAGTCATTCTCCGTATCTATTGACCATTAGAAGCAAATATGTCGGTAGTTAAACAAACAGCGAGGTTGCCCCTTGCCCCGGTGACAACGGCTAAAGGCTCAATGCGACGCGGACATGATAGACAAACGGACTGAGTGGATATTGAAATTTAAGGGGTTATTATGAGCTTTTGATATATACAAAGAAAAGAAAAAAAAAATTCCAAATGCCATACATACAAAACATATATAATACTAGCTGTCCCGGCAGACGTCGTCCTGCCCGGTAAAAAATAGGGGTTGATCGTAGAGGGTTGAAAATCTAGGGTTGTATGTATTTTTGTATGTTGTATCATAAAAAAATAGAAATTAAAAATTTTGTCTAAAAATAAAATAAAAAATTTGGGGTGGACTACCCCTAACATTTAGGGGGATGAAAAATAGATGTTGGCCGATTCTCATAGATACCGGATAAGCACAAAAAATTTCATCAAAATCGGTCAAGCCGTTTCGGAGGAGTATGGCAACGAAAACTGTGACACGAGAATTTTATATATTAGATTATAACAATCTAAACATGCCGTATCTGTACATTACAGCTATTTAAAAAAAAGGAATGGACTATATAAATGACTAGCTGTGCCCGCGACGTCGTCCGCGTGGAATTTGATTTCATAACCCCCCGAGTTTGAAACATTCTTCATTGATGCTCCGCTCCTATTGATCTTACCGTGAAGATAAATGTACTATCCTTCCTAGATAAATGTACTATCCAACACTGAAAGAATTTTTCAAATCGGACCAGCGGTTCCTGAGATTAGCCCGTTCAAACAAACAAACTTTTCAGCTTTATAGTATTATTATATCCCTATAGCCTTCCTCGATAAATTTACTATCCAATACTGAAAAAAAATTCAAATCGGACCAGCGGTTCCTGAGATTAGCGCGTTCAAACAAACAAACAAACTCTTCAGCTTTATAATATTCGTATAGATGGAGATCACGATACATTTTTTTCGATTTCTCGTCTGTTTGTTCGAGATTCACGTAAAAATTATTTTGATTATAAATTACAGAAGCTAGATAGATAGAAATACAGGTTGCGTATGACTTTAAAAGAACCATGACGAAACGATAATAAAACTCGAAATATGTCGACTACTCATAGAATAAGCACCTTCACAAACTTAACACAGTGGACCATGACAACCAGCCAGTCCGTCACTATCGGCGCCTTACCAGATAACAGCTAACAGCAATACAAACGTCGCCAGAACCCATATTTGGAGGCTGTATCTGTTACTGATAGGGTATCTTGGACTTACAAGACATAATTCACGGAACTAAAACTAATATCAACCTGAATATTAAAGCTTTTATAAAATATAAAAGCTTTAATATTTACTTTGTTCGCGTTGCTATGACGATATCTTTGTTAGTGAATTGCAAGAGCAGTACTAAAAGAACACCACTGCAGCAACGCCATCTTTTTTGGCCATATACGAGTGTCCCATGGAAATGACGTAATTTATCGCTAAATAAGTATTTCAATATATACCAGGTAATATAAACCAGTTTCATATCGAGTTTCATTTAAATTCATTCAGTAAGTTTCACGTGAGCCTTTTACAAGACACGAACAAAAATTCTAGAAGTTGCTTTTTCGGATACGTTCCCAATTCGGAACTTCCATTGCCTGATTGTTTCTCTGTCTAAACTTGATTTTAAAATTTCAACTCCCTTAAACACCAGGGTCTTAAAACCTTAGGAAGAGTTCTATTTCATTTACATAAAAACTTAATTAGTAAATAACCTAACATACACATATCATATCAAACGTGACACACCCAGCGATATATGTATGTACTATATATATACATATATATATATGTATATATATAGCACATACATATGTATATATATATATATACACATGTGTGTGTGTGTGTATATATATATAATATACTTTAGAATCCGTTGCGTTGTGTTACCGGATCTACAGACAGACGCGATCATCGACCTCGTTTTATACTATAAAGAAGATATTGTGATTTTGTGTCTATTTAAAAACAGCTATTATGAGTAATTCATTCATAGAAATATTTCAATGACTAGCACGAATAAATGACACGTCTAAGTATTCAGAGCGTGTGGACGCATCTCATTGACATATTAGACACACATATATTAAATGTAAGATTTCTTAATAACTATTTGTACTGCTCATCTTTAGAACCAAATGAATAGGTATGTATACAAACGTTAAAGAATTACAAAAAAATATTTATACATCGCACTTTATCTCCATGTCTCTTGCTTTTCGTCATTTAATGTATTTCAGTTATAAAGTGTATTATATTTTTCAGTTAATCTCTTTCACCATATCCCAATTAATTGGGGTCGGTACAATATGTCTTTTCATTCCAAACTCCTCTATCTTGTCATACATCTTCTGTTACACCACAAATCGTCATATCATCCTTCACACAATCCATCCATCTTTATTTGGTCTACCTTTACATTTTTACCCATCCATCTTGTAGTTTAACATTCTTTTTGTCACGTGATTTTCAACCCTTCTCATTAAATTCAAATTCAAAAGTTTTTATTCAAAATAAGTTCCACTGGAGAACACTTTTGAAGGTCATTCATATAGGTTAAAATTTAATTTTACTTCCTAGTCTATGTACACCGCTTCGCAACGTGTTATTGCTGTTAAGGAGAAGAAGTGGCAAGAAACTCCCCAGCAACACGTCTAGCTAAAAATTGTTTTTCTTTATATTTGTTGTTCTATTTGTTCTATTATACGCCCATATCAACTTCGTGTTTTTCCTCTCAACTTTGCAGTCGCGGTTGCAACTTTCAAAGATTCCCTTATGTACTGTTTTCTCTCCTTATCCATACTTGTAATTCCATTCATCAATTTTCAGTTAAAATACGACATTAAAGAGTACCTATCATGGCCAGGTCCAGTAGACAAATGACATTGCCCTAAACCAGTGGTTCCCAAACTTATTTTGTATACTTTGAAATAAATTATTTTTTAGCGCCCCCATTTTTTCACCTACTTAAAAAACACTATAACGTCAAATTAAATTAATTGATTATTGAGAGCTACATTAGCGGAGATTAAACATTCATTCTAAACGAGACTTTACTATAGGCCGCAAGAGTTAACTTGAGATCTAGGCGCAGTAAGTAGTACACAACGGCGCTGAGGTCTCAAGTTAACTCTTATGGGCTACACCTGCCAATGCACTTTTTTTTCCGGGTCTCTTACCGCCCCCTTTTAGGCCTGTAGCGCCCACAATGGGGCGTTATCGCCCACTTTGGGAACCACTGCCCTAAACCAATAGATTACAAATGTATGGCAATTTAATACACTTAGCGTAACGATACGTCATTCCTATACCATTTCTTTTGTATTCGCTTAGCGTTAATACCACTGACGTACAGGGCCTAGAAAAGTTACTTTAGAATGTCCATAATCATAATCCGTCTAAATTGAAAAGAATTGTCCAAAAATATTCTGCTATCCGTGCAGGAACGGAAAATAATACATTTCCTGCGACCGGGCAGCCTGTCTTAAGAGGCGTCAAAAGAAGCCACAGATAGGTGGTAAGGTATTTGTCGGTCTGGATGGCTGCCATCCCTAGTCTTGAGTATTCCACCATAAAAGCCTCGACTTGTGTTCCGGCATCAGTCGGTTTATGGTTGGGGATGGTTTAGATACACAATTACATCCGGTAGGTGGTGCTGGAATCGAGTTCTAGATATTTATTTTTTCAGGGCAGGACAAGGTCTGCTGGAACCGCTAGTAATACATATGTTGATTATAATGGGATATCGAAAGAAATGTCAATTATTCAAATTTTAATCTGTATCCAAGAATACTTTACACATTATTCATGCGTTTCTTGAATATATGTTTTTTTCACATTCCACAGTTAATGAAAATAGATATTTTCAGAAATCTCACAATAAAACTACCAGGAACACACAACCAACGATACGAGTCGTGAACAAGCAACACGCATTTGCGAATGGGATTGCGTGAACGCCACAAAGACGCTTCCCGCCCCTGGGAACGGATCCGGGGCAATAAGGAAATCGTTCCGGGACCGCACGAAAATCGTTGCAGCGTGAGGTGAACTTAACCCGACACCTTCTGCAGTTACCGTGTATTAAGAAAGGAATAGACAGGAACTAGTATATATGCTATAGCAATGGGGTTCGTATATGGAAAATGTCAGAAGTGCCGAATTAAAGATCCTTTTACTTATTGCTATATACCTATTCTGTTATTATTATAATACTACTAGAGTTTACCCCGTAACCCCGGCTCCACCACGGATCAATCTCTGGTGCATGCTACTTGTTGAAAGAGCAGGCGTTAATACCGGTTACATTGTACAAAAAAATTATGTTAGTACTATTGGCATCCGAAAAATTAATGTCATTTTATATCGTAAACTAACCCATCTTCCGGCATGAAAAGTATTTATGTCGATTTTCGGTATTAAAGCTACATTTAAACAAAATTACAGCACAACCAATCTAGTACTCCTATCAGTTTTTCACTCAAAGCTTAACAGAGAGTAATATCAAATTACTATCGCAAAAGGGAAAAATGGGGAAAAGGGACAACTGGAGCAAAGGGGACGACAGGAGCTAATGGGACAAATGGTATAAAGGGAATAATGGAACAAAATGGACAAAAGGGACAACATCTTTAAAAAATATTATATACATAATTATACAACACTAAAAGTTAAACTTACTATTGAGAAGGATAATTTATATAATTAATAAATAGTTCGCAAAAGCATTGCATCTTTTCAATCACACGACAATAAAAGCGTCTAATAATGATATAATTGTGCTAATCCGTTTTAATTACAATAATAATAAATTACAAATTAGTTAAAAAAATATATTTACAGAATTAGTTTTTCGTCGAATTTAATAACTATGAATTAACTTACGTTTACAGTTCATTATGACTTTCAAATCCCCCATCCTTTCGACTAGGCGTGTTATTCGATTCCGTGTCTATTTCTTATTTAACCCTACGGTAATTGTAATGATTCCAATCGTTATTAGCGTATCGGTTGTGTTGAAGCGGCACCGAGATCCCTATCGTTGTTGTTCGATCGAATTAAATTGTTATGGCCTGGTGATTTAGAGAAGCTCCTTTTACGGACTATGCGGTGTACTAAGGTTTTTTTCTGTTTTAATAGCGTAACATTTACGTATGTTTTATCCAATAAAATTTTATATGCATTACCCGTTAGTCAATGATTGTTGGTATCTTTTTAGCTTTTTAATTTGATGTTTATGTATGTGTATTGTGTAAATTTATATAATTTACTATAATTCCTAAATGTCTCAACTGATTTAGACTTTATATTATTCCAAGTGACATAGGTTTGGTAGTCTTAATTATATAGTGTAATTTTTTGATATATCTTATTTTTGTATAGTATATTATTATCTAGTTATTTACTTTTTACTTATTCTTGGAATGTTTCTTATTATTTATGGTCTTCACCGCCAGTGTTGTCTTAATAATTTCCTTAGTTTAGGGGGTTGCCTGGAAGACATCGCGATAAGGCCGCCCTTTATTCAACATTTACTGTACTTAGTTTAAATTTTGGTGAACAATAAAGTATTCATTCATTCATTTTTGTATGGTTGTTAAGCGTGGCCTATACTTAAGCAGCACAAGCAAAAGCTGTACATTATAGAGGTGAATAATTGAATATGCGATCGATATGGACGTGGAGTTACACGGAAACACCGCGGCAGTCTTCATGTCCGTTACATATAAGACAAACTGCAAGAGTGTCGCTTACGCTGGTTGGGCCACGTTTTACGGAGACCAGCAAATACTAATAATAGAGTGCCGCCTCCGCCAGGTCCCCGTAAAATAAATTTTAATCATAACATTGGAAAATTCTTAACTTGTCGTACTGTAAAGCTTAAAAAATACCTGGAGTACACTAGTAAATAAAGTACACATTTTTTTTAGATTACTTGTCTGTTTCTCTGTTTGTTCGGGATTCACCTAAAAACTGTTGGAACAATTTCGATTTGGTTTTAACTGATTGACAGCAAATTAGACTTAAAATCTCTCACAATATACCCTGACTTCGTCGGACAAGCGTTGGGACGTCAAAGATGCAGTACTTACTGGTCTAGTTCCTTTGCAGCCCCCTAAAAACTTTTGAGTTAGGAGCGCAGGTTTAAATTTAATGGGTAGTTTTTAGGTTTAGAGGGTATTTTGATAGCCGAAATCCCCAGGCCTTCGCTGAAGGTCACGTTGGCAAACGGCCGTTCAAGAGTCCCACGCATCCCTCGGAGTAATGCTTTTTCCCAGGCCCGAGGAGGGTGCCCTAAAAACGATATTCCCCTGCATCATTAAAGAAAAGGGTAGTGGGCCATCGGTATTTTCACTCATCGTAAGATATGATTAGCTCAAAGCTATTTGTTTTACGATGATATTCTGTGTGAGCGTGGTATTATACCTATCGAACTTACAGGTCCTAAGAGCTGTAAGTAATGTAATAATTCCAGCATGGCTATACCACGTAAAGAATAATTGTGTAATAACAATAAATGAATATTAGTTTTAGAACATTACAAACACTAAAAGCTAGATAAATAAATTAAGATCCAATACCAAACAAATTCCGTCGGATCAATTAAGCACAACGCTTTAATACAGTAATTCAGCCAGGCAGACAGCAGCCGTAAGCTGATGTACAGTAATTGCCGCCGTTTACTAATTACTGGTTAATTCCATCTAGTCCGGCTAGTGCCACTCTCGCTTTTCAACTTCACGCATACCCAGATTATGCATTGAACTTGATAGGGTAAATACCTTTGTATAATAAACACTAGTTATGAATTCTAATAATATCGGCTATATATTCTCTATTTGTATAAACTCTCAGTCGAATAAAACAGACACATCGAGTCCAGAGCTTCTTAGAGTGAAGCTGACCAAAGAAAGACGATTTTGGAATATTAAATGATGAGGACATTTGGACTTCTTTTCTTTACTTTAAATTTAAAATTGTAATTAGAAACAGCCTATTGTGTATTGTAATATTTATGGTAGTGATTAGCCAGGTGTGATCTTAGAAACTATTCTTATGCGGTTGAGTATTGTGTCCAGACATATTGTATAGTTTTGTATAAAACAATGCCCGAAAGGAGGGATGAGGCAGTCAAGCGATAATTGCCAGCAAGGCAAGACGTGTGTACATTCGATAAGCTATATAGTGACGGACTTTTCGCGTGTTATTGAATCGTGCAGTTTGTACTGATTGTATCCAGTTATATTTGTACTTGTTTTATACGTGTTTCTAATAAATTCTATAGTAATTCCAACGGCATTTTAATTCGAGTCCCGTAGCTCGTAACAGTAATCTCAATCGAATAACATAGACACACCGAGTCCGGAGCTTATTAGAGTAGAGATGGCCAAAGGAAGCCGATTTTGGAATATTAAATGATGAGATTTTAACATACATTATACTTATAAATGACGTGTAAAATGTACATCTATAATATTATAAAAATGCCATGTGCTCTACATTGAAACTATTAAAAAAATAAAACCGGAATATATTTATATAAATGATAGAGAACACAGTGCATTTTTTTTTATTTCTGTCTGTTTATCGGTTTGTCTGTGTATTCGGGATTCATGTAAAAATACTGGGCCCATTTCGGTGCATTTTTTGCTGATTCATAGAAAATTCTTAAACTGAAAATTTGCGGTAGTTTTTATTCCGGGGTTCACGCGGGATTTTTTTCAGGAGCGGTGTAAGGTCGTTTGGACCAACCAAAAACCATAGTTTAAGTTTGTTTTTTAAATGCTGCGATGTTTGTTTCCTGGGAATCCGCAGGAATTTTCCTGGGAGCGGTTTACACTGGTACATACAAGTAAGTGATTTAAATACCGGTTTAATACAAGTACAACGACAGCTTACGTTTTTTTTTAGTTACCGTGGTACGTTATAAAAATTCCGCGTGAACCCCGGACAAAAAGTACCGCACATTTTAAATACAATAATTTTCTATCAGTCATCAAAAACAGCATCAAAATCATTCGGGAATCCCGGATTATTTTCTGAGTCTCGATTGCACGACTAAACAACAAGAAAATTTACCGTGTTCTCTCATTATGTCTTAGCTTGATACAACAGAACAATTTGTATACCTGACTAATCCGGCACTTTTTATAATTCTCAGTATTTCCTAACTTCGACACCATGTGAAGTTTGGAGTTATTTGATGTGGAAGTTTCTATATTATATAAACATCTTTAGGAAAACAGTTGTAGTTACGTATACCTTTTGTAGATAAGATTAGTTATTACCGGTGTTTATAGGTGTTTCCGGCGTTCATGTATTTTCATACTTAAAATTCATTGACCTGCTGTAATTAAACAGTGAGTTTAAATATTCGCAAAGTAACTGTAATCTGTATTTCCTGTCTAACTAGGGCGAAGCCGCGGGCAAACCATTAATATTATTTCTCATTTCTAGAAGTCGATCTCGTTGCAGTGTATTATGAGAACTAAATAATAATAAAAAAAAAAATAAAAAAATTGTTATAATAAAGAACTCGTATAGCAGAATGTAAAAAAAATATATAGAACTAAGTATTACATTTTTTATTGCTGAAGCAGAGCAGACACGCTAACGGCCCAATTGTGATGGAAAGTGGTTACCGTTGCCTACGGACATTAGCAATACCAGAGGTGCTGTTTATGTGCTGCCGGCCTTGAAGAAGTAACTGGAACCTGGCCACTGGAACAGAACTCAAAGTTGTAATAGCGGCATACTCTAAACTAGGGTGGTAGCTACCAGTCGGGCAAAAGCCCTTCCACCTGGCTGTGTGTTGTTTTGTCACCTCTTACGACAGGCCAACCCGCGGCAGGATAGTTATTCTTTTCATTTCCTGCACGGAGTAAAGTAAGCAAACTAATTAATATGGTATGGATAAAGGTGACACAGTTTCCAGTGGATACATTACTATTAACCACACAAACGCAAAATACTTGTATACTACAATACAAAGAAGCAGATTTCCATTGATCCAGCTGTTACTTAGGGAGCGAACTGACTTCAGAATCTATACTAATATTATAAAGAGGAAATATTTGTCTTTTTGTTATGAATAACTATAAAACCCCTGTATCGTGTTAAAAAATCTTTCAGCAACCAATTGCTACATTCCTTACTAAAACTTCAATAATGTAACCCATTCATCTAAACAAAACACTTAGCGCTGGAATCGGGTTCTACGATTTTGATGACATTTTCTGTGTTTGAGGGTCTCAGGGTGGTTTAGATTCACAATTAGACCCAGTAGCTGGCGCTGGAATCGGGTTCAACTTTTCTTATTTTTCAGGGCAGTACAACGTCTATCGAGGTGGCTATTTAAACAATTCAATCAGCCTAAGTTTACGCTCATAAATTTTTAAAATGTGTACTTCATTTGAAACTTGTTTATCCTTTTTCTCCTTCTACTCTTTTATTGGTTTGCAACGGACAAGGAACTTCCCGTTGTTACCCTAGTCTGGATTTCAGGATCGATATCAGAGTTACTGTTATACCCATAATATAAAATGCTTAGCTTCTAATATAATACGATATGTTTGTACGCCGATAAAATATTTAAATTCAACAACCAACCCATTCTGAGTAAATAACAGATGTTAAAAATAAACAATTGCACTTAAAACTTGATTATTCAACTACGAATAAAGCTTTATTGTTCTAACTTCATTGTAGCTTTTGACTTAGCTTCTCAGATTTGATAAATAAGTGATGTCAGGACACCTACGTGCGTAGGTCCATCCATCAGGTGGCCTGCACTTTGTCCAGAAATGCATTAAGCCGTGGACACTGATTTATTTTCGTACTGTGGACTCTTTGGAAATGATGTATGGTCCTTGAAAGTTGAATTGTAACTTAACAACACATACAGCACATTTCTAATTTCAAGTTGAAATGATCGTATTTTAAAAAGTTTTTAATAGTTGTGGTAGTGTTGTAGTTACATGAAAGACTACATCGCGGAATCATTTGCTTAATTCTTATTGCATGAATTCAGCAAACACTCTAACCGTGCAGGAACGGAGAAAGAACAATTTCCTGCGGCCGGCGGCTGTCGTAAGAGGTGACAAAACAACCCACAGTCAGGTGGTAGGGCATTTGCCCGACTGGATGGTTACCACCCCTGTTCTAAAGTATGTCGCCATAACAACCTTGGGTTGTGTTCCGGCATTAGTGACCAGGTTCCAGTCTCCCTTAAGAGAGCAGCAACATATTTGTAGCACCTTTGGTGTTGCAAACGTCCATAGACGATGGTAACCACTTTCCATCAAGTGGGCCGTATGCCTGTTTGCTGAACTCCTACAACAAAAAAATAAAATAAAAACGGACAAACGGCCCACCTGATGGAAAGCGGTTACCACCGTCTATGGACATTTGTAACACCAGTGTGCTTCTGCCCTCTAAAGAGAGACTGGAACCACCGGAACACAACTCAAAGTTGTTATGGCGGCATACTCCAGACTAGGCGTGGTAGCAATACAATCTGCAAATGCCCAACTACCTATAAAACTACTATGGATCATTATAAAATAAGTTGTCAAGTGTACCAAAATCTTTATTTAAATCCCAACAGAAGGTTATTGTTAGTCTCCTCGTTCCAATTATTTAACAATCACGTAAAATGTCACCAACAAGACCTTACTCAACAAAGTTGTTGGAAAGCGGAACATCAACGGATAAAGTTGCACCGTTAATTTATAGTAACACCAGATTTCAACATATAATTTGCTAATTAAAATCTTTTAAACTATATTGTTGAGTTAGATCACCGTGGCCCTATCAAACCAGAAATGGAAACTATCACGTCCGAAAGCAAAATAAGAAGAAGAATGTTTGCGTAATTTACAAAAGTGGGCACTGTAAACCAGTGATGTCACAAAGCAAAATACTAAATGCTAATCTCGTTTCTGTCATAGCGGCATACAAGTAGAATTATATTTGTCCTCAAATTCGCACGCAGTCGGGCAAATGCCCATTTGCCCCACTGAATTGCTACCACTCCTGGTCTAAAGTATGTCGCCATAACAACCCTGAGTTGTGTTCCAGCATAGTGACCAGGTTCCAGTCTCCCATAAGAGAGCAGCAGCGTATTTGTAGCACCTTTGGTGTTGTAAATATCTATAGGCGATGGTAACCGTTCTTCATTAAGTGAAAAATGTAAAAATATTGTATTTCTTTTTCTGTCTCCTTTTTCTTTCGTGCCATCTAGTCATGTAGTCATTTAGCAGCTTTTGGAAATACGACTTTTATTGCAGGATTGTCATTTTTAATAATATTTCTTCTACCATGATATAGATCAAATATTATAATCAATGTGCTGCTACTGTATATTTTTGTTATCAAAATAATGATTTAAAATTGACAAAACATGGTTATGAAACGAAGTTTAAAAGTGAAACATTTCCACAAATATTTATAAATATCACGCTCGAACGAACATTAGTTCAATGCTGTCACCTTAATAGGGCTGCTAACAACTCAATTAATTAATGCTTTAAATAACGTGATGCTTTGAGTCATAGAGAACATAATAACATCTCTTATTCATATGAACAATTTTTAATTAAGAAATTACAATTTTATCCCCAAAATAAATTTTACTGTAAAAACCTTGTAATTTCTCAAATTCTTGATCGTAAGAGTTTAAAATAGTCGGATATCGCCTAATAGGCGCCTCAGTGATCAAAGGCTAGTGCTCCCCTCATGTAACGGATCAGTATTGCAACCCAATGAGAAATGTAGGAAAAATTATCCGTAGAACACTTTTTAGGGCCTTATCATAACGTCATTATAATATCCCTAGATTAGGGTCGACAATTTTTATAGATAAATAGATTATTATAATAAGTTGCTTACAATGTAGTTTTTGGTTTAAAAATATTTATTTGTTCACTCAAGCTCTGGGAGTGTGATTAACAATCAATCAAAAAGCAATCAGGATAAGATTGAGTTTTGATTTATTTTATTGCCTGAAACAGGCAGACGGCCACCTGGTGGAAAGCCATTACTGACGCCTAAGGACGTTTTCAATAAACGCGTTGTAGACCTCTAAGAAATTTCTGGGTTTCACACATTTATTGTCCCAGGAATAATATGATATCCAAACTTTCGTCATAGGTAGGTAAATAGTGTTTAGTATTTTTTACAAACCAAAGAAATGTGACTACATCAACATTTTTGAGAAAAAAATCATCTAATTGGAGACCCTGGTGGTAACCATGATGTAAGCATATAGTACAATAAAACAATGTCGATTATGCTATGCTATGATAATATCGACTCTCGTTAATGCATTTAAATTGAAACCCTGGATCGAAACAGTAAAACCTGTCCGACTCTCACAGTTTTTCATCTATTTTTTACGAGTTTGGCGTTCCATTGATTTAGATTCGTGTTGCCTCCATTTTACAATAGCCACTGGTCATGGCCGTCAATACAAGTGGTGTGGACCATAATGAAATGGGTGTCACTTGGTCGTTTGTAGTGACGTAAAGAGTTTAATAAAATTCGAGATTCCGTAGCGGTTAAAACTGAAGACAGTTGTTTATAAATATGTTGTGTGTTAGATTCGATAAATTATGACGTATTCACTAAACATTTGTGCACGACACTAATCGTCATTTAGCTATAGGACGGCAAGTTAGTACGTACTATTCTTATTGATAGAGGACGACCACAAGTGACGCTCGACAGCGGCAGTGAAAAGAAAGTATGAGAGCATCGCGGACACTTAATTCTTTGTTTTTGATTTATTCTTTAAACCCTCACTGTCTTCTTTACCCAGACCATATGTCACGTATGAATTTATGAGCATATTGTTGCAATTACCACTTGCTAACAACGGTGAAGGAAAACATCGTGGTGAAACCTGCACATCGAGATATAGCTTGCCAAGTCGCCGTGGACAAGCTTAGTGGATATACTGTCCGTTCCTTTGTAGTAGGAGGTCTAAGCCCAGCAGTAAGACGTATATGGGGTGTTATTATATATTATATACTAAAATACATTTTACAGGGCTAGAAGCTACACTAATTATTGTAAATCATCAATAATTTCCAAAGACCTGCAAATAATGTACAAAAATAAAAACAAAGCAATACAAACTGAAAAGATTTTGTATTAATTCCCAAAGCTTACTTCTCCATGCCGTCAGGCTCTTAAATGCAGACCTAGAACTCAACGAAAATAGAATATTAATATAATGATAACTACGCTTATTGGTTAATCAGAAGCAAACAATCGAACTATCATAAAAGTATCTAAACTGCCATATTTTTTTAGTATAAAAATTATTTGATTTTTAACCTAAAAGTGACTATTGTATACATTTGACTCTATACGACGTGAATGCGTCCAGAAACTTATTGTGTTGCAGGATGTTAAATATATTGACAATATAAGCATAATTTGAAAACACGTAAAACATTGAAGTGAAAAAATAATGTAAAACGAAAAAGCCATCAAAAATTCTGCATAGATACCTTCAATCTTGCCCATCCCTAATAGTAAGTCGCCCTCCCATGTAAATTACAGTTCTTCTGACAAAAACCTCGAGCGTGTCCAACCCACTTCATTCGGCTGTCGGTTTAATCCACCGTTACTTAGTGGCTTACGAGTCCTGTAAAGGGCCTTGGTTAACGCGATAAGTGCCTTTTGTTTTTGTTACTAAGCCTTTATTAGGATATGGATTAGCTTTACAGCTAGAATGATATTTGAGTATATATACCTATGGTGTGGTGGTAACCACTTACCATCACGTGAACCGTCAGTCAGTTTGCTTACCTGCAAACATAAAGAACATACATACATATTGTGATGCTTCCTATTGGTATAGGCAGAGACGACGGATGTCCGCTTGATACAATCCTACATACTTTTCGCTTCATCAACATTCGTTAATCTATCCAAACATATATGCTTATTTAGAGTGCTTTTTACCTGACGTTTCTTCAAAACATTTTCAATTTAATCATGGTGATACCTCGCGGTTTACGGGAACCAACTCTACCAGTCACATTGCTGTCATATATACTTGTTTAGTGATTCTGCTTGCATTCAATCTCACTACATAATATCCCTGTTTCAATTTTTGTCACTATATCCTAATAATGTAATATTTGTAGGTGTATTTATGTATCTATTAAGTATTACCTATTATCTTCTAACATATAAAATTCTCGTGTCACAGTTTTCGTTGCCATACTCCTCCGAAACGGCTTGACCGATTCTCATGAAATTTTGTATGCATATTGGGTAGGTCTGAGAATCGGCCAACATCTATTTTTCATCCCCCTAAATGTTAGGGGTAGTCCACCCCTAATTTTTTTTATTTATTTTTTAGACAAAATTTTTAATTTTTTTTTTTTTATGATACAACATACAAAGATACATACAATCCTCAATTTTCACCCTTCTACGATGAACCCCTATTTTTTACCGGGCAGGACGACGTCTGCCGGGACAGCTAGTATATATATAATATTTTATGTACTTAATGTAATGTAAGTAACTACATACATACATACATATATAACTTCACGCCAGGTCCCTTGCGGGGTAAGCACGAACAATAGAGAGCCATTCAGGTTTATTCTGACACACCTCACTTGCTTCTTTGACATTCATAGCTCTTGTCATGCACGCTCATCTGTACTCAAGGCTCCTGACATCACCTTAAAACGTAACTACATATTGTCTAATATTTATGTATACCACCTTTGACAAATTAAACGTAGGTGTTTATACAACCTTTCACCTAGGATTAATTCAAAGAATTGCAAACCATATATTATTTTGCTTATTTAGTTTAATTAATACGTGGCAATCACGTATCATTCTTATATTAAAAGATAATCGTGATCTCTAAATTGCTTTTACTATCACTGCGCGCATGCACTCAACACGCCACTCTAAGGCTGCAGTCACTTAGACGCAAAAAAACGCTACTTAAAAATGGAACGTCACAGTATTGATAGTCGATAATTTATCAAAAGGGTCAGGTAAACCTAATTAATATTAGTCTTGACAACACGTACCACCAAATATTACTTATTTTTCTTGTAATGTCTCCTTGGACACCGGGCTGCCTGGAAGAGATCGCTATAAGCGATAAGGCCGCCCATTGTTCTAATGGAAATGTATGTATATTAAATGTCTAGGTTTAAGTTATGATGAACAATAAAGAGTTTCATTCATTCATTTATTCAACACGTTTGTAAGTACCGATCAGTTCTGTTATTGGTAATTAAACAAAAAATATTAATAATGAAATTATTCGATATTGCATAATGAAGAATTTTTTAGACAAGAAAAGATTCACTTAGGGCTGCTTGCATAAGGTTGCTTAAATTTAATTAAGAAACACAAAACGTATTTAACACCCTTAAATACAAATAGCGTCTTGCACAATACAAAATTTGCCACTAAATATGTTTAAAGAACTGTCAATACGTTTTGTGTAACACGTATTTAGGCACTTTAACTAATTTTATTTAAAGGCAATCGTTATGCAAGCGGCCCTAACTAATTTCAGTTTATGAACATTTTTTAAGAGACTGACGACATATATTTATAATATAAAAGAAGATTTATGTAATTAATTATTGTAATTAATTGTCATTTATAATTCTCTCCTATTTGTTTACAAACGATTACAATTAAGAAATCTATGCAAAATGTACCAACTGCTTTAAATTGATTTCAAGAAAATGACGTTTAAAGTTTAAATTACTTGTATTCCAATTGTATAATTAAAAATAAATAAATTTCAGTTTATGCTCTTTCCTTCAGAACTTTGATTTGCTTAAGTAGTTTATCTATTTATTTATAAAAGTATTAATCCAATGCACATGATATCTTTTGGCGACCATAAAGAACATGTAAATTTTTTCTATGCTAATGTTACCACCTAGGCGCCGACAAACACTAATTCTACGTACAGATTTGTAGAAGCACATATATTACCCGTCGGCATTTGAAATAATAATTAAAAACATTGAAACTCTTGTAATCCCTTTTATGATCCTCTTTTTGTCTTCACTTATTGGTATACGTTTCTAATTACTGTTGAGAATAGCCTATTGTCCATTATACTAGCTCATTAGCATAATTAGCCAGGTGTTTCGGATTCATTTCTATTTCTGTAGTATAAAACGACGGGCTGATGGAGAAGAGACGGCAGTCGAGCGAGAACCACGATCAAAGCGAAACGTGTGTACTACAATCGGGAATCTAATAGTGACGACTTTTGCGCGTTTTATTGAATGACGATCTTCTGCATTACGTTTAGACTTGTTGTGTTCGGTTATATTTGTACCTGTGTTATACGTGTTTGTATAGTTCTAATAAACTCTATAATGATTCCAACAGCATTTTAATTTGAGTCTCGCAACCCATAATACTATGATTTATTTTTTTGGGAACAAATTTATTTTGGTACTGTAATAAATAATAACTAAAACATACATATTATGAGTATACTAACTTCCGTAAAATAAGTACAGAAACATTTTCTCATCTCGTATCGTAGGTAAGTATTTACCACCAATAACTGCGGGCACGGTTCCAATACGACCGTCGCCTTAGATCCCATTACATAAGCATTGTCTTGAGATATTGGGGCATATTCGAAAGCTATTGTCTATTTGGTATATTAGAAGTGCTCTCTGTATGTCATACGTTGCCGAGATATTTATAGTAAGTACATGTTAAATCACATTTAAATTTATTACATATCATAAATGATCCATATTTATTAAACTTTATGAAATCCGTCGATCAAAGTTTATTATAGAACTTAATAAGGGGATACTATTATTCAAAAAGAGAAAGTCTTCAAAAAAGCTTATAAGCACAATATTAATTTCAAGTTTATTTAACCACTAGCTTCTGTCCGCGACGTCGTCCGTGTGGAATAGTTTAAAAAAACCCATTTTGATACATTCTTTATTGGTGCTCCGCTCCTATTGGTCTTAGCGTGATGATTAGGAATGGACCGATTGTGGTTTGAACCGAATATTCGGTTAAAACAAAAATTCGGCCGAGCTTTGGTTTGATTTTGCGGCGCTTATTCAAGAACCAAGAAACACGTCGTGACCTATTGACGTCGTGCTTTTTTTTGCTTTTTTTACACCATAACCTGCCTCTAGTAAATTTTAAGTAGGAGTAGGTGGATAGAAGAATAGATTTTGGACCTGTAATTAAAAAAAAAAACACCATTGCATAATTCTAAATTCATAATATTTAATTCGAAAATAGTGATGTCAATCAAAATTATAGTCGTAATTGCTGCATGACCCTTAGACGTGTTTTTTTTTATTTTATTCAAGTTAAGCATTATTATTAAGCAGTTGCACTACTTACTAATGTTTCTTAGAGAAATAATAAGTAGTAATAAGTTTATTTTACTTTTTTATTTTATTTTAGATATGATTTCTATTAACTTCTGTAAAAATAGTGGGTATTTTACTTTTTCCTTGCACCGAATTTTCGACATTTAAACTGAATTTCGGCCGAACGCTGAAGATCGGCTCAAGCTGCCGAAATTAGGTCGAACCGAATGTACAACGAATTTCGGCCCATACCTAGTGATGATATTTAGCCTATAGCCTTCCTCAATAAATGAGCTATCTAACACTGAAAGAGTTTTTCAAATCAGAGCAGTGCTTCCTGAGTTTCGCGCGTTCTAGCAAACAAACAAACTCTTCAGCCGTATATAGCAGTATAAGATTTATTTAGTAAGAACAAGGTATCTACAATAATATATATATGTGTGTGCGTGCGTGTGTGTGGGTTTGTGTATTGGGCTGTGTTTGTATCCTATACTAAGTGTACTTGAACGTCTTTACCCAAATAACAGGATGTGCATAAAAGATTTCCACTTTGCAATAAAAAAGCGAAAACTATGTGTTAAGATTCTTAATTTGGAGGTTTATAGTATCTGTGTACTCCTACACATATTTTTAAATCTATTTATGTAACTGACCTTATACAAGCAAAGGCTATTAGAAAATACATTAGTGATGTTTAATCGGTAATGGTTTTATGTAAAGCCTTTAAAAGCCCGATTTTAATAGAGCAAGCTGATTGTACCATTGTGACAATAAATGGTATGCGGTAGCACTACATTCGTGTGATATAACTGGACAGGAATTTAAATTACATTAAGTGATATTATTGCAAGTAATGTAGCATTGTTGCTCGTTACGGATGTATCTTGGAATTACCGAAAGCATTGCACAAACAAGATTTAAATAAACAGTGTGGTGTGACATGTTTACTTGTATATAGTTCGTTAGACATTTGATAGACATCTTCGATTCATATAAAGTGAATTCATTAATATTAAAGCAGACACATAGATGAATATTGTTACAACTTAGATCCACACAGAAATTTGAACGAATTGTAATTCTTTTATGATCGTCTTCTTTTGGTTACTTATTTATTGGAATACGTTTCTAGACAACAGCCCATTGTTTCATTGTACTCGTTTATGACGCTGATGCCGAATCATTAACTATGTGTTACGGATTACGTCGACAATGATACGGGCAGAATTGCATTTGTGCAATATAACAGTGGCCTGGTTGAGGGCGGGCTGCAGTCAAGCGAGAACCACGATCAAGGCGTAACGTGTATACAATCGGGAATCTGATAGTGATGGACTTTGCGCGTTTTGTTGAATTACGACCTTCTGCATTACGTTTGGATTTGTTGGGTTCGGTTATATTTGTACCTGTGTTATACGTGTTTGTATTGTTCTAATAATTTCTATAATAACTCGAACTGCATTTTAATTCAAGTTTCGCAACTCGTAAAAATATTATTTTGGTGCACCATAACCTAATAATAGTTAAACTTTTCCGGTCTTATTCATGTTAAGTTAGAGTAAGTTTGAAGGCTTCTATGAGAACTTTAAAAAAGTCTACAAAGTGACTCTAACTCATTTTGAAGAAGACCGTTCTTTGTCATTAACATCATAAAAATTTCAATAGCTCCATATAAATCTTAATAAATCACAAAAACATAGTTAAAATAACCGTTTTTTTTCTATTACCTAGTTCTTAGGATATTAAGGCAGGGGAATGCGCCTGTTAATCAACTCAGGTCGACATTTATTAGGGCCGGTGACACTGTCGAGATCACGCTGCGAGATTACTTATAAACTGTACGTGAATGTGTGAGAACTTTTATAATTTAAATCTAATTTAAATCTTTAGAAAGATCCTTAAGATAAAATACATAAACCTGGTGAAATGCGGCCTAGTATATTACTTAGTTTAGGCAGTGCAGGGTAGCATTCGGTGACTACTTACTGGTTTTAACATACGCCGTTCATCCTAAGGATGTCATTACAATGTGCCGTTCTATCTATAGGTTTACGTGCCAAACTATTATTGACTTCTGCCCTTGGTGCTGATATATCGACTGACTACATATTTATTTCATATTTCTTTTATCTAAACTATCGGCCCTGGGAGACGTTATTCTTCTTTGAAAAAATAAAAATCTAGGGTCCGATCCTAGGGCCACCTACCAGTTCTAATTGTGAATCTAAACCATCCGGGAACCCAATCAAACACACAAAAACAAAATTTCCAAAATCGGTCCAGGTGGAGGATTCTGGATCCCGATCTCAGCGCCATCTACCGGTTCTAAAGGGATAAAAAAATATCATATTTCCGTCTCCTGGTTTGAAGCTACCTTCTCACCAATTTTCATGCAAATTGGTACAGCCGTTCTTGAGTTATAAATAGTGGAGCTAACACGACTTTCTTTTATATATAGATATCTTTTAATATTCTCCTCCGTACAGGACGGATAAAGAAATTCTGCGGCCGGGCGGCCTGTCGTATGAGGCGAGAAGACAACCCACAGCCAGGTGGTAGGGCATTTACGCGACTGGATAGCTCCACATGGGTGGTCTTAGTATGCTGCCATAACAACTTTGAGTTATGCTCCGGCATCAGTGGCCATGTTCCAATTGCTCCTTCAAGACCGGCAGTTCATTGGTAGGACTTCTGGTACTACATATAGGCGATGGTAACCACTTTCAATCACAGTTGGGCCGTCAGCCTGTTTGCTTCAGCAATGTTCTTTTTTTAAATCAATGAATATTCGGAAGTACCCTCATACTAGACACACTAGCAATTGTGTAATATTAATATTTCTGTCTTATAGGAATAAAATAAGTAAATGAGATAAGTATATAAAATAAATACAAATAAGGGACAGACAAAAGAATTAAAAATAAATAGAAAGAATAATACAAATAAAGACAAGAATGAGAAATTTAAATAGGAACCCTGTCTATCTTAGTGAGACGCCTGGCATTAAGGACCAAATATATAACAAAACCAAGAAAGCTCATGTAGTCTCCGACTTTTTGCAATTTTCTAATACATACATACATAACTTCACGCCAGGTCCCTTGCGGGGTAGGCACGAACAACAGAGCGCCATACAGGCTTATTCTTACACACCTCACTTGCTTCTTTGACATTCATAGCTCTTGTCATGCACGCTCGTCTGTTCTTAAGGCTCCTGACATCACCTTCTGCTAGTACACGATCAATTTGATCATGGAAGGTGTGTCGTGGCCTTCCGCGAATTCTGCATTTTTGCATCTGATTTTCTAAAAAATCTCCCGAATACGTGTTATTGGTATAAGGTAACTTTTCACTGTGATGTTTTACAGTGAAAAGTTACCTTGTTTGTTTTTTTATTTAATCTACGGAATCCAAATTATATCACATATCAAAAACCACTCGCGAGTCTTGTTCAAACAGTCTTCAAACATGTATAAGCCTTACATCGATTTTTGTACAATTTCCCACCTAATAGTTCTAAAACTAGACGGGGTGGGGGATCTTTTTTCACATTTTGGAAGCGAAAATCGCCCCATAAACAAAAAAATACGTATTCGCGTTTTTTTTTTGTTTATGGCGCGATTTTAGCGTTAGTATTGACTAACACTATAAATACCTATGCACATATGGATATCCACATTACAGACTACTCGTATCCCGAAAAGAAAAATACTAGTTTCCCGGAGGCACTTGCAAAGATTTGGGGTTAGTTGATATAACTAAAAGCCTCTTAAAGTAAATAAAATAAAAAGCAAAGAGTTCCCCGCTTATAAGTTAGCTATATTTTTCTAGCATTTCATAAATTGCCTCATTCTTGTTGAATGTAGTACTGTATGTTCCGGTCGCCCACACATGATTGATTGTAAATACCAATGTAATGCGAACATTATGATACAAAATGTTTTCTCACATTTTCCTCAAAAGCCCTTCATGTATGTCGCACGCTGTGACAACGTCAATAAATTTTAAATGGTAGGGCAATAAAATTCCATAACGCAACTTTGTATGTAACATTACGGTACATTTCTATATATAGTGTCAGGAAAATATTTTTTACGAATTAGAAATATCTTCACTTGTCATGATTATTATGTAATTTAAAAATACTTATAGTAATTTAATTTTAGCTTTAAGTAACTCAACATATACATTTCATATTTAAGGGCCGCTTGCATAACGTTCCTTAAATTAATTTAAGAAACACTAAACGCATTTAACACTCTTTAACACTATTAGCGTCTTCTACAACGCAAAATTTGCCGCCAAATATGTATAAAGAACTGTCAATACGTTTTGTGTAAAACGTATTTAGGCAATTTAATGTGATTAACTAATTTTATTTAAAGGCAATCGTTATGCAAGCGGCTCTTAGTGTTCGATCACCTTTTTATTTTTGGTGGCCATTGGCTAGTTTCTTAAAACTATGGGTAATCGAGTTATCCACACCAGTGCTGTATAATGGAAAAATATGTTCAACCCTTATATGCATGTATAGCGGCCATCCCTATTCTTATTTTTTTTGAGATTCCACTGTTACTACATGTGTAGCAGCATTTGCCACTACACAGTTTATGAGAAAAATAATATAACATATATACATAGACGAACGGGGGGACACGTCAATTGTATGAGGTTTTTGTTTTTACGAAATTAACTGCCCAACCTTAATAATGTAATGGATATTAATACTGTTGTGTTCAGCATAATTAAGCAAACTAATTCACTGCGTTCATACCGTAAAAGTAAACTACAAAGATCAACATCTGTTGATGAATAAACTTCCTATTAGGGAAACATCTTAAAAACACGCAGCAGTAAACTTTGTTTAATTAGTAAAATACTTAAAGCTATAAAAATATACGGTCTTGGGCACTTACGTGTCAACATGTGAAACATCCGTCGATAGCAGAATACCGTTCCAAGACCTTTTATAGCAAGACCGTAGCTGGGTCCTTGGATTAATAATATAATTTTTTCTCTTGTGTATTTACTACTATTGACTTATTGGGTCAATTCAATCGTTTTAATTCTTTGAAGGTAGTCACGGAAATGAATATTCTGCGATGGATCTATTGAATCATGTGGAAAAACGACGTCAGGAACTCTGGTATCATCGGTACTGTTCATATCCGTGTCATAGCAGATATACTCTAAGAGACATCTTATTATCGGTATTCTTATTATAAATTCATATTATAATGTATGTCTTTTAAGACCACGGGCCATAAAAATGGCCCGGACTACTGGAGGGCTTGCGTGGGGCCATGGGAAGGCTACATGTAGAGGCCTCTAGACAAATTTAATGTAAATGTGGCGTGACGCTGACCGGCGATTATCCCTGTCTACACCATATTAATGTATCCAAGGACAAGCCCCGACCAGTGTAGGACTACTATAGGAAATGGGGACAAAAGGTACCGGGATATTGGTGTAAACTACTAGTGCTACTAGGGGTCTATGTTGACTATGGCGTCTGCCCGTCGCAATGTTCAGGGAACATGGAAAAATCGGCAGACATACACCCATATTGAACATCCTCAAGCTAAGCAAGTTCAGCTTGTATTATGGGTAATATATAACAGACAGATCATTTAAGAAATTTACCATATCAGAATCGAATCTAGAGCATCTGCATTGTAGTGAGGTTGGCCGGCAGAGCCTTAGCCCACTCAACCACAGAGACCATCGACACGGACCTACACAGAGTTCCAGCTACGTTTTAAGAAGATCGGCAAGTTATTTGTTGATCAAAATTAAATAGCCCAAGAAATGTTAGCTTGATGTCATGATGATGATGATGATGGCATCAATCTTATACTACTAATTCTACTTATTGGTTCACAATACAAAACTATATATAGAAAACAGATTATTTTGTTCACAGAATATGTTTTTCACAGAAATTGATCTACAATAACTAAAATACAATAACTATACAGCATGTTTATTTTTTCAAATCAAGTCATAAACTTGACTGACTGTCATAAATTGACTTTAGCTTTCGTCAAAATCGGCCTCGAGATTCCTTTGAGTGCTTTTCGTTATTTACTAGTAGCATAGCTTAGGAAGTCCTAGGCCACTTCAAAAGTTAACTAGTTAACCCAGCAGACGTTCTCCTGTCTTATAAAATAATATTTAGAACTTGATTGCAGCGCCACCTACCGGGTCGTCAGCACCCAATTACAGCCCACTGTTGGACGTAGGCCTCCTCAAGTCAGCACCTCCCATCCCGGTCCTCCGCCTTTCTCACACAGCGCCTACCAGCGACCTGGCGCAGATCGTCAGTCTATCGGGCTAGAGGGCGTCCGACACTACGTGCACCGTGGTCTCCGCTCCAGGACTCCTCTGCTCCATCGACCATTGGTCCTGAGACAGATGTCACCGACCCACTGCCACTTCAGCTTGCTAATTTTGCGAGCTATGTCGCTTACCTTGTTTTTATTACGGATATCCTCATTTTTAATTATATACATACCTACTGGCTTCAATTGTGAATCTAAACCATCTCGGGACCCACTTGAACAAACACAAAGAAAATTAGAAGGAGTTCAGTAGCATACACAAGAACAGAAAAATAAGAATCGATAATCTTCAATTACATGTAGTCAATATAGCTTAATAGAAATATATGTAGGTATAGCTACGGTCCCTTACTTGGTATGAATATAGCCCCCCGGCGAGATACCCAACAAGGGTAGCATTAATCTTTCTGATTGGGCTCATATTCGATGTTACTTCCTACAAGAATCATTATGAAACATGTTGACAATATAGGAACAAGCCAGTGTCACATGCTTACAAGCCTAGGCCTTTGTATAATCGTACTGCACTCAACTAACTTAAACAGTGATGTGCACTACATTATATTGCAGTGTTGTGTTACAATAATAAACAATTAACTTTTATGCGTGCAGGAACGGAGAAAGAATACAACTTCCTGCGGCCGGGCGGCCTGTCGTAAGAGGCGACAAAACAACCCACAGCCAGGTGGTAGGGCATTTTCCCAACTGGATGGCTACCACCTCTGGTCTAGAGTATGTCGCCATAGCAACCTTGACCTGTGTTTCGGCATTAGTGACCAGGTTCCAGTCTCCCTTAAGAGTGCAGCAGCACATTTATAGCAACTTTGGTGTTGCAAATTTCATAAGCGATGGTAACCGCTTTCCATAAAATGAGCCAACTGACTGTCTGCTGATCTCCTGGAATAAAAAAACTTCAGTAAGTTGTCCTTTTGTGCTACATGGTGTTCTAAAAAATTGTAATAATGAAGAACAACTACTTTAATACACACATACGTTATCTGTTAATATTTACCGTCATTAACAATTAATAACAATACCGCATCACATAATTGTAATTAAATTCATCGCTACCTCTGTGTGTAGCAGTCAGTATTAAAAACATTAAACAGATGAAGCTGTAACATTAGCAATACAGGATATTAGATATTAGCTTTATCCGGTTTTTTTCCCAAATATTACCTCAAGAGAATATCTAGCACATTCACCTACTAGCTTCTGCCCGCGACTTCGTCCGCGTGGAAAGCTTTTTAACTATCCCATGGTAACTCTTTAATTTTTCGTGATCCAGCGTTCTAATTGTTGACCAGGGATATAAGTTACCATACAACATTTCATTGAAATCGGTCCAGTCTTTCGGAGATTAGCCCGTACAAACAGACAGAGAAACAAAAATTTGCAAAAATCTATATTACTTCTATTTCACTTTTTACATCCCCTGACTCGGATTTTAGCATTTTTTTTCATTGTACAGAAATTCGACCTCTACAGTTTAATATATGCATAGATAGCAGCTTACAGCGGGGCATATTCCGACATAAGTAGCCTCCGGTGTAAACAACTGAAGATTAATTATATAACTGGTAGCTCTTTATCTTACTAGTCACCTGCCTCTCTATCGGTTGAATTTTGACATTTCTTGTATAGAGCTTATGTCAAAGTTTAACGGATAGTAAGGCAAATGAACGGTCGTTAAGATATAGAAATCGGCCGTGAAACAGGCCTGAGTGAAACTCCTATAATATGAAGCATTTCGTAACGCTGTATCCACATAATATAATAACAACTGCATATATCCGCTATGTATCGTGTTCATATCTGTCACGAACACGCGTAATATCTCCAATCGGTAATTGAAACGGTTTACAACGTCATGTTGATGTATACAATTAATTAGCGATATGTATTTGACCGCTGCGTAAATTGCATGTTGTAGGTAATGTGCAACGAATTTGGAGGCAATTTCGAATTTAGTGGCCTGGAATTTATTTGCGGGACATTATGCGGAGAAAATTATGAGTACAATTTGTTTATGTTTTCCATGTCGGTTTGGCAGTACATTTTTTTCCCTTTATATAAAACCGTAATTTTTTAGCGTTGTAATTATTATTGTAATATTTTATTTAAGTATACTTTTTTATAGCTGGAGTACGGCAGACAGGCAGACGGCCGACCTGATGGAAAGCGGTTACCGTCGCCTATGGACGTTTGCAACACCAGAAGTGTCACTAACGCACTGCCGACCTCGAAAAAAAATTGTGACACCATTTATAAAATACCTCATATTGTAGCGCTTTGGGAAAACTACGGCTCGGAGCTCATTCCAAAACCCCACGGTGCGAAAGAGTGTGTTCTAGAGAACCGTTGCGTGCAAGTCCCACTTGATGGAAAGCGGTTACCATGACCTATCGACATTTGCAACGCCAAAGGTGCAATGCGCTACTGCTCTCTTAAGGGAGAGACTGGACTGCCGGAACACAACTCAAGGTTGTTATGGCGGCATACTCTAGACCACAAATGGTAGCCATCCAGTCGGGCAAATGCTCTACCACCTGACTGTGTGTTGTTTTGTCGCCTTTTACGACTAGCCGCCCGGCCGCAGGAAATTGTATTCTTTCTCAGTTCCTGCACGGATAAGGATGTACTTTGTGGAAGGCCCGTTACGCATCAAAATGATGAATTATCACCAATAATTAACCCTTTGTAGATCGTTGACTTACTACCCACTTGACTACATAACACTAAATGAATTTATTGAAAACGTCTCAGTTTCCGATAAATACAATTATTTAAAAAAGAATTTATGTCAGTAACAAAGGCATGTGAAATATCAAATCGAATTCTCTTCTCCAAAAATCTTGGTATAATAATGGAATTTAATATTCATAATAATTGATTCCAATGTCGCAGCGTAGGCGTACAAATATATTGAATCTGTCCTATTCTTCGTCATCTTTACTGTTTAATATCGCTTTATTGAGACAATCACATTTTTCAAACGATTTATAATAGATATCGGAGCCAAAGCGATATTGGATTTAATTAGTTCAAAGAAAAACAGTTTGATATTTTAAAAAAGCTTCTTGATATGTAGGTAGTGTAATAAAAATACAGCAAAAAAGTAATCTTTATTGATTTGTTTTTTTAGTTCTACTAGATGTCCCGGCAGAAGTCGTCCTGCTCGGTAAAAATAGGGGTTTGTCGCAGAGGGTTAATAATTTAGGGTTGTATGTATTTTTGTATGCTGTATCATAAAAAAATAGAAATTAAAAATTTTGGCTAAAAAATAAATAAAAAAATTTAGGGGTGGACTACCCCTAACATTTAGGGGGATGAAAAATAGATGTTGGCCGATTCTCATAGATACCGGATAAGCACAAAAAAATCATCAAAATCGGTCAAGCCGTTTCGGAGGAGTATGGCAACGAAAACTGTGACACGAGAATTTTATATATTAGATATTGATAACAAAATTAAACAGTTTATGTTCAACATCTCTACGACCAAACTTTCAATATGTGAATTGCCATTCTGTTATTAATGGGTCTCATTGATCCAAATTTTAGCGACAATTTCAAGTAACGAATTAGACGAATCAACTAAACTGGATAAGTTTGTTTGAAAAGAGGTAGAATTGAAAAACATAAGGGTCTTCTAGCTTTTTCTAGCTAGATTGAGGCAGGTTGGATATCGAGCGAAAGCTCTTTACCCCGACTTCCAGTCACCGAGTTGCAACCTGAGGCAACGGGAGTGTAATGCCACTGGACCTGCGTTCATGTCTATGGCGTCACAACGGCTCTCATTTTATCTGCAGTTTTCGGAGGATATGACGGCTCTTAACGACGTTGAATGAATTTGATGTTTAAATACATGGTTGCTTCATTCAAATTGGTAGAAAGAAATAAACCGTCTAATATTGACTCAAATCTCCAAACAAATGTTACTAGGTACTACTAGGATATGCTCGCAACTACGTCCACGATTGACTTGAAATTCCCGCGGGATTCTCGAGACATAAAGTAGCGCAGCTATCGTTCTAGTAAAAAAATGTTCATAAAATGAAAACTACTGGGCCAAACTATATAAAATTTTTAGGGGACCAAATGGCAGCTATTTCGCGAATAGCGAATTCGAATTCGAATCACGTAAATCGGATCATAATTCTCGGAGTAATCGGTGAATATATATTAAAAAAATAAAGATTCTGACGAATTGAGAACCCCTCCTTTTTTTAAGTCGGTTGAAAACTGTGTCGTAATAAGCTAATTTTATGCACCCGGACAACTATAAACCGCTCTTGGGAGCATTCCCGCGGGATTCTTGAGAAAAAAATATTACACATATTTTATCATTACATGAAATTTGCATCATTTAAAAATCACATTGGAATTGGGTTTTTTTTAATCTGACCATTTTAATGATTTCCAGAAAAACATCCGCGAGGTTCCCGAGATAAAAGGTAACGTAGATTTTAAGTCTACGATCGGCTCAATACTTTTAATGTGAATCCCGAACAAACAGACAAGAAATCTAAAAAAATTGCATGGTGCGTTTATATAAGCAACTTGAATAGACTATTCTATTCCAGTTGTTTTTTTTCAATAGCTTCAATGTATAGACACGGTATGTTTAGTATTTTATAATATTACAGATAAATATTGTACTACTATATAGGCTATGGATACCCGATTCAACACTGGGTTGGAAGGTCCAATCAAAACTTTGAAATAGATACAAAAATTATTTATTATTAAAAGTTTGAAACTAATCCTCTATATAAACCCTACACTATACTTAAATTAGATACACGTTTTAACCGTCGTCCAAAAGACTATAATTTAAGTTTAATTTAGACACGCTCCAGTATATTTTAGAAAGATATTGCAAAAAAGATACACAAAAATGGTCAGAAGATTTAGAGGTCAATTATTTTTAGCAACATAAATGGTGGATGTGAAGCAATTTTCTTTGTCTGTAATGGCAGGTGAGTCCAAAGGCTGTACATTCTTTACAAAAGTATATTTAAGAATAGTTTTCAATAATTCCTAAAGCAACAACTTGTTATTAGTGACACATACATATAAAAAGGAAACTATGAATAAATTAAAATGTATATAATAAATACTACGAATTTGCCAGGTGATAGGGTATCTAACCGTCTGGATGGCTGCCACCCCTGGTCTAGAATATGCCGCCATAACAACCTTGAATTGTGTTCCTGCAATAGTCACCAGTTTCTAGACTTCATAAAGTGATCAGCAGCGCATTTGTAACGCCTTTGGTGTTGCAATTATCCATAGGCGATGGTAACCGCTTTCCATCAAGTGGGCCGTCTGCTGAACTCGTGCAATAATAATTAGTATCACTATCTAATCTAATTGCCGCAATACGGCTAGCGCTGTGGGTTAGATTGAGATAGGAGGAACCTGCCTACCGCTGCCGTATACGTGAGAGAACGGGAAGCCTGACAGACTGGCGCCGTAACGTGTTACGTAACGAAGCGGTTTACCCTCCGACAAGAAGTCACCACTTCAAAAAACGTGTGCATCTCGGGACGCCTGACAGAAGTGATAACTTGCGTGAGAGAAAGGCAAGCCAGGCAGACTGACGCAGTAATGCGTTACGTAAAGAAGCGATTTATTATTTATTGAAGTAATAACTTCTTATTAGAGGACATGAGAAATTACTACTTTAATTAAAAAATACATATTATATATGCCAGTAGGACATTTGCCCGACTGGATGGCTACCACCCCTAGTATAAAGTATGTCGCCATAACAACCTTGATTTGTGTTTCGACATTAGTGACCAAGTTCCAGTCTCCCTTAAGAGAGAAGAAGCGCATTTGTAGTACCTTTGGTGTTGCAAATATCCTTAGGCGGTGGTTACCGCTTTCCATCAAGTGGGCCGTCCGCCTGTCTGCTCAACTCCTGCAAAAAAAATATGATTCTAAATTTCTATTATTATTAAATATTATTTTAACTTCTATTAACTACACATACACACTTCATATCAAATTTGTTCACGAAGGTTCCGTCTCTACATTTATTTTGCCTGGGACTCACGGGATATGATTCCGATAAGTAGAAAGAAAAAAGAAAACCTTTATTTGCAGAAATAGCGACATAATTACATGACTTATACATTTTTATACACAGAGCATATTTTGAAAATTTATACGCCGCACTTTCAGCAAACAAGGTTTGCACTCAGCATACTGCTGTGCCGGAATTCTATCCGACACAACGCTGATTTTCAATGCAAACCTTCCTTTTGCCGTAAGACGATAACGACCCAGTTTTTTTAATAAAATAATAATAAGTGCTCAAGTGAAGCTCTAGTTACATTAGACAATTGAAAAATTAACAACATTGAGTACACCAAACCACTGTACAAGTGAAAGCGCCATAAACAATACCTCAAAATTTATGATTGTCGTGCAGTAATGTTTGTTACATATTATCAAGAAGAATAAATCACTGCCATTCGATTTACAATGAGTTGTTGAATAAAACAACACAGTGAAATGCTTACTGCTGCTATTAATTTATTTAAATGCTTAACTGCCGCACAAGTCGATTGCGGCTTCATACTTAGGTATAGTTAACTAATCCATTTACGAGTTGCAGGACTCGAATTAAAATGCCGTAAGAATTACTATAAAGTTTATTAGAACTATACAAACACGTATAACACAGGTACAAATATAACAGGACGCAATAAGTCCAAACGTAATGCACAATTCAATAACACGCGCAAAGTCCGTGACTAAATGTACACGCGTCTTGCCTCGCTTGTATTATCGCTTTGACTGCCTCACCCCTCCGTTCGGGCATTTCTTTTATCCTGTACAAACACGATATGTTTCAACACAATGCTCGACCGCATAACAATAATTCCCAAGAATTACACCTGGCTAATGCATAAAAGATTACAATATACAATAGGCTGTTTTTCTGATTACAAATTTTAAACAAAGTAAACAAAAGAAGTCCAAATGTCGAAAGGATAATAAATTGGATGTGTGACTTGGTCTTTGTCGGTCGTAACAATATTATAAAATTCTAAAAATTCGGGAACCAATCTAATATTACCACTGCTCAACAGCAAATTCCCTGTCATAAAATCTGTGAAAATTTATATCCCGGAAAATTTACGGGTTTTTCAAGTTGTTATGGAATCATAAAAAATAGCTTATATATAGCAACGTGGACGACATCGCAGACAAATTCTACTCAAAAATAAAATTCAATATTTAATTGTAATTTATTAACGATTGCCAGATATTATCTGCGACACATTTAATAATTCAATATTAAACTGCCTTATTCTACTAAATGTTGTAAAATTAGGTGACATAAATAATTAAAAATAAAATAAGAAAACGGTGAACCAGTAAGGCCATATTTTGAAATAGTTATTTTCACATTTAATTAAAAAATGGAAAGTAACAATAACTCATAGGGACATACAAAGTGATTGTTTGTTTATGGTACACAATAAATCATACAAGATACAAATGATAATAACATGCCTGCATAGTCAAGTTGTGAAAGTTGTCTCATATAATTTGTAGATCAGACTGTAATTAATAAAATATGTTGTAACACATAACACTTAGCGTATAACTTGAACATGCGAAAATGAGTGGTATAGGGGGGGGGGGGACTGCCCGGGCGCGAGCAGCTGGTCTTTCCTCAGCTCTTCCGTAGCCCTGGAATAAGACGAAGGAAGGAACCCAGAAGGTCGAAGGTGCTGTTACCGCCACAACTAAGCTTCCTCCGCGGTGGATAGTTCTCAATCGGGCTAAAAAATAAAAAATGTCAGTTGCATGCATTGTTTCACTTTTGAATTTAGTCAGGTTTTAATTTATTCAACTAATATATTTTATCTGCTGATTAAAAAATCGATCCAAATACATTCTAATTATTTAACTTTTAATCAGGCTCTAAAGTCTCAACGCGGTAGGCAACGCAGCGGCTCCCTTAGTGTTGCAAATGTCCATGGACGACGGTAGCCACCTTTCACCAGGTATTCTGTTTGCTAGTTTGCCTACTAGCAAACATAAAAAGGCTCTCTGAGTATTTCATTTCCATAAACAAAATAAATCCTCAACAATTATTAATTTAAAACTCGTTAATAAATCCATAGCCTAAAACTCAACAATCAACCTTGATTGCATTTTCGCTAAAACAAGCCACGTCAAAGGCTTAAATTGCATGCATCACCGTCCACGTAGCAGAATCATTATTGGAAAGCACGAAAATTATTTAATCTGCTACATTGAAGCTTCGGACATGTGGTGCGATAGATTTACTTAGTGATGCGGATAAATTGCAGATTTATAAAGGCTTTGTTTGCATAGTCTTGAAGATTTTGTCATTTTAGGTTATTTATTTTAGCAAGCACATCATTATTCCGAGTGATTAAAAAATAAAACATTTTAGGTCATTCTGTCAAGAAGGCCTGTTCTTAAACTATTTTCACCACGTAAATATTGTTATTACCACTAATATTCGTACAATGTGGCAACCAGATGGACTGATGTAAAAATATAGATAGATAAGACTTTATTGTACACCATTACAGAAAACTTACGTAGTTGTATTAATCTAATTGGGTACAAAGGGCGGAACTTGTCGCTTTTTAGCGATAAGACCGCCCTTACAGACAACCCGTGGCAAGAATATTTTGATTAGGAATAGCGAGTGGTATACATAATTATTGTACGATAATACAATAATTATTAATAAATTATTGTATTATCGTACAATATTATTTTAAAGACAAAAATATACTGAAAGAAAGCCTACCGCATTTCTCAAAACTTGAAAATATAAAAAAAGAGAAACGTCATGATAAACACAAAATTCTTTATATAAAGAGTAAAAAATCATATTTAAGCTAAGTAAATAATAAATAATAATAAAACACGTTTTAGTAACACTACAGTTATGTAGTTTACACATACTATTCTTACAATATATCGTTAACAGTCACCTTTTTTAATGTTTAAGACTTGAATTGGCCTCTATATTTACAGTTACAGTTGTAAGCCAAACTAAACCAAACGAATCTAAAATAATCTTCAATGCAAACGAGCTCCTAATTATCGAGACAATTAGGATAGAGTCTCGAGTTTTTACACATCACTAGATTTGCCCCGTACGGTTTTTGATGGTGAGGCCAACAGGACAGGGTTTCCCATTATTTCCCCGTCAAAGTGATTAAATAAATAGTCCCTGCGTTGCACAGATACGGAGTTATTCCGTAATTACGGTGCTTTATTGCCTATACGGCCTGCTGGAATGTTTCGGTGCTGAACATAGCATGGTCGTTATAGCAAAATCGGTAACCTAGGGTTAAAACATAACCTACACAACGGTTACAGTAATTTTGCTTGTTTAGTTTACCGTGCTGTCTTCGTGTGTTTAGGTCTTAAGATAAGTTGATTTGCTGATTAGTATGTAAGTCTTATGTAGACCAATATTCATTTTGACAAAAACGGTATTTTTAACTGTTCGCCGTGTCTATCCGTCCGTCTATAGGGGAAGGTGGGGGGAAACCGGATAGGGGGTAAAACCAGATAGTTGCTATTTCATTACACCCCGTATAGATGTCTTGTTCTAACTAGCACAGAAATATGCGCGAACGCTTGCACTCAGTGTGCAAAAGACGGCGACTGTAACATCTCAGCGCGTGCGTCTATGAACGAAAATTAAAAACATAGGTAAGTTATCTAAAATTTTGAATTTTTTAAAGTGTTATCATCAGTTTTAGCGGTGTGATATCATGTACAACTTTATTTTTCAAGAAGTAATACATATTTAACCTTCTGAAACGGAATTAATTGTAGCTATGAGAGTAAAGAAGACCTGTTAGTTATTATAATTTCAAACATTGTACCTGAGGGGTGGGTACAAGCGGACGGGGTGATTTCGGCTATCCGGTCTCACCCCCGATCAATTTATATGTAGGTATTTTGGGAATTTGTTTTATTTCTCTTGTTAATTAGTTATTATTTTTTCAACTTTTACAGAGTGCGAGCGTCAACTTGCGACGAACATATCTGAGAAAGTCAAATATGCTGAAATGGTTGGAGTCAGACATGCTTTTAGCCATAAATTCGGTGCTTGAAGGCAGAATGTGATATCTTTTAGCGTCATACTATTATACTGTAGTCCCTTAGGAGATGGTGTAAAGAAAATCCGAGGCGGGAAATCGAAAATGAAGTATTTCGAAAACTACAGTCGAACTAAGTCCACAGATGAATGGTACTAATGTACTGCTTGTCTTAAATGGATTCATACAAGTTGCATTGGTTGTTCTAAGCAAGAAATTATTATTTTTTTGTGTGCAAAAACTGCGAATAATTTAAATATTTGGTCTTATTATTATATCCGTATTCACCCCTTCAATATAAAATGCCTATCCGGTTTGACCCATAGGTATGGGGTGAATTCGGATTTATATATTTTGATGAAAATTCTTCTAGTTTGTCGTTATTAAGATTGATCTCAAATATTATGATACCAAAGTTATGCCTAAGGTGTACTTAAATATTAATGATATTAAATATTTCAATAAGCAATATAGTGATTGAATTGTCAAGTCTTTATCTTAACTATCCGGTGTCCTCCCACCTTCCCGTACTAAGGGTAGTGCGTCCTAGGGTTCCCATAGCTATTTTGGCAAAACGGAACTTTTATTTGTTCGCCATGTTCATCTATCCGTCTGTACTAGGGGTTCAGTAGCTATATTGACAAAAGCATAACTGTTAACTGTTCGTCATATCCATCCGTCTGTGTGTCCGTTTCTACTTGTGTTCAAAGTATTTTTTCTCAGAGACTACGAGATCTATGTATATGGTTGAAATTTGACAGAAAGAGGTAGAAAACGTACTATAAGTATATGGTACTAAAATTATAATGATGTAGAAACCGTAAAACCACTAAAAGGTTGCATCTATACATGTAACTAAGGATTGTTTTTTTAATGTACCTAAATCCACATATTATAATGACACCATTAAAATAGCGCATAAGGTTATAAGTTAAATTAAATTTCTAGTTTATTAAGGTACGGACCTAGAGTATAGAGTTTAAAAAATTCGTCCATACTAATAAAAAAATAAAAATCATTTCGTTATAACAATATTATGCAAGAAATCTTTATGCATGCATAATTTGCATTCATCTCACGAAACGGCGGATTAACAAAGACTTTTCATGCAACAAAGTAAAGCAAGGCACTTTACGCATATTGCACGCTTTGCCCACTTACCAGTGCTGTTAGGCTCCTCCTAAACGAGTATAATGCCTTAATTACCTCACAACGGATAGCCTATTACAGAGGCTAGCCGCTTTTAGAAAACCTAATCTAGGACCCGTGCTTATGTGAATGCGTGCTTAGTGAATTATGTGCAACGAGTTTAACTAGCGGCTATGTTTAGGTCATATAATGCGCAATATTTTCTTAGATTTACGCAACTGTTTTATGTTTACACGTACATTTTGACTATCCCTCTTAAATGTCGGCATTTTAACAATTGAGACGTCAACTTTTAAGTCTGTAAACTATCGTGCCATGTTAAGGTGCCGAATTTAGCTACTGGCTAAGTTTCGTTTGAAATATAATGAGGTATTTTACTGAATTGTATTTTATTAATTTTTTTATTATTTACTTAATTTTTTACAAAATCTGACAAAAGGTGTTTCAAAGTCAAATTTAAAAGTTTTTATTCAAAATAAGTTCCACTGTAGAACACTTTTTGAAGGTCATACATAGATACATAGGTTAAAATTTGATTTTACTTCCTAGTCTATGTACACCGCTTCGCAACGTGTTATTGCTGTTAAGGAGAAGAAGCGGCAAGAAACTCCCCAGCAACACGTCTAGCTAAAAATCGTTTTTCTTTATATTTTTTTATTTTATTTTTTTTATTGCAGGAGTTCAGCAGACAGGCAGACGGCCCACTTGATGGACAGCGGTTACCATCGCCTATGGACATTTGCAACACCAAAGGTGCTACGAATGCGCTGCTGCTCTCTTTAGGGAGCCTGGAACCTGGTCACTAATGCCGGAACACAACACAAGGTTGTTATGGCGACATACTCTAGACCAGGGGTGGTAGCCATCCAGTCGGGCAAATGCCCTACCACCTGGCTGTGGGTTGTTTTGTCGCCTCTTACGACAGGCCGCCGGGCCGCAGGAAATTGTATTATTTCTCCGTTCCTGCACGGATAAAAACGGTTCTATTTATATTAAGTCTTTTTTTTTTAAGTTTTATACAGAATTATGTTACAGAATGACTTTTGAAGAATTAATGGAGTTTAGCAAACAGTGCATATGCAATAAGACAGAACGCAATGATGATGAGCTTGAAGCCATGGTAGCTTAGTGGTTAGCGTGATCGTCTGAAACTTAACCGGCGCGGATTCGGATTCTGACCAGAATACATATGATACGTACCTGTGACCTTTTCTGACCTAATATCCTTATTATTATATTTAGCACGTACTACCGGTGAAACAAAACATCGAGATAACTGATGTCTCAAACCCGCCAACATATCTTGAACAACCATGGCGGAATATACTGTCATAAAGTGGTAGGCCCAATCAAAAAAGTAAATAATGTGTTACTCTTCAGGCACGCATATCTGATCAAACGAATAAAACTAGAGAAAAATTGCAGTCTCCTAACAGCCCTAGAAAATTAGTGACTCAAAAGTGTAAGGCTGGCTGGCTTTCATCAATAAACACGAATTGCAAGCCCTCGTCTTAATACAATTCAATCACAATTGACGTCATACTACTCCGCCCTTTTCAGACCGGTAATAAGTGCCTCTGATTGTAATCTGATGCTGGTCTATCAATTAAAATCTCTATGATCGTTAATACCAAATAATCCACCGTATACATAATAGATATAAGATGTTTATTGACTTGTAAAAATAATTGTTTTCCAAAATTTCAAAACTTACTGTGCTAGGAATTGAATACGGATCCTCTGCGTTGTGTGCAAAGGTCTAATCCACTCACTACAAATGTCGCTTTAAAATTAAAACCTTTTAAGTTATTAAAAGATAGATAGTAAGTTATGACATCTTCGTTCTAATCCTGCTTCTAGATTTTGTCTTAATTATAAGTTTTTTTTTGGAGTAACAAAAATAAATTAAAGTAGTTAAAACGATACCTATTAATCTATTAATTATGATAAAATATACTGGGCTATTTTTGACAGTAACATCTTTATCAATTTATTAAATTTATGCAAGAATAAATAATACATTTCATTTTATTATTACTAACAACAATGGTTTTTCTTCTTGGAAGCATTTTGACCTGAGTTTGTTTTGAAATACGCACTTAATAAATATATATTAATAAATATTTTTTACAGGCTGGATAATGCTAAGATATCAGATAACATTATTTTTTTTTTAATTAAAACAAAATGCTATTCGTAAATTCATCTTAAATACATAACTTATGTATACTGGTTTACATGAACTTGAATAAAAGCAGTAAAATGTAAATCTGTAAACATCTGTTCCTTTTAATTTAAGCCACCTTTATTACAACGGCACTTAAATCAGCGCCTGCGATAAATATTAAAGCAAAGTCGCTCAGCGTTCTTTTGCTAACATTTAAATTGAAGTACGGGAACGAAATATTATTTTTTATCATTAATATTGAAGTGTACTTACTATAGAGCCGACGTAGTTAAGAAAATATTTGCGAAAAATAATATACAATGTGTATTATAATTAGTTAGAAACACACACCTTAAATATTTTGCACTTTGCCTTAAACATTTGACTTGCAATAGCACTTTGGTTTGTTGCATCCTTGGTAACGGTGGTAGCATTTTAGTATTTGATAACGACATAATTTTTGCGTTACAAAACTGTTTATGCCAATTAATGCCATTTTGATGTGAACTTGAAGTGTTACGGGCAGATTGTTAATGTATTTGTCCAATTTGAAAATCTGCCCGTAAAGCTTCAAATTAAAATTTTGTTGCAATTCGTATTGTCTCTTGTCAGTTGAAGATTTTCCACTTGTGCGTTGCGATTCATTTTTCCACTTATTCGTTGCCATTCGTTTTTCCACTTGTCCGTTGCGTTTCATTTATCACTCATCCATCCATTCGTTTTTTTTAAATAATCGCGGTGCAGATTGCCTCTCCTTGGATTATACACAATATTTTTTTTTTTTAATTTTTGTGAATATAATGTTTATAAAAAGTTGCCGGAGTTTCTTAAACACTGTAGTACTCTCTCCCTTTATCGATCATATGCTATAAAATTGAGATTACATATCTTTAAATTACCTATTAGTTTTTTAGATTAGGTAGTAATATTAATGAGGTATTTTTTACTTCATTTATAAAAAAAATTGGCCAAAGCACTCTCAAGTCCTTAACACTAACGCAGATGAAACCTCAGCATATGAAGTGCAGTATTTTCTTTTTAATCTGGTGTGCATTTTGTTTTTAGGTTGTTTTAAAAATCAATATATTATTCTTTCAAAATTATCAACTAATTCTTGAAGTCGAAATTATATAGTCTTACATATATATTAGCTTGAATGTATAGAATAATAATTATCATAACAATAGGTACTCACCTATCAATATGTACCAGGAAAATATGTAATTTTGGTTCACCAATCGATTGGAAAGGGAGTTTCATACTAACTTTTACCCCTTATTTCACCTCCTTAGGTGTTGAATTTTTAAAAATCTTCCATTTTAAGGTGCACACCTACCTACATAAGGTATACAGAGGGTCTACATGCAAAGTTACACGGCCCAAGCCCCAGTAATTATACTAGTATATACACACTAGCGAGCCTGCCGACGTTATCCTACTCTGCAAAATAAAATCTACATCCCGATTTTAGGGCCACCTACTGAATTCAACTATGAACCTAAACCATTCTCAAATCCCCTTGAAGACACATAAAAAGCATAATCAAAATAGGCCCAACCATTTAATATAATTCCAATGATATACACACAAACAGAAGAATTATATCTAGACTAATATTATGAAGAGGTGAATTTGTTTGTAGAAAGTAATATCTCGAAATTCTGAACCGATTTTGCAAATTCTTTCACCAGCAGAAAGCTACGTTAGTTAGGCTATAATTATTTTTTTTATCAATTGCGAGAAAAAACGGGTCGATACGTTGACTTATCGGCGTGCGCTGACTAGAAAATAAATAAGTCCCAGGGTCAAACAATATCTCTGGTGCCTACCAGAGAAATTGCTTTTGCTGGGTTTTGGCACGGTTGGCTAATCTCGAGTAGCATCCAACGAAGTAGGCACGTGTCAGCTTGTTTAGGCATAAAGATAAAAAGTATTATTGCTTTTACAAGAATAGAGTATTATACGACTTAATCTACGTAGACAAAACGAATAACAAAACATTTTTATTAGACGTAGCAGTACCATCCAACTATAACATAGGAAGTAAGGAAATAGAAAAACTGAGCAAATTGCATTTATTAAAAACTGAAGCCAGTCGCTTGTGGAATATACAGACGACTGTCATCTCCATAGTTATAGGTGCAACAGGGACAGCATAGCATTTAAAAGCATAAATAAATACATAGAAAAACTAGACGCTTCAATTGATATAACTATTTTACAGAAGCAGGCAGCGTTACACACCACAAACATTCTATGCAAGGTGTTAGGAGATACCGTTTTTGTAAAAAACACAGACACCTTATGTTCAACCACACATAACACAACTCAACAACCAGAACACACAACACAATTACTTAATTAATGTGTGTGATTAAAACAAAACGACATACACACATGAACCATGCAAACACAGACAGTTAGAGGAAGCAAGAGGAAGTTGTTGAAGTTACAATGTTTGTACACAACAATCTACATTTGTTTCCGAATATATCTGACCTTACGATTAGGAATTTACGTAATAAGGACAAACTGTGTGCACCCCGCAAAAACAACTTTACTGTACAATAGTATAGTATGCATGGCCCCAAAAATATATAATAAAATCCCAAAAGAGCTGAAAGCTCTGAAAACTAACTTATTTAAATCACGACTAAAAAAAGTGCTAATAAGAAAAATCTACTGTAGTGTAACTGAGTTCCTTAATGATAAGTTTTAAAAGTAAATGATAAGTTAGAACATTAATGGCCTTACTTATAATCGTTTGTTAAATTTTAAGAAACTGTTCAGCAACTGATTAACGAAAATCTTACCCATAAACTCTTCTTAAGGATAAGAAGTGGTGGTAAAGTAACTCATAACTAACTGTCAAAACTAACCAACATCGAGAGGTAGTTTAAGTGACTGCTAAGAGGCAAGATGGCAAGTTTTATTTGAAACAGCCATTGATTAGGGGCTTAAAAGTGTCTTATTTAAGAGATGGCTAATTCTTACTTAACGAGATTATTATAAGTAAGGCGGTAAGTGTTTAAATATATTATAATAATTGTACTATGTAAATATCATTACAAACAAATCTGAATTTAAATTGTGCGTCGTTTAGTATTTGTAAATTTAAGGCTATTATGATATTGTGGCGAATGATGGTGGAACCATCTAGTTAGTTTTAGAACTTTTGGAAAAATCTAGAACGAAAAGACAAGGACAGATATATTTAGAAAAGGATAGACGATAAACGAAAGAAAGAGATAGATAGATGTTAAAAAGGTATAGATGTATAAACGAAAGTTCCGAACAGAAGGTTCGGGAAAGAAAACACAGAGATAGATAGATGGGTTCTAGAAAATTCTTCCGGGTATATACAGCGTAAGGCGCTCCTACCGGGCAGTTTAAAGTTGAGTTTAGTCCAAGACGGTGAAGCGACAAGTGCGATACTAAAGAGTTGGAAGAGAAAGTTAATAGAAGACAGAGACGAATTAAGTGGTGAATTTAGTGACCAGTTTGGTGGACAGATACACGAAGGAGGTGCATAGCGTAGTTCGAGAGAGGAACCAGAAGTGATAATATCGGAGGTGGTCTACGCAATATCGGCGACGGTATTGAGGGTGTGACAACTTATTGTCGGAACTGTTTATCGTTGGTCATGCGTATAGGGGCAACCCTGCAGAGAGGTACTGCGTGCGGCTGTGTAAGTCAATAAAAGCTTTTAAATTAAAAACTGATGTTTTCATCTAATCCATAAGTGCGTACCCCCGCTTGCACGTAACAATATGTATAAATTTAATATTAAAATATTAGTGATATTATAACATTATCCAAATAGTATGTAGGTTTATAATACAACATTAAAAAAATTGTACGCCCAACCGGCAAAAAACATGTGCTCAGTGTATAACAACAAGACCTATTGTAAAACTATGTTTTTATACAATAAATTATTTTGATATGATTTGATTTGAGGAAGACAAAGAAGATACACACACGCACACCATCCAGAATCAATAGTGGGGACATAAATATCTTTTTTCCCGTGGGCAACGGGACGGGATATTTATAAAAACCGACAAAAGTCGTGAGAAAGTTTATTTCAGAAAATATGTTAGTTCATATAATCATGGTAGTTCGCTGGTAAGCTACTGTATAAATCTACTATAGCAATGAAGTGTTCCAAAGCAGCGCTTTCAACGCTTGTGCTTCTGTCACGTAACTCTTGAACAAGCGCTTTTAGACTGTAGGGGAATGTTTCTCATTACGCTCGCATACTTCTACCCTACCTGTAATAACGTTCACAAAATTTAAATGAAAATATTTTAGTAGATTTATGGCGACGTTGATTAAGAGAATGAAAAACGGTAAAGAAGTTCCAACTGACAATTTGAAAGTTGTGTATAAGTTATATCGAAAGTTTGATAACAATGGTTGTAGGTCATGGTGATACAGTGGTTAAGGTACCTAGTTTTAGTTATATGAGTTTTGTGATCACCTATAACCCGACCAGCTCAGTCACATTCTCACTAATCACTTGCCCTGCGAACTATATTAGTCTTACACCAGATTTAATTTTAATATTATGCATTTGTTAAAAACAAAACTTCAGTGGTTGAACGGGCTAAGTCTTCGTAGGCCAAACTCGCTGGAACGCAGAGGCTCCGGATTCGATTCCTGGCATGGTAAATTTCGGAAACGAACTTTACCATGCTTAGCTTGGGGATATATAATGTGTGTTTGTCTGCCGATTATTTATTTATTTTAAATTGCGATCAAAAATGTAATATATAGAATAAGTCAGTCATTGTTGCCGTTATTCAAGAAAATTGAATAATTATCTTATTTTTTAACCAAACTAATATTCTTATTAAGTAAGCAGGTAGGTCAGTAAAAATGTTGACCTGTCAACTTCTACTATTATAAGTAACAAAGTGAACAGAACATTTATGGTAGGCCGATATTAAACATTTTATTTATGTCTTTCAATTTGGACGAAGCGAACAAAGTTATGAATGAATCATTAAATTTAAGTGATTTCCGTTGTGTCAGTTGTGTGCCTTTCAACCAAGTTACCATATTATTTTGACATTGTAGAGCCATGCTGGAATCAGTATCTTCATTACAGACCTTATGGCCAGCTCGATAGATGTGATACCACGCTCTCACAGAATACCGGTGTGAAATGATTAAGCTAGGCGTATTTCGTACATTTCCCTTTCCTAATCCCATCTTCCATATAAATCTTATCTATTCCATCTTTCCTACCCCATCTCCCTATTCCATTCGACTATCCTACCACTGTATCCCATTCTTCTTGTCTAATCCCTCTGATCATGCCGTCCCTTGCACCCGGTCTCTCCTACCCCATATTTTCTGTCCCATCTTAAAGGTTGGCAACGCGTTGGCTTCGCCCTTGCAAACGTCTATGAGCGACGGTACCCGCTTTTCGTTAGATGGACCAACTGCCTGTTTGCCAGCATCACAAAAAAAACAGGCATATGTTAAATGCAAGTTTAACAATAATCACTACGAAGCTAGATGTCACAGACATCATATTTTGCCATTGTACAAAAGGAGACAAATTGCAGATATAGTGATGCTAAGTAAAATTGCACAGTCTAAAATAGACTCGCCTTATTTATTATCTAAAATTATTGATATATTATTGATATATATATACAACGTGTTTCATTTCAAATGACAATAAATCATAATTTTAACAGTCTTACTCCATACAAAGTTTTTGGTACTATTAAATCAACCGTAATGTCAAAATTAAAAAAAATCAATTTCCGAACCAATTAATTACGATAAAAAGACAATAAAAACAGAACATCTTGTAAATTTTGGTTAACTGACCTTGGTAAGAATGAACATCTTCCGCGTTTAATGATGAAGAGACGAGCTGGCAACATGATACATTTGGTCACTAACCTACCGATTTAGTCACAATAACAAATACATGTTGTTGTAAAATTCTGAAATGAAAAATGAGGTCCTGTGGCTAAACCAAAGAAGCTACCTTGATTCGTTTTTATATTTGGGTAGATTACGTCATAACGAAAAAAGTGGTCCGATTTATTGTCGTAAGGTCTGAAACACGCTGTATATCAATGTCTAAAATATGTTTAAAGGCGCCAACAAGACTATTCCGGAACCCAATACAATTGTTTGTTCCTCTAATATCTAGTAATTATTGGGAAGATTCTTATTTTAATCGTGTATCAATTAACCATAATCTTTTAGCTGTTACACACGATATAGATTTTTTTAAAGTAAACCGCAGAATCTTAAGACGGTTCTGGTAAAGCATTGGTCTGAATATTAAGAAGTCAGTAGGTCACTTTTAAATAATTTATTTTCTCTGTTTTTTTTTTCTTCCTTTTAATTTAATTTACAGAGTTTAACATATTTACTAGCAAGCATTATAGCTATCTATATATGGAAACTAAATTATATTAAATTAAATGGTTATAGATATTTAGTACTAAACTTAATTGTAAACTGTTTGTTTTCCAAATAAAATAATATAAATATATTGTGCTAGCACATTAATGACAGATCCGTCTTATGTTTTTGTAAATGTAAAACTTTCATCCAGAGAAAAATAACAATAAATAACACGTAATACGCACCGTACCTGGTTAGTAAACGTCACGTACTCTTGAACCCATTTGCTTATTATAAAGCGAGTAGACGTCTCTCAGGACGTGCCTCTCGCTGGAATTGGGTCAGCTCTCCCGTGTATTGTTGACTGTGTTGCCAATTTGCGGTATTTTACAATTTTGATCGGGTAATCACTTCATCGTCTACCATATTATCGGTTAATATTATTTTCACTGCTTTCGATTTCAAATATTTTTATTATTTTACGTATTTAATCAAATATAAGACAGCTTATTAAACAAATCTGTAATATTAAAAGTTTTTGGTTTTGACTACTATAATAAATTAAATGTATATATGTTGGTTGATTAAAGTAAATAAAATTAAAAAGTTAACTTATTTTATCACAAATATTGTGGTTAAAAAAGCAAACCTCAAGGAGTGGAGCATTAACTTTAAATATTATCTACGTAAGAACTCAATGTAGGCAGATAGGTGACATATGTAGGTGCAGCATTTACGTTGTAAGTTCGAGGTTATTTGTCATAATGTGAATTGGAGTAAGTTGAAATCAGTATAATCTAAATGTAACGCAGATAACTGGCCTGTGAAGTAAACCATATAAAGGCATGCACAATTTTATTTTTGTTATTATTATTATTAACCGCTTAACACTATTCACTTATAACTGTTTTTTGTTGCAGTACCTCCCTAAATGTATAGTTAAGCGAGAAATAAAGTTCGAAGTCAATTTAAGCTACTGTTACAAAGCCATAAAACGAGATTATTATTTATTGCACGAAGAAGTAGATTTAATAAATAGTAATTTATGACCTGAAAGAATAATCATTACCACGATTGATGTATGAGACTTTTCATTCCACAAATAAACTATAGTTTTAGTTTATTTCTAATCAAAAAATATTCACTGGATTTCGGAGATATTTACTAATTCTAGGTATTTTCAAGTTTCCGGTTGGCAACACCGATTGGTGCCTTTGTAAAAAGGCTTGCGAACGAATCGATGCGCCCTTTTGAAGAGCTGCGACGTAAGTAATTATATTGTTTGAAGGGACGAGAAAGGTGATTCTTGAGTACTATGAAACGATACTTGGAATTTTAATACTGCTAGTAAATCTTATTGTTTTCAGAAATATAATTTAACTTGGTTAAGAAGTGGCTTATTCAGTCTTAACGTATGTTTGTTCAAAACTCCTAGACCTTGCATGGATATAATAACTTTGTTAGACGACTTTCACTGCCACTTGTATTTCATATAACTCCGTACACTTCCTTTTTATATAAATTAGATTGTGATATAGAAAATTTTAAATATATTAAATCATAACTTTAGAGTAAAGAAATACTTTAAAAACTGATTTTATGAAGATTACATACACACATACATAACTTTACGCCAGGTCCATTGCGGGGTAGGCACGAACAACAGAGTGCCATTTAGGCTTATTCTTACACCCCGACACCTCACTTGCTTCTTTGACATTCATAGCTCTTGTCATGCACACTCGTCTGTTCTTAAGGCTCCTGACATCACCTTCTGCTAGTACCTTTATGAATATACATCAATTAATAGTTGTTAGTAGCCAAACAACCAACACAGTGTACAGTGCAGTACGACGTGCGTAGACTCACACGCACTTGGTCGATTTTGACTCCGTTAAACTAACTTTATCCATGATTTTGAAGCCATGTAGTGTGATAGGATACGTAATAAACGATAGCCTACATTGCATTTTTTAAGCTATAGCATAGCTTTATCGCGGTTTATTTTTTTTATATTTATATATTACGACGCTGGCAAATATGTAGACGGCCCAATTGATGGAAAGCGGTCACTGTCGCCTATAGACGTTTGCAGCACTGAGCACGAAGCAACGCGTTAAAATGCAACTGAGGCCGGTCACCACCCACCAGGCCTGTGGAGGGGCTACACCATATACCCATGAACCTGGTATAAGGGCGAAGGACGGAACGGAATGGTGTAGCAAAAGCAATTTTAGTTTATAGCTAGAGATGCTAATGCCACCCCGACCCGTCGTGCATCTCATGGTTCTCAATCAATTTCCCGTCGTAAAAAGCCGACTTCAAAAACTAAAAAACTAAAATGTATAAAATAACTTATTTCTAAAGCTATTATTATTAATATATATTATCCAAAACATCTTAAAGTCGGTGCTTAGTAATTTTCAAAATATAGTAATTTTTATGTTTTACTTGGTACCGACTTCAAGATGTTTTGGATAATATATATTAATAATAATAGCTTTAGAAATAAGTTATTTTATACATTTTAGTTTTTGAAGTCGGTTTTTTTAAACGAAGTTTTTATTTTTTATTTGTTACTTTTTAGTGTCTAGCTATGTATGGGTGGACCTACGAATGGTGCCGCGCTTCTTAAAAAATATAGGTCCCAAGAAACGGGAACAAAAGAATGTTCGTGAAATGAAAACTACTGGGCCAAACTATGTCAAATTTTTAGGGGACCACATGGCAGCTATTCCGCGTCGATCAAAAATCGAAATGTGTGCTGGGACACATATTAGAAGTGAAACGTCAACGGACAAGTTGAAAAACGAATCGCAACGGACAAGTGGAAAAACGAATGGCAACGGATAAGCGGAAAAATGAATCGCAACAGACAAGTGGAAAAACGAATCGCAACGTACAAGTGGAAAAACTTCAACTGACAATTGACAAAATGACTCCAAACAAAATTTTAAATTGAAGTTTTACGGGTAGATTGTTAATGTACTTGTCCAATTTAAAAACCATAAAAAACATACATAAAAAAGGAAAATATAAGATCCCGACGAATTGAGAACCTCCTCCTTTTTTCGAAGTGGGTTAAAAAGAGGTAAAGCTCAGACTAGAGGAATGAGATAGAAGGAATAAGATATGGGACGGGAATAGGAGGATGGGTTGAGGAAAATAAGATTCTGTAAATACAATATTTTAATAATGCAAGAAACTAAAGTGAACACTAAGCCTTCGTTCTAATATAAGCTTGAAACTCTCCCATAAGCATTAAGAAAACTTTGCATTAAAATTCCTCATATAAAATGTAAGCAACCCTCATTAAGTGAGTATAAGTTGAAAAGACCTCAGGTGGACTTTTGAAAAGGCCTTACTCAAAACTTGTCAAGCAGCAGCATCTTCAAAGTTCTTTTAGTGCTTATAATTTTTTACAACTTGCTTCTTCATGTTCAGTGTTCCTATCGCTCTAATACTGAGACATCACTTGAAGTTTAAGAATTCAATATGCTTAATTAAATAACTCTAACATTAATAACCTAAAAACTATCGAATCGGTTGATTTTGAAAAAATAAATACATCTGTATTTTTATACCAAGTTATAATGTAGCTTGTAAGAATCAATTTCTATTAAGGAATATCAAACGGTAAACCAAGAGAAAGGGATGTTTGTTCTAATTTCCAAACATTAATTAAACAACAAATAGCGCCGGTCATTAGACCGCAGACTATTTACACGCAATAAATGTTTATATATTGACTGATTTTATTGATTGGGATAAAATTTATATGTATGCCTATTAAAAATAGAATAATTTACGTGATTGTGTGTAAATATTGCATAAAATGAGGTGTGGTTTAATCAATGTATGAAAAATAGAACACTTTGTTCAAAAAGAATCCTTCCTTATTTGTCTTTTCATATTCCTTCACAAAGCTCGATACTTACGAGCTACACTATGACTGGATTTGGTATAGTAATAGAACATGTGTTTTTCAAAATTCGATTGCTAACAAGGGTAATTGATTTTTCAAATATCTAATGTCACCTTTTTAACTGATTAGTAAAAACTTTTCAGTATTTTAATAATCAGTTAAAGAAAACCTTTTTCAAAAATAGACTGCACCTCAATCTCACCGAAATTTTTGAATATAATTAACGAACATTTTAATCTGTTCGTGCCTACCCCGCAAGGGACCTGGCGTGAAGTTATGTATGTATGTGTGTAACATTTTAACCATAAAACATTGTAAAGGACAATAACACAGTAATTAATTAAGTCATTCGACTTTAGAATAATTACAACGTGAATGCGTCGACGGATTCCATGTCCTTTGTGTAACATAAAATGTCAGTCAAGAAACATTGTTGGCTTATCTTTTTGTTGGAGAATGTTCGTTCTAAAATAAAGCATTTGGAGGCCCTTTTGGGGTTGGATGCGTCGGCAGGGTTCATTGATATCACTGTCCACGAAATTATGGTTTCATATACTTTGTACCTAGTTAGATACATACAAGAACAAATATTTTATGTTACTTAAAAATCATTACTACAATACAAGTATAGTAGCTTCATACGAGTCCATACTATTTCAATGAGTTGTGATCAGCATTTTGAGAACTTTCCAAAGAGCAATTATTAAAATGAAAATTTATTTAGGCGTGTAGAGCACTTTATTTTGTGGGTATTGAATCAGACTGAGCCGTCACGCCGTTACGCTCGGCTTTGTAACGGTCTTTCGGGTACATTCGGGTAAAATCGCCATGAGTCGACAAAGGGAGCGAAAGAGATTTAGTCTACGCGTCACTCGGCGAACGTTACCGTAACGTCTTGAAGTTTTCACTTCTATCACGTGGCCCAAAACACACATTAAGTTTTTAAAGTAAGAGATGTTACGAGTCTTAATAAAATATACAATTATTTATATTTAATTAATATACTCGTAATTATGCACAATAATTAAACTGAACTATCTGGCTATGAATTTAAAAAAGACCAGTTGTACATATTTACAGCAATATAATATAAAAAAACCTAAAAATGAAAAAACTACTATAAAGATCTCGTATTTATTTGTTGCACAAAATTTGAGTGAAAAGATCGGAATCATAGAAACAACTAGCTTATACCCGCCCGCTTCGCGTGCCGTAAAATCCATTCTTAACTTAATGGCAAATTTCAAGTCTATAGATATTATATAGTTCCTGAGATATCGTGACGAGTCACTACATATATACACACACACACATCCAAACAACAATCAATCCGATTCATAGCTTCCCTATATATATATATATATATATATATATATATATATATATGTCGGAGGGAAGCTATGAATCGGATTGATTGTTGTTTGGATGTATAACGCACAATATTATTTGTTTACATTTTAACTACTTTGATTTGTTAAATCTTTGTATAACTTAAAGATCGTCCTAACCTAATAAAAGTTATGAATATTGTAATTTAATAAACGACCAATCAGAGCAGAGCTTATGTCTTGAGCGGGGTCAAGACGCCATCTATACTTGAGTAGTATCTACCTTAGTGGACGGAGGAGTTTTTGTGGCACATTCGAGTGATTGTAACGGGTCGAATTGGACCGTTGAGAATTTTAAAGAAAGTGTTGAAGTTAGAAGTATGAGCGGTGCTCTGAACCGGCTGCTCGGTCTAAACTATGTCTATATAATCTAAGTATATAAATCGTGGCCATTGTGTTTTATGCTCACATTTTACCCTGACGATGCTCACGAAACCTGCAACCACTAAAAAGAAAATATCAAGAGAACGGGGCCTTCTCCGAGATATATATATGTATATGGACAGTGAGCGAGGTACAGGCTCTCAACGAAGGCCTGATAACCACAAAACTGGCCCAACTAACGGCCTCTCTGGTTGAGCGAGTGAAGGCTTTATCAACGACCTCCCTACAACACAGAGGCTCCGGGTTCGAACGACGAAACGAACTTTTCGTTATTTATTGCAGCCTGGGTGTCTGAGATCGGCCCTAGAGCGGTCCGTTATATATAACCCACAACACAAGCGTAACTTTCTTAGCTTGGGGATAAATAATGTGTAAACCAGGGCCGTTAATTTTATCAGGGTATCACTGCTCACAGCAACATTCCGTTCAAGTAAGATAACCGAGCTTGGAATCCCTGCGTGTCTACGTATCAAGTCTTTTGGATGAAGACATTGTCGATGTGATCAAGCTATTTTCATGTGTATTTTTGTCTCAAGCTTCGTAAAACATTTATCGGCTTAAGAAAAAATACACCCTACATAGATAGCAGCAAAGAATAACATAAAATATACGAACAATGGTGTGAAACAAGCAACAAGTGGTGACAAAGAAAATACAGAGCCTTTTCTCGCGAGGTTTATTAATATCCTCGCCTCTTCGCCTATTCCTCGTTTTCAAGATACTTATTAAAGTGAAAAATAGCTTCAACCAACCATAAAATGGTTAATGAGCAGTTCTTACAAAGAATTTAATTGTACAAATGCTATTAATTTTATGTCTACATTTTTTGTTTACGGAAATTTTATTTTAATTAATTAGACGTCTCACGTGACCAAAAGACTGGTGTATACCTCGGACAACGCATTAGCGTAGCTTACAGCGACATAATGTAGCCAGTCTTTTGGGCACTTTCCAACTGATAGCGGTCTAACTCTAGATTTTATAGTTTAATTTGTATATATAGTTTCATATAATTATGAAATAGTATTTAAAAAAGGAAAAAATAAATAATTAATAGCAACCTCTTATTTTTCTATCTTTTTTTTAATTATGATAATTCTTATTGTAACAACTTTGATGACTAATGTAATGCCTTACAATGTATTTTAAACGACATTATATCAATCAACATGATTGTATATGAAAATACTTGTATTTACGTCTGCCACGTTATTAGATTCGAACGAGAACATTTTTGTAAGTAATAATGGGAAAGAAATTTTACATACATACATACATACATAACTTCACGCCAGGTCCCTTGCGGGGTAGGCACGAATAACAGAGCGCCATACAGGCTTATTCTTACACACGTTACTTGCTTCTTTGACACTCATTGCTGTTGTCATGCACGCTCGTCTGTTCTTAAGGCTCCTGAGAATTTTAATATTGTATTATTTCAAAATTACTTACTGTTTAACTATCTCATCACGCAAAAAAATAACACATTCCTATCAAATCAAGTCTGACTTGGCATATGTTTAACCTCACTCAATATTCCCAATTGGAATCTATAAAGTAAGTTCCCTAACCCTAATATAAAAGCAAAGTATACACTTAAACCTATTTTCAGATCAATCCAATTGCGCCGTTAAAAACAATACTACACGGTAACGTTATAAAAAGGCTACAAAAACCGGTGAAATGGCGAGCGTGTGATTTTCTACACATAAAAAGAAATCTGTTCCTTCAGTAAATAAGAGTAGAGTTTCCCTTAGTTTCACGTGGCCTAAGTAAACGCTTGCGAATTTACAGTAGTGTTGTTACTTTATACTTCCATCCATCCACCATTCGAGTACTACATACAAGCAAAGGGTCCAGAAATGAGAAGCAACATATCAATCACTTTAATGTATTGTTATGAGTTGTGGAACTCGAATTAAAATGCTGTAGAATTATTATAGAGTTTATTAGACTTTACAAACACGTATAACACAGGTACAAATATAACCGAACACAGCAAACCCAAACGTAATGCAGAAGGTCGTGATTCAATAAAACGCGCAAAGTCCGTCTCTAATAGATTCCCGAATATACACACGTCTCGCCTTGATCGTGGTTCACGCTCCACTGCCCCCCCCTCTCTCAATCAGGCCACCGTTTTATATGGCACAAATGCAGTATGACCGCCCGGCAACGTGGACCGAATTTAGAAGTAACAATATTATTCTTCCCATTGACACAGAACACTTGCACAGAACTTATTGTCCACACTTGACTGTCACAGAATTACACTGCATTACATGGCCTTGTGTGCGCCCCCTCACCAGGTTTTATACTATTAGATAGATAAATAAATAAGTAATGAAGTTAGTTAACCGAAAATTCGCTCACATCAGTATTTTAGTAAATCTTAAACAAAAACTAGTGTTTTAAAGACAGATTCAGCTGTAGGCATTACCTAAAAATACTACAAGAATGAAACTCCTCTTACTTACAATAACAGTCAGCGAACGGAGAAAAAATAAAACTTCCTGCGGCCGGTAGGCCGGTCTCAAGAGGCAACAAAACAACTCACCCCCAGGTGGTAGGGTATTTGCACTTCTGAATGGCTACCACCCCTGGCCTAGAGTATGCGGCCTTATCAGCCTATACCACCAAAAGTATACCGCTATAACAGCCTTGAGTTTTGCTCCGGCATTAGTGGCTAGGTTCCAGTCTCCAAGTGTTAGAAATGTCCATAGGCGATGGCAACCTATTTCTATCAGGTGTGCCGTCTATCTGTCTGCTGAATTCGTGCACTTAATAAAACAAACATCAAACGATAACTCGAATCGAGAATTTCAATCCCACGATTAAAAGCGAATAGTTGCAACACTAATTCGCACTGCCTTCGGGCGACTTCATTCAGGAAGCCACATTGTGAATAAATCAAGCAAGGTTCCTTTTATGAAGACCTTTACGGAGTGCGGAATTATTCGATAAGTATTTGCGGAATATGAGATCGACTCCACATATTCCGCATGTTATGCCAGTGAGGGCATTATTTTTATAAGCGACCTTACGTAAAATACTTCTTCATAATAAAATAGGCAGGAATCTGATGTGTATGGCAAGGTTCGAAAGGTTACGCTGTTCAGTTCAGTTTTATCGTTATGGAGTGAAATATCGATGGCTGTCTTTACTTTACAAATATATAGATTAAAGGGTATTTTGTTAGAAATTTAACATACTGTTACGAGTTGCAGGACTCGAAATAAAATGCCGTTGAAATTATTATAAAGTTTATTAGAACTATACAAATACGTGTAACACAGGTACAAAAATAATAACACGCGCAAAGTCCTTCACTAAATAGATTACCAAATGTAGTACATACGTCTTACTTCGCTTGTACTTATCGCTCGACTGCCTCACCCCTCCGTTGTCACATTGCTTTATACTGTACAAATACAATATATCTGCTCGACCGCGTGGACTGAATTCCTAGAGTCAGTTTGTACTTTTAAGCCCCAAACAGCCCGGTAAAGTTATGAGGTCTTCGGACCAACAACATAAAGTCAAGTCAAATAACAAAAAAATGACATCAAACAAGTACATTTTTTTTATCTTACAAGATATAATATTGAATAAAATTTTAGTTTAATTGTGTCTTGTAGCAATATAAAAATCTACTGTAATATGTGGCTTAAGTCACATAAGAGCCAATTATCCAATCACCAAATTTATTAATAGAATAAAGTATAACATGGAAAAATTAAAAATGTCAATGTCATGAATAAAACAGTTGAAAGGTTTCACTTTTGAATTTACTCCGCTTACAATTTATTCGACTGATAAGTTTTCCTGATTGAAAAATTGCCCCCAATCTATTTAAACATCATTAATTAGTGTAAATTATTGCAAAAATCGACGGCCTCTGTGGTTCAGTGGCCTAAGCCTTTGTCGGCCTATCTCACTGCAACGCAGAGGCTCCGGGTTCGATTCCTGGCATGATATATTTCTTAAACGAATTTTCTCCGTTATATACTATGGTCTGGGTCTGAGACGGCCCCAGAATGGTGCGTTGTATATTATCTATAACACATGCGTAATTTGCTTAATTTGGGGATATACAATATGTGTGTTTTGACTACCAATTATCTTACGTGAAGCAAAAAGACAGCAAAAACTTTGTACCCCTTTTTACGAATATCGCGCTCACGGGGGAGTATGAAATTTCGCACACTTATTGTTTATATATAGAGAAGGAGTCCAGAATGCTAATATTTCTTATAATTCTGCAAAATAAATACATTTAATTAATAAAAAACATTACAAACACTACCATGTATTTGACACACATGCATATATATACTCTTTTGTTTATTGTTAAAGTCAAAGTAACAGAACGATTAGTACTCCAATGAAATCGTACAATTTAAGGGCCGAATATTGCATTTGTTAGAGGACGCAATTTTATTTTTGGGACATGTGTGGGGGGTCAATAGAAGCTTAACCTCAAGTTTGTGGGGTCGCCACTCTTGTCCCCCGGCCGCCATCATGGAGAAGTGGTGAAAACACTTTTTTCGCGAAATCGAAAAATTTGTAAAGTCATAATTTGTAGCAAATAGTTTTGCCTACAAATATGTTCATATAACATTTTGCCCTAAATAAAAAATTGAAAAGTTATAACCAAAAAAGTGAGAATTTTTTAATCATTCCTAACTCTTTTCTTTACCATAGAACTTACCAAATTTAACTTATCGAATGTTAAGCAGGTAGAAAAGGTCCCCCGTTTTCCCCGCCACCTATAGGTAGAGTCCGTAGGCGCGTTTTTTTATGTCTATTCTGGCGAAACATGCAGCAACATTATGGAGATATAAAAGTTAATGGAAGAAAATGAATTTGAAGATGAACTTCCAACTATGACTCCAATTTTAACTCCTGTAATTCCTCAAACTTTCACATTTGACTTTGATTTAGATTCTGGGCCCCCTGGACCATCGAAAAAAAGTCGATTAGAGTAGCTAGCTAATAAGTGATTAAAAATATTATGATGTAGAGGATTACCTTATAAGCAAGATGTCTGTGGAGTAGGCCTACTGGAGATACCACGTAAAAAAACGCGCCTACGGACTCTACCTCATAGGTGGCGGGGAAAACGGAGGACCTTTTCTACCTGCTTAACATTCGATAAGTTCTATAGTAAAGAAAAGAGTTGGAATGAATAAAAAAATTCTCACTTTTTTGCTCATAACTTCTTTAATTTTTAATTTAGGGCAAAAAATTATATAAACGTATTTGTAGGAAAAACAATTTGCTACAAATTATGACCTTACAATAATTTTTTTTAAGACGCATACTTTCCGAGATATCGCAAAAAAAGTGTTTTCACCACTTTTTCCAAGATGGCGGCCGGGGGACAAGGGTGGCGACCCCACAAACTTGAGGTTAAGCTTCTATTAACCCCCACACATGTCCCAAAAATAAAATTGCGTCCTCTAACAAATGCAAAGCTCATGTAACATTTCAATCGAATATAGTAGACTTGGCGAAATCTGTGATTATAGAAGTCTTTGACAACAGAACCTTAATAATGTTAAAACTTATAATTCAAAATAATTATTATGGTCGAATTTCGACCACGGGCGACCACTACTTAGTATTATTATTATAATCCTGTTTCTAATGTTTGAATACGATTTACTGAATATAAAGAGAGTACAAGTCGATGTTTTTCAGAACCACTTTTACTGTCGCCATTATTTCAAAGAATACAAATGCCTAAGGTCAATGAAATGAACAGAGGATAAATTAATTGTCTTGTCTGTACTTGGAATTTTCGCCTAGGCGGGTTACGTGGGTGTAAAAATAAGATTGTAATCCTGTTTCCCCCGTAGGCGTACCATAAGCGATTTCTCACCCAGTTTAGGGTTACTTCTATTTACTTGGATATCTATTGTAACTTTTCCGCCTACAAACAGAATAATTGATCTTAAATAATAACAATAGTTTCTTGTTATTCTTCATAATTCATTATGAATAGTAGAAATAGGTCTGAGGTATTCCTTAGACCTATTTTTGTAACTGTTATTTCAAAACAAAATAAACCAAGAACAGGGTAAGCTCTCCTTACTTTTGTGCAGGACATTAAAGAAATAAATAAATGGCTTTCGGGGTTGAAACCCTCGGGGGCGTGGAGCTCATTACCTCTATCGAGACCTCCCAACGCGTCTCATAAGGTCTCTTGACCAAAAGGCTGGCTTGCACCTAGAGTATCGCGTGAGCGTTGCCATCCCACGTGGAAATACGGCCAGCATTTAAGGTCGCTCCCCGTCGAGAGTGACCTACCTATTTTTTACTTATAGATTGTTATTTTTTAAGTATAGCTGCTATATCTATTTAGTTTAGTTTAATGTTAGTTAATATTAATTTATTAAGAAAATAGCCTGTGTGGTTAATTGATTTGTTAAGAATAAATGAATGTTTGTATATATTACTATAGTAGAATTATTTTCTCCGTGCAGTTTGCATCATAAATAATCGGAGCGGTGAAGCGAGTATTTCGCTCTCTCTTCCACTCACGGGCCTTATGGGCAGGCATAGTGATACGAATTATTGTTGTCGATACTTGTATTTAGTTTTGTCATTTTGTGGGTTAGTGATATAAATGAAAAAAAAATAATAAAACAACGTATTTATTCAAATAAGAATAATAATGATTTAAAATAAATTATTTAATTTAATTTAAAAATAAATACTTATATTCTAAGTTTAAAATTAACAGCAAAAAAGATAATTATGATTTTTATAAGAATGATAATCTTTTTTGATAATAATGAGTTTTTATCGATAATGGCGTTGCGCCCGCGCAACATGCTCACCGCCTTAGCCGGGCTGAGGCCGAGCTTTGATTTATGACCCAAATTGCACGGAGAAAATTATTCTACTATAGCTAGCTTTCGTCCACGCGGAATTTAATTTAATTTGCCTTCCGTGCGGAGGCGGCGGCATACGCGTGGGCTTTTTAAGTTTTCAATTTATTCTGTCACGAATAATAAAAAAACGCATAATTTTAGAGTACACGTGGTGTGAACGACCTAATTTTAGAGTAGACTATGGATTGTTTTTGATTCCGAATCGAATTTAGTTTTTTTTTGATAAAATAAAATAAGTTTAAATAAAAAATCCATTCATTAAAATATACCTAACCTAACCAAATCATAATTTGCATTAAACCTGCCAAAAAACGAAACGAGGACACATAGTAGAAGTGAAACTTCAACTGATAAGTGGAAAAACAAATATCAACGGACAAGTGGAAAAACACATGGCAACGGACAAGTGGCAAAACTAATCGCAACAAAATTTTAACTTGAAATTATACGGGCAGGTTTTCAAATTGAACAAGTATTTTAACAATCTGCCCGTAAAATTTTGTTACGATTTGTTTTTCCACTTATCCGTTGCCATTCGTTTTTCTACTCGTCCGTTGAAGTTGCACTTCTACTATGGCATGTCCCAGCACACATTTTTTTACCAAAAAAAAAGTAGTCTATGTAAATCCTTATAATGTAAACTGTCTGCCAATGAAATTCGCGTCATAATCGGTCCAGTCGTTTGAGATATTAGCCGGAAAGAACAAACAGACAAAAATGTTTAAAATTGAATTTTTGATGTAAGTATGGTATGTAGTATCATATGCATTAATTAAAAAGCTGTTATCTTAACATTACAAACAGACACTTCAATTTTATTTTTTTGTATACATAAACAACCAAATAGATATGGTTAAAACAATTTTTTCTTTAGTGTTTTTGGCTCTACCATCTAGAATTTTACGTAAAAGTTAGAGTGGCGGAGCACGGCTATTATTACGACTGTGAAAATAAAAATGTCGCATCTACATAAAAATGTTATTACTAATAACATTATGTACCACATCGTTATTTTTATAAGATATGGTTAACGAGACCCCAAGAGTTTATGTAAACTAAGAAAAAGTCATTTACTTTTTTTTGGATCATAGGTTGGCGTTTTACCAATGTCTCACTTGATGCTGAGTGATGACGGAGCCTAGAATGGCATGAAATTTAAGGCAGCCAACCCCAATTTTAATTTGCCTATTATAATATGAGTATAGCGTAATGTGTAGAATAATACACCTTTTTGCTAAACATCTATATATTAAAGTCGATTCATTTTAAACATATAAAAATGTAGCACAAAGATAAATGATAGTCGGACAGATAATGATTCAATAAGAGTTCCGTTTTTACACAACTGACTACGGAATGTTATAAATGAAAAAATCAGAATTAATTGATTTAAGAAGAACTTTAACAATACTCATTCACACCTTTGTCTTACGTGATCACTACTGAAAAGCGGCTAAAAGGTCGAAATAATAAAAATAAAATAAAATAACACGCTTAAAAACATTAAAACGTAGAGTAATTATGCGAATTCAAATTAAAACTCTTAGTAAATATATCTACATATATATTATCTATTCAGATTACATTATACAAGTTAGGTTTAAGTAAAAAATATGTAGTGTTTGTGTTTCATTACGAAATAAATGAGTGTACATTATTTAGTTAAAAAGCTGAAATATTGAGAATAAATTATTTACTAAAGTAATTTTGAAAAGGCAAAGAAAATAGAACTAGATAATATCGGTCTTATTCATAGAGAGTTATAGTAAGTTTGAACGCTTCTTTATGGTTCATAACTTGCTCTAACTCTATGAATAAAACTGTAAAAATAAACTAAGTTATAAATAGATTCCTATAGAAGTAGATAGTTTCCAAGAACTTTACGTTGCAAAGGATGACATGCGTACCAATGGTCTCAAAAAAGGAGGATTCTGAAGACCACGTGAAGTAGAGTAGAAAACTAGGAAAGCGGACCCTGGGCGTCGGAGTGAACGCTTCCGGGATTTAACGCTCGGATGATGATGAACTGGTAAACTTAAATTACAAATATATTTTAATAAAAACTTGACGTAGGTATCACTTGAAATTCTAGTAAAAATACTATCTTAAACTCACTTATACCGCTTAAAACCATATAGGAACACATTTGGTCATATAAAGACTCTTTACCAAAGGTTAAGGAAAGGTGCTCCATTAAATAAATCGCCTGCAATGAAGTTTTAGTGAAATGTTTTTGTGAAAATACCCTTCAATACGTTGGAGCTGGGATTGTTTGCTTTTGGGCTATATAAGGAAGTTTCAAGCTTTTAATATGATTATACAGCATGTATAATATTGTTACAACTCAGGTCCCGACTAAAACAAAATCACCTGCATATCTGAAACAAGCACATTTATACTGGCATTGAACTATAACATTGAAATTTTTATGATCGTTTCTTTTGTTTACTTATTTATTGGCATACAGCCATTGTTGTATTGTAATCATTAGCCAGGTGTTACGGATTTTAAAGTAAAAGCTGATTCTCGGAAATTCGGTCCACGTTGCCGGGCGGACATATTGCATTTGTGTAGTATAAAATAATGGCTCAATTGAGGGAGGAGTTAGTTGAGCGAGAACCACGATCAAGGCGAGACCGTGTACATATTGAACATCTATTAGTGACGGACTTTGCGCGTTTTATTGAATCACGACCTTCTGCATTACTTTTGGATTTGTTCTGTTCGGTTATATTTGTATCTGTGTTATACGTGTTTGTATAGTTCTAATAAAACTCTGTAATAATTCCAACGGTATTTTAATTCAAGTCCCGCAACTCGTGACAATATGATTTATGTATGTCTATGTAACTCTATGTACACACATTTGTATATAAATGTGTATTTTTATTTACTATTAATTGTATATATTTTAAACTATGCGCACTGAATACTGACCCATTAATTATTAGCAATGTAATATTATATCCACAAGGTTGTCTGGAAGACATCGCTGTTAGCGATAAGACCGCCGATTATACTAGTTATATGATTGTTAACTCTAGTGTATTATTTTCTTGTATGCAGTAAAGAATATTATATTATATTCAGCATTTTTTATTGAAATTGAGGATAAACATTATAATTATAAAATTCTTAATTTTAAAAAGGGCATTAATTGGGACTTTCTTAAGTTTCAATCAACGTCTTTCACGTTGATTGAACCTTTTAATTAAGAGTTCTATAAAAACAAAAACTGGCACGGCCTCGAGTCTGTAACTGAAATTGGCAATCGATCGATTTGGAATAGTAACTTCTTACAGTTTTGGTAGTCTGTAAACAATCATAGCTCAATATTGTAATCAAGATTGAATTCTACTATATTTTTTTAAATATTTTGATGCACAAAACATATTTCAATACTTGTGACTAATTGCAATCATAAGTAAATCAAATCACAAGTGCATTCTCTAATAAAAGTAGTACAACGAGACTGAAAGTGACGGACCTAGTAAATTAATAACTGAATATATATGTCGCAGAACGCTCGTTCTCACGACATCTTTAGTTATTGCAGTTTAGTGGCTCATCAGATAAAATGCGAGCATAAAACACAATAGCCACGTTATACACTTTAATCTAGATTGATCAACATTATGACATAGGTTAGACGAGCAGCGGATCAGGCATCCGCTCATACTTCTTAATTAACACTTTCTTTAAATACACTATGTCAACTCGACTGTTGCATCAACAAATGCACAAAAATCCTCAGTCTACCAAGTAGATATTACTCAAGTATAGAGGGCGTCTGACGCTTGCTATATTCTCTCTCATTTGTTTATTGAATTACAATTCATAACTTTATTAGGTTAGAACGATCTTGAATTATAGAACATTAACAAATCTAATTAAATTACATTAAGAATTTAGAAGTAATTATAAGTACATATGGTTATAAGTACTATGTATATCTTATATATTACATATTTATTTATTTTATTTTATTATATATATATTTTTAAGACTAGGTTATCTTTAAATTCATTTATTTATCTTTATTTGAATATAACTAATTTTTAAATGTATTTAGTATTTTTGTAAACCTTACAATAGTTATTGTTTGGTTCAAATATATAAAATCTTTGTTGTTACCCGCCACCTCATTATAATATTAAGCCATTCTGATTGGGATAAAATATTATTTTATGGAGTTCTAACGCGAAAATATAAGTACTGTGTGATCTTCGGGCCGGATGTACAGTTACAATTTTATACAAATAGATTGAATCAAGATACTTGCGGCGAAATGATAATGTTTTAATTTGAAAATGAGCTAACCTATCTCGCGGGATTTTTGGGGATGATTTAATATGACCAGATCACCTGAGACCTGATTGGTTATTTAACACACATCTCCTCTCGTCTCCTCTCCTCTCTGCTTTGGTAGAAACCGGGCCTTAGGGATATAGTGAGAGCGAAGTCAAGCGTGGACGAAGTCGCGGGAATATTCAGTTCGTATACTACAGTAGAACGAAAATGAATAGAAACTACTTATCATTTTAATGCACGAGGTTTAGCTGTTTACTATGTTCGAAATGTACGAAAGGATATCTCTAAATTTGAGCTCTTTTAAAGTCCTTACAATATTTCATAACGAGTTCATTTTAGAGTTGCGATTATTGGTAGCTAAATGAAGTGTCATTCTGACGTCGCATGTTGGGGGTACCGTGTCATGGGCGACCTATATTGGAAGAGTAATTGGTGCAAGCTGCCTCGATCGGGACGGATATTGTTTTCATCGCATTTTCCAGAAGTTATAAACGTTTATAAAAGTTGAAAGTATTTTCTGTCTTTTATTTTTATTTTAAAACTGAGCCTTGTTTTTCTATGTCACAGACATTTCAAAGATATCAGAGGCCCAATTATGCTGTTTTTATCTCGTTAAAGCGGACACTGTCGTCTGAACTGTAGGTTTGTATGATTGAGATATTCTGTTAATTCCAATGGCTTACCAGTGGCACGCTACTCTATCTTTATGAACAATTAGCATCTGCCCGCGATTTCATCCATATGGAATAGTTAAAAAAAAGTTTCTTTGCGTGATGATATATAGCCTACAACCTTCCACGATAAATGGGTTATCTAACACTGAAAGAATTTTTCAAATCAGACCAGTAGTTCCTAATATTCCTAAATTTCCAAGGTATGTCTGGTCTGTGAATGACTAAATAAAAACATTTTTGTATGTAAATAACAGCCCATAAAGTTTCATTGCTGGGTTTACATCTCTTAATGTTTTTTGATAGGAACGAATATAATACCCGACGTGCTTGTTTATAAAGTCGTTTGACAGATTTGACCCATCAGTCTCAATGTTCAGGTTTCATCGCGATGTTTCAACAATGCAACTACTGATGGTAATATATCTGTGTCAGAACATTGCATGGCTTGGGCGCATCTTTGTGTTTGTAAATCAAAACACGGAGGGCGGTGTTGGGCGGTGTGGTTCAGTCTACAGTCTACCGCCCGACGCCGGCCGGCGCGGTCCGCAACCGCGCTCCCGAACACTCCCGAGTATTCCCGAACACCCCCGAGCCTTTCCGTGTAATGAAGTGTTTATTTAGCTGTTACTTATAAGGTAAAAATGATTAATGTGAAAGCTACTAATAAAAATAATTGATTTTTATGAAAGTTAAATTATGTTTTCTGGCATCATTCTAATGTGATCAATGATGTTAATGACTATATTGGTAATTTATTTTTGAAGAAAAAAAGTATTCTCATTCCAATTTACTTAGTTACAACAATATATCCAAACCAGGTAAATCGATTTATCATGGGCTAACACCCAGACCGGAACTAATAAGGAAGATAGTTTCTAAATTTTAACGTTGCGGGATCGAACTCGCGATGGCCTGAATCAGCTAGCCAAGCGACCATTACGGAAATTACCAGTCGAAACTCTTAGTTAGGGATAAAGCATTTAAAAAGGCTATAAATTCTTATCCTACATTAGACCGTATTTCGAATTACTTGATACCTTTCAGACAATATAAAAGTATCTTCGAGTACCTTGACATTTTAATCACTTTTATATCGCATATTTACATCCATAAAATACTTTTGAATCATTTGCAAGGCTATAAGATCACCGCTGACTTTTAAAACACAACGTTCCATTTTCAAAATATTAAATGCGAAAAATCAACACGGTCCAAATTTTATTCATAATAAAAAATTACATAAAAAAAAACGGTAAAATAATTATTATTATAATAAAAATTACATAAAAATGTAACAATATATTCCAAATTTAAACTATAGTTGGACCTACTTATGCAAAATGGAACCAACCACATATTGACAGTTTGGAGAAACAGCCGTTTTTATTAAAATTTTGCCTACTGTCAGTAAGGGGGTTGGTTCCATTTTGCATAAGTAGGTCCAATATAGTTACAAAATTCTATTTTCAAATTATAAATATATTACACAGAAATCCAATTGACTCCATATTCGTATAATCGAATTCGAATCACGAAACAAATATTCAAATAACGAACCAGTGTTCCAAAATGTATAAATATACCAATATTTCTTATTAAAAACATGATAATAACTCAGTTCAACCACTTGATATTCAAAATTCGTACGACGACTAACGAATCCTACTTATGAACCAATTTGCGAGACCCTATAACTAAAGATTTATTAAAACCATAAATTTTATTAATTGGAATTTTGGAACCTTCGTTAATTTAAAGCTTTTTTGTTTATTCAACGTTAAAGGCAGCTCAGTGACTGAGGTACCCGTATTTTACTCGTAGGTACAAACTCTGGTAGAGATCATAGACCACTTAAGGTTTTTGTGGATTAATGTACACATTATTATACTTCTGCTACATATGGGATAATATTAATCTTAGTGACCGTTTCACACAAATGTAACTATGGGTTTATTTTCTTATTTGTAGTGCCACATTGTTATTAATTGTTAGTGACTTTAAACATTAACAGATAAAGAATGTATTTAGTTATACACCTAAGGATATTAACGGCGTGATTTTAATGCTATAACAAGACTCATTTCGCCGTATTTACTAACACGAAAATTATCCCAGATGGAGTTTGGATATTACATTTGCCACTTACTGACGGAGTAGAAAAGATGGTGAAAATGGCACATCGAGATAATAATAAAGCCATCAAAGTCTACTCAGTAGGGCTTGATTCTTTCTAAATTACTTGCCTAAAGCAGATTAATTTCTATACAACAGTACTCTCAACATATTAGTAGAGGTGACGCTGATGATCGACCTTCACCCATCTGATAACCTCAACTTAGTCAGAATTTGCTCTCTCATAGGAGTGTACATAATTTTCAGCGTTTATGTATGGCGGCCATTTCACTACAGTAGTTGTAACACCATGTAAAATACAAGTTTCTATTTTTATCCATTTAGAATATGTGTCCCAAACACTTCCTTGCATTAGAGTTCTTTAGACAGACATGACTAACATAGAATACATATTTTTTGGTTGTATACATTTAGTATAAGTGACTAGCGTATTGGCCCGAGCAATTTCTTTCGTTCGGAAATATGTGTGCTGAATAAAAAAACACCAAACATAAGAGTTCCGTTTAAAGAACCCTAATAATCACAGCACAAAACGTAAAACGAATATTTAAAATAAACACGATATTTTTCATATAACGTTTGAAGGGAAAAGAACAAACAAAAATAATGAGGCAAATATTCGTTCCGAGGATCTAATTACTAGAACCCGCTTTTCGAAATAATAAACTTTTTAACAGACATCACAAAACAATGGCAAAGTTAATCAGTTTCATCCATTTGAAGTCAAATTTCATTTTTGTGTTCGTTTTAATTTAAGCCCTTTTCCATAAGGATATTTATAAAGTATATGATTTTGTTATTGCTGCAAGTAATTTTAATTTAGTTTATATTTCTCATAATTCCCCTAAACACTCGACATTTATATAAAATTATTATATTTAAGATAAAACATATTTAATTCTTGTTTGTATAGTTATGAATAATAAGTCAAGTGACTCGTTAAAGTCGTCATCACTTGTTACACCTGTGCAAATCCTAAGACACTACACTCTCAATGACTATACCGTATTAATCAAGTCTCAAGATATCCACAACCTAACAAATATTTCTGCCACAAAACGAACTATCTCGAAATTTTCTTTGTACGGCTACTAAGTCAAACGGCTTAGCAACTGTACCTACTTCGGATTTAATCGTCGTTCTGTCAAAGCGCTACTTGCATAGTGGGTCAGAACCGATGCCAAAGCGAATTGTTAGTGATTCATGAATAATCTCTCTGTATTACAAACAATGCTTTATATAGCAACTATGACACTTATAAAAGGCTTTGATTTGTGCAGGGTAATAGATACTTCCAGATCGCTGCTGAATGGTAAATTAAAATCCTGAATAAGTTTTATTTGTTTATTCCAAATGAACTACTAAAAGACTTCTAATCTGAAGATGTTAACAAGTAACATACCTAATGTTCAAGGTGACAAGTTTTGGTTTCGTTGTTAAAAATATGACGAGCAACAAGTGATGACATCAGCACTCGTGGAGATGATAATCATGGAAACAAAAGTACCTTCTACGAAGTCGTTTCCTCTCTGCTGGGAACCGTGACTTTAATTGCAGCGAATAATTACTGTCTCTCAACGAGATCAGTTTTGAATACGGTGGAGAAATTGCCATGTCAGCGGGTAGCGGTTTAACCAATCTCCCTCTTTGGAGATCTATCACGAGGTTTCTTGTCAACTTTCCCAATGGCAACAAGTCTCTCTATATTGTCGGAGTTCTTTTGGGCAATGTGTACGAAGTTCAGCATACATTGTCGGTATACTACTGATAACCTCTGATGAAATATACAAAGAACTTCCGGCCCCGGTAGATGTTATGTTGCCCTAAAAATAAAAATAAATTGATCCTGAGTGCAGTGCCACCTACCCGGTCTTATTGTAAATCTAAACCATCTGAGGATCCAACTCTAACATACACAAATAATACATTAAGATCGATCCAAGGTTTTAGGGGGAGTTCAGTGACATGCTTACTAACATTAGAATTACACTTAGACTGTCCAAGTGTGTGGAAAATTATTTTAATTTTTCATCTGAACCTTTATAAGAATTGATGGTAATTGTCATTTATTTCCATGTAGTGTGAAGTGCAATTTGGTTAAGTAGGCACTTGTTCAACTTGTTTCCGTTCTTTATCAATATGATCTATCTATAACAATCGTTTTACTGTCGTCTTCTATGCTAACTTATATTACCCGTATTACCTGTTAGCAGAAGGTGATGTTAGGAGCCTTAAGAACAGACGAGCGTGCATGACAAGAGCTATGAATGTCAAAGAAGCAAGTGAGGTGTGTAAGAATGGGCCTGTGTGGTGCTCTGTTGTTCGTGCCTACCCCGCAAGGGACCTGGCGTGAAGTTATGTATGTATGTATGTATGTACCTGTTAGGCTATAATTAAATATGTGCGGACACATATTTTCCATTTTTATTTTTGGAGCTGAGACATGAAGTATGAAAGCATCTCATCGCAGTCATATTGACGATTTTGAGATGTGGTGTGGAAAAAAATGCTGCGTTATATTATATATACCCAGCGCTGCTAATCGGACCAACGCATCTATTATAGAGAAATTAAAAATAACGTCGAGACTGTCGTCCATCTAACTGTGCTAAATCCTTACATACTTCGGACGTATGTCTGAAAACACGGAGACAATTTAGAAAAACTAATGATCAAAGCAAAATAGAAGGATAAGATTTCGAGGCCGTAGTCCGATACGTTACTCCGACCAGATCCGCAATCAACGACTCTATATACGGCACTGCATATTGCCGTTGATGGTTCCCGATGGCAAGAACTAAGTAAAGAACAAAAGGACTGACGAAAAATCACGAACCTTAGGACTGAGGAATATAACTCAAGGAGAATTATCTTTTATGTACTTTAAAATGGCATCGGGAGTACGAAAAGAAAGCACATTAATTATAGTTCAGATGAAAAAGTGTCACTGAATCTGAACCAGTTATAGAAGTCGTCGATGTCAAATAGTCCTAATTAATTAACCAGTTGCTTAAACGGCTACAACTTGTCATATCTAATCTAATGACTGAGTTATTAATGAACGTGACCCAAAATGATGAGGTTATTCAAAGCATCTTATTCTTATAGTATAAAGATGAGAAGGTTAATATTAATTATTTGTCTAAATCTAAATTTAAGGAGCTACCTAAATAGAGTACGGTATAACGCTTACGCATTATCACATTTTTGAACATATAAATTAACAACATTTATTTACGGCAAATCTATACAGATAAATAAAATTTAAGTGTCTGCTTGTAATGCCTAAATAAAAATGTGAAAAATCAGGGGGGATAATTCGGATCAGGAGATTCTGAAAATTCAATATTTAGAATGTATGTCTGTATGTGCATAGTGTTTAATGTTTAAATATAATGTATTCACTCGCAGGCTTGGGATCTTATAGATTAATGTGTTCATCTCTTTTTAGTGTCACTTTTTCGTTTCGCCGAATTTCAAACCACAACGATTGTTAAGAAGTTCAGTACAAAAAGAGTCCGTCTACACGTTTAGTTCGTCTGAGTTCAGAAGTAATACGATCGTGACTGTCGCACTGACTTTATTAGACACATTTTAGTACTTTAATAACTTCCTGTATTTTCTATCTACATCATATGTAAGCAATGTACGTATATATACGTTGCTATTTCTTCAAATAAAATCTCATTTTTCTTTCGTGTATGTCGTAAAATTTTACAATACCTGAATACAGATAACAAAGGTTGAACAACATTACGCTCGATATAATAACTCTTAAACCCGTCAACATAGCCCCTTACCCAAATAAATCCTGGTTAGATATCGTTGCGGATTTTCTCTACATATTGGTCGAAAAGTTATTGCAACGTTACCAGCTTGCGGTGATTAACGCTATTACCACTCGTTTCGCTGATAACTTCGACGTGAGTATTGCCGGTTTACCCCATTAACACCGTGTTGCCATGTTTTTGTATGAAGATTGTTTTAGTATATTTTTATGGCATATATATTTTCATGTAGAACTGCTATCTGAGATCCTGCTTTTATACGCTTTTTACTAAACTACAACCCGCAAGAGTTAACTTGGGACTTCGCTCAAATGACGTAAGTGCGAGGTAATTACGCGTCGATGGCGAGAGCGGTAAGAGAGCGTGTGTCGAGAGGGGAGCGAGCTCAGGTCTCAAGTTAACTCTTGCGGATAGTTAATTACCAACTAATTGGATCACCATAAAAACTACCTCTCTCCAGCGATATCTGGGCCCACCAACTGGTCGCCGTCCTGTTGGTCGGCCCAGATAGGCTCTATTATAGATTACGAATGTTACAATTAAATTAAACAATTTTTGAGTTGCCCGCCGAGATATTATTAAATTTAATGTTAATAAATTTCGCACTAAAAATAAATAGTGAAAAATTCTATTGTAAAATATGAACTATACTTCAAGTTTTGGAGGAAGTTCAAATTCAAGTTTTTTAAACTTTCCCACTATAACAAGCAAAATTCTGGAAGCCATTGTTGAAGTAAACTTTACAATAAATCCATTATATATAAAACTAAATTTATTCTTTCCCGCTACCAGGACAGCAAAATTTCTGCAGAGATCTTTCCTAATGACCTATGCCATACCAATTAAATACCTAATAATAACCAGGTACTATTAGGTTGCCTGGAAGAGATTGCTTTAAGCGATAAGGCCGCCTATAATTGATGCCATGACAATATTGTAATTGTGTATATTTGAAATTGTATATGTGGTGAGCAACAAAGTATTATCTATCTAAATGAAGATTTTAATCAAATTTTACATTTAATATAAAGTGGCTAACCGAATGTATAACAAATATGCAAACGTTTGTATTTGGTTCGAATTTAACAGGCTTTCAGCACAGTCAAGAACTTCTATTACAATACTGTACCTAATACATAATGCACAGATGAAATAATAACAATTTCAAGTATACACAGTGTAGACCTGTAATTACAAGTGTTCGAACACATAGCAGATATTTGAGATTGGATTAAATTGTACAGTTTCTATATGAGCTCCACAGCTTTGTGTGACTTTGGTTGATTGTTTGTATTATACTGTGCTCAGTTAATTGTCATTCAGGTAGAGATAAATTTATTTCAATATCGTTATAATAATATATCTTACAACTATATTATTATATTTATAATATTAAAAATATTGTAAACACCGTATCTGTACATTGAGCCTATTAAAAAAAACTACTGGATCTATAAATAAACGACGGAGAACACGCATTTTTCTGCGTCTGTCTAGTTATATTTTTGTCTGTTTTTTTGGGATTCACTGATCGACATCAAATTCTTAGATTACAAATCTGCGCTACTTTTTATCCTGGGAATCCCGCGGGTATTTTTCTGGGAGCAAGAAATAAAAATATAAAATAAAAGCAAGTAAGAAGGCCCGACAAAAAGTTTTCGTCTAGCAACGAATCATTAAGCAAAAAGTTTTGTATACTTTCAAATTTTATTTATTCTTAGTGGAGGATTGATACAGTTACATAGAATTTGGAGAACTGTTTCTTTAATTGACTTCCGAACGAAGATTGCCAATCTTGACTACAACTTACAACAAGTTATGATTCTCGTAAAATAATTAGCCACTCTTGAGAGCTACTATGACATGTGCATCTAACAGTCGAAGTGAGAATGATCTCTCGTCATTAAGCCAAATCGTTTTTATGTGTATGCTTGGTAAACACAACTACTCGCAAATACTGCAATAGCATAATAATAGGTGGCACTACTTGGAACAAATGTTATTAACACTAAATCCAAGTGATTCGGTAATTTTTAAGAAAAATTGCAGTGACACACACATAGACAAACATAACGATTTTATAGACTACGTTTTTGAAAAACTTGTTAAGGATCTCTAAAAAACTAAGTATTTTTTTACTTTATACATATAATACCTTATTTTATATACCTAACTACGACTTTCATTGTCGTGACGTATCTAAAGTCTATATAAAGGAGATATTTCATTATTTTCATGGTATCAGGTTTCATAAAAGGCTACGAAACAAGCCAAAATCAATTCAGATTGGTAGTAAAAATGAATAGGTAAGCAGTGGTAAGGCTGATGCCAAAATAAATGAAGGCTGAACTAAATTTGGAACACGTGATAGAAAAAAGTTTCACGAAAAATCGCGATCTCACCGCCCAGCATCTCACTGCTATTCCAAATATTTACTACACTCCACCTCTTACGCAACATGATACCCTACTACTATTATATTCTTTACTTTCTTCGAATAGTATTTTTTTCCCAGTGATCAATAGACCGATGATGATGTATTAAAATAAAAATCTATAAAAATCTTAACTTCATCCCTATTAACATTATAAGTGCGAAAGTAATTCAACTCTGTCTGTATGTTCAGTTTTAACCGATTGGGTTGAAACTCATAGGTATATATATTTTCAATGCCGAGAATGAACATAGGATACTTTTTGTCCCAAAAATAGGATAGTTTTCGGGATAAAAATATATTTGTTTCTTTGTTTGTTATGCTTTTATGAAACACTATTGGATTAATTCGTGCCTTTCATCCTTTTTGTCACTTTCGTCCCATTTGTCCCATTAATCCCATTATTCCCTTTTATCCCACTTGTCCCTTCTGTCCGACTTTTCCCTTTCATCCCTTTTATCATTTCGTCCCACTGCTCCCTTTCACCCATTTGCCGCATTAATATCTTTTGTCCCACTTGTCCCTTTCATGCCTTTTGTCCCAGTTATCCCTTGGGTCCCACTTGTTACTTTTGTCCCACTTGTACATTTCATTCTTTTCTCCCTTTCATCCCTTTTGTCTCACTTTTGCCTTCGTCCTTCATTTCTCTTACGTCCCACTTGTCCCTCTTGACTCTTTCATCCTTTTTGTCCCATTTGTCCCTTTTATACCGTTCACCCCTTTTGTCCCATTTACAATTAAGGCATTGGTTTATTAAACTGAATAATGTACAGATAACAAAAAGGTTAACTTTAAATATGTGGTAAACAATAATAGCCAGTGTATTTATTGGGCAGTGCCATCTAATTCTACTTATATTTAACTAATGCCATCTGTAACCATTAAAATATGTTATTATCAATGAGAGCCCTATTGTATTGGTAACCTGTAAATATAATTAAAAGAAATAAATAATTATTCCGTTTTTGTCTAAATGTCTATTTAAACCTAAAAAGAGAATTGAGGACTGTTTTATTTTGACCTTAATACTTTGTTACAGAGCGCATAGTAAAATAGATATTCTAGCATTTTTAACAATGTAACAAAAGCTTTTCTTTACTACACAAACCACTTAGTCTAGTAGACAGTGTGATAATAGAATACATTGTGCTTGTTTTAGCGTCTGACGTGGGATTAATTACAGCAAGGCCAGTTCCCCAGCTATACGCAATTTCATATCCAAAACTTGTAATTGGTTACCTCCCTAAGGTTGTACTGAAGTTTCCATTCAAATGTACGTTAACGAAACTTAGGCAACAGTCATATCAAAATTACTTCAGAACTAATATTAGGATGCTTGTATAAAAAATCATAGTTTCGTTTGTCGGTATTATATAGTTTAGTATAAAACAATGCCCGAACGGAGGGGTGGGGCAGTCAAAGCGATAACACAAGTGAGGCAAGACGTTTGTACATTTTAGTGACAGACTTTGCGCGTGTTATTGAATTGTGCATTACATTCGGACTTATTGCGTCTAGTTATATTTATACCTATGTTAGACGTGTTGGTATACTTTTAATAAATTCAATAGTGATTTCAACGGCATTTTAATTCGAGTCCTGTGTAGCTCGTAACAATAACAAGTATTCAAAACATTCATATCAAGTCTAAACAAAACAGTTGATACCAAAATATTCAGGAGCTTGAAGGCTATATGAGATTAAAACTATGCCTAAACTCGGATTAGTCAGCGAACTATATTTTAATAAACGTCCAATGCAACCCTAAAGTTTTGTTGGATTGAAAACGGGTCTTTGTGAGGAGTGACGTTGTATATCCGCACTGTTTACTTGGTAGCTTTATACAAATTCCAGTTAATGACTGAAGGGACGCGTGGGAGGGTAATTTATCAAAATAGACAAGCCGATACTACACGGTGAATAGGCGTATTTCATGTTTCACTACCTACACGTCGATTGCTATTTTTATGCTTGAATGAAATCAGCCAAGTGCTTGTCTAATCTAATGTACATTGAAGGGTTTTGTAAAGGTGATGAATGTCACCTTTTTTATTATTTTGTAATTCTTTTCTTTATCCAGGAGAAATCCGCTTGAATACAGACCATTGCGGGGGAAATGTGGTTGGGCGTCTGGGATTGGTCACAGAATTTTTCATGACGTTCTTCAAAAGCGAACAATAGAGGAGTGGACAGTCAAACCAAACGAAATACATATATCATCTTAGCAAAACGCGGCAACCTCGTTGGTTGTGTACGAGCGTACGTACTTATGACGTCAGAAGTATCTACAAGTATAAATGGGGTAATCATTTTTAGTTCAAAATTTAAATTTTAAACTGTATAAAAAATAACAACAGCCCATAACTGTCCCACTGCTGGGCTCGGGCCTCCCACGGTAGGAGAATGGACAGATACCTTCCACGCTTGTCCAAGGCGGCTTGGCAGGTTTGACACATCGGTTATCTCGATGTGCAGGTTGCATCACGGTGTTTTCCTTCACCGTTGTTAGCACGTGGTAATTGTAACAATATGCACATTATGTCAGAAAATACCCTAAGTGGTGCATGCGTTCCGGCCAGGATCGAACCCGCGACCTTTGAGTGTAGGACGCGTGCGCTAGCCATTACGCTACCTCGACTATAATATTATACTATAATTTTAAACTGTAATAAAACTTATTTCTATAAAGATATTTCGAAAGTAAAAAAGTAACATGTTTTAACGCCTTTTTTTATTTTATTACATTTTTTATTTAATTAAATAGTGTAAAAATATTGTAACATGTGTGCGGATCCATATTCTTTAAAATTCTAGGCGTTACAGTATGAAAATAATTTTCACTAAAAACTGTTTTTAAAACATGTTGATTGGTTTTGGCTCATGGGATATTTCATTATATTTGATATTTCATACAAAAACAGTAAACATTCATCGCCATTATGTAGCTCTTAACTTTTTTTTATAGCATAAAGTAGGCAAACATGCAGACAGCCCACCTGTTGGAAAGTGCTTATCGTCGCCTATGGGCGTTTGCAACACCAGGGGTGTTTTTTTTTTTATGGAAGTATAGGTTTGCGTTTGACTACTGTCTCACCTGATGTTGAGTGATGACGCAGTCTAAGATGGAGCACGCTTACCTAGAAGATACCTATTCACTCGTGACTTGAAGATTTCAAGATTGTATTTGTCAGGAAAAACAGACTCCGGCAAATTATTCCACTCTTCGGCAGTGCGCACCAGAAAGGATAAAGCGAAACGCTTGGTTCTGACTGGTGGTGTTTCCACTATGTAACGGTGGCGCAAACAGCAACGCGTTGCCGACCTCTAAGAAATTTTATAACCCCCTTCTTAAAGAACTTCATGTCATACCGCAAAGGGAAAACCGCGACGGGAAGTTCCCTCCAGATCATTGTTGTACGCGGAACAAATGTTTTAAAGAACCGTTGCGTAGTTGAGCGTGGGAGCGTGGAAGTGAGGCGTTGGCACCACATCAAACAGTTCCGCGGAACACTCCCCATTATATAAGCGGTAAAATACGCAGATGGACGCAGTCTCTCCGAAGGCTAAGCGATTTTAAACCGCCTGTAAGTATGAGATTTTCGGCGATACAAATGGCGCGACGCTGGATGGAGTCGAGGGGACACTGGAACTACATAATTTATTATCATTCGTTGATTTACTTTTGAATTGCACTTTGCGTTCCAATTACGATACACCGCTCACGCTTTTAATTAGGCCACAGGCTGATTATGATTATTTGCACATATATTATACCAAGCTAAATATTTATATAACATTCGCCACAGTCTAGCAATCAGTAACAGGCTGTGTGGAGTCGCGCCTTCCCTTAGGGAACGGTGATCCAGTATTGTTATTGAGCTTAGTATGCTTATTATTGTTATAATATTCTTAGTTTGTAAACGAAAACGTGCTACTGTTGCTTATAATACTTGGCACAATATACTAGAGATTTAAGTCTTTTAGCCTACTATACATTTTTGAGAAATTCAATTTGTGTGTGTTCCTACAATTTTATGGCCTTAGAATTAAAGGAAATGTTAAGGTAGACCAAAAACAGATGGATGGAGGATGATATGATGATTTGTGGTGTGAAAATGAAATGGATGAAGATGTATATCAGAATAGAAGAGTATGGAAGAAATAGACATATTGTGCCGACCGTAATTAATTGGGATATGGTGAAAGAAAAGATAGAGAGAAAGAGAGAATTAAAGGAAATATAAATACCATGACATTTGTTAGGATGAATTTTTCGAGTGGTCCTCCAAAGACAAACACTAAAATGTATGAAATAGTGATAAATACTCAAATGAGTCTCGAGGCTGATTTTGACGAAAACTGAGGACAGGTAACCAGTGTGACACGCGACAAACTGCCACTGACATTAAAAAGTCAAATATATAAGTCAATCACACGATCAGTCATGCTGTACGGATCCGAATGTTGGGCGGCTAAAGTGATAAACCACAAACATCTCCATTTAACTGAGATGAGAATGTTGAGATGGATGTGTGGTATTACAAGAACGGATAAGGTGAGAAATAAGAAAGGGGATCTTTGAAAGTTACACCCGTGACAGAAAAATTGAGAAGAAGAGTTTAAGGTGGTATGGGCATGTCAGGAGGAAAGATGAAAGTTGCGTGACAAAAATAATGTTAATTTACAAGATGGATGTAAAGTAGACCAAAAAAGATAGATGGATTGTGTAAAGGGTGATATGATGATTTGTCTTGTGACAGAACAAGTATGTCAGAATAGAGGAGTGTGGAAGGAAAAGACATATTGTGCCGACTCCAAATAATTGGGATAAGTAAAGAAATGTAATACATAAATATCCAAACTATTCATCATCAAACTCTTCATTATTATGAATTGTGATATGATTCAAATTTCTTCAATCACACCAAAATCTAATACGTTTGAACATAAAGCAAAGATACACAGAAGAAGCAATAAAACAATGAATTGCCTACCCGCATATTTACAATAACCCCCCATCGAGGCGTTGCCTAAATAACACACTCTGTGACATTTCCCGCTTTTTATGTGACGTCAGAATGTAATGGAACACCAGATTACAAATAACATTCCACCATCCACCCTCTCGACACGACGTCGAATCGTTTTCGGATTACCGTTCACACGCTCCGACAGAACTTATTTATTTGTATCGTGACTTTGCTATCTGTGTTTTTATATATTTACCTACTTACACATATATCGCGCGCATAATTCAATACTGGTATTATCCGAAATTGTCCCAAAATGACTTTTTAATGCAATTCATCGTAAAACATGGAAATACATACTAGGAAGGCATTGTAATAATGTTGTGATATCCATGACTTAAATAACATTTTTAGGCTCTTCTGTACAGTTCTTTTTTTAATAGTGTCAGTATTGGATTAAGAATGCGGTATATCTACATATAATAATTTCTAAAGGTCTGTGGCCATTTTCTAAAATAATAAATTCTACTGAAATCGTCATATCCATCTGCCGTCTAACTGTCTATGAAATACATTTTATTCTACAACTACTGAGCAATGAGTATACATACATGTATGAATAAATTAGCGAGGTGTAATTACTAGGCCGTTATATATACACGTTGCGTAGAAGGCCGAAAAATAGCAAACGGCCGTGTGCGAGTCTAACGGGCGGAGCGAAGGTACCTCTATAAACGTAATACGGATATGAAATAAATAATAACTTCGAAAATTATACTTTTTATTATTTTAATATTCATGATCGCAACCTTAATCAGCCACTGCCAGCAAAGCGCATACTAATTGATTTTTAATCGTATACTTTTTTCTAAATTTCACGAACTGCTGTCATTCGTAAGGCAAAAGTATGAAAATGTATAACATAATATTACGCTATATCTACTCGAACATTATCTTTACGTCCATTTTCCAAGATTATAAATCATTTAAAAATACAATTAATGCCCATTGGTAGTGGTTACGTATTTGTGGCTTTCGGGGTCGAGACCTTTGGACTTGAGGCCCTAGAGCTCATCAGCTGTATCGAGACCTCTCAACGCGTCTGATTGAAGTCTCGCGTGACCAAAAGGCTGGCTTACGCCTAGGGCAACGAATCAGCATTGCCATCTAACGCGGAAATGCGACCAGCATTTTGGGTACGCTCTCCGCCGATGATTTGGAGTAGTGACTCCACGTGTTACTTATAGATTTATATTATTTTGTAAGTATAGTTTTATTTATAGTATAGTTTAGTTATTTATTTATAAAATTAACTTTTAATTAATTATGAATATAGAATTCAAGGAAATAATACATCGTTTTTGTTAAAAATATCTATCAAGTAGTATTCCTGCTTCAAGCTAGGTTAGGATTGTGTTGTGACTAATTTACATTTATAACAGGTTATCCTTGACAATAGTCCGCAAGTATATAGCCGACAATCTGAGATTAACCTGTTGTTATAATTAGCTTTCTCGTTATATTATAATGTAAAGCGTACACTTAACAACGTTTTAATTAATTTCAGTGCAATCCACCCCAGGGAAGGTTAAAGCCTGTTTTTGGGAGCATGGCGCGATTGTTGCCTATTAAAGATTAAATCTTCCTTACTTACCTCAAATTCATAATTATATTTTTAACTAGGATAAGCCCGTTATTTCGGCTATGCCTGACTTGAAATTCGAACCACTACAAACTGACTTCCGGGATATAAAATATTATACATCATTTGCTATCGATCAGTGAAAATATTACATTGGAATTTGATTTTCCTATCTGGAAATTTGAAATAATTCCCAAGAGAAACAGTAGCATAGATTTTAAGTATAATTTGCTATCGATCAGTGAAAATATTACATTGGAATTTGATTTTCCTATCTGGCAATTTTAAATAATTCCCAGAAGAAACACTAGCACAGATTTTAAGTATAATTTGCTGTTGATTAGCGAAAACCGCATCGAAATCGGCCCAGTAGTTTTACGTGAATCCCAAACAAACATACAAACCGACAAACAGACAGCAAAAAAGCTAGACAAGCCGTGTCTGTATATTGAAGCTTTTTTAAAGAAAAGAAAAGAGAAAAGATGAAATGAAATGAAATGGCCAGATTTAAAAAACACTTCCAATGTTTTTATTTTCATTGATCAATAAGTAATATAAATTATGTAATAAAATGTGTGTTTTTTATCCCGGACCTGCGGGAGTTTTAACGGGAGCGATTTGAAGTTTTTCGGGTCCATAAAAATCAGCTTATTCCAACACAGTATTCACTGAAACGATAACTTAAATTATTTTTTAAACGCTTCACTTTATGCCCCGGGAATCCCATGAGAATTTTAAGTGGACAAAGGACGTGGATCACGACTTAATTAGATTTTTCTATTAATAAACCGTAATATACAAAGTTCGTTGACACTTGACCCGATTTATGTGGCTAATATCAAAGCGGCTACATGAGAGCTCATTACATGCAAACGTGTAATTAAAGGAACTCCGGTATCATTAATTCTCGTCCAATGTTTAACATATTAATTATACCTGAATTTTTGTACAATTATTGACATTTTACATGTTATTTATTTCTATTAATAATCCTTAAGAATGCATCTATCCCTACAAACAATATCAATTATTATACCACCATAATATCATTATACCACCTCATCATCATCATCCGAGCGTTAAATCCCGCTTGCGTTCGGAGCGACACTCCGTCGCCCAGGGTCTACTTTCCTATTGAAATTCATATAGAAACACCGGTTACTCTTATTTATAAATTCAATTAAATGCAGCGAAATTAGGTCAATACGTTTATAAAAATTTTAAAAGGTACATAACTAACTACAGTTAGCTATAATCTAATAATGCTTGTCAACATGCATACCTAGAGTAGAACTGACGATTTGGCATAAAAAGGTATAAAAATAATTAGGCATTTCATATATTTCACACTCAATTTCAGAAGAACGTAGACAGAAAATACCATAATATATAAAACATCTCATTATGGTCACACCTTCAAAATTTCAAAATATTCAATCACTATTCTAACAACAATTATTGTGTCAACAAATAATAACGTCACAGAGCCTTATAACTTTTTGATTATTTAAAATAGGTGTTGTTACAACTCAGGTTTTGTTTTTGCCTTTGTCGGACAAAAACAAAATCCCCTGCATATTTGAAACAAAACACATTTTATTACCTGCCGGTATTTAAACTAATTGTCGCTCTTGTATGATCGTCTTCTTTTTTTTAGTTTGTGTTTAAAATTTGTGATTAGAAAAAGTCCAATGTTTTATTGTACTCTTTATGGCAGTTTGAGACCGAGTCATTAGCCTGGTGTGGCGGATTAAGTAGACTAAGATACGGGGGCATTGCATTTGTGCAGTATAAAACGATGACCTGATGGAGGAGGAGGCGGTTGAGCGAGAACCACGAGCGAAGCGAGACGTATGTACTACAATTGGAAATCTAATAAGTGACGGACTTGTCGCGTTTCATTGACTTACGACCTGCATTACATTTGGACTTGTTATGTTCGGCTATATTAGTACCTGTAATATACGTATTTGTATAGTTTTAATAAACTCTATAAATTTCTAACTGTATTTTAATTCGAGTCCCGCAACTCGTAACATTATATACTTATTAAATACATATACAACCAAGGCAGCTGCGATTTTTGGATATAAACAGCCAAACGGATCTTAACGAAATTTGGCAAGGAGATAAATTGGATTCTGAGAAAGGAAATATGATGCCGTATATTAAAAATTATTAAAGGGGTGAAATATAAGGAAAGATAATTTGCATCCCGGATATGAAAAATTACATTTAGCTTTTGATGTCTTTAATCATAAAACGAATGACGAAATTGCGGGTAACACGGTAATTTGCAGCTTTTTGTCTTCTTAATAAGTTTGAGCATGCTATACTTACATACATACATAGCTTCACGCCAGGTCCCTTGCGGTGTAGGCACGAGCAACAGAGCGCCATACAGGCTTATTCTTACACACCTCACTTGCTTTTTTGACATTCATAGCTCTTGTCATGCCGCTCGTCTATTCTTAACAGGAATTAGGAAGGGATTCTTGAGAGGGATACTATACTTATTCCACCTTATTCATAAAATTGTATTGGAAAGCTTATTTAAAACAAATTGTTATTAAAAAACACATATTAGCGTTAAACAGCTTTACAAATTTACGATAAGTATCGTTAATTAAAGCATAATAAAGTGTTAAAACTCATTATGGTCAAAACGGTATTTATAATCGTATTACCACTAAAACGCTCTAAAAATCCTCAATAAATTTAAAATACCTAGGACCCTACATAAATGCTTTTTTGAACTTAAGAAAATGGCAGATTTCGATCATACGGATTTTATTTGTCATTTGAATTGCCAGAACTATATTCTTCTTCTCTATTTGTGTTTCCAGCTAATGCGAATTCAAGTTTCTATGTGGTGCTGTGGACAAAGCCATGATAAAATATATGTCACTATGAAGTGGCAACATCATATACAGTAATAGGAAGCATGCTTGTTAAAAAAGATTTAGGGCCGCTTGCATAACGTTCCTTAAATTTATTTAAGAAACACTAAATTTAACATCCTTAAATACGATTAGCGTCTTGCACAACGCATAAGTTTACACTAAATATGTTTTAAGAACTGTCAATACATGTGGTGTAAAACGTATTTAGGCAGATTAAGATCAACTTATTTTATTTAAAGTCGACCTTTATGCAAGTGACCCTTAGTTTTATATCTGGTAGAGCCATGTTGGAATCATTATCTTGATTACAGCTGTTAGCGCTGCCTCGATTGGTGTGATACCACGCACTGACAAAATATCGGTGTGAATCGGCTAACCGTGAGCTAATCGTGCGATGAGTGATAGCTCTGATGGCCTCTTCATCCTCTCTCTATCCCATTTTCGGTATCCTATCTCCCTCTACCAATTCCATATCTCTAGAAGGTGACTAGGTCCAATAACAGCTCAATTTTAAAACTACCCCACTATTCAACGAATAAATAAAATGCACCAAAAATATTGGGTACGAAAAGCAAAAATAATTATCTTTTCCAGAGTTTTGCAGCAATTGTTTTAGTCAAACGAGTGTTGGCGGATATTGGACGTTCTAATAGAACGCCAGACGGTGTGACTTTACGCTTTCTTATACGTTCAATAAAACATCAATCTACTGTCGTAAGATTTCATGAATAAATAAAAAGAACGTTTATATGTAGTGCATACAAAACGTTCTTCGTGGCTTATTTCACGTACTTTATATCCGTAGGCTGCAGGTTATTTTTTCGATATAAAAGGGATAACCATGTATATATAGCCTTTATGGACAGTGATCATAAAATAAACCAAATGAAATACCGAAATCCTCAATTTGACTCATTCCTTTAGAAGAGACAAACTAATATGTAATCTGTGGAAAAAGTATTTTACTTCCATAATCCAAATTCTAAACCTACAACTTGCTATCAAACGTGTTTTAAGTCGCCAATGTTTTTATCTGCTTTTGGAAGTTTAAATTATCTAATCAAAAGGCCGGATTGATGTCAAATTGAGCGTATAAGTTTTCATCCAACGGTTTCAACGTTCCATAATATAAAATTTAGGATTATTATCGAGTACTGGACTTGGTTTATACCAAAACTTCCGCCACTAAGATTATTTAAATTTGAGAATATTAATTTTAATGCTTACAAAGTTTTACATTAGAATATCTTGAAATTACAAAAGGGGTTCATTGTATATTTGATAAAATTGGTTTCTGATTAAAATTATAATACTTCTACAAACCACTTTCGATTTACAATGAATACAGTAAATAGTGGTCATTAACATATCTTGTTTAATTATTTATCGTCTATTTCGGAAAAGCCAGACAACAATGATCTGCCGTGTCATCATGTAGTAAGACTTAGGAACTTTTACAGTACATTTAGTGTATATAGGTACCTTTGTAGTTACATTTTTACTTGGCAATTGTCTATTCTAGTATACGTCTTCTACGCTAACATCGAAATAAAAATACTTTCTTTAGATGTTTGTGTTTATTTTTGAAGTGAAACTTCTCTTGAATCTTTGTGATATGAAACTCGATGAAACGAAAATGCGACATTAAAAACAGATAGACAAGTCTATAGGACTAAGCCTGCTAGAGAATGAGATACGAATTTTACATTATGCAGTCAATAAGACCGATGAATAAACATAGGTCCAATTTGGACCGAAATAAAATTAATGATATTTTTTAAACTAAAACAGTATTAAAATTGACAGTTATGTTTAAGGAGTTTATTTTGAATTATAATAATGTTAACGGACGTAGGCTAAAGGAATTTTATTTATATTAATAAAAGTTAGAGAAGAGTTATGTGTGAGTATATTTTCTGAAGTTTCACTTCTAGTGCGTGTAAACTGCACACACACACACACACACACACATTGTTTTTATTGCGATGCTGGAAATTAGACAAACGTTACAATTAATGGAAACTAGTAATCGTTGTCTACAGACGTTTGTAATAGTAGGTGTGAAGCCGTCACGTTGACAGGCTTTAGGATAGAAATATAGATGGCATGTGCAATCTACTTCCGTGGGCCGAGTTATATACCGCCCCACGCCGGAGTAGACCAGGAAGATGCTGGGGATAAAGTAGTCCCCAGGCAGTGCACTCCGAGGCTACGTGGAGTTAGGAAGATTTTCGGTGGAGCCCTGGCATAAGGTGCAGGATGGAACACCCAGAGATTTTAGTGGGTAGCCCTAACTGGGGCGTGGCAATAGCATGTTCACCACCAGTTCTGACTGGGCATGCTAGTGCCCAACCTGTCAAAACCCGCACACGGGTGGCGAATTATATCCTCCCAAGCTTCTGTGCTTGTCACGGCTTATGGTCCTCAATCAGATTTCCCCTGACTAAATAAAGGAAGATAGATGAGATGGGATAGAACAAATAAAGGCGTGGAAATAGAGGGATCAAAAAGGAGGAATATGATAGGGCAATGGAATTGGGAGAGAGGAAAGAGGGCCGTCTGAACTCACACAACCACGTCCAAAGTTATTGTACGGGTGGTTCGTATAAATAGAGTTTTAGGGCCACTTGCATAAAAATCGCCTTTAAATAAACATTAGTTAATCATATTAAACTGCCTAAATACGTTTTACACAAAACATAACAGAATCAAAACAGAATGCGTATCTATTTTTGTCTTGAAAACTTTATCAGTTTGTTGAACATATTTAGCGACACATTGTGCGTTGTGCAAGACGCTAATTGTATTTAAGTGAACTAAATGCGTATAGTGTTTATTAAATAAATTTAAGCAACGTTATGCAAGCAACTAGACGTGGGAGAAATGTAACATTTTTACGATTAGAACATTTGTATCTGGAACAGTAAAATGTTCCGGATTACTGATATGTTTCATTTGGAACATTTAGAACATTGACTCAAATATATAAAATCACGGCTGTGTTGTTATGGTACGTCGCGGACTGAGGCTGAGAAACAGGCTGCGGTTTCATTTGAAACGTCGTGTCAAACTTGTCAAAGATAAAAATACAGATATATATATATATATATATATATATATATATATATATATATATATATATATATATATATATATATATATATATATATGTCGTGTAGCAGGCATATTGAGGCTGGCGGTGTTGAGGTTGAAACAAAGATGAATATTCATAGTAATATTTGAAAAATTTACAAATTGTGAGATCATTAATAAAAATGATTTTCCTTCATACTTTATCCACGCTTGGGACTGGCGGCCAGACGCTTAGGCTAGCTGGCGTATTTTCTCATTTGTTATCTCATTCTCATTTGCTTATATTTTATTGTTTTCCTGCTCTCTCGCTACGCTTGTTGCTCTGTGATTCATTATGCTCTGGCCGATCTACCTCACACGTAAGCGACATGATCGCGCTGAACAGAGTCAGAAAGGTCGCGATGTTCCATGATGCATTTGAAACATTATTGATGTTCCAATGTTTTGGAACACCTAAATGTTTTGGATCAGTGAGTCGGTTCAGTAAAGAGTTACACACGCCTACAAGCGACCCTTAATATGTTCAATATTTAATTATACTTAATTTATACAATTAACATTAGTTTTGATATAAAATAACGTGACTTGGCTTGTGGCGTGTGTATATGTTGATTGTTGAAAGAAGAAACAAGTAATGATGAATGGGGTGGCGTGCCCACGCCATATTGGGATGGCGGCCGATACCTCCCTACCTCCTCGCTCTTTTATTGTTCTTAAAAGATAAACCAGCCGTACCGGAAACCTTTGTTGCCATTATTTGTAGCATGGCGTGAACAGTTATTTGTTCCCTCCCTAAGCACTGTTTTCGTAACAAATCGGTTATGATAATTTTTGGTTATTATTTTAAAATTTTTGTTATAATTTTGACAGCGAAATTGAAGTTAGGATTTTTTAATTAGGAAGAATGCGATGCCTTAGGCAAATCATTCATACAGTAGGCCATACTGTATGAATGTACCATAACCAGCTACGGTCGTACGTATAATACTTATATTAAACAAATTTATATATTTCAATTAAAGATACTTAGGGCCGCTTGCATAACGTTCCTTAAATTTATATAAGAAACACTAAACGCATTTAACACCCTTAAACACGATTAGCGTCTTACACCACGCAAAACTTGTTGCTAAATATGTTTAAAGAACTGTCAAAACGTTTTGTGTAAAAATTATTTAGGCAGTTTAATATGATTAACTAATTTTATTTAAAGGCGAATATTATGCAAGCGGCCTTTAAACTATTAGTCTCACCAATAATAATAAAAAACAAAATAGTAATGTGATGAAAAAGGTACATTTAAAAACTGTTAAGTTTTAACCGTAGAAAACCAGTTTAAGAAAACGATGCCCAAAGAGCAATTTTTAACAAAGATCTACAAACACTAGTAACAGACTCTGTATATACGCGAATCATCACCCAAAACCGATTCGCAACGAGTTGTGCAAACAACATGTAGGGCAAGCGCACAGCTGCATTCTTAAGCTGGGTATCCACTTGCGCAGCCTCGTGGCGAGCTGCCTCATCCTGAGCGTGCCGCGGGCTCCGGAAAGTACATGCGTCTCCACTTGAGCACACATAATATCGTATCGAGCGGCAAGCCTCAACCCGAGCCACGATTTTCTCAATTCCTCATTAACCACCATGGTTGACGCACGTAAAGTCGCTGCAGCATTAGTAGTAATTAGTCACTACAAAAGGAAGCAACATAAGAAACGGAAACATCGATGGTGGATTAAGGAAATATATCGTCAGCGAAATGTTCATGCAAAACAATTGTTGTCAGATATGACCTTTGAAGGCGTAGAAGAAACTATTAAAAATTTTACCCGAATGAACTCTGAAACCTTTGAAGATCTATGTATCAAGCTTGAACCAATAATTGGAAAAAAAGATACATCGTTTCGCAAAGCAATCACAACAAAAGAACGACTGGCCATTACCCTGAGGTTTTTAGCGAGTGGTGATTCGTTTGTTAGTTTGCAATACCTTTTTAGAGTGTCAAAGCAATCTATTTCAAAAATTGTTCGCGAAACATGTGATGCCTTGGTAAAAGTGCTTAAAGAATATGTTCAGGTATGTTAAAAATGCTTTATTAATCAAAATTTTAGTACAGTACAAAGTTACAATAATGACAGAGTAGTAAATTGTTCAGTATTTCCAGTAGAATCTTGTGAGTTCACAGAAGTTTGCCCATATTGTTGGGAATTTTGTACGTTCGCAGAAGTTTGGCCGTATTGTTGCGTGTAGTATCCTTGTTGTCGTGTACCTGGTAACATCCCGGTATCAGCTTGAAATAAGATATCCATTATAGCTTTTTTAACGTGTGCTAAAGTAATTGGATCATATTTTCTAAGTTCTGCAGTAATATGTTTACCAAACGTATCATAACTATCATCTGTATAATTTAACACTTCCATAGCTTTATCTAGATCTATATTATCTTCACAAGCATCAGTAACTTTTCTTTTAATTGATCTTGAAGTTTCGGGCTGCGTCTGTTGTTGATCATCGCGGGGCAAAGATGATCGCTCGGAAGAAGAAGTTTCACGCATCGATTCATTTTCTTCGAATAATTCTTCATTCTGTAAATTAAAATAAATAAAATCATCAAATAATGTTTTAGCAGTACGATAGCCTAATAGTAAAATATGTGACATAATTTTCAGATACCATCATCAGAAGAAGAATGGTTAAAAGTAGCACAAGATTTTGAAAACCAGTGGCATTTTCCTCATTGTGTGGGGGCCCTCGATGGCAAACATATTATTCTTCAATCACCAATTAATAGTCACGGAGAATACATAAATTACAAACATTTTCCCAGCATCGTATTGCTTGGCTTGGTGGATTATAATTAGCATAATTTTATGTATGTAGACGTTGGATGTCAAGGACGCATATCCGATGGTGGAGTCTTTAAAAACAGTGCATTGTACAAATCACTGGAAAATAATGAATTAAAGTTACCAGCACCCTGTATATTACAGACACCATATTTGATTAAAGTGCCCTATGTTATATTAGCTGACAAGGCATTTGCTTTAAACAATTATACTATGAAACCGTTTGAAGGAACCCCAGACAATGGTTCTCCGGAAAGAATATTCAATTACCGTCTATCTAGAGCACGAAGGGTAGTAGAAAATGCTTTTGGCATCATGAGTTCTGTATTTAGAGTGTTAAGAAAACCAATGTTATTGGAACCAGAAATTGCTACGAAAGTGGTACTGGCTACTGTTTATTTGCATAACTTTTTACGAAAAACAAGGGCAAATATTTATACACCACCAGGAAGTTTGGACTCTGAAATCGATGGAAATTTCGTACAAGGGTCGTGGAGGAATGAACCAGATTCGACTTCTTTTGTGCCTTTACGTGCAATTCCTCGAAGGTCTGCAAATGACGCAAAAGCAATTCGGTCACACTTGGCTACACACTTCGTTACAAATGGACAAATAACATGGCAACATAGATATTAAATATAAAATATAATTAGCACTAATCACTATCCGAATCAGAAGAAAACATTATGTACGTTTAAACACTGCGAGGTTCTGTTCAGAAATGAAAGAAATAAGGCCAGAGCACGCCACGACACGACACATAAGTGTGCACACTCACCGTCACGACAGTAAGCACCACCACACGTAAATATGTTTCTGCCTTTAGCCCAAAGCTTACTGACCCCAGATACTTACAGAAGGCGATGGTTCTGAATTTGTTGTGTCTCTTGCTGCAGAAGGCGACGATGTGTCGATAGACATTGAGTTTTGAGTCTCACGGGGAGAGAACTTGTCAGCCAAGAAGTAAAAGTGCTCATAAGCAAACCATTTCGATGTATAAACCTCATTACGACCTAGAATAAAAATCATTTTTAGAGGTACACTACACACGTGAGTAAAGTGAGTATAAAATAAATTACAAGAAATATACAACTAATTTTCAAAAACCAATGAAGTTTTACCTGATCCCGTGACGAGACTTTTTTTATGCCGAGATTTTTCCCTCCGAAAAGATCCACAAAGCGAAGTAATTTTTTTTTTACTTCGGATATGGGTAGGTTCATTTCCTTGCTTATTATTTTCCAAGAATCTTCTTTCAATTGTTTATTATAATGATGCGGTGAAGTTGGATCCCACAAATGTCGGTGGTTTTCATATAACTTAATTAATTCGATACATTTCTCATTATCCATCTTGCCGCGTGCCAAACACACGTTCGTCCGTCTCCACTGAACGCACGCCTCACACTGAGGCGTCTTTGAGCATGGCCATTTACCGACACGATTTGGCTCGCTGCGCGGCCGCCTCGTTTGGTTCAAGTCGCGGCAAGCCTCGACTCGCGGCACGGTCTCCACTAGATCTGCCTCGGGTCGAGACAGCCGCTCGGCCCGAGGCTGCCTCAAATGGATACCCAGCTTTACGTTTCGCGCTTGCTAAATGACTTAACCGTTGAGCTTAGGAAAAGTATCACATCTATATTAAAAATAAACTTAAAATGTACTTCCTAATTCAAATGTTATGTTAATATGGTTAAATGCTACGGACGTAGATATCTATAGCACTAACATAAACCCCAGAGATTTTCTATGCTCTCTCTGTTCTTTTACCATATCGCAATTAATTGGGGTCGGCACAATATGTCTTTCCCTTCCACACTCCTCTAGTCTAACGTACACCACAACATACTGTTACACCACAAATCAACATATCATCCTTCACACAATCCATCCATATTTTTTTTGATCTACCTTTACCTTGTACCCATCCATCTTGTAGTTTAACATTCTTTTTGTCACATGACTTTCATCTCTCCTCATTATATGCCAAACCAACTTAGTCTTCTTCCTCTCAATTTTTTCAGTTTCCTATGCTATGTATATAATTTAATAAGTGGTGATCACTTTTTTGTCTTATTAAATAAAAAAAGATGTTCTCGAAAGATATAGTATTCAAAGTTCATGCAAGCAAAGTCATATATAAAGCCCGAACTATTACATATATAGTAGATATATACATATTAAATGCACATTCATCAAAAGCCACCGTCAGCCTGTAATTTGTTCAAAAAAGCTTTCTAAAACAAATTTGTTTCGTGATACTTTCTTTTCTTTATCAAATTGATATCTTCAAAAGGAGCCCCTTTCCCCAGGGCGTACCAATATCTTGAACTTTAGAAACTTTGGCTTGAAATAAATTCTAATAAAAGTTGTTGATATTGATACATATCGCTACAGAGTCATTTTTGTGAACTTTGAACTCTTCGTTGAGTGTACGAATCTTTAGATATTCTGGATATGTTAACTTAAAACCTTTAAACTTTCGTCTTATTAGTACTGTAAAATAGCAAACCTACGTGTGTTTTTTTATCACGTATAGATTCGCGTTTGACCATTATCTCACTCGATTTGAGCGGAGATATCTTCTAATATATAAAATTCTCGTGTCACAGTTTTCGTTGCCATACTCCTCCGAAACGACTGGACCGATTCTCATGAAATTTTGTGTGCACATTGGGTAGGTCTGAGAATCGGCCAACATCTGTTTTTCATCCCCCTAAATGTTAGGGGTAGTCCACCCCTAAATTTTTTTTTTTTTACCGGGCAGGACGTCGTCTGCCGGAACAGCTAGTGATATAAATATATATATATATATACATATATATAAAACTTATTAAACTGAAACTTCTATATAGACGAGGGTGTAATGATTTTTTCTGTCACGAAAAGCGTTACAGCTGCGTGTCGGGCGGCATATTTTAGAGTAGACAATTGATGTTTTTTTTTATTACTAGAAACAGTATATATATATTGAAATTACAGGCAGATACTTCAATTTTCTTGGTGTAGATTAAAACACACCAATAAAAAACAATTAAAAGTATGAAGGGTCGTATACTTACATTAAAAGCTTTTTAGATCGCAGCTGAAATCCAACAATTGCGTGTTCGGATTAAAGAGCGAAAAGTGCTCCAGCGATTCATTTCCGATATCGAAATTTGCTTGCAAAAAGCGTAGCGTGTTTACGAACGCTAAAGCATTTTCTTCTGTCGATCTAAAATGCTATTTTCGTTTTAGATTAATGTTAGATATTTTGGTTTAAGCTTATTTGATAAAAAATATTTTATATCATCCAAAAATATAACAAAAAAAGACTTCATATAATCATCTTGAAAAATATATTTGAAGACCCCAGGGAAAAAGACGAACTTGTCAAGCAACGTTGATTTTGATATCTCAAAATCATGAGTTTGTGTTGTAATAATACTGGTTTATAATATTTGTTCTTTTATATTTAAATATTTTTCATAGTATCATAGCAACCTTTGTTGTCTCCTTTACAAAATAACTCTTCAATAAAATATATATGAAGAAGACTATTTTGAATTTCAACATTTAATTTCAACAGTTTGGAACCGTGTGCATCGGAAACCCAAAGTTTCACAATTATACAAAAATATAAGTCAAATCACTTAAAAGTCAAAAATGTCTCAAGCATAAATATATTAAAAACTATGTTAAATCAGATTTAATAGAGAAAAGTGACATACTATATCATTATGTATATAGTATATTTTTAGTAATGTGTGTGTATTATATTATGTATGTATATATTTTATCTATAAGATACTGTTTCGGTAGATAATGCAGCATACCTCTGTTCTTATAATTGTTTTTGTTACCTTTTCAAAGTAAGTCACAGAACAGAATGGTCCACAAAAAAATATTTTTTAGCTGTTTGACAATAAAATCACTTAGATCAGAGTTGTTTGATTTTCTTTCTTGTCTAAGAAGATTGTTTAGACATGTAAAACCTTTTTATTGGTTTAATATTTATGATAAGTGTAGTCATTCTATCTTCTTCGCTTCTTATTGTTAATCTCAGCGTCTATTATTGTCAAAATTGCAATTTTCTTTTTTCGTTTCTATATTTTATAAACGTAACATTTATTAAAAAGTTTGGCAATATTATTTCTTGTACTCGTGCAAGCAAATGTCGACTTTAAGGTGACGAACATTTGCATTCCGCGACTGTACAGTGCAGCCATTTTTCTATTTTATTTTATTTTTATTTTCCAATTTTTACATGACTATCAGCTATTCATAATTATAATAATAACATATTAGTGATAGTGAGCTATTAACAAGTCACCACAGATAGAAACAAATTATTTATTTAACAAATAAAATTTTCTTAAAGATAAATGCACTTTTAGGGCTTCGTAGCCCAATGACAAATACAATAGACATCTGTCTACATCTACACGTTACGTTCTTTACTTGACTTGCATATTTATAACCAACTTAAATTGCTTGTTACAGAACCAAATACCAGAAGGCCTAAAACGGATAATAGCTAAATTGAAATGGAGAATAACGCTCCAAGTGAAGTTAACGTAAGTGACAATACAGAATGTGACCAGAGAGTCGCGTAGTGACGTGATGCAACTAGTAATGCTGAACTTCTTAATAATGTTCGACGTGGTGTTCATATTCTTTCTGTTTCTCATTGCGGTGACGTGTGTGATGAACTACATGCCAGGAAAGAGCAAAAGACAGGAGGCTTCGGAGGATGAAGTGGATGATGACGTCATCCCACCCCCACCGCTCTTCGCTGGCGAGGAAGAATACCCTTCCACCAGCAGAGATACATATGTGGTCATAGCGCCACCAATAGACAATTCAAAAGCGAAGGAGAGGTGTCCTGTTCATGTGGTGTAGTATAAGCACTGATATTAATTATGTAAGTATTCGTCTTTAAATAAATCAAATAATTTTAATTATAAGTGGTACTCTTGATTGCCTATAGAGTCATGGTGGAAGGCCTACAACCTCAATATAAACATTCACAATAACACACACAATACCTAACCTTAGTAATTATGAGATACCCCTACAAATCCGACTCATATTTCACCCTTTCAACATTATTTTTGAGACAAAAGGTAGCATATGTCCTTCCCATGGATACAATCTATCAAAGGGAATAAAGTAGGCGCTTTCGCATATTTTTATTACAAATATAACAAGTATCTAAATAAAATGAACTTTGCTATGCCGTACGCCTACCAATAGATACGTATCAATTTTAATGGTGACTTTTGCTTGTAATAGTGCAAGAAACAGTACCACCAACGTATTGCCTTTTTAATCAGCACTAAGGATAAGACGGCCACCAGAATTGTTGTGACGATGATCTAAAAGTTCACCTCTTCATCATGTCTCCTGATTCAAAATTTTACAACGCGATATATCACTAATATTATATAGCCAGCTTCATTTTGGCAATATTGCTGCTCTTGTTTCGACATTTAAATGTCTCGGTATTACAAAATATAGAAAAGTGAAAAAAAATTGTAATGTTGACAATGACAGACACTGATGTTAATAATAGTTGTAAGCATCAAAAACAGAGAGGATATAATCACCACGCTTATCATAAGTTTTAAAACCAATATTAATCTTTATCGACAAAACAGAAAATCAAACAACTTAAATCTAAGTAAGTTCAATTTTACTGTCGAGCATTTAAACATAATTGTCTGTGGAACTGTGTTCTGTAACTTAGTTTAAAAGAGCAACATGTGCTCGTAGAACGTTAAATGACTACTAGCCAATTTTCCACACCACGACTGTGCTTTGGAATATGAAAATAAAATGTTTTGTATTATAGAAAATGTTTTCGTATCTAACATTTCCTTATCTAGATATGATTTTAACCTCTGATTGTGAAGTTTTAAAGAGCCTTGCTTGAATTTTAAAATGAGACTGAAATAGAATAACTGGGTGAACTTCCTTAAAATTTCAGTACTTGATACAAAGTAAAACTTCTTTGCGTGTTACGTCTACGTTAAGTCTTGAATATTATATATAAGCTCGACATGTTTTAATCCCTTCTTCAACTTCCGTATGGCAAAGAACAGGAACGATTTAATTTATTATCATCTACTTCAATCTGAACTGAAATCTTAGAGCTATCTTTATTAGCTAATTCATAAATGTTATGTGCTTGCGTTAACTTAGGTCATCAGTATAGTAATATGTATTGTACATATTTTATAAAATTCGGTATACGAGTATAATCACTTTAGACTTAGAGACCGAAGAAAGATATAGGAATAACATTTTATAGTCGACAAATCGACAGTGTCTGCAGAAGTTTGGAATAAACAATAGAATCCGAGAGGCATAACTTAACCTATATAATTATTTTAAAAGAGCTTTTCTTAAATCAAGAGTTATTTCAAAATAATATAATTATTAATAATATACTGCTAAAACTAATTAGATACGACTTAACGGTAACTGTGTTACTATAAACTTAGATTGTGTCTGGGTAGATAACATTTATAAGCAAGCAAAATTTCTTCTAAGTTACGTTCCAATTTTAGCAATCCCTATATAATTTGAATCTTTTTTTTCATTGCTAAACCACAGCAGGTAGGCTGAAGGCCCAACTGTGGTGGAAATTTATAACCGTTGCCTATGGATATCAGCAACACCAGAGATATGCAAATGTGATACTGGCCTCGCAAGAAAATCTGGATCCTGGCCTCTGATACCGGAACATAGCACAAAGTTGTAATAATGGCAAACCCTAGACCAGGGGTGGTAACCATCCACTCAAGGAAACGCCCTACCACCTGTGTTGGTTGTTTTGTTGCCTCTTACAAGAGGTCGTCTCGCCGCAGGAATTAGTATTATTTTTCCGTTTCTACACGAATTAGGATAAGATTTGTTACTAAGAGAGAGAATACTTTAAAATGACTACTACTAACTCTATCTTATTATCTTTGATTACAAGTATCGGGAATAAAATGTAATTTCCTTTGTTACAGATCAACGTAGGAGTTTATAATGGAGAAGCCTTATGAGAAAGTAGTGGTCGAAAAATATGTAGACATTTTTTACCAAATAGTCAAATTTTAAATAAAAAATCATGTTACGTTAAGATTTATTATGGTGGTTCGGGACTCAAAGGAAGGTAAAATATCAGGAAAGGAAAAAGACTAACAAAGAATGCATATTTATTCAATGTCAGTTAGAAACCGATATAAGTGCAGTCAGATAATATTTAGAAACAATAGAACATACATAATAACAACCTCAATAAAATACCAGTATATTTAATATAACTGTTGTTATTATATTAATAGTCTTAAAATATACAATTACAACTTTTAGAATCAAACCATATTTTCTAAGGATGTATAATATATTTCATCTTGTTTATATTTTTAAATATAAATTAATTCTATAATTTTAATGAATTTGATATTTTAACGAAAATATTTATACCGTTATAGTTTTTTTTTTAAATAATAGTGGCTGTATTCAATGAAAATCTTTTAAAATAATAATAGTTAAGTTATTATAGGATAATAGGTTGCGTATTTTATACATTTTCAGTTTTTATGTCGACTATCTCAATTCGAAGAAGAATATACAATTAGACTGTCTGCTGATTATTTAAAATATTTATGTAAATTCAATAGGAAAACCGCCTATCAAAAAACCGATTCAGAAAACATTCATGATTAGAAAAGTTAATTCCTATATGACTAAAGGCGTTACAGATCATATTCTCTTCGTCGTAATAATACTGAAAGCATAATACATTTTTGTTAAATATTCTGCATATTTTGCAATAATAAACAGTCAAAAATCAAGAAAAGAATGGCCTATGTCTGTGTCATCCCTAATCATGTAATCTGTAACAAGGAGTTTTTAAAGATTTTCTATTTTGAAAATCAAAATGAAAGTATTTATTTCAAAATAGAATAATTTTCAATTTATTGACAGTCTACTACCATAGCTTCCAAAGATTTTTTTGTTCATGTTAAAGGAGAAGAAATGGTACAATGAACTCTCCAGTAACATATTATTATCATTACTTTCTATCCATTATGTACAGTCGTGGTATGAAAAGGTTCGTCACATTAAAGTTGACTTTTGCTTTCACGAAAACAATTAAAACTGTTCAAAATGGAATGCAATTAGTTGGTAAAATATAGAAACCTAAAAAAAGGAAATGCAATGTTGACAATGACAAACACTGAGATTAGCAATAGTTTCAATCATCAGAAACAAAGATGTAATGCTTACGCTTTTCATAAATATTACAACCAATAAAAGGTTTTACACCTCGAAACAATATTCTTAGACAAGATAGAAAATCGAACAACTTTGATTTTAGTCATTTTAAACTTTATTGTCAAATATTTAAACATAATTCTCTATGAACAGTCTGTTCTGTGAAATGAGTCGATTTGAAAATTGGCGAAACTTTTCATACCACGACTGTACAAACGTTGTATTTTTATTAATTTGCAATCTTTATTCTACGTGTTCGTTCTTTTTGCATTCTGCAACTAATGGTCTCGTAACGTTTCACTTTGAAGAGATTGAAAGGAATCTTTCTGCCGAGGTTTTTATTTTGCCTTACATATGGGGTCGTTTGAGAATTACGCCTTAAAATTTCTGCTAGGGTGGCAATGGGATTTCAAAGATCTACTTTCCTTCAGATAGGTCGTTTCTTGCTTGTTAATGTAAATAAAAAAATGTTGACAAATATTCCTGGATAAATTTCATTTTACTGTTTATTTTTTAAAATTCATTTACTGTTTTATCTCGTTTGTTAAGTGAAGTGTTCAAAATTTGCATTTCAAGTGCTTGTTTATAATAAATGTGACTGAACAATAGGTAAATAGTTAATAAAAAAATGCTAGATATTAATTAGGTAATCAGTTCGCTTTTAATAATAAACTAAAAATTTAGGTATAAATCTGTGTCTACCAAATTTGTTTTGATGATATATATATAGTTGTTATGTATCGCGTAGATTTTATGCAGATATTCATCCATTTTCGGCCTATAATATATAGCAAGTAATAATTCTTTCAATTATATTTATAATTCGCATTTTAATGTTAGGTTTTTGGGTAAGCCGCTTCTATGTCTATCCATGATGTATTTTTTATACATTATTATATTCCATTACACACAAAAAATAAACGCATGCATTTGTTTATAAACACTGTTTCACAATCAAATTCTACGTATTTCTGAAACACATTTATATTATGTGCTTATTCGCCATATTAATTAAGATTATACTTTAAGATAAGTTGCCTTGAAGAGAATTCTCAAAGCCCACAAAACCACTTATTGTTTTTAGTAAGACAGTGTTATAATCATGTATTATTCTAAATGCTTACTTTGGTCAACAAAAAGTGTTATTTACTTTCCGAAACATATAAAATTGTTGCGGTAAACACTAAGGGCCGCTTGCATAACGGTCGCCTTTAAATAAAATTAGTTAATCGTATTAAACTGCCTAAATAAGTTTTACATAAAACGTATTGACAGTTCTTTAAACATATTTAGCGGTAACTTTTGCGTTGTACAAGATGCTAATTGTATTGTTACGAAGTACACAGGACTCGAATTAAAATGCCGTTGTCATTACTATACAGTTAGTTTATTAGAAGTGTACAAACACGTATAAAACAGACACAAATATGACTGGACACAGCCATGCAAACTGCACGATTCAATTACACGCGCAAAGTCCATCACTATATCGTTCATCGAATGTACGTCTTACTCGTATCTAAGTCGTCACTTGACTGCCTCTCCGCATTTGGCCATTGTTTATAATGCACCGATCCATACTTGGAAGTTTCGACGCAATACAATAACAACAAGGATTAGTTCGACACTAATGACGGCCATAAAACAAATAGAAAAACAATAGCATGTTTTTCCTTATTACAATATCTAAACACAAAGTGAAAAAAATAAATCCTCAATCCGGAAAGACAATAAACTGCGCTTTACGACAGGCAGCTGTGCATTGCGTTTATCTTTGACAGCATGTTACAGTATTTAAGGGTGTTAAAATAAGTTTTATGTTTCTTAAATAAATTTAAGCAACCTTATGCAAGCGGCTCTATGTTTCTCAACACAAAATTTGGAAAATTTCCGACACATCGTTTCTCAATAAATACATAGCTTGAGTATTAGATTCATTGTCAATCGATACTTCATAGTTTTTAACCGACTTCAAAAAAAGGAGGATGTTCTCAATTCGTCGGGATCTTTTTTTGGTTTATTTTTATATATGTTCACCGATTACTCCCACATTGATGATCCCATTTACGTGATTCTTTTACTGTTCGACGCGGAATAGCTGCCATTTGGTCCCCTAAAAATTTGACATAATTTGGCCCAGTAGTTTGTATGTAATGATTTTTTTTGTGAGTCTTATCAGGTTCTTTGATTAATACAAGAAAACAGGATAAATAGTCTCAATACAACATCAATATTATTTCATGAATATAGTGTATATTAGAATTAAGAATTAATATTAATAACAAGACAATACAATGTATTACGGAAGATCTCATATCAATTTTTGTTAACTAATGCGTTTCTATTTTAAAAAACAGATATTGTAGACGATAGTCAACGTCTTATTCATATTGAGTTAAAATAAGTTTGTAGGCCTCTTTATTAACCTTAAAGAAGCCTAAACTCGATATGAATTAGACCGCAAAACCTTTATATATTCAAAATTAAAATAAATATCAAAGATATGTAATGACACGGCATGTTTAGAACTTGTAACATTACGAGTGTAGACAGATAATGATGACGATAGACATTTGGCCGATATTATATAAAATAAGAAAATGTTAAGAAGTTTCGTCTACTATATCTGTTACATAGTGTAGATGTATGTATATTATGCTTCATGTGTAGGATTAATGTAGATTTCATATAGTGACTGACAAAACTGAATGTATAACAAGATATGAAGTATCTCATGAGGTATATATTGTTGAAATTAATTACGTATACTTGATTCCATGTTATTCTAATTAATTTAAACATTACTTAGCTACTAGCTTTATCCAAAATTATATAATTTATAAGACTGTATAAATAAAAGATAACATTCATTTTGCTACATTTTGCATCAATTTGGTAACATTAATGTTATAATAAAGTTCCCTGGCAGTAATAATGTTACAAAGTTTGGCATAAGAAAATTCTTACTTGATGAAATTATATTCTCGCTAAATGCTCCATTGCAAATGTAAGGTTTGTGTATTATTTATCTAACTTTTAGAATACGATACGAATATGTATGTAATCTAAAAAAAAAATCATCAAGAAATTATTATCTGTATTTATTTACACCACTAGAGTAGATGACACAATCAATCTTTAAATTATCCATAAATTATTGTTAAAACACTGTACTATCGACTTACTTTTAGAGCCGATGCAAAGGTTGCTTAAATTTATTTAGAAACACAAAACGTATTTAACACCCTTAAATACAATTAGCATCTTGCATAACCCAACATTTGCTGCAAAATATGTTTAAAGAACTGTCGATATGTTTTGTGAAAAACATATTTAGGCGTTTAATATGATTAACTAATTTTATTTAACGGCGACCGTTATGCAAACGGCCCTTAATATGACAGTGTATAAAGCTATTATTTTTTTTTTTTTTTAATTATAAATATTTTATATTTTCAATACAGTGGACCTGATATTAAATTTTGTACTATTATTTAAAATAAGATCATCATTCATCAATCATATATATTTCTATTTGACTCTTAATTATGACATCATTAGATGCTAACGAATAGGGGAGCGGGATGATAGAACGTCGCAGCCCATAAATTTTGAAGAAAGTATACAATTACCTGCGGCCGGGGGTCTGTTGTAAGAGGCGACAATACAACTCACAACCAGGTGGTAGGGTACCTGCCCGACTGGATGGCTATAGCCCCCGGTATAGAGTATGTCGTCATAACAACCTTGAGTTGTGTTCCAGCATCAGAGGCCAGGTTTTAGTGTGTCTGTCACAGCTGATCTGTCATCTACCCTATTATAGCGTTTCATTTTAAGTAATATAATTTTAGTTTGCATTGTTTAATGATTGTCAATATCCGATTATTATTTTTGTATAAATCTATTCCATCGAGCTATATGTAGTATGTAGGTACCTGAAAACAATGCAAATTTTAAAACTTATAAAGGTAATTGAAATTAAATGTATAATCAAAGAACCTAGCTAAAAGTCTAAAAAAAACAAAATTGCATACACTATGTGATATAATATACACAATTTTTAAAAATGTAGTTCTAGAGATAAAAAATAAAGATTGTTTTGAAATTATTGTTATACGAGTGATGATTAATTATGTGGGACATTGTAAAATTATGTAATAAAATAAAATGCACTAAAACAATGGTGAAATTTAGATTTTTATTTGTTTGTACTAATTATATTCTAATATAATGTATCGCCTCAATCCAATGACGTTTTAAGTCCGACTAAAAACTGCCCTTTCTTCCCTTTACTCAACTATTATTGAAAATATTTTATACGCTCTAACACAGATTTTTTTAATGTCCACTCTATCTATATAGTTCGTGGTATATCTCGTGGTCCAAATTCAACTATAATAATTAGTTGTCAAAAACTATACTTCACACAATTTTAATCACAGAATTCGCCAAGGCTACACTGTTAATTTGATTTTAACAATAGACAAAAGAGTATATATATATGCGTGTGTGTGTCAAATACATGGTAGTCTGTGTATGTTTTTATTGATTTAAAGTATTTTTTATGCACAATTTATTTTGAATATTAGCATTCGTCGCTTCTTCTCTGTATAAACATAAGTGAACGAAATTTCATACTCCTCCGTCCGCGCATTTTTCGTAAAGAGGGGTACAAAGTATTGGCTTCAGGTATTAATATTATAATGTATAGATAACATTTAAAAGTATTCCCATAAATTTACCTTGTCGAATTGAAACTTCACGTTTTAATAAACAAAGACGACACAGCTGCCAATAGAACGTCAAGATAATTTCTGATGTACACCGAAGCACCTGCGGCGAAATTTCGACGGCAAATCGATAACACAACAGAATGGAAGAGTGTAGACGAAGATGTATTGTGAAATACAGGGCCTGCTTTTACTGAATCTTGTCGCTTGAGATATATTGTTAATTGAAAAACGCCTCTCCCCGCCTCTCCAGTTCTCGTAAACGTAATTTTATTTCAGCTTTCATTCGTTACAGAGGATTTAAGTGCGAAAATCTCGTTTCGTTGGGCGAAGATGGTGTTTAAGTAACCTAATGAGGGTGTGATTACTTCAAGGTGCACAACGTTAAATTAACATTTTTGAGGATAAATATTTTTTTAATCCATTTGTAATGAATGGGCCGTCGAAACTTTCACTCATCGTTCTACCCTCGGTTAATTCAAGGATAACCGTTTCATATCCATATTCTGTGATAGCGTGGTACACACTGATCAAGTCGGCCCTAGCAGCAGTAATCTAGATATGGATCCTAGTATTGCTCTACCACGTTAACTTATGTATCGCAAATGTTTAAAAAAATTGCAAATATTATGAGTAGTAAGCTAGTGTGATAGGCCCCGTCCACTTAGTTAATACCCATGGCCTAGGCTCAGTATTCTAGTTATAGGGATTACTGTAGGAAACATATGCCGCCTCCACCGGGTTACAGGCTTCACTGCGTAAAAGATGACATGCCTACAAATGGTCTCACAATTAAATATGCCGAAGACCGCGTGAAGTAGATAAGACAACGAAAATGGCCCCCAGGTTTCGAGGCAGGTGTTCTAAATGCTACCGGGATCTATTGCCTGGATGATGGTGATATGACTCTTGACTCTTGAAGGATTATTGGTAAAACACAATATAACTAGTAGATGTTAATTGATCAGATTTATTTTGGGAATGTTTTATTCATTATATAGTTATTAGTTTATTCTTCATGTATTTTTTTATTTTAGCTTTAGCTGTGGGTATGCGGTATGTGGAGCGAAGATGTAGCACGCTTACCTAGAAGGTACCTATTCACACGGGACTTGAACACATCCAGGTTATAAGTATCATGAAAAACAGACTCCGGCAATGAGTTCCACTCCTTTGCGGTGAGTATGATGAATCTAGATGCAAAGCGCTTCGTTCTTATAGGTGGAATATCCACCGTATATCATACCGCCGGTGCGTCTGGTTGACCGATGATGGAAGGGAGACGGCGGGATCAGATCGAGAGTTCAGCTGCACACTGCAATTTTGTTTATAATAAAACTTAACAACTCGACAAAAGTTTCTTCATGACATTGAAAACATTGTTGTGGGAAATATTGGCCAGAATACAAGCTTTCAAGGCAACTGACGGTCAGGCAGCTCATATATACATGAATTACACGCCGAATAAACATGTCAGTTACATCGAAGTTTACAACCATCGTTTCCGAAATGAAATTCATGTTGCTAACATGAGATTGGCGGGTAATGTGTCGGTATAGGAAAATGTTTAGTTATTAAATTGTTTAGTACAGTAAAATGTAAAGTAATGCGATAGATAAGACGTATATTTATTATTATTAAGAAATATCTTAATAATTATTATTATTATTATTGAATATGTATTTTATTTCTGATGTATTTTTATAAAAGAATAATGCTATTATTATTTTTTATAAAAAAATCTTTATATATTTTATAAAAAATAAAAATTTTGAAAATAAATAAATACATTATAATAATAACGCGTGTGTCACGCCACATTTAGATTATTTTTTTCTAGGGGCCTCTAAGTGTTGGTCTTCCCATGGCCCCACCAAGCCCCCCAAATGTCCGGGCCATCTTCATGGCCCGTGGTCTGCAAAGACGTACATTATTACGTTAAATAGACTACCAAGGGGCCCTTCCCTGACACCCAGACCATAGTGAATAACAGAAAAAATCCATTTCCAAAATTTACCATGCCAGAAATCGAATCCGGAACCTCTACGTTATAGTGTACGGCAAAGGCATAGCTCGCTCCACTACAGAGGCGTCAAAGCCGTCAAATTTTAACATAATTTGATATAATTATAATATAATATAGACGACGTACACACTATGATCAAATAATGTTAAAAAGAGGTCAGCTAAATAACATCTCAAATAAACGTTCAAGTATGAAGAGGTGCATGAAAGTAGAGGAAGCGAAAGTTCTTTGTCAGAATCGTCGGAAGTGGAGATCCATAGTCTTTGCTCCCATGGGAAACAACCGTGATAATATACATGTAATTTTATATTAAGTTGATTTTGCTTCTTAATCAATGCTTGGCAATGTACTTTACTGTCATGAAATTGTATTTGTGCTTTCCCTAACGTGGCTGAATATATAGGTATAGTGATGCATACAAGAATTCAAAGAAGCGAAATTAGGTGACAAGCTATATTTACGAACACTAAGAAATCAACTAATATTACAATTTTGTTTTTGGCCCAAAAGTTGGTTTTGCAACTGCTATCAAACTAAAGCATGAACATGAGAAAAATCATTTTCACATAAATAAAAAATAAAATTGCTGGTATAGTAATAAATTGAGGTGGACTGTATTAAGTTATAAAAGTTATGGGGTCCCTCGCAAAAGTCAATAACGATAAAGTGGCTATTAATGTGGTCGTTAATATATCTACAGATGCTTTTTGGTATTGCCATGTATAAAATAATAACCAAAAACAGAATGAGATGTCAAATGACAAATGGAGAGAAAATAATATAACAGAAAATTTATTTATTTTCTCGCGCTACAATTCCTAGTAATAAATTACTTGTTGCGTGGGACTAGCTCCTATTTGCAGATCTAAGGCGGCTTTTGTAAAGCAGCCGCTTTTAAAGATTCAGTTTCCGAAAATATCTTTCACTTTATCATTCTTACATGCTTTAATAAATAATATTGGATATAAAACTTTTCCTAAAAGACTTTCTAATAATTGTAATGACGATTATTTATTATGTTATTGTTTACTTGGAAAACAATAAAGTGATTTCTAGTCTATTTTTAATACACACAAGCGAAGTCACTGGAAGTTAAATCCCTGCCACATTACAAAATCTAAAAGTGAGTGGAAGTCCACGGATTAAAGAATTCCATAGAGGTAAGAAACGCCACTGTTTTCGTCTTTTGGCGATGGAACCATCAAAAACGTTTAATCGAAAATACCAATGTCTCAGAATCTACTCAACGGATATTATTGAAACCAAATTTCTTTGTAAGTTTTTAAGTACTGCTTGAATTGTTTTCAAAACTCTTTAACATAGTTCAAAAGAGGAGACAGTATATATACGACCTTGGAAGCTAATATAACTCTGTTAAATATATATAGCCTTCCCTTAAGTTCTAGTTTTTTCACGAGTTTACTACACTAATAAATAAACGTGTATATATATTAACTATTTCTTTTAAATTTTATCCATATAACTACTGAGTTCTATCCCAGTTATGAGTTATATTTTTTATCCGAATCTTCTGAGATTAATAAAATTACAACAGACAAAGACGGCCGAGCAGACATTACCAAAACATGTTAACAAAAATAAATATAAGGGTTATATTTTTGCCAAAATAACTACACAACCCTAAATACTAAAAAAGGTATTTTAATAAAATGCTATCAATAACATAATGCTCTTAATAATCTAACTAAAACATCCATTAAGTGAATTAAAACGCTTTAATATCCAATAATATCAGGTTTTAAAGGAATTAAGCACCTAAAATTGTTAACAAATTTTCCACGACAAAAAACCTTTTTACGTGGAAAATGAGAAAACGACCGCAATGATAAGCCTAATTTACATAACAAAGATTATTCAATAAAATTGGAATGGCGATTAAAACTATGATAAACCAATTAAAATGAATAAAACGCTGAAATATGCCGAAGAGACATTATAGTCTCCCACGCTTTGCGAGGATCAGTACTTGGTATTTGCGACAACTTACATTTCTATACTAATATTATAAATGAGAAAATAATTATTACTTCATACATCATACATTATGCTTACTTTTAGGGCTATAAGCAAGAAAGTGACAAAGGAACTGGGCAGCGTGGATGTTAACGCAAATTATTCAAACATTTGGTACTTGTGTTGCACACTTTCCTCGACAATCTTCTGCTTGCCGTTCCGGAAGTGAGCATAATGTATCGAGTGGTAACTCTTTTATTTTTATAACTAAATGGCAGAACGACTCTCGATGCAAATTAGCATGAAGCTAGAATATGTATAGAAGAATATAAGTGAAGAACTAGGGTACACTTTGTTCCAAAAAATATTCTTAAAGGAGTAAAATATGGTGATAGAAACTTATAACGGTAGCGAATAGGCGTCTCATAGTTCTTTAAGTATCAATAGTCCTAAAATTCATGTTTAGTGTTTAGGCATGTCCTGAAAAATAAGGATATTTTTCTTCATTCAGAAAGTAAAAAGGACTTACTGAAGTTGCGGATAATAATAGTAAGCATGTTAATACGAATAATATAAATTCAGAGTAACTGCCTGAGCAATGCATGGAGTTTATGGTGCGGTAGTGTTACAGATATGGGCTGTTTCACGCATACATCTTTTTTTTACACTACGGCAGGTGAAGCTGCAAAATTATAAAAATTAAAATAGGTATATTATTTTGCATTTCCAATCTGGCCTAGGAAAATATAGTTGATACATCGCTAATTGTATTATCTACCTCCATTTTCTGAGTTGTCCATTGCTATGAAGTTTTAATGGTTTTTTTTACAAATGACGCATTTAAATATAATCTAAATTAAGTGAAAGTATTCATGCTAAGAAAGTGTCAATTTGTATTTCTCTTATTAAGTGATGTTTTCATATTGTTAATTTGCTAGCTACAATGTGAACCGATCCATAAAATGACGTATCTCAAGAATAGTGAAGCGTCAACTTTTCTAGTGTTATCAAGGTCGCTGTCATAAAACAGTCCACTAATTTACAACCGATGAAATTATTCCAAGGGGTACACCTCACTTACTTGTAGACAAACCAAAGCGCCGTGTATATATTTATATTTACACATAAATACTGTGCTTCATTGCCTAGGCAAATAGTGAATTATAATCCTTTGAAGAGGGTGGTTTGTGGTGTACCTCTATGCGGTACAGCCACGACCGCTTCACCCCTCCATGAAATGTTTTAACTTAATTCAGTTAAGCTTTTAAGATGAGTTTTCGGTTTGATATAATAAAATTATCAAAAATGATGGTAAATTTTGGGTAACGAATTTTATAAACTGTATAAGATATTTTCACGATCAAAGCTGATGATAATGAAGTTTAATAAAACTCTTCTTTAAAGATCGAAAATGGTGATAAAAACAATTTTGCCTTATTGTTTGACTTATTTATGTACGTCCTACGTGATAAACACTGAGCAGCTTAAGAATATTATACTCAAATATGAGTGTTCCATTATTTGACATGCAGACAGAAGTCAGCTATCCGAATACACTACCAAATGAATACCAAAATATATTGTCTTGCTTACACCCTGCTGTGTTTGTTCCTGGCAATTTGATTAATCCGGTCACTATGGTTAATAATCGGTCTATATACATAATGCCCGTATCAAGTAGGCAATTTAAATAAAACTGCATGATTATGAACTTGACTTTATGAATTTATTTATTATAATTCCGTTAATTTATAGGTATATGTTCATTATTTCGTTGTTGCTAAATTTATTGTATATATGTATGTGCTACATAAATTATTGCCTCCTTATATTTTATTTTTTTAGTCTGCAATTAATTTAATTTTATTAAACTGCATTATACGATATATATTGTTGTTGTTATGTGTGTTGTATTGTCCACCGTGACTTTACTTTATGGTCCCAAACGGAAGAACAGCGCTTGTCCTTGTTGGCTAGCATTATGCTGTGACTGGGTCCAATTTAGGACATATTTCTATTTCTAATTATATAACAGTTTTTTCCTAAATAAAATATTTTTCTTTCTTTCTTACATTACTCACTTTTCCCGGTCAGTAATGACAACTTTATCTTGGGCACTATAATAAAACACTGTTTATTAAATGAGAATAGGGTATAGTTATATTGATGGCATCTGTGGTTGCGCGGGCTAAGCTTTGCCAGCCCACTTCACTGCAACTCAGAGGCTCTGGATTCGATTTTAGATATGGTAAATTTCGCAAACGAATTTTCTCCGTCATTCACTGTGGTCTGGATGTCTGGGATCGGCCCTAGCGTAATCCGTTGTATATTATGCGTAACAAAAGCAGAACTTTTTAATTACGGGATATACAATATGTGTGTTGCACTTTTATTTATTATTTTAGGCGTAAATTGCGGCCAGTTTTTTTTCTAGCCTATATTTAAAAAAAATCAAATATGTTCATAACAAATAAAAGTGCCATATATAACCTTACCCGACCTTAAAATTAATTAAACTTACACAATTCTTATGGAAGTAAGAAAGTAGGACGACCACGGGCCGTCGCTCAATTTTAATGTGGGCCGGTAAAAGTCATCATTTATTAAATTGACCGACGCTCTTGGTTATCATTCATAATGATTGGTCCATATTGCAATGCAATGCCCGATTAATTTACCGGGTTGTAGGGCATTTGCCCGACTGGATGGCTACCACCCCTGGTCTTAAGTATGTCGCCTTAACAACCTTGTTTTTTGTTCGGGCATTAGTGGCCAGGTTGCAGTATTCCTTAAGAGAGCAGCAGCGCATTTGTAGCACCTTTGGTGTTGCAAATGTCCATAGGCGATGGTAACCGCTTCCGATCAAGTGGGCCATCTGCCTGTCTGCTGAACTCAAGCAAAACAAAATTATTGCCTATATAATTTTAATATCCTCAACATACAACTGACAAAATTTAATAGTCCCTAAGATATACGCGCCCTAAGTTTACGTCAGCGATCCACAAAGAATATTTTCATAAAACTCTTGACTACTGATATTTTAGGGTAGCCATTTTGGTAAAAACGCAACCTACATAAAATCGTCATTTCCTTCCGTCTGTATAAAAAGATCGGTTATTTCATTTATCTACATGCAATATATATACGAGTATGGTACAATTCTTATATCTACTATATTCTAAGATCCATTTCCTAAAAACAACCATTGACTGCAACTACTACAGTAGAGAATTCCGCACCTTTCCTTTTGCCTGTTTAGAAATCATCAATCTTGCTCCAGTCATACCTGTTCTAGCATTATACAAATTTATCTTTGTTATAAGGCTGTATGAATGACTTCCTGTGCCTGCTTATTGTAACCTTGTTTGTAGCCCTGCTGTAACCTGACACTTTTTCCCTCTAATTGTGTGTAATGTGTAATAAATCACCAATTAAAGAAAAAATGCTTTTAATTCAGTTTTTCATCTATATAATTTCATACACACCTCAAAATTATTTAAAACATGATTATATTACAAATAGAATAAATAATGAAAAGAAAAATTTAATCAACTAGCAATCCATTCAGTGTCCTTTCAATAAAGCAATTCTAAATTGATCTGTTTCGTGTAATTAAACAAGATTTGTTATGCAAATCCTTACAGGAGGGAACAACAATTAAATTCAGGTTTTTTCGCCTCCACGTACGGTGGAGCCACCTGTACCTAACAGATGAAACGTGGTTGAAATTTTGATAGGTTTTTATTATAATATCACTAAGCGGAGAAATGCTTTTGTTTTTTTTCTATTCAGAAAATACAATTTTTTGTATATCTTATGAACTAGTGGTCGCCCAGATTGAACATTATTAAGGTTCTGTTCTGTTATCAAAGACTATACTCCTATAATCACATATTTTGCCAAGGCTACACTGTTGATTTGTCTTTAACAATAAACAAAAGAGTATATATGCGTGTGTGTATCAAATACATGGTAGTGTGTGTAATGTTTTTTTTATTGATTTATTGTATTATTTTAATTTGTTATGCATAATTAAAAAAAAATAACATTCTGTAATCCATCTCTTTATAAACTCTAAGTGTGTCTTCGTACAAAGGGGTACAACGTTTTTGCTTCACATATTAATATGATGATACTACATGAAGTAAATGTACTTATAATATGTGGGAACTTAGTGGCCCATTATTATTATTTATACTATGTTGAAAAAATAATCGTTTTAGTCATTTGTTTGTTTCAGATTGAGAATTATTGAGAAATTGGCCCTATGGTTATATGTATAATATTATTTTCATTCAAGGTAACAACGACTGTCAGTTCATTCCCACGAGACTTGGTCTTTATATCTATATCATCTGAACTCTGCGTTCGAAATCAAGCATAGATTTGTTAAGACAAACAAGCAGGAAATCGATGGAAATAGGCAGCACTCGTACATAAACGCAACTTATTTGAACATTTGATACTCGCGCTGCCGAATTCGCTCGCCACGTTTCAGATTGCTGCTGTAGCTGTTAATATAAATAACGTAGAGATATTACACTTTGCTACATGAGAAATTACATTTGTATTGTTACGACCTAGACGCTGAGAAAAACAAATTCGCACCTGCATACCAATAAAACACATTTTATTACCTTTCGGCATTTGTACTTCTTTTGTTTACTTTGTGTTTGGAATTTGTGATTAGAAAACTGACCATTATTGTAATCTTTTTGGCAGTCATTACCCAGATGTTACGGATTTAAAGTACAAACTGATTTTAGGAAATTCAGTCCACGCGGCTGGGCGGATATATTGCTTCTGTGCAGTATAAAGCAATGACCCGACGCAGGGCCGGGGGGCAGTTGAACGATAACCACGAGCGAAGCGAGACGTGTGTACTACAATCGGTATAAGTAACGGACTTTGCGCGTGTTATTGAATTACGACCTTCTGCATTACGTTTGGACTTGTTGTGTTCAGTTATAGTTGTACCGGTTTTGTACGTATTTGTATAGTTCTAATAAACTCTGTAGTAATTCTAACGACATTTTAATTCGACTCTCGAGACTCGTAACAATATGTTCCCCCAACTATTGTTCGACATAGGAAATTATTACACACACCATTGATACGTAGTTTACCGACGTAATACGTTCCATATCAAAACAGCAAATGAGTTTAATAAGCAAGTCGGAACATACACTTAGCCCTATTAACTAATAGTGCAGCAGGTCAAGCACAAAGTTGGTTCCAATTTATTGAAACTCCGATTCATCTGTGTACTCGAATCTCTGTATTTTTTGTTATTGTTTCTTTGTTCAATTCATACTTTTTAAACTATTTTTCTGTCATCTGTCGAGGTTTACTAATAGCTTCTCTTGGCCTAGTTTGTATTCCAGTTATATATATTATTATAGCCGTTAACCTCCAAATAAAAATAAATAAATGGTAGCAATGTACTCATAGATTACACTGAGAAAAGTTCTTGAACGTAACTACAATTAAAAGTCAAAACATTAGCAACATGCTTATATGAAGCATAGGTGTAACCAATAAAGTAAATTACAAGAAAAAAATCATTGGTAATCCTTACCTCAAATAAGGTGATGCCATACATTCAAAAGGTAAAACATCAAGTTAGTTCATAACCAGCAAATTTGCGAGGAATATGAAGGGATTATAATGCAAATACAGCACACTTATTCCATAATATGTACATATGCCGTTAGTCTTAAACTTCGACGCTGTAATTCTGAAGGGGCTGAATATTACTGAATTCCAGATAGAGAAGCATTTCAGAAGAGTCATCATTATCAGAGCGTTAAATCTCTGTCTCATTCGAAGCGTGATGCTTGGTGGTAGGGCATTCGACCGACTGGATGGCTACCACCCCTGGTCTTCAGTATGTCGCCACAACATTAGTGGCCAGATTTCAGTAACCCTTAAGAGAGCAGCAGTGCATTTGTAGCACCTTTGGTGTTGCAATTTGTTGTCCATAGGGGATGGTAACCGCTTTTGGGTCATCTGCCTGTCTGCTGGACTCAAGCAATAAAAAAAGAGTTTCCTTCAAAGCCTAGGGTTAAGTTTGATATTTTGTATTCACTTTGTTGCGCGAACTTAGCATCTCTTTTACTTCTTTCTGCCTTGTACTCCGACGTATTACCATCTCCAAGGCAATTTCTTTTCATTCTTCATTTACCTTATTAATAGAAAATTCATGTTATTTGTCCATACATACAAAATTTCACATAGACTCCATAATCTATCAAATTTTAAGCAATGCAAACGAATCCACCTCCAATAATCGTAATATCTCTAACTTCTTTGAATCATCCATATAACAAAATTATTGTGTACATTATTCCGACCTATTTATCTCAAAACACCGTTTGAACAAATCCAACTAAAACTGACTTTATAATTTCTCATAACGAATGAGAACAAAGTTTGCGCTGAAAACCAATAACAGTGTTCGATAGTTTTCTTCTGCTTGCATTGATCTACTTCTCAGTAATGACTTTCATAACCGTTGTCTTACTGAAACTACTTTAAAGTTATATTGAACTCGTTATTTCTTAGCATATTTATGTTTCTACTCTTATTCTTGTATATAAGTTTATTTTATACTTTCAAATTAGTACTAATATGCAAGAAAATTTTAAGTATATACATATATACTAGCCGTCCCGGCAGACGTCGTCCTGCCCGGAAAAGCTTTAATCGATATTTAATTAATAAAAAATAGGGTTGGTCGTAGTGTTGAAAATTTAGGGTTGTATGTATTTTTAATGCTGTATCATAAAAAAATAGCTAAAATTTAGGGGTGGACTACCCTTAACATTTAGAGGGATGAAAAATAGATGTTATCCAATTCTCATACCTACCCAATATGCAGAAAAAATTTCATGAGAATCGGCCAAACCGTTTCAGAGGAGTATGGTAACTTAGATTGTGAGACGAGAATTTTATATATAAGATTATAATTGCACGTAAATTTAAAACTTTTGATTTTTTGAGTTCCGTAGACATGTTGGCATAAACGAAGACTCGCCACAATTGGCATTGCTGTCTACTGTACTATCTATTAAGATATGAGTTTTTTGATGAGATCAGCAGACAGGCAGACGACCCGCCTAGACGGAAGTTGTTATCATCGCTTATAAACATTTATAACACCACAGGTGCTAACAGTGTGCTGCTACTATCTGAAGGTTGCTTGTAAACTGTCCATTATTGGCTGAAACACAACTCGAAGTTGGTATGGCGGCACACTCTAGACTAGGAGTAGTAGGCTTTGGTCTAGCGATCAAATAACGAAAACAGTGGACGATCCTCACCCCATACTAGAACTCTTCACTGTATTGGCTGATACGCTTTTAGATGATTCTATTGCAATGTACAGTCGCGGAATGAAAATGGTTGTCACCTTCAAGTCGATTTTAGCTTGCACGGGTACAAGAAACAACATTTTAATAAATGAAGAAACGTGAATAAAGAAATTGAAATGTTTACAATGACACGCGCTGATATTCAAAAAGAAACAAAAAGAATATAATCACTACGATTAAAACAAATATCAAAACCAATAAAAAGGATTTGCATCTCTATACTTAGAAAATCAAACAACTTTGATCTAGTAATTTTAAACTTTATTGTCAAATAGTCAAACATAATTTTCTATGGAACAGCCTGTTCTGTGACTTCGTTTGAAAAGGCAACATGTGCTCGCGTAACGTTAAATGAACCAATTTGAACACTGGTGAACGTTTTCACACCACGCCTGTACAAAAAATAATTCATCTTAACCTAGATAATGAATGTAAAAATTATCCTAAAATAACATACTTACTAACATTATAAGCCCTGCCCTGAGTATCTTATAGGTACTTAAAATATGGAAATTAATATCTTCAGGAAGTAAATCATCTTAGCATTAATCTTTTTCAAGTTCGAATAACCGTAGCCATGATTAGGCGTTTCCAAGTGAGCGATTTGCTATCATTTGATAATGGAAAAATCGATTGCTTACACTTTTCACTTTAGGTGAAAATGCATTAGTGGAAGCGAGATAGATAATCCAGTAACGATGTAAAAAATATTATAGAGGATTACAAATAGTAACATTTGTATAACTAACATATTTCTTACCACACTTCTTCCTCGTCAAATTTATCTGATTTTTTATATTACAAGTTCGAAAATTCGGATGGATGTTTGTAACTCAACCACGCCAGAACGCCTGTACGGATCTGGATGAAATTTGGTACAAAGATTTATTGTAGTATACTTATTAGTATATTGCATACTGGTCACTTTATCCCATAGTACGGTTCGTGCGAGCACGATGCGATGGCCGAGAGAAGGCAAAGGGACGTAGAAGAAGCAAGGAAGGACTTACCTCGCCACCAGTCCGCCGTCACACTGCACTCGTCCCCCAGGGGTTCACACACTCACTAGGACTATGATCATTAAATTATATTTATAACAGTTTATTTTCTTCATTGTATTCGAACAATTTCTTGATACGTATTTATTTATATATTGCGGTGACAGCAGTGACATTAACTGAATGTCTCTTCCTTTGCGCATTCTTCATTTAAAGTTTTATTCTTTTCTTGATGGCGAGGATGGGAGGAAGAATTTACAAGGAGGTGTTCCTCGGCGCAACCAGTTCCCGTTGGATAGCATTAACGCAAATGAAGACGCGGGCAAAGACTTACACATTCTGATTAAATGATAGTCTGTTATATTCAAAGTTTTACTACAAAAAGCTCAACCACAGAAGCAGTCAAACTAAAGGCAAAATAAAAAACAACGTAGCCATCAAATACGCATATGAAGACTCCAGGGAAAAAGACGAAATTGTCACTTTTTCGAAACAGGGTAAAACACAAATTAATCTTAGAGTTGTTGACGTTTAATAAATCGCATGCAGGGAAAAGTAGCAGAGCATACCTAAAAAGTCCAGGGTAAAAACACGTTTGCAGAGATATAGTATGTCACTTTTTCCTATTAAATTTGACTTAACATAGTTGTTAATATTTTTTATACTTGAAACATTTTTTTATTTTTATGTGATTCAACTTATATTTCTGTTTTATTGTGTAACTTATAGGTTTCCGAAGAACAAGATTACAGGCTTAAAAATGCGATATCTCAAAACCAATGTTACTTAACAAGTTCGTTTTTTTCTCTGGAGTCTTCATATGGTAAGTGTGTCTACTACAGCGGCACCTCTCTAACATGATGATCATGTCTGATGGTGGCTGGAGATCTCCAGTTCTATCCCGACGACTAGGAGTTCATCCGAAACTTGCTCCACACAGAGAAGTTATCTAGTTTACGTGGCGCTCGCTCCTTTATGCCATATGTGAGCAAGCTGTGGAATGCGCTCCTCTCCTCTCGCTGTTTTTCCAGAGCGCTACAATATGGGGCTCTTCAAAAAGGGCGTAAACAGAAATTTAAAGTCTCAACTAGGTAGGCAACGCATCGGCTCCCTTAGTGTTGCAGATGGTCGACGGTAGTCACTTGCCATCAAGTGGACCCGTCTGCCAGTTTGCCTATATGTAAACATAAAAAAGTTCTCTGAGTCAAAGTCACAATTTTCAATGCTTCTCGAATTCTAGAACCGTATTCAGTTTGAGTTATTTTAGTTTCCAAATTTAAAAAGTACAGTAGAAAATAATGGACTAATGACTTGGAAAAAGAAACACATTTTTTATCGCGTTTAATTTGAAACAACTGTTAACTTGAAAAGGAAAAAACGCCAGTGAAAACAAATTGTGAAATGTTGACCCACTAAATATTAGAATAAGATTCAGGAGGCAATATTAAATTCCTTCTGAAACGAGGGTTATTTACGTAAATGTTTAGAGAGAGAGAGACTGGTTACTTTGTGGATTATAAAAATGTTTGTAGAACTAAGACTATTGTTAAATTAAGTAATAGTTCTAACAAAGAGTTTTTTTGCGGCTGTTAAACTTTGGTACCGGCCACAGTAAATTATTTTTATATTATATATGGATATGGAAATTATATATATATTTTTTTTTTATAAATAAGTATTAAAACAATACTTATAATATTACATCTAATAAGAAGATTAATAAGTAATTAAATATAACCTAAATAACTAAAATATTATACTAAAAGTGTCATTAACACTTTTCTTATTGTCTCTATTAGCGAAACTTTTTATGTGTTCTTTTTATAGCAGCACATTACACTACACTTTTTTTGTTAAACCACTAGTTCAATGTTTTGTCTTTTGAGCTTTCGTTAAGTGTGTTGTAGAGGAGCTGGATCGCCTCGACATTCACGTGATGATGAAGCGATGCACGTGGCTTCCGTACTTCCTATAATAATAATATATATATATATTGATGTTCTTTTGTTTTTTATACATATGTACATACAGATTTTCACGCCTGTTTCCTATGTGAGTAGGTAGAGACTATAGATTTCCAATTGCGACGATCCTTACAAATAACTTTCGATTCATATACTTTCATTAATCTCTTCATACATGCACGATTATTTGATATGTTTTATACCTAACCTCGTTTTAACACTTCTGTTATTTGATCATGTCGTGGACTGCCGATAGCAACTCTACCATTCAGAATAATAATAATAATAAATTTGTTTCAATTTCCCACAATAGTCTACACTGGCCGGGGCTTGTCCTTGGGTGCATTATTATATGGTGTAGACAGGGATAATCGCCGGTCAGTGTCACGCCACATATTTACATTAAATTTGTCAAGGGGCCTCTACGCGTTGGCCTCCCCATGGCCTCACGCAAGCCCTCCAAAAGTCCGGGCCATTTTTATGGCCCGTGGTCTTGAAAGACATACATATAATAATAATAATAATCGGCAGACATACACACACACTGCATATCCCCAAATTAAGCAATTTACGCTTGTGTTATGGGTAATATAAAACGGACCACTCTGGGGCCGATCCCAGACACCCAGACCATGATAAATAACGGAGAAAATACGATATTGTCATACACTGTTTTGTGATTATATTTCCATCCATCCTCTCTACATATCCAAACCACGATAACATTCGTTTTCCAACTCTTGTTATTATATCTTTTGTACTCCATAACGTTCACTTATTACACTATTCCGTACCATATTTAAGATTTATGCTTACCTCACATATACTTCTCAAAGCTCTCATTTCAACTGCATTTATTCTACGTTCAGGCTTCTTTGCTACGCCCAGATTTCACTGCGGTATATTACTGTTGGCACCAACAGCCCTTGAAAGACAGCCAAGCATGCTTTTACAGACACTCTCTATGGCTTTGTTTTTTATACAATTTATTATTCTTTTCATATTAAATACGTCATATATTCGCACTTGTCTTTTTAATTATTAAATTATTTACAGTCCAATAACATGCTAGAACCTACTGGACTCATTATCTAGATTACAGGCGTGAAACGATTAGCGTTGTAATGATCGTGTTTTATGGAATGAGTCAAAGTTCCCATAGCCCATTCCTCCCCCACTCCCATATCCCACTTTGCCTACTCAATCCCCCTGTTCCATTCGACTATATCATCCCTTGTATACCACGCATCTCGTCCGATCCCTCTATTCGCTCCTCTTTATCCCATTCTACAGGCTGCTACGCCCCTGGTGTTGCAAATATCTATAAGCGATGGTAACTACTTGCTACGGTGACACCTCTACGAACCGCGTTGATATGACCTCGATAAAGAAGACAAGCATCAGGACCCCATGGTCCCCTAAGTCTTGACACCAAAAGCATGAAATAGTTTAGCATTCGATTTTCTATTATAATATAAATTCCGTGCATTTTCGTAAAGCATTGTCCACAAACAGCCGGTTTGGATGCATTTAGCTATTTGTTAAGCCTTGCTTGAGGCAATTTGGCATAACGCCCGCCGGTGCACATTGTTCCCTCCATAAGCTAGGTGTGTCATATCGAGTGATAAATATCTCGTATTTGTTGAAGCCAGACTAGCACAGATAAATTTTAAAGTATTTTTAGTACCGGGTGAGCCACATTAAATAGCATTTTATAAAATATCTTTAAAAAAACAGTCATCTTTAAATAAATTTTCGTTGAAGGTATTGTTAACATAATATCTATATATAGCCTTGTTATTATAATATCTATTATAGTTACTACATTAAACAAAACGTAAAATTATTTTTTTCGAAGTATATCATATCACCAGCACAAGCAACCCGCTTAGAAGAGATCGCTATAAGCGATAAGTCCGCTCACTATTCTAATGGATATTTATTCATATTATAAGATCTAGGTTTAAGTTATGGCGTATAAACAGTTCTCTTTCATTAATTCATAATTTTGACGAAAAACATACTATCACTAAAAAAATATTTACAAGGTCCTGCAGTCAAGCCGACGATAAAAGTACATTAAATACTAAGTTACTAACATTATTTACAATATTAAAAATCACGCGTTACCATCCTATTATGTAACTACTAAAATATCATCATAAAAATAATTTCAGAGAGAGAGAAATAACTGTTTATTGCACACCAAAACATACAATTACAAAAACAGATCATATTTACAATATTTTCTAGGCGATACAATAGGCGGCCTTATCGCTCAAAGTTATCTCTTCCAGGCAACCTAAATTAAAAACAAATTTGAATCAGGCGATGTAGATGGTGCAGGAAAAGGTAATGGACACATAAATACTCAAACTAATTTAACAATTGAATATGCAAATACATACATACATATATAGTTACATAGTCATAAATATGCCCTTATACAATAATATGTTACAAAGTACTTATTATTTATTATATACATAAGTATAATAATAATATTATAATAAATGTGTTAGCATAATTGTCATGTGTTAATCATACATACACACATTTAAATACTGTTGAAATAAAATTAATACGCTATTTGACATCAATTGCTTTTAAATTATTATGCAAGCTTCGGAAACCCTTCGATGTATTTGATCCGAACCACACTTGGCCGATTTATTTAACCTAAAAATGCAACGATAATCGCCTGTTATAGAAGACCAGAGAAATTATGAAGTAATTTATCATTTCCCACAACAACGGCATTTGGCAAAACGTCATTATTCATTTCGATTGTTGAAAAGAGTTGGTTGGTGTCCCTTTGTGCTCTTTATCGAAATATCTATTCGGAAATAAATATGTGGACAATGGAAGGTTTTGATAGTTCCCATTTTTCATGAACCAATTGTGCAAAAAGTTATAATAGTAAAGCCTATTTTGGAACTATGAAACTATTTTATTTGATTTCCGAACAAAAATGCCGATCTAAAGTACAATTAATTATAAGTTATAATTCTCGCACAATAATTAGACACCTTAGAGACCTACTATGACATGTGCACCCGACAAAAGCCGAAGTGAGAATAATCTTTCGTATCTGTGCCTGCTCGCTTATACATTCGAATAGTAATTAGAGCTTCCCGCAAATATTAAATAATAGACGGCTACTTGAAAAAACGTTATTAAAATTATTTAAAGCCGGCAAACAGAAAGAAGGCCCGGCCCGCTTATCTTGCCTTAGAATGTGGTTACCGTTACCTACAGATATTTCGATAGCGAAGCCAATGCCAGTGCGTTCCACTTGCGTGGAAAAGAGATGCAGCAAAGGTATGAGGATGAGAAACGGAGTGCGGAAGGGAAAGTGAGCTACGGGAACATTCACTCATCGTACAAAACACGATTAATTCACGGCTAAACAACAAACCCAGACCAATTTAAATAGCGAAAAGTTCTCTTACAAACTCTACTCTGCTGGGAATCGAATGGATATTTTTTTAAATTTAAAAACATAAAATTGTTATCGTACTTATTTTATGGCCGTCATTAGTGTCGAACTGTTCCTTATTTTTATTGCATTGCGTCGAAGCTTGCCAGATGTGCGGATTAACTCAGTTAACGCGGCCGCTTTGTCGGTATTATACAGTTTAGTACAAAACAATGCCCGATCGGAAGGGTGGGGCAGTCAAGCGACGATTACGATACTAACAAAACGTGTGTAATACTTTCGATTAGCGATATAGTGACGGAATTTGCGCGTGTTGAATTGCATTGAATCGTGCAGTGTGAACTGGTTGCATCCAGTTTTATTTTTACCTGTTTTATACGTGTTTGTACAGTTCTAATCTTCTATAGTAGTTCCAACGGCATTTTAATTCGAGTCCTGTAGCACGTAACAATATAATAAAAGTTGTTATATAAAGAACTATTCTATAACTATTCTATTCTACTCACAATGTTTGACAGTCATGCTACATATAGTTACACATATATCGCAAGCTTAATACAATACTGAAACTACCCATGATTACATGTATTATTAATGAATTAATGAACGAATAATTCATTGCTAAAATGTATGTACACAAGATGTTACAATAAGCGTTGTTTCAATACATTTTGCCTTATTAGACGTGCAATATCCGAATACATGTCAGAATTATAAGACTAAAACATGAAATATAGGTATATACATATCAAATATTGCAATAAAATTATATAGTCTAGTTAGAAAATATTATTAATTATGTCTCATATTCATTAACAGTATTATAATTTTTGTTCAATAATTACAATGCCTAGTGGATATTCTACGTTTAAAGCAGGATTAGCGCTTTTGCACATATTTCCACAAAATTTCGTATAGTGTCAGTGTTGGATTAAGCGCGAGATATTTTAAAATGAAAATAAATTTTAATATCTAAAAGCAAAACAAACTACAGCGTCACCGAGTGAAAATTTAATCAAAATTTTTGTCGTTTAAATCAAAATTCAACCTAGTTGCTATTCAAAGTAGTTAGAATTGCAGTGACTACGTTCACAATGTTGCAAACACAAACTTTCGAAATGAAAGCTAACTGAAGTATGGTTAGTTAAAATAATTTGGAGTTAAATAGTGCAATGCAGCACGTTCATATTCGAGTATTTTTCAAACGTGAATATTTATTTCGCATTCATTTTCTATTCTTAATATACTACTACATTTTCATGTTATACCTATATATATGTAACACATTGTAAGTCTTATAGTCCATTTCATTCCATTCAGGTCATGTTAGAGCATTATTGTTAAATCTACATATTGTTACGTGCGAGCGGGGGTACGCACTTATGGATTGGAAGAACACACCAACTTTTAATTAAACCCTTTTATTGACTGACACAGCCACACGTAATACCGTTGCCCCTATACGCACGACTAACGATGCACTGTTCTAACGATAAGTTGTCTTACTCGCAATATCGTTGCCGATATTGCATAGACCACCTCCGATATTACCGCGTGTAGCTCGCTTCTGGTTCGTCTCTCGAACTACGCTACACTCCTTCACATAACTGTCCACTAATCTTGTCACTAAATTCACCACTTAACTCGTCACTGTCTACTATTGATCTTCTGTTCCAACTCTTTAGTATCACACTTGTCGCTTCACCGGCTTGAACAAAACTCAACTCTAAACTGCCCGGTAGGCGCGCCTTACGTTATTTATATACCCGGGAGAATTTTCTAGAGCCCATCTAGCTATATCTGTCACTTCTTTCCCGATCATTCTGTTCGGGAACTTGCCTTTTCCTTCCAGAATGTTCTTGTTTTTTCTAAAAGGTCTAAAACTGATTTATGCTGCTGGACATTTCTACCCTCGATCGCCACACTATATTTAAAGCAAAAGAACAATATACGTATAAGATGGAAGCCGTTAGTTGTTGTGTTAGTACAAACAGTACTTTAAATCATGAACTAAACTATTAAAAAACCTAAAAACAAATACTATAAACACTACTATATAAACAAGTATACACTAGTACTATTACTAAACTAATGTGGGCCTATTCATGCTCCACTACTTCCAGTTTTTTGAGACTAATCGACAAAAATCGACTTTGTCTTTTAGTCAAATCCATTAACCCTACTGAAAAATGCAAAGCCTTCTCAAGAAAATTATACTATCCTTTATATGGTTTACATGAGCAAAGTCCTCAAGAGAGCAGTCCAATAAGAAAACCAACATTTGAACCCGTATTTTAAGATTAAAAGTGCTTTTGTGTCAACCCTTCTCCTATTTCCAGTAGGTTAAGCAACATTTGGTTTTTTTTTTAAGCCATTCTCTTGATTCCTCTATGTTCTCTGTACATAGTAAAATACAAATTAGTAAATAAACTTTGTAAAAATTGCATATTTAATTTCAAACGAGCAATTATCCTTTTTCTTTTCTTTCGCATTCTCCCTATTATTTGGGGTTGGCACAATATGGCGCAGATAGCGCAGTCTTCCCCAGGGGGTGCCGCCCTGGACTCCCCCCCCCCGTCCAGGTAGCGGTACAAGGGGATGCGTCCCCGGGGCCCCGAGCGGCCACTGTCACATTCCCCCCTTCACTCCGTGACAGTGGTGTCCCACCTTTCCGCCTCCAAATCCTAATGCCTTCCCTCCTTCCCAAACCTCCTCCCCAAACACCCATCCTTCCGTTGCGACCGCCAGCGTCGAGATTTCTCCGCTGGCCGTCGAGGACGGCGGTGGTGATGTCCACCCCACCACCGCCCGCCTGACCGGCGACCTACCCTCCCCGCTCCGTCCGCCGACGCTGCTGTGTGCGCGAGGCGGCGGGAAAAGGGGAGGAAGGAGAGGGGGAGGGGTGATGGTGCAGCAGCAATCCTTCGCAGCCTCCCCCTCCCCCTATCGCGAGGCCCCCCGCCGCTGACGCTGCTGAGTGCGCGAGGCGGCGGGGGGCGGGTGGAAGGAGAGGGGGAGGGGTGTTGGCACAGGAGCAATCCTTCGCAGCCTCCCCCTCCCCCAATCGTGAAGCCCACCCCCCCCCCGCCGCTGACACTGCTGAGAGCGCGAGGCGGCGGAGGGGAGAAAGGAGAGGGAGGGGTGATGGCGCAGGAGTAATCCTTCGCAGTCTCCCCCTTCCGGCGGCAGCAGGCGTCGAGGTCTGGGGGATCCAAATAGACCTCCGCCCGCACTAATGCCGCGAGAGGGCGCGAGAGGCAGCCGCGCGTCCCTCTCAGGGCCGGGGAAACGTCATTCCCCGGCCCGAACACAGGAGAGGCCGCCTCTGCTTATGAGGCGGCCAGCCGCTGCCGGGGTCGCGGGTTAAGCTCGTGCACATACCGTGACCCCGGCGCTAGGCGGTAAGAAGGCTCCCATGGGGTTTTAGTGGGTATACCGGCAGCCGGTCGTATTGAACCGGCGTCGGGGAGCCCCACACACCGGCCGCGCATGATCCGCGCGGCTGACGGTGCGGTAACGCATTTCCCCATGTAAAAAAAAAAAAAAAAAAAAGATAGGGCGCAGTGATCCCGTGATCCGTCACAGGGGTCCACCTGCATCTGGGGATGCGGTGGGACTAAACCTCTGTTGGTGAAGTGAGTTGTTCTGCTTCCCGGGGCAACTCAGGCCTTGATGCGCGGTTGAACATGGGTGTAACTACGTTCTAAAATTTTCTTCCAACCACAAGCGCGAGCACATGGGAGGCATATAAATCTTCATACATACATACCTTACATATAATAGAAGTCTTCATACATACCTACAAATAATGGAGTAGTTGAGAACGTCTGTATCAGAATCCCCACACAGGCCATGCGGCGCTTCATCTCACCGCGTAACGTGTAACCCCCAACAAAGGGCCCGGTATTGTACGAAATATATTCCCCCTGCTTCAAAAAAAACTTCTCTTCTCCTCCCACACTCCTCTAATTTAATACACGTGCTCTGTCACACCACAAATCATCGTCTTTCACACAATCCATCCATCCCTTTTTATTCTACCTTTATATTTGTATCCATCAATGTTGCAGTTTAACATTATTTTTGTCATGTGACTTTCATCCATTTTCATATACCATACCACCTTAATCTACTTCCTCTCAATTTTTCAAAGCAATTCCTGTATAGGTACGTATATAATTCTTCTATACATGTGTATGCCACAAAACTCCTAAGCCGCTGGACCGATTTTTTCTACGTTTGAGCGGATCCCGGAATGGTTAAGATTCACAATTAGATCCGGTAAGCGATGCCGGAATCGGCTTTCCGGACTATGTTGATTTTTTCTGTTTGAGTTGGTCCTGGATTATTAAGATTCATGTAATGTTTGCCACCCGACTAATACATACATACTAATTCTATGTTTTTTATATATTTTTATTGCATGCAAACAACCAGATAGACAGTCAAACAAAAACTCTGAAAATTGCATTTTTGAAATCTGGTTCGAATTATCCCCTCTGATTTATTTCACATTTTTAAACGCATTGTACAAACTCAAACCGGTTACAGATTTATTATAGTATTCACTTCATATATATATGTAGGGTGGGTGAGTGGTTGTTGAAAATTGGCTCGCTTTGAATAAAACAGATCTTCGAATAAACACACACAACCTACCACCTTCTAACGCTTTCGGCTAACGACTCACTCGTTTATTCCAAATCAATCAAAACTATGATATTTTAACCTGACACGTAATAATAAGACGACTATTTCATACAAGGAACTAAATAAAATACTGACTTACTAATTTGGGACAGCTTTCTGATGTGGCCAGTTTCTTTGCGCATTTGACAATTATTAAAGACATGAAGCTCACAAACACCAGCCTCCACTTCATCTTTCCTCCTGACCTGGCAGCTCAAATACTTTCCTCACGCCGTAATCCCCTCCCGCTTACGTAACCGAGCGAGTTGAAGCGGCGATCTTCAATTTCTCCTGTTATTTTGGGCTCAGTATGAATCTAAGTTTTAATTTTTGTACTGAACCAAAGATACTATGCAAAAAAGAAAATGGTATGAAAGGAGCCAACTTACAATACTCAAAATCATGGTTGATTTTATTTTGACTTTTTTTTAGTTCAGATATAAATTGTTCATTCTATGCTTAGGTACAAATTGCTCTGAAGACTGTATCAAAATTTTAGCTAAAAAGATTCCGATATTAATTTTGTATAAAATGCATGAAATGCCATGACTGGTACCCGTGAAAGGAAATCTTGTAAGTGCCCTTTTTAAGCCCACAGTGTGTATTGTTCACAGGGTGAAGTGTATGGTTTAGCCATAACGGTATATGATCTAAGGGTTTAGCATAGTTTAAGTTTATACTAAGAAGGAATTGCAGAAAGCTATTTTTGAAGTGAAACTTTTTTAGAATAGTTATTTCGAAACTCGAAAAACGAAAAAGCGGCAGTAGAACGAGAAAACACATAAATCTACAGAATGACTGCGAGAGAATGAGATACGAAATTTACTTTGTTCAGCACAGATGAGAGAGTCAATAAGACCATGATTAAGCATAGGTCCAATTTTGACCGAAATAAAACTGATAATAATATATTTGACGTTTATAATTATAGTTTAAGGTTTTGACTAAAACAGTGAAAAATTTAAAGTGATACTTAAGAAGTTTATTTTGGATTACAATATCTTATACGGATGTAGGCTAAAGGTATTTATTATATTTATACTAGCTGCGCCCGCGGCTTCACATAAATGTGATACGTCTTATTTTGATGGGTAAGCTATATTACCGTAAAGTTTCGTCAAAATCCATTAAATAGTTTTTGTGTGAAAGAATAACAAACATACATCCGTACATCCGTACGTCTAGATATCCATACATTCATTCTTATAATTCTTTCGCATTTATAATATTTTAAGGATTAATAAAAGTTGGAGAAGAATTATCTGTGAATACGTTCTCTGAAGTTTCACTTATACTGCATCTGAAGTACACACACACACCCACACACATGTATGACATGTTATATTAAAAAGCAAATATATTAAATTGAATATATACGTAATATAAAAGAGATAAAGCATGGTATACGCGAATATTTCGAAGGAATTTTATGAATACTTTGTAAACATACCATGTCGTAGCGCGATGGGAAAACTCGGCTGGGAGAGCTCATTCCAATTACTTTACGCAAGATAGGAAGTAACCAGTAATATTAGAACATCAAATATAATGAGATAAATTGTGTTAAAGGTAAAAAACAGGCTTTTATAAAATTAAAATAACAATAATCGTTATGTCTATATTCTGGGAAAAATTGTCTCAGCATTGCACTTAAAGTAATAAATTGTTCATTTCTCATATACTGAAAGTACGCTCGGAGTTGCCTAATCACAGACAACACACAAAAGAAGTCCAAATGCGGGAAGGGTTAACATGCTGCACATTTCTTTGTCGGTATGTAACAATATGATTAAGAAAAGAAAAAGAAGAAAATAAAAATATTTATTATCGCGAATGAATGCACATAAAATTAAAACAAACTAAATTAACAGCATATACATACTCATAAAATAAAGCCATTAAACTTTTATAAAATATAACAGCTTTAAAACATAAATGTACATAGCACTCACGACAATAAGGCTGGTACCTTATTAACTAATTTTATTTAACCGCGATCGTTATGCAAGCGGCCCTTAATGTGAATTTTCTAGCACTTATCAGGAAAACGACAGGATAGTAAGATATAATTATGTAAAGCCCGGCATTAATTAGAATACCGATTCTTTAAGTCCCTTTTAAATTATAAAATAGTACAAAACATTAAACAGAAACATTCGCTCCAATAGACTTTAATGGGAACTTATACTTGCCACGTATGTCGAGTTCAGCTCTTCTCGAGGTCTATTTGTCTCTGTCCCGCTGACATAGAGCTATTGTTTCGACCCGTGTCCACCACAATATTGGTTTATTTTGCCCTTAGAGACAAATATTAATAGGTCAGTGTTTTACACAATGGTTTCTTGCTTTTATGCTTTAAGTAGTGCTTCATATTCACGTCTAATTTAGATGTTATATTTTGTGGCTTGGGTGTTTTAATACATAGTTGTATAAGTTATATACATACAAACTGTTCGGTAATAATACCAAAGACGAGGTTAGGTAGAGAAGGGAAGCTTCCCTCCTATTTCCTCTTTGGAGACCAAAGTCAGCCGTCCTTGGTCTCCGAACGAGCAATTGACACTATAACTCTAACGATGGCATATATGCCTTTTATATCTATATTAGAAACTATACTACATATATTCTTATCTATACTAGAAATAAAGAAAAAATATAACTTGACAAAAAAATAGTCAACAAATATTTTTTTTACATTTTAATGGATAGTGCCTACACATAATTAAAGCCACGTTATAAAACGTCGGAATTAACAAAATAATAATTATAATAAAACTACAGTTTATCGGTTTAAGCGTGGTATTTGATTTAATTTTTAATTATTATTCTCACTCGGTCCCTTTTCAGCAGTCAAAAGTGACCAAAACGTCGGATTAAAAAACAGATAAAGTACGATAATTAACAGCGTTAGAAGGTAATTTTACGTACTAGTCGTGAAAACTTCACGAAATACTAAAGTAAGTAATTCCTAAAATTAGATCTATTAGCACATGCCACCGGCCTAGATGTTGATAATTGACAAGAATGTGTTTTAAATAATAAACCGAAAAAATGAGAAAAAATTGCCACGTGGCATCATCTACTACTGTAGAGATTAGGAGATTTTAGAATTACATTTTTAAATCATCATTAATCTAATTGATAATTTTTAGGATTATAAATTACGTCCATCGGCAGCGGGGCCTAGAGTCAGGCTGCCGTTAGTTAGGGCTCTCCAGGAACTTCCTCACAATACGTCCGATGCTCAGGAGAACCGCCTTTTGTATCTGGCCCTTATCCATTTACCGAGTGAGGTGTCGATCGAGGCTCTTCGCTATTAAACCGTTAACGGATACCACTATCGGTACGATGGTCATTGTCCCCATATGCCACATGACAGTAATCTCATGCGCGAAATCTAGCTATTCGTCTTAAATAATCAATCTTCCCTACGATAACCTTCTTTGATTATGAACAAACACATTGTTACGAGTTACGCAGGACTCGAATCAAAATTCCGTCGGAATTACTATACAATTTATTAGAACTATACAAACACGTAAAAACATCAGTAGATATATAAGTAGACACTAGTAGTACAAACTGCACGATTCAATAACACGCGCAAAGTCCGCCACCATATTGCTCATCGAATCTCCGTCTTACATGTATCGTAATCCTCGCTTGACTGCCTCACCCCTCCGTTCGGGCATTGTTTTATAGTAAACTGTATAATACAACAATCGACTGCGTGGGCTGAGTATTTCCAACAAAACTTAATCTGCACAGCTGGTTAATTATTCCTGCGAACGGCCAACAATAACAATAGGCTATTGTCTAATTGAAAATTTTAAACACAAAGTAAACAAAAGAACTCCAAATGCGACAAAGGTAAAAAACTGCGTTTATGACAGGCAGGTGTGCCTTCACCTTTGCCTGCATCTAACAATATTATATTAAATATTGTAAGTGAAAGGACAAGAAAGTAACGACTATTGTCTAAGAATTATGTCCATAAAGAAATTAAATGCTGCTAAGAGTCATATAGAAATAAATAACTTAAATTGCCTTATGTCTGAAACTTGGCAACCGAGCGCAAGCAGCTCGAGATAATAACTAATATCATCCGGATTTCCAGTTGAAATGGTACGCTGACTTCACTACTTACTTGAGTTATAAGCTTGCACACCCCAAGTTAAAAATGGAAGATATATAAATTTTATTTCTAATTGTAAGAACATAACAGAATTTGCTCATATAGAAGAAGAATTAATACTAAGAATATATCATAATAAGCCCAGCGTTAAATCCCGGTTGCTTTCCAGATTTACTATATGAAGTGTTGAAAATTGTTCTACTTATATCGACTAGTCTTTGGATGGTAGTCAATTAGAAAGCCTTTGGCTGTATAGTAGCAATAGACAGGGTGAACTCAGGTCAGTCAGGGCTGCGGCGTCGAGCATGGCCTGTTTCGTGGCCCTTGCATATGACGTTAGAATACGGAGTCGCTTAGTAAGTATTTGGAAAAAAACAGCCGACGAGGTCCACACCATCCCACTGTCATGTCTGCGAGCAGTGGGGTCTTCGAAAACGGATTCACCTCGAAAAAAAGGCTGCGTCCGGCGTGACGCTATACTCGACCGACGATGAAAATGTACTATTTAATAACAAATTACATACATATGTACGTGTGACATATGTCACATAAACCAAAAAACATATCAAGAAATTGTATGAAGAATGACATAATAATTTCTGGCCAGACGAAGATGGATACCAAATAGAGATGTGTAAAAGAAAAAAATATACTGTGCCGATCGCAAATGATTGGGAATCAAATCAAATAATTTATTGCATAAACATATGGTACGTATACAAATAGGATATGGCATTTTTATAAAGATGACATGTTTTTTGCCTATTTGGTGAGCAATTTTAGTCTTAAATTTTTATAGGGATACACCACATCATACAACATCATATTATTTAGCGGGACTCGAATCAAAATGCCGTAGGAATTATTATAGAGTTTATTAGAAATATACAAACACGTATAACACAGGTACAAATATAACCGAACACAACAAGTCCAAACGTAATACAGATGGTCCTAATTCAACAAAACGCGCAAATTCTGTCACTAATAGATTACCGAAAGTACACACGTCTCGTCTTGATCGTGTTTCTTGCCTGACTGCCCCCCTCCTCAATCAGCTCATCGTTTTATACTGTACAAATGCAATGTGTACGTCCGGCAACGTAGACCGAATTTCCTAGAATCAGCTTTACTTTAAAATCCGTAACACCTGCCTAATGATTAAAATACAACAATAGGTCTGTTGAAACATGTTCTCTAGAAACGTATGCCAATAAATAAATAAACAAAGAAGACGATCATAAAAGAATTACAATAGTTTCAATGTTATTATTTCAAATGCCGGCGGGTAATAAATGTGCTTGTACATTTCTGTACGTGGAAATTGTCTATGTCAGAGCTTAGGTTGTAGCAATATTTGATTAAAATTTTACTGCTAACTCAATAATTATACCGAAATACGATGGAGAAAGAGGAGAAAAATAAGAAAGTGTTTAAACAACAAACTCAAGACTAAATCCAGTCCAAATTACTCTATCCGTCGTAATAATTTGTGGCACCGGATCACTAACAATGAGAGACGTGTAAAAATTAACGCCCACGCATCAGTGGTTTATTAGATTAAGCAAGCCGTGTAACTGGAACCACCCGCGTCAATCATGCTAGGGATAGAGGCAAATTGACAGGTAAATTGGCGATGCGTGTATTGGCAATAAGTGACGTACGATTTTTTTTTAGTCTATGCTGAATTTTACATCCGCAAATATATAAAAGACGGACATGATGAGTCAGGCATAGAGCAGACATGCAAGATAATTTAGACAGGTCATCAAGGATGTCGCGACCTTTACATGACTGATAAAAATGAGGGCTATATTTCCATAATATTTATATGAATTTAAGGTTTACCTTCTCATTCAGAATATTTAAACGAATTTTATAGACTTACATATTTTTGTTTAATAGTATTATTCATAACTGCATCTTGACTGCGTTAGTCATAATTGCATTCTGAATGCGACTTTGCAGAACATGTTTTAACAAGCCTATAAACCATAACTATTATACAAACGGGGTTAAGTTTCTAATGTGCTATCGTTTCAAATTACGTAGGTATAAATCGTGTCCAGGAAGCCCGCACCAATTAGATAGGTGGTTCCAACTGCCATAGGCGACGGTGAAGAAAATAATCGTAAATAATAAGCATATCGATGTAATTCCTAGAGCCGCTTCACTCTTCTACGCAACCGTTCTCTAGAACGTTTCTCTTACACACCGTGGGGATTTGAAATGAGCTACCAGCCGTGGTTTTCCCACAGCGCTACAATATGGATTTTTTTAAAGGGTCTCATAAAATTTTGTCGAGGCCGGCAACGCGTTAGTGACATTTTTGGTGTTGCAAACGTTACGATTACGACGTAATAAAAAAAGCAACGTATGATACTCACCAATATACTAAATAAGGAACTATAAAATAGGTTGGACTAGCGTAGATAACACCTATACTGTCTATTCCCATAAAATGGGGTGTTCGGAACTCAATAGTGGAACGTTATAGGCATCCTAATTACAAAACTTCTAATTTTGACCTATAAGATATTAACAAACGATTCCGAATTAATTTTAGTTCGAAAACGTAGGCCTTGAATTACGAAATTCTCAGCAGATGTTATTGAAAGCCAGTATTAAACGAAGCCAGTAACAAATATGAGAAAACAATTTAGGAAAGATTAAAATGTTAACCACTTATATAAAGGGATTTCACAAAAGAAAGAAATTGGTTTTAAAAGTATTTCTAATTTTCTTGGAAATTTGACAATTCACGAGTGTAGATGCTTGAGGAAAGGTACAGTTTATTAAGTCATTTCTATTGAAATAAAAATATTAGGCCGTGGTAGAAGTGTCTTTATATAAGTGTATGATTTTAATAAGCATTTTTGATTGAACGCAGGGGATACCCTGCGGCGTATACCTCTATTGGCACAGGGAATACCCTGTGGCATTTATTTTTAGGTTGTGGGATGGCAGAGTAAAACAAGTTTTCTTTTGAAATGCACAGTGCATACTTAATAGCGGTTTTATATTTATTATTGAAAATACTTATGACATGGACACAGCGAGACAGCGGAACTTCACAACAATAGACAAAACATAGACCGGCCATTGACACTGTCTTTTTACTTTTTCAATTTATGGCTTGGTTGCCAGATTAATATTTAACAATATTAATACTGAATATATAATTGTTTAAGTGCTTGTGTCAAGTTTCATGAAAATTTATACATATTAAAGAAGTCGAAAAAAATAAATAATTAACAAACATTCAAAGAAGCACTTCTTCATATACTAGTAGCTTATGAATTTCTTATACATATCTATGTTTATAAGTGATACAGGCAGATCACAAAAGAACTGTATTCTTTTAGCTCAAACCAAATATATATCTTATTACTTATTATTCTACTATAAGCTGTAAAAATAAAACTGCAGTAATGCTTTAAAACATACGAAGTTTGATAATATAAGCACACAGGAGTTGGCGTCTGACAAGGGTCAAATACTTCTATCCGACCTTATAATATGCGTATTTGTCTCACAAAACTTTTGCAACATTTCCATACCGTCTAAATGATTTGATCACTTCTATTTACACATAGAAGTACTATGACAGGCTTCTTGAGAAATGTGTCAAAAACTGCTTGAAAAAGGGAAGCTAAAGAAAAATGAGAAAACAAGTAACCATTTGGTACATTACCTGCGATGCAAAAATGTCCATTGTTCTTTCAAGCAGAAAGCTCTTTTCGAATGCCATATTTTAGCGTAAAATTTTGCATTTTTTAATATCATGTTTTGGATAGTTCTAAGGAATATGGAAATATACATTTTTGTTGGCTGGACTGGGTTTTGTTAAGGGTGTTTTAAATTTTATATGTTTTAGTGGGAAATTATTATAACAAAACATATTAAACTTGGAGAATTGTTTAATGCCGATATAAATTACAATCTTATACGAATATATAAAGCTGAAGAGTTTGTTTGTTTGATTGAACGCACTAATCTCAGAAACTACGGGTTTGATTTGAAAAATTATTTCAGTGTTAGATAGCCCATTTATCGAGGAAGCCTACAGGTTATATATCATCACGCTAAGACTAATAGGAGCGGAGTACCAATGAAGAAATTCAAAATCGGGGGGTTTTTAAAACAAACTCCATGCAGACGGCGTCGCCGGCACAGCTAGTTATTTACAGCTATTTTGATGATTTTATCATTTTTATTAAAGTGGATTCTAGAATGGTTTAAATTAACTATTGTTCCCGGTAAATTTCGCTGCAGTCAGGTTCTAGAATTTTATTTCTAAGAGCAGGACAACGTCTAGCCGGCAGACGTTGTCCTGCCGGGTATAGCCAGTTTAAAATAAAATTCCTTTTTTATACCTATAAATTTGAATATCGCCACAATCGTACCACAACAATTATAATGCCGTTATGATGCCAGTGATCGACCATTCCGATACGACTATAACACAGACTTAGGCTCAGCTTCTCTTGTTATGGATTTTTACTGTCGAGCCAGAAAATAATAAGGAACGCTTTAATTTCCCAATCCAGTTGGTTTTCTGCAATTAACCAAAATACGATATTAATCTCACCAGCATACCATTTATTACGCTATATTTGACCTTTGACGGAAAGCTTAACTTAAGCTTACATTTAATATTAAATAGCGCATATTAAATTTATTTCCAAAGTTCATCTCAGGCGAGTGTAAAATTATGAAGCTTAACAAAGGCCTGTTTGGAACTGTAGGCGTGGGCTAAGTAAATGAATAGTAATAAATTAATTATAGCGGCAAATTATTTAATAGCAGCCGCTTGTTCTTAAATTAACAAAGTTGGCAACATTATTTATTGTCTAACCCAATTCATTAGGTATTTTGTTCAATTACAATTCAGGTACAATTATTTAATTTATCTAGATTTTTCTTAGAAGCCTACATTTGAATGGTGGTATTCTCGTTGGTAATATTATATTGGAATACTCCTCTATTTTCCTTATCCAGCACCCAAAAGCGACTTTGCGTTAGCTGCCTATCCACCAGGCTAGAGGAGGTCTTCTACCTATGTCGAGATGTAACTTCCATTCCAGAACTCATCTGCTCTGTCAGCTATCGATCTTGCGACAAACGTCATTTGCCTACTATTGCTTCAACTTACTATTTTTTTAATTTTGAGAGTTAAAACAATATCCTTAGTTCTCTTATGGTTCCCTCTAGTAAGACCAACCAGTTCCGACGAAGAGAGAGGAGGGAGCGTTGCGGGCGGCGCAGTCCGCCACACACCGCGCGACGATATAAACTTCAATTACATAACTGTAATATCTTCAATTACGCTTTTTTTATTGCAGGAGTTCAGCAGACAGGCAGACAGACGGACCACTGGATGGAAAGCGGTTACCATCGCCTATGGACATTTGCAACACCAAAAGTGCTACAAATGCGCTGCTCCTGTCTTAAGGGAGACTGGAACCTGGTCACTAATCCCGAAACACAACTCAAGGTTGCTATAGCGACATACTCTAGACCAGGGGTGGTAGCCATCCAGTCGGGCAAATGCCCCACCACCTGGCTGTGAGTTGTTTTGTTGCCTGTTACGAAAGGCCACCCGACCGCAGGAAATTGTATTCTTTCTCCGTTCCTGCACGGATAATATCATATAATCATTTCATAACAGTCCACTAATCATTGAAGCACCTTACCATCATACAATAAACGTAATAATAAAATAACCATCCCCCTGCACATGATGGTTGCCGCCGGATATTTTTGAAATTCATACATACGAACCTACACAGACTATTGCAATATTACTACTTCGGCCTTAAAGCCGTCAATATACATCTCCTAATAAAACTAGAATTCACCAGAGAAGACATATGAACTGTAACGGGTACATAAAGGACTGTATTAGGGCGGCTGAATATAACTTCGAGGGATCAAAGAAAAGAAATAATAGATCCTTATCCCTTTCCAGTAATAAGGAAACCTTAATAATATCAACAATGGATATACTGGAATATGGAAGTTCTTATATATGAAAATTGTAGATACAATTATAACGGTCAAAGTATTTCAAAAAGATACCTTATTTTTTCGCTTGAAGGCATTTCAGACATGAAAATATTATTCATATTGATAAGAATGATCTTATGTACTACTTGCATGACAGAAGGGTTGCCATAAGCAATAAAAGAACAGCAACTGGTCACTATATTTATAATCAGAGAACCTCTGTTTTGACTGTACACAAATATATTTAGAACACCTCGCCATCCTTCCAACAGTTTTACAGTATAACAACTTCGCAAATTGGCACAACCAATAGCGGATTGAAGTCTTAGATAAATTATTTTATTTAAAAAGGTTATGACTAACAAGGATTTGATACATTATTGTTTGGAAATTTTAGATAATATTTTATATGAGATATTATATAAAATATTATATTTCAAGTTTTACGTGTAATAAAATACGTAGTAAAAATGTAGCGCATCTGCCAACATGAAAATATAATGAAGTAAATACCGTCTATATACAATTAAGAGAATCTGAATTATAATCTACATAATTACCTCATCGTATAAGAAATAAATACGGTTCCATAAAGTTATGGAGAACTACTGTATACAAAACAGGCGCTTATCTCGGTATAAATAAAATTTACCATCATTATTCAAATAGGAAATGGTCGATTGCATCGTTTACATAACCAAATTAATTATTAACCTCAGAAAGAAAACATGACAAGAAAAACTATGCACACTTGCTTATATTTATAAATGCAGTTAGATTTCAATCATTAATTCCAAGTAAAGCGGCCTCCTAATATCAGCCCATAAATGTCCTACTGCTGTGCTCGGGCCTTCAATTATAGGGGATAGACAGTTTACCCGCCAAGCTTGTCCAAGGCGGCTTGGCAGGTTTGACATATCGGTTACCTCGATGTGTAGGTTGCGTCACGATGTTTTCCTTCACCGTTGTTAGCACGTGGTAATTGTAACAATATGCACATTAGATGAGAAAACTGACAAAGTGGTGCATGCTTTTCGGCCAGGATCGAACCCGCGTCCTTTGAGTTTGGGACGCGTGCGCTAACCATTACGCTACCACGAGTTTTTTGTTGTGGCCACCTATATGTTAATATTTGTCGCGATTTACCTATCGTGATATATAAAATTCTTGCTACCAATTTTCTTCAGAAAGATACATAAACATTTAGATAACTTTCAAAACGTTACTGAAATAAACAATTGGAATTTACTGGGTTCTGTTATCGAAAGAATTCATAAAACTCATTCGTGGGTAAAAAGTATTTCTTAAACTCAGAACTTAGTTTATAAGCAGATGGTATGTACTAGTATAAGACTTGTTAGTTCTTGTCAATAAATAAAAAAAGACGTGAATTTCCTGCACGCTTTTGACATCGTCCCTTGCCACGTGGTCATATTTTTATTACAAGCTTTTATTTAACTTGCAATGGATGTACGTATATTATATGTATGTAGTAAGTTCGGATGGAATCTTGTAAGTTAAATTTGATCAACTTCCCGGTTTCAGATTGAGCTGAAATTGCGCACGCATATGTATATCGCATGACAATGCAATAATATAGTACCATGGAGCTGATCTGATGGTGGAGTCGGAAGGTGGCCGTAGGAACTCCTGTACTAAACAAGATAGACCCGTCGTGTTTGGGCTCATTTTACTTGTCTTGGCTAGCACTCTGCTGCTACATAATATCCAGGATCTCAAAAGCTTGTATTTAAAAACCTTTTAAAAAACAACTTACACCTGTGTAACTTTCAATAACCTGGCAATCTATGCAATTGAAGATTTCAGCGATAATTTTCTATCCGCCATTGGGTTTAAAGGGACTTCACGTTCAGGTGCCAATAACTTCGTTAGTACAACCTTTAACGGCCGGGACTGGGGAACATCCGTTGATGGTTTTCCGATTGTATTAACCGCAACCGACGGTGGCTTGATTAACCCGGAACGGGTGAGCAAACTGCCCTCTTAATAAGAACCTTACAGGAAATGATGATGGAAGCCGATTACGAAACTTAAAAGGACTGATAACTCTTATTCATTTTTTGTAGACTGATGTACTTTCCTACTTATTTGTGGGATACTAGAGCTATTTTGGCAAAAATAAACACATGACTGTCATTTACATTTGTATCACCGTATATCTAATTATACATGTATATGTTGGAGAAGGCCTCGTTCTCATGACATCTTCTTTAGTTATTGCAGGTTTAGTGAGCGTCATCAGGGTAAAATGCGAGCATAAAACACAACGGCCACAGTTTATACACTTTTAATTTAGATTCGATCAACATTTTGACATAGTTTAGACCGAGCAGCGTTTTCAGGACACCGCTCATACTTCCAACTTCAATACTTTCTTTAAAATACTCCATGGTCCAATTCGACCTATTGCCATCAACCGAATGTGTCACAAAAACTCCTCCGTCTACCGAAGTAGATATTACTAAAGTATAGAGCGTAGGGCGTCTTGACCCCGCTGAAGACATGCTCTGCTCTTATTAAATTACAATATTCATAACTTTTATTAGATTAGAACGATCTTTAAGCTATAGAAACATTTAACAAATCAAATAAAATAGAATTAAGAATTTTAAAAGTAGTTAAAATGTAAACAAATAATATTGTGCGTTATAAATCCAATCAACAATTATCCGATTTATATTTTCCCTCCGACATATATATAGTAGAAAACTGTAAAAACCAAGAGTAGTAGCGTAGTAGTATATTTACATTTTAGTTTAGTATACCACCAAAAATAGTTTATAGAAATTTTCTTTCAAACCTCCTTAGACACTGGGTTGCCTGGAAGATATCGCTATAAGCGATAAGGCCGCCCAAACAATGGCACCATGAACTCAAACCAATTGTCTAGGTTTGAGTTCATGGTGAACAATAAAGGGTTTTCATTCATTCAACATTGCGTGTAATGCCGAAAATAAATGATTCGTTTCTGGTTTTTAAATGATCATAGAAATTATGCATTGTCTGCTTCAAAAAATAAATGAAATTATTTTTTTAAGATTTCATATTTGTCTTTTTTCACAACTTATCTCCTCGTTTCTTATTTAACGGTGTTTCTTAGATTATAGAGTACTAGCTTTTGGTCTTGGTTTTATTCCCGTTAACGTTATCCCACGGGAACCGTACATATTTCTGGGATAGCAAGTAGCTTATGTGCTATTCCAGACTATAATCTATATATGTGCCAATTTTATCTAAATCCCTTCAGTCGTTTCGGCTTGATTAAAAAACAAACATCCATCGAAACTTTCGCATTTATAATATTAGTTTAGATTAGATATAAAATAAATATTATTTATTATAAATAGATAATAGTTTTTTTTTACTCTAAAATAAAAATCCGAAAATAAGTTAATAATATTTTTACGTCACATTTCTATACAAAGTGAAAGATAGAAATGATTATTTCTAATTTTAGATTTACGGCCATTTTGCTTGAGAACTGCTGGATATAACTATAACCATAAATATATGCATTGAAATAAACATTAGCGTTAGTCACTACACCGGAAACTCCGGGTTCGATTCTTGGCGTGGTAAATTTTGGAAACGAACTTTCTGTTACTTACTATGGTCTGAGTGACTGGAATCGGCCCCAAGTGGTCCGTTGTATATTACCCATAACACAAGCGTAACTTGCTTAGCGTAGGGCTGAATAAATGTGTGTATTTGTTTGTCGATTTTAAGAAAAAAAATATTTTAGTAATTTAACGAAAATTGCTTACTAAAGATCCGCATAGTACGTTCTAGGATATGGAGTACTCGTATTTACGATTAAATACTTTTTTAGGGATTCAAAGCCAATTTACATATATGATGGATATTTGATCTAGTGAATACTTTAATTCGTGGTTCTTAACATATACTAGCCTATACTCCAAGTCATATATGAAATAAGCAAGTACATGCCTTACAAAATTCATGTGTGGACTGCGTCTAATAATATCTCCCAAACGACGACAAATAATCAAAACAAAACACACCACTTTATTACCCAAATACGTTGTAGGCAAAGTTTTAATAGTGCAATTTATCCCACAGGGCACTGACGCAGGGTTGTCAGACATTTTAGAGACGTCCTTCTGAAAATTGAACTCAAACTCGCACCATAAAGTCGTACACTTAATGAGAAAACTAAAATAGAACATGCAGAGGAAATAGTAGTATGAAAGAAGAAGACTACGAACGAGAATTATTTAATTCTAATTTTTGTTTATGTGTGTTATTTACTTTACGATTTACAATTATTACTTTAACATTACTCATTAACACTTGACAGCTTTGTCTTAGTTGTCTTACGTGATCACGGCTACTGGAGTGGCCGAAACGTCAAAAAAAAAATAAAAAAATACTGTGCTTTTAGAATCGTTAAAACGTAGAATAGAATATAGTTTGTTGTACAAAAATGCTACATAAAATCAACAACATTGCTATACAAGTACAATCGACGGTGTTGTCGCCCATGGCGATTGCCAGACAGCCTTTGGATGGAGTATAGGAAGGACAAAAATGTACGTACTACAATACACATGAATAGTTTAGTGGTAGTGCATTCTAGAGTTGAATGGCCTGGAGTTGTACTTACAAGTCTTTCAGGTAGCTTTGACTATGTGTGCTAGCTGCGAAAACTTAAATAATACAGTACTTAATCAATATTTTTAAGCCAATAAAGTAAAAACAAAGGATTTTAAGTATTTATTTGCAATTTCAAGGGAAAGAAATACAAAAAGAGTAAATTGATCTTAAGAAATCCATAACAAAATGTTCGCAATTTTATTGTCATATTGTTTTTCTCCCTGAACATTAATTCCTTTATTTGCGCTTTTGCTTCCCACCAATTTATATAACATTGATGTCTCAAACATTCTCTCATGTTTGGATTTTTATTTATGCCAAAGTACAGATGAATAATGTTCTGTATCAGCTAACGTTTGTTTCTTTAAGTCATTAGGTACAAGCATATATGAATTATATACTTTGTTGAGTTTCTTTAGGTATGTGCTTTATTGCCCAAGGCAATAAAGCAGGTACAAATAGTGAATTGATTGTTATTTTTGTCTCAAAATCCCTACTAATATTATAAATGTGAATGTAAGTTTGTTTGTTACGCTTTCACGCGAAAACTACTCAACCGATCATCATGAAACTTTGTACACATATTATTGGAGGTATTAGAAGTAACATAGGATATTTTACTTTTTATGAAAAAAAAATCCACGCGGACGAAGTAGTGGGCAGAAGCTAGTATGTTATAGTTTTCATGTAATACGAAACCAAAATTTACGTCGTGTATACAATATAGTGAAAATCATTATTATATGTAGGTATTCATTGATATACCTATACAAACATTGACACTACTCCAACTGCTGTGTAATTCTGTGATACAATATGTTGTAAATTATTTCTCTAAAATCTAATGAGACCATTTTATTTTCGTGTAGTGCAGGACTTGGCCCTAAAGACCCACTGCGACAAAAATCCCCTGTAGATATATATCATTGTCAGTATATTACTTATAATCAATGTAAAAATAGTCTAAATAATTAACATTGTGGACGGATTAGAATTGGCAAACAAACACTTTTCCGTTTTTCGTAAATTAACCAACTACATTTAACTACAGATGAAAAATCTAAATGCAACACAATATCGTCGAACCACAGTTTTCCTCATTTCTGTTAACAAATAGTTGATACTCAAAGTGCTCTGTATCAACTCCCGGGGGTCGACTAAGCCCTCCAGCGGATCTACGAGTACATCAGCGAAAAAAATTGGAAGGCCTCATTTAATCAGCTCGGTCTGTGAATAAAACATTTGAGAAAGTCTTCCTATGGTGTACTGTTTAACCTATAATCTTTATTTTCTGATTCTTCTGGACGTATGTATATCAATGATAGCATTTATCTGTGTTTAAAGTGGGTTCTTGGTTGTTTCAGATTCCTAATTGGACTCAGTGATTGGCGTTCCAGTTGTAATCTATGTTTTTATTTTTTGAGACCAGAAAACCGTGGAGGAATGGAGAAAGATACAACTTCCTGCGGCCGGGTGGTCTGTAGTAAGAGGCGATAAAACAACCCACAGCCAGGCTGTCTAGATGGCTACCACCCGTGGCCTAGGGTATGTTGCAATAACAACCTTGACTTGTGTTTCGACATTAGTGGCCAAGTTCCAGTCTCCGTTTAGAGCAACAGCACATTGGTAGCTCCTTTAATATTACAAATGTCCATAGGCGAAGGTAATCGCTTTCTGTCAGGCAGGCCATCAGCCTTTTTTATTGATGATTTTAGCAGACGACCCACCTAATTCAAAACGGCTACCGTCGTCTATGGACATTTGCAACACCAGAGGTGCTAACAATGTACTGCCGCTGTCTAAAGGGAGACTGGAACCTGGCCATATAACGAAACACAACTCAAGATTGTTATGGAGCCATACTCTAGACCAAGGATGATAGCCATCCAAGCGGGCAAATACCCTACCACCTGATTGTGGTTAATTTTGTCACCTGTTACGACAGGTCGTCGGGCCCCAGGTAATTGTATTCTTTCTCCGTTCCTGCATGGACAAAATCCTGCCTCTCTGCTGAACTCGTGAAATAAATAAAAAAACAGGACAACGTCTGTCAGACATGCTATACATACATAAATATTACAACAGTTTATAAACGTTTTGGAACATAAATGTTTATGATGCGCCATCAAGTCTAGAATAAAACTAGAAATTACCCTTCGGCGTCTGATTCGAGATAATTTCAGTTCCACATACCTTTTTTTATTGAGAGGCTGGCAAACAAGCAGACGGCCCAGGTCATTTAAAGTAGTTATCGACGCTTATAGACGTTTGCAACATAAGAGGCGAAGTCAACGCGTTGCCAGCCTTTATGGTGGAATAAGAAGGATGAAATAAAGAAGATAAGATTGAGGGACGGGTGAGGAGCTAGGAAATAAAGGATAATAATAATGCAGTAATCAAACAGAAGGGAAGTGGGCCGTCGGTACTCCCATCTCATCGTACGAAGTATGATTGATTCTGTGAGGGCGTGATAGCATGCCGATCGAGCCGGCTTTAACAATAAATGTCTGTCTGTATATATACGAGATTGCAATGTTCGTTAAAATAAACCCCCATCTATTTAAAATAAAACCGCCACGACATGAATATTTAAGAAAAAGAGAGTCAAATATACTTTGTATCAATAGATATAATACGGCACTGTTGGATAAGAGCGTGTACGAAATGGCACCTGCAATATTTAATAAACTACCAAAACCGTTGAAAACATTACCAATTAATATTTTTAAAACAAGACTGAAGAAATTATTACTAGATAAATCCTATTATTCCATAAATGAATTCCTAAACGACAAATTTGAAACAAATATCTATACATAATAAATAATAATATTTTAATTAATGACATTAAATAATTGACAAAGAGATAGGAATAATAAATTTAAAAAAAACAGACATCTATGTAATTAATACAGGTAATAAATATTATTAATTAATAAATAAATGTAATAAATACGACTCAATGGGATAAAAGTAAAGATTTAATAAAATAAATAACAAACCAATTAAATAATGACGGTTAAGATCCTACTTGCACACCAGTGAAACTGGTAAAATGTACTGAACCATGTATTTCTAAGAATGACATCTGTATACAACTACATTTATGCAAGTATAAATATTTCATTTCATTTCATAAAAGGCATTGATTTCGAACGTAATCCATTATAAACCTACCAAATTGTATAATTTAAAAATACTAGGTCATTGTGAATTGCTTGCTAAAATGAATATAAGGTATGCAAGGGGTCTTTGTACAAACAAAAATAATGCCGAGTGGTCAACAATTCAAAAAGTTTGGTAACCTCTGCTCTAAATAATCGTTCAATCATTCTATAGACCATACAAAATTGGTGGAGGCATCGGCGAATGTCATGCCCACGGCGTCCATAACTCACGCAGCCGCTTTGAACACTTGAATATACTACTTATTTGGCTTTCTCTTACATAATTAAGTGCCACACTCATAGAGATTAAGTGATGATTAACCTAAACAGCATTTAAAGTGTATTTCAGTCTCAATATTTTTCGCACGTAATATACAAAAATACTACATTTCGAGGGTTTTAAGCGCGGCGTTTTATTTGATTATATTTTGACGGATCACGGACCACAGAAAAGGACAAAGTCTGCTGGACTCGCTAATTTGTTATAGCTTTCTAAACCAATCTTTATTTGCTTTTATTCTAATTTTTTTTTCATAAAAAGTAGTTTTCGCATAAAAACGTAACAAACAAACTTACATTCACATTTATAATATTAGTAGGGATATATAAGATAAAACTCTCACCGCCACCACACTCTGTCAAAATCTCCGCTTCTATTATGTTACGTTGCAGATAAATTACTTTCAGTCTGTTATAAGCTGTTTAAGTAATTAAAGCATTTTTTAACTATCCCGCGGGAATTCTTTAATTTTTCGGGGTCAAAATTATCCTATATGTTACCAGGGATATAAGCTATAACCATACAAAATTTCATGAAAATCGGTCCAGTCGTTTCGGAGATTAGACGGTACAAACAGAAACAAAAAAAATTAAAAAATCTAAATTAGTTCTATTTCACTTCTTACATCGCCCTGGCACGGTTTTTAGTATTTTTTTCATTATACAGAAATTTGACCTCTACAATTTTATTATATGTATAGATTTCCGTGTTTCCTGGACCTAATAAATAGCCTTCTTTTATCATCAATTGGATTATCGTGTAATAAAAATGCAAACAGAATGTTTGACAATTGTAAGCATCATCGACACTTCGCATAATAAATCAATAAACACACATATCATAATCATAAAAATATGTTAAAGAATAACTATTCAATCATTTTATTACTACACATTCAGATATATTACCAAGATGACATAAAGAAAAGGCCTAATGGCCCGATGAGCTCCAAGCTCCCCTTACAGTCAACCCGTCCCTCACAACTTCAACAACTCACTATTTCAAAGTATTTGTATCATCTCAACATTATAGACATTTAAGTTTTATAAACATTTAAATCAAAAACAAATGTAACACTTACTCAGTTTTCTGAAATTCATAACGCCTGGCGAATGGTAGAGAACAAATGTGTTTGCCTGACCTCACGCATCGGTTAAATACTACAAGCATATTACTTGAAACTACCGTGAGTTAAATGGTCGTAATCCTAAATGTCCAGCAACTTGTTAATACCTGTTACAAATGCCACCAAAACATTTAGTAAATATAACGGTATCGTACTTATTAACTAATCCTTTATTCACTGTAACAGATCAATATACACCTGCATTAAAATAGCTATAGCTTCTTGATACCTAGTATAATATATTAAATTATGATATTATTATACAAGCAATAACTACAACTGCAGCTTCATAATATATCTTATAAATTAATTCTTTTACTGATTATATTATCTATCTTCGTATTTTTATTTGAATTTGGATTACATAACTCAGGCGAGCCTAAGAAATTTCTCTTACCTTCAGCATATGCCAATCTCGGCATAGTCACATAAAACAAGCATCTTGGGTACATACATCCAAAAAGGTTCTGTTACTATTTTTGTCCTGAATAAATTTCAGCCATTTCCCGACAACACCTCGGCAGATTTATTGTTGCAACTAAACATTCTGTGATATGTGGCATTCTTTACTGTTATGAACGTATATATCACAGGTGTGTAACGCCGTGCATTTCATTTTGAAAGTTTACTTTAGGTTAAGACCAAAGAACATAAAAGCCAAGATAAAAATAGATAGAAAATGTTTTACTGCTTGTTGTATACGTCATTTTGTTCGCAGATGACCTAGACTTGATATTCGTCTATTTCGAACCCTGCAAGATATTAAAATGAAAAATAAACGAACAAGGATATTATTATCCGCTTATCCGAAATTCCGAAAATATTATGTAGACTAAAGTAGCTAATTAACGTGATATTTTTAACGCTATAAAAAGACGTATTTAGAGACATTCACTAACACATTTCATACTCTAGCGGATCCTCTACTGGGATTAGACCAAAGCAATGAGATTATCCACTGCAGAAAGCGCAGATAACAGAGTCGATTGCTGGCTTGTGTGGACACTCAGCAAGGTATTTCTTAGAGAGGTAATCATGAGCTAATACTCCACTAAAACCCCCTTCCTTAAATGTGCCCCAGGCTTATGGTAGGCAGAACGTGAGACTTAGAACGTAGTAACGCCCACGCTGATCCCAACAGTCACTAACACTTATATAATGCTTTTTATCCGTGCAGGAACGGAGAAAGAACACACGTTCCTGCGGTCGGGCAGCCTGTCGTAAGAGGCGAGAAAACAACCCACAACCAGGTGGTAGGGCATTTGCCCGACTGGATGGCTACCACCCTGGTCTAGAGTATGTCGCCATAGCAACCTTGAGTTGTGTTTCGGGATTAGTGACCAGGTCCCAGTCTCCCCTAAGAGTGCAGCAGCGCATTTGTAGCCTTTGGTGTTGCAAATGTTCATAGGCGATGGTAACCGCTTTCCATAAAGAGGGCCAACTGCCTGTGTGTTGATCTCCTGAAATAAAAAATAAATAAAAAATTTCAAATACTGTTTTGAGATATGACTACTTACGATAATTATATTTTAATTAGTATTTTTTATCATCAAATGGTAAAGGGGGGTCCACTTGACGTGATCTGACCACCTGAGCATAACTCAAGATTTTTATATAGGTTATTTCCACAATATTTTCTCTATAAATAAGTAAGGAGGGATCATAATGCAGTTTTAATGAACTCTGTTCATATGGACGTCACAGCTAAGTGATTGATTGCTGATCATTATTCATGGACATTATTTAATTTTTATTTTACACCGAGCTTAAGGAAAATGTGATCAATCTTTATAAACCAACGTAAGTACTCTGGGTAAATTATTAAATGTTACTCGAGCAGTATCTTCATTAAAGGTTAAGTGATATTATAAAGGATGGCATGATTATAATTATATATATACATACATACATACATAACTTCACGCCAGGTTCCTTGCGGGGTAGGCACGAACAACAGAGCGCCACACAGGCCCATTCTTACACACCTCACTTGCTTCTTTGACATTCATAGCTCTTGTCATGCACGCTCGTCTGTTCTTAAGGCTCCTAACATCACCTTCTGCTAATACATGATCAATTTGATCATGGAAGGTGTGTCGTGGCCTTCCGCGAAATCTGCATCCATCCACTTTTGCATTGTATATCTGTTTAGTCATTCTTTCATCATACATTCTTTCCACATGCCCGAACCACCGGAGCATTCCTTTCCTTACCTTATATATATATATATAATATTCTATCTACGTAGGAAAAGAAAAAAATATAATTTCCTACGGCCTAGCGACCTGTTGTAAGAGGTGACAAAACAACACCCAGCCAGATGGTAGTGTATTTGCCCGTCTGGATAGCTACTACCTTGGGCTAGAATACCTTGAATTGTGTTACGGCATTAGTGACCAGGTTCCAGTCTCCCTTTCGAGAGCGGCGGCACATATGTAGTACCTTTGGTGTTACTAATATGTCTACCTTTCTGCTGAACTTATGCAATAAAAACAAGGAAAAATTCAGGAAAAGAAATGTAGTTGATAAAGCTCATGCTGGTGGATCACGACCCTTCCGTGAGGCGAGTCATTTGGTCACCCAACCGTTGACAGAGAGGGACGATGCCGGGAACTGTGCTTCCCCGCTGAGATGTGGCCTTAGGGCCCCCTTCTGCGGGGACATGCGGACTTGGTCGGGTTTCCGGTTCTTCCAGACCCCTAAGGTGAAGGAAGGAATGTCGAAGGGTTTAAGTAATGCCCTAATGCCCCTCGGGTGGGAATTATACTCTTCTGAGAGTACTAGTATCACCCCAAAATTATATGCATTTGATGATGCACAAATTTTGAACTAAGCATGTATTAAAATCACTTCAAACAGACGTACATGTATAAAAGATTAATAACTAAATGAACTAATAGGTCAAGATCATATCGAGCCGAATTACGATGTCTCTGTCTATCCCACTTGGAAAAAGATAAAATAAGTTTTTGATATTTCATTATATAAACTAAATATTTTGCGTGATTTAACAAAATCGTCTGCATCCGTTGAATAGTGCTGGGATATTTTTGATGAAATGGAGAATAATAATTATGGCGTAGCTCGTCGCACACGTCGCATGGGTTTGAGACATCTGACACGCGTAAGGTTGATGTGCGCACCACACCCAGGCACGTTTAATACGTGTGTCGCATCGCGTGACATGCATCTCGTGTAGGTCTTAACAGCTAACCATCATATAAAATGTATGTGCCCAGATCGGCGTACGTGGCCAAAGTGTGCATAGTGTAGTCCTTAACTATATTTTTGAAGTGAAACTTCTATATAAGACCCCCCGTCTTAAGATTTTTCTGTCACGGAAAAGCGTTACGGACGCGTGGAGGAGTGGCATAAATTTAGAGTATACTATGGATCGGATCGAATTCAGTTTTTTTTTTGTTTGATAAAATAAAATATGTTTCTAAATCATAATTTACTGCAAATTCGCCTGCGAAAAATCGAAATGTGTGCTGGAACACATTACTATGTGTATGGAAAGGAAAGGAATCGCAACAAAATTTTAACTTGAAGTTTTATTTGCAGATTGTTAATGTATTGTCCAATTTGAAAATCTACCCGTAAAACTTCGAGTTAAAATTTTGTTGCGATTCGTTTTGCCACTTGTCCGTTGCCATTCATTTTTCCGCTTGTCCGTTGAAGTTTCACTTCTACTATGTGTCCCAAAACTTTTTCAATATTTTTTTTTATATTTCCTACCTAATTAACTGAAATAACCTATAACGAATCTATCATTAGGCATGGAATGATACGAACTCAATAGCTTTTTAGAGGCTTTTTTATAATGTGTAATTTGCACGTTGATTTATGAATCATTCATAATGCATATGTTCCATTGTTTTTAGGTAAATAAACAAACATTGATACAACCTCCAAATATATCAGGTACGCACCCAAAATACTGCTGCCGTTTATTTTCCATTCCATGTACGAGGCCTTGGGTCTGTGGGTGTGAAATGTCGGAAAGGTTTTAAAAGTTAAACTGGTTGTGTTTTAATCGAATTCCCGGCAGTCCCGGCGGCGACGCGGAGCCACGAAGCATTGCTGGAAAAACGGAAGGTATCCCAACTATTTACTGTGATTTTCGGTTTCATTTTCAATGTTAGAATTTTTAACCTACTAAAGGAAGTCTTTTATATTTCGAAAAATATTTTTATTTAATTTTATTACTTGAACAGATATATTTACGAATAATCAATATTACTCGCAGTATACAGGTGAATTTTTCAAGTGGACCTGTTAACGCACATCAGTAGCCATTACATCAATTAATTAACACATCACTAGCAATCATACAAGCTAATTTAGCACATCACTAGTACCTGCCATTTTGGCGACGCGCGCGCATGTAACACACAGTGCAAACAGTAATGAAAACTTAAGGTAAATACAATCCCCAACAGAGCCTTTAAGGTCAAATTCTATACGGTAATTCTTTTCGGTACAAAAACTACATTTAAACAAAATTACAACTATACCGCTCCAGTATTGCTAGTAGTACTTCCGTGAAAGCTTAACAGACAGATCGAGTTATTATCTTTTTTTTGTAGATAAATAAATTTGTATATCTATAAACTTGAGAAATGATTGGTCTCCCACCTTAACTTTCATCCTATTTTTCAAGCCGTTCTAGTTTTATTTGTCTATCCTCCGTCAAAAAAAATTACTTCCCCTTTCTGCTTGCTGAAATTTTCAACCCTGGACATTTGAGGTAAACCTAATTTTGTATAAAATCTGAACAAGCTAAAATATATAAATATTTAATTACTAGGTGTGAAAGATAGAGAGAGAGAGATAACTCTTTATTGCACACCAAAACATACAATTTCAAAACAGACCATATTTACAATATTTTCTCGGCGATACAATAGGCGGCCTTATCGCTTAAAGCGATCTCTTCCATGCAGCCTAAATCAAAAACAAATTTGAATCTGGCGATGTAGGTGGTGCAGGAAAAAGGCAATGGACACATAAATACTCAAACTAATTTAACAAATAAATATACAGAAAGACGGATCGTATGGCTGTATAAAAGTGTTATTTTTTACTAAAACCACTTCGAGACCCTAAAAATATACACTAGCCACAAGATTAAGTGTAGAAAACTGTCGCAGACAGTCATTGTTAAAGCACCAACTTATTCAAATTGAATCCACGGTGCTGCACTTTCGGCGTCGGTGCAAATTGGTGCAATGCCCGAAGTTAGGTAGAAACATTACTGACAATACTATTCTCATATACGATATACAGTGTACATGCTGTTGGCGCGGGAGGGAGCGGAGGATAAAAATTCAAGTCACACTTATTGAGCGTGGTGACCGATAAGAAAACAAATCACCTATGTATACATATATACCTACAAATATACTTACGGGGCGCACATGCGGTGAGTGTGGCATTATAAAGATATGATAGATACCTATACACCTATATACTTTCTCACAAACAGCTGCTTACGTATTCTTCCGATTTCAAAGCAGCTCGTCGTCCATAATTTGCAATACCTGACATACCTCGAACCGCTACGAGAGCTCGCGGCTCACTGTGGCCACCGTACGCCTCCGCTCGCCGCGCCCGCTTCAGGCCCCCGTTACCGCGCATGGTAGGCGGAGTGGAAGGTGTTAGGTTTATTCTCATTACGGAATTTCTTGATTTGGTCGGCGCGCTCAAAGCCCGCGATAAAAGCTATGCAATAGCTTAAAAAGAAGGAAGGACTTACAAGATAGGGTCGCTGCACCAGACACCCTACAAACGATGCGGGTTTCGCAGTGTCAGGCACTTCTTCCTCGTGACCTTCTTCTTGTCTTGCGGTTCCTTCGACAATTTAACCAGCTGGACGATACAGCGGGTATCTTCCAGTATGCGGGTTGATATAAGGGGGTGTAAAATATGCGACCAAGAAAACGCGGCGAGATTTTCGCGGAAGCAGTGGTGCGCATGGCGGTTGGGCGTACACTATGTTACATCGCATAATGACAGATGTGACGAAAGAAAAAAAGGAAACAATGAGGCGGTGACCAAATAGGTCGGCGTTAACACATGTCTATATTTATTCAGCTTAAATCTATACTAATAAAACTGTTATCTGTGATTTGAAAATGAATGGCCTAATTAAGTGAAAACTGTTTCACTGAAACGTGATATCTCCGTCAATTGTATTGACGAATATATAATGTTACGAAAAAGTTGGTTAAAAATGTACGTGAGTTTCTCTTATTCCTTGGAATCCACTCATCAGATCCTGAAATGGTGATAAGGGGACCAATTCGCGAGTATAAATAACCTTTCGATCAAAAGAAAAAATTGAAAATATTTCCACGATTGATGGAGGAATGGAATACTAACATGCAGACGAATTGAGAACCTCTTCCTTATAAAGTCGGTTAAAACATAAATAAACACCAACAAAAAAGCAAAATATACGAATTTCTATAAAGTAAATATTATTTTTTTACTTTTTAACTATTATTGAAATGAGTTTCTTTCTTGGTATAATTTTTTTATTTTCTTTTTAACTCCATGGCCCTGCTGTCGGCCATGACAGCCGCTGTCAATATAAAAGCAATATCACAATACGTATTCCCTTATAACGTGACTGAGTGTGCTATAACTACCACTCGCACACTTTCTCCCTGTTATTTTTTGGTCTCTTTTTTAGAATATAGAAATAAACGTATTGAATGAAAGAAAATGGAAAATCCTTTCAAATTTCGTGATTTAGAAATTAAATGCTTGACTTTAGTTTCGTATTATAAAATGACTACATACAAAACTGAATAATGTTAACATACTCGTAGTAAGCTACCCGTACAGGTTACAAATGTTCATAGCGATGGTGACCGCTTTCCATCTGGTGGGCCGTCTGCCTGTCTCCTAAACTTATTCAATTAAAAAAAACTATAATAAAATATAGTCAAAAAAGCATGTGTATGCATGCGTCTCACTCCAATAACATGGGTTCGAAATCTGAAACAAATAAATACATTCTGACCTAATACGTATACTGCTTACTTAAACTTCTACATTCTGCTTTTCGACTTAGTAGACATGGCTCTACGAGAATTATCCTGATTATCTTGATTACGGTTCTTGCTGTCCTGGTCTCTGGGACACCCCGTCTTATCGGCTTGCATTGAGACGTCACGGCACGTCATGGTTACGATCACACGGCGCGTCATCATGATGCGGAGGGACGCTGGAAGGTTTTGTGGGTAGTCTGGTGGTTGGGGCTTGCAACTCCTTCATCGTCAGAAGCTTGTGGGTAGCGTCGACCGTCTGGAGTCCGTCATACCCCTCGTTGACTTCCCTCGTGGCCCGAGAGTATACGCAAAATCATTCCACCAGAAGAAAAACCGGCGGTGCGAAATCGGCGAGAAACTATTAGCTTTGAGCAAAACGAAACATTGTTAGGAAATTTGCACATGGATATTATATATATGGGAAATCCCGTAATGCATCATGATGTGTAATGCGAATATCACGTATTCGCCTGAAATAGGGAAGCTCCAGCAATGGTTTTTAACTAGAGTAAAAACTGCTTAACTAAACATTTTCAAAAAGCACCCCGTGACACGACAAACCTTTTACACCCGCTCGCTTTTTATGCTTGTTAGACAAAACTTTCAATTTCAAGGAGTAACCGAGAGATCTTTTGTTGTAAAACTTTTCTTTCCGACAATTCTAAAGGCGATGTCTAACTTTTATGTACTTACTGCTTACCTACCGCAAAGAAAGCTTATAATTCGTTTAAGAAATAATTAAGAATACTTTTGCAGCTCAAGTAAATCTGGTAAGAGACTTATTTTTTATTGTATGAGGACAGCAGAAAGGCAGACGACCCAGTTGATGGAAAGCGGTTAACATCGCCTATATACATTTAGATAGATAGATAACTCTTTATTGTATACCAATACAAACTATTGTATACAAATGTGCAAAGGGCGGTCTTATCGCTAAAAAGCGATCTGTTCCAGACAACCCCAATTTACAACACCAACACGCTTCAAATACGCTGCTGTTTTCTTAAGGGAGACTGGAACCTGGTCACTAATGCAGGGATACAACTGAAGGTTGTTATGGCGACATACTTAAGACCAGGGGTGGTAGCCTTCCAGTCGGGCAAATGCCCTACCACCTGGCAAACATACCCATAGAGGTGATGAACGTTTACTGTTATTACTTTTGGCTATGAAATGCTAAAAATAACAGTTTTCAAATTCTTATTCATTTCCCCTTAGAACATGAATAGAAAGACGGAGTCTTAGTCTTAAAGCAAAGGCTAAAGGAAGCCGATATTAGACTAGATTGCCGATCACGCCGCAGGACATTACAAGAATTCAGTATTAAATAATCGAATTTGTTCAGACAAGGTGGAATAGTTTTACTACATAAATTAAGTATAAAATAATGCTTCACTTCATTTCATGTTTTATTCACGTAGGCTTCACCTGTACTATTCTTACATAGAGTTTTGTCCTTAGAATCAAACGGTCTTATTAACTGAGTTAGAGTAAGTTTCTAGGATTCTATAAAAACCTTAAAGAAACCTACAAAGTAACTCCAACTCAATAGGAATAAGAACGTTACGATATAAGACTCGGACTACTAAAATACAAAAACTTACATTTTTCTTAGATTTATGTACAGATTTATCAGAATCATATTCCTAAAAAGGTAAAATATAAGCCAAGCACAAGCGTGCCTTACTCGAAACGTTATCTAACTTAATAACTTATCACCATTAAGTCTGAAATTCTTTGAGTTATTATGTATAATATAACACATTATTTTATGTTAAATTTACACCTAATAATTGACTTTTACTAACTTTACTGAAATTCAACTTAATTTTAATAAGTCAAATAAATAGATACCTAGTAAGATACAGGACGCTGCTATAAGCGACATTACTTTGTAGCGGCGTACTAGAGTTATACGTTAATTTGTTGTCCTGCAAATTTAAAAAATACTCTCGGTTGTTAACTTGCGTGGTTGCAATCAACAACGAATGTAAATAATATTAGTATTAAATAATATTAGTCATAGGATAGCTATAAGAAGTTTCTTGTATATAGACATATAAATATATATAAAGACATGTATTAAACAGCAGTATAAATAAATGTAAGTACATGTGAACATAGATTAATAAAAACAATAGATATAAGCAAACTTTGTAATAGAAAATGAGTATTATGAAAAAATATGAGAAAAAGAAAAAATACCCAGCCCTTTCACTTATAGAAATAAGACTAAAAAAGATAATAAATAAAAAAGAAAAATCTATTACCCTATGATGAAGGAAGCTGATTTATTAAGAAAAGAACCAACAATGAAAAAATAACTCCAGTGAAACAATTAAAGGTGCATTTCGGAATTTTAAAGTTTCCTTCGTAATGTTTGTTACTACCTACGGAACCACAGGCGCTCATGTGTTTTCACGAATATCAGTGTCGAAATCTTAATCTGGTCTACATAAAGCGCCTTAACAACGAAGTACTTTTACTACATTATGTCAACGAATATTTCCCTCATTTTTTGTCGAGCCGGAGTGTGTATAACTAATTCTATAAAATCACTCAAGTAGATGATACGATCGGCATATATGACGCAAATACCCGTAAACCCCGTAGTCGACTGTAGTGACGAAAATTACGTTTTTCTATTAGAAGAAATGCTGTATACGATTTTTATATAGACTTTCTTATTAGAAGCAAATTGCGAAATTTATCTTTAATTTTAATATCAATGCGAAATGTAGGACTATTATGACATTAATTTATTTATCCATGCAACATCCACGTGCAATTCGAAACAAGTAGGTATTTTCTTCTCGTCAAGACTTCAACAGTGGATAGTACTCACCAAGAACCAAAGTTCCTCCTGAGTCGTGACCTTCCAAAACTGCATTGAAACTAAACCTGTATATAGTTGAGAACTTTAAATTTAACGATAAGTAAAACTCATAAGCTCATTTATTCGTAATTATGTAACGCATCAGTATTACAGAACATATTATTATATACAATTATTAAGGTGTTTGTCACAAATCTTTACATTGCATTAACTCCTTTTTCATGAGGCACTTTTTAAGCCCGCAAGGTTGTATGGTAAGACACGAGTAGATGGGAAGAAAGGAAAGACGAAAATTAATCTGTCTGCCGTTCTTCACTGCGTCTTATGACCTTACAAGTTTGTCCCCTTTTCGGCTAGTCTACTAATTTTTATTGACAATGAGATAATAAATTTATTTGGAGATAATAAATTTTGTCTTTTTACTCTCCTCCTCCATATATACTTAACTATGAGAAACCTTTTCCTCCATGAGCACAATATATTTAAAAAATAGTAAAAATTGTTCTCTAAACGTATTCATTATCATATTAACACAACACAATCAAATATTTAAAAGAATTGAGAATTCATCTTTAAATTATTATATCAATGTGGTTCATTATAAATCTATCCCACTAAGTTAACACCCAGACGTAACTTTAATTAGAGACATGGTAAGTTAACGAACTATTGTTCTGAAGGACAATTGCGTCTCATATGAGGAAATCCTGTTTACGAATAAGATACGAATAGAACGCTCATATACTATTTGATTGTAAATTTCAATGAGGTTCCCAAAACGTTGCTTGTTTAGGAAGCCATTGTTGATGGAAAACCGACGAGGGTAGCTACATTGTCGTTTTAAATTAGTTTGAGTTATCTCTACTAAGTATATCCAACAAATATAGCTTAGCTTTTAAATAGTGGGAAATCAAACATTGCCACAAGTGTAGACAGCCAGCCTCATTACTCACGAGATAACATTTTCTCAACATCAAAAGATCAAGCTATAGATATTGTTACGAGCTACAGGACTCGAATTAAAATGCCGTTGGAATTACTATAGCATTTATTTAACCTATACCAACACGTACAAAATAGGTACAAATATAACTAGATGAATTAAGTCCCAATGTAATGCACTATTCAATAACACGCACAAAGTCCGTAACTAAAATGTTCACACGTCTTGCCTCGCTTGTTTTATCGCTTTGACTGCCCACCATTGTTTTATACTAAAATGTATAATACCGACAAAGGGGCCGCGTTCACTGAGTTAATCCGCACATCTGGCAAGCTTCGAAGTAATGCAATAAAAACAAAGACACTAATGACCACACAAAATAAGTACGATAACAATAGGATGTTTTTTAAATGTTGAACACGAAGTAAACAAAAGAACTCCGATTGCCGGAAAAGCAATAAACTGCGTGTGGCGGCTGACGACAGTTGCAATTCAGCGAAATTGTAATGTTCGATATTTGAAGCGCTGTTGCTAGTCGCCCCCCAGCAGCCCTCGCGTGTGTACGCTTTGCTTTGTGTTTATGTGTAATATTATTTTAGAGTAAAAGACAATTGACTTATGGACCTTCGTTTTATTTCCCACTGTTCGACACGCACTAATAAATATCAGGAGAGAAGTACTGATTATAAATCTAACAAATTACAACACTGCGTTTTATGACAGTCAGGTGTGCGTTCTTTGTCGGTATGTAACAATATTGTTAAACTTGAAAAAGTAAACATATTATACATATATTTTACTTATAGCACATCCAACTGTTAAATAATACACATTAATATAAACACTATTAAATTAACAGATGCAGAAATATGGGTATCCTGCTTATTGGATCAGCAGTATAAAAATAGCATACAAAGCGACAAATCGTGACATTTTTGTTAGATTCCATTTATTTATCTTATAAAACATACTGCAAAGCGAACAGTGTATAATATTTTGATAAATTAACAAAGTCGTAAATAAATTTATTTCCTCCTGCCTCAAAAAGAGGGTATCAGATTTATGTATTTTAATGAACGATTACCCAACTTGCCAATTTTCTTTCATGATTATACCTACATTATTATATTGTTACAACTAGGCCCGACAAAGCCAAATTCCACGTCCAGATCTGCAAAAGCACATTTGAATACCTGCCGGCATTTGAACTAATTGTAATCCTTCTATGATCGTCTTCTTTTGTTCACATATTTATTGGCGTACGTTTCTAGTTATTGTAGAGAACAGCCCATTGTTCTATTGTAGTCGTTTACGGCCGCTTGCGGCTGCATCATTAGTCAGGTGTGGCGGATTACGATTACAAGCGGATTGTGTCGACGTTGCCGGGCGGGCACATTTGAATTTGTGAAGTATAAAACAACGGCCTGATGGAGAGAGGGGCAGTTGGGCTACGACTAAGATACGATCGTGACGTGTGTACATTCGGTAATCTAATAATGACAAACTTTGCGCGTTTTAATGAAGTAAGACCTTCTGCATTACGTTCGGATTTGTTGTGTTCGGCTGTATTTGTACCTGTGCTATGCGTGTTTGTAGTTCTAATAAACTCTATGCTCATTCTAACATCATTTAAATTCGAGTCCTACTATCTCGTAACAATATTATAGCACTTTGGACTGCAGTTATTATAAGCAACCCGTTGCAACTTTGCTTTGACGTAGGAATTTTGCAAATATGCTAACGGGTCGTTGCGACCCAGTTTAAGGGGTATGTTTGGGACTTGTTACCATGACAATGTTAGGCATGCTATTCATTCGCTTTTATTGCGGAAGATGAATGAAATTCAGCAATGCACCTTACGCACAGGTTAGTGAACCCGACAGAATAAACTTTTTCCTCGTTCAACCTTACTTGCATCTAATCAGTAGAGTACTTCATATATTATTTATTACTACTATGTCCGCCACTTTATTCTTGTGAAATTTGGACTTAATATTTTTTATTACTAAGCTAGTAAAAAGCAGTTAACCCACCCAACGGTAACGGTCGCCTTGAGACTTCTGCAACACTAGGGGCGAAGCTAATGCATTGCCAGCCTTTAGGATGCAATTGTAAAATTGTATGAGGTATGGAATATGGATATGGGACAGATGGACGGAATAAAAGGTCTGTGCAATGTGTGATATTTTAATAATGATTTATGTTGTGTGGTGCGTTTATGATATTACCTTCCTGGATATGGGTACGGTCACGCACCACTGACGAGAGCCCATGGCTCTATCGCCTTGGCGGGAGCTAGGCTCGACCGCTTGAGAGGTTTTACTCTCGATATATGTACTTGGTTAATTGTTTTTAATTTAACTTAGATTATACAGAAACGAACTCATTTATGTGAGGTGCACACCAATATTCTAATCATTAAATGCATGTCTATGACGACCGCGGTCCATAAAAATGGCCCGGATATATGGAGGGCTTGCGTGGGGCCATAGAAAGGCCAACACGTAAAGGTCCTTTGACAAATTTTATATAAATGTGGCGTGACACTGACCGGCGATCGTCCCTGTTTACACCATATAATAATGCACCCAAGGAGAAGCCCCGGCCACTGTAGGACTATTGTGGGAAATGAGAACAAAAACATGATAACAACCTTGAGTTGTGTTCCAGCATTAGTGACTAGGTTACAGTCTCCCTTAAGAGAGCAGCAACCCATTTGTAGCACCTTTGATGTTGAAAATGTCTATAGACGATTGGTAACCGCGTTCCATCAAGTGGGCCGTCTGCCTGTCTGCTGAATTCCCGCCATAAAATAAAAATGAAAAATACCATTAATCATCATCAATCAAAATCATCATAGCATTTATGCAGTGTTTATTAACTAAACGCAATATAAATGTGGAATGAATTTCCACAAATCAGCCTCCTATCTGGTATCAATGTTATTTTTGTAATGGAAAATGTCTATGGAATTGGTTGCCGACCGCTTGTTATCTAATTCCACGGTACTTCCGACCGACTCGACTCCTATCAACAAAATTGAAACATAATGGCCTACACTCGCTCTTTTGTGACCCACTTCGTATCGTATAAGGGAAAAATCAATTCGCTTACTTGCCATTGCACGAGACCTTAATCAGCGCACTATTTTTACAATATCACCATGAGATTTATCGAATAAAGTCAATATTGTGTACTAGCCTTGCTCGTATATTACTCGAAAGTATGTGGCATTAGACAAATAGCACTGTTTACTTTGTCCTAATAAAATGGAACAACCTGTACTTACAGAATTGACATAGTTTTATATAATATTGTTACGAGCCACGAGACTCGAATTACAATGCCGTTACAATTACTATAGAGTTTATTAGAACTATATACAAAAACTTAGTTTTAAAAAAACCGACTTCAGAAACTAAAAAGTATAAAATAACTTATTTCTAAAGCTATTATTATTAATATATATTATCTAAAACATCTTAAAATCGGTGCTTAGTATTTTTCAAAATATAGTCATTTTTATGTTTTACTTTGCACCGACGTCAAGATATTTTAGATAATATATATTTATAATAATAGCTTTAGAAATAAGTTATTTATACTTTTTAGTTTCTTCCTTTTTAGTCGGTTTCTTTAAACGAAGTTTTTTTTATTTATTTGTTACTTTTTGTGTCTAGCTATGTATGGGTAGACCTACGAAAGGTGCCACGCTCTTTAAACAATATAGGTCCCGAGAAACGGGAACAAAAAAATGTTCGTAAAATGAAAACTACTGGGTCAAACTATGTCTAATTTTTAGGGGACCAAATGACAACTATTCGACATCAAACTAAATAAGCATCACGTAAATCGGATCACGAATCTCGGAGTAATCGGTGAACATACATTAAAAAAAGATTCTGATGAATTGAGAACCTCCCCTTTTTTGAAGTCGGTTAAAAACACCTATAACACAGGTACATATATAACCGAACACAACAAGTCCAAACGTAATGCAGAAGGTCGTAAATCAATAACACGCGCAAAGTCCGTCACTAAATAGATTACCGAATGTACATAAGTCTTGCTTCACTTGTGGTTATCGTTCGACTGCCTCGTCCCTCAATCTAGGCACAGCTTTATACTACACAAACAGCAATATCTTCGCTCGGCCACGTGGACCGAATTTACTAGAATCAGTTTGTACTTTAAATCCAACACACCTGGCTAATGACTGCCATAAAAGATTATAATACCCTGTTTTCCAAAAAAAATTTTTAACACAAAGTAAACAAAAGAAGTCCAAATGCTGAAAGGTAATTAAAGTGTGTTTCTACAGGTATGCAGGTGTGAATTTGTCTTTGTCAGCGTCTAGATCGTATTTATATTAAAATGGGTGGGAGGAAAAATAAAAAGAAATTATCAATCAAGTTGGTTTGTTTTCCGGTTAATGAAAATCAAATAAATTACCGCGCTTAAAACGTAGATTTACTATAGTACAGGGTGGCGCAATAGAACGTGCATATTTAAAATATTGATTAAAAAATAAATACAAAAGGTATAGTTAAAATAAAACTGAGGTATTATTAAGAAATAACTGAAGTTTATTTTTAAAAAAATCGTCTAAATGATGACCCTCTCTACGACGACACTCCTCTAATCGCAAACGGAAGTTATTGAAAACTTTCTTCAGTAATGCTGGTGTAATTACTGCCATTTCACCACGGATATTCTCCTTGAGCTGATCGATGTTTTTCGGATTATTGCTGTAGACTTTATTCTTGAGGTATCCCCACAAAAAAAGTCAGGAGGCGTCACGTCTGGACTACGTGGGGGCCATGGGATATCACCTCTTTTCGAAATCAGTCTGCCAGGGAACATCTGTTTCACAACCGCCATGGAGTCATTTGATGTGTGACAGGTAGCTCCGTCTTGTTGAAACCAAGTCCTAGAATTCACTATTCTTGAATTTTTAAGCTCTGGAGCCAAAAAACCTTCCAACATCGCAACATAGCGTTCGGTATTAACAGTGACGTTTTGCCCCCGCGCATTCAAAGAAAAATTATTCCTCTACCAGAGTTTGCTGCCCATACTGTTACTTTAGGACTATGCAGTGGTTTCTGGTGCTTGAGTTTGAGATTCTCACTGTTCCAGTAATGACAATTTTGACGGTTTACGAACCCATTGATATGGAAGTGGGCCTCATCTGAGAAAAGGATATTGTCAAAATTGGAAAATCGATTAAGCATTTCATTAGCAAATGCGAGCCTTGCTCCGAAGTCAGACTCTTTCAATTCTTGTGTTAACTGCAGCTTGTAAGGATGCAGTTTAAGATCCAAGTTTAAAATTCGTTGCAAACTTCGTCACGATAAGTGTAAAACAGACGATCTCTTGCGAGTAGACATTTGTGGATCTCCTCGTACAGACTGCATAACTCTCTCAATATTGTCGTCGGTCCTAGATATTCTTGGACGACCTTTTACTTGTGGTTTAAACGTTGAACCAGTCTCTTCAAAACGCTGTACCCATATTTTAATTAAATTAGCACTCGGAGCTTCACTAATTTGCCGTAGTCCATATTCAGAACAATATAAACGCCTAGTAACGATGTATGAACGAGAGTCTCGTAAAATGCGCGCACGCAAAATGCGCGCACGCAAAATGCGCGACGCTTCCCGTCGAAGTGACTCATAGTGACTAAAACTCCATGAGCCCGCCTACCCAACGATGCAGGCTCCCCCCGCCCGCGCACTTTCTACCCCGCGAAAAAAGATGATGCAATATGCACGTTCTATTGCGCCATCCTGTTTAAGTATAGTAGTCGCGAAAACAGAAATATTAGCTCTAAACATTTACTGATGGTACATCTCTGGTTAAACATTCTACTTGCATTTATTAACACACACTGCTGGCAAATAATTTCCTCTCTTCTCTGGTGTATAATACAATTAAATGAAAACCTATTCGCAACTAAATATTTGTTCAGAGTATTTGAGAAGTATAGCAACATGATGCGTGTTTGCGAAATAATATTCAATGATCTCGAGTGGTATACTGTCGATAACACTGTCAACAGATGTGTGGATTAAATAAATATGCCTGTACCAGGCTCAGATTAAAAATGATGCGTATTTCAAAGATATTTATTTACTATCGTTAGTTATAGTTGGTATGTTTGCATATAGTTATTTGTAGAATAGTTATTCCCATGAGAGCTTTCTCTAGAGAGTTTGACAACCTGAATGGCGAGAAGACAAACTCACACCTGCGTACCTGTAGACATTTTGTTACCTTTCCTTTATTTGGGCTTCTTTTGTTTACTTTGTGTTTAAAATTTGTGATAAGAAAAACAGTCCAATGTCTATTATAATCTTTTATGGTAGTCATTAGCCAGTGTGATTCTAAGAAATTCAGTCCACGCGGCCCTGAGGCATGTTGTATTTGTGCGGTATAAAGCAATGCCACTTTGCGCGTTTTATTGAATTACGACCTTCTACATTACGTTTGAATTTGTTGTGTACGGTTATATTTGTACCTATGTTATATGTGTTTGAATAGATGTAATAAATTCTATAGTAATTCTAACGCTGTTTTAATTCGAGTCCTGTAACTCGTAACAAGAGTTATAGAGAATTATCTTACATTCCTAGCTTGTGCCTGATTTGACCTATAAGTAGTATAGGAAACAGTTTTAGAGCCGGGAGTGCACATTAATTCTAGGTTGTAAATAAATTTCAGTGATTAAACGCAATATTAATTTAAATTTAACATCCTCATCCATCCATAACTACTTTTTAGAGGTGCAGAAGGTTTGCCAATAGCATCATGAAGTCACGCATCGATGGTCAGTAGAGTTGACAAAAAGTTTTCATTTTTGTTTTTTTGTATACACTTTACACAAGTATATACAATAATAGTAAGTAACACAATACAATAATAGGAAGTAGTCATCGGTAAACCTTCTGCGCGCGGCTTAAACACGTTATTTTTTCTCAGTACGGATATAAACCACAAACATCACAACAATCGTGACCTGTACCCCGAAGTGGGGATCGGAACAAAGCTTCCCATTGGACAGTGGCCAAAATACCGCAGAAATTCCGCACAATATTAAAACGGGAACGAAATATATTAATACATAATTGTTTGGCACTTACGAAATCCACTTTCACTTATTTAAAAATAAATAGTCTTTTATTTTCAGCAATGAATTTTTGTGAATAAACAAAGAGGTATTTTCTATTCGGGAACAGAGGGAATTTATGATAAGTCGAGACTCTCGATCGGGACGATGCTGGAATACTAACGAGGTTTTAAACATTCCATATTATGTGTACATTTTTGGAAATAAATTAATATAATATTTTTACATGCCGACAAAGTGATGCACACCTGGCTTACTACCTTACCCGCATTTGGACTTATTTTATTTACTTTTTGTTTAAAATGTGCAATTAGACAATATATTGTTATTGTACTTGTTTATGGCCACAGCTATGCAGATTACGGTTTCCCGGAAACTTCAGTCCACGCGGTCGATTGTTGTATTGTACAGTTTAGTATAAAACCATGCCGGAACGGGGGGGGGGAGGTTGGCAGTCAAGTGATGATGACGATACGAGCAAGACGTGTGTAGTACATTTCGATAAGCATATAGTGATGGACTTTGCGTGTGTTATTGAATCGTGCAGTTTGTACTGGTTGTATCCAGTTATCTTTGTACCTATGTTATACATGTTCGTATAGTTCTAATTAATTCTATAGTAATTCCAACGGCGTTTTAATTCGAGTCCTGTAGCTCGTAACAATATTATAGATTAAGTCATTAACATAACTTTTAAATATTTATGCGTGAAGCCATTGATGTAACAATAAATATCTTTTATTGCTACATCAATGCGTGAAGCAAAAACTTTATGGTACTTTGTTTAAAAATTATTAGTTTTTTAATCATTTCAAACTTTAAACTCTTCTCCCATACAAACAACATAGTTTCAATACATCGCTCAAAACATATTGACCACTCTCCGAATATAATCCGGTAAAAGGAAAATTGATATCGTACAGAGAAACAGAAAAAACCATTTTAGTAAAAACTCCATAAAAAAAGTTTTGTCAGATATTTATAACCCGATTAATGGATTTTTATAAGCTACTGGCGGTGGTGCAGTTTATGAATAATGATAAATATATGTACGCAATACATATAGATTATTTAGCAAGATTAGCATCAAGTAACTTTAAAGGATGTGCTCAAAAAATTCGTCCACGTATTCATGTCGCTGTCGTTATTCAGGATCCATCGTGAAATATTTCAAAAAGGGCTTTAAAACATTTACCTAATTTTTGAGAAATGTCGAGCTTGTTCGTTGATTTTATGGAAGCATTAATTATTTTATATTTTAGGCGTACCTAACATTTTACCTCAAGAAGGTATTATAACACAATATATCAAGCATTTAAGGTAAGTAGACATTTTGCCAAAAACAGAAATTTTATAAAATGTAATGGATTCTTTTTTGTTGCCTGAATCAAGCAAACAGGCAGAAGAATCATTATTGAAACTCAATGTCATGAAAACGCCACATTAAAAAGAGATAAACACATTAATCTATAAGACTAGGCCTCAGAGAGAATGAGATAGAATATATTATTTTTAATAATTTGAACACTATGCTTGTATAGATAGAGTTGGAAATGTTTTAAAGTTTTTCGTTAATACTTCAAATTTCGTGTTTTAAAGCTTAAATATATTATTAAGATATATATAATACGGCCGGTGTAACTTGGCGAATGTGAACATAGGCTCTGCGAACTTTAGCGCATGTAAACTCGTGCAGAAAATACAGTGACCAACTAGTACACAGCAATGAAAAAATACAGGGATGAAGGGCGACCAATTGCATTCACTGACGAGTTGTATGCCCCCTCATCACACGAATGTACATGCTCTTAAGTTCGCGGAGCCTATGTTCACATTTGCCAAGTTACGCCGGCCGTACCTACTATATTTAAAATGTGATGTCACGAAACTTAGAATCACTCGCATTCATTGCGACACTTTGTTTCACTTTTACTGCTTGTGAACTGCACACACACACATTTTTAATGCATGAGTTCAACAGACAGGCAGGCGGCCCACCTCATGGAAAGCGGTTACCCTCGCCTATGGACATTTGCAGCACCAATGGTGCTCGAAATGCGCTGCTATCTTAGGAGACAGGAGCCTGGCCACTAATGACGGAAGTTTGTTACGGCAGCATACTTAGAGTGTAGCAAGTGTTGTTTTATCGCCTCTTACGACAGGCCGCCCGGCCGCAGGACATTGAATTCTTTCTCTGTTCTTGCACGGATTAAAAGCCTGCTGGAATTCTTCCTCCCCATCCTCGCTATCAAGAAAAGAATAAACTTTTAAATGAAGAATGCGCAAAACCAGACATTCAACTAGTGTCACCGCAATAGAAATATATAGTGAAATTGTTGGAACATAATGGAAAATAAACTGTTATTACTCTATCCTACTGAGTGTGTGAACCCCCGGGGGACGAGTGTATTGGGGTAGCGGACTGGTGGCGAGGTAAGTGACTCTTCCCTTGCTTCTTCTTCCACGTCCCTTTGTCTTCTCCGGCCCACGCCCGCAGATAGGATAGGGATGAGAAAACAGCCTCTGAATCAAAAACGAAAGAACGATCACAATCGTCACTGTTTAATTTTATTTAGCCATTACCCGACTCTGAAGGCGACATGCAGCCACTTAATATTTCAATCTTCGGAAAGACTGGCAAAGTGTTTCACAATTAAAGGAAATTGAGACGAATAAAGCGAGGTAAAAAAATTACGGTTCAGATAAAACCTTTCTATTTTATATAAACAAGGTCTTAAAGTAATGAATGGAAGTAATAAACGTTACTCTATCTTTCATTTGGCCCTTTGTGGCTTTCCGCAGGTGAGGAGAAATATTTGAAATATTCTTAAGGAAAAATGTAAGGAGGGCAAAATATTTGCGGCTGCATTGAATACCACGGGCTCGAATTTATTCTTAATAAATCCTACAAATGTGTGTCAGGCTACTGAAAGAGCATCGTTTCATAAGGTGACGAAGGTCCCCCTGTTTTTATCGTTTTACTACGAACCACAAAAAACATTTAATCGAAAATACTCCCTAACTTAAAAAGTATTCGCTAGTTCCTGTTCGAACTAATTTGTTGAACTCTAGCCACTAAAGTTCTCTTTGTTTTTCCAAAAATTTCTTTCGCCAACTTTTGCGAAGTTAGAGGGAGGTCTTACGAATTTAGAAATGATTATCCCGCCATATATTTACATGAATATAAAATTAATATATTATTGCAGACGACAGATGCCAATTCACACCTGCAGTTTATTACCTTTTGGAATTTGGACTCTTATATTTACTTTGTGTTTAAAAATTGTAATTAGAGTGCCCATTGTGTATTGTAATCTTTTATGGTTGTCAGTATAAAGCAATGCCCAAGGGGGAGATTGGCAGTCAAGCGATAACCACAAATGAGGCAAGACGTGTGTACATTTGATAATCTATATAGAGACGGACTTTGCGCGTGTTATTGAATCGTGCGTTACGTTTGTACTGGTTGTGTTCAGTTATATTTGTATCTATTTATACGTGTTTGTATCGTTCTAATAAATTCTATAATAATTCAACGGGTTTTAATTCGAGTCCTGCAACTCGTAACAATATATTAATTATTAATATAACTACGATCTGTATAACGATACGACACACGCTTAGGTACACAGCATTGAAATAGTTGTAGTTATGACGTCATAACTTCCTATTCTGGTATAAAGCAAGGTGGATTCAACTTTGTGTAGGATGATAAAAAGTGCCCCAATCACCTTTCTTCATCTACATTATGATTACCGAAGTGCAATGATTCTAAATATAAAAATGCGTTCTCTCGTGAGATATGCTGTAATCATTAAAACGGGTTGAAACTGTATTAATGAATTATTGATAACATTGCAACGTCATTCTTGGCTGTTTTAGAGACGCTGCTCTTACCGAAACAACTAAGTCCAAATTTCCTGAGTGCACTTTAAGTGCTTGTAAACTTCTCAACGCTTTTTGGTATCTCAGCGGTCAGTGATAGGTGTCCAACAATATCCAGTTTTTTAGTAGTTATTATTATTCCATATATCATTATAATTATCAATCAAAGGTAAGCTTCATTGCCGTACAAATTATAAGCCTATTGATAGTAGAGTTATGCTTTTTTGAAGTCACAATGACACCCATAACCTCACGCTACTTGCCCCAAATTGCTGAGATACTACGGGTCTTAGGTCCCAAACAACTAGGGTTGCCACCCGTACTTTATTATAAAGTATTGTACGTTATTTCAGATAATTGTACTCTATACTTTATGACAAGAATAAAGTACACAAAAATACTTTATTTCGCATGATTTAATTTCTCTGAGATTTTGAAAAGTTTAGTCGATTGTTTTGTTACATTGGAGCCGAGCTATTTAAGATCAAAATCGTGCTGTATGAACTTAAGGTAACAGTTTTATGCAAGGTTATTTGTTGCAAGATTCATGTTATTGTGCATGGTTTTTGAAATAATATAACATACCTAATTTAAGTGAACTATTACCCTAATACTACTAACGAATAAACTGCAGATTAAAAAGTTTTGTGCATGAAAACCCAAAATCTAATAAAAAAATAATTGGTTCAATTTTTTCACATATTTTCGCTCTGAGCATATTAGACAAACCGTTAAAACAAAAAGTATTTTTATTACTGTATACTATCTATTGCATAAATGTAATCGCTGGCGGCAAACTTAAAAATCAAGTCACTTTTACCCAAACGCTTTTAATACAGAATGTAAAGATGCCGTGCAATTGTTTAGTAAAGATGCTTATTTGATACAAATTGCAAAAAGCAATAAAAAATATGTTTTTAAACATAATAATAAAGAAAAATAAATTGTACTTTATTTTGATACTATGTACTTTTTTTCTTACCTATTATAACCAATGTACTTTATTTGCTAAAAAAAAGGTGGCAACCCTACAAACAACCTCCGCACGCACATGTAGTACTGACCCCAAGTACTTGAAATGATCCGTGCACTATATGGTATCTCTGTTAACACGCAGGTGTGTGAGATCAGTAGTATTGCGTATCAGGTACTGCATCCTCGCCAAATTTCTATTTACAGTGTCCAGATTGGGGCAATCTACCCCATTATTTTTAATTTCAAGTCAATAACTTTTAAAGTAGGTATAAAATGTTGTCTATGGAATACAAAAAATTGAGCCAAACACTAAATATACTTAATAATGACGATGGTAAGATATCATATTACTTGTGGCTAACTTCATAAAATTGGGGATTCCAAAACTTTATCTGGAGACCCAGTCCTTGTCCAGATTAGATAACAGGACATAGTCGTAGTAACTTATTTAATTAACGACATTTGCACAACATATTTCTATATTAAGTTTTCGTTACATATTATTCCATCAGCTTTATTATTCAAAATATAATAAACACAGACTCTCACAAGGGCTGGGGCAATAGATCACAAGTATATTTTAATCATTGTTTATTTTATTCTAATAATTTATAAGCGAAATGTTTATTAGTATAAATTGATTTATTAATAAATATTATCTAAAACGTCTTGAAGTCGATGCAAAGTAAAACATAAAAATTACTATATTTTGAAAATTACTAAGCACCGACTTTAAGATGTTTTAGATAATATATAGGTATATTAATAATAATAGCTTCAGAAATAAGTTATTTTATACATTTTAGTTTTTAGTTTTTTTCAATCTACCAATCTATTCATTCATTTGCCTTACCCACAGTTAAATTTTGATATTACTCGTATGGAGTTTATATCACATTTTAAGGTATAGTAAAACAAACGAACGAACGGTAAGATAATTTAAAGGGTCATTAATAACACTTAAAAGTTATTTTAACTTTTAACCATAGTTGCTGGAAGAAAACTCATTACCGTGAGAGTATGAGTGAAGAAAACTAGACTATCGACAGACGAGAGCACAGCTGGCGGAACACATGGCAATGGTTGCCAAAACACAACATTCGTGACGCCTATCACGTGCACCTTCTTGGCATAAGACCATGTTATTGTTGATTACTCTATAGTTTTGATTAATATAGTTTTAATTTAAGGAGGCTTCCGTACGCATTCTTTGGATGTAACACTATTATTTACTTTTACGCCCACTTCCAAAGTAGTAAGCAGAAATGTGGCGATGGAACTGGGCAGGGCAAGAACGCTATGTTTAACATGTTTACATACGTGAGCATACGTAAAACCTTTTAATGTCCTGTATTGTCGCTTCCCAGTTAAATAATTTATTTCTTTCTTACATCGAGCCATTACTGCCATTTCATCGTAAACGACATTTTGACCTCGGTGTATTTTTTGTTGCAATATCTATTTTACACTATCATTTTGTTTAAATACTTAATCAAAAACTGAAAGTTTTAAAACAAAATAATACTGTAAAATAACTTTTGCAACCAAAAATAAACTTAGCTCGAAATGTCTTACTTTCCCATATTATGGCTTAGGTACGATAAAATGGCAATTTTCGGATTACCCGACGCAATTTTCAAAGAACATGTTTACACCTATACATGTATGTATCTACAGACTAAGGGCCATAGAAATGGTCCCTTGACAAATTTAATCTAAATATGATGTGACACTGACCAGCGATTATCCTTGTCTACACTATATTAAAAGGCATCCAAAAACAAGCCCCAGTTAGTGTAGGGACTATTGTAGGGAATGAGACTACTAATGGAACAACGGATCGGGGACTATGAAGACTATGGCGTCTGCCCGTCTACCCGTCGCAATGTTCAAGGAACATTTAAGAAAAATTGGGCAGACGATAACTCGCCACTCTCTGCATGGGCCCCTAAAAATTCCATACCAGATTGACGAGGGGCAACACGGGGTACACCTATTATTATTGCGATAATATTCTGAAAACACCTATAATAAAGTCAATATTTGAAACTTATTTTTATTCATTCATCATCAAATGCTTACTGGATTATTTAAATTATCTAAACTATATCCCATTTCTCCTGTCCGATCTCGCAATCCATCCATCGCATCATAAAGGCTGGGAATATGTGAGTATCGCCGTTGATGTCGGAAACGTTCTTAGGCGTCGTTAACTACTTTACATCAGATAGGGCTCTGATTACCTACTGCTGGCAATTAAAAAAAACATATAAACTAAAACAAATCCAAAACATTTAAGAACTAATGAGCCCAGAACCCGCTGTTGATTCATTAATCTAAGACGGCGACTTATGTTAGTCTTAATTTAGTTGGCAACAAAATAAACTCAATTTCACAAACCGTATTTGAAAAATTCCCGGTCAACTGCCAAATTGGAACGTCTCATTAGAAAGATCTAAATGCCAATGCTGCAATACATGCCAACTTAAATGAGTTACATTGACGATTTTAATTCCAATTTATGTCCCTCACTAGTTACTTTCTTCACAATCCAAGAATATCAATGATAGCCAAATACTGTCGTTGACAGAGAAAAATAAGTATTATACTTTTGTCGAAGTACATGACAATCAGTATTGTTTTTCATCTATTTTATAAAGAAAACTTATCCATATCTTCTCTATAACTATGTTTTATTGATTATTGGCAAGTCTGTCATTCGCCATTTCACTACACCAGCAAACAGAATAGAATAACATAGTTGTCAGGCAACCGCAGTTCCCTGTTGGACGTAGGCCTATGCAAGCATATATGGTTTTTTCCGAATTCCCGATGGTCCTAAAAACACAAAAGTTTCTGAAAAATCTGACTGTAACATTTCAAATATTAGGGACCCCCTTAAAAATAAAACATCAATAATCTTTGCCCTTTGGTTTAAATATATTAAAAAAATTACTTGTATTGTATTTGTAACATACAAGCCATCTTCCTGAACAGCATCAGCCGTTGTGATTGTCCGACATCGTCCCTCGCTAGTTTGCGCCACATATTTCAGTTTTCGGCTGTCCTCTTTTTGCTAACGCAGGGGGAATTTCTTTTTTTGCGACACGTACACTGGTCTGGATATAGGGGAAGACAAAAGTAGCGCCTAGTGCCACCTGTTTCATATGTGTGTAGAACTCTTATGCCAAACAGCCACAATTCTCCTTCGGTTAAAGAGGAGGTCAAAAAACTACCCACAAGCCTACCTACGTCCCTGGTGAAGGAGTGCACTTAATCAGAACGACACAGGGTTTACGCGTATTGGCAGTCAACTGTCTTGTTTTGGTGCTCCAAATTGCTACTAAGCCCCGAAAAGCAGGGCGATACCACTTCTTACATTAAAGGTGGTTCCACCGATAACCCCATAAACGGTGGCCCTCTACCACGGAATTACGTAAGGAATTTCAATGCGTAACACCTCCTCTTTAGCTCCCGCGTGACGACGACGGTTGAAGGCTGCACGCACGGTTGTCTTCCTCTCTCTCTCGGCGGCTTCCTTTTGAGTAATTACTAAATCGGCAAAGGTTACAGCCGCATCTAACCCCCACTAACGACCCTACACAGATCGTCGCTCCGTCGGGCTGAAAAGCATCTTACACTTCATTCTCCGTCTCCACAGCATGACGTATCTGCGTAATATATTCCAAAATTCATCATCATTTTTTGTTAGATCAGTTAATGAATTCAACAAACTTAGCAAGTCGAATTATTTTGACATTGACTTGTTTGTGGATAGTCTAGCATCCGTAAATGCGAGTTTAATCAAAGCCTATTTTAATAATAATCAGTTTTCTGGTCACAAAATTTTCTTATTATTATCTTTTTCAAAAATTACTGTATTATTATTTTTTGTATTTCTCTGCCATCTGTGGAGGTTTATGAATAGCTGATCTTAAGCTATCTCTGTAATGGTACTTTGTAAAACTTTAGTTTGTAAGATTTCAGCTGTTAACCCCCCAAATAAAATAAAATAAAATCAATTTATTCAACTCAACGGTAGTAGCATACAGCCAATTCACCTGTGTACCAAATTTATAAATTATGTAAATGACTAATCCCCGCCTACATCTCACTATGTACCTGAGCAAAACCCACCTGGGTCACTCATAAGATTACAACCGTAGCCAATGATCCGTGATGAATTGAGGTCGTGTGTAACCCCTATCAATGTTGACAGTTTCCGCGTTCATCTCATAGTGCGTGCCTACTATGGTAGTTATGCCGGTGTGTGTATTATGACTGGGATTAGAATTAATTAATGTATCAAGAATAAGTACGAGCGCTGTGCACGAAATAAAGAGTACCTACAGGTTGAAATCTCCATGAAAAGTTTTTAATCTATCTTAATATATATAAATCTCGTGTCACGATGTTTGCCCGCGATGGACTCCTAAACTACTCAACCGATTTTAATCAAATTTGCACACCGTGTGCAGTTTGATCCAACTTGAAAGATAGGATAGTTTTTATACCGTTGGAACCGGTAGGTGGCGCTGAGATCGGGTTCTAGAATCCTCTTAACAACGGGGAACGATTTTGTTTTTGTGTGTTTGAGTGGGTCCCCGGATGGTTTAAATCCACAATTGGAACCGGTAGGTGGCGCTGGTATCGGGTCATGGATTTTTATTTTTTCAGAGCAGGACAACGTCTGCCGGGGCCGCTAGTAATATTATAAAATTCTAAACATGCCATGTCTGTACATCGAAGCTATTAAAAAAAATAACTGGAATATACTATATAAACGATGGAGACCATGATACAATTTTTCAGATTTCTTGTCTCTTTTTTCGGGATTCACGTAAAAACTGCTGGAACGATTTTGATACGGATTTTCCTGATCGACAGCTAATTTTTAGACTTAAAATCTGCGCTACCTTTTATCTTGGGAATCCCGTGGGCTACTTTGTTCTGGGAATGATTTGAAATGGCCAGATGAAAAAAAAATCAAATCAAATGTAATTTTTTCACTACTCGATAGTAAATTTATGTAATAAAACGTTTGATATTTTTATCCTGAGAATTTTTCCGGGAGCGATTAATATTTCTTCGAGTGCATAAAAATTTGCTTAATCCGACACAGTTATCACTAAAACAATAGCTAACATATCGGCCACGAATTTTATTTACTTATTTTTCTATACGAGTGCGTGGTTTTCATTATTTATATAAATTTCAGTTCGCTAAGCTATTGACATTTAGACACGTTTTATATATTGTTTTTGATCTTTCAACCCGGATATGAAACAGCATTTTACACCAATGTTCACTGTTTACATGATTTGACTATGGTAGGTACCCTAAAAAACCTATTTAATCCAATATAATATATATCTACAGAAGTGAAAAAAGCTTACAAGGAAACATTTAACTCAATATATCTAAGAACTTGAAACTGATTTCCCAGCGATAAGACCGTCTATTCTATACTTATCATTAAGATTGTATTTATTATAATTTATTTATTATTTATTAATATATTTTGTAACATTGTGTGCAATAAAGTATATTCTATTCTATCCTATTCTGATTTATGAAATCTATTTAATCGTTTGGAAGCTTATTCGAGATAAACTTTCAGATAAAAAGACAAAAATTTTAGAAACGTTCATTTATATATTTTAGTCATATGCAAAAAAACACGATACAATAAAAATAACACTGTACAAATTTAAAACAATTGTAGAATACATTTGCAACAAATCATGAATGTTAAGACACATATCTATTGTATGTTAGCTTCAAGGATATTTACTATAACTATTACAATATAACTATTACAAGTCTTTCAAAGCAAAATTTACTTAGAAGAATACATTTTGCTTTTTGTAATTACAGTGCTAATTAGTGTAAAGTTAAAATACCTATTGCTCGAGTTATATGTTTCGTCAGACTAACGTAAATTGCGATTGTTGCAGGTGAGTGTCATTGAAAAATACATAACTTTATTACATACTTCAAGGATTTTTAAACTATTACACGTCGTCTGAATGTCGTGTTATAAAGCAAAATTTACTTAGAACAATACATTTTGACTTTAGTAATTACAGTGGTAATTAGTGTGAAGTTAATAATTGTTACTGGTATTATATTTCGCTAGGACAATACAATGCGACCGTATGTTACAGGTGAGTGTCATTGAAAACTATAAAATGTTATTACATAAAATAACCATCTGTGAATCTATTAGTCACGAATGCACATGGTCGCACCGCTTGGTCAAATGGGGAACTGTGTCAGCGCGAGCATTTGTTGCGCGAGTTCGCGTCACTATTACGTTGTTTGCTAACAACGCGCGTACTACTAGGTTCAAGGGGATCCACATCGCCGTCTCGTTCTTTTCCTATTTTTAGTTCCTCGCGTCTATTCAGCTGTATGCTCTCAGTGCAGAAATGTGCGGAGTCGCGCGCGAGCACTGATCCGCGCGGAAGCTGGAACGCGCTCGATAAAGCCGTTCGCGATAGGAAATTACCCGCGCCGACCCCCAAACCAATCGGGCTTATCAGATTTGTGACTCAAAATTAAAACCAACGTCAAGCTCATTAAAGAGCCCACACCGCGCAATCGACACGTTAACTTACTCTACCCAGATATATAATCAATTTCAAACAATCGCACTTTACAGGTGATGTTCAGTAATTGTTCAAGGTGCAAGAGTGATGAGTGTAAATTTTAAGTTTGAATATGGAAGTTTCAATTAGTTTCTTTCGAAAAACAAAATTGACATTGGTGCTATTTAAAGTGAATGGCGGTGAATTGTTACTGGCAAAACGCCAAAAAGTGTAGGAACAGCTGACTGTAAACAAACATTTTGGCTGGAAGCAATCCTTTCGCATATTTCGAATGCTTGCCTCGTGTGTACAAAGTTAATCATTTCTAAGGCATAGTTTTAACTATGGCCGGTAAAGACGAAACAACTGACAGCGATGGCCCGATAATAGATGACAATGTAATACGCATTCAACTGCGAAAACCAAGTCAGAGGAAATGGGAGTTACGGACTCGAAATCTCTCGCCAGGAATAAGATTTCCAACAATACAACTTTTTGATTGCGAAGGAAATCTCCTTGTCGAGACAAACGACGAAAATATCTCAATAAAAAGTTCTGATTTTGACGAAGGCTCACTGAGAGCTACGAAATCATTAAGAGAAAAAGACTTTCGACATATTATCGATAAAAGATCTATTAAAAAACATAATACTATTTCGGGAGATAAAGTGTATACGAGAGTGTATCGGACGCCTGTGATTGTAAACGAAAATAAATATTGTAATAGTAGTTATGTAATTAAAGATAGTAGCAGTGTAACCAACATTCCAAGTAAGCTTATAATAAATCATAACTTTCCTAATTTGCAAACAAATAGCTTAGACACAACCCCTTTTCAGTCTGATGGTCCGAGTGAAAAAAGTAGTTACAAAAGTTCCGACAATGAAAGTTGTGAGGATGCTGATGAACAATATAAATCAAATATCAAAAACAGTGAAAATGTTTTAGAGTACGATGTTCACTTTCCTAGTAGTTTTCACATATCATCAATCTCTTCGCTTAGTGAGAACAATCAATCAACAGATGTTAATCCGTCCAATATAGAAAATGGACCGAGTCCTGGTTTACATAAATCGCAATCATTGAATGACGCGGCACTAAAACGTTTTATGCATAATGCTGAAGAAGGTTTATTACGTTCAAAATCTGGTGTTCTATACGAACTTCCACGAAATAAAGTATCATTCCTGAACACTTACTTAAAAAGCTTACCCGCCCGAGTGAGTTCAAATCCGGATTGGTTTACTTTATACCGGCGAACAACTGAATCGCGAAATTCAGAAGGGGCCATGGAGCGACGTGAATCACCAAAAATCACTCCCTGCAAAATGCGGTGCACCTACCAAACGGGGAATACGAGTGAGGAATTCATTAATGTTCCGACGGATGAGGCCGCCGATTGTGAAATGAAAAAACGCCTCAAACTGTATAGACGTGGTCTATCGGAAATCGAGACGGGGCAAAGTGTATTTACCGAAAGGCGGAGACATTCTGTGAGTGGGACAATTCCGGTCATCTATACTTCGTCCTCGGAGAGCGTGGATGAGGCCGACGTAGTACTTAACCGTTTGAAGAGGAGGATACTCAGGAATAAGTTGAGAGAGAAAAGACGCAGCATTGGCGCTAAGCACCAATTCAGTAAGTATATAGATGTAATCTTAGTAGGTACAATGTACACGATACGCGGCTGTGACGCACGAAAATTTTGTGTACAAGGCCATTTCAAAACGAATTTACAAAAAACCTGGAACGTAAAATTGAAATTTCAAATTGTTATTTTGAGATTAAAATTATACCGTACTAAACATTTCACGAGGTCAAACGGTTAGGAAACTTATAATTATGGGGAATTAATATTTAGATAATAGTTTATTAGTTTCTTGTAATTTTTGATTTTTAGTAGCCACTAGACACTTTATAAAAATAAGTATATTTTTAACATTAAAACAACAAACCTATATTTCATTTGACAATAACAGTCATTTTTTTGGTAGCAGCATATGCATGTATGGCAGACTATCGTCCAATTAGGTTTTTGGTCGCATTACTATAAACTGACATTAACAAATACATTCAGGACTAATCAACAAGGAGACGAACGGATAAGAGAAAAAAGTAAAAGATTTATATAGCTAAGTCTTACTTCCTTCTTCTCTACATTCCGGGCTTTTGCATAAGTGTCTGTTGAAACTGTTTCCTGTTCAAGGAATAGCATCCACTACATGGTTAGAAAGCGGACAGATTGTTTACTATAGATCTCTTCTCCTACTTATCTCTACTACAACAGGATTACAACATAACAGATGTGTTTTATTACGTAATAATTGTTATGCCCGACACTTCACGTTCATAATTAAAATTAATAATAATTCTGATCAAGATGTCTAGATGAATACATTAAAATGTTAGATAAAATTTCTGTTTTATAAACTAAAATTTGTATTGAAATCCATTGAGCCGTTTTGGTATTTCTTAGAAACAAACTTTCGCATAGACAAAAATTTAAAAACGGTAATATATGAATAAGCATAATAGCGAGGCCAGATTTTGGTCCCTACTTCAAGACCAGCAAGATTTTTACAGCCACTTTGGTGTTGCAAATTCCACAGGCGACGGTTTCCATTTTCCATTAGGTGCTTCATCAGCCTGTGTGATGTACTCCACCAAAGCATTACCTATAAATAAATAATAGCACTTTTCAAATTAGACAATTATTTTAAAATCATTACATTACATCATCACATTACATTTTTTGTTATATATTTCTGTTTCGGTGGAGGGATACCAATATACCACCTTGTCGTCTGCTTTCGAAGCTCTGACAATAAATAAAAATACCTATAATAACAGCCTGAAGTTTCTTTGTTGAACCAAATCTAGGATACATACCGTAAATACTTACTCGTAATGATGAGACGGTAATTATAAGATGCATAAATTTGCTACGATAAGCGTAAATAAGGAAAAAAGAGCATTATAACTATATAAGATATTCAACCTTGATTTTATAAATTCATTTTTATTTATTATTTAGTATTAATTGAAGCGGTGGTTCAGTAGTAAAGAATCTATCCGCCACTGCTTCATACGTTCATTGTATTCGCCCCATCGGCTGTGAAATAAAATAAGTACAATCAAATATTAGCCATTAAAGGCAAATAGACAAATAAGTCGTGGTAACAATTTCAATAGGACGCGGATTCGGATCACTTAGACAGTTTTCTGACCTAATGTGCATATTGTTACAACTACCACATGCTAACAACGGTGAAGGAAAACGTCGTGATGAAACTTGCACATCGAGATAACGATGTGTCAAACCTGCCAACTCACCTTGGACGAGCGTTTTTTTAAAATTGTAATATAGGTTCGCGTTTGACCAGAATCTGGCCCTATGCACGCATACCTAGAAGGTACCTATTCACACGGGACTTGAAGACACCCAGGTTATAAGTATCGGGAAAGACAGACTCCTACAATGAGTCCCACTCCTTTGCGGTGCGTATGATGAAGGTAGTTGCAAAGCGCTTCGTTCTTGTAGGTGAAATATCCACCATATAACGATACCGAATGGCGGTGCGTCTGGTTGTCTGGTGATAGTAGGGAGATGGTGGGATCAGATCGAAGAGCTCAGCTGCAGCGTGGCGGGTATAATTTCCGTTCTCCTATAATGCGAGACCCGAGCCCAGCAGTGGGATGTTTATGGGTTGTTGTTATTATTATTATAGACTAAGAAAATTTACGTCATTATTTGTACTTATAGCATGGTGTAATTAAAAGTATAATAAAACCCGGCTAACATAATATATATCCTGCTTTCGCTATCCAGGTGACTTAGTAAATTTCAGTTCTTCACAGAAGTTGACAGAACCAAATAATTATTTATTCATGTCCTGTAACAAAATCTTCTAATGGCTGTAAAATAAAAGCAGTACAATCAAACTCACTTTCACTCAAATACTAGCAATTAAAAGCAAATAGACAAAGAAAATTTACCTCATTCTTTTGTAATTGTAGCGTGGTATAATTAAAAGTGTAATAAGAGCCAGGTTGGACCCCATTCGTGCGAAGTAATGAAACGAATGGACCATCTTCCGAGTCATTAGACACGCTCAATGATCACATTATTCTATATTGCCGCCTTTGAATTTTAACAGTTAATTTAAAACATTAATGATTTTAGGTTCATGGTCGTAAGTGTCATTTTTTTATTGCTGAAACACACCAGATGGGATGACGGCCCAACAGTGATGGAAAGTGGTTATCGTGATCTATGGATATAAGTAATGCTAGAGGTGCTTCCAATGTGCTGCCAACCTTGAAACTGCAACCAGGCCACTGATCGCGGAACACGCCTCTTACGATAGACGGCCCGACCGCAGGAACTAGTATTCTTTTTCCGTCCCTGCACCGAGAGAAGTCGTGAAGGTCAAATGTTTAATGGTAGTAACATATTATCGAAATTTGAAAACCTATACTATAGCAGCCCCTCGCCAATAATCCTGTAACGTGCTATTACGGGGTTTTTCATTTTATGGCTTTTTCTGCACCCACTACTTATTTCCGATGACATAAAATCTTACGTGTATATTCCATGAAAACATATATAGGATTTTCGGGCTAATATATAAATAATGTCAGCCCATAAATGTCCCACTGTTGGGCTCGGGCCTCCCATTATAGGGCAACGGACAGTATACCCGCCACGCTTGTCCAAGGCGGCTTGGCAGGTTTGACACATCGGTTATCTCGATGTGCAGGTTGCATCACGATGTTTTCCTTCACCGTTTTTAGCACATGGTAATTGTAACAATATGCACGTTAGATCAGAAACCTGACTAAAAGGTGAATGCGTTCCGGTCAGGATCGAACCCGCGCCCTTTGATTTAGGGGCGCGTGCGCTAACCATTACGCTACCACGACTTCATTCTTAGGGCTAATAACATAGTTATAATGTTAAAAAAAATTAATTACAAAATAATCTATATATTTATACGTGAAGCAAAAACTTTGAACCATTTTTTTACGAAAATTGCGGGGACGGAGGAGTATAAAATTTTGCACACTTATAGTTTATATAGAGAAGAAGGGACGAATGCTAATATTTTTTTTAAATTGGTGAATAAAAAATACACTAAATCGATAAAAAAACATTAAATAAACATAATAAATGACTTCTGATTTCATTACACACACTACCATGTATTTGACACACACGCTCATATATATTATACTCTTTTGTTTATTGTTCAAGTCAAATAAACAGTATATAGCCTTGGCGAAATCTGTGATTACAGAAGTAAAGTCTTTGAAATTAAATTATTGTGGTCGACTTTCGACCACGGACGACCACTAGTTATTATTAAAATACAAGAAGATATAACAAAATGAGGTATAAATATCTGTCGTTACTTATTTTTGAATGGAGTTATTACTAAAAATTGTTTTTTTTTTGTTTCTCTTGCTCAATTTCAATTTTACCATTACCGGATTATATACGAAGTGTCAATATGACCAAGCGATATTTTGAAACTATGTTGTTTGTATGGGAGGAGAGTTCAAAGTTTAAATGATCTAAAAAAAGGACTAATTATTAAACAATATATCATATTTTAAGTTTAAGAATATCTATAGATTTCAATTAGACTAGTTTTTTTTATATTACCATGTTGTATATCCATATATCCCACAATATTTTTAATACTTCCTTAAGTTAAAATATTTGGAAAAAATATTTATTAAGTTAGTTAGTTAAGATCTATCCCAAAATGTGGTTTGAAACAGATAGAGTTGAAAAGTTTATTATCATGTAAGTACTGGGCACATCTTGAACCCGCAATCATAATTACCTGTAGCGTATAAGTAATCTCGTGCTCTTCTCTTCTCCTCTTCACCCCTCATCATGCTTCTATAAAAATGGAACTTGTAAAAAAGTTCCTAATATCCATAACCTGTATTTAGCTGGCACCAGAGCCCGCCTTTACTAATTTTTCCATACATTGTGATTTAAAATAATGTTTAGATCTCTCAAATATTAGAAGATATGGTATAAAAAGTTTTATGAATGATTTATTTATGTAAATATGTTTGGATATATGTTGTGATAAAGACCTTAATGCCGTTCAATCTGGTTTGTCTTTTAAACGTCTTTTTATTAAGATCAAATTACTAGGACTCGAGCCTTCTTAATTTCAGTATGGAAGACAGCATATTCGCCGCCCTTGCCGACTCGATACCGATCGAACTCGATACACAAGATTCGTGATATTTTCATTCCGTTATCAGCACCCGGTAATTTTAATAGCATAGTAGATCAGAAACCTACCAAAGTAGTGAAAATATACTACATACAGATACACATAGAAAAACTTATAAAATAACTAAAGCACTGCAAGTATAAGTACAAGAATGATTTAGTTTTATGCCAAGGAATTGAAACATACTGCCATCTATACTCACATATTGAAATTAACAACTTTAGTAAGCCACCTTCCTTTTAAAGAAAACGTTTCCATACAACGCCATCTTGTATATAACTTTTGAACTACGACGTCAACCTTCTGCTTAAGTTGAATTTGTGAAAGCATTTTTATTTTTTTGATCTGTAAGAACAAAGTAGATAAGTGAATATAATAAAAAAGTGAAGCGTCTGTGAATAAACTATTTTCTTTTATTTTCAAATTATAATTAAGTATTAATAGTTTTGCAATGGCGTTTATGACCTTGTGGGTTTGTCCTAACGAATTCAAGTTTTTAAAATCTAACTGAATAGTTTCATCTTGTGCAAGTATATTTTTCCCAGATCACAAAATTGAAATGTGCACCGCAATATATTGTCGCTGTTCGGAAAGAAAAGTGGTAAGAATCACCCTTACAATACGGTTTATTATTGAATTCACTAAAAAATTACATCACATGTTAAAACCATGTTTTTAATTATTCCTCGAATAAATATTTCAAATTAATATTTGCTATTTTAATAGCTAGATTTTGGTCAGGTTTCATTATGAATTAAATTCAAATTGACATAACATTTAGCTTATTTGCACTTACTATTTTGCTTCGCATTTGCGCATTATTCTATGCTCATCATCAGTAAGCACTTAACGCTTCTTCCCTAATTCTTAAAAGCCCGCCTTTATCTTTCTTGTCGTATCCACAGAAATAAGTATATATTTTTAACATAAAAAATGAGTTTTTTGAAACAATATTCCTCAATACTCCGAGTACTGCTGTTTTACTACTGTTACACTGCTTAAATCATTGATAACCCACTTATCAAGGCAGGTAACCTTTTTACGCCTACCTAACGTCGCTTCTTTATCCTTTCAAGACCCTGTCTACTCAATCAAATCAATTTAAATGGAGCGATTTGCGTTTTCAATCAGCTTTTGATTTCTGAGAACTGAGGACTATTTTAAAAAACAATATGTATAATCTACTTTAATTTAAGTTCAAAAATAACATCTTCTTTAGCTGTGTTTTACAAATTCTTAATTTATTTTCTAGCTAGAATTTAGCCGCGGGTCAAACCTTAGGGAGTAACTCTTGAATTATGTTTTAATAAGTATCTAAACCTTCAGTGAAATATTACCTAGCTGATGGTGAAACCGCTTGAAAATACGTGGCGTGGTTTAGGAGGAGTTAGCTGACATAGACAGACAGACGCGTAAAACGACTTTGTTTTATACTAAAGAAGATTTAAAGAAATATTAAGTACAGTAAATATGCATGCAGATGAAAGTAGAGATAACAAGTGTGAGTCAAAATATATAGAATGATATAAGGTTCTAATGAGTGAAAGAGGATTTAGACGTTTATCATAAACATAATGAAGTGGTTTTTTTTCTATAATTGTTTACCAAAACATGTACCATGAGCTATACAAAAAAAAACTACATTTGTTACGTTACTTAATAATTGTATAATAATCATTAATATTCTTATATTAAACCAGAAAAGGCGCGTTCTATCTATATTTAGGGCCACTTCCATAATATTGCTTAAATTTATTTAAGAAATACAAAACGTATTTAACACCCTTAAATGCAATTAGCATCTTGAACAACGCAAAATTTGCCGCTAAATATGTTTAAAGAACTGTCGATACGTTTTGTGTAAAACGCATTTAGTCAGTTTAATATGATTTACATGAGTTCCGGCATTAGTGACCAGGTTTTAGTCTCCCTCAAAAGATCAGCAGCGCATTCGTGGCACCTTTGGTGTTGCAAATGTCCATAGGCGATGGTAACCGCTCTCCATCAAGTCGGCCGTGTGCCTGCCTGCTGAACTCCTGCAATAAAAAAAAACATTGACTAATTTTATTTAAAGGCGATCGTTATGCAAGCGGCCCTTAGTATTTAAATCGAATTAAAACCTAATATTTATTTAATTTAGCGAAAAAGGAGCAATTAACGACGAAAGAGGTAATGCCTAAACGGATCACGTGCAAAGTTTTAAACGTCGCGAATTAACTTAATTAGGAAACATACATTTAATTCACGACAAGTATTTAATTTGGCATTAGCTAAGAACAAAGATAGAAAGTGGTATTATGCAATTACATATTCAATTAAAAGTAACTATAAAGAGTTTATTAATTTGAAAGGAGATTGTAAGAACAATATACGTAATAGTAGATACATGAAAGTAGACAAACAAGTAAATAATAAGTGTAATTAACCAGCCGGCATAGAGTGGAGATCACTAGAGTCAAGACTCAAGCTCCAGAGGTGGAAGTGATAAATGGCATCACGTCAGAAGTAGCTTCGGTGAACCTGCAGCCCACACGTCTCTACATCTCTTAGCCACTCACACCCACGTTGCCCCTGTCTTCTATGGCAATTTTTGGGGCCCATGCGGCGAGTGGCGAGTCACCGCCTACCCATCTTTCCATGTTCCCTAAATATTGCGACGGGCAAACGCCATAGTCCCTATATTCCCAGACCCCTAATACCACTAGCAATTCACCTCAATAGCGCGGTACTTTCTGTTCTCATTTCTCATAATAGTCCTACATTGGCGGGGTTTGTCCTTGGGTGCATTATTATATGGTGTAGACAGGGATAATCGCCGGTCAATGACACGCCACATTTACATTAAATTTGCCAAGAGGCCTCTAAGTGTTGGGCTTCCCATGGCCCCACGCAAGCCTTCCAAAAGTCCGGCCCATTTTTGTGGCCCGTGGCTTTCATAGTATTAACATTGTTTCTGCTTGCGATCTAAGTACCCACTTTTAAGTCCAGGATCAGCTTTTCTACAGTATGTTCTCCACTTGGAACATTAATTACACTTATGCAAATCGTTACGAGATAGTATTATCAGCTTTTTGTAATCTTTTTCATTCCTGTGATAGTAAGGTTCACACGTAATAAGTAGTATTATATGATTCTTTACAATTTATTTAGCAGGCTATAGAAATATATTGTAAGGAAAAAATATGCTATATAGAAAAATTGAAAAGAAAATAGAGAGAATAAAATCATCTTTTGCTTAGTTATCATTTCTCTTGCTTTTAAATCTACTTTATTTCTGGTACTTTCTTTTTAATATTTACACTTTCCATATTTATTTACCGAATTTCTCTTTTTTTCTGACTGTAATAGATATATGACTACTACTAATTTAAATGTACTAATAAAATTTAAAACATAATATATTCTAAATGGCAAACCTGTTGTAACCGTTATTTTCATTAATGCAATATTTCAATTCCATTGCTTGAAATGTAAGATAAGTGGCCCTGAGAGCTTGAAAAAAACACTGACTTGGTTTTTCATCGAGTTCCCATAAATCTAAGTAATTGCTTCCTTTCTTTTTACCGTTGAAGGCGAAAACGCTAAAATGACTTTCGCACAAAATCTTCGGAATGTTGGCGATTTGCCAATACTTAGTATGTCTGCATCTTGCTGCTTGTCTGCACTTGGTTATATCTTGCCAACATAGTTTGAGAACAACTTGTAAATTATTCGTTTTATTTTAACTAATAAGTCCTTTAGAGTTATTTTCAGTCACGTTACATTTTGTGTAATTAATGTTTAATATAAACACAACTCATAAATAATAAAACTACGTTTTAACGGTTTTAAGCGCGGTAATTTATTTTATTTAGGTTTATCCGACGTTTCGGCCGCTTTTCAGTTGCCGTGGTCACGAAAGACAAAGATGACATTTGTCAAACGTGTATTGTCAAAGTTTTTATTCAGCCTACCGCCAACTTGTTAATTTATTTATTTAGTTTTAATTTTGTTTATGGATATTATTTACTCGATGGGAGCCTAATCTAATTTACCACCGCTTCACAACATGTTGTGGCTTGAAGAGAAGAAGCGGCGCAAGAAACTCTTCAGCAAACATGCCTAGTTCTAAATTTTTTTTATATAATATTAAAATCAGTGGAAGGAAAAAATAAAAGAAATTATTAGTCAAGTTGGTTTGTTTCGTTGCACGCAGAAAGAGCTCACAGTGTCTTGAGGTCTGGCAGTTGGTTTTTGCTGGAAAAACTAAATAATTAAAATGAACAAGTTGGCGGTAGGCTGAATAAAAACTTTGACAATACACGTTTGACAAATGTCATCTTTGTCTTCCGTGACCACGGCAACTGAAAAGCGGCCGAAACGTCGGATAAACCTAAATAAAATAAATTACCGCGCTTAAAACCGTTAAAACGTAGTTTTATTATGTGTACAAGTCGCGAAAACTTAAGAAAATATTACAACTCATAAATAACCAAGTTTGTAATTGCAAGTGTATATTGCACTGTTTACTGTAATCGATTGCTTAATACTTACCGCAAATTATGCCAGTAATCTTTCGATTATTTTTTCTTTTAAATTACTTTTTATATCAGCAGAAATGTAATAACAGTTTTTTTGAAACGTGATACTGAGTATTTGCTTAAGAAGTATGTTGTAAGTTGTAAGCGTGTAATCTTTGAAAAGTTAGTTTAATATATTTAATAAACAGTTTGGCTTACTCAAAATATCAAACCAAACTTTTTTTAAAGTAACTTCACTTTTTTAATTTCTCTTATCTAATTTCACTTTTTGGTCTAGTTCGAGTGCCTTGCCTTAACTTTAAGTATTTATATTACCAATAACATAAGTATTATTTGCTCAATCGGGAATATACAATATACGCGTTTGTCTGCCGATTTATTATTGTAATTTCTGTTATTAATCTTTCATGTTCTAAAGCAATTTCCATATTAATTGGCTGCAATTGTCAGGTAATGTTATTTTTCATTTTATTTTTGTCGAGGTGGAAATGCTTTATGAACAACACTCAACTACCCGGAGGAGCAGTTTGATAGTATAAGATTTGCGGCACCTGCCCGGGTATCAACCCTGGTGTACATCCAATCACCTGAGTGAGGTTCGTGAGAAAGTAGCTGATCAGACGCCGAGTTAATCTTTGTAGTATCAGGAAACGATAACCGATGCTATGTCACAATTAATGATAAAAGGTAGATATGAACTTAAATAAGGCAGTTTGATAAATTAAGTGGAAGATAGTTTATATTAAAAGCTTTTTAATGAAAACAATTATTTCGTAAACAGTGTTATCAGTGCAGCATGAATTATAAACCACTGAGGCCAAGGTTATCAGTAAGTGTGACCACTGTACAAAAATTACTCATAAAATACCTGACATCACGAGGATAAATTGATAAAAAGTACAAACAAAGTAAATGTTTGTACCTTTTATCTTCTTAATTCCTTCTGTAATTCTCATGTCAATAAATACAAGGAGTACATACATACACTTCTGTGTGCGCTCAAAATGTTCAATTTACGCTAAGTAGCGTTTACGCTTGTATTTTTTACGTTAAAACAAGGAAGCTAAGGCGATTTTGAGTTGTTTTCTTGCCGGATAATTATGACCTGCATGATGTCTGTGGTTCAAAAAGGCGAAAATAAATACACATTTTCTTTCTTTCTTGATTCTTTATTGTACACAAAAAGTTACATACACAATAATAAGACAGTTGTGATACAAAGGCGAGCTTAACCCTAAAAGAGTTTTCTTCCAGCAAACCTATGAGTCTAGCGAAAAAGGGAGAAAAGCAAAAGGCAGGGTTGTGTACACTAAAGATATTTTACGTTATAACAAATAATATAAATACATACATACATACATAACTTCACTCGAGGTCCCTTGCGGGATAGGCACGAACAACAGAGCGCCATTCAGGCTTATTCTTACACGCCTCACTTGCTTCTTTGACATTGATATAAATAAATCAATAATATAAATAAATTAACAAAAATAAATTATATACTAGATACTCATAAGATATATATATTCATACTAGCTGTCCCGGCAGACGTCGTCCTGCCCGGTAAAAAATAGGGGTTGATCGTAGAGGGTTGAAAATCTAGGGTTGTATGTATTTTTGTATTTTGTATCATAAAAAAATAGAAATTAAAAATTTTGTCTAAAAAATAAAATAAAAATTTAGGGGTGGACTACCCCTAACATTTAGGGGGATGAAAAATAGATGTTGGCCGATTCTCATAGATACCGGATAAGCACAAAAATTTTCATCAAAATCGGTCAAGCCGTTTCGGAGGAGTATGGCAACGAAAACCGTGACACGAGAATTTTATATATTAGATATAATGTATAGACATATAAGGATAATTTAACATAGATAGTGACAGACTTTCATAATACATATTATTACATTTTTTTGCCTGAAGCAGGCAAAAAAGCAGACAGCCCGCCTGATGGAAAGTGGTTACCGTCACCTATGGACACTTGCAACACCAGGGGTGTGGCATTGCCGACCTGTAACATAACGCTCCTCTTAAAGAACCCGATGTAGCGCAGAGAAAAAAACTGCGGCGGGAAGTTCTCGCCCGATCAACATTGTATGTACCTATTACTAGCGGTGTCTTAAGCCCTGAAAAGCTAAAAACCTCGAACATTCCAGCTTCACCTATCGAGTCTAATTGTAAATCTAAACTACCCCGGGACCCACTCAAACACACATCAAATTTCATAAAAATCGTAGAACCCAATTCCAGCTCAAGTATTATTGTTTAGATTGATGGGTTACATTATTGAAGTTTTTGTAGGTATCCCTAATTTTTATATAGTCTATATTAATCAGGAATAATATTTTGCCAGGTGGTAGGTGGTATTTGCCCGACTGGATGGCTACCACCCCTGGTCTAAAGTATGTCGCCATAACAACCTTGAGTTGTGCTCCGACATTGGTAACCAGGTTCCAGTCTCCCTTAAGAGAGCAGCAGCGCATTTGTAGCACCTTTGGTGTTACAAATGCCCTTAGGCGATGGTAAGCTGAACTACTGCTATAAAAAAAATAGCGAATGATGAAAGTCCAGTAGTTTTGAGTTTATTCGTTACAAACATCCAAAAAATCTAAATCTGTCCTCTTCATAATATTTTATATTAGTATAGATAACTTAAATTTAGACATAATGAATGAAAACATTGTTTACCGTAAACTTAGACCTAGATAATTATTTATTACTACGGACGCATTTGCATGGGAACAATTGACGAACTTATCGCTCATAGCGATCTCTTCCAGGCAACCCGGTGTCCAAGGAGACTTGAAAGAAAATCTTAACAATATTTGGAAGTGTAAGTATAATAAAAACCAAAGAATCTTACACAATTACTAATAAAAATGTTATGAAGATTATTATCAACAGATGATATATTTGCAATTGATATATTATTATTACCCTAAATTCCTGATTATTAAAATTAAATAATTAATAAGTAACTTAAGAGAGTAAACTTATAATCCTACATTCTTCACCGCACTTGCGTAAAAAACAGAAACACATGATTCAGTACATGCGCAATGTCGGCGGCGCGAGTCAATATCCTCCCACCCCAACGTCGCCGGCCGCCATGCCACGACGCTATTCCCTTTGAACCGTGTGGCACTAAGTGAATATAGCCTTAATTACAAATTTTTGACTGTCTTATATACAGTATGGAAACTTTCAGCGCGGCAGTAAGGGAAAGTAGTACCTTAAACGTTACAGCTACACAAAAATGGTCTTAGGAGGCTTGTAATGTAATAATAAAAAGCCAGGCTCTCATTATCAATATTTATTTAGGTGGTTTCTTAATACAATAATAGATAAACCTATCGTAGCTCTAGGAAATCTAAAGCGATACCCTAAACGCGTATCATTTATCTTAAAAGTCCCGAGTCCTTTGAGAATAGATTAAGGCATCCGTCAATGACGGCTGCGAGCCGCAAGCTGCAGTCGCGTCAGTAGCATCAGAGCGGCGGCAGGTGGGCTGCCAACCAATGAATGGTAGGAATGGACTCGCAGGAACTGCAGTAATCAAGGTGTCGAGCGACAGGGCGCTCAAGACGTAGTTCAGAGTGTTGGCAGGACGCTCAGTGCGCCAAAAGGACGCTAGGGGGCCGGCACCGGCAGGGTTCAGAACCAGCGTGCTCAGGCCAGTGGATAGGCCTGTTCGTAAGGCAGTGTCGAAGACTCGGAGCGGTACAGCTCTCTGGCTTAGACTACCTTAAGTTTCTGCTTCAAATGACAGGGTTATATGACAGAACAGATTACTGTAGATAGATGTTAGTATTAACTTGGAGGTTTACTCCAATCAAATGCTCCTAGCTGAATGAATGCTGAGGAAGGTGCGCCTTATATATTCTTCCAAGGAACACGCTGATCCTATTTTTGGTAAATTAAATTCACATTTAAACAGAGCGTAAAGAATAAGTTAGATATGTTGTCATATTTCTGAGAGAAAATGTCAAATAATTAAGTTATTATAAAATTCGTATTTCCAACAAATAAAGTAATAAATTAAAGGAATATTAAGTTCATACTAACCAGAAAATTGGGAACCAGAAAGCTGTGTTGCCATACCCGAATCATAAATCTCCGAGAAATTACGTTTTACCTACAAACATTATAAAATACAATACAAGAAAAAATTAATTAAATTTGGATAGCAACATTATAGCGAAACGTAATTAGTTATATTCGTATAAGCACCGAAAACATAGGTGGCATCGCCATTGGCTATCCTTAATTTTTCGTGAAATTTTGATCAAGATTAAGAAAACAGACATTTTAAACAATATTTTTTTTTAGTACCCATCGATTCTGTTTTCAAAACTGATCAACAACTTCTATGGGACTGTTTATCTGAGTTAAGCGGCGTAAAATAATCTGTTTTAGTCTTGATACAGATCCCAAACTAAAGCAAGTAAAGTCACGTGGAAAGCATTTATTGTACATAAAAAAAACAGACAACAAAAGACCCAAAATGGGCGATGTGCATTTGCGCGTGTAGGTTCCGTTTAGTTGTGTATTCGTCCGCTAGAGTCGTGGTGATCTCGTACCAGCTGGCCGGTTTGACATTACTCCGCTCACGTCGCCCGGCCCGGCAGCCCGGCGACCGGCAAATTCCTTACTCACGTGCAACCAAATAATGAATCGGTTTTTAACCTCCGCGTACCGCATTCACAACTTTTAGACAACTTAAAATGTGTATATAGTGTTCATAAATCAAAACATTTGCATCAATTTATTTGTGTTTTTGTTCTTAGTTATAATTCTCATTTTTCAATCCCGTTGTGTTGGTAGTGTTAAAACTAAACGCGTATTGTGCTTCATAGAACCGTTTTTTATTTTTGTTGTTTGAGTTTTGATTTTGGAATTTAGAACGCCCGCCGGTGAAGGTCCGTTGGCTATTTTGAGGGTATGTAAGAAATATTTTAAAAAATAATTTTGCTATTTGTTTATGTATGAAACCGGTAGGTACTATAAATGTTAGAAACAAATGATTTCAAAATGATGACGATGAAAAAATAACGGAGGTTGTGTTTTGTACACATAAGTACATACCTACATGAATTTAATGTTTTTCTTCGTACCGTATTTGTAAGTATATCCCTCAGATGAATTTTGCTCCAAGATGTATCCGTAGTTAATTTGAAGAATTTATAAAAATGGCATAACAAATTTAAACAATTTTAATTATAGTTTTCCCTATAGCATATGAAATATCCTACAATACATAAAAACTTATTTTAAATATGAGCAAAGTGACCTTACTTTAGATCTTGTAGGCATAATACATTCCTATAACATGGCTATAGCAGAAGGGCTGTGTATTTCTAACAAACCTTAGGTATTCTGACTTCTAGTTCTGTGCATTTACGCTAAATGTAATGACTTTAGTTATAGAAGATAGTGTATTGAAGGTTTTTGCCTGAAAAACTGCTTAATGTGTATTTTTACGGCCTCTGTGGTTGAGTAGGCTTGGCCGGCTGCCTGCCTCACTGCAAAGCAGTAGTTCCGGGTTTAATTCCTGGCATGGTAAATTTCGTAGACAACCTTTTTGTTATTTACTATGGTCTGAGTGTCTGGGATTGGCCCCGTTGCATGTTACAATATATTATTTGCTTGTCTGTCGATTTTTTTGAGCAGCCTTTAAGCCATTAACAGTAATAGAAAAATGACGTATCGGACTTTAAAAGTGAGACTGGCAAAAGGATGCCGATTTTGTAAAAGTTTGCCTATCGTGCTGCATTGCGATACGAGTACGAGACGTGTTACACAAGTTTACGCACCTATGGTAGAATATTTTTGTACGTGCAGTTTGGGTCATAATGGTCATAGCTCGGCCTCAGCCCGGCTAGGGCGGCGAGCATTTTGCGCGGGCGCAACGCCGTTATTGATAAAACTCATCCTTACTAAAGAAAGATTATATATAAGATTATTAAGACGTTGCTCTGCCCTTAAAAAATAATAACCTAGAACCCGATTCCAGCGCCACCTGCCGGGTCTAATTATGAATCTAAACTACCTTGGGGCCCACTCAAACACATTAAAATTCATCAAAATTTTAGAACCCGATTTTAGCGCCCAGTATTTGGTTTAGATTGTTGGCTCTCATTATTGAAGTTTTAGTAGAGATCCCTGATCTTTATACAGCCTATATGAATCAGGGATAATGTAACATTCTAATGGTGAAAGAATTTTTGAAATCGGTCGAGTAGTTCTTGAGTTTATTCGTTACAATAATACACAAAATCAAATCTTTCCTCTTTATAATATTACTAGCCCGCGACTTCGTCCGCGTGGATTTTTTTTTCATAAAAGTATCCTATGTTACTTGTAATACCTCCAAGAATATGTGTACAAAGTTTCATTATGATCGGTTCAGTAGTTTTCGCGTGAAAGCGTAACAAACAAACTTACATTCACATTTATAATATTAGTAATTATAGAATGAATTTCAATTACAATTTAAACAATAATTGATGCGCGATTTAGTTATTTTTATATCTATAATATTATAAAATTCTAACTGCCGCTCTGTGTGCTTATTGAAGCTATTTAAAAAAAATGGAATAGACAATAGAGAACACGATACATTTTTATTGGATTTCTTGTCTGTTTTCGGGTTTATTTCTTTGTTCGGGATTCACGTATAAACTACCGGGCCGATTTCGATGCATTTCTCACATCGATAATAAATTTTTAGCTTTTTCTTAACCAAGGTCAAAATTCAACCGATGATAGGTCAAGTGAATGAATAGGAAGTTATATAAACAGTAACGGCCCATAACTGTCCCACTGCTGGGCTCGAACCTCCCACTGTAGAGGGGGAATGGACAATATACGCCACGCTTGTTCAAGGCGGCTTGGAAGGTTTGACATCGGTTATCTCGATGTGCAGGTTGCATCATGATGTTTTCCTTCACAGTTGTTAGCACGTAGTAATTGTAACAATATGCACATTAGATCAGAAAACCGCCTAAGTGGTGCATGCGTTCCGGCCAGGATCGGACCCGCGCCCTTTGAGTTTAGGATGCGTGCGCTAGCCATCACGATTTATACTTATATAATACGGCCATTATATTATATTAATATTAAAAATACCAACCCTATGATAAAACTTATGACTATAATTTCGTCAGCTATCCATAACTCTTATTTTGGTGATACAGGAATGTATGTAACTGTACACCCACTCACCTATATAATCAAAAATTTACATAACGAATTCATAATAGAACACTGTTATGATGCCCGCTTGTTGTTTTTGGGTACTGCTCGAAACTGGTCCGGATTAAATGATGTAGGTTTGTTTTTTAAATCTATTTATTTGGCACAGAAAACAAGTTAAAGCGGATTTAAGGTACAAAAGTATTGTCCATGTCTATCTAGGCTGATATGTGAGCACATTAATGTTATCATCGACAAATTGTTAAATAGTTATTACTGTTAAGATTGTGGGACTCGCATTAAAATGCATTCACTATAGAATTTATTAGAACTTTTTTTTTTATACAGGGGAAATCCGTTTGAGGATCGTAGGCCGCGCGAGGGGGAAAGGTCGCGGCCCGTATGTGGGATTCGCCAGGTCGGGGTGGCACTAGCGCCCCACGATGGGATGTGGAGAGCTATTGCCACACCACGGTTAGGGATACCCACTAAAACCCCTGTCCGATCCCGAGCGTCATTTGTCCGGGCTATGGGTGCGCTCGCGCATTCACCACCAGCCCGGACGGACGACGGCCGGCCCCTTTGCAGGCTGGCCTCACCATTTTGTGGCCGGAGATCTGGGTCTCTCCGGCTCCTCTTCCTCACCGAACGAGGTGAGAGGGGGCGCGCGGATCGGCGCACGTCCCTCCTCTCCGGCCTTAATGTGCTGGCGGATCCGGTTTCCCCGCCGGTCGCCCGCACGGTCGTAGCCTACGGCGGCTGGAGATCGTCGTGCACGATCCTCCGACGCCGCCGCCGGCTCTAGCGGGAGGGGAGCGTGGTGGTCTGCTCCCTCTCCCGTTCCGCCGCCTCCTTTGCGGACATGACGATCTCGCAGAAGGAGGCGGCTGCGTCCCACGCGTCGGCGCTCCCAACCATGGCCCTCACCACGGCCGGGAGGGACAAATCCGCCCCGATGGCCGCGACGAGATCTCGGCGCTGCTCGTCCTAGGCTGGACACATCTGAAGGGTGTGCAGCGCCGTGTCCTCGTCGCCGCCGACGAAGTGGTGGCACCCTGACGATTGTTCGCGCCTTATTTGACACAGGTACCTCCCAGAATTTATTAGAACTATACAAACTGGACGCAACCAGTACAAATGCACAATTAAATAACACAGCTATAACTATATATAGCTTATCGATTGTACGTCTTGCTCGTATCGTAATCCTCGCTTGACTGCCTCATCTCAGCACCGGGCAACGGGCATCGTTTTATATTAAACTGTACAATACAACAATCGACCGCTTGGACTGAAGTTTTAATGCGGGATAGGTAATAAACCAGGCGTGCATTCACTTTGTCGGCATGTAATAAATAATAGCCCGAATTTTATACCAAAGGATCTAAAGCGGTCGCCTTTGTAGAATCTCTTAGTGAAATTAACGGTCTAGATATACTGGCAGTTGTAAGTATATAACGCAGAGGTTCCTGGTTCGATTCTGGCATAATAATTTCGGAAAAAGAAAACTTTGGGATCGGCCCCAGAGTAGTCTGTTGTATATTAACCCATAACACAAGCGTGATTTGCTTGACTTGGGGATATACAATCTGTGTATGTCTGCGGATTATTATAGTTAAGTTTTTTTATTGGGTTATTGTCATAAGTGTCGTATCCGAACGATAAATTTAATGTTAATGTATCCAAACATTTAATTCGCGGTTTAGCATGGACAAAAATGTTATCTTGTAAAAATGTACCTCTTCTCTCTGCCAAGCTTTGTAACGGATGTGCTAACTAAAATATAGAAGATATTAATTATTATTTTTTATTATTTAATACACAACAATAACTACGTAATGCCGAAAATAGAGGATTCATTTTGTCTTTCATTTTTGATAGAAAGGAGACCGTTGTTAATTTAAAAAAATAAACGAACTTAATTTAAAAAAAAGGCTTTGTATTCGACTATTTCAACTGATTATCTGCTTATTAGCTATTTAATTATGTTTCTTAGATTCTCATGTATTTTCAAGGACAAAATCGTGTCTAAAGTGTAAAATATTGTTGTGTATAAATAATTAATGAACAGAATTACAAATAAAATTAGGAACTTTTTACTTATACATAAAAGTAACAAAAATGAAAGAGCAGCCACAATGTCACTTATGAAAACGTGTGTATCATTTCTATACGAATTGAAAACAAATAAACAAAGTCTAATTTCTGTTTTAGTCTTCTTCCATGCCTCTTCGGAACCCTTAACTGTGCGTGTACGAACACACACTATATAATTTATTATATATTTTTATAGCAATCGTAAGTCAATGTAAGGCGGAAAGGTTTGACATACTTACGCTCGATCAAGCAGCCTTAAGTTCACTCCTTTACGTTCTTTTAGCCTGCTAAATCCCCTTACTTTGTAGTAGCTTAGCTAATGCTTAGTGAAACTTGTATGTTTTTCCGTGTTCGTATTAGGAAGAATAGTAATGGATAAATAATCCCTTTCTGGGGCCTAATGATTGTAATATAATAGTCAATACCCCATTAAGAACAGCAGTATTAAATGCTAACTCCCCTATCTCTAGAATGTGTAGAATTCTCAACAGCAGCAGTGATGTTACTGACATTCACTTTGACTCCAAAAATTCATTTTATAAAAAGATTCGTTTCGCCCAACAGGATACATTTTAGACAGACTGACGGACTGACTAATTTCAGTACCTTATAATTTTGTTATATTTATTATTAGAGTCTAAGTAAATAACAGTGAAGAAATTATACTGCAAGGTGTGTTCACCGATAATTAGTTTTTACATTGCATTGTAAACCTTAGTCATAAGTCCAGTAACTGGTCAAATGTACAAAATTGTTGGTGATCCTTATTAAAATAAAATAAATATCGCCGGACGCTATCGTCTCAATTGGGATTGTTCACTTTTTTTTCAATTTAGCTATTTGAAAAACCATTTCGAGGAATAGTGTCCTTAATCATTTCTGTCTAGTTAAAATTCCAAAAAACGTACGATCTTCTTGTATTTTGTAAGAAATGCGTTTGACCTTTATTTGACCTTACCTAATCCAATCAGGTGGGCCGTCTGCCTGTTTGCCTGCTTCAGGTGTAAAAAAAATTCTACCTGTACATTATTTGATTTAAGTTCTGTAACATGGATTTTCCCTAAAGACCACTTTAAAAAATTTAACGATAACTATAGAAAATAATAATGGTTGAACACGAAAAATTATAAGCCTAGCGACAAAAAACACTAAAATGATCACGATACGTAATGAGTAATGACAGTGCCATTTAAATAGTAGCACAGATTACTATGATTGTTTTTAGATAAAACTTACTTTTATTATTTTTGTTTTCTAGGCAAAGAAATCAATGTAAACTTGCCCCTTATGACGTCATCGGAGAAATAATTTTAAAATCGAATTATAAAAAAACTAACGCTTAAAATACAAAAATATTTAAATTAGTATCTTAAAATACCATATTTTACGTAATAAAAATATAAAATCAGAGGGTATTTTTTTTGTGAACAATCCCCATTGTAGGTTTGCTTGATTTCGGTATTCTGTTAATTCCAATGGCGTGGTCATGCCAATGCCCATGTCACTCTATCTTAATAAGTATTTATAAGCGAAAACTCGCGAAATTAATGTTTTGAATTTTGGTAGCTTTTCAATATTCATTTCAGCTAACGTTATTTTTACTAATGGTGATACCATTTTTTTCTAATATTATTTCACCGCGACGATATTGAGTAAATATTGAGGGTTTAATAGAATACAAATTTGCGAGATTATACTTGTTTATACATACATACATACATAACTTCACGCCAGGTCCCTTGCGGGGTAGGCACGAACAACAGAGCGCCACACAGGCTTATTCTTACACACCTCACTTGCTTCTTTGACATTCATAGCTCTTGTCATGCACGCTCGTCTGTTTTTAAGGCTCCTGACATCATCTTCTGCTAATACATGATCAATTTGATCATGTAAGGTGTGTCGTAGCCTTCCGCGACTTGTTTATTTACTTTGAATATCTTCACAACACCAAGATATTGAAACAGCGGAATCGGACCTCAGATTTCCGTAGTCATTTTGGCGAAAACGGAACTTTTATGAAATCGTCTCATCCTTTCATGCGTTTGTCTGTTTTAATAAATATGTCAGTCTTTTTTCTTCAAAACTTAGTGTTGACAAGATACTAGGGAAAGTATTTTTAAAGCTCTACGTAAATCATCTTTTTTTTAGAATTTTCTATCATTTAAGTTCAAAACTTGGAGGGAGAGCGACATAGACAACTTTAGTATATTTCCCACATAATGACTAAAATACAAATTAAAAAACGTTTGTAAAAACATTTTTTAATGTCTAACGACACCCCACACGTCTATATACACTGACTAATAAATTTTAACCGTTGTTACAATATATTGGGCTCACACCTGACCTTAATTTTTCGCTATTACACTAAAATTAAAATATTTCAATGTAGGCCTTGCGGCGCCTTACAGAATACATCTCCGTCTCTTTCAGTCAAATACATGGATTAATTTCTGGGGAAAGTGACTGGACATCATGACGATTTCATAAGAGTTCCGATTTTGCCAAAATATCTACGTAACCCTAAAAAGAGGATTTCCCTCTGCGCTACGACGTGGGCTTGTTTAAGAAGGGCGTTATAAAATTTCTTACAGGCCGGTAACGCATGTGCAAACGCCCCCGATATTGCAATCATCCATAAGTGACAGTAACCACCTTCTATTTCTATCCTTCCATTTCTTCCAAGTGGGCCGTCTGCCTTTTTGTGTGCTTCAGGCAATAAAAAAAAATGAAGCAATATTTTTTATTGCATGAGTTCAGCAGACAGGCAGGCGGCCTACTTGATGGAAAGCGGGTACCATCGCCTATAGACATTTGTAACACCAAAGGTGCTACTAATATACTGCCGTTTTCCAACGGGAGACTGGACTCTGGCAACTAATGCCGCAACAGAACTCAAGGTTGTTACGGCGGCGTACCCTCGACAAGGGTGGTAGCCATCCAGATGGGCAAATGTCCTACCACCTGGCTGTAGATAGTTTTGTCGCCTCTTACGTCGCAAGAAATTGTATTCCCCGTCCGTTCCTGCACGGATAATATATGTTTCCCAATTCACGAAGCGTAATTTAGTTGTCCTAAGCCTTTCAATAACAAACAGGCCGACATCAGCAGAAGGCTACTCGAGAGACATAAATCTAACAAGTTTTTTCATTCCCACGAGGCAAGAGAAAGCCATGTATTTCTTATAAGCAAGTAATGTTATTACAATAATATAATACTATGAAATTAGAGTAGAAAAATATTCCATTTTTTCTTGCCGAGATGGAAAGGCAGAAAATACAAATATAATATTTTATTAAGATTGAAAAGGAAATTTGGAACGCTTTTCCCTGTTACTAATATATAAATGCTTTTATTTCATTAAAACATCTCGGGTGACGGAGTGAGAAATACAGTATTTCTTATTTTGTCGTAATGGTCTTATTCTGTTTATTTATTTATGTACATACATACATACATACATAACTTCACGCCAGGTCCCTTGCGGGGTAGGCACGAACAACAGAGCGCCACACAGGGCCATTCTTACACACCTCACTTGCTTCTTTGACATTCATAGCTCTTGTCATGCACGCTCGTCTGTTCTTAAGGCTCCTAACATCACCTTCTGCTAACACATGATCAATTTGATCGTGGAAGGTGTGTCGTGGTCTTCCGCGACTTCTGCATCCATCCACTTTTGCATTGTATATCTGTTTAGTCATTCTTTCCACATGCCCGAACCACCGGAGCATTCCTTTCCTCACCTTCACCCCGACACTCTCTTTCAGACCAACTCTCTTTCTTACTTCGGTATTACGAACGCGGTCCGCGAGCGTCACTCCGCAGATTTTGCGCAGTGCTCGCATCTCGACCGCGTTTACTCTACTTTCATGCTCTCTATTCCATACCCATATTTATGTAGTATCAAGTAATTGGGTATTTGATACGTATTATAATAAGTTCTAAAATAGTGTTCATATAAAATAGCAGATGTCAAAATAAACTTAATTATACTTTGAACGACAATAAATAAGCTATTTGACTTTAAAATTGTGACAAGCCAGTATTCTCGCAGTAAATAAATGAACAAAAGAAGACGATGATAAAAGAATTACAATTAGTTCAAATGCCGACAGGTAATAAAATGTGCTTCTACAGATCTGTACGATGAATTTGTCTTTTTCGGGGTGGCTAAGTTGTAACAATACTTTTAACAACTTATGTCTAGGTATATTTAGGAGTAAGTTATGTAAATGTTTCATATCAGTAAAGAGTCAAATAATAAAAAGGATTACCATGTTCTAAAGTTACAACTTGCCCAATAAATTCTCATACAACGCTCTCGAACTTTAAACATTTCCCGTACATGTGAATTTTCTCTATAGCAGTTTCAAACCCAGTTTCACTAACAGATAATCACTTCATATTCAAGCGCTTTACAACACTAACGCATAAATTCTGGTACTTAAAACTTAAAGCGCTTTAGAAGTTGAAGTTGCGATAAGACCTCTTCAAAATGTTCAGAAAAACACAAGACGCGAAACCTCTTTCGAGAACGTTCTTAAAATAGTTTAAAATAGGGTTGTTACTTTAATATTACAAAGGCAATAACTCTTAGAAATGAAACTAAATTTGTTTTCATATGACATGGTACCTACATAAAAATACAGGTCTTAAGTTGGACATATATGAGTCCACATGTCATTACCCATAGGGTGTGCAAATATTACATCATCTTAATTTTGTTGGAATTTCACGCTAACTACAATTCTGTCTTCGAATTGTAGTTAGCGTGAAATTCCGTTTAAAAATTATTAAAAAATAGCGATATACAAACTTACCCATTGCAATACTTTCCCACCTTAAGTCCACCTATACTATACGAAGCTAGGAAACATAGATATATTCACGTAGCAACCCTATTATTTCACAGCTTCTAGGCTACAATGGAAGCTGCGGGAATTCAAAGCCGTAAAAACAAAAAGGTTAGACCAACGCCTTTTTCAATGGATTTCCGTTGGATTATTCGACAGTTCTTTGAATAAAGAAGTCTACTTGTTTGTGGTATACCTAAACTACGAATATGTTTTATTCATTTTTTCTTTAATTATCGGCAGACAAACATACATACTTCATATCTCCAAATTAAGCAAGCTACTCTTGAGTTATGGGTTATACAATGTGTTTACTCTGGGGCCGATTCCCCGACACTTGTATGGAGTTTGTCTTTTAACCGTTAATGAATGAATGTCTATATTGTAATGAGTGCGAGACTCGAAATGAAGATGCCGTTAGAACAGAGTTCGTTACGTTCTACGCCACTATAGATTATTAGAACTATACAAACACGTGTAATACAGGTACAAATATAACCGAACACAACACGTCCAAACGTAATGTCGTTATTCAATGAAACGCGCAAAGTCCGTCACTTTTTAGATTCCCAATTGTAGTAAATACTTCTTGCTTCGTTCGTGGTTCGTCATCGTTTTATACTGCGCAACTGCAATGTCCCCGTATCTATGTCAACTTAATCCGGCACACCTGGCTAATGACTGCCATAAATACAATACAACAATAGGCTGTTTTCTAAACACAAAGTTTTTTTTATACGGAAAAGCAGGGGAGTCCGGGTATCTGAAGATAGTGAAATTGAAAAAAAACTTGTTAGAACAAAATTCATGTTTTTTAAGCTATTGCATAGCTTTTATCGCGGGCTTTGAGCGCGGCGACCGAATCAAGAAATTCCGTAACGAAAATAGAACCTAACACCCCCACTCCGCCTACCATGTAGCTCGGCGGAGCGTTCGCTTCACGTATATGTATATGGTACGACTGCACGAAGCTCGCACGGATCGAGACGAGCTACCCCAAAATCGGACGAATACGTAAGCAGCTGTTTGTGAGAAAGTATATAGGTGTATAGGTATCTATCATATCTTTATAATGCCAAACTCACCGCATGTGCGCCCCATAAGTATATATGTATACATAGGTGATTTGTATTCTTATCGGTCACCACGCTAAAAAAGTGTAACTTGAATTAATATCAAAGAAAAAAAATACTGCATCAATAAAAAACAAACAAATAATTATAGTTGCATAAGTTGTTAAAAACCTACATACATACATAACTTCACGCCAGGTCCCTTGCGGGGTAGGCACGAACAACAGAGCGCCATTTAGGCTTATTCTTACACACCTCACTTGCTTCTTTAACATTCATAGTTCTTGTCATGCACGCTCGTCTGTTCTTAAGGCTCCTGACATCACCTTCTGCTAGTACATGATCAATTTGATCATGGAAGGTGCGTCGTGGCCTTCCGCGACTTCTGCATCCATCCACTTTTGCATTGTATATCTGTTTAGTCATTCTTTCATCATACATTCTTTCCACATGCCCGAACCAAAAAAATTGACAAAAAATTATATGCAATTGCTTTACCACGGCAGTCCGCGAGTGCCACGCGTCTTTATTGTAAATAAAATATTGATTAAATAATATCCAAATGGCAAAAATCGTATTCGATCGAAATCGATTTTTATGCAGATACACATTGCTGTGGTATAGTTGTACTACTAATAATATTAGTTGAAAGCTGTTACACATCTGATTTCCGTGTATTTCTAATTCACACGGAATGTATCCGCCGTTGTTTCTCAATTAGCCACGATGAAATCATCATTAATTCGTCACACTCACGATGCATAGTCGTAGTAAAAGTGTTGTATAGAAACCGTATTCAATATAATTCGATATAATCAAGACCTACTTAAAAAAAACCATGATAACTTAGGGCTGGTTCCTATGTCTTACTTTTCTTTCACTTGCCCTTCATTCGGTTGAATTTTGAAATTATTATAGCTTATATCAAATTTTAAATGTCGGTAATGCAAATGAATAGTCGATAAAATATAGGAAACGGCCATTAATGATTAGCGCATTCGTATTACAAACTAAGAGGACGCAAGTTTGAACTCGGGTAGAAATCAGACATCATTTAGACAGTTTTCTGTTACAATTACTACGTGCTACCGGTGTAAGAGAATCTGCATATAGAGATTTCGATGTGTCGAACCCGCTAATCCACCTTTCACAAGCGTGGTTGGTATACTGTCCGTTCTCCTACAAATGAGAAGCATAAGCGCAACAGTGGGATGTTTATGGGCTGTAAGAATTTATTATTATTAAGACCTAGATTTGATTACCGTCTTAAACCAAGATATGTGCCTCGTACGGAATATTGTAAATACACAATCGTTATATATATAATTCTTCTGTACGTGTGTTAACATTGATTGAATGAATTTTTTTGTGTGTGTTCAAGTGGATTCGAGGATGGTTTAGATTCAGAATTAGAACCGGTAGGTGGCGCTGGGATCGGGTCCTAGATTTTTATTTTTCCAGAGCAGGACAACGTCTGCCGGGGCCGCTAGTGTAGTATATACAATCTAGCTTTTTGAATTGCCACAAGAACTCCTGTTACAGTTATGTAGTAACATAGTTGTTCTTGTCATGTTTCCGTTTAAAATAAAAAATAATCAATTCTGTTCTTTTCTAAACGACACAATCGACCATTTCCTTAATTGAATAATAATGACATATATTTATGTATTCGGTGATTAGCGCCTTTTGTATAGTGTAAATAGTTCTCTATAATTTAAAATAATGTTATTCAAGAATGCTTATCTCTAATATATAGTGATTGTGCACAGATTATAATTCAAAATCTCTCAATTGTATATAGACGGGGTTCACTACATTTTATTTTCGTGTTGGTATGCTAACACGTGATAGATTTATACTGTGTTCTTTTATTATATGTAAATTTTTAAGTATACCATTTTATCGAGACCTATCAAAATGGTTGATAGGTGTCTCACGAAACCAAAACGCTGGCCTATATTTTGGGCAACGCATAAGCGTTGCCATACAACGTGGTAATGCGGCCAGCGTTTTGGGAACGTTCCCAACTGACGGTGATTTGGGACCTATTTATTATTTGTAGTTTTTATCTTTTATAAATTAAGTTGTATATATATTTTTAAAATAGGTAAATATAGCGTGTAAAATTTCATAATTTTGTAAAAACAATAAATTATAGCATTTATACAATATCTTATATAAAATATTATCTAAAAATTCCAAACAATTATGTATGAAACTCTTGTCATGTATAACCCTTTAATTAATAATTGATCAATGACTTCAATCCGCTATCCGTTGTGCCAATATGCTAAGTTTCTTATACTGTTAAATTGTTGGAGGGATGGCAAGGTGTTCTAATAATGCTTGTCGAGTGTTCAAAATTAGTGTATAAAAAGTGTTAAAACCGTAAGGTTCTCGGATTACAAATGTGTGACCAGTTGCTGTTTTATTACCATAACCCCGCTGAGTTGTTGCAACTATTACACTCCTTCCAACTCCGTTGTTTGACGTCAAAGACTTGTAGTTTAGTTGAGCTGATACTAATTATACTTAACACATCTGACAAAGCTGTATGAACTTAGTGACCCATGCCTGCCACTGAACAACGACCTTATATTCGGGAAACTTGGCTATTAGGTAGACACATAAACCGCAAGACTCTATAAAAATATAAGTTAATAAATAGAGAAGAAAAAACGTATGCGTCTCGGGACGCCCGACAAAAGTGATAAATTAATCAAGTTGTCTATAGAGAACATTCATTGCTATGCGGATGACAGTACCGGTGACGCTAGATACACTAGTCGCGCCAATGCCCCTCGGTCGCTAGTAGAAGAAAGTCGGGTTAGACTTGTGTCTGAAGTAGAGAACTCCCTGGAGCGAGTTTCTGAATGGGGACGACAAAATCTTGTCCAGTTTAACCCCACAAAGACACAGGTCTGCGCATTTTCTGCCAAAAAGACCCCATTTGTCCCTGCGCCACAGTTCCAAGGAACACAACTTACTATCTCCAATAGTATCGGGATCCTTGGGGTCGACATAACAAACGACGTGCAGTTTCGGGGTCACCTGGAAGGCAAGGCTAAACTTGCCTCTAAAAAGCTTGGTGTGTTAAACCGGTCCAAGCAGTACTTCACTCCGCGGCAACGACTTGCGCTGTACAAAGCGCAAATCAGACCGCATATGGAGTACTGCTCACATCTAATGGGCCGGAGCACCAGCTTACCAGACTGACCCCCTCGACTCCATCCAGCGTCGCGCCGTTCGTATCGTCGACGATCCCATACTAACAGGCGGGTTAGAATCGCTTAGCCTTCGAAGAGACTTTGCGTCTCTCTGCGTATTCTACCGCCTGTCCTACAACGGAGAGTGTTCCGAGGAACTGTTTGATCTGGTGCCAACGCCTCATTTTTACCACCGCACCGCTCGCCAGCGACGGAATGTTCACCCCCATTTCCTTGAGCTCCCACGCTCAACTACGCAACGGTTCTCTAGAACATTTATTCCGCGTACAACAATGATCTGGAGGGAACTTCCCGCCGCGGTTTTCCCTTTGCGCTATGACATGGGGTTCTTTAAGAAGGGCGTTATAAAATTGCTTAGAGGTCGGCAACGCGTTGGCGACACCCCTGGTGTTGCAAACGTCCATAGGCGACGGTAACCACTTTTCATCAGGTGGGCCGTCTGCCTGTTTGCCTACTTAAGGCAATAAAAAAAAAAAGTTGAACTATTTAATATTGAAATTGTTGAACTTGAGAAAAACTTAGGTTTTTACTTAAATTTTATGTATATTAATATGATAATGTAAGGAAAGATCTTATTATTAGTATTAATAAAATCTTTTATTGATTATAAAATATAATTTATTATTTCATTATTATTATTTAATATAATTACCGAAATACTCAATACTCAATCATTTATTGCACAATTATAAACAGTTTTACATGTTCACAATAACCCTAGCAGGGTATAGCAATAGATACTGTGCGGAGCGGATCGATCTATTTCACGTACTGAAAAATGTCATTATATCTATTTTATATCATCTTTAAAAAAATCGTTTATATTGTAGTAGCATTTTATTATTAATATATTTTTAAGTTCTTTTAAAAAGATGTCGTCTTTAGTGTTTTTTAATTTAGCAGGCAATTTATTATATATTTTAATGGCCATTGCGTTCGGGCCACGTAATAAATACGGCTAGCGGTGTGGGTTAGAGTAAGAGACGAGGAACCTGCGTACCGCTGCCATATGCGTGAGAGATAGGGAAGCCAGACAGACTGGCGCCGTAACGCGTTACGTAACGAAACGGTTTACCCCCCCATAAGAAGTTATCACTTCAAAAGAAATGATTTTAAAATACTAAACAGTAACTAAGAGTTTCCAATTATTCAAATTTTTGAGGTTATGGTTATGCGTAGGAAATCATGCGGCGGCAACTGGTGATAAATAACAATTTGATATTTATGGAAATTATTAGGCAATTATATTTTATGCGCACTATTTAAAATAATTGCTTGAATATTTTATGTAACTAGATCAAAGAATGATTTTGTTGTTTTTAAAATGAATAATTGATCATTTAACCGTTTGGTTCAAATTACCTCAAGAGAAAATTATTCACCTAAGCAATTAGGCAAGTTATTTGGCTTAGTTTGTCATTTTTGCGTATAGTTCGTTGACTTGTGAAGGCTAAAAACCAATCAAGTAGTCGTGTCTAATAATGTCTTTTGAAGTTTTTTAAAATGAAAATTGAGAATTATAAAAATTTCGAGCAATATTCTCAAAGGATTAGAATTATTCGATTTATAACAACTTTAAGTTACGAAAAACTTCCTAGCTTAAATATTCATACTATTAAGAATATAAGTTAATACACTAATGCCGGAATAAAACTCAAGGCATACTCTAGACCAGGGTAGTCTTTCAGTCGGATGAATACACCCTACCACCTGACTGTGGGTTAATTTGTCGCCACTTACGACAGGCCGACCGGCAGCAGGAAATTGTATTATTTCTCCGTTTCTGCAAGTTTGTTTCACAGGCTAGATCTCATAAAGTTCGGTTCTACATAATCGATACAAATGCTGTTTTAATTTTACATAATAATAATTACTATTTTGGTGTCTTGTGTCTATTTTGGCTAAAATGTAACCTTTACTACTACTATACTACTGTTTATTTACTGTACTATAGTTTGTCCGCCCTTCTGTCTATCCATTTGTCTATACACCTCTTATTCCATAAATTTTTTTCGCACTACTAGGTTTATATGGATATAATTCACAGCAAGACACAGCAAGGTGATGTAGTGTAAGTGCAGAATTAATTATGCACTTACACTACAGTGTTACTCTACAGCCAAGTAAAAAATAGATAAATACGTCCGAATGCCGTATATTATTATGTTACTATATATTCATATTCTTATGGGATATATTAATTTAATAATGATTCATGTAAGATGTTTATCACCCTTTTGTAGCGGCGTATATATGTAAATAACATTGTCTGCCACAATTTGATTTACATTTATATTTTCATAGACATATTTGATCGATATAGTGTATATAGTATATCATACCCTACCTATCATAAATAAAAAGAAGGAAATTCCAATTTTGAATAGCAAAACAGCAACTAGAAGGTGATGTCAGGAGCCTTAAGAACAGACGAGCGTGCATGACAAGAGAATGAATGTCAAAGAAGCAAGTGAGGTGTGTAAGAATAAGCCTGAATGGCGCTCTGTTGTTCGTGCCTACCCCGCAAGGGACCTGGCGCGAAGTTACGTATGTATGTAAAACAGCAACTAAGTCAGTGTAGAATTGTGTTGACCCAGTTATAACATCTCTTATGTTAGAAACACCTATAAATCATATCTCTTCTTTTACCTGTTTCACAAATATATTTTTGTTCAGCAAAGAAAACAAAGAAAGGCTTTAATAATTTCTCAGTAGACAGTCTTTAGGGACTGCGTTCCCCATTTCAAAGGAGTTATATGTGATTTTATCAAAAATGATATTCTGGATTCCCAGGTGTAACTTTGGATCTGCTCGTTCATATTTTTGTTTGTTTTAGGTAAATTATAGAATGAAGTAATGTTTTTGTGCTGTCACTTACGCTCAAGTCTTCAGGACAATAACTAAAGTTACAAGACGTATTAGATCAGCTGCAAATTCGTAAGGCGTTAAGATTGTATTGGAAAGGGATGCGTATACAATTATATATACACCATAAAAACAATTATCGTCCCTATTTGATGTGGACGATATAATGTGGATTAACAATAGTATGTAGCAAAAATATATCTAAATATTTAATATTAAGAAGGATAGAGAAACTAAGTGGCATAGTTATCAATGTAAGAATAAACGAAATATAAATTGAATAAACTAAACATAATATAAAAATATTTTATAACTGTATTAGCATAAGCAAACAGTAGATATGTAAACTAGTAGAACATAAACGCCAGATGAGAGCGGCGTAAAGGATATGGATTCCGAGAGTACAGTATAGCCACATATAAGTGATAGCACTCATCAAGTTGGTTGACTGGCCAAGAGCTAGGGGTACTCTCAAAGGTGTGGCAGTACTTCACACCAGTTGCTGAATCTTTACCGAGCACAAGTACGGTCTTGCATGGAGTACTGCGGTCATCTTTGGGATGGCTCAGCCAAATATCAGCTCGAGACCCTCAAGCCAATTGAGGAAAGAGCAGGAAGTTGATAGGCGATAACTGTTTTATTCGATAAGAGGCTTCAGAGCCTAGATCAGCTCGCAGTCGCTAATTTGTCGGTATTATATTAGGATAAAATGCGAGCATAAAACACGAGGCCAACGGTTTATACACTTTTAATTTAGATTTAAAAGACATTTTAACATAGTTTAGACCGAGCAGCGGGTTCAGGGCACCGCTCATACTTCCAAGCTTCAATACTTTCTTTAATATTCTCAAAGGACCATCTCGACCAGTTGCCATCAACCGAATGTGCCACAAAAACTCCTCCCTCTACCGAAGTAGATACTACCAAAGTATAGAGGGCGCGTCTGACCCCGCTCTAGACATGCTCTGCTCTCATTGGTCGTTTATTAAATTACAACACTCACTACTTTTATTAGGTTAGAACGATCTTTAAGTTATAGAAACATTTCATAAATCAAATTTAATTAAATTACGAATTCCAGAAGTAATTAAAATGTAAACAAATGATATTGTGCGTTATACATCCAGTTAACAATACGTCCAATTAAAGCTTCCCTCCGACATATATATAAATGTATTACACTTCGGCGACTGTGCTATGAAATTGGATTAATTAATTCCTCCTTCACGTTTTTAACATTGATCAAGCGGACGTAAGTATGAGCTAACACCACCGTTGTATTTTGGAAATAGCAACTAAGGCGACGAAGCGCTATACTCCCACTTGTATCATACACACCGCTGAAAAGTGGAACACATTACCTTCGTCTGTTTGTCCTAAAACATAAAATGTAGGTATACATACACGTATATTAAAGGGGGCCGGGTGGACTATGCTCACCCCAGTATGGTCTAGTGCCCGCCCCAGAATGTTAGATTACCGATTCGAAATTCTAAGCTGCATATTAAAGAAACTTCACACAAAAATCATTGCAACCAATCATTATCTACAGCCGATAAATGTATGTATATAATTAGTTTTTATTTATATACGGTACATTCTATGCCAGATGGTAGGGCATTTGCCCGACTGGATGGCTACCACCCCTGTCTAGAGTATGTCGCCATAACAACCTTGAATTGTGTTCCGGCATTAGTGACCAGGTTCCAGTCTACCGTAAGAGAGCAGCAGCGCATTTGTAGCACTTTTGGTGTCCATAGGTGATGGTAACCGCTTTCCGTCAAGTGAGCCGTCTGCCTGTCTGCTGAACTCCTGCAGTAAAAAAATCTGTTTAGTTACTTTTGAATCCACAACTTACTAAGCTAGAATACAATTGGATTTCGTGCCACATCGCAAATATACTTGCGAAACTTTACATCGTCGCCGGTTTGTCTGTCGCTCCATCCACCTCAGCTGTTTTTGTAGCCCAGCCTCCCCAGCTGAGCAGTAACTCTAGATACGCCAATAAATTTAAATATCTTCAAGTCTCACGTGAACGAGTATCTTGTAGGTAAGCGTTCTCCAATCTTAGACTGCATTTTCTATTTCACATCAAATGCGAATTTAAATAATATATAAAAAAGTTAAGTCGATATTACACGTTTAAACTGAATTAAATCGATTTATTTGTAAATTTTAGAAATGAAACGCCGTCGTTATTCAATGAGAATGTATGTTTCAAGGGTTTATTTGCACCATTTTGGTTGATACATCAAAACTGAAAGAAAAAACGAGCCGTCTAATATTGGAGTTACACATTTAGGGCCGTTTGCATAACGGTGGCATTAAATTAATTTAGTTAATCACATTAAACTGCCTAAATACGTTTTACACAAAACTTATTTACAGTTCTTTAAACATATTTAGCGACACATTTTGCGGTGTGCAAGACGCTAATTGTATTTAAGGGTAATAAATTTAGTGTTTCTTAAATAAAATTAAGCCACGTTATGCAAGCGGCCCTTAACATTTATATATACTCTATCCTAAGTCTTGCTATTGCACTTCAAGTATATCGAGTGAAAGCTATTATATTGCTCTATATTTAGTTGGTTAAAGTTAGTTTGTGTTTGTTGTATCCATATTCGTTTGACTTCAAAGTTGTTACGCGGTGCCAAGGCACCGCAGCGCGTCGTGTCAAGGTATCAGCCACCGCATGGTACACGTCCTTTGATTCAATAAAGTCGTAGGGGGGCATCCATATATTATGTCTCACTTTAAATTAGGGGAGGGGCTCGACGAAGTGTGACATTGTGTGACAAGGGGTGGAAGGGGGTCCTAAATTTCGTGATTTTACATTTCAATATATAATTTACGCATTAAAGCACGAAATTTCAACTATTAAGAAAAACTTAAACATATTTCCAACAAGCTGGTGTGGTGATGGAAATTTTTTATAATTTGGATAATTCACACTATACCTTTATAAATTATAGCCTATGTGTTATTCTGGTGTGTAAGCTTTTATTTATTGCAAAGGTTCATCAAAATACATTCAGTTGATTTTGCGTGAAAGAGTAACAAACATACATCAATACGTATAAACTTTCGCGTTTCTAATATTAGTAGGACTTTATTAGTTCGAGCATAGTATTCAAATTATTAAAACAATAATTTAAATGAAAATAAAATATTACAGAATTACTGGCTTAATTTGATAGTTTCTTGATGTAAAATTGCAAAATATGTGATGTCACTAGAGAGAGAGGAGTCTCACGAATGTGACCAGCTATAACAAGAAAGGAGGAAGAGTAAAAAAATCTGTCAACACTGAGTAACAAGTTTTTAATAACACTTTGTTGAATAGTAATGACAAAAGCTCACATTCTCTAACCCCTATTGAAATTAGTTATATGAGATAAATAATCACGTAAAATAAGTTTAAAAAAGTGTTATACATAATCGCATTCTAAAAGCATAGTTATCCATAAAACAAGCATCAATCTTACTTAGCATGGTTTCTTTATAAATTAGGTACCCCAATAACGTTTCCGAAACTTTTATTAATATAGGTTCATTCCACTCCGAGATAAACAAAATCATCAAATAATCCATTTCTTTTTTCTAAAGTTTTTAAAAGCCATACACTCATTATATAATGTACTTCTACTCATACTAAGAATTGAAAAAAAGAAAATTTCTTCATTAAAACCAACTTATAAAATGTATACCTATAGCAAAGTTTATGTTTGTGTTCCGGTTTATTAATATAAGAGAATATATTAAGTGTCACCGTTGCTTGAATGACCTACAACACGTTTCCAAAGAAATGATAAACTGTTTCATTAATCCTAGGCAGCAATTTTCAGCCGAATCATACATTTTTAACCATTCACGTAATATGACACTAGTTTTCAGTTCCTAGAACCCGTTCGCGCTTCAAGAATTCGTAGTGTGGAAACCGGTCTTGCATACGAATGAGTGAATTAAATCAAGGTTCTTACTTTGCCCTTTTCGATTATCCGACGAGCACAGAAAAAACCTTCTTCCATGTGTGCGTTGAGTGGCTAAAAGCGAAAGGTTCCGAAGCGGTGGAAAGTTCTCTGTCATCATTACCATCTATGTTTTGCTATTGTAGTTGTTGCGGACAGAGAGCACCGCACTGAGGCACTGACCCACCCGCCGGAGCACACCTACTCTCCGCGCCCCGCATACCGCCGACGCCCATAGCTAGCACAAATAGCATCTAGGCGTCGGACGGTACGCGGGATATTGGAGCGGCTTTCGAGGCAAAAATGATTAATTCTACACAATTGTCATTGACGACTTGCCACTCTCTCTCTCTCTCTCTCTCTCTCGACTCTCTCGCACAATTTGTAGTTACGTACTTCTTTAATGTATATTTCTAATTTAATAATAATAACCATACAGTCCTTTATATCATGTTAAATTTCCAAACAAGAAGCAACTACCACCAATAGTAGTATAGGTTCGCGTTTGACCACGACCTCATCTAATACTAGGCGAAGATATGGTTTAAGGTGGAGCCGTGGTGTTTATCCGTGTAGGAATGGAGAAAGAATTCCTGTCCTGGGGCCGGGCGAACTGACGTAAGAGGCGACAGAACATCCCACAGCCGGGTAGTAGGGCATATGCCCGTCTAGATGACTACCACCCCTGGTCTATGTTCCACTGAAGAATACCTTTTGTATATCAAACATATACCTAAGAATGTAAAACAATATTATATTTTTTCATGATATAACTCAAACAGCAATATACTTTTTAAGACTTACTTTATATGCATTTATTTATAATTTAGTTTATTTTTAAATATATAGTAAAGTTTTTCATAATTTAATCCTTTAATTATATCTATGGTAGTTAGTGTCTCAAATCCAAATGCAAAGTTTAAATAAATATTATTTGAAGACTTAATTAAATTTTAATTTGACAAAAAATTTGAATTTGAAAATAGCTCCAAAATTGCCAAAGGTATCGTGCAACAAAGAAGTTGGTTAACAATTTTCGGGGGTTCCTCTTGATTTCCCTTTGATTTACTCATCAGGTCCTGACATGGCATCACATGACATGACTCGTTCGATTAAAAGAAAAAAAATTGAAAACCGGTTCACAATTTTTTTTCATAAATGATCTATTTAGCAAATACCACATTAATATTACCAAGTAATTTAAACAGACTAATAAGTAATTTAAATATAACCTGAATTAACGAAAAGTAATTATTACCTACCTACTATGATAGTGTCCATTAGCACTATTCTTTATTGTCTCTATTAAGGGGAAGACACTTTGTTCATGTACTCTTTAATAAGTTAGCACGGTACACTACATTTTAGTTTTGTTTATAGCACTAGTCCTTTTCTTTTCGATTTTTTAATTTTGAGACTTCTCGTTATATCCGTGCTGTCGAGGAGCTGGAGTAACGAACATACAAACGAATTGAGATCTTCCTTATTTATGAAGTCGATTAAAAACGAAAGAAAAGCGTCGTCGAACATGGCAATATTTAAGCGGTTCCATTTTTTCCATATACCTACCTAAATACTGATCCCTGAAAATATTTTTTACCATTTACGATGGGTATAATGATACTGTGAATACGAGTACATGGAATATTCTATGAATGGATTTTCTCCAACTTCCGTTCGTCCAATTTGCGCATTTTCAACATATATATCTCGGTGGGAAAAAAGCTTTTGATACAAACTTTCTTTCAATATTAAGTCGGACTTTGTTACGGTATTGTTACATTTTTGCTAAAGCTATATATAAAACTAGTTTCCTTGGATGTTTGTTTTCGTCTTTGTTTTAGTCATGGAAAAAGAATACTTGGAATTATTTTTTTTATTGCAGGAGTTCAGCAGACAGGCAGACGGCCTACTTGATTGAAAGCGGTTACCATCGCCTATGGGCATTTGCAACACCAAAGGTGCTACAAATGCGCTGCTGCTCTCTTTAGGGAGACTGGAACCTGGTCACTAATGCCGGAACACAACTCATGCTTGTTATGGCAGCATACTCTAGACCAATGTACCGAAAACTTTTTACATAAGCTTCGGATCAATTTTATTTCTATTTCTTCAAATAAAGTTTTTCTTTCTTTTCTATTAATGCCTACAAAAAAACTATTAATTTTCTAAATCAGTAGTTGGTGTAGAAGACCGTAATCTGCTTTAGTCTAGCCTGCCGAAGCTTAGGGACTTATCATTATATTTTTTACCGTCAGATTCCGATAAGGATGAATGTTGTAAAGACGAAAGAGGGTGGAAAAATAATGTTGCCACTTTCTTAAATTACTACGAATTGCTGTATTTTATATTGTTTCAATACAATTTTGATAAAATGTATTATTTCTTAACACTTTGTATTTTGTAATTATCGAATGGAGCACTGGTGACTTGTTATGCAGATTTTGAGATAAATCTACTTCAGACACTAGTCTCACTCTTATACAACATTAATCTATGGTTCTATACAAGTTGTTTTATAAGATATAATAGTTAATTGATGTAATAGAAACATTTTAACAAACAATTTATTTTAGAATTAATTAGACTTTCCTGTACAAAAAGAATATTGTCCTCATCTCTGGCCTACAAAGTGGCTAGGATGGATAAAGGTATCTCATATTACATGAAAAGTGATCCATTTTTAATGCCGAGGAATCAAATAAACATCCACATTGTTCACATTTATGATTTAGATTAGATGCTATTACTACTGATAGTGGTTAACTAACACTAGCTTAATTAATTAAATATTAAAAAAGTTTAATTTAGGAAATAAAATGGAAGACTAATTGCTTTTGTATAGTATTTTGACATTATCGTTCAAATAATGTTGATAATTTAATTTTTATTGATGCTATTAAGCCACCAAAGGTTAGAATTTCTAAATATTAAGTAGGCAACACTGATGTGGGGGCCGATGTGGGTCGCCCTTAGGGCTGTCAGGTGCAAAATTTTACCGAAGTTTTGGTACGTTACAACTTACACGTCGAAAAGTTTCTCATGTAAATATTATACATATTTTCCAATAGAAAAACTAAGCGATATACTTTTTTCTCGCACTCATTCTTCGAGGAACTGGTACTTAAATAAAATATCTTTACTATGCATGAAGAAAATAATAAAATTTTGTACCCAAAAATATACAGATATAAATAAAAACTTCTCAAATCAAATCATGTTTAAAAACTTTAGTCAGTCGACTCATTTTTTATCTTCAATGTTAGGCAGTAAAGGGGCCCATACACAAATTAGCAGTGGGGCTTGCAAGATTCACGAGGTATTCGGTGTTGCAGGACGCAGTGCATATTCGCTGTCCTGCATTACGCGACGAACTGCTAGGCGGAGTACAATGCAGGATTGTGAATAGGTCCATTTATTGTGTCTCTTAATAGGTACGATAACGTATCTTCACGTAACTAAAATTTGAAAATGGAACTCAACAACCTCTCAAGATTTCATCAATGTCATATATCACGGGCAAAGATAATAAAAAGGTCCCCGTCAGCCCTGTAGTCGCATCTCCGTGATAGGTATTTATAGCGAAGCCGACACCAGCGGAATGCCGCCGCCGGCCACCTACAGGCGGGCAATAATAACGCCACTGTCAAGTTCATTACTCACTCATCTCGGTGCAACGTTCGAAAGTTAACTTGCATCTGAATGTCCGAGTTGTCTCATTTAAATTTCGAATCGAATTGATTAGAGTCCGCGCCACAAAAAAGTCATACAGACGCGACCGGCTGCTAGAGTAATTATTTGCTAATCTGTAAATCGATGTAGGTATTCGACACTGTGGGGTCCTACCAATGCAAACGAAAACAGAATATATGATACTTAAAGAAAACTACTTTAAAAACCAAGAATTACAAAAATGAAAACACAAAACACACAAGATCAATCTCAAACAGACATTATCCATCCCAACCTACAATAACCACTATGGCAAGAACACTACAAACAACATAATACCCAAATGAATTAATCAATTGCCCACTACACTAATGGAATCTTTAAATGGCAAAAATATAAAACGGAAATTAAAAAACTATTATTTAGAAAAATTGCAGTGACAGCCTGTTTGTATGAACGTTCGTGACTACGTATGTTATCTGCACATACGATGTGACTAGTTGTATGTGAATATAGATGTATGTTCTTATTTTATTTTTTTCCTGAAATTGCGAGGGTGTGTTGAACTTGAATCATACGCAAACCTCATAGGTTTAAGTGGTGTCTTGCTTGTAATTATGATGTAAAATTTTAATATTGATAAATAAATAAAAAATACTGAATAATAACTACAAAATATTCCATAGTTAAAGCTGTTAATTTATTTCTTGGCTACTTTACGAACAAAATTTTATCAAATAACGGAGCGGCCATTTTTGGATAATTCATTTAATTTCCGTGGACCTTCTGTTGTGCTGCGAACTCTAACGCGCATTTGCGGTGTTTGTAAATCGAATTGTCTCATTTAAATTGTGAATCGAATTGAATCACGAATTTCGACGTCACTTGTGTAGATAGATGACACGTTAATGATTACCAAAATAAAAATGTTTTTTCGTTTGAATTCGGTTATGTTTTTGTTATAAAAAAATATTTACTTTTTAATTGGCTGAATAGCTTTAGAATTAATATCTTAATCACCTGTATAAATTGTACTCTACTGGGACGTGTATACAAGTTTTCCGTTCGTAGAATGTAGGCGCTCGGTGCTCTTCCTTTCCTTTCTACCCTTTATAAAATGTATTTAGGTTAAGAGAAAACTAAATAGAAAAAACTGATATATTATTATAACAGCCCATAAAACATACCACTGCTGCAGTGAAGGGTTTGACTCATCGCTAGCTGGATGAGGTTTCATCACGATGTTGATTCTTCACCTTTAGCAACAGCATGTGGTAATTGAATCAGTATACACATTAGACATTAAAAAACAAACAAATACAAGACATTACGCAATCTTTTTTTAATATAAATATCACTGGATTTTCATCTCACGCAACAAAACTGTTGACTTATCGCTTCTCTAATTATGGCTTGTTATCTTCTTTATTGCCCGCGTTGACAGAAGTGTACACTGAGTCATTTCCTCTAGACGGAATCTAGACGACTGACTTATTACACGCAAATTTTACTTTTGTACATAAGCATTGAGTTTTTATTATTACTTGACATGACATTTCTATTTGAGCTATGATTTAGAAATAAGAATTTATTTGCTAGGAAAGCGACAATACAAGGATGTAGAAATAATTTATACATCCATTTATATGGTTAAATTCGATATGTTGTACATTGCATTTCACACACATCAGGTTGGCAACTCAGCAATAAGCCGTGTTGGAGTTTCCTTCAGCACAGCGCTGATTTTATTCAGGAACGTAAATTTGTTATGCCCTTACCAAGTATTGAAATAAACTATACTATTGTTTTAGCCATCCAAATATGTGTTAAGTATATCGTACAAATTCTTAATTCAGACGTACAAATTCTTAATTCAGAAAACTGACGACGAATAATTATTTATATCACATATTGAAAGTAACATATTCTTTGGACATCGCATCGGTTGTAACTTATATCAGGGATGCTAGGCTAGGATTCTCCTATAACCCGTCAGAGAGGACCACGGCGACCAGCGGGGGATCAGGGTACCCGTGGGGGTGCCCTAAGTGAGAGCCAAGCCTAGGGGTGCCACAGATATAAATTAGGCCCCGATCAAGCGACTCTCGTAGGCTGAAAGTATGTGAGATGCAGAATTGTCATCAAGGTATGTACGTGCTGAGGTAGAAACTGTTTGTATATTTTCTCCATATGACCAAAGTTAGGCCCGACAATGTTATTTTTGGAACTTGATGCAGTCAGTCGTCCATTCAAAATTAAAGTCCCTCGATGTTATGGAACGAGGCTATTAGCCTGTCAACGAGGCAAACAAATAAAGCACTAATTAACTGTCTCGAACTAGCGCCGCGGCCGCCGGACGAAATGTTAGATACCGCTTTTGCATTCCTTGCTTTTGCTTCTCGTTTCAAGCATCAAGCAAATGAATTTTATTCGTTATGATAAAACTAAATCACTTTCAGCTCGTGTTCTAAATTTTAAGGTAAATCGCATGTTTAAAAATTCTTAGATTATATATCATTGTCAGCGATCTACTATATGTACACCACGTGTTCTGGCCCTTTGTTTCCGTCATCCAGCCTCTACCAGTGACTGTAAGTCATCAGTCCACAAGGCTGGATGACGTCCAAACTGCATCAAGCCCTCCCGCTCATATCTTAAACAAGTTTTAGATCACTATTATTTTATTTTACAAATTCCATTTTTTGTTAGACTAGACCCCAGTGAACTAAAAATGCAACGTCATAAATCAAATTATTTTTATAAATAAGTTAATATATACAATGTAAGAAATTACTGCCAGATGGAAGCATGCCCAGAAAGGTGGCTGCATTGCCACTATATGGTAATGCTGATTATCCCGGGTGAAATAAGTACTAGCCTTCTTGGTGGCATGAAAGTATTTCTTCAAACCCTATGCTGGTGGACCCCACGGAATAACGATTTAATAGTTTTAGATATTGTTACGAGTTAAGGGACTCGAATTGAAATGCCTTTGGAATTACTATAGAATTTATTAGAACTATACAAATACGTATAACACAGATACAAATATAACCGGACGCAATAAGTGCAAACGTAATGCACAATTCAATAGCACGCGCAACGTGCGTCACTAAATATACACACGTCTTGCCTCGCTAGTGCTATCGCTCGGACTGCTTCATCTCCCGGTTGGGGCATTGTTTTATACTGCACCAATACAATATGTCTCGACACAATACTGGACCGCATAACAATTATTTCCAAGAATCACACCTGAATAATGCCTCCCATAAAGGATTACAATACTATAGGCTGTTTATCTAATTACAAATTTTAAACACAAAGTAAACAAAAGAAGTCCATATGCCGAAAAGTTAATAAACTGCAGGTGTGTATTCACTTTTGTCGGCGTGTAACAACATCATTTGCAACAAAAAAATACCTAGGTACAAATGTCGCTTACGATAATCGGCGGTAAAGGCTTGGCGGAACAGTAAAGCAAGCACAACCTCAACGAAAGTAATGTATTTATTGCAAATATTGAGTACCAAAAATATTTCAACAAATAAGGTAATATATGATGACACGTTAATTGCATTAGTTAATAAAACAACGCTTATCGTAAAAGTGTAAAAAAATGTCACTGAGTGCAGGTGTAGATAACGTGTGTTTATTTATAATCTTTCACAATCTTGATGCTTTCGTTGAACTCAAAAAAATGGAAGCCTGCTATTAAAGTTATATTTTAAAGGTTTTAAGCGCGGTATTGATTTTTTATTTTGATTTGACAAGTGACATTTTTTTCTTCCGTCTTCTACTAAAAAGCGAGTGAGTCGAAATAAATTTCAAATATAATACTATAAAGACAGTTGATGATTGATTCGAAATATTTTGGGACCGAAGGCGAATCGTAGGTAGTTCATTTTTATGTTTACTATGTCTGCCCTACTAATAATAATTTCACTTGCAATAATTTTTTTCGGTTTACATTTTTTGCAGAAATGGTATCGCAAAGCGCTTATCTATATACATAAAGCTCGATTTTTTAAGTTGTTTTCGATACACTAAACCAAATAAGTTTTATAACATGGACATGTAGTTTAGATATCTAAAGATATGTTTATCGCGTTTTTCTCGAAACCGCCATTTGCAAGTAATGCGTGTGTTATATGGACAGATCTGGTAGTAAGTGATTGCCCTCACCCATCATTATATTAATACGTGAAGCAAAACTACCCCTAGTACCCCTTTTTTACGATTTTTTTTCTTTAAATTATCCTGATAAATACATTAAATTAATAAAAAACAATACCATGTATTTAACACACACACGCATATATATTCGTTTGTTTATTATTCAAGTCAAATTACAGTGTAGCCTTGGCGAAATCTGTGATTATAAAGTATAGTCTTTGATAACAGAACCAACAGAAACAGAATGTTTAGAAAGAAAGAAAGGAAAACATTATTTGAAGAAAAAGCGACGCAGTTACATTTTTTATCCATTATTATACACAAAGCATAATTTGAGAATTTGTACTCCACGTTTTCAGCAAACAAGATTTGCACTCAGCATATTGCTGTGCTGGAATTATATCCGACACAACGCTGATTTTCAGTGCAAACCTTCCTTTTGGAGAAAGACCCAATTTTGTTAATTAAAAAAAAACTTGATAATAATTAATAAAACTAATTCAAACTTATAAATTAAGTTAATTATAGTCGAATTTCGACACCACTGGGCGACCACTAGTAAATATAAATAAGGCTAAGAGAGCTGATGAACTTCCTACCTTATTGAGACTTTAAATATATATTCACACCCAACTCGAAGAGCTTCATATTGGAGCGCTCGTAGAAAACCACGAAAGAGATTGTTTCCACACCTTGTATACATAGGTACCTATATATCGATAGGAAAACAAAAACAACATAGAATGGATGATCTTTACGGGATCGTCAATTAATCACGTGCGGCTGCAAGGAGGAAGGGCGTTCGCAAAATCACCAAACATCACAGGGGGGGCCGGGGGTCGTAAGCTATCACGTGTATTTTTTATTTAAACTAGATTACACTGATAATGTTTAATATACTTTGCAGTAAAAAATATGCATACGTGATAATGGGCACATATTCTTTTCACATCAAAACGTGTCACCATGGGGAAGAAAGCTTAAAAAGTTGCTAAAACATCACGTGATTAATGGATTATCAAGTCAAGGGTGTATAAACTATTACCAATGACATACAAATCAGAAGAGTTCCACTTTTTCAAAATGGCTAAGAAACCTATAAAAATATATATGTATTTTTTTATTTTGGATATTGGATTTAAACTTTTTATCCCGAATACATTAGAATAAGGCTTGTGGCAACGCCAACGTGCTTGAGGATTTTTTGGTACTAATTTTTCGGGTGATAGCGGGGATTCCATAGACGAGATCATTATTCAGATGCATTATTATTTTACTATTTTTTTTTATTGCAGGAGCCATAACAACCTTGAGTTGTGTTCCCGCATTAGTGACCAGTCTCCCTAAGAGAGCAGCAGCGCATTTGTAGCACCTTTGGTGTTGCAAATATCTATAGGCGATGGTAACCGCTTTCCATCAAGTGGGCCGTCTGCCTGTCTGCTGAACATCTGCAATAAAAAAAATGTATTTTATAAAGACGTAGATTTCCTTAATACTATTTTGTTATTTTAAAGGAGTAAAATGGATCTATGTCAATAATTTGGAAGTTTAGTGGATTTTTCTCAACTTAAAATAATTAAAGAAAACTTACAAAGATCCACGGTACGTATATAAGTAAATACCAACGAAAAGTGGTTTCGTTTGCACTCCACTTTTGATCTTTTGTGGTAATAGGGACCTTAAACAAAAATTTTAGCGATGGAAGCTGCATTCCAAGTCGTTATTATTATATATTTAAACAATAATAAACTTCATAAAATAATAATGCTTTCTGTACAACAATTTAAATATTATTAATTTGAAATGAACGTGTTTTAAACTTTAATCCAAGGCAATCCGATTAATCTGTTTCCAATTTGTTTTTGCAGTGGTAAAATAGTTTACGTTCGACGAAATTGTATTTTAAAATTAATAAAATACGAGCAAATCTGAATACGACTTTTCTCTTTTAATCAACTAAATGCCGGTAACGAATACACGTAAACACTGAAGTTTTGTATTTAAAACATTATTCACAGTACAAACATTTGGTTTAATATTATATTTTTTTTTGTTTTATTATACTTTCACACGCTTTTGAATATGCACTAAAGATGCACACAATTATAACAAACTGTTACATTTTCTAAATCAATTTTAAGGTACCATAACTTTTTTGATAAAACGCAACTCTTGTATCTCAAATCATCATGCACATCCGTCTTTATCGTTGCATAATATAAAAAAATTCAGACATTACTAGGTCTACATGGTTGACATATATAGTAATGATCTAGTAAAATCGTGATTTTTTTTTATAATATATATTCACACAGTTGTCTGGGGTATCGTTAAACAATTGGTAAAATGTATTCATATTAAGAGGTATTATCTCCTTAAGGCGTAAAGGTTGCTCAACCCATCTATTTTAAACTATAAATTGGAAAGATATAAAAATCAAAATATAGGCAAATTACTTTCTACGAAATTGAGTACGTACTTTTAGAGACCCCTATCTCCAAAATTATTAGTTTTTATTATTCGATTACATTTTTTAGTATTTTGATAGTTTCGTAGTCAAATGACAAGAACAGTAAACGTACTAAAATACTTCAATGTGCGTGCCCGACACGCATTTAAGTAATTTATTTACAATTACATTTAATTATTCAGTTTCATTACATGTATCTGGAGAGTAATTTCGTTATGTCTTGCTATGCGTTCAAAGATACTTACTACTTTTTTTAGCTTTTTAAACAATGGACCTTACTTAGGTGCTATTGAAGACAGAGTACCCCGACATACTGTCACCAAACTGCCCCCGTGCTGTCACCGAGCTGCCACCTCGTCGCCCCCACATTATCGCTATCAAGCCGACGTCAGCAATGGATCGCTGGTACGACAGGTCGGAAGACGTTCGCATATAAAAAGAAATTCACGGCGGTGCGATGGCGACGTGGTGGCAGTGCCTTCGTCACGAGCGCTTATGGAGTTTCATAGTTCAAAATACTACGTGAATTCAATATATTTCAATCTCCTTAGTGTCAGAGCGTCGTATTTTTAGTAGCAAATACCACCAGAGCCCGTCAATTTGAAGATTCATTTATACGAATTTGCTCTGGTACTAGATTTATTTTACGATCCCCATTAAACGAGGCAAGCGGAATAACACTGGCCGTTGGAGGGTTGCGAGAAAAGCCTTTAACCCTTCTCGCTATAAAACTCGAGTCGTCTTAATTGAACTTAGAACTTGAAAAACTCCGATTATTGCTTTCGAGTAATGGGTTTTACTTTGAACGAAAATTCAAGTTTCATTCGTATTTCACCAAAATTACTTGCACTTAGCGTATAATTAAAGGACGGATACTTAATTATTTGTTATTAGGTTATTTGTAAGTGGGATATATTTTAATTTATCTATTTCTACTTCGAGACCTTTGTAACCATACATATTTTTATAGCATAGCGATTTTTGATGGAACGTCTAGTGCTGTGCCTCATAAACTGAAATCTACCATCTACAGTGTAACTCCGAATTCAGTTTTTTTGAGGCGGGGGAAATCAATTTCGCACACTAACAGGTCCTTTACTAGGGATTAGAGAAAGCGACGAGAGGTGAGACCACGAATAGTCAAATCCCCGGCTTATGTGGAGACTCGACTACTCAATACTCCAATAAAACCACCCTCCTCCCATGTGCCCTGCTTATGGCAGGAAGAGCGTGAGACTTAGAACGTAGTTACACCCACGCTGATCCTAGCGCATCAGGGCTTGAAAATGCCCCGGGAAAGGCAAACTCACTTCGTCAACAGGGGTGAAGACTCCTCTGCTCCCTGGATGCTAGAGGGCCCCTGCAGCGATATGAATTCAGATAACTCGAGTCACTACAGCAGAGTAATTGTGAAATAGATAAGGAGAAGAATAAAATGTAGCATATCTCATCATCATCATGACATAAACTAATGCCCCTGAAACTAAAAAGTAAAATATTTTTTTATATTTTAGCGACTAATATACATAATAAAACTGAGTAACCCATTTTCTTTTGCCGCCATTTCTGACTAAATAATAGCACTCATAATTTATGTCAAAAACTGGATATAATTATAGGTTCAATTTATGAAAATGTTAAAAGGTTTAAAAAAAATTAAGTTCTATGAGTAATTAGAAAACAATTATCTTCATATTCGTACGCTTAATCCAATACTGACACTATCCAAAAAAGTGAACTTTACAGGAGAGCCAAAAAACGTTTTCTTTCTAGTATGAATATCCGTATTATCATTTAATGCATAAATGCATTAATTCAATGCGTTTATGGTGAGTACTTATTTTACTTTTAAACCAGGATTAGCGATATTACACACACGTCCATGTTTTACCACAGATGGCATTAAAAAATCAGTGTCAGTATTGGGTTAAACGTGAGATGTCTAAACCGTGCAAAAACGTTGAAAGAATAAAATGCAGTCGGGCGGCCTGTCGTAAGAGGCGATAAAACAACCCACAGCCAGGTGGTAGGGTATTGACTCGTTTGGATCCCTACCACCCCTGGTCTAGAGTATGCCGCCATAACAACCTTGAGTTGTGTTCCGGCATTAATGACCAGGTTTCAGTCTTGCCTAAGAGAGCAGCAGCGCATTTATAGCACCTTTGGTGTTGCAAATGTCCATAGGTTATGGTAACCGCTTTCCGTCAGGTGCGCCGTCTGCCTGTCTGTAATAAAATAAAATAAAAACCAATGGTAACTCAACATCGTAGTAGCTTAATCTGTAAAGTACCCTTGTCTCATTCTACTGATCTGGAATCGATGTTTAGTAGGTAAAATGCACCGCTTAGGCAATTTTCTTGTTATGCATTTTGTACAAACACCATGTAATTATATTTGCACAGTCTTTATTTATTCCCAAGATATTCTATACAACCCTCAAACAGAATTCCCCATACGCGAGTCCGACTTTCACACGACTGCATGTATGTTACAGGACTTAACTAAAAATCGATGGATGGATTGACGTCTAAAAGTATGAAAGTAGTTACTTTTGCAGTGGTTGAATTTTCTTATTTCTCAGGCAATATATTTGTTAGCGGAATAGCCTCACGAAACTCAATCGAGCACCACTAGTAGTAATCGTGGCAAAACTGTTATGTCGCGATATCGTAAATTTCAGGCACCCGACTCTGCGTATTCTGTCGATTTCGAGAATATTCTACGCTTTGACGGTTCTGTTATCCCAGTGCTTGTTTTCTGATAATCGCTTGGTGCGGAAAATTACAAATTTATAGGCTCTATAAGTTATATATTGTAAATGTGCATACAACAGAAATTGCTACCACCTAAATGCTGTGCGGCCATGTTTGTGCTAAGTGAGGCGGAAGATATTCGGAACCTGTCTGTCAAATGAATGAGTTACTATATAGTAAGAAAGACCATTTTATTAGCTGCAAATCCATACATACATTTATTACTAAAATGTTTGCAGTTGCAGTGTAAAAAAACATGTTTAGAAAAACATCGGTAAACGCTACTTTGTAACCTCTTAGACTAGCAGATGGCATTAGCTCGTATTGGAATATACCTGCCTTTGATCGGCATCGATGTTAAATAATTCCGCTTCAGTAAGTAAGGCCCAATTCGTTGTTCCCGGAATTCGATCGGGATTTGGGGTGCAATGAAATCTTGCGTACATAATTAAGTGCCGACACAAATGAGGCGGTTACGTCCCAGGAAAATGTTGGGGCACATCCACATTCTTATAATATATTGACTGGATATCTTGAAAAGGCTTTTGGGATTCGAATCTTCACAAAGTTCTATCGATTCTATTCACTACTTGATAATATTACAATAAAAAAGTCTGTTTTAGCTCCCACGCCCGACCGGGAGTCTACTTCGTAAGTACTAAAAGGTGCTCAAGATACTTTGCGCAGAAAAACGTAACCCTTCTAATAATTTCACTCCTCATGTACGTACATACGGTAGGCCTTATATGAAAATCAATTCTTAAATAATAAACTCCAAACTACATTACTACATAATATACTATCAAAACTCATTTCAGAAATATAATGTGCTAACAGTCTCTCTCTTTTTACCTTCTTCCAATCATTTGGGATCGGCACAAATATGTCTTTTCTTTCTACTCTCCTCTATTCTGACATACATCTTCTGTCACACCACAAATCATCATATCATCCTTCACACAATTAATCCATCTCGTTTTCGGTCTACTTTTATATTTGCACTCATCCATCTTGTAGTTTAACATTCTTCTTGTCACGTTAACTTTCATGCAGCCTCATTATGAGTACATGCCTATACCGGCTTAATCGTCTTCCCCTCAATTTATCAGTCACGGGTGCAACTTTCAAAGATCCCCCTTATGTACTCATTTTTTATCTTATCCATTCTTGTGACACCAAACATCAATCTCATCATTCTAATCTCAGCTAAGTGGAGACATTTGTGTGTGCTAGTCGTAGTTTAAAGAGCATAAAGGGCCTTACTTATAACAATCTCATTAAGAAAGAATTAGCCATCTCTTAAATAAGAGACTCTTAAGCCCCTAATCAATGGCTGTTTCAAATAATACTTGCTATCTTGCCATTTAACAGTCACTTAAACTACCTCTCGATGTTGGTTATTTTTGACAGTTATTTATGAGTTCCTTTACCACCACCTCTTATCCTTATGAGGAGTTTATAGGTAAGATTTTCGTTAATCAGTTGCTTAGCAGTTTCTTAAAATTTAACAAACGATTATAAGTAAGGCCAAAATGGTATTAAAATAAGATGCTCTTTATCTTCTACTACAGTATTTTTATGCAGCCAACTGTCTCAAACAAACGTTAGAAGGAACGATGTGCTAAAGTCAGCAATTTTCTTAAATGTTAGGCAATAAAATAATGTAGCATGAGAGATGAATAGTAACAATGCTGCAGTGTTACGCTTTATGAAAATAAAACATAGTGAAACACAGCCGGGATCGTTGGATAAGCGAAAATATTTTTTCCCATTTCTTGTTCACGCTCAATTCGAGATGTCTTTGTACTTTGGCGAATAGTCGCGACTCGAATCAGCAGAAATCTCGATAAGATTTTTTGCTTCAATCACATTTCTGTGAAGTATGATGGGATAATTTATTTTCGACGAAGACCTTACGCCTACATTGCAGTACGTTAAAGAGACAAAAGACTGGCGTTATTCTGCATAAATAATGCAGTGATAGACTTTAGTATCTTATTACATTATTTGTAATTACTGGAATTCAAATAGCAACCTACTGTTTATAATCGTGTATACGTTATCACATAAATTAAAAGGGATATGTCGATTGTCAACAATACAGAGACACTTTAGGTATATTGGATAGTTACAAAGTTTGAAATTGAATCCGTTTTTATATTTGGCAAAAACAAATTAGAATGTTTTGTACGTTAAATAATAACAACATAAAATTAAATTATAAACTGAACTATCTTAAAAATAAAAAAATAAAATATTAAATTACTAGAACTAAATAAAAACGAGAATATAATTATAGATAAATATTGGTCCTAAATCACCGTCACTTATCAGGAACGTTTCCAAAAGGCTGACGGCGTTACCACGTTGAATAGCAATGCTTATCCTTTGAGCAAACTAGACGCCAGCCTGTTGGTCGCGTGAGAGGTCTACCAAACGAGACGTCGCATACACGCATATTTTCTATTAAATTTTAGGTATACGTATAATTGTCCCAGCTCTAAAGTGAAGGATCCGTAAACCATAAAAAATAATATTCCATAAATACTAACAATTTGCGTCCAATACCAGTCTGTTTCACAGTGCAAAGATGTCATAATAATAGGCCAACGTAAATATTGTGCTATAGTAAACCTCAAAGAATGCCTGAGAAACAATAGCAAGGACGGAGCGGTTGCATTAACGAGACAAAAAGGTCATTGTTACGCATCATTACTCAATATCCGAACGTCCCTAGTGTTCATTCGAATGAAACGCGAATGCTATACTATAAATAAAATCCTTTTTTTTAATTAGTAGGACATTTTAAAATTACGATGTTTGAAACAATTTGTTGTAAACAAAGCTCAGTAGGCATATGTTTATGTATGTAGCTCTGAGGCACGACTTTGTATTGTATCACACTAACGCTTAATTTCATATTATTGCTTAGGCTACATAGTATTGTTATTGCAGGAGTTCAGCAGGCAGGCAGACGGCCCACTTAATGGAAAGTGGTCACCATGGACATTTGCAACACCAAAGGTGCTACAAATGCGCTGTTGCTCTCTTAACGGAGACCGGTATCTGGTACTAATGCCGGAACACAACACAAAGTTGTTATGGCAGCATACTCTAGACCAGGGGTGGTCGCCATCCAGTCGAGCAAATACCCTACCACCTGGCATCTAGATATATTGTATAACTATCAACTCTTTTGATATAATACATTCCCTACTGCCTGTGCCTTCTTCTATCTTCGCAGGGAATCACAAATATGATATTCATATCTATTGAACACTGCCAAATATTGAAATTATACATACACGTAAATTTAATATAGCAATCCTATTCTTTGGCCTAAAATTTTCTCTGAAATCTATTGACCCGTTTCGGAGATTTTTTGATCTTTCATGCAGAGAGATATACACAAGGTATATCAAAATAGTAAGTCATATTTGTATTTCGACATTTATTTTGGACTGACAGACTGACTTTTTATTTTTATCTAAATATATAAAGTCGAAGCTAAACGCTAACTTTGTAGTCCATCTAATACTTTACTTTTCGATAATATCATCAAGCAGTTTGTAGTCGTGAGATCTATCTGCAAGGACAATATCACCTCAAACAATTGATGAATTCTCCATGCAACATTAAAAACAGTAACAATCTGGTGGGAATATGCGTTTCTTTCATACAGCGGTTCTTTTCATCGGTAACTTTTTGTTGTCAATATAACAATACTGCAACAGAAACGTGTGTACCTGATACATTTGTTTTATTAGAACAACAGAGATATCGGCTGTGTAACGGAAGCCCTATTGTCTGTGTTTTTGTTGTTCTAACAAGTTCGTTTCGTACTACGTGACGGGAGCAAAAAGGTTTCGCGGCGTACAGAAAAATTCTTCAAATACCTGATCAGTAATATCTACTAACAAATCTAGGTACGCTGTTTGTCAACTTGTTATCACTGTTTTAAGCAGGAAATATAACAAAAATATCCCTGACAATACACCCAAGCCATTAAAATCAAGACTTTTATTAGATTTTTAGAGGAACAGTCTTTACTCAGGTAGTTTTATTTTAACATTAGCGTTTTCTCCTAATGTAGTAAGTAGCTCTGTTACTTACATAAAAACTTCTTTAGGTTTTTTATATATATTTATAACTAGCGATTTCGGCAAACTTTGTCTTTCAGTTCATTGTCCCAGTCTAATTGGGTATCTAATCCATTCACGGAGTAACTCAAACAAAAAAAAAGTTACACCTTGAATTATTAGCGAAGTTTTAGTAGGGATCCCTATTTGTTTCTAGTAATAAATATAGCCTATATTAATCTGGGATAATGTAGCATTCTATTGGGGAAAGAAATTCTGAAATCGGTCCCGTAGTTTTTGAGTTGATTCATTACAAAATACAAATGTTTCCTCTTTATAAGATTAGTATAAGTAACTTCAATGAAAATGTATCTAACTGATGGTGAAAATCGGTTAAAAATTATAGTTACATAATTGAAGACGTGAGTGGATGAAGATGATATGTCACATATTCGGTTTTTTTGCTTTTTTTGCGTAAATGGAGGTTATAAGTCGATACCAAAGGACTACAGACCTTAGACCATAGATATAAGGCATATTTAAAAAATAAAAAGTTGCTAAAGGTGTTAAGTTCAGTTCAGTTTAAAATAAAAGTAAAACTTTTATCTCGATTTACTCAGAATTGGAATTATGCGACTTATCACCTTCATCCACTCATGTCTTCAATTGTTTGCACAAGTGTTATGTGTCAATATTTAACGTCATTAACAATTAAAAAAGTTCAACGTGGAAAAATAAAAGAAATAAAAATGAATAAAAGATACATAAGATATACAAGAATACAACAAAGTTATTTATATTTATAGTCCTTATAAACACGGTGTCCTAATTATGCTCTTGGGAGCTTGTCTCAGTGACACGAAAATTATCCATACTTGGCTAAATTATATTTAAAAAATGTTATCTTAATTATTTCAATATTTATAAAACATAACATGTATTTTAAAACAAAAGTTAGTTTCCCATAAACAAACAAGATTTCGCCAAGTTATAATATGATTTACAGACGTTAAAAGCCGAAATTTCAGTATTCCTTTTCCGACATAGAAACAACTCATCGTTATAGATATGACAAGAAGAAATCAGATTGTTTGAAAATCCGTTCAGAATGTGCACAATATTGGCACTGGTTTCAGACAGCTGCGGAACTGGGCCAATTCGCGTATGTGGCTGGGCTACAAAACAAACTTTTTTATTTATTTAATACTTAAACTAGCTGTCCCGGCAGATGTAGTCCTGCCCGGTAAAAATAGGGGTTTGTCGCAGAGGATTGATAAATTAGGGTTGTATGTATTTTTGTATGTTGTATCATAAAAAAATAGAAATTAAAAATTTTGTCTAAAAAATAAATAAAAAAATTTAGGGGTGGACTACCCCTAACATTCAGGGGGATGAAAAATAGATGTTGGCCGATTCTCATAGATACCGGATAAGCACAAAAAATTTCATCAAAATCGGTCAAGCCGTTTCGGAGGAGTATGGCAACGAAAACTGTGACACGAGAATTTTATATATTAGATTAAACATACGTCCTTTTTTAATCATAATATAAAGCTGCATAAGAAGTTAGTTAATGTAAAATTAAAAATATAAGGATAAGACCGCCTATTGAATTGTAAAATTTTATTTCTGTTAACTGTATCTTTTAAAACACAATAAACCATATCCATTCATTCATTAAATTATTTCGAAAAATATTAAGGGATCTTGTTATAATCTGTCGCAGAACCGGAAGCTTTCCAGATTTTCTACTTCACAGTTTAAACGTTAGAAAGCAGGGGGCAATATTTATGATTTTGGAGGATAATTCATATCTAACCACTAAGGCACCAAATGACTAAAATAAAAAAAAACATCGCCTTGATTTATCATACCCCACGCGACTATATATATTGAAAGAGTTGTCATGTTATTTCCATATCGAGCCTGTTAAGAAAAAATATCGTAGGCGACAGAATTTTGGTATTTTTAACATTTTTAGCTAATAATATAATTTATATACTAAATATTTTCTTTTGCCTATATCTGCATAGTGTCTAGCTGTGAAAGTGTCAAAATTATTAACATACTAAAAATTGGAGATCTATCAGTAATGTATAAAATAATAATTTGCAAAGTTCAATAATAAGTTGCAAAAAGTTGCTCTACTGTACAATTTTATAATACGTTATTACCTATGAAATTGTCTTTCTGCAGTACTGGGTATTTTAAATCAAAATAAATTTTGTTTCGCTAAGAATTACTTAAATATTTACAATGAATTTTATTTTTAAAATATGGGAATTTTTTTTCAATATTGGTTCCTTTGTGTCAAATTGACAAGGTAAAAAAGCTTGGCAAATGGGTGCTCCACGAAGTCAATGATCGACAGAGCGAAGACGTGTCTTGCACTGCCCAACAGGCACCCAAACCCTAAAAAAGTGATGGTCACTGTTTGGTGGTCTAGCGCTGGTATGATTCATCACAGCTTCTTACCAAACGGAACTAGCGTTACTGTAGATGTGTGCTGTGAAGATCTGAACACTGATGGAGAAGCTCGCTCGTCCCGGCCTCATAATGAGAGCTGACGGTCTCCAAATTACAAAAGTTGTGATGGGAAGCTCATTAGCTCCGTCATCTGTCATACTCACCAAACCTTGTGCTTACAGACTTCTACTATCTATAATTTGGGTAACATGTACGGCACGTACGTATGGAAGTCCAAAATGCTTTTAAAGAACTTGTTACCTCCCGTCCAGCTTCAAGAAGGGCATCAATAAATTGCCCCTGCGTTGGCAAAGATGTATCATTGCATTTATGCATCTTTGCCAATTAATTACTTTAATTAATAGAAATAAAAAACTTATAAATGGAAATTTCGTAGGTAAAGACCTAATACACGTCGCTTATGATGTTCTTCCATACCATGCTCAATACAGAGGCCACGGTGTTTTTTTAGTTTCACTACTCCATTGTGTAGCGGCACTAGTTTCTGAGAATAATGACTGTGAATGATTCTACACAGACAGACGGATTGACCGACATACAACGTTTTTATTAGGGTTGAATTTTTACTAAAAATGACTACAGAACCATAAGGATGCAAGAAAATACATTTTTGTAATAAAGATGAATGATTCAAATTCAAAATAAGTTCCACTGGAGAACACTTTTTGAAGGTCATACGTATAGGTTAAAATTTAATTTTACTTCCTAGTCTATGTACACCGCTTCGCAACGTGTTATTGCTGTTAAGGAGAAGTAGCGGCAAAAGACTCCCCAGCAACACGTCTAGTTAAAAATAGTTTTTGTTTATATTTCTTATTATATATATATTATCTCAAGTTCTTTCTTTAAGTTTTATACAGAGGTATGTTACAGAATGACTTTTGAAGAAGTAATGGAGTTGTAGCAAACAGTGCATATTCAATAACACATATACAATAAAAGTGAAGAAAAATATTACTATAGTTATAATAGAGACATGACGTGCTACAATTTAAGCTATTGCATAGCTTTTATCGCGGGCTTTGAACGCGGCGACCGAATCAAGAAATTCCGTAACGAAAATAAAACCTAACACCCCCCACTCCGTCTAGCATGTAGTTCGGCCGAGCGTTCGCTTAACGTGTATGTATATGGTACGACTGTATGAAGCTCGCACGGATCGAGACGACCTGCTCCGAAAATGGACGAATACGTAAGCAGCTGTTTGTGAGAAAGTATATAGGTATATAGGTATCTATCATATCTTTATAATGTCACACTCACCGCATGTGCGCCCAGTAAGTATACATGTAGGTATATATGTATACATAGGTGATTTTTTTTGCTGTAACTATATAATGAGAGTTAAGATTAATATTAATCTTATCTTTAATTATATCTTGGATGCTAAACTGTTATCCTACATTAATAAACATAGATTAAATAAACTTGATGCCAAAGGATATTAAAGCAACTTACATAATATTGTGCGCTATATAAATAAATGTTGGCGCTGAAATGAAATTTATTCAGTAGCTTTGTATGAATTTCGCAGAACGTTCAAAAGCCCAACTAACGTATACGATTTCACGTCTTGTTTATATTACTGCGTATACATTTAAGCCATGTCTACATAAGTGAATTGGAAAGTTTTAACTTGAAACAGCTATTGATTTTGTATTAATCAAATTTTCGAATGCTATAGTTCCTTCATCCACGTTCTAACATGTTGACAATCAAAAAATGTTGGGATCTAATTTAAATGATGTTTTAGTTACTTTTTAATTAAGCTAATAGGCGGAGAGCATATTGAAATCGAAAGTGTGCCTTTGTAACTTTAGAAAGTGGAAAAATCTGAAAAAAAATCGGGGTAGTAGAGTTTAAAAAATACCCACAACGAAAATTAATTTAGCCATAATATAAGTAGTTTTCGATATGTAGGATATTTTCGATAAAATTTTATAATTTGATTCCTCATCCGTAAGACAAAAACGGTTCACTTCTACAGAATCTTTTATTATGAATGGAATGACACGCACCTAGCTTATTTGTGGACTAGTATTGTGACTTACGTTGAACCACGATCTCGCCTGATATAGAGAGATAAACCGATTCTCTTCAGTGAAATGAACGAAATTTATACCCAGCACAATGTATGCGGCGCATTTAGGCTGGTGGCATTTGTGGTTTGAGCCGTTAATGAACTCGCACCAGGCGGGTGAAAGATTCATTAAATCTTCGGAAATATATCACGCTCGGCTCAAAATACTCTCATTAAATATTCTGAGCTTACTAACGATCACGACAAAGTTTGTGTGGAATTTAGAGAAGCATATAATAAACCTAGCAATATGTGGCAAGTTGTGGAACGTCCTTTCCGAAAAATACGATCTGCGTGTTATCGGCTCTTCAAAATTGACCACATACAAATACGCTTGGTCTACGGAGAGACTCCCGCGTATTCTACCGATTGTACAACGGGGAGTGATAAGAGGAATTATGCATAATAGCGCCTTTACCTTAGTTCGACCACCGCAACGCTCGCCATCGGCAGGGCGTTCATCCGCATTTCCTTAAGCTACCACTTCGCTCATGTATGCAATGTTTCTCATGAAAGTTTCTCTTGCACACAGCTGAGCTTTTACTACAGCGCTACTATCTGGATATTTTTTTAAATAGGTGTCATAAAAAAATTTCGACACTTCGTGACATGTTTGGATTCGGAAACGTCCGAAGGCGACTATAGCTGCTTTCCATCAAGTAGGCCGTCACCTGTTTGCTGTATTTCTCATTTAAAAGAAACAATTCTTCAACCTCAAACACATATTGAATGAAATCGTTCTCAATAATCAGTATCATATTATCAACACTCTCATGCTATCCTTGGGTACGTGGAAGAAGAAAACGTAATGTGCAATACGTATTCTTCTTCTATATATGAATGACATGTAATGTGCATGTCTCTTCGTAATGTTTTCCTTTAACGTCAGCATGTTGTAATTGTTACAATGTGCACACTTGGCAAGAAAGACTGTTTAATCGGGCCATGATCTCTGCCAGGATTTCTTGAGAAATGTTTATTATTTTGACACGAATGTAGACATGATTTAGTATTCAAATTAACAGCGACATTTAACATTGTTTAACATTAAGACCTTTTAAAATATTCCTCTACAGATTTATCTTCTCTCAAATTGCCTCAGTGGATGTATTTTCTGAAGCATAAGGTTATTTGAGACTAGCTGTTTCCGTAACGTCGATCGCACAGAACTAAATATATCTCAACTTTCCGAGATATCAAAATTGTTTCATTTATATTGTTGACGACGGAATAGCATCATAGAAACTCGCCGACCCGTCTACACAGGTGATAAGAGCATAGGTGTAATTTGCTAAGCCTCGTAGATAACATGTACACGGCCGTTAAACGCAAGAAAGAGACGGGTCGGACAGAGATGCATATAGTCTTATAATATTTCATTAAACCGTATATTGTTTTACTTTATTTAAACTTAACTTATTTAATTAGTGATTATAGTATAAATAAGTATTGTCATAATAGCCTTAAGCTTGTTGAAATAAACGTTTAATGTTTTGCGTTTCATTAACGACCCAAATAGATCCTGGTAAATGAGACCAGGCTATGGGCGTGCAGAACGCCGCCTGTAGTCCTGCACTCAAAGTAAATAAGGGAACCGGGTTCCAGGCGTGCAGAACGCCGCCTGGAGCCCGGGACCCAAAGGGGTAGCGGAAACGGGGCTTCGGGAATGCAGAACGCAACCGGAGCCCCAGATCCGTGAGGTATGCCTGCACTACTGCCTACTCCATAGCGAGTAGGCCATAATGTTAGTGCAGGCAGAGGTCCGCGCGCCACAGCGCATGGTTATGCAATGAGGTAATCGCTCGCGCGCTCGACGCTTTATATTTATAGTCATGAAGCGGGGGGCGAGGAAAGTGCCCGTAAGAGTGTCCCGCGTTTCGAAACTATGGATCATATGTATGTAGGAACCCACAGGATAGGCTAGGATCTATGATGTTGTAAATATTGTAATAGCGATAAGGTAAAATAAGGCTTATGTAAAGTGCAATTAAATAAATAAAACAAAGGGGGTGTTACAACGAAGTGGGGGGTCGGCGGAGGCGGCATTGTATAAATATAGGGCGCCTTGCGAGGCCCGTTTGTAGTTCGTGACAAGCAGTAGTTCGTGATAAGCAGCAGTTCGCGCTAAGCAAGAAAGAAGCTCCCTCCCGCCGACCACGCAACCGTTGAAAGCCGCCCGTAGCAAATATTTCATCGTTTCATTTCGGCATCCTTCTCGCACCAGAACCAGCAACCAACCAACCAACAGTCCACTGCATCTCCAACATTGTCTGGTCAGCTTCGAGCCGAATCGGAAGAACGGAAGCATGCCGAGTACGAGAAGCATGATGAATGCTGCGCAGACGAGCAAGAAGAGTGCGACAGAGATAGCAACTTCTAGTGGTGTCATGACTGGGGCCAAAACAGAGACGGGTTCAGTAAAAGCAACTACAGTAAAAGCAACGACTGTAAAAGCAACGACTGTAAAAGCAACGACAGTAAAAGCAACGACACAACACCCTCTCTCTGTTTCGGATACCCAGACCCAGGCACCACTGGGGTCGCAAATCTCTTGCAAAATGGAACGCACTCAAAAACCCTCAAGGTCACCATCACGCCATTCTACGACGTCACAAAAGCAGTTCGCCGAGTTAGAGGCGAAAGAAAACCTGGCCACCTTGAGAATAAAACTATTAGAGGCGGCTATTGAAAAGGAACAGGCCAGATTGAGTAGAATTCGTTTAGAATTAACGGATGACGTCATCGAAGAAAGCGAACTACCATCAAGAAGAATTGATATGTGGTTCGAGAGACTGCCAAAACAGCAAGAACCACATCTCACCCCGCAACCCCCCGCCTCACTTACGCATGCCAGCAAGCAGGAACAAATCGATGAACGTGGACAGGAAGCCCGCGTCGGGAATATGGCACGCGGACAACAGGTCTTAGAACAAGACCCGCCTGCACGTTCTAACGTCATGGATATGACGTCACTGGCAGAAGCGCTCGCCGAGGCGGTACGATCAAGCACAAGGCAGGCGCAACGATATATACAAGAACTCCCAATCTTCAACGGACAGAGCAGCCAATGGCTGTCATTCCAGGGAGCGTTCCGGGAGTCAGAGGGGAGCTTCACATCTATGGAGAACGTCGTGCGCCTGCGGAGAAGCCTAAGGGGAGCCGCACTGGAGGCCGTCAGCGCCCTGTTGATTTCGCAGACAGGGCCTGAAGAAATTATGAAAGCATTAGAAAGAAGATTTGGCCGTCCAGATGCCCTTGTGCTGGGGGAAATGGAAAAAATTAGAATGTTGCCACGAGTCACCGACAGCCCTCGGGACTTATGTGTATTTGCCAACAAGATGGCAAATGTCGTCGCAACAGTTGAAGTGCTGAACAAGCCGCAGTATCTACATAGCCCAGAGATGCTTCGCCTTATTGTTGAAAAATTGTCTCCAATTCTGAAGAACAAATGGTACGACTACGCTTCCACGAAACTTGAAGGGGTTCCAGAATTGAAGAAACTCGCTATATTTTTAAATGAAGAGGCCGACAAATGTGCTGCGTACGCTCCAATCGAGTGTCAGAGCGAGACAGCACTATCGAAAAGAAGGACGGAACATGTGCACACAGTCAGTCATGCGAGTGAGCGAGACAGAAACAGCTATGCGTGCCCGGCCTGCAAGCGAAATCATCTACTTATTAATTGTCCCAAATTTATCAACGCCGATGTGAACGCACGCTGGGACATAGCAAAGAAAAATAAAATATGTTTCCAGTGTCTTCAAAGCAAGCACCGAAGATCATCGTGCTGCGCTCCCGCTTGCGGTGTGGAAGGGTGCGAGTTACGTCACCACCGACTGCTGCACTACAAGAGTGACGTCACTACTCAGGTCAGTCCAAGTGCAGTGAGTGTGGCGTCAGAACCGGCCGCAGAGGTGCTAGCATCTGCAATTAACAGCGTGGCCAGTGACAGAAGAAGCCAACGATGTGCCTACTTGAAGGTGGCCCCGGTCGTTATAACCGGATCGAGGGGCAGTTGTCACACTTATGCACTGTTGGACGAAGGAAGCACCGTGACCATCATCGATGCGCAACTGGCCAAGCAACTGGGACTGAGCGGACCACGTGACCCTATGAAGATGCAAGGAGTCAACGGCGAGGAGTCATCGCATGACTACAGCATGCGAGTGTCCGCGAAGATAAGAGGCTCATATGAAACTGAAGAACATATGCTAAGGGACGCGCGCACCATAAGGAACATGAGCTTCTTCAGCCAGACTGTTCATCGAAGCGATGTGCAGGGCTGCGCACATCTACAAGAGATAGAAAATGTACTCACTTACGAAAAGGCTACACCGATGATACTGATTGGGCAAGACAATTGGGACCTAATCATCTCCAACGACGTGCGGAAGGGAACTCGTAACCAACCGGTCGCCTCACGCACGCAATTGGGTTGGGTACTGCACGGCTGCCGCACTCCAACAGCATCGCCGGCTGTGGTATGCTCACAAGCGAGCATTGTTAATAATGAACACAGCCCGCGAAGAAAGAAGAAGAAATTGGCAACGAAGAAACATAGAAGTGTGACGTCATCGGGCAACACCGAGTATGTAACCGCTTCCCCTACCGGCGGGAGCAGTGGGAAGAAAAAGAGGCGTCGACGTCGCACTAAGAAGTTAATGAAGGACAACATAACAAGCGACACCGGACCCCGGAGTCCGATGGCAGAAGTGCCGAAGAAGTCCTGCGTCGTGCCAGAAGTCGTTACGTCACAGGGAACGACGTGCGTGTCCAACTGGGTCCATGTTCCCTTATCCCGAACATGGACCCCGAAGAAAAATGAAAATCTAGGCCGAGAAAAGGCAAAGAGACAATGTGAAGCGCAAGTTGATACAAATTTGGAACATAGAAATCATCGATTTCAATTACGTAAGACGCGCTTATCAGTGGACGAGCAGACTTCAAGCGCGGGCTTACGCAGCAAGCGCCCGCCGACGAATGCTCACGCGCCGTCGCATCGATTTATTATGTACTAATCGAAGCGACCCGCGCGCCCCGCACACTGATAAGCGAACGTTGCAAGTGAAAAATCAACGAGGCGCAAGATATAAGCTACGAGATGGCCAATCCTGCTATCTTACATGAGAAACTACACCATGGCGGCGTCGAGATGGTGGTCAACGAGCTACGGCAGCGGCTGTGGGTCATGAAGATACGGCCCTCAGTCAAAGCAGTGTTGAGGAATTGCCTCCATTGCCGGCTGAGGCGGGCCCAGCCAGCGAGTCCATCGACGGGAAGCCTGCCCGCAGCTCGCCTGGCACATCACTCGCGCCCATTCACCTTCACCGGCCTGGACTATTTTGGCCCATTGGAGGTGACCGTGGGCCGTCACCGGGAGAAGAGGTACGTGGCGCTGTTCACGTGTCTGACGTCACGGGCACTGCACCTCGAGGTCGTCGCGTCGCTGAGTACTGACTCAGCCATCAACGCGCTGCGCCGCTTCATAGCGCGGTGCGGCGTCCCCACCGAGCTCTGGAGCGACAACGCTACGTGCTTCCGCTCGGCCGACCGCGAACTCGCGGAGGCTGGGCGCGCCATCGAAGAAGAGGCGTCACGCAGGCAGATCGCCTGGCGGTTCCTACCGCCGGCGGCACCCTTCATGGCCGGCGCGTGGGAGCGCATGGTACGCACCGTCAAGGAGGCGCTGCGAATCACCCTGCGCGAGCAGCGCCCGAGCGACGAGACGCTCGCCACGCTGCTCGCTGAAGTCGAAGCCACCGTGAACTCGCGGCCGCTCACTCATGTGGCCGTGAGTCCCGACGAGCCCCCAGCCATCACGCCTAACATGCTGCTCCTGGGACCAAACTGCCACACGCCAGCCCCCGGGAACTTCGAGGCCAGCGACGTGACTGCGCGCGCGCACTGGAGACGCGCGCAGTACCTCGCCGATGTCTTCTGGCGACGGTGGGTGCAGGAGTACCTACCGCTACTACAACACCGGCGGGAGCCCTACGCGAGCGGTGACAGCCCTAAGGTAGGCGATTTGGTTATAATCTGTGACCCAAATCTGCCCCGCAACACGTGGCCCCGAGGACGAGTGACTGCAGTGCATCCCGGCAAGGACGGCGAGGTTCGAGTCCTGGACGTGACGACGGCCAGCGGACGAGTGCTGAGGCGGCCTACCAAGAGAGTCGTCGTGCTGCCCATAGAAGAATCGCGGGACGCGACGGCGGGAGAATGTTGACGACGGAATAGCATCATAGAAACTCGCCGACCCGTCTACACAGGTGATAAGAGCATAGGTGTAATTTGCTAAGCCTCGTAGATAACATGTACACGGCCGTTAAACGCAAGAAAGAGACGGGTCGGACAGAGATGCATATAGTCTTATAATATTTCATTAAACCGTATATTGTTTTACTTTATTTAAACTTAACTTATTTAATTAGTGATTATAGTATAAATAAGTATTGTCATAATAGCCTTAAGCTTGTTGAAATAAACGTTTAATGTTTTGCGTTTCATTAACGACCCAAATAGATCCTGGTAAATGAGACCAGGCTATGGGCGTGCAGAACGCCGCCTGTAGTCCTGCACTCAAAGTAAATAAGGGAACCGGGTTCCAGGCGTGCAGAACGCCGCCTGGAGCCCGGGACCCAAAGGGGTAGCGGAAACGGGGCTTCGGGAATGCAGAACGCAACCGGAGCCCCAGATCCGTGAGGTATGCCTGCACTACTGCCTACTCCATAGCGAGTAGGCCATAATGTTAGTGCAGGCAGAGGTCCGCGCGCCACAGCGCATGGTTATGCAATGAGGTAATCGCTCGCGCGCTCGACGCTTTATATTTATAGTCATGAAGCGGGGGGCGAGGAAAGTGCCCGTAAGAGTGTCCCGCGTTTCGAAACTATGGATCATATGTATGTAGGAACCCACAGGATAGGCTAGGATCTATGATGTTGTAAATATTGTAATAGCGATAAGGTAAAATAAGGCTTATGTAAAGTGCAATTAAATAAATAAAACAAAGGGGGTGTTACAACGAAGTGGGGGGTCGGCGGAGGCGGCATTGTATAAATATAGGGCGCCTTGCGAGGCCCGTTTGTAGTTCGTGACAAGCAGTAGTTCGTGATAAGCAGCAGTTCGCGCTAAGCAAGAAAGAAGCTCCCTCCCGCCGACCACGCAACCGTTGAAAGCCGCCCGTAGCAAATATTTCATCGTTTCATTTCGGCATCCTTCTCGCACCAGAACCAGCAACCAACCAACCAACAGTCCACTGCATCTCCAACATATATATTCGACTTCATCACCTTGTAAAGATATATGGCCATACTTATAATCCTTTGTTAAATTTTAAGAAACTGCTCAGCAGCTGATTGAAGAAAATCTTACCCATAAACTCCTCTTCAAGATAAGAGGTGGTGGTAAAGTTACTCATATATAACTGTCGAAAATAACCAACATGGAGAGGTAGTTTAAGCGACTACTAAGAGGCAAAATGGCAAGTTTTGTTTGAAACAGCCATTGATTAGGGGCTTAAGAGTCTCTTATTTAAGAGATGGCTAATCATTTCTTAGCGTGATTATTATAAGTAAGGCTCATAGTGAGAATACTCAAAAGGGTTTGGTCCTTTTGAGTTAGTGTTATAAAACTATTAAGACGAAGTGTGGGTAGTTTAAAGCTTTTAAAATTAATAAAGAACTCTTCAACAAGTATCTGTCTCTTAACAAAGACCTATAAATCTTATATATATAAAAATCTTGTGTCACGATGATGTTGCCAATAAACTCCAAAACTCTTGAACCGATTTCAATTAAATTTGCACCGTGTGCAGTTTGATCCAATTTAAAAGATAGGATAGCTTACATCTCAATGGACCCTGTAGATGGCGCTGCAATCGGGTTCTAAATTTTATTTGTTCAGGGCAGGACAGCGTCTGCCGGGACAGCTAGTAATTATATAAATATTTTAGGTCAGATTTAATTTACTTGCTATTAGTTTATATAATACTTAATCTATCTTCTATTCTTCTTCTTTACTTAATATTATTTCTTAGAGTTATTTCTAAGATTAGATTGTGATTTTAATGTAAACAACGTTTGCATTTAAGGTACTTCATTTAGTTGATAATAGAAGAATTCTACTCGTGAATTTAAGAGAAAATACCTGTTTTACACGCTAAAATATTAATTGTAATCTATTAAGCGATTTAGGAACTTATACGCTACACATTTTCAAGTACATGTTAAATTCTAGAAATGATTGTTGGTGACTTGTTTTTTCTACTTTGATTCCCTCAGGACTTGAACTTACGATATCTTCTATGCCTAATAAAATCCTGTTCAAAAAACTCTCCCCGAAAGCTGTTTTGGTCTATTCGAGACAAAGTTTCATATAGACTGGTGGATAGATTGTTTAATAACGATCATCTATGATTAGGTTTTCATTTGATTTCGACATTTTGAATTTGACCTACACAAACAGACATTTCAATTTTGATTGTTGGTATAGATTTGGGCAATTATGGAAATCGCTGTGAATCCTGCCAAGTAATGAATCCAGGGTCTTTTTGTTTTATGAATAATAAATTATGAAAGTTTGATTTTCATTTTGCGATACCGAAATTTCGAAGTTGTTTTATATTATAAATAAGTCAGATAATAAATTACTCGGGTCAGTGATTGTTGAATTTCCAAAAGCTCTCACAATATCGAGGATATTTCGATCAATGAAAGAAACATTAGGAACTCGAGCGGTAGCGTTATATTACTTACACAAAAACTTAATTCGTTTTTATATATATAATGATAACAAATAAACCAAGTCCATATATTGTATAGTCTACAACTGCCCAGCAAGCCATAGAGGCGAGTCGAAGCCAACCTGATTTGAAGTAATACAATGAATGACATATTGTTTATGACAACGTAGGTGTTTGTTGGTTTTCAATACACTGTTTTGAAAGAACGCGATTGCAGCGCCATCTTTTTTGATAATCCGTCTACACTAAGGAAATTACTTCATTTATCGAGTTTTTAATGTATCCTAAGTGTTAATTCGGGTTATAAGCCAGCGCTATGTCAACTTTCATTTATACACATTCAGTAGTTTCCAAAAAACATGCGATCGAAGATCTTATTAGCTATTATCGTCTATCGTACGAAAACGACGGTATTTATCGAGTTAAAAAGTATTCTAAGTGACGCTCCGGGATATAAGCTACCTCTATGTCGAGATTCATATAAGTCCGTTCAGTATTTTTTACGTAATGCTCTATCACAGACAGACAAACAAAAATTCTAAAAATTGCATTTTAGGAATTTACTATTTCTATTTACTATTTATTTGGTCCGAATTAACAATCCTGATTATTTTCACATTTTTAAACGAATTGTACAAACTGAACCATTTACAGATTTTTCCATTTAGGAGTATAAATGACAAGCAAACATTAATATGTCGCCTTGATGGCTGGTACCACTCTGTTCGACAGATGTCAATAGTATCGATTCATCGTAGTTTCACATATCTACGTCACGTCTGTGAGAATTATTTTTAGCTCTGATTTTTTTGGTAGCCCTTGACTTTCAGTTATAGATTAATTTATTTTCAAGAAATAAGTTTGAAATAATAATAGAGATGGTAAAATAATGAAAAACTGAGATAATATCTTTGTAATCAAAATACATAGCGTTGTTTTGAATGAGATTTTCTTGTTCCTCTAATACCATAAAAACCATTAAAAGACGCCTGGAGGAAATAATAACTGTAATCAAATATTTATTTGCTTTTAACATTATTATAAGAACATTTACTTTATGTACCTCGTAAGTAGGTAACCTAATAGAAAAAGTTTTATATTATGACTGTGAAGTGCCTATTCTCCAAGATGCTCACATAACATACTATAAACTTACTATTATCAACATTCCGTTTCATTTCATCTCCTGCATTAAATTATACGACCACATTGTTTCCTTAACGACATCACCAAGGTACATGATATAATCTTGAATTTGTGGATCACAAAAAGTATTATTTTTGAATACAATGTAGATTATAATCTGTTTCCTTCTACTTTATTACCTATTGTTAAATTACTCGTATAAAATTTAAGCCTATATTCAGTTACTGAATATAGTAATTCATTTAATTATATACATGATGAAAAAAGGCCATGGTTGCGCAGCGACAGCAAATGATATTGAAAGGAAATATTCTTATATTATGAACAATAAGGGCCTTACTTATAATAATCTCGTTAAGAAAGGATTAGCCATCTCTTAAATAAGAGACTCTTTGTGACGTAAGGGAAATCGTCAGGTCTTCCTCCTTAGCCACAGAATAAGTTTAGGTGGGTCAATGAACACTATAAGACAATTATTATTCAATCGGTTCCGTACCGGCCGGTGGACTTCCCTACACAAAAGGTACACTGGCCTGTTGAAGCCTTTATTGCTCTTCAAGTCCAGATGTTCCACCGCTCTTGTTTTAGCTCGACTGGTAATTGTCCACGTCGGGTATGTGTTGACTTGGTTTTTAGGGTTTTCCTAGGTAGGTAAGGGTAACTTCGGTCCTGGAATTAGATGATGAATAACAGGCATTAGGGTTAGACACAGTGTCCTTCGTTAGAAAACTAATCAGCTCAATCATATTTAGTTTTAAGTAGCAGACCAGTAACATTTTAGCTATATGAATAAGAACTCACCCCAGCGGGAACACGTAGTTATTTAATTAACTTTAAAAGAAGTTTTTAACAGTGTAGAGTAATATTTATATTAGATTTTTAGCTATATTTGAAGTTCGAGCGAGTTTTTAAAATTAACCGCCGTCACAGTTTTTTTTATTTGTCACTCCCTTGACAGTGACATTGATTGACATTGGCTATGGCTGGTATTTTTTTAAATGATGCAAGTGCACCGTTACATCTTAAGCACCTAATCAATGGCTGTTTCAAATAAAACTTGCCATCTTGCCTCTTAGCAGTCACTTAAACTACCTCTCGATGTTGGTTATTTTTGTCAGTTAATTATGAGTTACTTTACCACCACCTCTTATCCTTAAGAGCAGTTTATGGGTAAGATTTTCGTTAATCAATTGCTGAGCAGTTTCTTAAAATGTAACAATCGATTATAAGTTAGGTCATATGTATAACTGTATTCAAAAAATGTATTATTTAACCATCTGCTTGAATTGAAATTCGAACCGGTCCAGTTAGAAAAAATCCTGATGATGTTTTGTCACACCTTACGGAACCATACTACTGATGGATTTTTTCCAAATAGCATGATATCGTAAATAAAAAATAGACAATATAGTAGTTCTGTTTTTCCATAAATAATTAAATATAAAGTTTTTGAGACTTATTTAAATATCCAAATTAAAGTGACACCTCTCTTCTTTACAGATTCATCCACGCGTACAAGAGACAGCGATCAGTGCTTGTCGGAAGATAGCCGATATGCCACCGGCGGGGCCCACGTGAGGTCCCGCCGAGATATGGGCTCCAATATCAGCCAGCATTCCGCGAAGGGACTAAAAGGCCGTCGTGCCAGGTCAAGCGGAGACCTCTGCAACGGCGAGACTAAAAGCCAAACAGAATCCTCAGTATGCGGCTCAGTTGTCGGAGATGTTATGGGTTGGAACCGGTCTCTGCCGAATCATCTTGATGGGAATCGGCATTTAGCGGACTATAGTCGTGTGAATAATAACTACGGGGAGTTAGGTACTTACAATCGGTGTCATCCGAAGGGAGGACGGGGCTTGCGGTATCGAGTAACTAAATCCGGTGAGTTTTCATCTGACCTTGTTTATACTTTTAGAATGTACGGTATAAGACTGCAATTTATACTTCAGTCTATAAGCTTGATGTCTTTCTTCCGATCATTGTTCTTTTGTCTTTTATCTATAGCCGAAGTAGGACACGCAAATGGTCTAACTGTTGGAAAGTAGTTATCGTTGCATATGGACATTTGCCATACCAAAAGTCCTGTTATGTACCGTCGTATTCATAGGAATTCTGTTCTTAATAACTTTTTTGTAAACGAATGAGGCAGCTCAAACAAATCGAAAGGAACGCCCAGACGACTGCGTTGTAGTGATAGAAACAGGAAAATTCAGTTATTTATGCCATATTTTCGTTATTTGGGTACACATCTATTACTGTTCTCATCTCGGTCAAAATTTTATTTATGCAGGGCAGGATTTTAGTATACAATATGTCATTTCATCTAATGAGCTAAAGAAGCCTGATTGCTTTGCTTTACACTTAGACCAAATTTAATGTATATTCAAATTTGCAAAAAGCCCCTCATAATGTATATTATACGTCTGAATTATTATTCGAAAATTAAGACGATAGCGTCCTTTACAAACATTTAGAATTCAAAGTTACGTATGCTAACATTGAAACTAAGGAAATGAATAAAAGGTATTTTCCTACGTTTCTTTGTTAAGTACACATAGTTGTGCCATTAAACTCGGCTTCTAGCCAAAAGTCATATGCCAGGGATGAAGAGACATTTAAGATTAAAAAGTTTAGCGAAAGTTGTATTAATTAGCTTCTTTCTTAATCAGCAATTGTTGTCTGATTGAATATTATAAAATTCTATACATGCCGTGTCTAAACATTGAAGCTATAAAAAACAGTTGAAATAGACTATGTAAACGACAGAGAACGTGATTCTATTTTTTATGGATTTCTGTTTGTTCGAGATTCACGTAAAAACTACTGGACCTATTTTGATCGACAGTAAATTTTTTCGCTTAAGATCTGCGCTACTATCCCGGGGATTATTTGAAATGGCAATAATAAAATCCGATTTAAAATGAGATTATTTCATTCATCGATAGCAAATGTAATGATCTAATCTGTGTATTTGATGGAAAACATCACGAGTAAATCTGGTATCTAAAATCCACCAAACTGTGTTTAATATTTATCAGTATAAAATCCGTTTCTCTAGAAATCGGGAAGTCCGAACAC